>CM060953.1:194096481-195508981 GCA_030765055.1 Mantis religiosa
ATCAAAATTATGAGGATGAGTAAAGGTAAGTCGTCATAAAAGATTATGACCATTCTTTACCGAAAAGCCCTCGTATTTTCCGGTAGACCACTAGGGGCTCTCGCATGAAAGTAGGGTAACAAACAACCTCAGTGTTCTGTGTTCTGTACACCGCACTGGCTGAACAATCAACTGCGGTGTAATGATTTTGTTTCCCGTGAACACAAGTATTCCGCTTACTCTAACTTTGGCTAACAGCATATAAACCGACCCACACTCCATCCAAACGTTCGATATCGTGGTTCCAACAGCCATAATTTTGGTTCATGATCGTATTTCTGGATACTCATACCGATTTACCTCCGCTATTTGTGAATTAATCTGATGTGAGGACCTCACTCGACTTTGTTAGGTCAAATTCTCCTATACCTTCTCCACACATTGCAGAAAATAACCATTCGTACACGTCAGTACTAAATCTACAATTATAGTAGCTCTGCATGCACATTAAAATCCCATTTTATGAAACATTTAAATTAAATATGACTTAATGGTGATTTTTCCTTATCCTGAAAGATGAATGTCTGGTAACTCTAAGCTCTATGTATCCTGTACTCATTTGAACATCATTTCATTCATTGTCCGATATGACTCAACGTTGGAGGTTTTCTCTTATCCTGAAAGATGAATGTCTGGTATCTCTAAGCTCTATGTACCCTGTACTCATTTGAACATCATTTCATTCATCGTCCGATATGACTTAACGTTGGAGGTTTTCCCTTATCCTGAAAGATGAATGTCTGGTAACTCTAAGCTCTATGTATCCTGTACTTATTTGAACATCATTACATTCATCGTCCCATATGACTTAACGTTGGAGGTTTTCTCTTATCCTGAAAGATGAATGTCTGGTAACTCTAAGCTCTATGTACCCTGTACTCATTTGAACATCATTTCATTCATCGTCCGATATGACTTAACTTTGGAGGTTTTCTCTTAACCTGAAAGATGAATGTGTGGTGACTCTAAGCTCTATGTACCCTGTACTCATTTGAACATCATTTCATTCATCGTTTGATATGACTTAACGTTGGAGGTTTTCCCTCATCCTGAAAGATGAATGTGTGGTGACTCTAAGCTCTATGTACCCTGTACTCATTTGAACATTATTTCATTCATCGTTTGATATGACTTAACTTTGGAGGTTTTCTCTTAACCTGAAAGATGAATGTGTGGTGACTCTAAGCTCTATGTACCCTGTACTCATTTGAACATTATTTCATTCATCGTTTGATATGACTTAACTTTGGAGGTTTTCTCTTATCCTGAAAGATGAATGTCTGGTAACTGGCTGCGAAACCTTTTGGATAAGGGCTCTTTCGGTATATTATCATCTACCTTTAAACGAAAAGCACTATTAGTATAAAATCTCAATGTAGTTAAAAATTGTAGCATTGGAGAAAGAGCTATGTTTCTGTTGATATGCGTGGATAGATAAAAAAATATAAAGCACTGAGTTAATGGAAATAAAAATTAATATTGGTGGTTTATTAATTTTTTTCTTTCTTATAAGTAATATAAAAGCTTTGGTATTCGAACCTTTAGTATTTCTCATAAAATCAGGCTGGCAACCCTTTGAATATCCCGTACCGCTTTGAAAATTCCTCCCTTTACAATTTTGAAATTTATTATGACGCGCGGCTGCTCTACCGTTGGGGGAAGTACAAAAAATGTCAAATGCAGCACATTCGCATGAATTACTCGGTTTGCGGCAGCAATTTTGCAACTTCTAACATTTGCAAATTCGAATACTTAACTGTATATTTTGTTTTAGATGTGATTCCTTTAATATTTGTCAAACAAAAATAACAGTCAGTTAAATGACCTTTCGGTTCCCTCCAAATCATGGGAATTGCAAATGGCATATGATCTGTACCTTTTTTCCACCCAGTCAGCAGTCTAACACACGAAAAGCAGCATGTATTTGGCGCCCAGCTCTCATCAAAATCACCAACTTGACAGCTAAAGTAAAGTTTATAACACTTCTTTACAAGTGGGGTCAAATTTCGCCTCTGAGACTTGAAGGTCAGCTCACCACAAATATAGCAGAAATTATCTGCATGATTTACACAATTTCTTGGCATATTGAAAAAATAAAGCACAGAAATACAACATGCACAGCTTACACAATACACTTCTAAACAGAAAGGAAGGAAATATTTCACTACTCAACAATCTCACAGTCAGCTCAATACTGACACATCACAATGCCAAACAGGTCTGAACATGTCTAAACAACAACAATGAACAACAATGAACCTGCACAGTCATGTTTTATTGCGCTTCAGCATGACATTGCAAATAATTTCAATAATACATTTTGAGTAAAATAGCTACATATGAGGTAAGGGTTCCTATGACAGGACAAAGAAAACGCTAAAATCATATTTTGAAAAGTAGCGTTTACAGAAAAACTATGCCTGATGGAAAAATTCTGACTACATATCTGAATTCAGGATGGAAAATGCCACTAGATTCACTATTCAGATTTCTTGTGAAAAAGACCTTGTCGACCAGTGTTATCAATTCTGCCACAAAAAGCCGGATCAATACCCGACGTGAGGTTTAGTCTTACTTTAATCAGTAGAGAGGTTTAAAGTAATACATTGATTTTAATTTGCAAATAGCTCGCGGCCTGCCTCTAGCTGATCCATCAATGAATTAATGGATATTTACAATGTCGGCACGCGCGTTTTCGAATGATTCCTTCATTCTTGTTTTATTGGGAACCTCGTGGATTATAAGGCCGGCCTTTCAATACCAGAAACAGAGATATCGCTGTGCTGGAAAACAGTTTGTGTCGACACTGCTTTGTTTTCAAACCGAAAACTTTTTTTTCTCGGGTAGTTATTTTCCACGCCACTTGTTTAACAGTAGACACTAGGAGGGACAAATAACAGCGGAATAACACTCCGTAACAATGTGACACAACAAACTACAGAACATGTTTTGTGATGCATCGCAAAGGAGACATTTTCGATTAGATTAACCCAGTTCTGAATTCCAGCGAGATGGCTTATCGTGAGGTCACATTCGGGAAAACAAGAGTTTTATTCATGGAGACTGCTCCCTATTATCTTGGGTCAGTACGTCCCTCAGTTCTGTTGGTGCCTTAGTGTGAGGTTATTTAACACTTACCAATTGTAAATTTAATGTATAAATATAGAAATTCTGGCATATTAGACCTGGGATAAGAAATTGAGCATCAGGGTCATTATAAACAGTTTTGGTTGCAATGTGAGACTTGAGATATTTCCTTAGTACCACAATTTGGTCTGCTGCTTTTTGGGAAGTGGAGGTCACAATACCACTAAACTACCCTCTCTGGCACAAACATTTCATTCACCCAGTTGTAACTGATAGTTTGCAATACGTGTGTGAGTGTGGCACCGTCCCAAACACATTTTGCGGAGGAACGACGTACTAGTACAGGCTGATACAAAAAAGTTGCACACACACTTAAGGGGAGAGGTCAAATAAAACGGTCAAAATGTTAATTTTTAGTATTTGCTCCTTGACATAATTGATAGGCAGAGAAGGTACTACGTTCTACCGCTGTATTTCAGGCAGAGACTTCATTTGAAATACAGGTTTTGAGGTACCTTGAATAAACAAACATTTAAGGAAAAAAGCTACGTCTGCATGTGTTCGTGCGCACGCGCGACTGTGTGTGTGAGTACCATAACACAGGAGAAGACAGATAGTAGTGGCATGTCAGCCCTGTTAGCACTCACCGCCAAAAATGCCCCCGATCGAAAGGCAGGTTAGTGTGTGACGTCACCGTACTGATCTCTGCGCGGCAGGAAACATATCGGATATTAATAATATGTACAACTTACATCTAGGTTGTTGTAATATTAATGCTGACTAATTACACAATTGGTCACAATTATATTTTGTCTCTGTGCTATAAGAAAATATATAAAACTTCAACTCGTAGTTTATCTGAACCCCGGAAGTCAGGTCCCCCTGTGTGACCCAAATGAGAACCACAACCTAAATGGTCCTCAACCACCCGATTTCTCGCTCCTGGCCCCGCCACACTTGACGGACTCTGCAACGCAGGCCGCTCCTAGCGTGGCGGCTTAGGGCACTGGCCTCCTACCTGGAAGCTCATCCCGCCGCCAGAAGCACTAGCAGAGGCCGAATCAGATCCATCGGTTAACAAGGACATCCAAGCTTTGGAGAAAAGACCCAACCTATAAGACCGCACGGGTAAAGGGTAAATCCGCTCAGCGTGGAGCGGTACCATGGAGCTCTGCCCACCGTCCGGGAGCACCCGGACGACTTGTTCTCGCTCTTGTCTCTCTCTCTCTCTCTCTCTCTCTCTCTCTTGTTTATCTGAAGGTCGGTCATGTTATAAAGCAATTAAATAAAACATAAAGTAATTTCCTCTGCAAATTAGAGGAGACCCACTCAGAACAAAATTACGTGGATATTTCCCGAAACTTTGTTTCGTTTTTCTTTAACTTAGTTTATCAACGTCAGGACGTAATGTCTGGGAAATTTGTAATCGAAGGCTGCATGTTAGATTGTAATCCGGCAAGGTACTTCGGGGTTTGGACTTAGCTAATTTCACAATAGAAAAAAAAAATTGTTCGCACACATATGTGAGCCAAACATATACGATGTCCGTGCGGCAAGTGAATACAACCTCGGAAATCTGGTTTGGAGGACATTCTTGTAAAAATCAGCCAAGTCTTTCTTGTGTGTACATTTGTCCTTTAATAAATCATCACATTGTAAATTTAACAGTTCCATTAGGTACGTGGCAGCTACATTGTTGTCATCGAGTGTGCTACACCTGACTGAACCCTTAGATTCGGTATTCACAGCGCCATTTATATAGGCAACCTGGTACTAAACAGCTCTTGCCTGACGTCACACGCCCTGCAGGACTCGCTCCCGGCTGAAATACGTCACAACTCTCGAAGCTGTCCTCCTCTGCCATAACAAAAGAAAAACTAAGTTAAATAATAAAACTTAGTATGTATGTTCTCCTTCTACCAAGAATCCGACAAGATTTTCAAAAAAATGCAACCCCAAATAAATTGTTCTTCATTTTTCTGTCAAAATGCCCGCAACGATTTTTTATTAAAATATCATCTCTTTAATATAAGTTTCAAAATGTACCTACATCTTAAATTTTTAGGAATAGCTTGTTGTCTACATTCTCGGTGAGTTTTGCACAACTAATGAACCTAAGGCTTACGACACTCAAGCTATAGATTAGTTTATGATATATAATTTCTTGAGTTAATTATTTCTTGGATATCGCTTAGTTTTGGTTTCAATTTCACAATAATAATGTCACGTCGGACCACAAAGTCCTGACCGGCGGTGAGAGGGGAGGTATAGTTTGCCACAGCAAAGAAAGACACAGGGGAATGTATATCTCAGTTAACCTGTAATAAAGCTAAGAAAAAGAATCTTTAACTACAGTTTGTTAAACAATGGGTAAAGAAAGTCATATAAATGTCAGCATAACAGATTTTACTTAACCTTCTTGTTGTCTGAAACTTAAATATGTTCCCAAAACTTTATTTGCATATTCCATCAGACTGTCTAATTATTTAATCAAATATCAAAGTTTCCGCGTTCCTTTAATCACATATGTTACAGAAGCGATTGAAGCCACCGTTTATCACAGCAGAATCATGGTCCAGGGATAATTAAGTTTCTGGACAAAGGCCTTAATATGTATGTGCTTTTATAGCACGGAAAAAATTACTTCATAAATGAGTAATTTTACTTCAAAAGCCCGTCCTTATAATGGTAAGCACAACAGAAAATTTAGACCTGCAGTTTCCTTTCCACATTGAACCTCCAAAATATCATTTCAAAGGGCACATATGCAATTAAAACTGGTTAAATACTACAAAATTTAATGTTTTATGTTTAAAATCTTTAAACGATGTTAAAATTTATTTTAAAATAACCGCAAGAGTTCAAAGGATTAATAATATTATTGAAATGCATATATTAATAAAATAATAAGACTAAAAACAGAAATGTTGATTATCACAACCGGAATAGCATTTACTGATATAGATTCTACAACCATAGTTAAGAAAGCTTAATTTTTACTTCATATTAATCGAAATTAATGTTATTTACGGTCGCTCCCAGCGGTTCTAGACACTATAATCTATACTGGACTCTAAAAAAAAACGTTTATCTGCCATCAGAGGTCTCTTTATAGGCTTTGAAGTCCTTTTACGTACCGAAAACGTCCTACACGGGACAACTGGCTTTACTTCCCTTCCGATGAAGTCATGCTAAGAGTTCTTACACCAGAAAACAATCCGTCGCTCTCCCGAACTTAAGAAATAGCCTTACGCAAGTTACCCTGCTACGAGGACTGTACAATAAAGAATGATCACAATTTTTTTGACAACGTAGCTTTACTCATCTTCATAATTTTGATGGTCCTTCTCCAAATATTCTCCCCTGAAAGCGGTGCACTTGTCCCATCGTTTCTGCCAGTATTCAAAGACATGCTGGAAAACATTTTTTCAGAGATCCTTCAAAATTGTCTACGCAGCCTTCACTACTGCTTCGGATGGTGGATAATGCCTCCCACGAAGGCGTTTCTTCAAGTTAGGGAATAGAAAAAGGTCACATGGGGCTAAATCCGGACTATAGGGAGGGTGAGGGATACCCTTCACGTTTGTTTTTGCAAGATATTCAGTAACAACATTGGCAATATGCGGCCGCGCATTATCGTGGTGCAACATCCAGAATACTTCACGGAAATGTGGTCTTTTGCGCCTGATGTGGACCTGCAATGTTTTCAGGATATCCCTGTAGTATTGTCCAGTTACTGATGTGTGTGCAGGTACAACATATTGATAAACCATTCCATGAATATCAAAGAACGAGATCACCATAACTTTCCCAGCAGAAGCAACCACTTTTACTTTTTGGGAGGTTGGTGATGAAGGAGATTACCACACTGAGCTTTGCTGTTTGCTCTCAGGCTCAAAATGATGTAGATAAGTTTCATCAGCAGTGAAACTCCGGATCTTCCTCTAACATCAACTTTAACTGCATGCAGAGCTGCATGCGAATTTCCTTTGTTCGGGAATCAACAGTCTTGGAACTCATCACGCACAAACACGTCTCATGTGTAATATTTTTGTCACCAACGTGTCGGTGGCACCCAATGAGAAGTTCAGTATTTCAGAAAGTGATCTTAAGGCAATTCGTCGGTCCTCTCTCACAATGGCAGCAGCAGTGTTGATGTTTTCTTCCATAAGAGCAGTAACTTACTTTGAAATTGATTGTCTCCCTTATTTAAACATTTTAAATCACCTTCGAGCTGTACTGTAGGGAAGCACAGACTGTCCATAGGCCTTCTGTAATATTGTATAGGCCTCAACTGAAGATTTGTTGAGACGAAAACAGAATTTCAAGGCCACATATCGTTCCTCGTATGTTACCTCCATTGCAGCGGTAGGCAATACTGCACATGTCTGAACTTGCCTGGTTCTCACAGGCGGGAACCAGGAGTACCAACAATGAAACAACTACGGCATGTTTGTTTCACATTAAGCTACCAGAATATAATAAGATTGAATTTTAGTGCGAAAAATTATGACCGTAAAAAATGATCATTCTTTATTGAACAGCCCACGAACGCGTTAACTGCGATAGATTTCGCAAAATTGTATTCATACCATTTATTTTGTAGGTTCAAGGGAGTGATCGGAAACTGAATCTACAGTCAGATGTTTTAAAGCTGGCCGGTGTATGCTGGCCTTGATTCTGGAGGAACAACTGAAACAGAATTGCACCTTCGAAATGATAACAATAAAATGGATTTTTCGGATGTAATTGTTATCCCAAAAGAATAAATTATTCAGGTAATAACTATAAAAAATCGCTAGGTTGGAAAGACCTACAGCAGTACCTTCCTAAACTTTTGCTCACCGTCCGATAGAGGGCAGACATTGATGTATGGTTAGCACATCCTTTCTCCGAAGTAAGAAGCGGTTTGAATGACAACCAAGTGGTTAGGAAGAATGTATGAAGCACTAGTTGAATCCAAAATGTTGTATGCAGTGGGGATCTGGGGGGTACAGAGGTAAACAAAACGGTGGACCAAAACTACAGAAGGTTTTGTAAAGAGCTACTAGGCTTACCAAGATCAGCACCTAGGGAAGTAGCTTTAGTAGAATTAGCAAAGACAAGAAGAAATGGAATAATAATGGAAAGAACAATCACATTTTGGTATAGCTGTATGGCCAAACAAGAAGGGGAAATTATGAAATTATGCATGAGACAGCAAAAAAGATTAGAGAACTCAAATAGTTGATGGGAATTATGCAAAAACTAGGAGTGGCAGATATATGGAGATTAGAGGAAAGGAATACAAGCGATGTGGGTAAATTAGTAAAATGCAGAATAGAAGATATAGAAAGACAGGAAATATGGGAAATTCTAGAAAATATGAAATCATTACAATTTTACAAGCAAATAAAGAGAACCTGGGGAGGAGAAGCATATGTAGATTACTGCAATAGACAAGAGAGAGAAGGGTTACCTTGGATGAGAACAGGAACAATATTTCTAAGAGGGATAAGAGGTAGGGAAAATGGAATTTGTGATTTGTGTGGGGGAAAAGAAAGCATTAAACATTATCTAATAGAATGCGAGGAGGTTGCAATGTGGAGAAAAATGGTTTGGGAGGAAAAATGGGAGAAAGTAGAGAAGAGGACAGTAGCTATAAAAATGTTAACGGGAAAGGAGGAAAAGAAGGTAAGAAGTATTGGTGAGTTCTTGCAGCAAGTAAAAGAAAAATGGTTAAGAAATGTCAGGAATATAAGTAAGGAAGATGAGAGGGAAGAAAGGGACTAATTAAGTAACAAGGAGGCATGGAGGTTAAGAGCTACCTGACGGAGCAGAAGACCAGGGTGTCATGTAAGACAAGGTAGCAACAAGGTAAAGACAAATAAATGTAAAGAATATAACAAAGTAAGACGAGGGGGAAGAAAGAGACTAATTAAGTAACAAGGAGGCATGGAGGTTAAGAGCTACCTGACAGAGCAGAAGACCAGAGTGTCATGTAAGACAAGGTAGCAACAAGGTAAAGGCAAATAAATTTTGGGATATGCAGAATAAATATATTATATCATATCACTTAAACAGAAATTGTTTCTCCAACAAATTTATCACTAGATGACACCGAGAAGATGCGACTCAAGTATCCTGACTACCACAAGGTCCTTCGTGATGTTTATTTATCAAATTTCGGATACCAAAGAAGAAACACATCGGTTGCAATTGTGAACGCACAATTCTGTGGTTTCTTCAACATAAAGTGCCTCTTGTGGATTACGACAACAGAGCTTGCCTCTTCAGGCGCTGCGGAGCTCCCAGCATGTCCTGAGGATACATAAGATAAACCACCAGCAATGACAGCTGAGAACTATCCAAACAAAAGTTGCTTGATTTCAATGGAAAACAGAATTTTAAAACCATTCCCCCTCACAGTTGCAGAAGGGCCGTTGCACTCCTAACGTACAAACTTCAAGTACATCTATTCCAAACATCAACAATCTAAAGGTGTTAACTCCACATTACTTTCTCTATCCATTCATGGTTGTATGGTTTTGGGGCTCTATCCATTCATGAAAAAAACTATTCTTAAAAACTTTCTGTATCAGAAATCGTCTTAATAACACGTAGATGGTAGCATGTCTGCCGCACGTTCAAGAGGTCCCGAGTTTGAATCTCGGTGAGGGTGAGTTACCTGGATAAGGTTTTTTCCCCGGGTTTTCCCTTATCCGGAAAGACGAAATGTCGGGTAAGTCTAAGCTCTATGGACCCTGGACTCATTTGAGCATCATTTCACCCATTTCATTCATCGTCCAATAGGACTTAAGGTTGGAGGACGTAAATTAAAAAAGAATAGCGATGGAATTCCGTTGTTTTTGCCTGACCAGGAGTACAGATACTTTCATTTGGCAGCAGCATTGGTAAACTACTAGCTTCAACCCTTCTCCAAATAAGTGGCCCGCGCCGTGGCTCAGTGGTTAGACCGCTTGCCTCTCACCAAGGCGGCCCGGGTTCGATCCCAGGCGACCGCAAAGTGAGATTTGTGGTGGACAATACGGCACTGGGGCGGGTTTTCTCCGGGACCTCCGGTTTCTCCCGTCATCTCATTCCTCCGGTGCTCCATCTTCATCTCATGTACTATCAGTGTCACCGCCTGCGGTGCCGTATGTAGTAAAAGCGGGCGTTAAACACTACACACATTTCCAAATAAGTGTTTTATATCTAAGATTGCTCGACTTTAAAGCCTCTTTAACATTTTTTAAAGAATTTACTGCTTTTAAACAGCAGTGGATAAGCAATGATGCCAGTTTATTTATGTCTATTGTTGTGCAATATTTAGAGATAAAAAGATAATCTCCACATGGCAGCACATAAGCGCAATAAGTTTTGCTAAACGTGGAAATTAAAAATATGAATTTATGTGTAATGAGCACAACTTATGTTTAGGAAGCACGGACTAACTTCCCTACAGTGATACGATGTGCAGTGAGAGTGCCCCCTGGTTGTCGTTGTGTAAGGTGCAATAGGGACAAGTACTGAGCTCGTATCTGCAAGCATAATCTGGAATTATGTACTTGACGCTATTGCTCCTATCAGGCACTTCCCTAATGGTCCTCTAGGGTCAAGTGGGCAACCAACCCAATCGGAAAAATACAGAAATTGAACCCGAGACCTCTGCGTTATCCAGTCTACGTGCTATGTGAACACAGCTTGGAGTTCAAGAGGAAGGGAGGCAGAGAGAACTATGAAGTGAAGGGGCTAAAAAAGGAAGGGGAACTTAAAAGGGGAACAAGAGGAAGAAGCGAAACATGAGGGAGCATATGAGAAACGTTGAGAAGCGAGAAGGCAATATATTAGGGAAAAGAGAGAAACAGATGACAGTCTTTTGTTCAGAGACGTTTGAATTGGTAGTGTTTTGTTCGTTCCCTTTTTGTGTTCGGTTATCTTTCGGATGTCTCGGGTGCGTACATCTCTCACATCAGGATACTTTAAGAAATGTTATAACAACTGAGACGGTCTACTCGTCTCAACAGCGTCCGCCAAGTCACAGAGCACGTTTTGATGTCCTCCCTCAAAATGGCGGCTTCTGGCTTCTGCTTCCGCTGCTTTCTCCGACGTCATTCGATGGTTTTGGTGATGGGTACTTCGGCTGCGTCAGAAACTCGCCAAAGTGTAGGAGCAAGGACTTATCTAACCCTGACTGGCTACAGGTGTCGGAGATCTAGGGTCGAATGGACAGGTCGAAAAGCTTGAATTATACGTCGAAGAAACAGTCATAGATACCTTTTATTTCTGTTACTACACGTACATGACCGCCAGATACGAATACCTTCATCTGGCATTCCAAATTGTTGCCCTCGCTGCCCGATTTCACTTGCTCGTGTTACTCCCGCGGGATCTACGGGCCATTTTAAGCGCGAGTAGCGCAGAATTTCCGTGTTACTGTATGTCGGCAAAATGGATATTTATACATAACTCAGCCTCCCCGTGGCGTCAGCTCATCTGAAACAACATTGGCCATGTTTTCGCGTTATACATAGCGTGGGAGGCGTTCTGCCTTGTAATAGGCTGCCAAATATCTGCTGAGGCCTGTAGTATTTGTTTCCCTGTTTATCAAACTTTCCCCCAAAACGGACGCTTTGCTGGGTGCTTGAACTCCAGCTTATACAAAAGCCTGCTTTCCTTAGTTAGTCTCTTTAGTTAACTGGCCTGCACGTCGGCCGCTGCCTTTGACGAACCCTCATAATCGGTTTACAACCCCCGACCCTCCTTCTCCCAGATCTTTCTGCAAGGTTGCCACCTTTCTCGATACGTCATGGGTATGGTCCAAGGTTTCGTCTAAATAAATTATCTTATGTCCATTACTGCAAAACTTCCTTAGTTTTGACAAGCTACAATGCTACTGGATTACATAATAACCCTTATTTTATTCAAAGTGCGGTATTTGAAGCCCAGCTTCTTTAGGATACCGCGCAAAGTGCAGTGCCCATTAGGAAAATCACAAATTTCTTGAAAATGTGCAACCAATTCGTCTAAGGTGGGTGCTCCCCTTTTGCATAGAATGTATAAATTTCTCCACGAATTAAAATTATCTACTTTAGAGAAACGTTTCCTTTTGTTTTCATGCTTAATCGGCGTCTTTGGTATTCCTTTCGTCACAATATTTCTTACTGTATTTCTGTGAATACCTAGAATTTATCATCAGGTTCATTGCACGACCCCTTACCACGATTATGTGTCAGTACATATTTATATGTGTTCAAAACAAGCGCTTGAATTTGCTTAGAAACAGTTCCCGTTATAACTTTGTTTTCTGAGGCTTCTCCAGTAATATAACTCGGCCCAGTTATTCACACTTTTGTCATCACTTTGATTAATTGCACTTGATTGGAAGTTATCTACTACTTCATATCTACCACTGCATTTCCCTCCCACGGTCTCCACGTCGTGACACACAACGAATTTCTGCACGTAATGAAACAGATCAACTGGAAGTTGGAACTTTGGCAACTGAGACTCCACGTGGAGTAGACATGCGACTGTCACTTCGCAAAAATCAGGGTTGCTATTGGTCCTCAACGAAAGTGTTCCATTTCTGAAGTGTGGAGATAGATTTATGACGGTCATTAGTGGGCGGGAGGGTAGTTTTCTTTGAGCGGCCAACTGCACTCCCGTTCACTAGACAGACTTCACTAGTAAACAGAGTCATAAAACTCTTCCCTTAAGAGAACTTAAGCTACCAAGCAAGCCAAGCACATTTTACATGTCTACACAGATACGAGAATAATATATGTAATTAAACCACATTTAATAATTATTATAGATAAATAATATATAGACAATATGTAAATAATTATATAATAATTATTTTCGAGCTGGACGGAAGTTTCCGCCTCACAACAAATGTATCACTGGATATACCACAAATATATACAAAGATCTATACAGCTTGATCAAGTACAGATGTGCTTCTTAAGCCGACGGATTTCCAATTTAAGGCCTGTTTCGAAGAGGAGCTCAACTGAAATCCAGCATCACGATTAAGCATGTTCCTTTCGGAGGAAATGGCCAAAGCCTCCTTAATTCTCCACTCCGAGTAACTGTTGCATACAGCCAACTTTCGGGAGACGACCATCTTAGTAAAATATGCAAGAGAAAAGATAACTAAAGGTAAAACAGAGAAAAGGAGAGCTAAGTTGAAGCTAGGGATAGAGATATCTTTACGGTGGGGTTCCGGTACTTAGGCTACCACACTGGGCCCATTGTTTCTATGCCAAGTGGGGACACCACGGGAGGAAGGATGAGGCGAAGGAGACCAAGGACGGCCGACCCAAGAAGCCACGACAGTACAGAGGGTAGGGCCCCTACAGTTTACTTGGATAGAGACTTCCCCCGACAGGCCAGGACAACGAACTCGCTCCCCTACAGCGGGACACCAACGAGCCCAGCAGCCAAGCTCTAACGGTCCCAGGCAGGCGATCCAAACCCCAAAGCTCCCAGGCAGGCGATCCAAACCCCAAAGCTCCCAGGCAGGCGATCCAAACCCCAAAGCTCCCTGGCAGGCGATCCAAACCCCAAAGCTCCCTGGCAGGCGATCCAAACCCCAAAGCTCCCAGGCAGGCGATCCAAACCCCAAAGCTCCCAGGCAGGCGATCCAAACCCCAAAGCTCCCTGGCAGGCGATCCAAACCCCAAAGCTCCCTGGCAGGCGATCCAAACCCCAAAGCTCCCTGGCTGGCGATCCAAACCCCAAAGCTCCCTGGCTGGCGGTCCAAGCCCCAAAGCTCCCTGGCTAGCGATCCAAGCCCCAAATCTCCCTGGCTGGCGGTCCAAGCCCCAAAGCTCCCTGGCTGGCGGTCCAAGCCCTAAATCTCCCTGGCTAGCGATCCAAGCCCCAAATCTCCCTGGCTAGCGACCCGAGCCACAAAACTCCCTGGCTGGCGGTCCAAGCCCCAAAGCTCCCTGGCTAGCGATCCAAGCCCCAAAGCTCCCTGGCTGGCGGTCCAAGCCCTAAATCTCCCTGGCTAGCGATCCAAGCCCCAAAGCTCCCTGGCTGGCGGTCCAAGCCCCAAAGCTCCCTGGCTAGCGACCCAAGCCCCAAATCTCCCTGGCTGGCGGTCCAAGCCCCAAAGCTCCCTGGCTAGCGATCCAAGCCCCAAATCTCCCTGGCTGGCGGTCCAAGCCCCAAAGCTCCCTGGCTGGCGGTCCAAGCCCCAAAGCTCCCTGGCTAGCGATCCAAGCCCCAAATCTCCCTGGCTGGCGGTCCAAGCCCCAAAGCTCCCTGGCTGGCGGTCCAAGCCCCAAATCTCCCTGGCTAGCGATCCAAGCCCCAAATCTCCCTGGCTGGCGGTCCAAGCCCCAAAGCTCCCTGGCTGGCGGTCCAAGCCCCAAAGCTCCCTGGCTAGCGATCCAAGCCCCAAATCTCCCTGGCTGGCGGTCCAAGCCCCAAATCTCCCTGGCTGGCGGTCCAAGCCCCAAATCTCCCTGGCTAGCGACCCAAGCCACAAAACTCCCTGGCTGGCGGTCCAAGCCCTAAATCTCCCTGGCTAGCGACCCAAGCCCCAAAGCTCCCTGGCTAGCGATCCAAGCCCCAAATCTCCCTGGCTGGCGGTCCAAGCCCCAAATCTCCCTGGCTAGCGACCCAAGCCACAAAACTCCCTGGCTGGCGGTCCAAGCCCCAAATCTCCCTGGCTAGCGACCCAAGCCACAAAACTCCCTGGCTGGCGATCCAAGCCCCAAATCTCCCTGGCTAGCGACCCAAGCCACAAAACTCCCAGGCTGGCGGTCCAAGCCCTAAATCTCCCTGGCTAGCGATCCAAACCCTAAATCTCCCTGGCTAGCGACCCAAGCCACAAATCTCCCTGGCTAGCGATCCAAGCCCTAAATCTCCCTGGCTAGCGACCCAAGCCACAAAACTCCCTGGCTGGCGGTCCAAGCCCTAAATCTCCCTGGCTAGCGATCCAAGCCCTAAATCTCCCTGGCTAGCGACCCAAGCCACAAAACTCCCTGGCTGGCGGTCCAAGCCCTAAATCTCCCTGGCTAGCGATCCAAACCCTAAATCTCCCTGGCTAGCGACCCAAGCCACAAATCTCCCTGGCTAGCGATCCAAGCCCTAAATCTCCCTGGCTAGCGATCCAAACCCCAAAGCTCCCTGGCTAGCGATCCAAGCCCGAGAGGTCCCTGGCTAGCGATCCAAGCCCCAAATCTCCCTGGCTAGCGATCCAAGCCCTAAATCTCCCTGGCTAGCGATCCAAACCCCAAAGCTCCCTGGCTAGCGATCCAAGCCCTAAATCTCCCTGGCTGGCGGTCCAAACCCCAAATCTCCCTGGCTAGCGATCCAAGCCCTAAATCTCCCTGGCTAGCGACCCAAGCCACAAAACTCCCTGGCAAGCGACCAAAGGTCCCTGGCTGGCGATCCAAGCCCCAAATCTCCCTGGCTAGCGATCCAAGCCCTAAATCTCCCTGGCTAGCGACCCAAGCCACAAAACTCCCTGGCAAGCGACCAAAGGTCCCTGGCTAGCGATCCAAGCCCCAAATCTCCCTGGCTAGCGATCCAAGCCCTAAATCTCCCTGGCTAGCGACCCAAGCCACAAAACTCCCTGGCAAGCGACCAAAGGTCCCTGGCTGGCGATCCAAGCCCCAAAGCTCCCTGGCTGGCGATCCAAGCCCCAAAGCTCCCTGGCTAGCGACCCAAGCCCCAAAGCTTCCTGGCTGGCGGTCCAAGCCCTAAATCTCCCTGGCTAGCGATCCAAGCCCCAAATCTCCCTGGCTGGCGGTCCAAGCCCCAAAGCTCCCTGGCTAGCGACCCAAGCCCCAAATCTCCCTGGCTGGCGGTCCAAGCCCCAAAGCTCCCTGGCTAGCGATCCAAGCCCCAAATCTCCCTGGCTGGCGGTCCAAGCCCCAAAGCTCCCTGGCTGGCGGTCCAAGCCCCAAAGCTCCCTGGCTAGCGATCCAAGCCCCAAATCTCCCTGGCTGGCGGTCCAAGCCCCAAAGCTCCCTGGCTGGCGGTCCAAGCCCCAAATCTCCCTGGCTAGCGATCCAAGCCCCAAATCTCCCTGGCTGGCGGTCCAAGCCCCAAAGCTCCCTGGCTGGCGGTCCAAGCCCCAAAGCTCCCTGGCTAGCGATCCAAGCCCCAAATCTCCCTGGCTGGCGGTCCAAGCCCCAAATCTCCCTGGCTAGCGACCCAAGCCACAAAACTCCCTGGCTAGCGATCCAAGCCCCAAATCTCCCTGGCTAGCGACCCAAGCCACAAAACTCCCTGGCTGGCGGTCCAAGCCCTAAATCTCCCTGGCTAGCGACCCAAGCCACAAAACTCCCTGGCTGGCGATCCAAGCCCCAAATCTCCCTGGCTAGCGACCCAAGCCACAAAACTCCCAGGCTGGCGGTCCAAGCCCTAAATCTCCCTGGCTAGCGATCCAAACCCTAAATCTCCCTGGCTAGCGACCCAAGCCACAAATCTCCCTGGCTAGCGATCCAAGCCCTAAATCTCCCTGGCTAGCGACCCAAGCCACAAAACTCCCTGGCTGGCGGTCCAAGCCCTAAATCTCCCTGGCTAGCGATCCAAGCCCTAAATCACCCTGGCTAGCGACCCAAGCCACAAAACTCCCTGGCTGGCGGTCCAAGCCCTAAATCTCCCTGGCTAGCGATCCAAACCCTAAATCTCCCTGGCTAGCGACCCAAGCCACAAATCTCCCTGGCTAGCGATCCAAGCCCTAAATATCCCTGGCTAGCGATCCAAACCCCAAAGCTCCCTGGCTAGCGATCCAAGCCCGAGAGGTCCCTGGCTAGCGATCCAAGCCCCAAATCTCCCTGGCTAGCGATCCAAGCCCTAAATCTCCCTGGCTAGCGATCCAAACCCCAAAGCTCCCTGGCTAGCGATCCAAGCCCTAAATCTCCCTGGCTGGCGGTCCAAACCCCAAATCTCCCTGGCTAGCGATCCAAGCCCTAAATCTCCCTGGCTAGCGACCCAAGCCACAAAACTCCCTGGCAAGCGACCAAAGGTCCCTGGCTGGCGATCCAAGCCCCAAATCTCCCTGGCTAGCGATCCAAGCCCTAAATCTCCCTGGCTAGCGACCCAAGCCACAAAACTCCCTGGCAAGCGACCAAAGGTCCCTGGCTAGCGATCCAAGCCCCAAATCTCCCTGGCTAGCGATCCAAGCCCTAAATCTCCCTGGCTAGCGACCCAAGCCACAAAACTCCCTGGCAAGCGACCAAAGGTCCCTGGCTGGCGATCCAAGCCCCAAAGCTCCCTGGCTGGCGATCCAAGCCCCAAAGCTCCCTGGCTAGCGACCCAAGCCCCAAAGCTTCCTGCCTGGCGATCCAAGCCCCAAAGCTTCCTGCCTGGCGATCCAAGCCCCAAAGCTTCCTGCCTGGCGATCCAAGCCCCAAAGCTTCCTGCCTGGCGATCCAAGCCCCAAAGGTCCCTGGCAGGCGATCCAAGCCCAAAAGCTCCCTGGCTAGCGATCCAAGCCCCGAAGGTCCCTGGCTAGCGATCCAAGTCCCAAAGGTCCCTGGCTAGCGATCCAAGCCCCAAAGCTCCCTGGCTAGCGATCCAAGTCCCAAAGGTCCCTGGCTAGCGATCCAAGTCCCAAAGGTCCCTGGCTAGCGATCCAAGTCCCAAGGTCCCTGGCTAGCGATCCAAGTCCCAAAGGTCCCTGGCTAGCGATCCAAGCCCCAAAGCTCCCTGGTTAGCGATCTAAGCCCCAAAGCTTCCTGCCTGGCGATCCAAGCCCCAAAGCTTCCTGCCTGGCGATCCAAGCCCCAAAGCTTCCTGCCTGGCGATCCAAGCCCCAAAGGTCCCTGGCAGGCGATCCAAGCCCAAAAGCTCCCTGGCTAGCGATCCAAGCCCCGAAGGTCCCTGGCTAGCGATCCAAGTCCCAAAGGTCCCTGGCTAGCGATCCAAGCCCCAAAGCTCCCTGGTTAGCGATCCAAGTCCCAAAGCTCCCTGGCTAGCGATCCAAGCCCCAGAGCTCCCTGGCTAGCGATCCAAGCCCCAAAGCTCCCTGGCTAGCGATCCAAGCCCCAAAGCTCCCTGGCAGGCGATGCAAGCCTCAAAGGTCCCTAGCTGGCGATCCAAGCCCCAAATGTCCCTGGCTGGTGGTACCGAAATGGTCGCAACAGAGGCGCGGATACCGGCAACCGATCTACCGGAGGAGGAAGTAGTTTTCCTCAGAGCATATCATCCTGACATGCACCGCCGAGGCTCCCGCCGACACTTCTATCCTGAAATAGACCACCAGATGATAGATAAGATATGATGAGGATGAAATGGAGGTCACCTAGTGACCCCCGGAAACCCCTGAAAAAACCTAAGAGTCAGGTAGGTCGGCCACAGGGATCGAACCCAGGCTACAGACAAAACCACCTGAGCCATACCGCTCGGTAAGATAGGAAGAAAACTGAAGTACAAAGGAGAGAAAAGGAGAAGAAAGTAAAATAATTAACAAACTAAAATGAATAAACAAATGAACAAAGTAAAAGAAAAGTGTAACAAAAGGAATAGCTGATAAAAGTATAGACCGGCGTGAAGCGTGAGAAGCGTGATAAGTAAAACAGAATAGACTAGCAGGATAAAGAGAAGAGAAGAGAGAATGCCGCAGCTAAAGGGCACGTTTCATGATGCAAATCTTCCGCCATAGTTCGGTCTACATAAAAGCTAGCTCCTTCCTCAAGGCTGTTCGCAATGTCCGCTATTCTTTTTTGCACAAATGTCGTCAAACGGACCCGAGGCGTATTCACCACAGTCTTTTCTTCTTCTTCCTTTCATTTGTTCCCCCTTTTTTATGAGAAATCTATTTCCTGCCTTTGAAGCCAGCAGAAGTAGAATTTCTTTTGTTTCTCCGGGGTTGTAATATAAAGGGCCGTCTCTACAGAGAATCACAGCCTGTCACACTACTGTAACCCGCTTTAAATTACTTTCTTGTAGTCTTAACACAATAGTGACTCCATTTTAATGGATACATGGGGCAATCGAACACTTCCTCTGGCCACTCATCAAAAAAACATTTATAAGTATAGTAAGGTGACCTAATATGGAATACTTTTTATATTTACTTAATTTATTGCCCTTAAATTTGATATATAAATCTGATAACTGATAAAACAATTCCTCGCTAACTTAGGAATATAGTATTCAAAACACAAAGCAGACAGTCTGTAAAGTTAATCATAACAAAACATATTCTAGAAATGCACACTTGTTTCCTATTGGGCACATAGTGATCCTAATATGGAATACTCTAAACAACATATGAGCAAATAGAATATCAACCAATTTTGGTAGAAATGGTTTTGAAATATTTAAGTTAGAGCAGAAGAAAAGAAATAAAGTAATAAAATAAAACTACAAATTTATTCTGAGCGAATTTCGAAGTGATAAATGTTTACATCTCATTTATGCATCCTGACCACTAACTCAAGGTGGTGAAATTAATACTATTTAATTATTTTGGCCTCTATGTGCAAAAGCATTATAACAATTATTACCATATAAAGGTGTTCCCAATATGGAATATTCAACATTGAGATCAATGCGGTATTCCACATTAGGAACATTTTCGCCATTTTGTTTTAACCATTCAGCACATGAGCCAGTTATAGCAGCCTTTTAGTAAATTATTCAGGTTATTCCCACTATGATTCATATATCAAAATATAAAAAGTAAATGTTAATTATACTTACTTTATCCAGCTGCACTGTCCATTCAATCGCCAAGTCAGTAAAACTCAAAACTTGGGCAAACCTTTATGGTGACACAGAAAGACCACTGAACCTTAGCAAGGAACAAAGAGCACTGCCTTCTACACTAGCGTTCCTGCGGTAGCAGTTGCACTCTTTCCCAATAAATGTCACTTTCATACAGAGTGAGAACTTAGGTATTTCACATTAGGCACGTATTCCACATTAGGGCACCTTACCCTAACAGTTACTTGAAGAATTATATATAGCTACATCAGAGAATTTAGTAATGTAAATATTAACGGGTGAAAAATAAGACCTGATACATTCCTGGCGATGAATATGTCCGAGATCTCCTCGGGAAGCAAGGTAGGCGAAAAGACGATTGAAATCGACATTTCGGGAGCGTACATCTCTCCCATCATCAGGATATTTTAAGGAATGTTATAACCACAATTGTATAACTGGATTCTTCTTCTTCTACCTCACGGCTTTGGATTGTTTCACCCGTTGCGGCTCCTAATTGGTCTGCTCATCTTTTCTTCGGTCTTCCCTGGTTTCTTCTTCCTGTAGGTTTATAGTTTAAGCCTATTTTTGCAAATTGCCCTAGATCAATTAGCTCATTGGTTCTCTCACTGGCGCATTTCCCTCAATACTAACAAGACAGAGGTTAAGATCTTCTCTTTACGACCTTATAGGGATCCTCCTTCACTACAGCTGCTGGGGGAACCGCTCTCCTGGTTACCAACCAATGTGCCCGTGAAATATCTTGGGGTGTTATTGGACACTCGACTCACTTGGAACGCCCACATCTGTCGGTCTGTCACGCTTGCGTTTGCCCGGCTATCAAAACTGTACCCTTTACTCAACAGGCGCACTTCACTTAGTTATGAATCCTCCCTGCTTCTTTACACATCTCTAGTCCGTCCCATTTTTACCTATGCAGCTCCAGTCTGGAGTGGCACCAGTAAGACTAATCTCCGCCGACTGCAGGTACTACAAAACAGGGTGCTTCGTACAGTTACAAACGCGCCATGGTTCATCCGAAACCAACAACTACATCATGAGTTTGGTCTTCTACCCGTTCACCAATACATCCGACGCCTGTCACGTCCATTCTTTTACCATCTTTAGGAGGTCCCTGGAGCTGTTACCTACAATCTCGGTGCTCGCACTCGCCAACCAGCTCGCCTGAAGCGCAGACTGCCCCAAGATCTTCTCCTGAGTGACGTCTCCAGCACAGATGCCTCAGACACGTGATTACTACTATCAGACTTTAAGTTCTCAATTTGTGTTACAGTTATCCTTCATATTTAGTTAGAGGAGTCGTTCACGGCCAAGGCAACTAGAGTACTCAGGTAGGCCACTCCGGAGAGTCGCGCTGCCATTGGCTAACGCGCATGACGTCACTGAGAATACAGTTCAACCGCGAGAGTTAAACACTAGCCCCTCAGTATGTGTTATTAAGCTCCGCTACGTGTAAAATCGGAAGAAATAAACATCCACTTGTGTATTATAATGAAGGTTCCTTCTAGCAGTTGTATTAAGAGTTTAAAACATGTTACTATTCATATGTACTTACTCAGTGTAGCTCAAGAAAATGACGAAGCAACCCATTGAAGATTTTTCTTTGCTGCAAGTTTCCTGATCATTTCTGCCTTCGCTCTTTTGTTTAAGTGCCTAATTCTAATGAAGGTTCTTGTCCTCACATTAAGAGAGATCACTTTGTGATGAATTTCGGGAAACTTGGAACTTATTATAGAAATTATGTTTTGCATCACTCCATTACACTTCGCAGCACTTTATCCATGGAATCTACAAAATATTACTTCTGTACCTTGTTCTGCCGTTTCAAAACACTGTTTTCTTTCTTCAGGGCTTGCATCTGAGTCTTTAGTCTAATTATTTCATCTTCAGCAACAACAGAGTGGTCAGGACCTACCTCCGTGCTGGTCGACGGGTCAAATTTGGTTTTTTTGGGGAGATAAAGATACTATAGTAGACAGCGCCCTCTTTCGCACGGTCCTAACTTCGCACCGGCGATCTCTTGCTGATATTGCCTATTAATAAAAACAGTTTTACTATTATTATTATTATTATTATTATTATTATTATTATTATTATTATTATTATTATTATTATTATTATTATTATTATTATTATTATTATTATTATTATTATTATTATTATTATTATTATTATTATTATTATTATTATTATTATTATTATTATTATTATTATTATTATTATTATTATTATTATTATTATTATTATTATTATTTTTATTATTATTATTATTATTATTATTATTATTATTATTATTATTATTATTATTATTATTATTATTATTATTATTATTATTATTATTATTATTATTATTATTATTCCACGCATCAAACTTTTCTTATAAAAAGAGCGAATAAACACAGTGTACAAATAGAAACAAATACATAAATGGAATGTGTATATGATAATTACCTGCAAATTGGTCTTGCTGGTACTTGCTACTACCGTCTTAAATACATCCCCATGCCAATTAGGAATTTTCTATGACGGTACAGCGTCGCCCTTTAATTTTCTTTTCAGCGGCAAACCTAACAGCTCGTTTTTTAAATCCCGTTCATAGTTTTCGGGCAGGAAGTGATCGGAACAAATCCTTGCATTATTCACATTAACCGGATCAGCCCTTTTACAGCGTAAAACCCACTTGCGCTGTAGTTCTCGATCTTTAGGCAAACAATGGAAAATCACATTCGTAGTTTTATACGAAGCATGTTTGCTTTCAGCAACAGCGCAATGGTTTTCATAATGTTACGACAAAAAACACAGCCAATAACTACAATAGCTCATAAGCAACTGCATCTCGTTTAATTCATCAGAAGGATTGTGGAATTTGCATGCATCAGCGCCTTATCTTATCTTACAATGTGCAATCATAATATTGCATTACGCACATTCACGTTTAAGCGATCTTGCGTTGTATTCTCAGTGACGTCACGCCCCTCAGTCAGCAGTGACAGTGTTTTGCGCGGGAATGCGGGAATGGCCTGCCCTGGTTCACGGCTACCTCCATTGTTCTGTGTCCTGCTCCTATGTATCTTATAACAAACATCTGTAAAGCATAATTGCTGATCGATGGATAACAAATTAACAAAAAAAGCCTATTTTTGGTATTCTGTTACTATTCATCCTTTGAACATGTTCTTTCCATTGATTTCTATTTCTGTCAATAGTATAGTTTATTTCTTCTACTTTTAATTCTGTCCTAATATCCTGACTACGTTTTTTTATCAATTTTGGTATATCCCGCTATTGCTCTTATGAATTTCATTTCTGATGACTATATTCTCGTACTATTTCTTTTTGTTAGTGTCCATGTTTCTGATCCACAGATCAGAGTTGGTAGTGCCATTGTTTTGTATAGTTTTATTATAAGAGTCCTTTCTTGCTTTATTTTTTATGTTATTTTTATTGTGCCTGTTATACAGTTAAATTTATTTATTTTCTCTATTATATCAGCTTCCCCTTGGTACAAGACATTACATCCTAAATACTTAAAGTGTAATTTCTGCTCAATTATTATGTTATCTAACACTATTTTTGATCTTACTGGATTAATTCCTTTAAATGCCATGGTTTTGGATTTATTTGCTGATATTTTCATTCCATATTCTGTAGCAATTTTATCTAGACTATACAGCATTTTCTGCAGGTCAGCTTCATTTGTGGCCATTATTATTTGATCATCTGCATACAACATAGTTTTCAATTTAGCTCCTCATACATTAATGCCTCCGTTGACTTTATTCGACCAAATCCTTACTATTTCGTCAATATACAAATTAAAAAGTGCGGTTGATAAAGGACAACCTTGTCTTACGCCATCATTAACTATTACTGGTTCTCTTTTATTTATTTTTGTGTCAATGTACATAATTTTTATAACTTCAATTAGTTGTAAAGGTATGCCTCTATTATTTAAAATTTTCCACAGTATCATTCGTGACACTTTGTCAAAAGCTGTATAACTGGATATAACACAAATATAAACAAAGACAAAACACTATCAATATTCACATCACTGAACAAAAGACTGTTTTCAGTAAATTAAATGCAAGGTCAGGAGATGGCGTGTGTGTAGAAAATTAATTGGGTCAAAGAAACGTAACTACTTAACTTGATTATCAAGCTGTATAGATATGTCCTTCTTAAGTCGTCGGATTTCTATTTTAAGGCCGCTTTCCAGAAATTCAGCAAAACGATTAAGCGTCCTCCTCTAAGAGGAAATGGCTAAAGCCTCCTTAATTCTCCGCTCCCAGTAACAGTTGCATTTTGCCAAGATGGTCATCTCCCGAAAGTTGGCTCTATGGTCGTTATCAAAACAATGCTCTGCTAGTCCAGACTTCTCAGGTTGCATTAAACGAATGCTCCGTTCATGTTCGTTTATTCTAGTAGCGATGGTCCCTCCGGTTTGTCCTATATACGGTGTCTCACATTCACAGGGAATGCGGTGTATATTCCCGGAACTTGGAAGTCCAGTTTGTCTTTCACTGGTCTCAACAGATGTTTAATCTTCGGAGGTGGCTTGTGATGGTCCTGATGTTGTATTTGGCGAGAATTCTGCTGATTCTGCCGGATAGGTTGCCGGTAAACGGGATGCAGGCTGTAGCGGTAGGCTTATCTGACGCTTGCTGTATTACAGGTTTCCCTGTCCTAGCTTTGGTGATCGAGGTTGCTGTTTCTGCCGGATAGATTGCCGGTAAACGGGATGCAGGCTGTAGCGGTAGGCTTATCTGACGCTTGCTGTATTACAGGTTTCCCTGTCCTAGCTTTGGTGATCGAGGTTGCTGTTTCTGCCGGATAGATTGCCGGTAAACGGGATGCAGGCTGTAGCGGTAGGCTTATCTGACGTTTGCTGTATTACAGGTTTACCTTTCCTAGCTTTGGTGATCGAGGCTGCTGATTCTGCCGGATAGGTTGCCGGTAAACGGGATGTAGGCTGTAGCGGTAGGTTTATCTGACGCTTGCTGTATTACAGGTTTCCCTTTCCTAACTTTGGTGATCGAGGCTGCTGATTCTGCCGGATAGATTGCCGGTAAATGGGATGTAGGCTGTAGCGGTAGGCTTATCTGACGCTTGCCGTATTACAAGTTTCCCTTTCCTAACTTTGGTGATCGAGGCTGCTGATTCTGCCAGATAGTTTGCCGGTAAACGGGATGCAGGCTGTAGCGGTAGGCTTATCTGACGCTTGCTGTATTACAGGTTTCCCTTTCCTAGCTCTGGTGATCGAGACTGCTGATTCTGCCGGATAGATTGCCGGTAAACGGGATGTAGGCTGTAGCGGTAGGCTAATCTGACGCTTGCTGTATTACAGGTTTCTCTTTCCTAGCTTTGGTGATCGAGGCTGCTGATTCTGCCGGATAGGTTGCCGGTAAACGGGATGTAGGCTGTAGCGGTAGGCTTATCTGACGCTTACTGTATTACAGGTTTCCCTTTCCTAGCTCTGGTGATTGAGGCTACTGATTCTGCCGGATAGATTGCCGGTAAACGGGAAGCAGGCTGTAGCGGTAGGCTTATCTGACGCTTGCTATATTACAGGTTTCCCTTTCCTAGCTTTGGTGATCGAGGCTGCTCATTCTGCCGGATAGATTACCGGTAAACGGGAAGCAGGCTGTAGCGGTAGGCTTATCTGACGCTTGCTGTATTACAGGTTTCCCTACCTAGCTTTGGTGATCGAGGCCTCAACGTCATATTCGGAGTAGCCATTTTGACGGAAAGTGAGTCTCAGGTGCTGTATTTCTTGTTTTAAGTGGCTGGGATCAGAGATAGACAAAGCTCTGTGAGTCAGTGTATTGACAACTCCCAGCTCTACCGAGGAATGCTTCCACTGATTACAAAAAAAAAAAAAAAAAAAAAAAAAAAAAAAAAAAAAAAAAAAAAAAAATTGCACTATAGCATCGTTTTAAAAAAAGGTTCCTAACGGGACATAATGCCGTGAAATGTTAGGGAGGCCATCGTACCCACGCTTACAAATAAAGAAATAGCAGGTACAACAGAGGGACAGGGCCTTCACTAGGGTGCATTAGGTACAGTCCAACAAAGCAAAGAAAATTACCGGGGAATGAGACGCAAGAGGGGGAGTTGGAGAGAGGTTTATGATACCCCAAGTCAGTTCTCTTAAAGGACATTCAAAAACATTCTGACGGCTTCTACTTCTGTTAATAAATTTTGCGTATTCCACTGTTATGACAGTGGATGGCGGCAAGTAATCTGCTGGACATATGCTACTTAAAACTTTTATAGGCAAGTTAATGTTAGTGAGACAGAGGATAGAAACATTAAATGATAAAAAGAACAAAGAACATTATGAAACAATTGTAGATAAAGTTAACCAAAACTCTTATGCAATGAGACAAGCATTTTAGTTCACTGTGTTTAATACTAAATAAAGCATTTGTAACTGAAAAGGGAGTGTTGGTTTTACAGTACTGTACAATTAAGATCATAGCAAAATGAGCGACCTTCAACTGTCCGAGTTATTAGTCGACTTTTTCACAAGTAACTGTCCATTGTCTCATTACCTGTAAGGTAGACTAGGGTCACTGATAAAGAGCAAGGAGTAATGTTTTTGTTTTCGTGGCCGGTGCGTCGCAATAATAACTATAGAAATTCGTACACCAGTGTTTCCTGTGCTGTCTAATCACAATATTTAATGCAGCATAAAATTATACCTAAGGGAATTTCGAAACTGCGACACCGAAATTCGGACTAGTTAAATTATAAACTACTGAACTGTACCCGGAGGCTAAGGTACAATTATACAACTTACTTTGATAATTTAAAAGCTTTAATAAACCTCTTATTCACACTGACAGCTTACTTGCACAATCATTACACTTAACTTAAACTTCCTCGAAAGTTAAACTTTGTACCCATTTAACTTCACTCTAACACCTGCTATTACATGATTTTGAACAGCACCCGGGAGCTAAGACAGTTATAAATCACCGTGTGCGCGCTGTGAAAGGAGAGCCCCGACTACCTTGTCTCGTCAGCTCGGAGAGCTGTCCGAGAGAGGAACCAAAGCAACCTTCACGAGCTCACACGGAGAAAAAGGGAAACACAAAACAACTGAGGCACATGCCTCGTAAAGGATAGGTGCAATCAGCACACTACGAAAATGCTATATTTTCGTTCGGTATAGTTACGAAACAAGCTGTATATTAATCCTCCATATTGCTGTCCATGGTAAGCATAATTTATTATAAGAAGCAAAAACTGTTTTAGATTCTGAATAACAAAGGATGAAAGAAAAGCTGAAAAGTTTTAAAGTTTAAACAAGTAAAAGAATACTCGGTCATTCCAATCACACTCCAAAGGGCACTTATGGCTTAGAAAGGTATTCCGCAACTGGGAAGATTGCTCTTTTGTTTCGTTTTCAGCGAATATCTAAGATTTTGCATCCCTAAGGGAATGCAGCACCAAAATTGGATAAAATTATGCGAAAAATATTTTTTGAGCTAATAAAATACTTCGAACCTTATAGTATCATAATCCAACTAAATTTATGAGTATCAGGCATTTAAATACCCCCATGTGCATACCTCGGATTCACAGAATTCTGTCATCTGAGTTTGATTGAATGTAATAAATTTATACATTTGAAATTAGCGGGCAAAGATTCTGGTGGAATTTTGTGTATTGGTATGATGGTTATTTCTTACAATATGTGGCACCATGAAAACAAAACACTGGCTACAAACACTGAAAGCAAATAATAATGTTTATATTTTGCTTTTGTGTGAGTTTCTAACGGTCGGGATTTTCTTGTGTTTCTCTTAAACTACATACTGTTTGTATATAATTGATGAGTTTTATTCTGCCATTTAACATTTATAAAGGTATTTTATACATCAAAACGTGCATATAACTGTTATATAGGTTATAGGTAAAACATTTTTGAAACAACTGACCTTTTGTTGACTGTGTACATAGTTAGGATCATGAATAGGCTAAACGATACATGGGAAGAAACCCCTAAACATAACACAACAATGGGAGCATACTTGAGGCCTGATGTGGTAAGAAAACTAATGTCTGTGTACCAAAGGCTGGCATCAGATGAAATCCTAAGGAGATGTACATTGGGTAAGACACAAAATGCAAATGAAGGTTTACATAACATGATATGGCATTATTGCCCAAAAGAAATATTTGTTTCAAAGAAAAGACTTCAGGTTGCTGTGACATCAACCATCAGTAAATATTTTGGTTGCTCTGCCTCACTCAAGCTGCAGTCAGACATAATGGACACAGATTTCACCAGCATCTCTAAAAATTAGCCAAGGGAAGGACCAATTACGTTTATTTCATTCAGCAATTTCTGCGAAAGAAACTTCTAAAACACCCAGAAGGAAAGTGATATTGACGAACACTGCAGCAGAAGAGAGAAGGAAGAGGGAAGAGGGTCCAACTCATCTATCTGGAGGGTTTTAGTCAGCTTCAATGCATGTAGCTGAGAAGGAAAATATTTTGGATTTTAAAATTTGATTTACTCAGTTATAGTTTCTTCAACATTTTTTTGTCATTCAAAATGTTCCACACGATGCAGTTCTGATTCAGTCCGTCTAAAATTTTCAACACATGTTCTTAGAAAGCAAAAAAAGGTTCCTATCTAATGAATTTTTAATATGCATTATATTTTTAAAGTTATTGATATAAAAAGTCAGAGGTTTAATCATTTTTTGTTTGTTTGCTCCATACCTATTTTTTTCCTGTGGAACTAAAAGCAGTATAAGAAATTCATATGAGAGGTCTTTTCTTACTAACCATTTGAATATTTCTAGAAATAGAACAATTAAAATTTTGAAAATTTTCATCAGGTGGAGCGGTTTGAATTTTGCCCAAATTTTTAATTTCACAAATTAATTACTCAAAAACCATTGAAGATATAAAAACCAAATTTTGTATTCTGTGTCCACTATGCATCGGAACTAATTTCAGCAAGATTGGTTGAAAATTACTGGATTTGCGGTTTTCGGTGCTGCATCCCCTTTATTCCGAATAACCGGGGATGCACACTGCATGTATAAGGTTTAAAGGGGAGAATTAGGAACAAAAACCTTCCAGATCATTGTAAAATACTTTTATAAAAAAATATAAGATGATCAACTAAATTAGTTAAATACCTTCGAGGTATTTTGAATTTGCAGCCAGTTGTACAGATTTTACAGCGTTTTAGTGGTGCTACTTCAAACATCTTAATGTCTATTTATGTTTTAAAACATTAATTATTTTAAGTCTATAAGCTACAAGGAGGAAAGGGGGAAAAGATGAAAGAGTAGATACAGACGAACTTTAGAATACAGAAGTTACTTTGCTGACTGTACTTAATACATTCAATTGCAGCTTCCAATTACTACGTGGCAGTTCAGTTGCGCTTCATTTGTTTCATGCATTTACCTCTGAAAGTCCTTCGATCAAGTTAGCGACAACCAGTTAACCACCGAAGTGGTACTTCACTTATACTACCAACTTCAGTCACCCAAAGAACCGCAGCTTTCCCAGAGAGGATTTGGTTAATAACAATCGTTGATTCTGCTTCACCACTAGAAATACAATTTCTCAAACTAAGCAGTTCAGTGGTTCAAAGCAGAACACGTTACACAGGGTGGTGCAGCAGTGACAGTTGAATAGTCACATCTTGTGAAATTAACTCATTATTCTGTGATTATTTCCTACTTTCATTGCCTCTTTGTTACAGTTATTTTTTCAGAAATCTCTCTTTTATGTAATTCATTTATACGTACTTAATACCGTATGGAAGAGATCGTGTAGGAACGTCATTTAACGTGCAAAGATAATTTGGAATACTTTTTAGCCCTAATTCTAGCTCATTCAACATTATTTGTTTTATTACTGACTAGGAAATAATTAAATCATGGCAAAGTATGTGATAGAACAGTTCTTCTTCTTCTTCTTCTTCTTCTTCTTCTTCTTCTTCTTCTTCTTCTTCTTCTTCTTCTTCTTCTTCTTCTTCTTCTTCTTCTTCTTCTTCTTGTTGTTCTTCTTCTTTCTATAACTCCTTTGAGTTGTTAAGCGTGCAGTACAAGCCTCTTCTACCCATTTCCTCCACTTTTCTCGGTCCATCATCATTCTCTTCATTTCAGTCATGGTTTTCCCTCTATCTTTCCCCTACTTCTCAATGTATTCCTGATACTACATGCGTGGCCTTCCCCTAATTCTTTTACCTTCTGGTCTTCCTTCTAAATATTGTTTGGGTTTTCTTTCTTCTGACATGTGGAGTACATATCCATACCATTTAAGTTGTCTTTTTTCCAATATTTCTTTAACTCTTCCCTTATTGTTACATTTCTAATCATTGTCTTCCCCATAGCTCGTCTTAAATATCTCATTTCCATAGCTGTTATTTTGCTTTCTTGTTTCTGTAGGAGAGTCCAGCTCTCTGCTCCATATAATAGAATTGGTAGTATTATTGTTTTTGTATCTTTTGTTATTTCCTTTTTTCCCACAATAGTATTATTAATCTGACTGTAGACCTAATTGGCCTTTCTTATTCTGTTTAAAATTTCCTGCTCTATTTTTCATCCTTATTTATAATTGTACCCAGGTATTCATTACTGTCTACCTGTTCTAAGATTTCATCATTACATTTAATTTTAACTTCTTCTTCTTCTTTCCCTCCTATATACATGGTTGTACTTTTGGGTATGTTTAATTCTAAACCTTTTCTAGTTAATTCTTCTTTCCATTCATTTAGCGCTAATTGTAAATTATTATTACTATTTCCTATTAATATGATGTCATCAGCATATATCAACGATTGTGCCCAAACTGGTCTTAAATTTCTATATCCTATCATAGTTCTTGCTGTTATTCTTTTGCAAATTTTCCATATTTCATCCATCACAATAATAAATAAGAGTGGGCTGAGACTATCTCCTTGTTTAACTCCTCTATTCATCAGAAATGGTTCTGATTCTTGTCCATCTAATCTTATTATCCCTTTTGGATCTTGATAAACTGATTGTATTGCTTCAATAAAATTCATAGGTAATTTTTTGTTCTTTAGTGCTCTCCAAATTTCTTCCCTAGGTATTGAATCAAATGCTGCTTTCAAATCTAAGAATCCTAAATAAATACCCTTTCCTCTATCTATAGCTTTCTCTATTATCATTCTCAATGAGAAAATTTGGTCTTGGGTTTGTCTTTATTTCTTGTTTGTTTGTTTCTTCTAAATCTTGTTCTACAATTTTCCTCAATTTCTGTTCCAGGATTCTAGTGTACACTTTATACACAACCGGGGAGAGACATGTAGGTCTATAGTTTGAGCAATCACTTTGGTTGCCTTTCTTATGTATTGGACCAGTTCATGGGTCCATTTTTGTGTTATCTTCGCTTTTCTGACCTTCTCTCGTGTCAAATGTTTATATCTCCATCGATATCATTTCGCATATCTCTTTTGTTTTTTGACTGTTTACACGAACTATATTTTGTTTTGTTGCTGTTCTTTTATCATTAAACAAAATCTCATTTTATTTATTTAAATAAACGTTTTCGTATGTGAAATTTATAAAAGTAATGTAAGCAAGTTGTACTACTCACAGTAAAGATGACAGTTACTGGAAATCACGACTCACCTGTAACAGAAATACAAAAGCGTGATCAGACATTTGCGTATATCAATCTATGTTCATACAAGTTCAAAATGAACACGACATCAGAGCTGTGTTCGACAGCTGGACAAAAAGAAGTTGCACCGACCAGGGCACGTACAGAGAGGAACTGTCATGCACCTTGATATCTGAGAAAGGCAAAAAGTATTTGAAATGCAGCTCATATTGTTCTCGTGCCAGCGATCCCATATTCTGCGTGATGAAAGGACCTCCTCTGTTCTGCATTCAGCTGCTGAACTTCGGAACGCATATGAAATATAAAGCATAGCACATATAATTCTGAAATTTGATGAAAAGTTGGTTTCCGCACACCATTTTGAGCTTTACATCTACAAAATATAATTTAACCTAAATCACTATCACTGAACTTTATGAGAGAGACTTAAAGAAAGTGCCTTCATACCATGAGTCAAAAAATAATGCAATGACGTAATACCATATGAAACTAAACGGATTCGAGATAAGAATATACAATTGTTAGCTTCAGGATTTGTTCTTTCAGTTCTAGTTATTAAAAATACATTATATACATTCGCTAACCTTATAATTATTCCTAGAAAAATTACTCCTCTATCCACATCACGTAAATTTGTATACAACATTGTTGAAGTATTTTTAATCATTTTCTTCTTATAGGTACAAACGGAATAAAAGTCTCCTTACCCCGAAGCTACCAAGCTGTCCACAGAGGGGACCCGGTCGCAGTCCGGGGCTCTTTCCATTAGGGCAAGACCTAGAAGCTAACAAGCCCCCACATCTCAAGTCGGGTGGAAGTGGATACGCGATTTACGCGTGTCAACCCCGCAGGGAAAACTACCGAATAATCTCGGTGGGGCCGCCTGGTGATCCAGCACACCTTCCACTAGCTCTGCATGCTAGTACCCGGGAATTTAAGGCTCCAATCAACCCCGTCTGATAACTGACGTCCCTGATCTCCCACGGGTATCGGGTACCACTGCACACTCGAGTACAACCCAATCCGAACAACTCCCTCTCAGGGAGCGGCTCGAAATTCGGCCCGAGGTGCCTCTGGTAACGTCGGACTAGGCTGTAGAGGCTATATACATAAGTGGTCCAAAAACTTTCCGACCTAATAAAGATCCAAAACTTTTTTTTTTCAGATTTTGTTCAACATAGTCTTCTTGTAACCCTACACACTTCTCCCAGCGATGTTCCCATCTCTGTAACCCGTCCAAATAGTACTCGGCGTTTTTCAACATAGTCTCCTTGTAACTCTACACATTTCTCCCAGCGATGCTCTCATCTCTGTAACCCGTCAAAATAGTACTCGGCGTTTTTCAACATAGTCTCCTTGTAACTCTACACACTTCTCCCTGCGATGTTCACATCTCTGTAACCCGTCCAAATAGTACTCGTCGTTTTTCAACATAGTCTCCTTGTAACTCTACACACTTCTCCCAGCGATGCTCTCATCTCTGTAACCCGTCAAAATAGTACTCGGCGTTTTTCAACATAGTCTCCTTGTAACTCTACACATTTCTCCCAGCGATGCTCTCATCTCTGTAACCCGTCCAAATAGTACTCGGCGTTTTTTAACATAATCTCCTTGTAACTCTACACACTTCTCCCAGCGATGCTCTCATCTCTGTAACCCGTCAAAATAGTACTCGGCGTTTTTCAACATAGTCTCCTTGTAACTCTACACACTTGTCCCAGCGATGTTCTCATCTCTGTAACCCGTCCAAATAGTACTCGGTGTTTTCCAACATTGTCTCCTTGTAACTCTACACACTTCACTCAGCGATGCTCTCATCTCTGTAACCCGTCCAAATAGTACTCGGCGTTTTTTCAACATAGTCTCCTTGTAACTCTACACACTTCTCCCAGCGATGCTCTCATCTCTGTAACCCGTCCAAATAGTACTCGGTGTTTTCCAACATAGTCTCCTTGTAACTCTACACACTTCCCTCAGCGATGTTCTCATCTCTGTAACCCGTCCAAATAGTACTCGGTGTTTTCCAACATAGTCTCCTTGTAACTCTACACACTTCTCCCAGCGAGGCTCCCATCTCTGTAACCCCTCCAAATAGTACTCGGCGTTTTTCAACATAGTCTCCGTGTAACTATACACACTTCTCTCAGCGACACTCCCATCTCTGTAACCCGTCCAAATAGTACTCGGCGTTTTTCAACATAGTCTCCTTGTAACTCTACATACTTCTCTCAGCGACACTCCCATCTCTGTAACCCGTCCAAATAGTACTCGGCGTTTTTCAACATAGTCTCCCTAAAACTCTACATACTTCTCTCAGCGACACTCCCATCTCTGTAACCCGTCCAAATAGTACTCTGCGTTTTTCAACATAGTCTCCTTGTAACTCTACATACTTCTCTCAGCGACACTCCCATCTCTGTAACCCGTCCAAATAGTAGTCGGCGTTTTTCAACATAGTCTCCCTGTAACTCTACACACTTCTCTCAGTGACACTCCCATCTCTGTAACCCGTCCAAATAGTACTCGGCATTTTTCAACACAGTCTCCTTGTAACTCTACACACTTCTCCCAGCGACACTCCCATCTCTGTCACCCGTCCAAATAGTACTCGGCGTTTTTCAACATAGTCTCCTTGTAACTCTACACACTTTTCCTAGCGATGTTCTCATCTCTGTAACCCGTCCAAATAGTACTCGGCGTTTTTCAACACAGTCTCCTTGTAACTCTACACACTTCTCCCAGCGATGTTCCCATCTCTGTAACCCGTCCAAATAGTACTCGGCGTTTTCCAACATAGTCTCCCTGTAACTCTACACACTTCTCCCAGCGATGTTCCCATCTCTGTAACCCGCCCAAATAGCACTCAGCGTTTTTCAACATAGTCTCCTTGTAACTCTACACACTTCTCCCAGCGACACTCCCATCTCTGTCACCCGTCCAAATAGCACTCGGCGTTTTTCAACATAGTCTCCTTGTAACTCTACACACTTCTCCCAGCGACACTCCCATCTCTGTCACCCGTCAAAATAGTACTCGGCGTTTTTCAACATAGTCTCCTTGTAACTCTACACACTTGTCCCAGCGATGTTCTCATCTCTGTAACCCGTCCAAATAGTACTCGGTGTTTTCCAACATTGTCTCCTTGTAACTCTACACACTTCACTCAGCGATGATCTCATCTCTGTAACCCGTCCAAATAGTACTCGGCGTTTTTTCAACATAGTCTCCTTGTAACTCTACACACTTCTCCCAGCGATGCTCTCATCTCTGTAACCCGTCCAAATAGTACTCGGTGTTTTCCAACATAGTCTCCTTGTAACTCTACACACTTCCCTCAGCGATGTTCTCATCTCTGTAACCCGTCCAAATAGTACTCGGTGTTTTCCAACATAGTCTCCTTGTAACTCTACACACTTCTCCCAGCGAGGCTCCCATCTCTGTAACCCCTCCAAATAGTACTCGGCGTTTTTCAACATAGTCTCCGTGTAACTATACACACTTCTCTCAGCGACACTCCCATCTCTGTAACCCGTCCAAATAGTACTCGGCGTTTTTCAACATAGTCTCCTTGTAACTCTACATACTTCTCTCAGCGACACTCCCATCTCTGTAACCCGTCCAAATAGTACTCGGCGTTTTTCAACATAGTCTCCCTAAAACTCTACATACTTCTCTCAGCGACACTCCCATCTCTGTAACCCGTCCAAATAGTACTCTGCGTTTTTCAACATAGTCTCCTTGTAACTCTACATACTTCTCTCAGCGACACTCCCATCTCTGTAACCCGTCCAAATAGTACTCGGCGTTTTTCAACATAGTCTCCCTGTAACTCTACACACTTCTCTCAGCGACACTCCCATCTCTGTAACCCGTCCAAATAGTACTCGGCGTTTTTCAACATAGTCTCCTTGTAACTCTACACACTTCTCCCAGCGACACTCCCATCTCTGTCACCCGTCCAAATAGTACTCAGCGTTTTTCAACATAGTCTCCTTGTAACTCTACACACTTTTCCCAGCGATGTTCTCATCTCTGTAACCCGTCCAAATATACTCGGCGTTTTTCAACACAGTCTCCTTGTAACTCTACACACTTCTCCCAGCGATGTTCCCATCTCTGTAACCCGTCCAAATAGTACTCGGCGTTTTCCAACATAGTCTCCCTGTAACTCTACACACTTCTCCCAGCGATGTTCCCATCTCTGTAACCCGTCCAAATAGCACTCGGCGTTTTTCAACATAGTCTCCTTGTAACTCTACACACTTCTCCCAGCGACATTCCCATCTCTGTCACCCGTCCAAATAGCACTCGGCGTTTTTCAACATAGTCTCCTTGTAACTCTACACACTTCTCCCAGCGACACTCCCATCTCTGTCACCCGTCCAAATAGTACTCGGCGTTTTTCAACATAGTCTCCTTGTAACTCTACACACTTCTCCCAGCGATGTTCCCATCTCTGTAACCCGTCCAAATAGCACTCGGCGTTTTTCAACATAGTCTCCCTGTAACTCTACACACTTCTCTCAGCGACACTCCCATCTCTGTCACCCGTCCAAATAGCACTCGGCGTTTTTCAACATAGTCTCCCTGTAACTCTACACACTTCTCTCAGCGACACTCCTATCTCTGTAACCCGTCCAAATAGTACTCGGCGTTTTTCAACATAGTCTCCTTGTAACTCTACACACTTCTCCCAGCGATGTTCCCATCTCTGTAACCCGTCCAAATAGTACTCGGCGTTTTTCAACATAGTCTCCGTGTAACTCTACACACTCCTCCCAGCGATACTCACATCTCTGTAACCCGTCCAAATAGTACTCGACGTTTTTCAACATTGTCTCCTTGTAACTCAACACACTTCTCCCAGTGATGTTCCCATCTCTGTAATCCGTCCAAATAGTACTCGACGTTTTTCAACATAGTCTCCGTGTAACTCTACACACTCCTCCCAGCGATGCTCACATCTTTGTAACACGTTCAAATAGTACTCGGCGTTTTTCAACATAGTTTCCTTGTAACTCTACACACTACTCCCAGCGATGTTCCCATCTCTGTAACCCGTCCAAATAGTACTCGGCGTTTATCAACATAGTCTCCTAGTAACTCTACACACTCCTCCCAGCGATACTCCCATCTCTGTAACCCGTCCAAATAGTACTCGGCGTTTTTCAACATAGTCTCCTTGTAACTCTACACACTTCTCTCAGCGATACTCCCATCAATGTAACCCGTCCAAATAGTACTCGACGTTTTTCAACATAGTCTCCTTGTAACTCTACACACTTCTCCCAGCGATGTTCCCATCTCTGTAACACGTCCAAACAGTACTCGGCGTTTTTCAACATAGTCTCCTAGTAACTCTACACACTCCTCCCAGCGATACTCCCATCACTGTAACCCGTCCAAATAGTACTCGGCGTTTTTCAACATAGTCTCCTTGTAACTCTACACACTTCTCTCAGCGATACTTCCATCACTGTAACCCGTCCAAATAGTACTCGACGTTTTTCAACATAGTCTCCTTGTAACTCTACACACTTCTCCCAGCGATGTTCCCATCTCTGTAACACGTCCAAACAGTACTCGGCGTTTTTCAACATAGTCTCCTTGTAACTCTACACACTTCTCTCAGCGATACTCCCATCACTGTAACCCGTCCAAATAGTACTCGGCGTTTTTCAACATAGTCTCCTTGTAACTCTACACACTTCTCCCAGCGATGTTCCCATCTCTGTAACACGTCCAAACAGTACTCGGCGTTTTTCAACATAGTCTCCTTGTAACTCTACACACTTCTCCCAGCGATGTTCACATCTCTGTAACCTGTCCAAATAGTACTCGGCGTTTTTCAACATAGTCTCCTTGTAACTCTACGCTCTTCTCTCAGCGATGCTCCCGTCTCTGTAACCCGTCCAAATAGTACTCGGCGCTTTTGTCTGCAAAATAATTGTTCACGACGGTGATTGCCTCTTCATTTGACGAAAATTGGTCCTTCGAGCGCAATTATCAAATGATGGAACAAAAAGAAGTCGATTGGGGCTAGATCTGGTGAGTAAGGCGGATGGTCAAGCAGTTCCAACCGTAATTCGTGGATATTCGCCAATGCAACCACTGAGGTGTGAGACGGTGCGGGTGTTTCCCCCCCCCCTTTCAAATGTGGCCATTTTCCCGCAAGTTCTGGCTTCAGTTTGTCAAGTAATGATGTGTAGTATCCTGTAATGGTTGAAGATAATCGATTAAAATAATTCCATGAATATCCCACCCATGACAGTCGCCATCACTTACCCAGCCGTAAAAACAGTTTTTGCTTTGTTTTCGCGGGGGCGGGGGGTCGGTTACCCCTTTGCAGTCGAGTATATGGACTGTATTTTTGTTTTGTGCGTATAATGGTGTATCCAAGTTTCATCAACAGTAATTAATCGGCGCCTAATCTCGCATTTATTGCACCTAAACTGCACCAGCAGAGCGTTGGAAGTGTTCATTCGAAGATGATTATGGAGAAACGTGAGCAAACGCGGAACCCAACGCGCGGACAGCTTTCTTATGTCTAAATGTTGATTTAATATGTGACAAACACGTTCTTTTGACATGCCCATAGCCTCTGCTATCTCTCCCAGTTAAATTCAGCGGTCATCTAGCATCATTTGGCGATGTTTTCGTCGGTAGTTGCAGTTTTGGACGTCCCGAACGTTCATCGTCTCCCAGGCTCTTACGGCCACGTTTAAATTCAGCTGCCCAAGGTTTCACTGTGGTAAATGATGGTACAGAGTTCCCATACACTGAATCCAACTCATCTTTCATTTGCGAAGGTGTATTGCCTTACAAAAACTACTCACATCAACTCACTCAAACGACTTTTACATAACAATTGAGCGTCCAAAATGGCTGAAACTTTGGTAAGTAACTGACAACAGATGAACAACGAAATTCACTAGCTTTTATTTACGAGTGCTGCCATCTTCATGTTGAGGTCGGAAACTTTTCAGACTAACCTCGTATATAAAAGGCAAACGATTGTGGGTAATGTGACCTATGAGAGTATAACACAACAGGGATTTTCTAATTGGCCAAGCACGGTTTGAGCTCAACATCCTATTGAGTGGCACCAAAGCTGGGATCACCATCACAAGATAATGACTTGACAATAACACTATTACCTGTACCCTGAGATCAACATCGTTACATCGCGGGATGTTTATTAGCACCTTAACTACATTTACAAGGGAGTATATCAAAGTTGTTTTAATGGTTGAACTTGGAGGGTCAACATTAGATGATCGGTGCGTTTAATGCGTTGCTCTTTGAATTTATGAATCCGCCCATCGCGGGCCGCTCGTTAACTACGTCATGCAGGGTCGTCAATAGCATTATGGGACTACCTAACCTTACCAGCGATGGAGTATTAACTGTTTGAAACGACGTTAAATGGGGCTACATTCATAATCTTTTTGTGTTATTAGCTTCTAATGGTTCATACTTAATGCTGTGTAGAAAGTGCTAGCTCAGTAAAGTAACAAATGCGTAACGAACTTGCTCTACCGTGCAGGAAAACAAATGACTGTGTTACAGTTCACGAGTTGTTAAAGTCTGCAAATCACAGTGATACAGTACTTAGTTGGCTGCTAATTTCCGAAATATTTCTATCCTACAATTACACACGATTGAATACGTACTTCTCGCTCAAAGAACTGAACCAATCATTTTAAACTGAAAGTTTTAGCTTCATGCTAACCAGCAGAAATGTCTACTACCACGTAACAGCACAATTTCGACTTCTCTATCATTTGTTTAATTGTTAAGTAGATGAAATACTGACTTCACTCAAGAATTTTCTTATCTAGATTTCATTGGAAGCAACTGCATACTTTGTGCTGTCCTAAATCCTAAAAATCATTTTTAAAAAATCTGTGTGGTGTGCATATGTATCCGTGTTTTCAAAAAAGGCAATTACTTCTATACGTAAGTCCTACTAAGAGGTTAGGACATATCGGAAAATGAATAAATGATCTACCCAAGTGAGTACCGGGTACACAGAGCTTAGAGTTATCATTCATCTCTCAAGATAAGAGAAAGCCTCCAACGTTAAGTCATATCAGACGATGAATGAAATGATGTTCAAATGAGTACAGGGTACATAGAGCATAGAGTTACAAGACATTCATCTTTCAGGATAAGAGAAAACCTCCAACGTTAAGTCATATTGGACGATGAATGAAATGATGTTCAAATGAGTACAGGGTACATAGAGCATAGAGTTACAAGACATTCATCTTTCAGGATAAGAGAAAACCTCCAACGTTAAGTCATATCGGACGATGAATGAAATGATGTTCAAGTGAGTACAGGGTACATAGAGCTTAGCGTTACCAGACACTCATCTTTCAGTATAAGAGAAAACCTCCAACGTTAAGTCATATCGGACGATGAATGAAATGATGTTCAAGTGAGTACAGGGTACATAGAGCTTAGCGTTACCAGACACTCATCTTTCAGTATAAGAGAAAACCTCCAACGTTAAGTCATATCGGACGATGAATGAAATGATGTTCAAGTGAGTACAGGGTACATAGAGCTTAGCGTTACCAGACATTCATCTTTCAGGATAAGAGAAAACCTCCAACGTTAAGTTATATCAGACGATGAATGAAATGAAAAGGCTGGAAAAACCTTATCAAGATAACTGAATATTACCGAGAAACGAACTCGGGAACTGTTGAACATATGGCAGACACTCTACCACCTCGCAACAGACGCAGATACCACATTTTTAAACTATTCCCAGACGTGAATTTATTTTGAATTTTCTGAGAACATCCAGATTTAAAATCCTTTCCAGGAAGGGATTTTGTATATCGTTAGAGAAAAAAGTTACTAGACGAAAAATACAGGTCTATTTAAAACACGTATATTATGTTCCAATTTTTTGTTTTTGTGTGGCAATGACCATTTCCAAGATGTCCATCATTGTTGGTTAGGATATTTCCATACTTCTCTCATTTCTTCTGTGCTGTTGCTATTTATTTGCTTCTCGCGATAACTTGGAAAGATTATGGCAGGTTTTTTTTCCCCCTCCACTTTTGAGCATTTATCGATTTGATTTTCTCGGTCTCGGTGTAATAATTTTCAAATCTCCATTACCTTCAGGCTGATAAAAGAATAAGCTTTAATAACAATACTTTACAGAAGTTACTTAATATCGTCGCCGAGGCATTGTTATAGCGCTAGCACAAACTGCGGCCCGCGCTGGGCGCTTGCCGAGAGAGAGACAGGAGCGGGGAGAGAAAGAGACAGTGAAATCTGGATAATTCTTTCCTTCTCTTGCCGCCGTGAAAGGCCTCCGAACGTCGGCGTCTTTCTAGAAACAATTGCAGGGATATAACAAGCCTATCAAGGTGTGAGTCACTCAGTTTTTAATTAAATGTGCAGGTTTGTGGACATTTTTAGTTTCTTTACGAGTGACAGACGACCTTGAGTACTGCCTTAGTGTATGTGACGTCATTTTACTGCTGTAAAGGAGTACAAAGCGTCTTTTTACTGAATTAACAAACATTTTAAATTTCTGGCAACAAGACTTTTAATTTCAGGAACCCACAAAGTCACAATATGAAAGATATTCGGTAGTGAAAACTAAAAGAAAGTAAAACAGGTTTTGGTTTTCTCTTAGCTATAGCAATATATAAACATTTAACCGTAATGCGTGTCTTTAGACCTCCTGAATAATAATAATAATAATAATAATAATAATAATAATAATAATAATAATAATAATAATAATAATAATAATAATAATAATAATAATAATAATAATAATAATAATAATAATAATAATAATAATAATAATAATAATAATAATAATAATAATAATAATAATAATAATAATAATAATAATAATAATAATAATAATAATAATAATAATAATAATAATAATAATAATAATAATAATAATAATAATAATAATAATAATAATAATAATAATAATAATAATAATAATAATAATAATAATAATAATAATAATAATAATAATAATAATAATAATAAATAGTCATTTTCACACAAACATCAGGGTGCAAATGTAACCAACATGACTGAAAAATTAAAGCGAAACATAGCAAACTTCGATTTCTGTTGCGGAACTGCCATTTACACGAGAAAATCCCCAACCTGAAGTTTCAATTTTATTTTCTAGAAAATGGTATAATAATGTTCTTTATCCACCACACCTAGAAAATATTTAAAGGAAATAAAACGTAAAATATCTGAGAATAACGTGTCAAGTCTTCTTCATTTGATAATAATTGTGATGTAAATTTTATATTGAGGAATTAATCCTAAAAGAATTAATCCTTTTAAATACATTACTCCGTTATATGAGTGATTTTTAATTAATTAGAGCTCTGCCACATATGTTTATCTTGAATATGAGAACTGTAAGTGGTCTAAGGGAAAATATAATGAGTCAATTGGAGAATTTAATGTCAGGACGGCACGTTGGCCATGGTAGCTCAAGGGGTTAGAGCGACTGGACGGAAACCAGGAGATCCGTCGTTCAAATCCCGGCCGTGGCATTGAATTTTTCAGTGGACTCTAATTAATTAATACTTCTGATATTGTACATTTGATAAACCAGAAAGATTAAACACTACTCAAAAATCTAGATATCTAGGAACACGTCATTTATTTGCAAGCTCTTTGATGGAGAAAAAAGTCTGATAAAGTGAATTTTAAACAGGTAGGGGAGACACACATGCCCGTTAATACGGATATTAGCATGACGTGCCGCTGCCTATTTTAGGGCTCTTCAGCTCGTTTGTATTCGCTGTCAGCCAAAGTAATTCCATTAAATTCCAAAGCCCAAGTTTGCGCTGGCAAAATAACGAGGTAAAACAGTAATTCCCAATATTGCTCTGCTCGTACTCTGTAAATGTCGATCAATGGCGACTTAATGCTCTACAGTTTATTACCCTTCTTTTCCCTTTTCTTTTTTGGATTTTCTTATACTAATTTATTATATAAGTGGATAAGAGAAGAGTGGATTATTCAGGTTTCTCTACTTTATAAAGAAACGATACATTAATACATGACAAACATATGACAAATGATTTTACAACAGATAGTAATAAATTACATAAGGAATAAGCCATTGAACTGCGGAGTATTTATAAAATATCGTAGGCTATGTATGAATACTAACTTTGCTTTTACTGTTGCTAGCTTCCGTAAACTATGGCGAAAAAATTAGAAGATTTGAATTTATCAACTATTTATTTATTTACTTTATCCTCCACGTTACCGCAGCAACGAGTGAATTTTGTTTACTTTATCCCATTCGTTTGTTTTAAGGCCCAAGTTTTCTTTTATCATATCTCCATAGCAACGGTGCCTATTACCTGTAGGATAAAATATGCAGTGTGAGCTACATAAATCTGAACTATTTCAATAGGACATAACTTTTGAACCAATAATAGGACACACGTGCAACTTTGGGAGAATATAATACACAATTGGGAGATTACATATTATGTGCATAATTTTGTTGATCAATTACTATATTTTTCTCTGTAGCTACCTATTGTTTTAATTTTATGACTTAAAATCACAGTGAAGTTAGTCACAAAACAGTTTAATGAAATAGCCAGAAAATTAATAAAGCATCTATTTACATCTCAGAGAAAATGTTGGAACTTTATGTTGATATGAGCTTCTTTGTACTTCTCTACGTAGTCACCATCAGATTTACACATTTTTGCCAGGGTCTCTTGACCTTCCGAATACCTTGATTGTAGAAGTCTGCAGACTTCGCTTTAAACCACTCTTCCACTTCATTAATGACGTCATTTGTGTTGTCAAATCGGCGACCACGTAACGGATTCTTCATTTCCAGGAACAAGAAAGTCACTTGTTGCGAGATCGGGCGAATAAGGCGGATGTTGTAAGATCTCAAAGCCATATTCTCTTGTTTTGACAACTGCAACTTGAGATGAATGAGCTGGTGCATTGTCAGACAGATGACGAACATACCGCGTCGTTTCTTAATCAGAGCCGTTCGTGACTTATCCAGAAGATTGCAGTAGTATCTGTCAGTGATGGTTTGACCCTTGGCAAGATAATCTGTAAGGATGACTCCATGACAGTCCCAGAAAACTGAAACCACGACCTTCCCAGCTGACTTTTGCACGTTTACGTTTTTGGGAGGGGGGATCGGCATGTTTCCATTCCATGTTCATGGTTTTTATCTCTGGATCATACTGATAGATCCAGGATTCACCTATATTTACCAGACGATCAAAAAATATCATCTCCATCCTGCTCCAACAGCATCAACATCTATCTGTCTTGAGAGGTCACGCCATGTTTGCTTTTGGAAAGAGGTTACCAAACGTGGAACCCACCGTGCAGACACCTTAGACATGTGCAGTTCGTAATGAATAATTTTCCACACACTACCATAACTAAGATGTGTCTCGTTCAGGACCATTTGGATGGTTGTTCGTCTGTCTTCCAATATTAAACACTCCACTTTCTTCACTGTGACAGCTGACGGTCTACCAGATCTTGGCTCATCTGTCAGGGACATGTGACCAGTTTGAAAATTCCGTTCCCACCTCACAATAGTGTCATACGATGGGCAATCATTTCCATAAACAGTCGTCATCTCATCATGGGTTTCTCGGGCAGTTTTACCCTTCAAATGCAGGAACCTGATCACACTACGAGCCTCAATTTTCTCCATCTTACACCTCAGTCATTTCTGCCATTTACTGTAAAAGAACAGAAGAACTTAAATCAATGAAACTGCCAACATTATGTTCCGAGTGATCTGTCACTCTAGCATAAAAACTACCGGGTGATTAAAACTGTACGGCATCCTCTCGTACATCTGGGTAATTCATGAACGTCCTAATTCGAGCTATCGGCACTTTATTTATTGTTGACTTATTTCGACGGAATCGTCTGACTTAGTTACATTGACTTATAACTAACTGCTTTTCCTCAACATAAAACGTTCCTTGCTTATAAGCTATTCCTTTGAGAAAATTGGGGCTCACGCTTCTTACATTGTGCTTCGGTTTTAGGAAATGCAATTTTGTTCTGATGTCGAGAAGGCCATCTATACGACATGGCATGCCGGACTTCTGCATAAACTGATCCAACTGGGGCTCCCTACCCAAATCATCAACATCTTACACAGTTTCTTGCGACACCGCACATTTAAAGTCACAGTTGCGGGGAAAACATGAACACTTAGACCAGTGAGAGGCGGAGTCCCCGAAGGCTCTGTACTATCCCCTACACTATTCAATGTCTTCATGGCAGACTTCCTCACAGAGCCACGAGTCGTAATGGCACAATACGCTGACGACGTGCTTCTGTTCTGCAAAGACAAACACATCCTCAGAGCCTTCAACCCCATACAGAGACACCTCCGTCTCATACAACAGTGGTGTAGGCATTGGCGGATGTCCGTAAATCCGGACAAAAGCTACGCCATACTTTTTACTAAGCACCACACCCCTGCAGACTGCCCCAACTTCAGCTTCCGAGGACGAAGGATAGACCGGACTAACTCTGTCCGATACCTAGGAGTTACGTTGGATAAAGGTCTAACCGTGATGATACATGAGATGAAGATGGAGCACCGGTGGAATGAGATGGCGGGGGAAACCGGAGGTCCCAGAGAAAACCCGCCCCAGCGCCATGTTGTCCACCACAAATCTCACTTTGCGGTCGCCTGGGATCGAACCTGGGCCGCCTTGGTGAGAGCCAAGCGGTCTAACCACTGAGCCACGGCGCGGCCGGGGGCACAGGGAGCAATAGCTTCTCTGTATCCAATACTGGGGTCGAGCTCGTTGCCGCTTCGCCTGAGGTTATAGCTTTTCCGAGCGCTGGTAATTCCCGTCATGCTTTATGCCTGTGAAATCTGGGGCATGGCCGCAGATAGCTGGTTGGCATGGCTTCAACATGCACAGAATAGAGGACTACGGTCTATCTATTCTGTGGGCCGCTACTTTGCCACCAGGTTGCTTCACGAAGCCTCGGGACTTCCATATCTGGAGGACGAGATTAGGCGCCGGGCATCAAAATTATACGCCAACTTACCCAACCATAGAAGCGCCCTTTTTAGATCATTGGGAGATTATGACCCCACTATACGTCACTCTAGCCTACATCGGGTACCCCGCATGGCTTGCGGGCACCCAAGATAACCCAGGAGCTAATCCCAACAGCAGCTAAAGCTGAGCTCCACATAATCTCCTAAGTTGTTTGGCATCAAAATTACCAACCTAAATTTCAGAAAGAAAACACCAGGGTGCTAGGCATGCATCCTATCCTTTCATCCCCAAGGTACAATTACTGTATCCAACCTAAAAACCCACCAGACACCCTAAAACATCCCGAACATACTTTACCTGCAGTTAAACCCAAAACGGGTGGACACGCAACAAAAACCTTTTGGCTAAATACACCCAGCCAGCACGACGAGCGAGCGAGAGCGATGAGAGCAAAATGGCAGAGCAAAGTAGAGACAACATAATTTAATTACAGGTTAATTATTAACAAATACAAATTCCCACACAGGATTTCCTTTAGGAGTTGTGTGTCGTGAAGGTGGAGAATACGTGTAGATGAACTTTCGCTGGTAGACAAAATGACGACTAGTTTCTAAAATCAAGCGTGACTTCAAGAACAACCCAAACTATAACACCCTCGGCTGCCTTGTAATAAGTCCCTAGCGCCAAATCGGCAGACCCACGCAAAATAGCTAACCAAACGTTTCCCAGATGACTTTAACCTTCTCATAGTTCTTAGAACATGCTAAATGCAATTCAACCTGGAGCTGTTGCACATTTTATTTCATGTGAAATATCGCAATACGTTGTTCTCATGAGTCAGCGAAAAGGAGGACTTTGGATACCTTAGAAGAAGGTGAAAAAAGCCAAGAAATAGGAAAGCACCAATTAATCAAGTTCTAAAGTTTGGTGCAACGATGCACGTGACAATATGCAATGAGATATTTTCTGATTGCAAAGTAAAGACATAGACTCGCAGTGTTTTGTTTTATGTGTCCGTATACGTCAGTTTTTACAGAAAGCAACGTACGAAGAGGCAGCAGGATGAGGGATACATGGCCGTAAACCATGACGCGGCTCCTGGTATTGTTCTGGGAAGCCAAGTGCTCTTGAGGGGTTATATTTAGACATACAGGAGTACCCCCAAGGAGCCGATTAGAGCTCCTGGGCGCTCTGCCCATTAACAAGCTAATCTAAACGGAGCAATAAAGCCAAGCCACGTGGAAACTGTTGCCGAGAACACGATGCTTAGTTGTACAAAAAAAAAAAAAAAAAAAAAAAAAAAAAAAAAAAACATGAAAGCGCGGCAGTAATTTGATATGAGGCTTAAATCTCTACAAGAGTTTTCGAAATAAGGAAACATTTTGTCGTCTGTTTCATTAAAACCCGTAGCTAAGAAGTCTGAAATGCGTTTTAAATTAAGTCGATACGACATTTGGAAAAAAAAACAAGCAACAAAAAAGATTGTAGTATAACTGTAGTAACTTCCAAGATTCTCCCATATCCAGGAAATTAACTTAATTTTATTCAATTTTTTTAAGAAAGATGATTAAAATTTAATGTATCCGGGGGGTGACATCTTGAATTTGAAGTTCTCTTCCATCTTCCGTTTTGTATACTTAGTAAATAGTAACAGAGAGAGAGAGAGAGAGAGAGAGAGAGAGAGAGAGAGAGAGAGACGACCTTTTCTTCTTCTTCTTCTTCTTCTTCTTCTTCTTCTTCTTCTTCTTCTTCTTCTACTACTACTAACATTTTCTCTTCTGCCTTTACAGTGTAGGTTGTAACAGTAGTTTCGAGTTATATTTAGAAAAGGTATGAAAAGTTTATAAATTTATAAAAAATGATGTAAATCTATTTAGTAATTTAAATAAATAAAAATATATGTAATTTTGTGATTGGCCGACGTAATGTTGTGACGTGGCATTAAATCGGCCAATCAAAAAATTAAGATAGGAGTAACGAAAGTTACGGAAAATCAATAATCTTGGTAGAGATGTTCGGTAATCTAGGAAGTGAAGAACAGTCGTCCAGGAGTAAACTCTGTTTAGTCAACGGGTGTGCACTTCGGACTCAAAGGAACCTGAGCCTCCCGCCCACTAATGACCCTCATAAATCTATCTCCACACTTCAGAAATGGAACACTGTCGTTGAGGACCAATTGCAACCCTGATCTTCTCGAAGTGACAGTCGAATGTCTACTCCACGTCGAGTCTCAGTTGTCAAAGTTCCAACTTCCAGTTGATCTGTTTCATTACGTGCAGAAATTCGTTGTGTGTCACGATGTGGAGACCGTGGGAGGGAAATGCAGTGGTAGATGCAAATGAAGTAGTAGATAACTTTCAGTCAAGTAAAAATAATCAAAGTGAAGACAATAGTGTGAATAACTGGTCCGAGTTATATTACTGGAAAAGCCTCAAAAAAACAAAGTTATAACGGGAACTGTTTCTAAGCAAATTCAAGCTCTTGTTTTGAACACATATAAATATGTGCTGACAAATAATCTTGGTAAGGGGTCATCCAATGAACCTGATGATAAATTCTGGGTATTCACAGAAATACAGTAAGAAATATTGTGACGAAAGGAATACCAAAGACGCCGATCAAGTGTGAAAACCAATGGAAACGTTTCTCTAAAGTAGATAATTTCACATGCGTTTTAATTCGCCGAGAAATTTATAGATTCTATGCAAAAGGTAGAGCGCCCACCTTAGACGAATTGGCAGCACATTTGCTAGAAATTTGTGATTTTCCTTATGGGCACTGCACCTTGCGCGGTCTCCTAAAGGAGCTGGCTTTCAAATACCGCACTTCGAATAAGATAAGGGTTATTATGTAATCTAGTAGACTTGTACCTTGGCGATGTATATTTGTCAAAACTAAGGAAGTTTTGCAGTAATGGACATAAGATAATTTATTTAGACGAAACCTCGTACGATAACCATGACGTATCGAGAAAGGTGACAACCTTGCAGAAAAGACTGAGAGAAGGAGGGCCGGGGTTGTTAAACGATTATAAGGATTCATCAAAGGAGTCGGCCGACGTGCATACGAGTTAACTAAACAGACTTTAAAGAGTGTTATGTAATAATTGGAACTATTTTATTAAAAAAGAAAGAATTTATCGATAGGCTGGAGGTAACCTCCAAGTGACTGGGAAATGAAGTTCAAGTAAAATGTAATCCAAATAATACAATTAAATTGTTACAAAATTCGACTTCTCCAAAACTTTATTCCGAACCACGCCCTAAAACTAGATGTCATATGACTTTTTGAGTATTTATTGGGACAATTTGGGGGGCAAAGTAGTAATCGGAAAAATTTTATCAGTAAAAGGGGGAAAAGAACAGGAGATATAAGGAATTATTTAGGAAAGGTTAAGGAGAGATGGCAAAGAACAATTAAGAGCAAAATGAGATTAGGATAGGCGAAATAGCAAAATGTGTACAAAGAAGTAGAGGCCCACCAATACACAAAAACCTAGGATTAGGTGTATGTGGACCAAATTATTATTCAATGGAAAATCCTGGAAATAACCTTATCTAGATAACTCACCCTGACCGAGATTCGAACTTGGGACCTCTTAAATGTGAGGCAAACACGCTACCATCTACGCTATGGAGGCGGGCAGATTAAATTGATTGATTGAGATTCATTTCACTCTTTTTGTCATTGTTGTTCCTCATATCAAGCTTACTGTCCGTCGATTCCTGAATGGCAGGTTCCGGGTAGACGGATAGAAAGAGGTGGACCAATTCCATGGCCTTCCCGTTCGCATGATTTAAACCCACTAAGTTTTTATTTCTGTGTACATTTGAAATGTCTTGTTTATGGAACTCCAGTTGCAGATGTATAGACTCTATTCTTGAAGGCTGCTAGACATGAAATTCTCTAGGTTCACTCATCGCATTAGGGAGTCTATGTGACTGACGGTGGCTTGACGGAACCATTGGAGCTGGTAGAGGACATTTTGATTTCCAAAAGCCTCTAAATACCCCCTAAGAAGCTCTTAATTACTCCATAAAGTCACTAATGCATCCCTCAGAATACTAAATGTGTTGCAAATGTCTCTAAATAAACACTCAGAAGCCTCTGAATACATTAAAAGGCCATAAAATTTGCCCCAAAAGCCCGCCTCCCCCAAAAAAAGCACCGAAAAGGTTTCTAAATACGTCTCAAGAGCATCTGGATACACCTAAAGACGCTAAATGCACCTTAAAAACCCTCTAAATACATTAAAAATCATTTAATATGTCCCGGAAGTCTCCGAATACATGAAAATGGGTTCTAAGTACGCCTCAAAGCCCTCTAAGTTACTCGGAAAGCGTATAAACAGAGTTTAAGAAAGCCTCTAAATACATCTAGAAGATAGTTAATAGGCCCCAAAAGCACCTGAATACACGAAAAAAGTCTCTAAATACCCCTCAAACCAAAAGGTCTATAAATACTATCCATAAAGCTCTAAATACACCAAAAACCACTAAATTGCACTGAAAGGCATATAAATAGGCCCCAAAAGCACCTGAATACACGAAAAAAGTCTCTAAATACCCCTCAAACCAAAAGGCCTATAAATACTGTCCATAAAGCTCTAAATACACCAAAAACCACTAAATTGCACCGAAAGGCATATAAATAGGGCTCAAAAGCTCCTGAATACACGAAAAAAAGTCTCTAAATACCCCTAAAACCCTCTATATTACACCAAAAGGCCTATAAATACTATCCATAAAGCTCTAAATACACCAAAAACCACTAAATTGCACCGAAATGCATATAAATAGGGCTCAAAAGCAAGTGAATACACGAAAAAAAGCCTCTAAATACGCATCAAACGTTCTGCCATTGAATGCTGTTGTATGGGTTGAGCTATCCTCTATCACCAAGAAATTTCTTCCAAATTTTTAACATATATCTTTGTTACATCCTGTATACTAATATTTACACCGTTAACAGAACAATAAGTAGAAAATCCATGTGAACGGCATGCTTTTTCGCCCCTTTTATTTAAATTTGTATTGCAGCAACCGTTAATTTAGAATTTAAATTCATTTTAATGAATGCTTTCAGAGCCATCTCTAAAAAATACATTTTTATTCCCTCTTGCTCACAAAAATGTTGTTGGATTCAAGGGAGTTCAAAAGTTGTATTACTGATGAATGACAGAGAAAGCCAAAGGAACAAAAAGTCCTCTGGGAAACCTACTTTCTAGTTTCGGTGCGTAACGTCTTTAATGCTTAAACTTTTATATTTACGTGCCCCACAAATCCTGCGTACTGCAGGGAAAAGACTCGAGGAAAGGGCATTAAGATAACATCAAGAGACAGACTTGAGCCGACTGCCTGAGCGTGACTGGATTCTGAATTTGCTGCTACTGTAACAGCAACTCGTTAAAGCATTAACCTCCGTAAAAAGATATGTTACAATTACTTGACAGTTGAATAACAATCATAATTTGAAAATAATGAAACTATTGAACGACTCAAAACAATAACAAGGAATCTCTCGACAATTGTTGATGCTACAAAATAAGTTAAGTTTCTGTGTAGCACGTTCTCTGGGCATTAACGATGATTTCTAGGAGGGACAAGTACACATCGCTTCCACAGTCGGTTTACAATTCTTCGATCTACTGAATTAAGTCTCACTTGTTAACCGAGCGCTTATAGACAAATATGTAGGAGCTACACCTACAAAGACTAAAATCCCGAACATAATTTCTTTATTGTAGAATACAAAATGTATATTAGACACATTGTAATATTTAAACATCATTTCATTCATCGTGCGATATGACTTAACGTTGGAGGATTTCTCTTATCCTGAAAGATGAACGTCTGGTAACTCTAAGCTCTATGTACCCTGTACTCATTTGAACATCATTTCATTCATCGTCCTATGTGACTTAACGTTGGAGGTTTTCTCTTATCCTGAAAGATTAATGTCTGATAACTCTAAGCTCTATGTACCCTGTACTAATTTGAGCATCATTTCATTCATCGTTCGATATGACTTAACGTTGAAGGTTTTCTCTTATCCTGAAAGATGAATGTCTGGTAACTCTAAGCTCTATATACCGTGTACTCATTTGAACATCATTTCATTCATCGTTCGATATGACTTAACGTTGGAGGTTTTCTCTTATCCTGAAAGATTAATATCTGATAACTCTAAGCTCTATGTACCATGTACTGATTTGAACATCATTTCATTCATCGTTCGATATGACTTAACGTTGAAGGTTTTCTCTTATCCTGAAAGATTAATGTCTGATAACTCTAAGCTCTATGTACCATGTACTCATTTGAACATCATTTCATTCATCGTTCGATATGACTTAACGTTGGAGGTTTTCTCTTATCCTGAAAGACGAATGTCTGGTATCTCTAAGCTCTATGTACCCTGTACTCATTTGAGCATCATTTCATTCATCGTTCGATATGACTTAACGTTGAAGGTTTTCTCTTATCCTGAAAGATGAATGTCTGGTAACTCTAAGCTCTATATACCGTGTACTCATTTGAACATCATTTCATTCATCGTCCGATATGACATAACGTTGGAGGTTTTCCCTTATCCTGAAAGATGAATGTCTGATAACTCTAAGCTCTATGTACCCTGTACTCATTTGAGCATCATTTCATTCATCGTTCGATATGACTTAACGTTGAAGGTTTTCTCTTATCCTGAAAGATGACTGTCTGGTAACTCTAAGCTCTATATACCGTGTACTCATTTGAACATCATTTCATTCATCGTCCGATATGACTTAACGTTGGAGGTTTTCTCTTATCCTGAAAGATGAATGTCTGGTAACTCTAAGCTCTATGTACCCTGTACTCATTTGAGCATCATTTCATTCATCGTCTGATATGACTTAACGTTGGAGGTTTTCTCTTATCCTGAAAGATGAATGTCTGGTAAATCTAAGCTCTATGTACTCTGTACTTATTTGAACATCATTTCATTCATCGTCTGATAGAACTTAACGTTGGAGGTTTTCTCTTATCCTGAAAGATGAATGTCTGGTAACTCTAAGCTCTATGTACCATGTACTCCTTTGAACATCATTTCATTCATCGTCCGATATGACTTAACGTTGGAGGTTTTCTCTTATCCTGAAAGATGAATGTCTGGTAGCTCTAAGCTCTATGTACTCTGTACTCATTTGAACATCATTTCATTCATCGTCCGATATAACTTAACGTTGGAGGTCTTCTCTTATCCTGAAAGATGAATGTCTGGTAACTCTAAGCTCTATGTACCCTGTACTCATTTGACTATCATTTCATTCATCGTCCGATATGACTTAACGTTGGAGGTTTTCTCTTATCCTGAAAGATGAATGTCTGGTAACTCTAAGCTCTATGTACCCTGTACTCTTTTGAACATCATTTCATTCATCGTCCGATATGACTTAACGTTGGAGGTTTTCTCTTATCCTGAAAGATGAATGTCTGGTAACTCTAAGCTCTATGTATCCTGTACTCATTTGACTATCATTTCATTCATCGTCCGATATAACTTAACGTTGGAGGTCTTCTCTTATCCTGAAAGATGAATGTCTGGTAACTCTAAGCTCTATGTACCCTGTACTCATTTGACTATCATTTCATTCATCGTCCGATATGACTTAACGTTGGAGGTTTTCTCTTATCCTGAAAGATGAATGTCTGGTAACTCTAAGCTCTATGTACCCTGTACTCTTTTGAACATCATTTCATTCATCGTCCGATATGACTTAACGTTGGAGGTTTTCCCTTATCCTGAAAGATGAATGTCTGGTAACTCTAAGCTCTATGTATCCTGTACTCATTTGAACATCATTTCATTCATCGTCCGATATGACTTAACGTTGGAGGTTTTCTCTTATCCTGAAAGATGAATGTCTGGTAACTCTAAGCTCTATGTACCCTGTACTCTTTTGAACATCATTTCATTCATCGTCCGATATGACTTAACGTTGGAGGTTTTCTCTTATCCTGAAAGATGAATGTCTCGTAACTCTAAGCTCTATGTACCCTGTAGTCATTTGAACATCATTTCCTTCATCGTCCGATATGACTTAACTTTGGAGGTTTTCCCTTATCCTGAAAGATGAATGTCTGGTAGCTCTAAGCTCTATGTACCCTGTACTCATTTGAACATCATTTCATTCATCGTCCGATATGACTTAACGTTGGAGGTTTTCACTTATCCTGAAAGATGAATGTCTGGTAACTCTAAGCTCTATATACCCTGTACTCATTTGAGCATCATTTCATTCATCGTCCGATATGACTTAACGTTGCAGGACTTAACTTATAAACAAACATCAAATATTTCTAATCAAACTACACTTAAGGAGTACAGGGATTCGTTATTTGATCGTTTAATGTTTGTTAAACATAGGTGGAACATAGGGGCTGTGCCAGATGCTCTTGTGTTCCCCTTTATAAAGGTGTAATACGATAAAGATGGTTCCTAATTATCTGACACAAATCATCGCATCCCCGAAGCTTTTGTTAGGTTCCTTCTTTTCACGGAGTATATTTAGAAACGCAAGGCTCCTCTCCAATTACGTTTGTTCAATAGACCTGCACTTCTGGGCGTTCGTTCGCATTCCTCGTCTCGAAACACAAGAAAGAAAGAAAGCGAGGCCGTTGATGTACCTTCGAGTTTAATATTTATCAAACCGAGGTCTAAGTGGAGAATCGTTCATAAACGGGGCCTTAAACCGTTTGAAAAATAACTTAAACAGTTCGCATAACTTTCTCTACTCTTTCTTTAATATACCGTTCTTCTAAACCTTTATTGTTCCATTTGGATCGTAATAATTGGAATGCACATTCATACGAGGGCTGTGAAATAAAGAATGATCGTAATATTTTATGGTCATAATTTTTCGCACTAAAATTCAATCTTATTATATTCTGTTAGCACAATGTGAAACAAATAGGCCGTAGTAGTTTCATTGTTGGTACTCCTGGTTCCCGTCTGTGAGATCCAGCAAGTTCAGACATGTTCAGTATCGCCTATCGCTGCAATGGAGGTAATACACAGTTGAAGTTGATGTTAGAGGAAGATTCGGAGTTTCTTTCAAACGTAATTACTGCTGATGAAACTTGGCTACATCATTTTGATCCTGAGAGCAAACAGCAAAGCTCAGAGTGGAAATCTCCTTCATCACCAACACCCCAAAAATGCAAAAGTGGTTGCTTCTGCTGGGAAAGTTATGGTCACTCTCATTCTTTAATATTGATGGAGTTGTTTATCAACATGCTATACCTGCACACACATCAGTAACTGGACAATACTACAGGGATGTCCTGAAAACATTGCAAGTCCATATCAGGCGCTAAAGACCACATTTACGTGAAGCAGGCTGGATGCTGCACCAGGATAATGCGCGGCCGCATATTGCCAATGTTGTTGCTGAATATCTTGCAAAAATCAACGTGAAGTGCACCCCTCACCCTCCCTATAGTCCGGATTTAGTCCCATGTGACTCTTTTCTATTCCCTACCTTAAAGAAGCGCCTTCGAGGGAGGCATTATCCATCATCAGAAGCAGTGGTGAAGGCTGCGGAGGTAATTTTGAAGGTTCTTTCAAAAATGGTTTCCAGCATGTCTTTGAAGACTGACAGAAACGCTGGGACAAGTGTATCGCATTCAGGGGAGACTATTTTGAGAAGGACTATCAAAATTATGAGGATGAGTAAAGGTAGGTACGTTGTCAAAAAACAATTGCGACCATTCTTTATTGAACAACCCTGGTTGTTGTTTTTTTTTTAATTTACTTCCTCCAAAGTAAGTCATATCGGACGATGGATGAAATGATGTTTAAATGAGTACAGGGTACATAGAGCTTAGAGTTACCAGACATTCATCTTTTAGGATAAGAGAAAATCTCCAACGTTAAGTCATATCGGACGATGAATGAAATGATGTTCAAATGAGTACAGGGTACATAGAGCTTAGAGTTAGCAGACATTCATCTTTTAGGATAAGAGAAAACCTCCAACGTTAAGTCGTATCGGACGATGAATGAAATGATGTTCAATTGAGTACAGGGTACATAGATCTTAGAGTTAGCAGACATTCATCTTTTAGGATAAGAGAAAAGCTCCAACGTTAAGTCGTATCGGACGATGAATGAAATGCTGTTCAAATGAGTACAGGGTACATAGAGCTTAGAGTTACCAGACATTCATCTTTTAGGATAAGAGAAAACCTCCAACGTTAAGTCGTATCGGACGATGAATGAAATGATGTTCAAATGAGTACAGGGTACATAGAGCTCAGAGTTACCAGACATTCATCTTTCAGGATAAGAGAAAACCTCCAACGTTAAGTCGTATCGGACGATGAATGAAATGATGTTCAAATGAGTACAGGGTACATAGAGCTCAGAGTTACCAGACATTCATCTTTCAGGATAAGAGAAAACCTCCAACGTTAAGTCGTATCAGACGATGAATGAAATGATGTACAAATGAGTACAGAGTACATAGAGCTCAGAGTTACCAGACATTCATCTTTCAGGATAAGAGAAAACCTCCAACGTTAAGTCATATCGGACGATGAATGAAATGATGTTCAAACGAGTACCGGTTACATAGAGCTTAGAGTTACCAGACATTCGTCTATCAGGATATAGAAAAACCCCGGAAAAACCCTTATCCAGGTAACTCACTCCGACTAGGACCTCTTGAGCGTGAAATGTAATGTGTAGTGTTTAACGCCCGCTTTTACTACATACGGCACCGCAGGCGGTGACACTGATGATACATGAGGTGAAAATGGAGCACCGGTGGAATGAGATGGCGGGGGAAACCGGAGATCCCGGAGAAAAGCCGCCCCAGCGGCGTGTTGTCCACCACAAATCTCACTTTGCAGTCGCTTTGGATCCTACCCGGGCCGCCTTGGTGAGAGCCAAGCGGTCTAACCACTGAGCCACAGCGAGGCCCTCTTGAGCGTGAGGCAGTCATGCTGCCACCACGTTACCGAGGCGGCCCTCGTATTTAACAACACATCGAACTATTGGTGTCATCGGCACTAACAAAAGCAATAACTCATGCCGTAACAATTCACATAAACAATGCATTACACTATTTATGTTTATTATTGCGATGCCTCTAAATGAACTTATGGCGTAATTTAATGGAAAATGTCGGAGAATGTATTCGGTTTGATGAAATGCGATAATTGCGAAGTCTTGTTTCAATATTTTCATTATTTAGGTGTGGCAACACTGGTTTATTGCATTACGTCCTCCACCGATGCGTAGGGTACCCCAATCATTCATCACTCGCGACAAGTGAACATCAAAAACACTTTAAACCCGATTATCAGGGAAATATTTCAAAATGGACGAGAGGATTATTTCATTGCAATCGGCACTGTACACATGCTTTTGTTTCTCTCGTATTAAATAAGCATTATGAAACACTACTTCGTGGTGATCCATATATTAACAATGTGTTGAAGATTAATTAACACCAGTGTATATGTGATCCTCTGTATTAAAAGAACTTTTGTCACAACTGTTTCAAAAAGTGTGTGAAAAATTATTGGAGTGATGCAGTTTGTGGGATAATTCCAGTATTATTCTCCTTTTTAAGTTACTAGTAGAATTTTAAACCAGTTTGGCACACAAAAAATGATTTTTAAATTATTTTCTAAAACATTATATTGTATTTGTCTATTATTATTATTATTATTATTATTATTATTATTATTATTATTATTATTATTATTATTATTATTATTATTATTATTATTATTATTATTATTATTATTATTATTATTATTATTATTATTATTATTATTATTATTATTATTATTATTATTATTATTATTATTATTATTATTATTATTATTATTATTATTATTATTATTATTATTATTATTATTATTATTATTATTATTATTATTATTATTATTATTATTATTATTATTATTATTATTATTATTATTATTATTATTATTATTATTATTATTATTATTATTATTATTATTATTATTATTATTATTATTATTATTATTATTATTATTTTTAATTGCTGATCTCTACATGCTCCACTACATAAGTAGTACTACATGCTTTTCACTCTTTTTGTGATTTTTGTATACATTTTTTTTTTTTTCAGTTTTGATGTGAACCATTTAGTTTTTTGCTTGTATTACACATAGTTCCTTTTAGTACTTGAAAGTCTATAGAGTTTACAAATTTTGTAAATGATTTTAAACCTCGGCCGTTCTATCTGCGGCTCTGACATTTCTCGAGAGGGGGAAGCAGGCTGTTGCCAGTTCTTGAGCGGGAATTTCAAGCAGAGGAACAATGCGTATTTTAAATATTTCATGTATTTGCATATTTCACGAACCAGTAGCCATATTATTATAATAGCGATAATAATAGGACTTACGAACACTACACATCGGAGTTCACGCACGAAAATTATACCAAAGAAAGTTCACCAGTGCAAGCCGCTATTAGGCCACGTGGCTCAAACAAATTTAAGCTGGCAACACGGTGTTGGGTTCGGGAGCCACGCCTACCAGCGACAACGCTGATTGGCGCTAGCAGACAGTTTTAGCTTCCTGACCACGACACCGGATGTACAGACTCCCAGTATCACCAACAGAAGCAGTTGGTGTGCGTGAAAGGTGTGAACTAAATATTTGAATAGAGTGATGTTGTAAAGAATATCTTGCATGATAATGAAATTACAAGTTGTATTTCAATGTTTTGAAGCTAATAGATTCCTATACTCTCATTATAAAGATAATTCTGACGATATGTTTTCAATTACTCATTATTATATGTTGGTACTAGTAACCTTCCCCCTCCACCTCCTGAAGCCACTAAATGTCAGAGCCGGAGATACAGCGGCCGGACAGTAAATGTCTTTTAATTAGTATTGACTTGTGTGTTGGCCAGTTATCAGTTCTAAGAACACTATGTTTTAGAGTTTCTCTTGCACTATTCACCACACTGCACTCGAATATTATGTGATCCACCGTTTGCGCTCCTCTCCTGCATGAACACTCAGGGCTGCTAACGATCTTGAGTCTGTTGAGGTAAGTGTTGATATTTCCGTGTCCTGTAAGTATTGTTGTCATGTTTGGTGTTAGGTAGAACTTGTTTGTGAGTCTGCTTTCCACTGTTGGGAAGAATTCCTTTGTGGTTGTGCCTTTTGTACTCTGTTCCCATTTCTGCTGCCATTTGTTTTTTGTTGATTTCCGAAGAATTTGTTTTATTGCTGTGAGCGGTAATTTGTTGTAGTATATTTCCTTAGTTTTTGCTGCATTCTTTGCCAGTCTGTCAGCCACCTCATTACCCTCTATTCCAATATGAGCCTTTACCCATTTGAATTGTATTTTCCAATCTTTTGCTCTGAGTATTGCTGTAGTTTTTCGTATTTTCTCTGTTAGGTTATTGTGATTAATGCAATCGTCTATGGAGTCAATTGTTATTCTGCTGTCTGTGTGTATGGTTACTGTTTTGTGATCTGTGTCTTCAGTCTCCGTCGTTTCTAATAATTCCAGCGCTTTTGCAATTGCCAGTTGCTCTGCCTGATTATTTGAGCATCTCTCATTGAGGTTGTATTTTTGTTGGTTTATCAGCTGGTTTTGTCTGTATATGGCTACTCCTGCTCCCACTCCTACGTCACTTTTGCTTCCATCTGTATATATTTGCCACACTGTATTTTCATTGTTTCCTAGTTTTGGATCTCTTGTGCCTTGAAAGTCAGCTGGGTGGAGCCAATTCTTTGGGTTTTCCGGCGGTCTATTTGGTATTCAGTGATGGTTTTTCCTGTTTTTGTTATATAGTTCAGCCGCCTCTCTTGCCTTTAAGTCTATGGGTATTGTTCCCGTGATTATGCAGAGTGCTTCATGGGAAATTGTCCTATATTATTATTATTATTATTATTATTATTATTATTATTATTATTATTATTATTATTATTATTATTATTATTATTATTATTATTATTATTATTATTATTATTATTATTATTATTATTATTATTATTATTATTATTATTATTATTATTATTATTATTATTATTATTATTATTATTATTATTATTATTATTATTATTATTATTATTATTATTATTATTATTATTATTATTATTATTATTATTATTATTATTATTATTATTATTATTATTATTATTATTATTATTATTATTACATCGAGCTTAGAGTAAAAGACATTCATCTTTTAGGATAAGAGAAAACCTCCAACGTTAAGTCATATCGGACGATTACTGAAATGATGTTCAAATGAGTACAGGGTACATAGAGCTTAGAGTTACCAGACATTCATCTTTCAGGATAAGAGAAAACCTCCAACGTTAAGTCAAATCGGACGATTAATGAAATGATGTTTAAATGAGTACAGGGTACATAGAGCTTAGAGTTACCAGACATTCATCTTTCAGGATAAGAGAAAACCTCCAACGTTAAGTCATATCGGACGATCAATGAAATGATGTTCAAATGAGTACAGGGTACATAGAGCTTAGTATTACCAGTCATTCATCTTTCAGGATACGAGAAAACCTCCAACGTTAAGTCATATCGGACGATGAATGAAATGATGTTCAAATGAGTACAGGGTACATAGAGCTTAGAGTTACCAGACATTCATCTTTCAGGATAAGAGAAATCCTCCAACGTTAAGTCATATCGGACGATGAATGAAATGATGTTCAAATGAGTACAGGGTACATAGAGCTTAGAGTTACCAGACATTCATCTTTCAGGATAAGGGTAAACGTCCAACGTTAAGTCATATCGGACGACGAATGAATTCATGATAGAGTTTCTGGAGTTGCTTATAATGTCGCCCTATCATAACTTCAGCGACCTGGGCCTCTCAAGTACTTTATTTCAGAGTATTAACAGAATAAGGAACTCTTCTGGGAGTATACTGAAAAACTATGTGTAATAAGTATTTCGCCATTAGGGGTAACGCATGGAATTTTGAAGTCACATACTGCGCTTCTCTTGTTTAAGTCACCATGTCCTGAAGTTTCCGCTTTAAGTTGCCTGAAGACTGTCTGGCAGGCGAAGTCTGCCATGAATAATTTGTTTTCCATCCCACGCAGATAGGTACAAGATCCACTTTCAGTAAGAAATTCACAGCGCCGTTTCGTATATGTCTTTCCAGAGTTTCTCCATATCGTCACTTGAATTATTGGGCTTGAAAAATAAAAAACAAGATATAATCAGTGTATAGGTACGATGGCAGCACTGGCAATAATGCCAACTCCATCGTCATGATAAAAAGCTATGAATATCGTACCCAATTATTTTCTTTACTAAGAAAATATTTTTGTATACGATAAAGGTCAAACAGCATACAAATTTACAGGTGTGTTTCAGTTCTGTGACAGGGCGTTCGTCGATTGCATTAAGAATACTAAACAAAGATAACTACAGATACAAAGTATTCCGCATATCAACTTGACACTGCGATCAAATAGAATATTATAATTCACAGTTGGTATGAAACTTTATAAATTTAATTCAGAAGTATTTGAACACGTCATTATTCAGACTTGGTCACTAAGTAAATCAAAATAAACTGTGGAAAGAAAGTATAACCATTTATTGGTTTTGCAATCAACAATCTGAAAGGTTGGACGTCTTACAGAACAATACTGTAAAACTCTGGGCATCTCTCCAAATCAATAATTACGAATCCAAGTGGAAAAGGGACACACGCTACCTGTCTAGTGATTTTGGTATATGGCACAAACGACACCATTTTTTTGACAAATAGTACCTCCCAGCAGAATGTTATAAAACTTCCTTTTAGATGACTCATATCTTCGTAACGGAAAAGAGGTACCTGCTACTCATTTCTTTAGGATTCATGACTATACTTCTCATTTATTAGCTGGTATCAAACATTTAGAATAGCTACAAAATAAGAATGAACATGGATTGAGCTAGTACTGTCTTGGTGTTGCCAATTTCACGGCTAGCGGGCGTCAGAGATGGAAGATATATGTCTTTGTCTCAACCTAGCAAGTATCATACAGATGCTGACAGAGAAGTTCGCTTAATATTTCAGCATGTGTGTGAGAACATATACAATGATTATCACATGATCTGAAACTTAAAACCTTGAACTGGAGAACAGTTCGCTTACGTAGTGTGGCAAGTCGGGGTGTCGGGTGAGTATTGCCGCGCAGTTCAGCTCAATTATTTGGCAGGGGCTTGACTCCTAGGGTTGTCAGCATCGGTAACAAAATTTGAAGAATATCGATGTCCTCGGCTGTTCTCGGAGTTGTCCTAATATTTATGAATATAGGATTTTTGGCAAGGATCTCTTGGTACAGGGCGTTCTGGGTGGATCAATTAGGGTACTTGGAAAGAAACACAGGTTAATTCTCTTATAACGATCGGCTGTATTTCAATTACTCTCAAAATACATGTTAATTAGGCGAACTCTGAGTGGTTGGTTTCGCGTTTGCGTGGTAGCACTCCCGTGTATATAACACAAGTCGTAGGATTAGCCAACACCAACTCCAATACTCAGACCATAATACAGATTCCAAGATGGCGCCCGTCGAAGCCCAGCGACTCTGGTTACGCAGAATAGAAAACTATACACAATGGACATAATATAATCCATATTACGGAGCAGCGAGGTAACTCCTAAGCATTTATCACTTTATACTTTCAACTAAAACGTTTAATAACATAAATAAAGAGCATCATGACAAATCCTAATAGCTTATAACATTATATAGTAGCACGACCAGTACTATGCATTTTCCACCTTATACTTCCAATCAAAATTTAATTTATAAGGCATGACAACTCATAAGCATTAAACACAGCAAACTTTATCTTATCGGACTGTATCATCCTATCGTCTGTAGCAAGTACTAAAGTTTCTTTTACATTGTTTACATAGTAACCTTTTCTGGTAAGGACATACTGCTTATACTATAATATTTAAGAGAACTCACCAGATTGTCCAGTTTACTCTAATTGTCACGTTTGAAGGTGTCAAGTTCCCTCACACTGCAAGATCCATTTAAAATTTTCCACTGGTAGGCTCATAATATTGCTTCTAGGTTATGAAATACTTTGAAACTCATTATCTGAAGGAACATCAGTGAAGCTGGGATCTTGAACGTTATTGAAAAGAACGTAACTAATCGTCTTTAATAATGACTATCAATGGGTTAAAATCTCCTCAGCACTTCGGTTTTTAAGGACTCAAAACTGTCAATAACATCTTGTGCACACCAAATATTAAAATTATCTTCACTCTCTGTAAAATGTCTTGGATGCATTCTTCAGGATTTCGTATTTTCTGGTTGAGCTTTAATGTGTGATAGGATGGCTGATTCTTAAAAATCGTGGGGTAGGCATCATGTATTAATTTTTGTACTTTTCGAAGGGCACGAATTGGTTCACCATCATTTACGGGAAATATGTCTTCCTTAACCTCAAAGCACTGTTCAAAATGATGACTACAAACTACAGTTTTGTCATTTACTTTAAAATCTTTACGATGTATGTTCCTGGTCCACTTATCCCATCGGGTTTACCTTCGGAAATTTAAATGCCGTGTGAGGTACACTACCATAATTAGATTGCAGCTGGGAACACAACAACGACGTATTTCGACAATACTTTACAGTATATATTTAGGTAAACGTTATCACTTTATGTTAAATACTTAAATATAAATTAACTCGTTAGTCACTAATTGCCACTGTAATATGAATTACATTAATTCTTCAAACACACAATCAAAGTAAACAAACACACACTTTACTCTGTAGATATAACCACAACATAACAAGCTGAGCCACGAGCGCCGCCATTTTTCCTACAATCGATTCTCGTATTATGGTCTGAGTATTGGAGTTGGTGTTGGATTAGCACTCCGCTCTTAACTAGCTTTAATCGAACGCGATTTCTTTACCTTACTCGCCCGTTCCTTAAAGAACGCGATATCTGACCTCGTGCTGCCGCACGACGATCTAGAACGCCCCCCAGCTAGCGACTGATTTAATAAATGCGATTTCTGTCGGCACGCGTTAGCACGACGATCTCGGTCGACTCTCAGCCACCGACTGATTTAATGAACGTGATTTCTTTCCGCGTGCGTTAGCACGACGATCTCGGTCGACTCTCAGCCACCGACTGATTTAATGAGCGTGATTTCTTTCCGCGTGCGTTAGCACGACGATCTCGGTCGACTCTCAGCCACCGACTGATTTAATGAACGTGATTTCTTTCCGCGTGCGTAAGCACGACGAACTCGGTCGACTCTCAGCCACCGACTGATTTAATGAACGTGATTTCTTTCCGCGTGCGTTAGCACGACGATCTCGGTCGACTCTCAGCCACCGACTGATTTAATGAACGTGATTTCTTTCCGCGTGCGTAAGCACGACGAACTCGGTCGACTCTCAGCCACCGACTGATTTAATGAACGTGATTTCTTTCCGCGTGCGTTAGCACGACGATCTCGGTCGACTCTCAGCCACCGACTGATTTAATGAACGTGATTTCTTTCCGCGTGCGTAAGCACGACGAACTCGGTCGACTCTCAGCCACCGACTGATTTAATGAACGTGATTTCTTTCCGCGTGCGTAAGCACGACGAACTCGGTCGACTCTCAGCCACCGACTGATTTAATGAACGTGATTTCTTTCCGCGTGCGTAAGCACGACGAACTCGGTCGACTCTCAGCCACCGACTGATTTAATGAACGTGATTTCTTTCCGCGTGCGTAAGCACGACGATCTCGGTCGACTCTCAGCCACCGACTGATTTAATGAACGTGATTTCTTTCCGCGTGCGTTAGCACGACGATCTCGGTCGACTCTCAGCCACCGACTGATTTAATGAACGTGATTTCTTTCCGCGTGCGTAAGCACGACGAACTCGGTCGACTCTCAGCCACCGACTGATTTAATGAACGTGATTTCTTTCCGCGTGCGTAAGCACGACGATCTCGGTCGACTCTCAGCCACCGACTGATTTAATGAACGTGATTTCTTTCCGCGTGCGTTAGCACGACGATCTCGGTCGACTCTCAGCCACCGACTGATTTAATGAACGTGATTTCTTTCCGCGTGCGTAAGCACGACGATCTCGGTCGACTCTCAGCCACCGACTGATTTAATGAACGTGATTTCTTTCCGCGTGCGTAAGCACGACGAACTCGGTCGACTCTCAGCCACCGACTGATTTAATGAACGTGATTTCTTTCCGCGTGCGTTAGCACGACGATCTCGGTCGACTCTCAGCCACCGACTGATTTAATGAACGTGATTTCTTTCCGCGTGCGTTAGCACGACGATCTCGGTCGACTCTCAGCCACCGACTGATTTAATGAACGTGATTTCTTTCCGCGTGCGTTAGCACGACGATCTCGGTCGACTCTCAGCCACCGACTGATTTAATGAACGTGATTTCTTTCCGCGTGCGTTAGCACGACGATCTAGACCGACCCTCAGCTAGCGACTGAACTTTAGACATCTATTTGTTCCCGGCTAGGCCATATGACACTTCGCTTCCCCCTTCAGCTCATTATTTTAATTAGTTGGTCGGTAGAAAACATATGGAGTCCCAGTTACGAGAATCTCACCCTAGACCACCCACAATGTCCACTTCCTGTCAAACGATGTTTGAAACTAAACGCGGGGTGCGAGCCTAAGATTTATGGTTGTGGTCAGCTGTCCTACGGAAGGGAAAATTCCCAGCACCGTTCAGAGTCCGTAACAAACTTGACATTCCACACAAAATATTTGTTTCAGTACACGTATATATATAGTGTCACCCTGGTGGTAGGTTCGCGAAGCCGATGAAAAATGATGGCCGATAGTTACCGGAAGTGAGAGACAGTTGACGGTAGAGTAGGAGAAAATAAACAGTTTTAGGTTAGCTAGCAAATTGTGATGTGACGAATGTATTTGCTAGGAAAATAAAGTGCAGGTTTTGTATTTGAAGCCTCGACTTTTGATTTTCACGAACCCACAAAGTCACAATATATACCGTAAGTCCCGGAGTTCATAGTTTAACCAACTATCAAGACAATCATTTGAAAGTAATTGTTATTTTTCACTTTGGAGTATTTAGTATTATGCTAGAATATTACTATGGTAGCTTGGTGGTTAGGGCAACTTGACAGAAACGGGAAGATTCGTGCTTCAAATCCCAGCTATAACATTCAATCTTTTAGCTTCAAGAAGTATTTACCTACGAACAATGTTGGATCACCTGTCTACATTCCAAATGCTTAGGCCCATTACATTGCAAAGATATTTATCACTGAATAAACAAATTTATCATAAAAGACTAGCTTTCTGTACCGATCTATTAATCGTTATGGCATTTCTCATCTAAATTTGACAAAAGTGGTTTGCAAGCCAGGTTCTATTACTCCGGACCTCTTGAACGTGAGGCAGACTCGCTACCACCACGCTACCGAGGCAGGCTCTAGTGTATGTATAGTTTGTTCAGATGTAATAATGTCTTCTGGACAGCAACGCGTCATACATCAGCAGGTGCAAGAAAACATATCATAACTTACTGTACGTCACTTTACTAATATTTAACTCTTCGAACTGACAAGATAAGACCCGATAAGAGACGATCACAGCGCTGGCCACCTGAAGGTCGATACGCCTCAAGCTCTGTCGAATAATAATAATAATAATAATAATAATAATAATAATAATAATAATAATAATAATAATAATAATAATAATAATAATAATAATAATAATAATAATAATAATAATAATAATAATAATAATAATAATAATAATAATAATAATAATAATAATAATAATAATAATAATAATAATAATAATAATAATAGTATATATTATTATATATAGTATATATTCCGTTAACATTCAATTACTCTACTATATATTCCTTAAGAGTCAATTAATCAACTCGAAGAAGAGAGTACCGTTTCAGTAGCTATCGTTCATATGCACACAAAATAAAATGACTCAAATTAGATGCGTTCTACGAAATAAGGTGTTTGCTACAGTGAAACAAAATACTGACATTTCAACGATTTGTGAATATGGTTGTTATTCTAATGATACAATGTTTGTATACTGTCTGTAATGGACTTTAAACCAATCTTTGTTTCATTAAAATACTTAATAAATACGGAACATATAAATGTGTATTTATAAAGCATTTTTACACCATGAATCTCATGTAGTAACGTTATGCATTGTACGCAGAAATTTTAGTCTTGCAGCAACAATATCGCTTCTTTCAAGCAGAAGTTTACGACCATCATTTGTTCTCCTATATTTGAACCCAAGAGATTTCAGAATAATATGTATAGAAGATACAGAATCCGTATAATCCATTTTCCCCCTCATTAAATTGGCCAGCTTTTTGGCAGTTGGGTGTGTGGTGTTTAACGCCCGCTTTTACTACATATGGCACCGCAGGCGGTGACACTGATGATACATGAGATGAAGATGGAGCACCGGTGGAATGAGATGGCGGGGGAAACCGGAGGTCCCGGAGAAAACCCGCCCCAGCGCCGTGTTGTCCACCACAAATCTCACTTTGCGGCCGCCTTGGTGAGAGCCAAGCGGTCTAACCACTGAGCCACGGCACGGCCCTTTGGCAGTTGGGTATTCACTCTTGTCATATAAATCATAAATTGTTCTACGTAAAAAAACACTTTTGAAAATTGTCTAAGTTGGTATTACGTTTTTTGCTGCTCGATGTTTCCCTAGAGATCTAAATATGAAAACTTCTCATAATTTGGTAACCTGTTTGCCTTCCTTAACAATGTTCGTCACAGAATGAGCACTCACGTGACAAACTTGTAACATTAATTCTCGACTCTAGAGCAAATTTTGTACTTTCGAAAATGTCTTTAATTGACATTTGTATGAAAAAGGAATATACAATAACAAAAATATTTCTAACCTGCTTATGTAATGTTTCGCAGTTACTACTAGACGCACCAGTACTAGGCTTGCTAAGCGATATATTTACTAACTTTGAAAAGCACGTGTACACTCTTAAAAGATCACCACTTTACTGAATGCAGGGTACATGCATCTTAGCACCTGTTTGCTTTTCTTCACTGACAGTTAATGATTCTTTTGTTTCTAGTTAGGCGCCTTCTCTTTCCATATCTCCGAAACCAGATGTGCTACAAACATGGGGTTTGGACATTCAACCTCAGAAAAAATAGCTCTGTAACATGGGAAAATCAAAACAATTCTGTAATTAGTATCTTTAGAACGCGCAAAGAAATTAGCCGTATAGTTCGGCAAACCTGTGTCACTTTCAGCGTAGCTGGAAAGAGGCTCGGGTGATATGCATTTTGAAGCCAGGGAAAGACCCGGTTGATCCTGCCAAATACCGCTCCATCAGCCTCCTTTCTTCTCTCGAAAGTCTTCGAGAGACTCTTCTTAGCCCGCTTGTCGCCCCTCCTAGGAGACAGCCATCCCTCCTCACCAGTTTGGCTTTCGTCCTGGGCATTCTACGTCACAGCAGTTGCTGCGTGTGGTGGAGGCTGCAGCCCTGGGTTCCAGGACAAGGCATTCACCTCGGCGGTTTCTCTGGACGTGGAAAAGGCCTTCTCTACGACCTGGCACGCAGGTCTCCTATACAAATTCATCCAACTGGAGCTACCCACTCACATCATACATCTTCTACATTCTTTTCTAAAACATATATTCTTCACTATCACAGTGGCGGGAAAACATCTACACGAAGGTCTATCCGCGGCGGAGTCCCCGAAGGTTCTGTGTTATCCCCGACGCTCTATAGCGTCTACGTGGCTGACCTTCCCACTGAACAGCACGTCAACATAGCACAGTATGCTGACGACGTGCTGCTATTCTCAACAAACAGACACCCACGCAGAACCTTCAACCCCATTCAACGATATCTAAACCTCCTCCAGGATTGGTGCGCGCTTTGGCGATAGTCCATTAACACGGAGAAAAGCCAAGCGATACTGTTCACCAAGCGCCGCTTTCCCGCCAACTTCCCCACATTCAACTACTTTGGGCATGGGATTAGGTGGGAGAATTCAATCAAATACTTGGGAGTCAAGCTGGACAAGGGCCTAACTTTTCGGGAACACATCCGGGAGCAGGCGCATCGGTCGCGTGGTGCCGTGGCATCACTATACCCTGTGATTAGTTCTGAGATGTCTGTTTCCCTAAAGTTGCGCCTCTTTATGGCTCTGTTCCTCCCTGTCATGCTCTATGCGTGCGAAGTCTGGGGTATGGCCGCAGGCTCAAACCTGGTACCGCTCCAACGTGCACAGAATAAATGTCTTCGGATTATTTATTCTGTATGCACAAGGTTCCCCGTGAGATTACTTCACGAGGCTTCATCCCTCCGCTATGTGGAGGATGGAATTAGGCGCCGGGCTACCGAATTTTTCTAGAGATTGCCTCATCATCAGAACGCCCAAGTCAGATCCCTTGAGGACTATGTACCTCGTGAGCGTCGCTTAAAGCGACACCGGTTACCCCGCATGTCTTGCTGTCATTACCGGTAACCATATGATCCCCAATCCTGCCTAAACTAAATTACAGCTACACAATATTTAATCTGGAAAACTCAAAATACGACCTATCTTCTTCCAAGTTTATTAACTTATCCACCAGCGGCGCACGCTGACTGTAGCCCCCGGTTCATCATTCTTCGAGGAGCAACAAGCTACTTCCCTTCTCTACACCCACTTAGTTCTAACCCGTCATCGTACAACATCCACACGCCGTCACTACGTGGTAAAGCTCATTCCAGAGCAGGTACGCGACTTGACCACCCTTCGGGCTGTTCCAAACAGCCTGCCAGCCTGCAGGCGTGCTTAACTGTACAACGTTGCACGCACTGCATTGACTAGCAGTGGTAGAAGAGCCACGTCTAGCCCCGCCTTATGTTCTTTCCTATTTTGTAGCTACCTGAAGCACAAAGTTAGTTTAAAATGTCAAATTTACTTCCTAAAGATAAATATCCAAGGGACGTGTAATTAAGACAGCAAAAGCTCAAGGGCCTTAAAGCTTACTAGAAGTTGTGCCTTTAGGACACTCATATTCAGTCACGAGAACTTTGGGTCTGTTTGAAGTGCTATTCACTCTATGCGGTGCATAGAGTAATATCTATTTGCCTTCGAAACAGTTACAGTAACCTGAATTTACAAAAGTTGAAACCGTTTTAATTCGCCATTTATGTGTCATGATTGCATCCTGAAATGTTATCTCAAACAAACTTGAGAAAATTACAAAGTTTTGTTTTCAACTGTTTATTAAAAATAAGAATAAACACTTACAAGAAACTCTGATTAGCACTGTGGACCAAATGTATCTACTTCAACTCTCAGCACCAGCAGGTTCTCGCTACATTTACCGTGTTCAGGCAAGTGGAAACTTACGAAAGACCACATACCCGACTTGATCCCAGAACCTCTGGTGCTGCAGTCTCATAGTTACCAACTTCCTGAAATTCAAACCTGCTCTCGTCCAGCAAAGCGTATTAATTTCTTGCGGCGACATGAAAGTTAGAATGCGTGAAACGTTTAGCGCATTACATGTAAGATAGCATTCTGCCAATGCTGCTTCTTTCTGTCACAAATGTTAAAGTTCTTTCTGTCAGAACAAGGGAAAGAACACCACTCTTTAGGCACACAGAGATTCTAAATCAAATTTTGCCCTTCTTTAGCACGAGTTTAACAAAAAACGGCAAATTTACATATTGCAACCACAGAATAGAAAAAAAATTACGTGAAGGATTTAACTCAACAAATGAACGTCATTTATTATCGAAGGACTGGACGTTTACTTTTGGATTCACCAAATTTTGATGCTATTCTTAGGTTAAGACTTACAATCCTGGAAACATACATTATCTACCTTTAAAGGTGCTAAAGTAATTATTATTAAACAATTCTAGTGTTACCACCAACTACATTATAAAAAAAAAAACTCTATGCCCATTAATATTTGCTAACAATCATATATCCATGCAACGACTGAGTCAGACTGAAAAATTCAATGTCATAGCCGGGATTTGAACCACGGATCTTCTGGTCTCCGTCCAGCGCTCTAAGCCTTGAGCTACTATGGCCAACGTGCCGATATGACATTAAATTCTCCAAATGACTCGTGTTCTTCCCGGTAAACCACTTAGGATTTCTCATAAAAACATGAGACAACTACCTTAATAGGGACTTACTATGCTGTAAGTACTTTAAGACCCGGGCTTCATAGTTCGGACCACTATTAGGTCAATTAATGGAAATTAATTGTTCTTTCACACTGGCCGTGTGTAGGCTAAAGTACAGTACAGTATATGTACAGTAGTCATATTTGTCATTGGGGAATTTAAGGTCATATCGGCACGTTGACCATAGTAGCTCAAGGCTTAGAGCCGCTGGACGGCAACCAGAAGATCCGTGGTTCAAATCCCGGCTATGGCATTGAATTTTTCAGTCTGACACAATCTTTCCATACTTTAGCCTACACACGACCAGTGTGAAAGAACAATTTATTTCCATTATATATACAATTTAGCAATATCATAGTAACGCGAGTCCTATTCTGAAGTTGTCCATTCTAGGACATTTCAAACTATCATACAATTCTACACATTACGTCATTATTGCATTATTTTCAGTTTGCAACAAGTTAGAATATAATGAAGCAGAATTTTATACTTTATCAAGGTCTGTGGTATAAAGTCATGAAAAGGCCCCCGCTTCCACCAGGGCAGGGAGGTACGGCGGGCTACCAAGATATTTTTAAAAAATTACTATCAAAATTATAGGCTTACAGGAAGAAAAAAGTTGAAGCATCATTACCTTAAGGAATCAAAGCAAGGAATACCATATGAATGAAAAGTATATAATACAGAAAACATATAAAGTATTTTAACTTAACTAGGTTACAGGTATAAACAAACTAATACGAGGGTGATCTGAAAAGTTTCCGACCTAATAAAGATACAGACATTTTTTTGGCCGACATAGTCTCCTTGTAACTCCACACACTTCTCCCAGCGATGTTCCCATCTCTGTAACCCGTCCAAATAGTACACGACGTTTTTCAACATAGCCTCCTTGTAACTCTACACACTACTCCCAAAGATGCTCCCATCTCTGTAACCCGTCCAAATAGTACTCGACGTTTTCAACATAGCCTCCTTGTAACTCTACACACTTCTCCCAATAATGCTCCCATCTCTGTAACCCGTCAAAATAGTAGCTCGGTGTTTTTCAATATAGTCTCCTTGTAACTCTACATACTTCTCCTAGCGATGCTCCCATCTCTGTAACCCGTGCAAATAGTACTCGACGTTTTTCAACATAGTCTCCTTGTAACTCTACACACTTCTCCAAATGATGCTCCCATCTCTGTAACCCGTTCAACTAGTACTCGGCGTTTTTCAACATAGCCTCCTTGTAACTCTACACACTTCTCCCAATGATGCTCCCATCTCTGTAACCCGTCAAAATAGTAGCTCGGTGTTTTTCAACATAGTCTCCTTGTAACTTTACATACTTCTCCTAGCGATGCTTCCATCTCTGTAACCCGTCCAGATAGTACTCGGCGTTTTTCAACATAGTCTCCTTGTAACTCTACATACTTCTCCCAGCGATGCTCCCATCTCTGTAACCCGTCCAAATAGTACTCGGCGTTTTTCAACATAGTCTCCTTGTAGCTCTACACACTTCTCCCAGCGATGTTCCCCTCTCTGTAACACGTCCAAATAGTACTCGGCGTTTTTCAACATAGTCTTCTTGTAACTCTACACACTTCTCCCAGTGATGCTCACATCTCTATAACCTGTCCAAATAGTACTCGGCGTTTTTCAACATAGTCTTCTTATAACTCTATACACTTCTCCCAGCGATGCTCCCATGTGCGTAACCCGTCCATATAGTACTCGGCGTCTTTCAACATAGTCTCCTTGTAACTCTACACACTTCTCCCAGCGATGCTCTCATCTCTGTAACATGTCCAAATAGTAATCGGCGTTTTTCGACTTAGTGTCCTTGTAATTCTATACACTTCTCCCAGCGATGCTCTCATCTCTGTAACACGTCCAAATAGTAATCGGCGTTTTTCAACATAGTCTCCTTGTAACTCTACACACTTCTCCCAGCGATGCTCTCATCTCTGTAACCCGTCCAAGTAGTACCCGGCGTTTTTCTCTGCAAAGTAATTGATCACGAAGGTGATCGCCTCCTCATTTGACGAAAATCTCGGTCTTCCGAGCGCAATATTCAGATAAGGGAACAAAAAGAAGTTTCTTGGGGCTAGATCTGGTGAGTCAAGCTGTTCAAACCGTAATTCGTGGATGTTCGCCATTGCAACCGCTGAGGTTTGAGGCCGTGCGTTGTCTTGGTGAACCAGGATTTTCGTTTTCTGCAATTGTGGCCCTTTTCCCGAAACTCCTGCCTTCAACTTGTCAAGTAATGAGGCGTAGTATGGTCCTGTAATGTTTTCTCCAATTTGAAGAAACTCGATTAAAATAACTGCATGACTATCCCAAAAAACAGTCATCTCTTTCCCAGGCGAAAAAAGCTTTTTTTTTTTTGAGCCAGTTCCCCAATTGCAGTCCACTGTTTGGACTGTACATTTGTTTCGGGCGTATAATAGTGTATCCGAGTTTCCTCTACAGTAATTAATCGGCGCCAAAACTCGGATTTATTGCGCCTGAACTGTTCCAACAGAGCGTTGGAAATGTTCATTGGAACACGCTTTTGGTCTAACGTGAGCACACGCAGCTCCAAAGCGCGGATGGCTTTATCATGTCTAAAAGTTGATTTAATATGTGACAAACGCGTTCTTTTTGACATGTTTATAGCTTCTGCTTATCGCTCTCACTTTAATTTGGCTGTCGTCTAGCACCATTTGTTGAACTTTGGCGATGTTTTCGTCGTTAGTTGCAGTTTTTGGACGTCTCGAACGTTCATCGTCTCCCAAGCTCTTACGGCCACGTTTAAATTCGGGTTCCCAAAATTTCACTGTTTTAATGATGGTGCAGAGTCCCCATACACAGAATCAAACTCATCTTTGATTTGCGTAGGCGTATTGCCTTTCAAAAACACATATTTAAGGACAGCTCGATACTCAATTTTGTCAATTTTCATAAAAACACATCAACTCACTCAAACGATTTAACAACTGAGCGTGGAAAATGGCTGAAACTTCGGTGAGTAGCTGTCAACACATTAAGAAATGCACTAGCTTTTATGTACGAGTGCTACCATCTTCATGATGAGGTCGGAAACTTTTCAGACCACGCTCGTATGTTATAAAGCCATTTATAGAAATAGCTCTTTGAAGAATAAATAACATTAAACGTGTGTGAAATCGTTTATATAACAATTACATGCGCCTTATATAAGAAAGTTCCAGCTGTAGAAAGCCCCATTTGTCTCGCATTACCCAGTAGTAGTATTTTGTTCTGGTAAACAGATTAGGGGCTGAGGCAAAGCTCTGACGCTCAAAGGCTGTTAACTTGGCAGTCGATTCCTTCAGCTAACGACGGTAGTTCGTGAACTGAAAACACTTTGATAGCGTCTTAAGGCGAATTGAAACAAAAGAGATGAGAGCTGCTATACACGTGCAGCATTTACCCTGGGGACTGTCAGGAAGATACCATTATCGCCTGGGTGCCTCGAATCTCTGAAAATAGCTTCATTTCATTGTTACCGACAAGCGGAAGCAGTGTGTTTAAAGTAAGGCTTCCTTTGGCGTTACCTAACGCCTGTCTCCTTGAACTTAGCACATGTTAAGTAACGCCTTTCGGGGAAGAAAGCTTCTTTTTCCTTTTCTGTAGCAGATAAGTGAAAGTGAACCGTGTGGTTTGGGCGATGCTTCCATCGACTTGTTCTTTGTATTGTGTCCGGTGCATATTGCCAACTTTCACGTCAAAATGTATGCTCCAGCGTTTCTTATCAAGTACGTCATAAGCACTAAGAATTTTTAAATGGATACAATATTAATAAAATAATTATAAATCCTTTTAAATATCTCAATAATTCAGTAAGTGAAATCATAGAAGAACTCCACGTATCCGGGTTAATTACGTGTGAATTCGATCTGGGTACCCAAATATTCTGTTAACTCTACCAATTTCAGTAGGTTAGTACACTCTATAATTTAAAAACAATAACAATAATCTCATTTGGATTCAGGTGTTGAAGTAAGTAAGAAGTCGTGTCTGAAGAGCATCATGTGGTGGCCTATTGACTTCGTCGTCTTTTAGCTTGCCTCTTGTGATGAAGTTCCGCAGAATCCCTATACAAAGACTAACAGTAATCCGCAAGCATTACTTCATTCCAACGGCCCTGATATCTTTGTTCCATAACAGAAAGGTCCTGATGGAATCCCTCCCTATGTTCATCACTAACAACTCCACAACTAGGAGGGAAAAAGTCTAGGTGGGAGTGGAGAAAATGGATCTTAAGGGACATGTTGTATCCAAGGTTACGGTATTTTTGCAGGAGCACTGTCACCAAATGCTTGTATTTGTCATCTCGTTTGTTGCCTAAAAGTTCACGAACAACGCCCTTGAAGGCTTCCCAAGCTTCCTTTTCTTTCCCCTCCAAAATTTGGTCAAATGCAGGATCCTTTATGTTATCTTATTTGTGGTCCGACAAAAATGCCTTCCTCAACTTTTGCATCACCTAATTTCCAAAATTTATCTCAAATAGTGTTTTGTTATTTGACAGGTGTACCAAGTGCTATAAAAATTCCCCCAAATTTAAAATCTTCACTCTAAAAAATGAAATGTCACTTTATCTTCATAACAAGAGCTTAACTATCATTTTTATGGTGATTTTTGAATCCAGCAGATGGAAATACATGTAAATTCACTATTTTTAAGCCCGAAACATGTTCATTGTTACCCAGTGTTATGAAAGAAAGTGGTTACAAGTTCTATGGTGTCATTAGATGTATGGCATGTTGCACAATCTTGCTGGAAATAACCTTCTCTCAATTCGACAACAGGAAATATAGTGAGACGAGCACAAACATGTATAGATGTTGGTGGAGGACACTTCCAACAATTTTTCTGATATGTAAATAGTGTAATGTAATCTCCCAATTGTGTATTATTTTCTCCCAAATTTGTACGTGTGTCCTATTATTGGTTCAGAAATTATATATGTATGTATGTATGTATGTATGTATGTATGTATGTATGTATGTATGTATGTATGTATGTATGTATGTATGTATGTATGTATGTATGTATGAATGTATGTATGTATGTATGTATGTATGTATGTATGTATGTATGTATGTATGTATGTATGTATGTATGTATGTATGTATGTATGTATGTATGTATGTATGTATGTATGTATGTATGTATGTATGTATGTATGTATGTATGTATGTATGTATGTATGTATGTATGTATGTATGTATGTATGTATGTATGTATGTATGTATTTATTCACTGCAATTGGGTAGTACCCGGTGGTAGAGTTAAGAATACAGATCAAATTACAAATACTAGATTTACAACAATAACACAATAAACAATACAAACATAATATTATTTTACTTTAGTCATTTAAAACATATCTAATTACTTCTCTATTTACATATTATATACAATTATAATTTAAAAGTTACACTATAAACCATCTAGATATTTTCTAAATTTCTTCAGCGTAAGGGGACAGCCCTGAAAGACTGCTACAGGCAATTCATTCTATTCTTCAATGGTTCTATTAACAAAAGAAAATTTTCCTACGTCGGTTCTGTATCTTCTACCCTTAATTTATGCTATTGAAATGGTTCCGGTTTATATGAATCGCATTATAATCGTAAGGAATTTTGTACATCCGGTGAAGGAGAAAAGCGTGCTACATAAAACATTTAAACCTTTTTAAAACATACAGTTACTTCGAATAACTTTGTGTACCATTACGAGGTATCCAATGTTACATTGATTTGTCAATATTTTGTCATTAGTGAGGTTGCTATTCATTTGTTTCAGCGGCATCGTGGAAACAGTAAGACATTTCAACGCTCCCATAAAGGAACTGGTTTTAAACATTAGACTGTCGACCTTATACCTAAAACGATTGTCGAATGAAACTATTCCAGCTTTCCTAAGTTGGTAGAAGCTACATAAAAATAGCTGAAATGCGGCAGAAAAAATCCTTAGCTTTCTTTTAACGCCTGAGCAAGCTTTATTATGACGAAATTCTCGCCGTATTTAATTTCAATTATTTTACAGCTAATGAAAATGTATGTTTTAATCCATGAGGTACCTCCAGCGCGGGTTCCTTTGCATCCCAGGGGATACTTCCTTTCCACTACTCATTTACCAAACTTTAATTTCCTCCAGTTTAACTCATTCAGCGTAAGAAACATTTTTTACTCCGACAGTCGAGGATCTGCCAGCTTTGCAAATAATTGCCGCACTCCGCTCTCAGTTGATTAAAATTTATCCTTTCTTTTTTTTTTTTAACTGTTCCAATAAGAGGGCGCTTTTATTCATTCCAGACTCTAAAGAAATTTCTAAAGCCTAGACTAATGCTACGGAAATTCATTAAGCAAGCTTTGTTAAAATAGTTACAGTAAATTTAACTCAGGGCAGTTCTGTGACAGTGTTAGGATTAATTCCATCGTTGAATTCCATCCTAATATGTACTGTATGATTGATGTGCTACTAACAATGAAAGAAATGCCATAAGCTGACGAAACATAAAGTAACCATTCTTGATTTACCAGTTATACACGATGGTAGAGATGATTGGTTTTCGCGGCTTGTTCAGCTAACCATCAAATTTCACTCTACTTCTACTCGACATTCTTCGGGAAAATTTAAGAGTTTCTGGAAATACTAGATATTTGTTCTATGCACTGTTTATTTTTATTTAGAATTTCAAGCCCAGAAGTCAAATGTACCTAATGACATAATCGACGGAAAATAAATATTCACAACGGAAAATAATCAAACAGGCAAGATGTACATTTGATTTTTAAGATTTGTAAATTATTTTCAAACTCAGAATTTAATATCATTTTTACATTGAAATGTATTTAGCTCTGCTATGTCTTACACCTCTATATATCCTGTTTGAACGACGACCTGTAATTTATTTATGCATAAATAAATATAATAAATAATAATGATTTCAACCATGGATCTCCTGGTTTCCGTCCAATCGCTCTAACCCATTGCGCTACCATGGCCAACTTGCCGTTCTGACATTAAATTCTCCATTTGACTCGTATATTTCCCCGGTAAACCACTAGGGGCTCTCGCATTCGAGATACACAGTTTGTGGCGACTTACTATCGTAAGTACTTGAGTCTCAGACTTCATCATTTAACTCCTATTATTTTAGTTTTGGTAGGATGCAGCTGTAACCGTGGTGTTCTTTGGAATGTAATGAGTAAGGACTACGCCACTGCTGTCCTAGAAGATGGTCACCATCATTTTGTCAGAACTGGCGCTCACCCGAAACTGATTTGGTGGCGGCGAGTCTGTTTGCTTTCATTGAGCTGACTGGCACTTGTTTCACGGTTGAAAAAAGGCATCCACGTCTCATCCATTATCACAACCGATTGAAAGAAACTTCCATTTATGCCGTCATCACGCGTCAACATCGCCTGACAATTTGCCACGAGCGCAGCCTTGTGATCATCCGTCAGCATTCGTGGCACGCATCTGGAAGACACTTTTCGCAATTTCAGGTCTTCATGCAGGATTCCCGTGCGGGAGGGGATCCGTCCCCTTCAGCTGCCGTGGTCCGGAAGCTGCGGACCCCTAGCACTCGTGGTACCTCTGACGATACTAGAGGAACTTCGGGCCGAATATTCGAGCCTCTCCCTCTGGGAGTTGTTCGAATTGGGTAAGACTCGAGGGGGCAGTGGTTGCCGATACCCGTGGGAGATCGGGTACGACTCCGGACGGGCTTGAGGCAAGTCAAATGTTCCCGCGTACTAACCTGCATAGCTAGTAGACGGTGTGCTAGATCACCAGGCGGCCCCACCGAGGTCTAATCGATAGCCTTACCCTTTGGGGTTAGCGCGCGTAAGTGCCGTATCCACCTCCATCCCGTGTTGAGTCCATATGACCAGATGGGGGCGGGGGCTTGTTAGTCTATAGATCCTGCCCTATGGAAAGCCCGCTGGGCGCCCTTACGGGACAATTCAGTAACACCCTAGTCAGTAGAGGGTAGATCAGTCTTCCCTTTGTGTGGATTGCCCTGGTAGATACCCTCGTGGATATCTTCATGCAGGATTGTGTGCACAGATCCCATCAAAAACAGCATCAATCAAGTATAAAAAACAGTGCTGACTCTCGTCGCTGCCACTAGAGTTCTATACATTATACAGTGCTGCCATCTCTGTCACGCATCCGCAAAGAGTTCACGTGTATTTAAAAAAAATCAGAAGTTCCTATCTGGTCTCAAACCTTAAAAAAATTGGTGTTATAACTTGAACGACCTCGTATGTACCTGAGTGGCTGGAAGCCATGCTCCGTAACCACGATCCACACCAGCGCTGGATAATTCACGCACAGGAACGGAGTAAGACAAATACGACAGGCTATCAAATATAAACAGGCTAGAAAATGTATTCATGAAGAATAATTGACATTAACATTTTTCTTACTTTTCTACACATTCACCCATCTTTTCCAACAGACAGGCAGGTTTTTAATGCCAGTTTCAAAGAAAGAACGAGGAGGGCTGCGGAGCCAGTTGCGCACGAAGTCTTTCACATTGGTTGTGAAACGACGTCATCCAAGAGCTTCTTTGAGTGGACCAAACATGAAGAAGTCACGTGGTGACACGTCTGGGCTGTAGGGTAGGTGTGGAAGCGTAGTCAGTGCATTTCGGCCGATTCTTGCTGTGGTGCTGCTGCAGTGTGTCGCCTGGCATTATCGAGCAGAATCAACACATTTCTGATCGGTCTACAGCGACGTTTTGACCGGAAAGCAACTCAAACTTGACAGTAGAAAAGAAAATGAATAAATAAATGAAAATAAAAAAAAAAATCTGCTCAACACATGCCCTGGCATCTTGGAGCTATACCAGGGCAAAGCTGTCCACAGATTTTAATTCTTTATCCTCCTGCCTTATTTATTAGTTCCATTTATAATACTTATCTTTGCAGATATTCCCTAATCTAACTTGCCAAATAATCCTAACCTACTTGCTATTGGAAACCAGCAGCTTTAGGACTCATGAAAACTATCTACCCTACCTATATCATATATCCTACTTGCTAACGTTTACATTCACTATTGTCCTGTCCTACTAGCTACCGGAAACCAGTAGCTGTACAATTCCTCAAACTAACTCACTACATAAGTCTACTACATAAGACTTTCTATCTTTTATTTGCTGCCATTTCCTATCCGACTATTGGTAGTAATATTCCTCTCGGTTAGACTTGTAGTGTTTCCACCATCATTCGGAGAGAATTCGTCCATCAGTTCAGATTTCTTTCGTAAACATTATTCTATTGCAGATGTCTGCTAACTCCGCTCTTCTTCTGAGTCTACCGCTAATCTGCTTGTCGCTCCTGCTCCCATTCTGCGTATGGATGTCCAGTATTGGCATCTCCTGTTGATCCTTTGTGGTATTTCCTGGTCACATATATGTTGTTCCTGTTGACCTTACATTTCGTTTTCTCGCCTTATTCCATCCTCTGGTTCCCTTTGTATATTCCTTTTTGACCTCCTTGGTTCTACAGCTGCCTGTTCCTCTCTCCTTCTCCGTGGTTCTCTTTCACGTCTTTCTTATCTGTTGTTTATATTCCTCCATGACTCGCGTAAATATGATCTCGGCCATTTCTTCTAGAAAAAAAACCTTGACAGTAGTATGCAGCATTAATGGTCCATCGTCGTTGTCCTTGTTGTTCGACGAAATCAATGAGAAGGACACCGTTCGAGTCCCAGAACACTGTGACCAAAACTTTCCCTACTGACAGTCGTGATTTGGTTTTCACTGGCGGTTGCTCTCCACCCGTCCTCCACTCCAGACTGCCCCTCTTTGATATGGGTGTGTAATGATGCACCTAAGTCTCATCACAAGTGATGATTCTGTCCAGAAAAGCATCACCTTCCTCTTTGTAGTGTGTGAGAAGCATGCGACACATTTGAACTCACACTGAGCAAGCTGACACTTTTCTCAATTTCAGCTCCCTTCGAATGATTGATTGGACATTCCCTTATAGTTTATAAGAAGTTGTCAACAAATCTCAGCACTGTGATGTTCCTATCCTCTTCACTGATGTCTTCAACAGCTTGGATGTTTTCTGAATTGATGCTGGTGCATGGGAGGCGAGGGTGGGACAAGTTTTCAACACGTTCACGTCCTTCATTAAACTCATGGCACCAATGTTCAACTCTGGACTATGAAAGGGTTGTTTCCCCAAACTGTGGGGGTAACCGATGGCGAATTTCAGCTACACCGACATTTTCATTGACAAGAAACTTGATTATTACTCGATGCGCAACAGCTGGATGCACCTCTCTCTCTCAAACATCTCGACAGTAAAGTCTGTCTAGTGAATGCGAGTGCATTTGGCCCCTCAAAGGAAACCACCCTCCTGACCACTAATGACCGTCATAAATCTATCTCCACACTTCAGAAATGGAGCATTGTCATTGAGGACCAATAGCAAACCTGATTTTCTCGAAGTGACAGTCGTATGTCTATTCCAGGTGGAGTCTCAGTTACCAAAGTTCCAACTTCCAGTTGATCTGTTTCATTACGTGCAGAAATTCGTTGTATGTCACGATATGGAGACCGTGGGAGGGAAATGCAGTGGTAAATGCAAATGAAGTAGTAGATAACTTTCAGTCAGGTAAAAATAATCAAAGAGATGACAATAATGTGAATAATTGGGCCGAGTTATATTACTGGAAAAGCCTCAAAAAACAAAGTTATAACGGGAACTGTTTCTAAGAAAATTCATGCGCTTGTTTTGAACACATATAAATATGTGCTGACAAATAATCTTGGTAAGGGGTCGTGAAATGAACCTGATGATAAATTCTGAGTATTCACAGAAATACAGTAAGAAATATTGTGACGAAAGCAATACCAAAGACGCCGATCAAGTGTGAAAACAAAAGAAAACGTTTCTCTAAAGTAGATAAATTCACATGCTATTTAATTCGTCGAGAAATTTATAGATTCTATGCAAAAGGGAAAGCGCCCACCTCAGTCGAATTGGTTGCACATTTGCAAGAAATTTGTGATTTTCCTTATGGGCACTGCACTTTGCGCGGTCTCCTAAGGGAGCTGGGCTTCAAATACCGCACTTTGAATAAGTTAAGGTTTATTATGGAATCAAGCAGAATTGCAGCTTGACGATATATATATTTGTCAAAACTAAGGAAGTTTCGCAGTAATGGACATAAGATAATTTATTTAGACGAAACCTCGTACCATACCCATGAATTATCGAGAAAGGTGACAACCTTGCGGAAAGGACTGGGAGAAGGAGGGCCGGGGTTGTAAAACGATTATAAGGGTTTGTCAAAGGCAGCGGCCGACGTGCACACGAGTTAACTAAACAGACTCTAACTCAGGGACAGAGCCAAATGAGTTCCCAAGGCCACTGACCCCGTCCAGGCACCTCACTGCAGGTGCTGCAAAAGCCTCGAACCCATACAGCATCCTAAGCGTGCGCAGTAAACAAAGGCTTGTTAATATTTGATTGCCCCTTTTATTAATGTGTGTTAGGATCAGAACTGGACATGGCATACTACTTCAATACCGTGTAAACCACTATACATTACATCGCCACGATTCTATGCACTTCGCCGTCAGAGAAAAGCTACTCATGAAATTGCTGTGTGCGACCGAAGGAAAGTATACCAAACATAAACCATCCATAGAAAGAAAATACATAAAAGAAAAATACGGGAGAAAAAGCCGTAAAGACGAGCACTCGAGAAGAAGCTAGTATAATATTACCTTTCGATTGAAAAACACTAAAATTGTTCTTGTGTGTCACTTGACATAAAAGCACAGGCGCCTGGGAACTTATACGAAAGACAGAAAGTGTAAAAGATAAATACGTATAAAAAATACAGTACTCTCTAGGAAACTTGGGCTGACACTCTTGGAATGTAAACTTCACTGAAAGTTTCCTGCCTGAAACAAATGACGTTTCATATACTTAAGTGAAACCTTTGGGAAATTTCCTTCAACCTCTCTTGTCATTTGCATGTCGACTTCACTGCCACTTCAAGGTAAAACGTCGAAACATTCTGCATAACGCTGGTAAGTCGTGAACTCGTGTCGAACAAAGAGCGAAACCAAAAAACGTGACTAAAAGTATTACATTTTCTTAACTTTCAACAAAATGTGCAAATACAGTTTATCTCTATTTAAAAAATAGTATACTAAAATAACCAACAGCTGTTCGTAAAACAACGAATATATGCGACCAATAAGAAGAGCAATCGCGCTCCAAGTCCTCATTCGCTAAGTTTCGTTTAACTCCGTAAACACAGGTGACAATTTGAAATTTCAAATGCGCTATACACTGACATCTAGTGGCTAATACGCTAAGCTTTATGATGTCCGCCATATTTCGTTTAGATCAATTTCGAGGTTAATTAGCTAACCAGTTTACAACAATCGTATGTTAGAATTAGAATTTTAGTTCGTCCTTGGCAACATATACATGTTATGAGACACGTCAAAATGTATAAATACAGTATATACATAAAGTCAAATTGATTACATACAATATACACAGTAAGCAGCTTTTCTATGGTTTCATGTGGTATTTGCATAGACTAATTTACTACAAGAAATGTCATAATATAAATATTACAGGTTTGTGAATGTACAATGCTCTCAGTACTCATTTACATGGTTATAGTTCTAAAAATTCATTAACCGTATAAAAACAGTGTACATGCAAACATTTCTTAACCTTATTCTTAAAGTGTTTTAATGATGCAGCTTGTTTAAATGAATTTGGAAGTTTATTATAAAACATTATCACTTTGTAGTTAAAGCTTCCTTCATAAAGGCTCGTTTGGTGCGCTCGAATTGCCAGTTTATCCTTGTTACGAGTGTGGTACATCAGCATTTACTTGAAAATGATTTATATTTGTATGAACATTTGTGGATGTTATGGCTCTCGAAAGGGGACACACCTCTACCTCTGTATAACTGTGATCTGAATGCAATTGAGCTGGCGTGGGCAAAACTAAGGAATGTTTTCAGAGGATGCAACGTTACTTGTGATATCTTCGCTTATCCTATATGCTATTTTGCTGAACTGTGTTCTTCAAGGTTGACCACACTGCATAAACAAAAGAGCGTTAGCTCTCGCTTCTTGCTCTCTGGCCGCACAACACCGTAAATCCAGCGCTCAACTTATTTTGCGCGTACTGTATGTAACACATCTCCCCTAGCCTTTCTTTTGTTACCAAGTACGTTCCTTCGCTGACATCCGTGAACGTGCAACAGCTTTTTTGCAGGACTAAGTATTTGAACTCTTTGTCCTATTCATATATGCTACAAGCATTTATTGCTTAGTTTGTTTGGATGAGTAGAGCCAGACTGAAAAATTCAATGCCATAGTCGGGAATTGAACCACGGATCTCCCGCTCTCCATGCGGTTGGACTTGTGTTTGCCAGGAGACCACTAGGGTTTCTCATATACTATGAGACACGCACTTTTTCTGGCGACTTACTAATGTTAGTACAGTACGCGCAAGAAAAGTTGAGTGCTGGATTTACGGTGTGTTTTTTTTTTCCAACCGCACGAAGAGCTGGAGATCCGTGGTTCAAATCTCGGTTATAGCACAGAAGACTAGTGTGGAAGAAATGATTATTAGTTGTTTCTTGTTAGAAACCTACATACCCTGGCAGAATTAAGACAAAATATCCGCAAGAAAACAGCCAGCACTTCTCCACATCAACTATGACGAGTGATCGCAAAGTTCCAAAAAGTGTATAGATTGCGTGTATGGCCAGTTTCAGCATCTCCTTTAATTACATGAGTATGTAAAGCATTTAAAAGTAGGTTTAAAAATCAACCAAAGTATAAACTTGGAAGAAGCGTAGGGACAGTGAAGCACAAATTAGTACAAAAGTGAATCGAGAAGATATTGACACATTGCTTCACTCACACTGTTTATTCACAGGACATGTTTCAAGAGCTCTTGCTCCTATCCTCAGCTGGTACTCGACTAGTGCAAGTTGTAGTGGTTTCCTCTTTCTCCTTTTTGTCAATAGATGGCGTGATGTACTTGTCAAAGATGTCCGGTGGTGGAGTTTCAAAATTCATGACTCTATGACGATTTTTTTGATGAAGATTCCAAAAAATCTTCTCAAAACACAACATAACTCTTGCACCTCAAAATAGGTTTAATATCAGAAATTTGTTAAAAGGCCCTCCCAAAAATTCAATCAGTACCAAAGAAAAACCAGGAATCTATGAGATCAAATGTGAAACTTGCCCTAAAATTTATATAGGAAAAAGAAAAAGAAATATTAACATCAGAACTAAAGAACATCTAAGAAACATTAAAAATGGTGAAACAGAAAAATCAGCAGTGGCTTTTCATTTTTTGAATACTAGACATGACATCAACTTGGAAACATCTCTAATAAAATATGTTAATCACCCCATAGACCTTTCCGTATGGGAAAAAATCTTCATTAACAAAAATCGTCATAGAGTCATGAATTTTGAAACTCCACCTCCGGACATCTTTGACAAGTACATCACGCCATCTATTGAAAAAAAGGAGAAAGAGGAAACCACTACAACTTGCACTAGTCAAGTATCAGCTGATGATAGGAGCAAGAGCTCTTGAAACATGTCCTGTGAATAAACAGTGTGAGTGAAGCAATGTGTCAATATCTTCTCGATTCACTTTTGTACTAGGTTTAAAAATGTATAGTTTCGTCAGCGCCTTTTTATCATAGCCGCAGCCAGCAACCGGAGTCCAGGTCGCGGATACGCAAAACGCAGCGCAACCGGTTAGGATTTTTTTGGGTCTCTCTGACGTTACTAGAGGAACCTCGGGTCAAACATTCGAGCCCCTCCCTGATGGGGAGTTGTTCGGATTGGGTTGGACTCAAGGGGGGAGTGGTTCCCGATACCGGTGGGAGATCGGCTACGTCTCCGGACGGGGTTGAGGGAAGCCACTAATATTTCCGCGTACTAGGCAGCATAGCTAGTAGGTGTGCTAGATCACCTGGCGGCCCTACCGAGGTCATATCAGTAGCCTTCCCATTTTGGAGTTGCGCGCGTAAGTGCGGTATCCACTTCCATCCCGTCTTGAGTCCACAGGACCAGATGGGGGGGGCCTTGTAAGTCTCTAGGTCCTGCCCTATGGAAAGCCCCATGGGGGCGCCGGGCGCCCTTCTGGGACAGCTCGGTAACTCCCTAGTCGAAGAAGGCCCGAGTCCTTGGTCCTACGGGTCCACCAGGACTAATGGTAGTAGAACCTCTGACATTAACGGTCTCTGGTTATGAACTAGAAGAATTATTACTTTTAAATAAACACGTGTCTATGAATGAGAATTTCTCATGGTAAAAAATAAAATAAAAATACACTAAGGGCCCATATTGAATGTTTAAAGTTCGAAACGACTTTATTTGTAGCAATAAAAGGAAGGGAAGTGATTTAACGGCAACTTTGACCGTCCTGTGTGAGATGCCAGTATCGATTGGCAAGGACGGATTCCTACATGTCTAACAGAAGAAAGAGACGGACTTACTTTCTCGGCCAGGGGCCATGGACACAAGCGAACATCTGCAAGGTGCCCTAGGCAATGCGGCTGATAACACCAGGAGAGATGTCGTACAAAGCTTGGCTGTCTTCAGACACCTCCACGCGCTTTAAACTTCACTTCCATCATCAATATAATTCACCAGGTTTTGTACTATTCTCTTGCATTTTAAAGGAAATGAAGGCAGTTCCACACACTTTGCAAAAATTAATGATCCAGATTAGAGCCTCTAACGTGAAACAATATATTCACATAATTTTGGATACGCAGCATCATTTACTGCGTTCCTAACATGCATCTAGTAGATAAACGAAGTACGACGTGAGTTGAAGCTATACCCGTACAAGATAGGAGCTTCTGTTTTTTTCTGTGTTTTTTGTTTTTCTGCATTTGTTTACACGAGAACTCTTTGTGAACGAGTGACAGAGATGGCAGCACTGTACAGTGCTTAGAACTCTTGTGACAGCGCCGAGAGTTAGGACTGTACTTGATACTTAAAATGGCGACGTTATCATCGCAAAAACAGCGTGTAATAATTACTTTTCTCCATTTTCGTGGCGTGACACATATCGAAATTCACTGCCAGTTAAGTGAGGCATGTGGTGATGGTACCATGGATGTGTCTAATGTACGTTCCTGGGTATGAGAGTTCATTGAAGAGAGAACATCGTGTGACAACAAACCAAGACAGTTAAGTGAGGCATGTGGTGATTATACCATGGATGTGTCTAATGTACGTTCCTGGGTGCGACAGTTCAATGAAGACAGAACATCGTGTGACAACAAACCAAGACAGTTAAGTGAGGCATGTGGTGATGGTACCATGGATGTGTCTAATGTACGTTCCTGGGTGCGACAGTTCAATGAAGGCAGAACATCGTGTGACAACAAACCAAGACAGTTAAGTGAGGTATGTCGTGATGGTACCATGGATGTGTCTAATGTACGTTCCTGGGTGCGACAGTTCAATGAAGACAGAACATCGTGCGGCAACAAACCAAGGCACTTAAGTAAAGCATGTGGTGATGGTACGGTGGATGTGTCTAATGTACGTTCCTGGGTGCGACAGTTCAATGAAGACAGAACATCGTGTGACAACAAACCAAGACAGTTAAGTGAGGCATGTGGTGATGGTACCATGTATGTGTCTAATGTGCGTTCCTGGGTGTGACAGTTCAATGAAGGCAGAACATCGTGTGACAACAAACCAAGACAGTTAAGTGAGGTATGTGGTGATGGTACCATGGATGTGTCTAATGTACGTTCCTGGGTGCGGCAGTTCAATGAAGACAGAACATCGTGTGACAACAAACCAAGAGTGCTAAGTGAGGTATATGGTGATGGTAACATGGATGTGTCTAATGTACGTTCCTGGGTGCGACAGTTTAATGAAGGCAGAACATCGTGTGACAACAAACCAAGACAGTTGAGTGAGGAATGCGGTGATGGTATCATGGATGTGTCTAATGTGCGTTCCTGGGTGCGACAGTTCAATGAAGACAGAACATCGTGTGACAACAAACCAAGATAATAGAGTGACACAAGTAGTGATGGAACCATGGATGTGTCTAATGTGCGTTCCTGGGTGCGACAGTTTCAATGAAGGCAGAACATCGTGTGACAACAAACCAAGATAATTGAGTGACACAAGTAGTGATGGAACCATGGATGTGTCTAATGTACGTTTCTGGGTGCGACAGTTCAATGAAGACAGAACATCGTGTGACAACAAACCAAGACAGTTGAGTGAGGCATGTGGTGATGGTACCATGGATGTGTCTAATGTGCGTTCCTGGGTGCCACAGTTTCAATGAAGGCAGAACATCGTGTGACAACAAACCAAGACAGTTAAGTGAGACATGTGGTGATGGTACCATGGATGTGTCTAATGTGCGTTCCTGGGTGCGACAGTTTCAATGAAGGCAGAACATCGTGTGACAACAAACCAAGACAGTTGAGTGAGGCATGTGGTGATGGTACCATGGATGTGTCTAATGTGCGTTCCTGGGTGCCACAGTTTCAATGAAGGCAGAACATCGTGTGACAACAAACCAAGACAGTTAAGTGAGACATGTGGTGATGGTACCATGGATGTGTCTAATGTGCGTTCCTGGGTGCCACAGTTTCAATGAAGGCAGAACATCGTGTGACAACAAACCAAGACAGTTAAGTGAGACATGTAGTGATGGTACCATGGATGTGTCTAATGTGCGTTCCTGGGTGCGACAGTTTAATGAAGGCAGAGCATCGTGTGATAACAAACCAAGACAGTCACGGCCTCGCACCAGCCGGTCTGACCACATGATCCAGTGAGTGGAGAACGTTTTGGAGGATCGCCCATTGAGCACTTTAAGATCTCCATGAAGGATGGTATGCACACATCGCAAGGAAATGTCAATTTTGGAGGCGATGTCTCCAGCTGTCTTGTTGTCACACGATGCTCTGTCTTCATTGTTACTGATGTGTGTGCAGGTACATGCTGATAAACCATTTTATGAATATCAAAGAATGAGATGACAATAACTTTCCCAACAGAAGCAACCACTTTTGCTGTTGGTGATGAACGAGATTTCCACACTGAGCTTTGCTGTTTGCTCTCAGGATCAAAATGACGTAGCTAAGTTTTATCAGCAGTGATTACGTTTGAAAGAAACTCCGGATCTTCCTTTAACATCAACTTTAACTGCATGCAGACCTGCATGCGAATGTCCTTTTGTTCGGGAATCAACAGTCTTGGAACACATCGCACACAAACACGTCTCATGTGTAATGTTTCTGTCACCAACGTGTGAGTGGCACCCAATGAAATGTTCAGTATTTCAGAAAGTGATCTTAAGGTAATTCGTAGTTCCTCTCTCACAATGGCAGCAGCAGTGTTGATGCTTTCTTCCGTAAGAGTAGTAACTGGAGCACCGGGTCCACCTTCCTTTGAAATTGATTGTCTCCCTCTTTAAACATTTTAAACCACCTTCGAGCTGTACTGTAGGGAAGAACAGACTCTCCATACTCCTCCTGTAACATTGTATAGGCCTCAACTGAAGATTTGTTGAGACGAAAGCAGAATTTCAAAGCCGCATATTGTTCCTCACGTGTTACCTCCATTACGGCGGTAGGCGATACTGAACATGTCTGAACTTGCCTGGTTCTCACAGGCGGGAAGCAGGAGTACCAAAAATGAAACTACTACGGCGTGTTTGTTTCAGGTTATGCTAACAGAATATAATAAGATTGAATTTTAGTGCGAAAATTATGACTGTAAAAAAATTATGATCATTTTTTATTGAACAGCCCTCGTAAGTTTATAAAGATGTGAGTGAAACGTCCAATAAAAGATTACCAACAGGATCTGAATTTTGAGAGTGTACAGCATCACTATGCAGTACCTGATGAAGCCTACTGGTAGATGAAAAATGGAAGAGTATTGCTTAGGGAAAGCTTAGTTGACCATACTTTTTAAAAAATAATGGTATACTTTATTATTCTGCATTTAAACAGCCCAGTATGATCGAAATTACACAATTTTGCCATACCAAAAATCGAGAAAATACGATGGGAATCGGTGATTTTAATGAAAGGACTCCACTATAAATTATACTTAACTCACGTAAAGAGTAAGGTTAAAGTAAGCAGACTGGGCGTTTATTTTAAACACTGGAATTTCTACCCTCTCCTCACCGAGCTACCTGTTCATGTAACTAACAGAAGGTTGACCGCTTTTTTCTCACGCCACAGTTTTCACGGACAGCCTTTCTCGCGACACGTGCTGTTGTCACTATACTCTATTTAAGTACACAAGGACTAACAGCCTGTATCTATTTTCAACAACTTTTACTCTACTTGGATTTTTCTTACATATTTCCGCAACAAAAATGTCCAATAGATACAGTATGTAACTATTGTTCCCAAATGTTTAGCAAAACTTAACAGAGAATGATATTTCAAACTGGCATTTGGGTTTTCACACCTTTAAATCGAAAAATTTAATTCCATAGCCGGGATTTGAGCCACGGATGTTCTGGTTTCCGTCCAGCCGCTCTAACCCACTGTGCTACAATGGCCAACGTGCCAACATGACATTAAATTCTCCAACTGACTCGTGCTTTCCCGGTAAATCACTTAGGAGTTCTCATGAACACATGAGACAACTACCTTAATGGCGATTTACTATGCTGTAAGTACTTTAAGACCCGGGCTTTATAGTAAACCACTAGGAGTTCTCATAAACACATGAGACAACTACCTTAATGACGACTTACTATGCTGTAAGTACTTTAAGGCCCGGACTTTATAGTAAACCACTAGGAGTTCTCATAAACACATGAGACAACTACCTTAATGGCGATTTACTATGCTGTAAGTACTTTAAGACCCGGACTTTATAGTTAACCACTAGGAGTTCTCATGAACACATGAGACAACTACCTTAATGACGACTTACTATGCTGTAAGTACTTTAAGGTCCGGACTTTATAGTAAACCACTAGGAGTTCTCATAAACACATGAGACAACTACCTTAATGGCGATTTACTATGCTGTAAGTACTTTAAGGCCCGGACTTTATAGTTAACCTCTAGGAGTTCTCATGAACACATGAGACAACTACCTTAATGACGACTTACTATGCTGTAAGTACTTTAAGGCCCGGACTTTATAGTAAACCACTAGGAGTTCTCATAAACACATGAGACAACTACCTTAATGGTGACTTACTACTGTAAGTACTTTAAGGCCCGGGCTTTATAGTAAACCACTAGTAGTTCTCATAAACACATGAGACAACTACCTTAATGACGACTTACTATGCTGTAAGTACTTTAAGGCCCGGGCTTTATAGTTCGGACCACTATTAGGTACAATTAATGGAAATTAATTGTTCTTTTACACTAGTCGTGTGTAAAACGCACTATGAAAGGGTAGAGCCAGAATGAAAAATTCAATGCCAACGCCGGGATTTGAACCACGGATCTTCTGCTCTCCGTCCTGCCGCTGTAAACCTCTGAGCTACTCTGGCCAACGTGGCATACGAGTCAGTTGGAGAATTTAATCTCATGTTGGGATGTTGGCCATAGTAGCTCAGTGGTTTAGAGCGGCTGGACGGAAACCAGAAGATCCATGGATCAAATCCCGGCTATGGCATTGAATTTTTCAGTCTGACTCTATGCTTTCATATTGCGTCCATACACATGGCTAATGTGAAATAATAATTAATTTCGAAACAGAACAATGAAAAAAATTCTATTTTGTAATTCTATGCCTGTTTAATAAGTTTTTGACAGTTTTAAAACATAAAAGCTCCTATATTTAGATATTTCATTTTTGGATTCCCTTTAAAGTGATTTTTCTAAAAATCTTAGTGTGGTACTTTCCAAGGATGATGAATTTAGCTCCTTTTGCCTATTACAGTCAACGTTAGAATCGCGGCGTTAACAGTGTAGTAAAATTAAATCGCCGTGCTGATGCGATGACTTCTCTAACAGCAGTGTACCGCGGGCTGCATGCATGTACTGCAGGAGTTTCCAAAGCATCACGATATAAATCATTGTACTGAAGAACTAAGCTGCAAGTCGTGGTGCTGCAACTTGCTGGTTTATCTAGCTCCCATATTTTATTTCTAACCTTGTTACTTATCAGCAACTAATCTGAAACAAGAGTAAAATTATCCCTGTGCAGCGTGCAGATGGGTTTTGTTTAATCCGACTCGCCAGTGGCTGTGGAGTATAAAACGTAAATAATAGTGAAAACAAGTGATGTTATTTTTGTCACATAATGTTTACTCTGTGAATATGATATATGGAATTGCTATTGGGAAATACGCTCTCATTACATTACCTCTCCAAACATTTTGTGACAGTGCTTCAATGAAAAATTAACTGACCGGCAACATGTGGATTAGCCATTATCTACTTGTATACCTTTCGTGCTCCCTGCATGTTCAAATGTTTGTTCAATACAATGGCCAAAGTTTGGAGTACATAATTTTACAGTATCGTTAATCTTAGCCTGTCGGTTACACGCAGTTAGATATAACGTGTTGAAAATTGTTTAGATTGCCTTCGGGGCTGCCAAATTAAATTGTGACACTGTGTTATCCTTACAAAGCATTTAGTACTCACTATAGTTAATTTTATATCGGATAAGGGGGGACCCAAAAGAAATCGGACTCCCAGGGCGCTGACACTCGCAGACGTAGTGTAGGGTTCCCACGCTAGATGGTGATAGTAGAGACCTTCATGAAACAGCTGTGCAGACGGCGTCAGTGTAAAGCTGAACGTGCATGTGTGGTATTGTGTTTCTCTAACTTTTGGCGGGTTACCTCTGCGAAGTCGTTATGGCAACTTTAAAATAACAAAGAGTATGTGTGAAATTTTGTTTCCTGCTTTAAAAAACTGCAACGGAGACACGCCAAATGCTTCAAGAAGCTTTCCAGGAGGACGCTATGAGCCGCTCACAGGTTTTTGAGTGATTTGGGCGCTTTAAACGTGGTGAGATGTGTATTGAAAACCAAGCTGGTTCTGGACGCCCTTCAACATCGCGAAATGAGGAGAGCATTGAAAAAGTGCGCCAAAAGATCAACGAGGATCGTCGCCAAACGATCGACAAAATTTCAGCAGCGACAGGAATCAGTTGGATCTCGTGCCAGCGGATTTTAAGGGAGGATTTGTACATGAGACGTGTTGCTGCTAAATTTGTTCCGCGTCTTCTCACACAGGAGCACAAAACCATCGGCATGAATGTGTGTCAGGACTTGAAAATAGAGATAGCACTTGATCTAAACTTCTTGAACAAAGTCATTACAGGGGATGAGAGTTGGTGTCACGGGTATGACCAAGAAACCAAGCAAGCGTCAAGCCAGTGGAGGACTCCCAACTCTCCCAGACCAAAAAAATGCAAGGCAAGTGAGGTCAAATGTGAAGACGATGATCATTGTCTTTTTTGATGTTCGTGGAATTGTGCATCGGGAATTCGTACCCCCTGGCCAGACTGTTAACCAGCACTTTTACTTGGATGTTTTAAGACGTCTGCGAGAGGATGTGAGGAGGAAACGCCCGAAACTTTGGTGATCAGGTGACTGGTTTCTGCATCACAACGCTCCAGCACACACGGCCTTACGAGTGACCCACTATTTGGCATCTCAGAGGTGGTCTGTCGTTCCCCACGCTCCCTATTCGCCGGACCTAGCACCGTGCGACTTTTTCCTATTTCCACGAATGAAAAAAACGCTAAAAGGGGAGCGTTATGACGATCTGGAGGTGGTAAAATCAGCTTCGCAAAGAGCACTGCACAATATCAAACTTGAAGCGTTCCAAATATGCTTCCAACAGTGGGAAAAGAGACATGGCAAGTGCATCGCATATACTGGAGAGTATTTTTACGAAGACTGAAGTAATTTTGTAAAAAGGTTCATCAATCAACTTTTTATCACAACAATCCGGTTTCTTTTATTTGTCCCCTCACGTATGTGAAATGAAAATTGGTTCTTCAAGGAAAAACTTGGGTTCATCATTGGAATCTTCTTCAGGTGCTTCCAGCAGCTTCCAGGCGCCACCATCATGATTAGCTCAAGGCTTAGACAACTGCAGTTCTGGCTTCACCAAACATCTTCCAAACCTAGGACGTGTAACATCTGGTCGTCCTCTCCTTGGTAGTGGATATATCTCCTTACTTTGTGTTCATGTGTTAAGTCAATGTTTGTCTAAAGTTCATAAATGTTGTACTTTAGTTCCTTCCCTTATTTATGTTTAACCCTAACGAGTTTAGTGCACCCCTACACTGAAGTACCTCATCTCCGTGTTCTAAAATCTAGATTTCTGTATTTTTTTATTGGGATCCATGTTTCACACTCTTAATTGTGTACAGTTTTATTTTTGTTTTTTCGTTATTTTGTATAAAGATCTCTATATAGTTCCGTAAACCTTCCAATTTTGGCTTAGATAACCACAATTTTGTTTGCCAATTCATATTGTTTTACTGTTCTACAATGTTTTAACAAAGACCTATTATTTTAATATTTTTTTTTAAATTATTTGTCATTCAAATGTAAACTTCTTGTTTAACATGTGCTTCAATTGTGTGTATATATATGTATATACACTGTATATGTATATACAGTAATGTGCGAATGACGTTGCTTGCCTACAAAGGCTTTGATGAACGAGTGCTGTTCAATAAAGAATGATCATAATTCTTTTACGTTCATAATTTTTCGCACTAAAATCCAATTTAATTCTATTCTGTTAGCCTAATGTGAAACAAACACGCCGTAGTAGTTTCATTGTTGGTACTCCTGTTTCCCCTGTGAGAACCAGGCAAGTTCAGACATGTTCAGTATCGCCTACCACTGCAACGGAGGTAACACGCGAGGAACAATATGCGGCTTTGAAATTCTGCTTTCGTCTCAACAAATCTTCAAATTGAGGCCTATACAATGTTACAGGAGGCCTATGGAGAGTCTGTTCTTCCCTACAGCACAGCTCGAAGGTGGTTTAAAATGTTTAAAGAGGGGAGACAATCAACTTCAAAGGAAGCTGAACCCGGTGCTAAAGTTACTGCTCTTACGAAAGAAATCATCAACACTGCTGCTGCCATTGTGAGAGAGGATCGACGAATTACCTTAAGATCACTCTCTGAAATACTGAACATTTCATTGGGTGCCACCCACACGTTTGTGACAGAAACATTACACATGAGACGTGTCTGTGCGCGATGGGTTCCAAGACTGTTGATTCCCGAACAAAAGGACATTCGCATGCACGTCTGCATGCAGTTAAAGTTGATGTTAGAGGAAGATCCGGAGTTTCTTTCAAACGTAATCACTGCAGATGAAACTTGGCTACATCATTTTAATCCTGAGCGCAAACAGCAAAGCTCAGTGTAGAAATCTCCTTGCATCAGCAACCCCCCAAAAAAGCAAAAGTGGTTGCTTCTGCTGGGAAAGTTATGGTCATCTCGTTCTTTGATATTCATGGAATGGTTTATCAGTATGTTGTACCTGCACACACATCAGTAACTGGCCAATACTACAGGAATGTCCTGAAAATATTGCAAGTCCGTATCAGGCGCCAAAGACCACATTTCCGTGAAGCAGGCTGGATGCTACAATACGATATTGCGCGGCCCCATATTGCTAAAAATTTTGCTGAAAATCTTGCAAAAATAAACGTGAAATACATCCCTCACCCTCCCTATAGTCCGGATTTAGCTCCATGTGACTTCTTTCTATTCCGTAACTTGAAGAAACGCCTTCATGGGAGGCATTATCCATCATCAGAAAAAGTGGTGCAGGCTGCGGAGGCGATTTTGAAGGATCTCTCAAAAAATTGTTTCCAGCATGTCTTTGAAGATTGGCAGAAACGCTGGGAGAAGTGCATCGCATTCAGGCGGGACTATTTTGAGAAGGAGCGTAAAATTATGAGGATGAGTAAAGGTACGTGTCAACAACAAAAAATGATCATTCTTTATTGAACAGCCATCATTTGTTTCTCCAATTGTGTGCAGAAACAATTTTGTGTGGGCATCAAAGATGCATAAATAGCGTGTGTGTAAGAAAAGAAATAGTTCACCGTGGAATCCACGGTGTAAAAGGTTGTAATAAAAATAAAAGGTAATAAAATAAAATAAAATAATAAATAATTATAAATATTGTAATAAAATAAATAAATAATAAAACCTTGTAATAAAAGGTTGTAATCCATGGTTGTAAAAGGATACATTAATAATATTTGTAATTGATTCAAAGAATTTAAAATTGCTTATGAGGAATTAAATTTCCATCTTTGAACAAGAAAAGTATAACGAAAAAGATCTCATCGCTCAAGAATTACAGATGCGCCTAATTATCCAGAGTTGCAGGAGAAATTTCTATATTTCTAGGAGAAATTAATTTGTATCCACCTCCATTCCAAATAATCCTGCTTCAAGACGGAGATATCCGCATCAAAATTCTTCCAAATACCATACCAAAATACAGCTTCAAGATGGTGCCACAATGTGGTGTACCATCATAGCATCTTCAAACATCATGATAATCCCAACAACATAATTGTTTCAGACATAAGACATTAATATTTCTGTTAGCAATTGTCATAAATGTTGGTATGCACTTATCGCTTAGCTTTACACATTATATGCCTCGTTTTCTGAGCTAATAGATTTCTAAAACAAATTCAGAAGCTGCGGTATCCACGTACAAGTTGTTAAAGGGACGGTTTAATGAAGAATGACCACTAGGTATCGCGGCTCCTGCCATCTTCGGACCGATCGATGATGACTGGAGGAAAATGAGATTACCTTCCTTGAGATTGCCGGTCCGAAAGCAATCTCTTTGCACACGCGCCGTACCTGCAGAGATCAACATCACTGCTGCGGACGGAACCATCCCTTACCATTTGTAGGGAGTAGGGTGTGGGGGTGGGACTGAGTTTATATCGCTAGGAAACTGCCAATCTGTGAACAGACGCCAAAAATGGCTAAAATTCATCAATGGCTTTCAGAATAAAAGAGTAATGAAGAAAATAAATTCGTACACACTGGCAAAAGAAGATTAAGAAGTGGCTATGCCAACTGTTAGAGCAAAACGTCCCTTAAACGGTGGAACAAAACTTGATCAGTTATGTATTCTATCAGGTGTTGCACAATCTAAAGTAAAAACATCCAATGCAATACATTTTTAAAAGATTAAGCATAAAGGTATAAAACGTGCTCAATTTCTTCTCGGGCACCAAGCAGGGTGACAAGAAGATTAGAAATCGACCTTCGGGAGTGTCCATCTCTCCCACCATAGGATATTTATTAAATGTTATAACCACAAATGAAAACTGGATATAACACTAATATAAACAAAGACAAAACACTATCAAAATTCGCATCACTGAACAAAAGACTGTTTTCAGTAAATTAACTGCCAGGTCAGGAGATGTCATGAATATCAACAATTAGTTGGATCAAAGAAACGTTACTACGAGAGCTGTTCGATAAACAATGATCACAATTTTTTTGACAACGTACCTTTACTCATCTTCATTATTTTGATGGTCCTTCTCAAAATAGTCTCTCCTGAATGCGATGCACCTGTCCCAGCGTTTCTGCCAGTCATCAACGACATACTAGAACACATTTTCTGAGAGATCCTTCAAAATCGCCTCCGCAGCCTTTACCACCTGTGAAGACTGAACCTGTGGTTCCCGCCTGTGACAGCCAGAAAGTTCACACATGTTCAGTATTGCCTACCACAGCAATGGAGGTAGCATGCAGTTAAAGTTGATGTTAGAAAAAGATTCGGAGTTTCTTTCAAACGTAATCACTGCTGATGAAACTTGCCTACATCATTTTGATCCTGAGAAGAAACAGCAAAGCTCAGTGTGGAAATCTCCTTCATCACCAACCCCCAAAAAAGCAAAAGTGGTTGCTTCTGCTGGGAAAGTTATGGTCATCTCATTCTTTGATATTCATGGAATGGTTTATCAGCATGTTGTACCTGCACACACATCAGTAACTGGACAATAGTACAGAGATGTCCTGAAAACATTGCAAGTCCATATCAGGCGCAAAAGACCACATTTACCTGAAGCAGGCTGGATGCTGCACCACGATAATGCGCGGCCGCATATTGCTAATGTTGTTGCTGAATATCTTGCAAAAATTAACGTGAGGTAGTCCAGATTTAGCACCAAGTGGCTTTTTTCTACTTCCTAACCTGAAGAAACGTCTTCGTTGGAGGCATTATCCATAATCAAAAACAGTGGTGAAGGCTGCGGAGACGATTTTGAAGGATATCTCAAAACGTGGTTTCCAGCATGTCTTTGAAGACTGGCAGAAACGCTGGAACAAGTGCATCGCATTCAGGGGAGACTATTTTGAGAAGGACCATCAAAATTTTGAGGATGAGTAAAGGTACGTTGTCAAAGAAAAAAATTTGATCATTCTTTATTGAGCAGTCAACGTATTGTTGTTATTTATTATTATTATTATTATTATTATTATTATTATTATTATTATTATTATTATTATTATTATTATTATTATTATTATTATTATTATTATTATTATTATTATTATTATTATTATTATTATTATTATTATTATTATTATTATTATTATTATTATTATTATTATTATTATTATTATTATTATTATTATTATTATTATTATTATTATTATTATTATTATTATTATTATTATTATTATTATTATTATTATTATTATTATTATTATTATTATTATTATTATTATTATTTCATTCAGAAGAAGCTCTTCCAGACGTTTCTAAGCAAACTTAAAAGCCATCGGCCTGGACCGAATAGGAACCAGTGAGTTTGGAATTCCTTAATCAGCTGGGCCACCCAGGTCGACTTTATATTTCCAAATCCGACGATTCTAAACAAAATATGCAAATAGAGAGCTCAAATTACTAAATGCCTTAAACTTTACCACATATTCGTATGTGGGTCGACTGCTCGGGCGGAGTGGATGCAATAAACGTGTTTTCCTTAGCTACCGCTACACTACTCACTGACCGTAAAGTACAACTAGCTGCATTGCGCCAGTGCACTTTATATGAGTCCCATACAAATCATAAAACAGCGTGGTCTATTTAACTAACTCTCCCATAGAGGTAGAAATACACATTTACTACATGCGTTAGGAAGTCAGATGTGATGCTTGGCTTGGAAACTTATATAAAGACTCCGTGGTTAACTGCAGTAGAGTTAGACATTTCAATTAGTAAGGCACTGAACGAGTACAGAACGAAGCTCTTGCGTCTGAAATAGATGGTAAATGCATACCATTTACAAAAATTATGGAAAAGTTCGTCACAGGATGTGTATATTGCGCTTAATCATTGAACCAAGCTTTAGGCTTTCTGAAATACCTTCCAGCATAGCACTGCAAAAGGGATGTTCAATATAGAATCATCACACTTTTTGTGACAACGTACCTTTACTCATTCTCATAATTTTGATGGTTCTTCTCAAAACAGTCTCCCCTGAATGCGATGCCCTTGTCCCAGCCTTTCTTCCAGTCTTCAAAGACCTGCTGGAAAACCCTTTTTGAAAGGCCCATCAAAATCGCCTCCGCAGCCTTCACCACTGCTTCTGATGATGGCTAATGCCTCCCACGAAGGCGTTTCTTCAAGTTAGGGAATAGAAAAAAGTCACGTGGGGCTAAATCTGGACTATAGGGAGGGTGAGGGATGCACTTCACGTTGAGTTTTACAAGATATTCAGTAACAACATTGGCAATATGTGGCCGTGCATTATCGTGGTGCAGCATCGAGTCTGTTTCACGGAAATGTGGTGCTTTGTGCCTAATATGGACTTGCAATGTTTTCAGGACATCCCTGTAGTATTGTCCAGTTACTGTGTGTGCAGCTACAACATGCTGATAAACCATTCCATGAATATCAAAGAATGAGATGACCATAACTTTCCCAGCAGAAGCAACCACTTTTGCTTTTTGGGGGTTTGGTGATGAAGGAGATTTCCACACTGAGCTTTGCTGTTTGCTCTCAGGATCAAAGTGATGTAGCTCGGGAATCAACAGTCTTGGAACCCATCGCGCACAAACACGTCTCATGAGTAATGTTTGTGTCACGAACGTGTGGGTGGCACACAGTGAAATGTTCAGTATTTCAGTAAGTGATCTTAAGATAATTCGTCGATCCTCTCTCACAATGGCAGCAGCAGTGTTGACGGTTTCTTAGGTAAGTGCAGTACCTGGAGCACCAGGTCCACCTTCCTTTGAAATTGATTGTTTCCCCTCTTTAAACATTTCAAACCACTTTCGAGCTGTGCTGTAGGGAAGAACAGACTCTCCATAGGCCTCCTGTAACATTGTATAGGCCTCAACTCAAGATTTGTTGAGACGAAAGCAGAATTTCAAAACCGCATTTTGTTCCTCGCGTGTTACCTCCATTACAGCGGTAGGCGATACTGAACATGTCTGAACTTGCCTGGTTCTCACAGGCGGGAACCAGGAGTACCAACAATGAAACTACTACGGCGTGTTTGTTTCACATTAAGCTAACAGAATATAATAAGATTGAATTTTAGTGAGAAAAATAATGACCGTACAAAATTAGGATCATTCTTCATTGAACAGCCCTCGTACATCAAAGCCTCTGTAGGCAATCAACAAACTACTCTTAGTGGTTAGTCGTTTAACCCCTACGTCATCCACACATTACTGAGCAGGAAACACATGTTAAAAAAAAGAAGTTTACATTTGAATGACAAGTAATTTTTAAAAATATTAAAATAATATTAGGTATTTGTAAAAACAATGCAGACCAAGACAAAAGAATTGCAAACTGTAAAACGAAATCGTGGATCTCTGTCCTGAATGTATCCATTAAGGCAATAGTGGAAGGCTTGTGGAATATCACAGAAGTCAAAATAAGACCTGAAGCTTTCCTGGTGAGGAATATGTTTAAGATCTTCTCGAGAAACAAGCCAATTGAAAAGATGATCAGAAATCGACGTTTCGGGAGCGTACATCTCTCTCATCATCAGGATATTTTAAGAAATGTTTGGATGGTTACCAACACTCACACCTTGGCCTTCGGGGTACCCTCGCCCCAACAAGTGATGTCTGAATCCATTTCTCAGATGAAGGCACCCAGAGGACGGGCCCATTAATTACAGTGTTAGGGTGATAGCGAAGATGAGGGTGAGGCGAGAGGGCCTACAGCTTATACCGTGGACTTTGTCTTCGTCACGAGGTCTACCCCAAAGTGCGAAGTCTCCTGTCGCTGTCAGCCCGGAAAAGACGGAACACTCCTTGGGACAATACTTTCAGTCTAAAAAGCCGCCTCCCTCCCCCCATCGACAACAACGTCAAGACGGGTGCAAGTGGATACGCAACTTACACGCGTCAACCCCACAGGGAAGACTACCGTCGAAGTCGGATTGTGAGGGATACTGCAAGAAGTTCCAGGAGCTGGAAATGCAATATTGGAGAAACGATGTTCTAAAAAAAAAGCAGTTGATGAAATTATTAACACATCAGAGGATACCAGTGATGAACGTGACGCAGTAGACTTGGAAATCGAAGAATCACAAAGCGAGTGAGTGTTTATAGCTGTCATAATATTTTCCTCTACTTTTATGTGTTTCATAACAGTAAATATATAAGCATACAGCATATCGGATGCAGTTCAATTGTTTGTTGACACATCTCATACCTTCGGCGCATATCTGCGCTTATCTTACCACAATTTGGCTGAATTGTGTTTTTCTAGGTTGACCACACTGCAGAAACAAGAGCATGTTAGCTCTACCTTCTTCCCCTCTGCCCGCACCACACATAAATCCAGCGTCCAAGAAATCATGTGCATTTAGTAGTTCATTTGATGATCAAGGTCTATTAATCTGTGCTTCTTAAGCCCACGGAGTTCCATTTTTAAGGCTGGTTTCCAAGAGGAGCTGAACTGAAATCCAGCATCACGATTAAGCGTGCTCCTGTCGAAGGAAATGGCCAGCGTAAGTAGTTACGCTTCTTTGAGCAATTAATTTTCTATACTCACGCCATCTCCTGAACTGACATTTAATTTACTGAAAACAGTCTTTTGTTCAGTGATGCGAATACTGATAGTATTTTGTCTTTGTTTATATTTGTTTCCATATCAAGTGGAGGGCTGAGAAGAGCAATGGAGGCAGCCAATTCTTATTGCAATAAATGGGGTTTGAAAGTGAATGAAAACAAAACAAAGATTATGGTCTTCAAAAAAGGATACAGGTTGTGTAAGGATGAGAAATGGGAGGTTAATAGAAGAGAAATAGAGGTAGTAAGGAGATTTGATTATTTGGGTACAAGGTTGAGATGGCAGCTGGAAAGAACAAAAAAGATGTCTGTGGCAAAAGGTAAAATGGCAATGAGAGTGATAAGATCATGCTACAGTAAACTGCCAGATATAAATGTCAAATGGTTGGAGAGGATCTATACGGCAGTAGTAGAAAATAGAATGTTACATGGATCAGAGGTTTGGGGAATAGATGAGGCATTGAGAGACACTGATAGAGTGCATATATCCTTTTGTAAATATATATATATATATATATATATATATATATATATATATATATTGGGATTACCAATAGCATCACCTAATGGGGCAGCACAATTAGAAGTAGGCAGGCATTCTACTAAAATTAAAATCTTGTCAAGGGCAATGAAATATTTATACAGAATCGCTAACTTGGAAGATGACAATTTAATTAAAGAATGTTTTCATATTCAAAAGAGAAGTAACTGGGATGGGTCTTGGGCACATAAAATATATGACTTGTTGAAGCAGATAGGTATGGGTCATTCTTGGATAAATGCAGAGTATGGGTATAGAGGCTTCTGGAAAGAAGTTAAGCTGAGATTAGCAGATATTGACAGACAGGACATTTTTGCCAATACAAGTGACAAAAGCTCACTGAGATTATATAGAGAAATAAAAACAACCTGGGGGAGGGAAGGATATATAGATATATGTAGTAAGTTAGGGCGAGAAGGTTTTGCTTGGGCAAGAACAGGAGTGAGAAACTTGAAAGGTATAGGTCAAGAGAGGGAGCTAGATAAATGCCCATTGTGTGGAGAAGAGAATGCAGATTTCCATTGTATATTATATTGTAGTCAAACAAAAATATGGAGAGAGCAGGCTGGCTACGTAAATGGGACAGAAAGGTATAGGTCAAGAGAGGGAGCTAGATAAATGTCCATTGTCTGGAGAAGAGAATGCAGAGTTCCATTGTATACTAAATTGTAGTCAAACAAAGATATGGAGAGAACAGGTTTGGCTACGTAAATGGGACAGAAACGTATAGGTCAAGAGACGGAGCTAGATAAAAGTCCATTGTGTGGAGAAGAGAATGCAGACTTCCATTGTATATTATATTGTAGTCAAACAAAGATATGGAGAGAGCAGGCCTGGTTACGTAAATGGGACAGAATGGTATAGGTCAAGAGAGGGAGCTAGATAAATGTCCATTGTGTGGAGAAGAGAATGCAGACTTCCATTGTATATTATATTGTAGTCAAACAAAGATATGGAGAGAGCAGGCTTGGCTACGTAAATGGGACAGAAAGGTATAGGTCAAGAGAGGGAGATAGATAAATGTCCATTGTGTGGTGAAGAGAATGCAGAGTTCCATTGTATATTAAATTGTAGTCAAACAAAGATATGGAGAGAACAGGCCTGGATACGTAAATGGGACAGAAAGGTATAGGTCAAGAGAGGGAGATAGATAAATGTCCATTGTGTGGAGAAGAGAATGCAGACTTCCATTGTATATTATATTGTAGTCAAACAAAGATATGGAGAGAGCAGGCTTGGCTACGTAAATGGGACAGAAGGGTATAGTTCAAGAGAGGAAGCTAGATAAATGTCCATTGTGTGGAGAACAGAATGCAGACTTCCATTGTATATTATATTGTAGTCAAACAAAGATATGGAGAGAGCAGACCTGGCTATGTAAATGGGACAGAAAGGTATAGGTCAAGAGAGGGAGCTAGATAAATGTCCATTGTGTGGAGAAGAGAATGCAGATTTCCATTGTATATTATATTGTAGTCAAACAAAGATATGGATAGAGCAGGCTTGGCTACGTAAATGGGACAGAAAGGTATAGGTCAAGAGTGGGAGCTATATAAATGTCCATTGTGTGGAGAAGAGAATGCAGACTTCCATTGTATATTATATTGTAGTCAAAGATATGGAGAGAGCAGGCCTGGCTACGTAAATGGCACAGAAAGGTATAGGTCAAGAGAGGGAGCTAGATAAATGTCCATTGTGTGGAGAAGAGAATGCAGACTTCCATTGTATATTATATTGTAGTCAAACAAAGATATGGAGAGAGCAGGCTTGGCTACGTAAATGGGACAGAAGGGTATAGTTCAAGAGAGGAAGCTAGATAAATGTCCATTGTGTGGAGAAGAGAATGCAGACTTCCATTGTATATTATATTGTAGTCAAACAAAGATATGGAGAGAGCAGACCTGGCTATGTAAATGGGACAGAAAGGTATAGGTCAAGAGAGGGAGCTAGATAAATGTCCATTATGTGGAGAAGAGAAGGTAGACTTCCATTGTATATTATATTGTAGTCAAACAAAGATATGGAGAGAGCAGACCTGGCTATGTAAATGGGACAGAAAGGTATAGGTCAAGAGAGGGAGCTAGATAAATGTCCATTGTGTGGAGAAGAGAATGCAGATTTCCATTGTATATTATATTGTAGTCAAACAAAGATATGGAGAGAGCAGGCTTGGCTACGTGAATGGGACAATTTAGGGGGTGGAGTAGTAATTAGAAAAATGTCAGTAAAAGGAGAAAGGAACAGGAGAAATATAGGGAATTATTTAGGGAAAGTTAAAGAGAGATTGCTAAGAACAATTAAGAGAAAAATGTAGAGTGGGATAGGTGAAATGGCAGAAAGTGTAAAAAGGAGCAGAGGGCGTCCAATACACAAAAACCTAGGGTTAGGTGTATGGGGACCGAATTACTATTCAATGGTGGGCAACATGATAACATGATAGGATTTTCAGGATTTAGGAATATATGGCATATTTCAGTATGGATTTTATAATTGTAATCTTGATTTTGTATTTCCATTTGTTGATGTAAAAGGAAATAAATTACTATTTCTATTACTATTATTATATTTGTTTTATATCCAGTGATACATTTGTGGTTATAACTTTTAATAAATATCCTGATGATGGGAGATAACTATACTGTACAAATTGTTAAAGCATGCAACTTTTTTCGCTTCACTTCTCACATTAATAATTCCATATTCAACATCTTCTTAGGTTAGTGAACCCTGAATTGATATTTCTAAGAGATTAACATTACTGAGCCAAAGAAGGAAAGTGCCAGCTTTTTTATCCGGTCTTTACTCGTCCTCTTAGTTTGTGAAATCCAGGATAAATCTCTGAATGGCGTAAAGCAGGATTTGAATGTTTGTCCTCCGGATTTGCAAGTTGCCAAGAGATCTGCCTTATATCTTACAGAGCAGGGGTTTTACTTTAATGAAAATATTATCTCTCCTATCAAAAGCCGACGACGCGCCCATGGACTACGTATTCAGTTTATGTATTTCACAATGCTATGTCCTTTCAGTTGTTTTTGTGTTACTTCCTCAAAGTTGAAACTACGAGGGTTGGGTCAAAAAGTAATGCCTCTTATTTTTTTTCTTTTTTAATTGCCTAGAAAACTGAACCCAATTGACATAGCTTCAAAACTACAACATTGACGATTAATTTGTCACTATTCAATATAATCTCCGCCCTTTTCCACAGTTTTGGTCCACCTTTTAACTAGGGCATGTATTCCAGTGTGGTAAAACAGATGGTCTTGCTTCCTAAGTCATTGACGCACGGACGTTTTCACAGCCTCCTCATCTTCAAAATGAATCCCACGATGAGCTTCCTTTAGTGGCCCGAACAGATGAAAGTCTGATGGTGCCACGTCAGTGAGGTAAGACTTGCCATCCCAATTTCTCAATTTCTACAGTGGTGTAACGGCTGGTGTGTGGTCTTAAATTGTCATGCAAAAGAACATCTACCATAGTTTTGTTGGGCGAACTCAGCGAAGACGTGCTTTCAGCTTTTTGAGAGTTCTGACCTATTGGACAGAATTTATTGTGCATCCCTGCTCCAAAAAATCAAGCATAAGTACAGCCTCTGGATCCCAAAACACTGTCACCATAACTTTCCCTGCCGACCGCTGAGTTTTGAATCTTTTTTTTTTTTTTTTTTTTTTTTTTTCCTTCGGTGACGTTCTGTGATGCCATTCCATTCATTGCCTCTTTGATTCAGGTTCAAAAAATGAACCCACGTTTCGTCTCCAGTAACAAGTTTTTCCAGAAGCTCCTCTGCTTCCAAATTGAAGCGCTGCAAGTGTTCGGAGGCTATTGTTTTCCTTGTTTCTTTGTTTTGGGCGGTTAACATTCTTGGTACCGAACCTGAACAAACTTTTGAGTAACCCAGTTGTTGAATAATCCTCATCACACTGCCTTTACTGAGGGAGGTAATGCGACACCATTCACCTGTTGTTACCCGGCGATCACTACGAATGGTGTCATCGACTCGCTGAATGTTGCATGGAGACACTGCCGCTTCGCTTTTCATCTGCCAATGGTGTTTGCCATTCAGCTTCGTTACAGCGACGAACCCATCGTCTAACAGTGCTAACATCCACCGTTGTATCACCATACACAGTTTTTAGCCTTTCGTGAATGCGAATTGGCGTTTCACCTTCCGCAGTCAAATATTCAATCACAGAACGCTGTCTAATACGAACGTCGATGTCAGCCATTTTGCAAGAGTATACAGTGCTACCACCTGTTGACTTAGGAAGTTACTACTGCAGGGGATTGGAGTAGAAGGTTTGAGGAATTGCGCCAAATTCAAAGTTTTCACATAACTTACTTATTTAAGGAAAGAAACATAGGAGGCATTACTTTTTCACCCACCCTCGTATTGGGAAAAAATACAGTACGCTCAAATACAATAACTGACGAAGTATACGAAGGCTGTAGACGAAAATTATCATAAATGTATCTGAAATCATAACCAAGAGGTATCGTCTAGCAGGTTTTAGTATTTGGAACAGCATACAGACTCCATTCTCCATTATAATCTTGGCAAAAGTTATGGTTAAGTGTTACAGGTAAATATTTAAATATTACAGATGCCAATATTATAATAAGAAAGAACGTTATTGTCTGAGCAGCCATCCAAATGATCATGAATGAGACACATCTTAGTTATGGTAGTGTGTGGAAAATTATTCATGACGAACTGCACATGTCTAAGGTGTCTGCACGGTGAGTTCCACGTTTGCTAACCCCTTTCCAAAAGCAAACACGGCGTGACCTTTCAAGACAGATGTTGATGCTGTTGAGACAGGATGAAGATGATCGTCTGGTTACCATGGCTGAATCCTGGATCTATCAGTATGATCCAGAGACAAAAACCATGAGCATGAAATGGAAACATGACGATTCCCCCTCCCAAAAAGGCAAAGGTACAAAAGTCAGCTGTGAAGGTCATGCTTTCAGTTTTCTGGGACTGTCGTGTAATCATCCTTACAGATTATCTTGTCAAGGGTCAAACCATCACTGACAGATACTACTGCAATATTCTGGACAAGTTACCAGCAGCTCTGATTACGAAACGACGCAGTATGCTCTCCAAAGTTGTTCGTCTTCTGGCTTCCCGTAGGGGAAGGGATCCCTCCCCTTCAGCTGCCGTGGTGCGGGCGCTGCGGACCCCTAGCACTTCTGGTCACTCTGACGTTACTAGAGGAACCTCGGGCCGAACTGCCGAGCCCCCGTCGGGGAGTTGTTCGCATTGGGTTGGACTCGAAGGGGCAGTGTGTTCCAGACACTCACGGGGAATTGGGTACCACCGGCCAGGCTACGGCCGCCCGGAGGGGGCAGAGGGTTGCCTCATAAGTCCCGGGTACTAGCCTGCAGAGCTAGTAAAGTCTGTTTATATAACTGGTGTGCACGTCGGCCGGTGACTTCAACGAACCCTTATAATCGTTTTACAACCCCCGACCCTCCTTCTCCCAGATCTTTCTGCAACGTTGCCACCTTTCGCGATACGTCATGAATATCGTACGAGGTTTCGTCTAAATAAATTATCTTATGTCCATTACTGCAAAACTTCACCAAGCTACAATTCTACTGGATTCCATAATAACCCTTATCTTATTCAAAGTGCGGTATTTGAAAGCCAGCTCCTTTAGGAGACCGCGCAAAGTGCAGCGCCCATAAGGAAAATCACAAATTTCTTGCAAATGTGCAACCAATTAGTCTAAGGTGAGCGCTCTCTCTTTTGCATAGAATCTATAAATTTCTCGACGAATTAAATCTCATGTGAAATTATCTACTTTAGAGAAACGTTTCCTTTTGTTTTCACACTTGATCGGCGTCTTTGGTATTCCTTTCGTCACAATATTTCTTACTGTATTTCTGTGAATACCCAGAATTTATCATCAGTTCATTGCACGACCCCTTACCAAGATTATTTTTCAGCACAGTGTTCAAAACAAGCGCTTAAATTTGCTTAGAAACAGTTCTCGTTATTACTTTGTTTTTTGAGGCTTTTCCAGTAATATAACTCGGCCCAGTTATTCACACTATTGTCATCACTTTCATTATTTTCACTTGACTGAAAGTTATCTGCTACTTCTACTACTGCATTTCCCTCCTACGTTCTCCACATTGTGCCACACAACGAATTTCTGCACGTAATGAAACAGATCAACTGGAAGTTGGAACTTTGGCAACTGAGACTCCACGTGGAGTAAACATGCGACTGCCACTTCGAGTAAATCTGGTTTGCTATTGGTCCTCAACGACAGTGTTCAATTTCTGAAGTGTGGAGATAGATTTATGACGATCATTAGTGGGCGGGAGAGTAGTTTCCTTTGAGCGGTAAACTGCCCTCCCGCTCAATAGACAGACTTTAAAAGGTGTGCTAGATCACCAGGAGGACCCAGCGAGGTTTTTCGGTAGTCTTCCCTGCGGGCTTGATGTGCGTAAGTGACGTATCCACTTACATCCCGTCTTGACGTTGTTGTCAGCTGGGGGGGGGGGCTTTTTAAAGTAATACGGTATTGCCCTATGGAAAGAGCCCCGCAGTACCCATCGCTCCCGGGTTGAATGAGGCCAGGGTCCTTGGACCTACGAGTACTTGTACTGATTAGGTAGATCCTCTGCACTTAACTGTAATATATTGCAAAGTAAAGTTGTTCTTAAAATGCTTTTGCTAAACCGTTGTTTCCTTTGGCGACTAGCTTTAGAAACCTATCATCTTGTCCACACAACGAAATATGTAATTAAAATACCTCTGCAAAGGTTAAATGAAGAGAAAGACCAACAGTCTGTGAAAAATAATGATAAAGGTGCAGTCGATGCTCAGTTATTTTTCTTGATGACATGGATTGAGTGTAAAATAACCTACTGTTTACAAAGCGATGTTTTGACACACTATCCAACAATAATTTTGCTTTTCAGCACTGATGTCTCACAGAAAGAGAAGAGAATAAAACGCCCGGTAATGTTTAAGGGCTTGATTCACCTGCCAACCCAATAACAGGCTGCGAGAAGTGTTAATCAAATCCTTGAGGTCCCATTTTCCGGTAAACTTCCTCGGGGATAACGCATGAAAGCCGATGTGAGGGGATTGCGCTTGAATAGCCCCTGGTAGGCCGGCACGTTGTTTTCAATAGACCTATTACCACATCAGAGGCACCCTTGACTTTCCTCAGCCATGAACTCGCAAGAATACGTCATTACCTTAACCAAAGGTTATTAAACGCATTGCGTCACTATACATACAAGAAACGGTGACTCCAAAATAACTTGTGCAAATGTATACTTCTGTCTTTACTTCCTTTGTGGTGCGTAAATATATAAAATGACGCTTTTCCGACGCTGAAACACGTCCATGAGAGAAATAGGGAATCTCCAAGTTGATTCCGCTAACTTCCAACGATTGCCCTTGTGATTTACTTATGGTCATCGCAAAGGCCAAACGTACAGGAAATTGTAGACTCTTAAAATCAAAAGGTAAATCCATTGGATTCACCCGAATCACAAAGGAATTAATTAATTTTATGTCAATTCAATTTACATTTACGAATTCATAAACACAAATTATAAAGAAGCTATATAAGAATTCACCAATATTTGACTACAATTGTCTGTGGTTAAATATTTATGGTGGTATAGTGTGTTTTGTGTCTAGCATTCGAAAAGGTACGAATATATGATTCTACATAAAAAATTGCAGTCTTGATAACAAAAGACAAGCGCTATTTAATAAAATATGGTAAGTAAAATATCTTTGAAGGCTTTGGCAAGAAGTGCAGTATCTTTCTACTTTGTAATACTTTTATTTGTCGAAAATAAAGGAAGGTGTATGTCTTCCGTAAAATTTTGTGTGTGTATTTTTATATTTAGTTAATAACCCGGGCCATTATCACCTCAGGTTCTTTCTTCTCGCCTTCTAAACCTTCCTTGGACTTATACAAATATATCAAACCCAAAATTAGACAAATCGGTTCAGCAGGACGTGTTTTTGAGATACTAAATTTTAAATATGAATTTTACTATCCTATATGAAATACTGCCCACTAAATAATTTTAAAACTTCATTTCTTTAAATTTCTATATGACGTGTTTACCACTCAAAAATCATCGGTAAATATAATTGTCTACTGCTAGTCATAATTGAAAATAAAGACTTGCAAATTCTCTCATTAAGAATTTTTAGTCTTTTAGAAGAAACGTTTCTTAAAAATATTAGTAACCGAAACATTCAATCAGAAGGATAACAAAATTATATGACATATTGGGAATTTACACGGCTAATTCCAAAACAACTGCACGAGAACTACGTCATATTTTTAATTTTGTTTCAGCTCATGTGCTAAGTAACATTACATGATTTCTACACAAATCCTTTAAGATAAATATTAAAATTAATATATTCACTTAATAACAGTTTACCAATAGCACTGGGCAACAATTAAAACGTTTAGGGCTTAAAAATAGTGAGTTTACATAATTCCCATTTGCTGAATTCAAAAGTCACCATAAAAATGATAGACTAGCTATTTTATTATTTTATTGAAAATAAAAGGTCTATGTTTTTTTTTTTTTTTTTTTTTTTTTAATTTTGGTGTGTGCTTTTATATTTCGTTCGTAATCCGGCCCATTAGGACTTGAGGTTTTTTTTTTCCACAGCCTTTAAACCTTCCTTGAACATTATATATACTGTCGCAAATGGCGCCGACGCACACAAAGGGGCAAAGAGGTAGCGCGGAAATAAGGGACAGATAATGCAGCGCCGCGGAGATACAGATACAGATAAAGATAGATAACTAGAAAGTTCTAGTGACATGTTGATTGATAGAGAACATTCCAAAACCGTCTGGAATCATAATGGTCGTATAAAAGAAGCCGCGATGGCCAGTGAGAGTCAGAGTGCAATCGCAACTGAATCGTGTGCCTGCAGTTGTATTTTGAAAGTGAATGTTTTTGTTTGTGCACGGCGACCTTGGAAGACTTGTAATTGTGTATGTGACGTAATTCTGTTACTGTAAGGGTTGACCAAAGTGTATTTCTACGGAAATAAAGAACATTTTGAATTTGTACAACTTGGACTTTTAATTTTAAGAAACCACAAAGTCATTATATATACAGAATGTTACAAAAAGGTACGGCCAAACTTTCAGGAAACATTCCTCACACACAAAGAAAGAAAATATGTTATGTGGACATGTGACCGGAAACGCTAAATTTCCATGTTAGAGCTCATTTTAGTATTTCTCTTAAAATGTAAATTGAAATCATTCGTGCAGACAAATGTCAAAATACCCCATTGTGGTTCATGCACGATGGAGCTCCTGCACATTTCAGTCGAAGTGTTCGTACGCTTCTCAAAAACAGATTCGGTGACCAATAGATTGGTAGAGGCGAACCAATTCCATGGCCTCCACCCTCTCCTGACCTCAACCGTCTTGACTTTCATTTATGGGGGCATTTGAAAGCTCTTGTCTACACAACCCAGGTACCAAATGTAGAGACTCTTCGTGCTCGTATTGTGGACGGTTGTGATACAATACGCCATTCTCCAGGGCAGCATCGGCGCATCAGGGATTCCATGCGACGGAGGATGGATGCATGTAACCTCGCTAACGGAGGACATTTTGAACATTTCCTGTAATAAAGTGTTTAAAGTCACGCTGGTACGTTCTGTTGTCGTGTGTTTCCATTCCATGATTAATGTGATTTGAAGAGAAGTAATAAAATGAGCTCTAACATGGAAATTAAGCGTTTTCGGACACATGTCCGCATAACATATTTTCTTTCTTTGTGTGTGTGGAATGTTTCCTGAAAGTTTGGCCGTACCTTTTTGTAACACCCTGTATATGCAACTCTACGATACATCAAAAACTTGAATTCAGTATAATCTCTCTATATATTTTTTTCAGTCTCATTCATTTTCTCCTCGGCTCGATTCTGCATTGAGCGTGGTGCGACAGTTTAGGAGTCATTCCACAAAGAACTGGCCTCAGAACAAAGGATCCTGGTGAGACAATGACCTAACACAAGTCAGGTTTGACTAACCTCCACTTTTATTTATATTGTTATTAATTTCTGTCTTTATTTCCAAACCTGTTCAACACTAGTGACAAGATAAGCTAATAAAATATGACAAATATATCACTACCTAATATAAAATTCTATATCCTTGTGGTAATAAATTGCATAATAACAAAAAGTGTATTAACTTTTAAAGTAACCTAAAGCCAGATTAAAGATGGCAGTAAAATTACAGAAAGTGTATATCGCAACTTGTGTTGAAGTGTTTTTCTAATAAGAACAAATACAGAAGTTTTTACCTGTTATGATGTGATAAGATTGCTCTCCAACGGTCTTACCTAAAAACAAGAGAAAAATGTGTCATATACTTTATTTACAGTCCAGAGAATAAAGTAACTACCTTTTAACACATTCTACTTCTGCAAGGAAACTACAAGAACCAGACCGGAGGTTTTTAACTGTATTTGAGAGACAGTCACATGTCATTCTAGCAAAACATATGAAGTTCACCTTTGAAGTATACTAATCCATTTCTATATTTTTGAACTTATGTTGTACGCCGCACCCCAAAGATACTTGTACAGCCCTGTATAACAGTCACACCGCAGTATAGCTCTGCAGGGAGCATTAGGTTTCAAATTCACAGCCTTTGAACTCGACACCATTCACGCGGAAAACTCATCAGTAGTCACAATCAAGCCTCAACTGTAACCTACGTGGGTGCATCCTTTACGATATCTCGCATACGAATCGAAGCTAAGCGACAGAACTTTCATTACGATGATGGCATGGCCAGAATTCAGTGCTCGGTTTGAATTTCGTATAATCAAGAGTAGCAAGAATTTAACACACTTGCACTAAAATCCCATTTTGTGTATGGAGCAGTATCTGGTTCGCTTTCAGAAGATGCAGGTTCAAAGGTTACACATTGGTTCGGAATGGACATTAAATATCAGGTACAGAATAAAATTATCATAAAGAAAATGATGGTATAGGAAATAGGCCTTGAAATTCTGCTTTCGTCTCAACAAATCTTCAGTTGAGGCCTATACAATGTTACAGGAGGCCTATTGAGAGTCTGTTCTTCCCTACAGCACAGCTCGAAGGTGGTTTAAAATGTTCAAAGAAGGGAGACAATCAAATTCAAAGGAAGGTGGACCCGGTGCTGCAGTTACTGCTCTTACGGAAGAAACCATTAACACTGCTGCTTCCATTGTGAGAAAGGATCGACGAATTACCTTATGATCACTTTCTGAAATACTGAACATTTCATTGGGTGCCACCCACACGTTGGTGACAGAAACGTTACACATGAGACGTGTTTGTGCGCGATGGGTTCCAAAACTGTTGATTCCCGAACAAAAGGATATTCGCATGCAGGACTGCATGCAGTTAAAGTTGATGTTAGAGGAAGATCCGGGGTTTCTTTCAAACGTAATCACTGCTGATGAAACTTGGCTACATCATTCTGACTGTGAGAGCAGGCAGCAGAGCTCAGTGTGAAAATCTCCTTCATCACCGACCGCCAAAAAAGCAAAAGTGGTTGCTTCTGCTGAGAAGGTTATGGTCATTTCATTCTTTGATATTCATGGAATGGTTTATCAGCATGTTGTACCTGCACACACATCAGTAACTGGACAATACTACAGGAATGTTCTGACAACATTGCAGGTCCATATCAGGCGCAAAAGACCACATTTCCGTTAAGCAGGCTGGATGCTGCACCACGATAATGCGCGGCCGCATTTGCCAATGTATTTGGGTGAAGTGCATCCCTCGTCCTCCCTTTAGTCCGGATTTAGCCCCACGTGCTTTTTTTTCTATTCCCTAACTTGAAGAATCGCCATCGTGGGAGGCATTATCCATCATCAGAAGCAGTGGTGAAGGCTGCGGAGGCGATTTTGAAGGATCTCCCAAAAATGGTTTCCAGCGTGTCTTTGAAGACTGGCAGAAACGCTGGGACAAGTGCATGGCATTCAGGGAAGACTATTTTGAGAAGGAGCATCAAAATTATAAAGATGAGTAAAGGTACGTTGTCAAAACCGAATTGTGATCATTCTTTATTGAACAGCCCTCGTAGTACTCGGCGTTTTTCTCTGCAAAATAAGTGTTCACGAAGGTGATTGCATGTTCATTTGATGAAAATCTGGGTCCTTCCAGCGCAATTTTCAGATGAGGGAACAAAAAGATGTCGCTTGGGTCTAGATCTGGTGAATAAAGGTGGACGGTCAAGCTGTTCAAACCGTAATTCGTGAATTTTAGCCATTGCAACCGATGACGTGTAAAACGGTGCGTTGTCTTGGTGAAACAGGATTTTCTTTTTCTGCAAATGTGGCTGTTTTTGTGCAGGTTCTGCTTTCAGCTTGTCAAGCAATGATGCGTAATATGCTCCTGTAATGGTATTAACGGATTGAGAAAAGGATACATTTTAATTACATACATGCTAACAACAATGAAAGTGCATTTGATTTTTTAAACTGGTAATTACATGCTAAGAGTTCTAAATTGCTGGAAAAATACTTCGCAGATAGTCGTGTCTCAAGAGAATCATGTGGTGGCCTATTGACTTCGTCGTCTTTTAGCTTGCCTCTTGTGATGGAGTTCTGCAGAATCCCTATACAAAGACCAACAGTAATCCGCAAGCATTACTTCATTCCAACGACCCTGATATCTTTGTTCCATAACAGAAATGTCCTGATGGAATCTCTCCCCATGTTCATCACTAACAGCTCCACAACTAGGAGGGAAAAAGTCTAGGTGGGAGTTGAGAAAATGGATCTTAAGGGACATGTTGCATACAAGGTTACGGTATTTTTGCAGGAGCACTGTCACCAAATGCTTGTAGTTGTCATCTCGTTTGTTGCCTAAAAATACATGAACAACACCCCTGGAGGCTTCCCAAGCTTCCTTTCTTTCCCCTCCAAAATTTGGTCAAATGCAGCATCCTTTACAAGTTCTCTTATTTGTGGTCCGACAAAAATGCCTTCCTTAACTTTTGAATCTCTTAATTTTCAAAATTTCTCTCTGATTGTGTTTTGTTATTCGACAGGTGTGCCAACTCCCCCCAAAAGTTCCCCCAAATTTAAAATCTTCACTCTAAAATATGAAATGTCACTTTATATTCAAAGCAAGAGGTAATCTATATTTTTATGGTCATTTTTTAATTAAGCAGATGGAAATACATGTAAATTGAGTATTTTTAAGCCAGAAACATTTTCATTGTTGCCCATTATTATTATTATTATTATTATTATTATTATTATTATTATTATTATTATTATTATTATTATTATTATTATTATTATTATTATTATTATTATTATTATTATTATTATTATTATTATTATTATTATTATTATTATTATTATTATTATTATTATTATTATTATTATTATTATTATTATTATTATTATTATTATTATTATTATTATTATTATTATTATTATTATTATTATTATTATTATTATTATATTTCGCATACAGCATTCTTGTAAACACAGAATACATATCTGAAAGACTTCCTCAAAGGAGTAATAAATGGACCAAAATAAGGTGTTTCATAAATTCTTAACTAACACAACTGGTTATTTAAATATATTAATATTTAACGAATTACTTCATAAGTCGGTATCGTTTGCGATGAAGCAGCAGGATTCTGATTCTCCTTCATGTCATGTTTGGAAAATCTTTCGTTGAAATACTCACTTCCGTCAACACATCCGGATATAACATGTACTGACAAGTGACAAACGGGCTTGTTGAAATCTAGCGGTATTTGGCACCAAACAAACTGAAATGCGAAAATCGTCTCTCATGTCCTCCGTAAAAAGGAACATGAGGTTCTCAGAACTAATTACTTGACAGGCCTGAGTTGACAGAATGGCAAATTATACCAAACCGCTTTATTTTGGCTTCATGGTCGTCAAAACATCGCGACAACTTTCAGTTGCAATGCAATACTTTAGAGGTCGTAAGTAGAGAAGTACAAGGGACACTGTACAAGCGTTCTATTTCCAGCTGCACGTGGTGTTACACTGCAATGTCACTTCCCGTTCTGTTTACTTTCATTTGCAGCCTTGTTGTGTTTACCCTGACCTTAACATAGCTCTAACAGCTGGCCTATTTCCGTGGTGTCCTTTTCGCATGTACAAAACTTACATTTAAGTCACAAAAACAGATGATAGTGTACGCCCCTCCGTTTCTAATAGCTGTATACAAAGCTTTCCTAGTTGTAGAATAACTAGAGTACGCAGAGCGTTTGGTTTCAGATGCGTTCGTAGTATTTAGTTCACTTAAGTTTCTCATATTCAGAGCATACCAAACATATTTCGAGTTAATTCCACGGAAAATTTCTCGTTGGCGTTTTCAAAATTCCTAACGTATATTTAAGCTATAAATATCGCATAAATATTTGGTAGCCAAAAAAGAAAGTAACCCTCAAAAGTTCCAAGTTCAAACGCTTTAACCTACAAACTAAATACAACTCTAAAAATATATAAATATACTCTAAATAAAAATGGACGTACATTAATATTAATATATTTGACTAATGAACGTAATGCTTCAGATTATCTATGCCCCCCTCAGTAGCGTGGTGACAGCATGTCTGCCTCACACTCAACAGCTCCGGAGTTCGAATCTAGACAGCACGACCTATTTGGATAAGAGATTTTTCCGGGGTTATCCGAAATCCTACTGAATGTCTGGTAACTCCAAGCTCTATGATACCTGTTAGGGGAGGGGGTCCCTCCCCTTGAGCTGCTTACTGCGAGCGCTGTGGACCCTTAGCACTCGTGGTACCTCTGACGTTACCAGAGAAACCTCGCGCCGAACATTCGAGTCCCTCTCTGAAAGGGAGTTGTTCGGATTGGGTTGGACTCGAGGGGCAGAATGTTCCTAACACCCGCGGGAGATCGAAGACCAGGCCAGGCTTCGGCCGCCCGGAGGGGGGGCAGAGCGTTGCCTAAGAAGTCCCGGATACTAGCCTGCAGAGCTAGTGGAAGAAGTGCTGGATCACCAGGCGGCCCCACCAAGGTTTTCGGTAGTCTTCCCTGCGGGGTTGACACGCGTAAGTGGCGTATCCGCTTCCACCCGTCTTGACCTTGTTGTCGTTGAGGGGGGGGGGGCTTTCTAGACTCCAATATGTTGCCCCAAGGAAAGACACCCGGAGTTTTCCATCGCTCCCGGGTGGCAGACGCCAGAATCTTCGGACTTTTGGGTAGATCTCACTGAACTTTGTACTCATTTAAACATCATTTTATTTATCGTCCGATATAATTTAGCGTTGGAGGTTTTCCCTTATCCTGAAAAACAATGTCTGGTAACTCTTAGCTCTATTTACCCTGTACTCATTTGAACATTATTTCATTCATCGTCCGATATGGCTTAACGTTGGAGGTTTTCTCTTATCCTGAAAGATGAATGTCTGCTAACTCTAAGCTCTATGTAACCTGTACTTATTTGAACATCATTTCATTCATCATCCGATATGACTTAACGTTGGAGGTTTTCTCTTATTCTGAAAGATGAATGTCTGGTAAGTCTAAGCTCTATGTGCCCTGTACTCATTTGAACATCATTTCATTCATCGTCAGATATGACTTAACGTTGGAGGTTTTCTCTTATCCTGAAAGATGAATGTCTGGTAAGTCTAAGCTCTATGTACCCTGTACTCATTTGAACATCATTTCATTCATCGTCCGATATGACTTAACGTTGGAGGTTTCCTCTTATCCTGAAAGATGAATGTCTGGTAACTCTAAGCTCTATGTACCCTGTACTTATTTGAACATCATTTCATTCATCGTCCGATATGACTTAACGTTGGAGGTTTCCTCTTATCCTGAAAGATGAATGTCTGGTAAGTCTAAGCTCTATGTGCCCTGGACTCATTTGAACATCATTTCATTCATCGTCAGATATGACTTAACGTTGGAGGTTTTCTCTTATCCTGAAAGATGAATGTCTGGTAACTCTAAGCTCTATGTACCCTGTACTCATTTGAACATCATTTCATTCATCGTCCGATATGACTTAACGTTGGAGGTTTTCTCTTATCCTGAAAGATGAATGTCTGCTAACTCTAAGCTCTATGTACCCTGTACTCATTTGAACATCATTTCATTCATCGTCCGATATGACTTAACGTTGGAGGTTTTCTCTTATCCTGAAAGATGAATATCTGGTAACTCTAAGCTCTATGTACCCTGTACTCATTTGAACATCATTTCATTCATCGTCCGATATGACTTAACGTTGGAGGTTTTCTCTTATGCTGAAAGATGAATGTCTGGTAACTCTAAGCTCTATGTACCCTGTACTCATTTAAACATCATTTCATTCATCGTCCGATATGACTTAACGTTGGAGGTTTTCTCTTATCCTCAAAGATGAATGTCTGCTAACTCTAAGCTCTATGTACCCTGTACTCATTTGAACATCATTTCATTCATCGTCCGATATGACTTAACGTTGGAGGTTTTCTCTTATCCTGAAAGATGAATGTCTGGTAACTCTAAGCTCTATGTACCCTGTACTAATTTGAACATCATTTCATTCATCGTCCGATATAATTTAACGTTGGAGGTTTACGCTTATCCTGAAAGATGAATGTCTGGTAACTCTAAGCTCTATGTACCCTGTACTCATTTAAGAGTAATTTCATTCAATGCTCTGCCACTCCAGACTTCTCAGGTTGCATTAAACGAATGCTGCGTTCATGTTCGTTTATTCTGGTAGCGATAGTTCTTCCAGTTTGTCCTATATACGGTGTCCCACAGTCACAGGGAATGCGGTACACTCCCGGAACTTGGAAGTGCAGTTTTTCTTTCACCAATATCAACAGCTGTTTAATCTTCTGAGGTGGTTTGTAGATGGCCCTGGTGTATTTGGCGGGAACTCAGCTGACTCTATGGTTAATGGGATGCGCGATGATTTGATAACGACCATAGAGCCAACTTTCGGGAGACGACCATCTTGGCAAAATGCAACAGTTACTGAGAGCGGAGTGTTAAAGCCACTTTTGCCATTTTCTCGAGAGGAGCACACTTAATCGTCATGCTGGATTTCCGCTCAGCTACTCTTGGAAACCGGCCTTAAAAATGGAAAACCTCGACTTAAGAAGCACAGTTCCATACAGCTTGAACTTCACGTTAAGTAGTTATGTTTCTTTGACACAATTAATTTTCTATACTCACGCCATCTCTTGAATTGGAATTTAATTTACTAAAAACAGTCTTTTGTTCAGTGATGCGACTATTGATAGTGTTTTGTCTTTGTGTTATATCTAGTTATACATTTGTGGTTATAACATTTATTAAAATATCCTGAAGATGGGAGAGATGTACGCTCCTGGTTTCTGATCGTCTTTTCACCTGGTTTGTTGCGACATATTCGTTGCCAGGAAAGCTTCTGGTCTTATTTTATGTAGAAGATACTTAGTTGACATTTTAGAATGTTCTGTGAGTAACTTATGAAGACATGTCCTTCATTGGCAAGAAGTTTTTATAATTTTGTTCAACAGAGATATGTCCAAGATTATACATCTGTTTAAAAGCTTCATTTTATGTCTGCCCTTTTTGTGGCATCAACTAACGGATACCCGTTATTGGTTTCACTTTTTCAATACTTCCTTTTTTGAAGTTCTGCCAACCTTTAATTATTTCTTGCGATGTAATGGGATTTTAAGGCCATTAAAGTTGCAGGGTTTCTTAGGTAAAGACTGTTGGTCTGGGAGGTTAGCTATAGGACTTAGAGGTTAGGTCTTGAGGTATGATCTGCCTAAGAGTTGCAGAGTTTTCACAGTTGAGGCTGTTGGTTTGGGAGGTTAATAGCTATAGGACTTAGAGGCTAGGTCTTGAGGTATGATCTGCCTAACAGCTGCAGGGTTTTCACAGTTGAGGCTGTTGGTCTGGGAGGTTAATAGCTATAGGACTTAGAGGTTAGTTCTTGAGGTATGATCTGCCTAACAGCTGCAGGGTTTTCACAGTTGAGGCTGTTGGTCTGGGAGGTTAATAGCTATAGGACTTAGAGGCTAGGTCTTGAGGTATGATCTGCCTAACAGCTGCAGAGTTTTCACAGCTGAGGCTGTTGGTCTGGGAGGTTAATAGCTATAGGACTTAGAGGTTAGGTCTTGAGGTATGATCTGCCTAACAGCTGCAGAGTTTTCACAGCTGAGGCTGTTGGTCTGGGAGGTTAATAGCTATAGGACTTAGAGGTTAGGTCTTGAGGTATGATCTGCCTAACAGCTGCAGGGTTTTCACAGTTGAGGCTGTTGGTCTGGGAGGTTAATAGCTATAGGACTTAGAGGTTAGGTCTTGAGGTATGATCTGCCTAAGAGTTGCAGAGTTTTCACAGTTGAGGCTGATGGTCTGGGAGGTTAATAGCTATAGGACTTAGAGGTTAGGTCTTGAGGTATGATCTGCCTAACAGCTGCAGGGTTTTCACAGTTGAGGCTGTTGGCCTGGGAGGTTAATAGCTATAGGACATAGAGGTTAGCTCTTGAGGTATGATCTGCCTAAGATTTGCAGGGTTTTCACAGTTGAGGCTGTTGGTCTGGGAGGTTAATAGCTATAGGACTTAGAGGCTAGGTCTTGAGGTATGATCTGCCTAACAGCTGCAGGGTTTTCACAGTTGAGGCTGTTGGTCTGGGAGGTTAATAGCTATAGGACATAGAGGTTAGCTCTTGAGGTATGATCTGCCTAACAGTTGCAGGGTTTTCACAGTTGAGGCTGTTGGTCTGGGAGGTTAATAGCTATAGGACTTAGAGATTAGGTCTTGAGGTATGATCTGAATAACAGTTGCAGGGTTTTCACTGTTGAGGCTGTTGGTTTGGGAGGTTAATAGCTGTAGGATTAGAGGTCAGGTCTTAATGTATGTTCTGGAACTCTAGGGTTAAGAATTGCAAGGTTTCTTAGGTAAAGTCTGTTGGTTGTTGTAGAGGGCTCAGACCGATCTGGCTGGAGACTGAAAGTTTGGCTTCCGGACTTTCAAGTGTCCAATCACAGTTGTTTTGAGCTTATCCTTTTGCGGATTTTTTGGCGGGGTTTTAAAATAATCTGTGATTAAAAGTTCATATCGTGTAAGCCGATATCGTGTCAGAAGAAAACTTCAGAAGTGATATTTTTGAACATGATTTAACAGGCAGTGACATAGTGTTTTTCAAATATGCACCTATAAGATCTGTGGAAGTGGAGAGAAGTTTCTCAAAGTATAAAACAGTTTTAGCTGGCAACCGCCGTCCATTTACTTTTGATAACTTGAAGATGGCCAAAGCTATGTAACGTATGTTTTGGCTAATGGGTACAGTAACTTATTGTTTCATATTTTATAAAATTGAAAATGTCCTGATGAAATTTGAATTTATTTATTTTTAGTAGCAATAATTGCATTATTTACTAGGAAAGTTAAGTTTAAAATGTGGTTATTCCAAACATATATTCATTATTTGTCTGTGACAGTTATTAATTTATTATTATGAAAGAAATTGTTAATTTTTGTTAGATCATTTTTTTACATTTTATGTGCATTTTTTATATTTTAAGGGCATTTTACAGCTCATTTTTAGAGAATTTTAGGTCAACAACTTCTGGGCGCTAATTATCGCTACTTCAAGTGCGAGGTAAAGAACCTATATTAAAATAAATGACTGTCAGTACAGTCCGGTAAATGTTTAAAAACGCCCTTATATCTGGCCGCTTAAAACAAGATAGTGCCAAAGTAATAAGCATTCGGAAGTTCTGTTGGACATAAAGAAAATTAAATTGAGACAAGCTTTGATGAAAATTAACAAAAGATGTTTATATTTGATTAACAATAACCTATTCAATACATATTCAACTTTATGTGTAGCCAACCAACTGACATAGTAACGTCGTAGACTTTAGCAAATCTTTCCTTAAGTAATACCCTAGAACTCGACGGGCTCCTCGGACACCAGATATCGCGGGAAATGAAACATCTGACGGCCTAAGCAAAGAAAAAGAGCGAATCTCTCCTTTATACGATCACGCCCCTCCTCAACTACGAATTGAAATGACGGATTAAAAAGGAAATCCAAAAGAAACTGTAGGTCATTCTTACTAAAAACCTTGTGAAAAAATTAAGTACCTCACTTGTAAAGTCTAAATACACCTTCACAGAGAAGACTTATAAAAGTTTCCGACCTCAACTAGTAAATAAAAGCTAATGAATTAAGTTGTTCATCTGTTGACAGCTACTCACCAAAGTTTCAGACCTTTTGGAAGCTCAGTTGTTACGTAACAGTCGTTTGAGTGAATTGATGTGAGTGTTTTTATGAAAATGGACAAAATCGAGTATACAGCTGTCAATAAATATTTGTTTTTGAAAAGCGATACGCCTACACACATCAAAGATGAGTTGGATTCTGTGTATGCGGACTCTGCACCATAATATACCAAAGTAAAATTTTGAACAGCTAAATTTAAAGGGGGCCACAGGTGTTTCGGAGACGATGAACATTCTGAACGTCCACAAACTGCAACTACCGCCGAAAACATCGCCAAAGTTCACCAAATAGTGCTAAACGACCACCGAATTAAAGTGAGACAGATAGCAGAGGCTATGAACATGCCAAAAAACACGTGTTTCTCATATATTAAATCAACATTTAGACAGGAGAAAGCTGTTCGCGCGTTAGGTGCCGCGTTTGGCCCCGTTAGACCAAAAACGAGTTCGAATGAACATTTCCAAAGCTCTGCTGGCGCAGTTTAAGTGCCGCTTAATTACTGTAGATGAAACTTGCTACAGCATTATACGCCCGAAACAAAAACACAGTCCAAACAGTAGACTGCAAAGGGGGAACCGGTTCAAAAAAATGTTTTTTTTTTTTTTTTCGGCTGGGAAAGTAATGGCGACTGTTTTTAGGATAGCCGTGTAGTTATATTAACCGATTATCTTCATAAAATAAAAAACATTACAGGAGCATACTACGCATCATTATTTGACAAGCTGAAGGAAGAACTTGCGGAGAAAGACCACATTTACACAAAAAGAGAATCCTGTTTCATCTAGACAACACACCGTCTGATACCTCACCGGTTGCAATAGCGAAAATCCACGAATTACTCTTTGAGGTGTTTGACTCACCAGATCTAGCCCCAAGGGACTTCTTTTTGTTCCCTCATATGAAAATTGCAATCGGAGGACAGAGCTTTTCGTCAAATGAAGAGGCTATCATCTTCTTGAACAATTATTTTACAGAGAAAAAGGCCGAGTACTATTTGGACAGGTTACAGAGATGGGAGCACCGCTGGGAGAAGTGTGTAGAGTTACAAGGAGACTATGTTGAAAAACGCCGAGTACTATTTGGACAGGTTACAGAGATGGGAACATCGCTGGGAGAAGTGTGTAGAGTTACAAGGAGACTATGTTGAAAAACGCCGAGTACTATTTGGACGGGTTACAGAGATGTGAGCATCGCTGGGAGAAGTGTGTAGAGTTACAAGTAGACTATGTTGGAAAACGCCGAGTACTATTTGGACAGGTTACAGAGATGAGAGCATCGCTGGGAGAAGTGTGTAGAGTTACAAGGAGACTATGTTGAAAAACGCCGAGTACTATTTGGACAGGTTACAGAGATGAGAGCATCGCTGGGAGAAGTGTGTAGAGTTACAAGGAGACTATGTTGAAAAACGCCGAGTACTATTTGGACAGGTTACAGAGATGGGAGCATCGCTGTGAGAAGTGTGTAGAGTTACAAGGAGACTATGTTGAAAAACGCCGAGTACTATTTGGACGGGTTACAGAGATGGGAACATCGCTGGGAGAAGTGTGTAAAGTTACAAGGAGACTATGTTGAAAAACGCCTAGTACTATTTGGACGGGTTACAGAGATGGGAGCATCGCTGTGAGAAGTGTGTAGAGTTACAAGGAGACTATGTTGAAAAACGCCTAGTACTATTTGGACGGGTTACAGAGATGGGAACATCGCTGGGAGAAGTGTGTAAAGTTACAAGGAGACTATGTTGAAAAACGCCTAGTACTATTTGGACGGGTCACAGAGATGGGAACATCGCTGGGAGAAGTGTGTAGAGTTACAAGGAGACTATGTTGAAAAACGCCGAGTACTATTTGGACGGGTTACAGAGATGAGAGCATCGCTGGGAGAAGTGTGTAGAGTTACAAGGAGACTATGTTGAAAAACGCCGAGTACTATTTGGACAGGTTACAGAGATGGGAACATCGCTGGGAGAAGTGTGTAGAGTTACAAGGAGACTATGTTGAAAAACGCCGAGTACCATTTGGACAGGTTACAGAGATGGGAACATCGCTGGGAGAAGTGTGTAGAGTTACAAGGAGACTATGTTGAAAAACGCCGAGTACTACTTGGACGGGTTATAGAGATGAGAGCATCGCTGGGAGAAGTGTGTAGAGTTACAAGGAGACTATGTTGAAAAACGCCGAGTACTATTTGGACGGGTTAAAGAGATGGTAGTATCGCTGGGAGAAGTGTGTAGAGTTACAAGGAGACAATGTTGAAAAACGCCGAGTACTATTTGGACAGGTTAAAGAGATGGTAGTATCGCTGGGAGAAGTGTGTAGAGTTACAAGGAGACTATGTTGAAAAACGCAGAGTACTATTTGGACAGGTTACAGATATGGGAACATCGCTAGGAGAAGTGTGTAGAGTTACAAGGAGACTATGTTGAAAAACGCCGAGTACTATTTGGACAGGTTACAGAGATGGGAACATCGCTAGGAGAAGTGTGTAGAGTTACAAGGAGACTATGTTGAAAAACGCCGAGTACTATTTGGACAGGTTACAGAGATGGGAACATCGCTGGGAGAAGTGTGTAGAGTTACAAGGAGACTATGTTGAAAAACGCCGAGTACTACTTGGACGGGTTATAGAGATAAGAGCATCGCTGGGAGAAGTGTGTAGAGTTACAAGAAGACTATGTTGAAAAACGCCGAGTACTATTTGGACAGGTTACAGAGATGGGAACATCGCTGGGAGAAGTGTGTAGAGTTACAAGGAGACTATGTTGAAAATCGCCGAGTACTATTTGGACGGGTTACAGAGATGGGAACATCGCTGGGAGAAGTGTGTAGAGTTACAAGGAGACTATGTTGAAAAACGCAGAGTACTATTTGGACAGGTTACAGAGATGGGAACATCGCTGGGAGAAGTGTGTAGAGTTACAAGGAGACTATGTTGAAAAATGCCGAGTACTATTGGACAGGTTACAGAGATGGGAACATCGCTGGGAGAAGTGTGTAGAGTTACAAGGAGACTATGTTGAAAAACGCCGAGTACTACTTGGACGGGTTATAGAGATGAGAGCATCCCTGGGAGAAGTGTGTAGAGTTACAAGGAGACTATGTTGAAAAACGCCGAGTACTATTTGGACAGGTTACAGAGATGGGAACATCGCTGGGAGAAGTGTGTAGAGTTACAAGGAGACTATGTTGAAAATCGCCGAGTACTATTTGCACGGGTTATAGAGATGAGAGCATCGCTGGGAGAAGTGTGTAGAGTTACAAGGAGACTATGTTGAAAAACGCCGAGTACTATTTGCACGGGTTACAGAGATGAGAGCATCGCTGGGAGAAGTGTGTAGAGTTACTAGGAGACTATGTTGAAAAACGCCGAGTACTATTTGGACGGTTACAGAGATGAGAACATCGCTGGGAGAAGTGTGTAGAGTTACAAGGAGACTATGTTGAAAAACGCCGAGTACTATTTGCACGGGTTACAGAGATGAGAGCATCGCTGGGAGAAGTGTGTAGAGTTACAAGGAGACTATGTTGAAAAACGCCGAGTACTATTTGCACGGGTTATAGAGATGAGAGCATCGCTGGGAGAAGTGTGTAGAGTTACAAGGAGACTATGTTGAAAAACGCCGAGTACTATTTGGACGGGTTACAGAGATGGGAGCATCGCTGGGAGAAGTGTGTAGAGTTACTAGGAGACTATGTTGAAAAACGCCGAGTACTATTTGCACGGGTTATAGAGATGAGAGCATCGCTGGGAGAAGTGTGTAGAGTTACAAGGAGACTATGTTGAAAGACACCGAGTACTATTTGGACGGGTTACAGAGATGGGAGCATCGCTGGGAGAAGTGTGTAGAGTTACTAGGAGACTATGTTGAAAAACGCCGAGTACTATTTGCACGGGTTATAGAGATGAGAGCATCGCTGGGAGAAGTGTGTAGAGTTACTAGGAGACTATGTTGAAAGACCCCGAGTACTATTTGGACGGGTTACAGAGATGGGAGCATCGCTGGGAGAGGTGTGTAGAGTTACAAGGAGACTATGTTGAAAAACGCCGAGTACTATTTGGACGGGTTACAGAGATGAGAGCATCGCTGGGAGAAGTGTGTTGAGTTACAAGGAGACTATGTTGAAAAACGCCGAGTACTATTTGGACGGGTTACAGAGATGGGAACATCGCTGAGAGAAGTGTGTAGAGTTACAAGGAGACTATGTTGAAAATCGCCGAGTACTATTTGGACGGATTACAGAGATGAGAACATCGCTGGGAGAAGTGTGTAGAGTCACAAGGAGACTATGTTGAGAAATTAAAGAAAATTTGCAAGAATGTCTTGTATCTTTATTAGGTCGGAAGCTTTTGAGACTACGTAATCTATGTAATTGGGAATGAAATTTAAGAAGCTTCTTCTGGCAATGGGGGGTTTATCAAATAAACCATTTGTCGTCTGTGTGAGTCAATGAAAGAGTGAAATTATATTTTATTAGAATAAGAAGCCACAGAACGGAAAATATACTCAACTACAGGCACTACCACGCAACTATATTGACGCGCTAATTGCACTGAGATATATATTAAAACTGGAAATGCAGGTATTGAAGATTTCCAAGGAAAACCGCTACCAAATTAGTACAGACAGACAAAGACACACACATACGCAAATACTTTCTATTATGATGACTAAAAATATGTGAAATTGTTTGATAAAATACAACACTCAAGTGCCACACTTTTGAAATGAACAGTCAGGTCTTATTATTTTGTATTTAAGTTCCCATAGTAACAAAGTAGTCTAGATGGCGTTTCGAATAACCTGAACAGAGCAAGAGCCATCACTGTTCTGTTGCCTAATTGGTAGCATGCACCGATATAGCTGCCGTATCGAGATATTCAATTAATAAGTAAATTTCAATGCATGGCTTATTGGCTGAGCTGTTAATAATATAGCTATCACTTGTCAGTAACAAGTGAACGTGCAGAATACCTGCGGAACTTACTGTTCATAGAGATAAACCTTACTGTAAGCTGTTAATAACCGCTGCACAGAGAAAACTCAAGATAAGACAAAGTACATATGCGGTCTAGAAATCAGACGAAATAAAACAATAATTTCACATTTCAGAAGAGAAAGTTATGCCAAAAGTTCATGCACACAATAAGAAATATTTCTGAAATAGTTCATTGCACAAAAAAGTTTTTACGTCAATCACGTCGCTTTATATTTTTATATTTAGTGAGATTTTTCTATTTCTTTACTATTTGCTAATTATGCAGCAAAGAATGTAGACAACTTCAGAGCATAGATCCAGAAAATTCCAGATTTGTTGTGAAAGTATATTGAACACAATATATTTTAACCCAACAACAGCCACTTTTTAAAATTAACTTTTCGAAAAATGTTCCATGTGAAGGTAGTCTAATGAGGGGAGAATTTTTTCTTTTGAAATCCTCCCTGTCGCAGCTTGGAAGATGCTATTTAAAACCAAAGGCACACACACACGGACCTTTTTATTATACAAATATTTCTGTTTTTAGAATTAGGAGGCCGAAAAACATTTGACTAAATCTTCATATCAAAATTTTGGGATAAATGCAATAACGCGTAGCAAACAAAGTAAAAAGAGTGTTCAATGACAGTTGGTCGCATTGTGTGCAAGGGAGTTTGTGTACCTATTTTTAAAGACAGTTGAGAATAGTTGTGGAACAGCAAGATGCATGTCTTAGTGGTTAAACTATACTGCGATCCATATAAACCTGAACCATTTGAATAGACTACAACTTTTGGAATACATGTTTGTACTCGTCTCAGCATATTCTCTGAAGTTTTACGGAGAGTATCCTCGCCAATGTTACTTATTTCGGTTCGAATGGATTCCTTGAGAACATCACTTGTCCGTGGCCTATTCTTGTACACTATATTTTAGATACCCCCACAAGAAAAAAATACAGAGAGGTTAAGTCAGAGGATCTAGGGGGGCAACAGACCTTTTGAAATTGTTCCCCTAACCTTAACGCCTAGATAAAAGAATTATTCAGAATCTGAGCCGTGGTGATCATTACATACAACAATCCCGAAAGTGACAATAACAAAATGTAGACCTCACTACAAAAATTGTTGTGGTTACAGCACAGCCTTCCGTCCCCTTGAAACATCGAATGTTTATGTAAATGAATAACACGTGTTTCAATCACACAGATCTTCAAATATTTACATTCAACTGTTTCTTAATTCCACGATATTTTTGAGCCGGTTAACTCTGGCTATATACTAATCACGTTGGCAGCAGCACTGTCGACTTTCTTCTCGGTTTATCTGTACTGTACATTCTCTTGTGGTGAACAAAATCGATAGTTCTTTCCTCTTTGCCGCCAGTAATTTCCGTTTTCAACTCTCTACAGAAGGTAGTTTTAATTAAGAAGCTATGTTTTTAAATGAGGTTGGAACACAGGAAATATAACCTCACTTTTCACGACTAAATACGAAGTGAACTCCGAGAAAATTAAACGCGTTTATAATTTTTTAAGCCAAGAGAAATAACAGAAAACTTAAAAAACAGGAGGAAGTAGACAGATTTAAAATAAAAGCTAGCGAGAAGTTGTCAGAATTTGTGAACCTTGGCTTTACCGTGATTGTGAGTGACTTCAGAAGTGTGCGTTCATTTCTAACTAATTAAAACTAAACGAAAATTATAATTTAATTCCTTGTGAATATATAACCTGCAGTATTTTTGTTTTCTTTTTTCTTTAGAGAAGCTTAACATAACTAAGGTACGACCAAACTCCTGCTCACAGTTAATTTGTCTCAAAGGGAAAATTACTGTCTATCGCATTCAATTTCAAGCAATTAATTACTTAATGTTATATAGATCATTTATGACTAGCCGAATTCGCTAAGGCAGACATTCATGAACGGGAGGCCTGCTGCTCAAATTCTGCTATCTCCTTCACTATCTTCCAAGTCGAATTGCTTGAGCATCCATCTTATTTGCCAGATCTATCACCCAGTGACTACCACCAGTTCCCGAAACTCAACATGGTCACCAGGCTTCGTGTTCTTGTAAATTCCGGGGAGCCTCTGGTGAGGTTTCTGATCACGAAGAACCTCTATCGTCACCCGATGGAGTCAGGTTTTCAACGACCTAATGTGGAAACAAAACACAGTCGGGATTGGACTTATATTTGGGCCAATGCAACCAACTGTAACCTTCCGTCGAGCTGGAGAGAAATGCTATATATATGAAATATTTAAATGCTTATACTTATAAAACAAACATCTAATTTCGCTTAACATTTTAAATTTGAAATGTTACCGACGTAACTTAGAAGTTTTTCTTTCCAAAGTTGCTTTCCTAATTATTATATAATTTTATTTCATACCTGTAGTATCCCGTAAAGTACATGCAGCCGTTGACCACTAAATTCTAAAAATATGTTAGGATTTCCAAAGCCAACTAACATAACATTTATCGAAGTTGTTACCATAGTGATTTAGCCAAAAAATAACAATTGGTTACGATAAGAATGAACATCGATGGTGACACCATAAACCTACGAATATAAGAGCTGCCATCTAGAATCACCTGTCCGCAATACTGTGTCAAGGTTTGCTGCAGCGCTTCCAATGAGACGTCCTCCGTCATGTCCCACACTTTTTTTAAAGGGCTGGTTCCACGCCAGCATGTCCCGGTAGCTACATCATCTCCTCCCAACGACATAGTCTTAGTACAGGGTGGCGTACGAAATGTCACACATATAACATTATTGATATAACTTTTAATAGCCAAAGCATACTATCTTTTTTCCATTAATCATCAGAATGTGTAAAGTCTGTTTAGTTAACTGGTGTGAACGTCGGCCGCTGCATTTGAGGGACCCTTATAATCGTTTTACAACACCGACCCTCCTCCCAGATCTTTCTGCAAAGTTGCCACCTTTCGGATATATATATATATATCGCCAAGCTACAATTCTACTGGATTCCATAATAACCCTTAACTTATTCAAAGTGTGGTATTTGAAACCCCCCTCCTCCTTTAGGAGGCTGCGCAAAGTGCAGTGCATATAAGGAAAATCACAAATTTCTTGCAAATGTGCAACTAATTCGTCTAAGATGGGCGTTCTCCCTTTTGCATACAATCTATAAATTCCTCGACGAATTAAAACGCATGTGAAATTATCTACTTTAGAGAAACGCTTCCTCTTGTTTTCACACTTGATCGGCGTCTTTGGTATTGCTTTCGTCACAATATTTCTTACTGTATTTCTGTGAATACCCAGAATTTATCATCAGGTTCATTGCACGACCCCTTACGAAGATTATTTGTCAGCACATATTTATATGTGTTCAAATCAAGCGCCTGAAGTTGCTTAGAAACAGTTGCCGTTATAACTTTGTTTTTTGAGACTTCTCCAGTAACATAACTCGGCCCAGTTATTCACACTGTCTTCACTTTGATTAAGTTCACTTGACTGAGAGTAATCTACTACTTGATTTGCATTTATCACTGCAGTTCTCTCCCATGGTCTCCACATCGGGACACACAACGAATTTCTGCACGTAATGAAACACATTAACTGGAAGTTGGAACTTTGGCAACTGAGACTCCACGTGGAGTAGACGTGCGACTGTCACTTCGAGAAAATCAGGGTTGCTATTGGTCCTCAACGACAGTGTTCCATTTCTGAAGTGTGGAGATAGATTTATGACGGTCATTAGTGGGCGAGGGAGTAGTTTCCTTTGAGCGGCCAAGTTTGTAGATTTGCAAGAACAGATCTCTAGGTGCTGGACGCCAGACACAGTATCGTGGCCTAGAAAAGATGACTCAGTTGTTACGACGCAAAGGTTTCCAATGAGATGGAAGGGCTGAACGTAATCAAAACAGAATAGCAGAGATGCTCCGTTTAACGTTAAGCATACCATAGGAAAAGCTGCAAGAAGGTGAAAGAGGTATTACAATAACCACGTGCTGTGGTCAGCGGCTCTCTTCATCTAACCGGAAAACTTTAATTGCCTGGGGCCCATTCATGAAGCTTGGCCGGAAGTTGCAGGAAGATGTAAACACTGTTATGCGTAGGCAACAAAACCACTAGCCCGTGGCTTGCTACTTGCCTTTATTGCATAACACCGGAAAAGAATGTGTGCTTTGAGCCACGCCGAAATTAGAAATCGGGTGATGTCCCCTTGTATGGCGAATTTCTTTCCTTTCTTCGTCACTTATTATATTCGCTTTTGCTCCGTTTTCTACTGCTATCCTTAGTTATTAATCAGACGCGGCTGTGGGCGAATAGGCTAACGGAAAATCGCAAAATGAACTTCGCAAAAACGGATGTTTTACTGGAATAGTGGTTATGAATTTCGATGGTGCTTCCCTCTGTATATAAATCCAAAAGTTTCTTAAAATTGCCTTTATTTAAAGAGTCCTGGCTTTCATTATGTCCACGAAATGTCATTTGTCTACTTCCCTAATGGTATATTACATGAAAAGACTGTTAAGCTTAACTTTGTCATTGTATTTTACAACATATAGACGTGAGCTTTCCCGAAGAACAACTGCAATTTTGTTAGTGTTTTTTTTTTTCCTCTCAGAACCTTCAATCCGACACAATTACGAGGGTGGGTCAAAAATTAATGCCTCCTATTTTTTTCTCTTTTAATTGCCAAGAAAATTGAATCCAATTTACATAGCTTGTAAACTACAACATTGACGATTAATTTGTCACTATTCAATATAATCTCCGTCCTTTTCCACAGTTTTGGTCCACCTTTTAACTAGGGCATGTATTCCAGTGTGGTAAAACACACGGTCTTGCTTCCTAAGCCATTGACACACGGACGTTTTCACAGCCTCCTCATCTTCAAAATGAATCCCACGATGAGCTTCCTTTAGTGGCCCGAACAGATGAAGTCTGATGATGCCAGGTCAGGGCTGGTAAGACTTGTCATCCCAATTTCTCAATTTCTACAGTGGTGTAACGGCTGGTGTGTGTTCTTGCATTGTCATGCAAAAGAAGAACATCCGCCATAGTTTTTGTTGGGTGAACTCGGCGAAGACGTGCTTTCAGCTTTTTGAGAGTTCTGACGTATTGGACAGAATTTATTGTGCATCCCTGCTCCAAAAAGTCAATCATGAGCACACCCTCTGCATCCCAAAACACTGTCGCCATAACTTTCTCTGCCAACCACTGAGTTTTGAATCCTTTTTTCTTCGGTGACGTTCGATGCCATTACATTGACTGCCTCTTAGATTCAGGACCGAAAAATTGAACACACGTTTCGTCTCCAGTAACAATTTTTTCCCAGAAACTCCTCTCCCTCCAAATTGAACCGCTGCAAGTGTTCGGAGGCTATTGCTTTCCTTGTTTCTTTGTTTTGGGCGGTTAACATTCTTGGTACCCAACGTGAACAAACTTTTGAGTAACCCAGTTGTTGAATAATCGTCATCACACTGCCTTTACTGAGGGAGGTAATGCGACACAATTCACCTGTTGTTACCTGGCGATCACCACGAATGTCATCGACCCGCTCAATGTTGTATGGAGTCACTGCAGTCACCGGCCTGCCGCTTCGCTTTTCAACTGCCAACGGTGTTTGCCCTTCAGCTTCGTTACAGCGACGAACCCATCGTCTAACAGTGCTGACATCCACCGTTACATCACCATACACATTTTTTAGCCTTTCGTGAATGCGAATTGGCGTTTCACCTTCCACAGTCAAAAATTCAGTCACAGAACGGTGTCTAATACGAATGTCGATGTCAGCCATTTTGCAAGAGGATGCAGTGCTGCCACCTGTTGACTTTGACTGAGGAAGTTACTACTGCAGGAGATTGGAAAAGGTTTGACGAATTGCACCAAATTCAAAGTTTTCACATAACTTACTTATTTAAGGAAAAAAAAATAGGAGGCATTACTGTTTGACGCACGCTCGTATGTTCCTCAAACCAACAAGTCTTAAATGTCCTTGTGTATTTTAAAGATGCGCCACCACAAAGTTTTCCTAAACCTAGCACTGGTGTTGGCCAGCCAACATTTAACACGTCGCGTTTCTCATCATTTTTCCATAAAGAAAATGATGTTTGGAAACACATCAAGTCGTGTGTTGGATTCATTGTAAATCCCTTAAACATGAAAAAATTAAACACTTCACATATCAGACAATAATCACTAATCACATAAAAATTACGTGTTTACACAGGATGCAAACTGATAATAAACAGTAGCATATAACACGCGGGGCTCGCGCGGGTTACCACTTCTACCAACAAATTTCCTTTCAAATAAATAAAAAGTAGGAAGAAAGTCCTGTATTGGGTTGGCAACCGAGTTGGTGCGGAATATACGGCTTCTATGAATCGAATGCTTAGCCATGATAACCAGCAATACATTCTACCCCTCCAACCTCTCCTCACGAACCGCAAGTGTTACGGTCAAATTGGCCTTTTAACAACGAATTACTAGTCGGTAAGTAAGCTAACTGCATTACCGACACGCCAGCGCCAAGAGAGCGGTTCCATTACAAAATAAAACTTGGAGAACTTTTATAAATGGAAATTAAATACCACAACATAAAACATAACCATGTAAGCTATTCAGCAACTAGGAGGTGACTCGGCGATTCAAACGCATCAACGAAGAATCGCCCCTGATATTAATCGGCATTAACTTTGATCTGCTTTGAAATTTCAGTTTTGTATTTACATGAAATTAATTCGCGACAGTATTTATCTTTATTATTTTTAAACTCTCTATCCATTTTTGGCACACCCAGTATATTAAAAGTCATTAAGTTCCTAACAAGAATTAGTGATTATTAAATCACACCAAAACCTGCAGTAGACGAGTCAATACAGTCATTGGTATATGCTTAATACTAAGAAATAAAATGATAAATTTCTGTAGAAGTCGAATGAATAGTAAAGACGCTTCGAGTTTCTTGACCTCAGCACACCTAGGAAACTTTTGCTACCAAGATAACAATCTCCGTGTAGTCCTGAGGGATAGCAAAGAATGTGCAAATAGCTTCCTAATGACAGCCGAGGTAAACGACCGAATAATCTTCCTTAAACCTAGCGCACAGAGCTTAGAGTTACCTGACATTTATCTTTCAGGATAAGAGAAAACCTCCAACGTTAAGTCATATCCGACGATGAATGAAATGATGTTCAAATGAGTACAGGATACATAGAGCTTAGAGTTATCAGACATTCACCTTTCAGAATAAGGGAAAACCTCCAACGTTAAGTCATATCAGACGATGACTGAAATGATGTTCAAATGAGTACAGTGTACATAGAGCTTAGAGCTACCAGACCTTCATTTTTCAGGATAAGGGAAAACCTCCAACGTTAAGTCATATCGGACGATGAATGAAATGATGTTCAAATGAGTACAGAGTACATAGAGCTTAGAGTTATCAGATATTCATCCTTCAGAATAAGGGAAAACCTCCAACGTTAAGTCATATCAGACGATGACTGAAATGATGCTCAATTGAGTACAGGGTACATAGAGCTTAGAGTTACCAGATATTCATCTTTCAGGATAAGGGAAAACCTCCAACGTTAAGTCATATCAGACGATGACTGAAATGATGCTCAATTGAGTACAGGGTACATAGAGCTTAGAGTTACCAGATATTCATCTTTCAGGATAAGGGAAAACCTCCAACGTTAAGTCATATCGGACGATGAATGAAATGATGTTCAAATGAGTACAGGGTACATGGAGCTTAGAGTTACCAGACATTCATCTTTTAGTATAAGAGAAAACCTCCAACGTTAAGTCATATCGGACGATGAATGAAATGATGTTCAATGAGTACAGGGTACATAGAGCTTAGAGTTACCAGACATTCATCTTTCAGGATAAGAGAAAACCTCCAACCTTAAGTCATATCGGACGATGAATGAAAAGATGTTCAAATGAGTACAGGGTACATAGAGCTTAGAGTTACCAGACATTCAGCTTTCAGGATAAGAGAAAACCTCCAACGTTAAGTTATATCGGACGATGAATGAAATGTTGTTCAAATGAGTACAGGGTACATAGAGCTTAGAGTACCCGACGTCCATGTTTCAGGTTAAGGGAGAACATTCAACGTTAAGTCATATCGGACGATGAATGAAATGATGTTCAAATGATTACAGGGTACATAGAGCTTAGAGTTACCAGAGACTCATCTTTCAGGATAAGAGAAAACCTCCAACGTTAAGTCATATCGGACGATGAATGAAATGATGTTCAAACGAGTACAAGGTACATAGAGCTTAGAGTTGCCAGACATTCATCTTTTAGGATAAGAGAAAACCTCCAACGTTAAGTCATATCGGACGATGAATGAAATGATGTACAAATGAGTACAGGGTACATAGAGCTTAGAGTTGCCAGACATTCATCTTTTAGGATAAGAGAAAACCTCCAACGTTAAGTCATATCGGACGATGAATGAAATGATGCACAAATGAGTACAGGGTACATTGAGCTTAGAGTTACCAGACATTCATCTTTCAGGATAAGAGAAAACCTCCAACGTTAAGTCATATCAGACAAGGAATGAAATGATGTTCAAATGAGTACAGGGCACATACAGCTTAGAGTTATCAGACATTCATCTTTCAGGATAAGAGAAAACCTCCAACGTTAAGTCATATCGGACGATGAATGAAATGATATTCAAATGAGTACAGGGTACAGAGAGCTTAGAGTTGCCAGACATTCATCTTTCAAAATAAGGGAAAATCTCCAACGTTAAGTCATATTGGACGATGAATGAAATGATGTTCAAATGAGTACAGGATACATAGAGCTTAGAGTTACCTGACATTTATCTTTCAGGCTAAGAGAAAACCTCCAACGTTAAGTCATATCGTACGGAGAATGAAATGATGTTCAAATGAATACAGGGTACGTAGAGCTTACAGTTACCAGACATTCATCTTTCAGGATAAGAGAAAACCTCCAACGTTAAGTCATATCGGACGATGAATGAAATGATGTTCAAATGAGTACAGGGTACATAGAGCTTAGAGATATCAGACATTCATCTTTCAGGATAAGAGAAAACCTCCAACGTTAAGTCATATCGGACGATGAATGAAATGTTGTTCAAATGAGTACAGGGTACATAGAGCTTAGAGATATCAGACATTCATCTTTCAGGATAAGAGAAAACCTCCAACGTTAAGTCATATCGGACGATGAATGAAATGTTGTTCAAATGAGTACAGGGTACATAGAGCTTAGAGATATCAGACATTCATCTTTCAGGATAAGAGAAAACCTCCAACGTTAAGTCATATCGGACGATGAATGAAATGATGTTCAAATGAGTACAGGGTACAACGAGCTTAGAGTTACCGGACATTCATCTTTCAGGATAAGGGAAAATCTCTAACGTTAAGTCATATCGGACGATGAATGAAATGATGTTCAAACGAGTACAAGGTACATAGAGCTTAGAGTTACCAGAAATTCTTCATTCAGGATAAGGGGAAAACTCGGGACCTCTTGAACATGAAGCATACATGCTCGGGTGGGCTAACATCAGTCTGTAACAAAATGAACAGAGCGCATTTTGACAGCCTTGTAGTAAGGTTTTCCTTCTCAGGCTTTCTCACACACCTCTAAAATAAAAGCACAAATATCTTTATCGCTAGAGTGCAGTACCTTCTGTGCAGTTTTGATAAATGTTGCTTGATATTCCGAGTGAGACAGGAGGAAGTTCTAGCCGCTTCCTGTTTTAAAACTTGAGTGGAAGTGGAGAAGTTGGAAAACGCTATCCATCATGATACATATTCTTACCATGATGTGTAAGAATGATTTCTTATGCACTTTTCTTTTCTGACTTTGAAGATATTAACTTGCAGTTCTCCTGTGACTGACTATTGGAAAGCTAAACTGGGTCGTCGGAGAATCCCCAACTACACTGTTCGAGAAGAGGATTACTTCTCTCCGCAGTGATAATCTTGCCTTCCCTCCATTGTCATGGCAACCGAACCTAATATCCCTTCTTCTGTTTTCCTAGCAAAGACGCCCGCCCACTTACTTCCCAAGTGAACATCCGATTTCACCATGATGGGAGAAATACGTCCTGATATCTCGTTTAGTTCATGGGCTGAAGCATTCAATTCATAGCCCGTTGTAAGACTGAACCAACCACGATATCTTGATTAATGACACGAGTGTTAGCTTTTCAAAAACGTAATTGGGATCAGCAAATGCAATTATTATCATAAGCAGATTTTGTAAACCCCAATCTTCAGGTATATCATTTCCCTCCAACATTTGGTTAAACATTTTACAACTAACCTTTTGTACGAGGCGTATCCGTAAAATAAGGTCTCCAATTTTATTTAATATAGAAAATATGTTTATTGTTAATGAATGTTACATTAGGTCAATTATTGGAAATTAATTGTTCTTTCACACTGGCCGTGTGTAGGGTACATTATAAAAACGTAGAGTCAGAATGAAAAATTCAATGCTATAGACGAGATTTGAACTACGGATCTTCTGGTTTCGTCCAGCCGCTCTACCATTGAGCTACTATGACCAACGTGCCGATATGACATTAAATTCTCCATCTGACTCGTATTTTTCCGGTAAACCACTTAGGAGTTCTCATAAACACATGAGACAACTACCTTAATGACGACTTACTATACTGTAAGTACTTTAAGACCCGGGCTATATAGTAAACCACTAGGAGTTCTCATAAACACATGAGACAACTACCTTAATGACGACTTACTATGCTGTAAGTACTTTAAGACCCGGGCTTTATAGTAAACCACTAGGAGTTCTCATAAACACATGAGACAACTACCTTAATGACGACTTACTATGCTGTAAGTACTTTAAGGCCCGGGCTTTATAGTAAACCACTAGGAGTTCTCATAAACACATGAGACAACTACCTTAATGTCGACTTACTATGCTGTAAGTACTTTAAGGCCCGGGTTTTATAGTAAACCACTAGGAGTTCTCATAAACACATGAGACAACTACCGTAATGTCGACTTACTATGCCGTAAGTACTTTAAGGCCCGGGCTTTATAGTAAACCACTAGGTGTTCTCATAAACACATGAGACAACTACCTTAATGACGACTTACTATGCTGTAAGTACTTTAAGGCCCGGGTTTTATAGTAAACCACTAGGAGTTCTCATAAACACACGAGACAACTACCTTAATGACGACTTACTATGCTGTAAGTACTTTAAGGCCCGGGCTTTATAGTAAACCACTAGGAGTTCTCATAAACACATGAGACAACTACCTTAATGACGACTTAGTATACTGTAAGTACTTTAAGACACGGGCTTTATAGTAAACCACTAGGAGTTCTCATAAACACATGAGACAACTACCTTAATGACGACTTACTATACTGTAAGTACTTTAAGACCCGGGCTTTATAGTAAACCACTAGGAGTTCTCATAAATACATGAGACAACTACCTTAATGACGACTTACTATGCTGTAAGTACTTTAAGACCCGGGCTTTATAGTAAACCACTAGGAGTTCTCATAAACACATGAGACAACTACCTTAATGACGACTTACTATGCTGTAAGTACTTTAAGGCCCGGGCTTTATAGTAAACCACTAGGAGTTCTCATAAACACACGAGACAACTACCTTAATGACGACTTACTATGCTGTAAGTACTTTAAGGCCCGGGCTTTATAGTAAACCACTAGGAGTTCTCATAAACACATGAGACAACTACCTTAATGACGACTTAGTATACTGTAAGTACTTTAAGACCCGGGCTTTATAGTAAACCACTAGGAGTTCTCATAAACACATGAGACAACTTCCTTAATGACGACTTACTATGCTGTAAGTACTTTAAGACCCGGGCTTTATAGTAAACCACTAGGAGTTCTCATAAACACATGAGACAACTACCTTAATGACGACTTACTATGCTGTAAGTACTTTAAGGTCCGGGCTTTATAGTAAACCACTAGGAGTTCTCATAAACACATGAGACAACTACCTTAATGACGACTTACTATGCTGTAAGTACTTTAAGGCCCGGGCTTTATAGTAAACCACTATTAGGTCAATTATTGGAAATTAATTGTTCTTTCACACAGGCCGTGTGTAGGCTAAATTGTGGAAATTCAATGCCATAGCCGGGATTTGAACCATGGATCTTCTGGTTTCCGTCCAGCCGCTCTACCATTGAGCTACTATGGCCAACGTGCCGATATGACATTAAATTCTCCAACTGACTCGTATTTTCCCGGTAAACCACTAGGAGTTCTCATAAACACATGAGACAACTACCTTAGAATGACTTGCTACATTGATGGAAAGGCGGAACTTACAGCTATTTTTCAACATAATCATCATTGCGATCCATGCAATTATGCATCCGCTGTAGCAGTTTTTGTATACCCTTGTCTTAGCACTCTCCCACCAAGTTGAACAGGTAGCGCTCAACCTCGTTTTTCAATTTATCGTCGGTCTGGAAATGTGTTCCACCCAGGTGTGACTTCAACTCTGGAAACAGATGACAATCACTAGTTGCTAAGTCTGGACTGTAGAGGGGATGGGTGAGGATTTCCCACCCGAACTGGGCCAGGAGATCAGCCGTTGCATGTGCAGTATAGGGACGAGCGTTGTCGTGATAAAAAATCAACTCCCTTCGTCAGCATTCCCCTCCTTCGATTTTGAATGGCAAGTCGCAATTTTTTAAAGTCTCACAGTAGCTAGCGGCGTTTATTGTTGTGCCGGTAGGCATAAACGCGCACAACAATACACATTTTCTGTCCCTTAACGCACTGGCCATCACTTTGCCGGCAGAAAATGTCTGTTTGGACTTTCGCGGCTTCGGCGAATTCGAATGCCGCCACTGACGAGAACGTTCTTTAGCTTCTGATGTTGTGTAGTGCACCCAGGTTTCATCGCCAGTGACAACTGAATCCAACAATTCCTCGCCCTGTTCTGCATAGCGCTCCAGAAATCGGTGAGCCGCTTCAACACGTTGCCGTTTATGGTCTTCGGTGAGCATTTTGAGGACCCACCTCGCACACACCTTGAGATAATGCAGATGTTCGGTCAAAATCTTGTCAATCTGTTACTGACTTCAAGAATAAGTTCGCACAGCTCGCGAACTGTCACACGTCGATCTTTAAGCATTTCTTGCTCCACTTTTGCAATTGTTTCGACTGAAACCGAAGACCGACCAGAACGCTCTTCGTCATGGACTTCTGTACGTCCGTCTTTGTACTCTAGGACCCACTTCCGCACGTTTTTGACGTCCATATACTGTGGCCCATAGACTTCGCATAACTGGCGTGGAATTTCAGTGGGGGTAGTGTCCTTCGAAGTCAAAAATATAGATCACTGCACTCAACTCTCACTTGGCGGCGGAAGTGATAGGAAGCTCTATCGCAAACGGCTGCCCAGCCAAGACTAATGGTTGCAACGGGTTCCTTGTGGTCGGGATTTGAAGGGGTGAAACTAAGCTACACGCCAGTGTTGCCGGATCTCGCGTAATAGCGTTCCTCTCGTCTCCAGTGCCTTGGAGAACTTATTTTACGGACAGGCCTCGTAAAAGAGCGAGACGATATTTTCATAGTTCTATTACAATTCCTTTTCGTTACCCACTTTCGTTACCATTTTTTGCCTCCCTGAATGCTAGCCCTCCAAGTTGGTTCAATGTTCTATGGTACTCTATCCCCACAAGAACTTTCACCCATTCCTCTTCTTCTTTTACTCAACTCTTTTCTAAAACGTCTTCCCACATCTCTATACTTAAAGTCTGTTTAGTTAACGCGTGTGCACGTCGGCCGCTGCCTTTGACGAACCCTTATAATCGTTTTACAACCCCCGACCCTTCTTCTCCCAGATCTTCCTGCAAGGTTGCCACCTTTCTCGATACGTCATGGGTATCGTACGTGGTTTCGCCTAAATAAATTATCTTATGTCCATTACTGCGAAACTTCCTTAGTTTTGATATATATATCGCCAAGCTACAATTCTACTGGATCCCATAATAACCCTTATCTTATTCAAAGTGCGGTATTTGAAACCCAGCTCCTTTAGGAGGCTGCGCAAAGTGCAGTGCCCATAAGGAAAATCACAAATTTCTTGCAAATGTTTAACCAATTCGTCAAAGGTGGGTGATCTCCCTTTTGCATAGAATCTATAAATTTCTCGACGAATTAAATCGCATGTGAAATTATCTACTTTAGAGAAACGTTTCCTTTTGTTTTCACACTTGATCGGCGTCTTTGGTATTCCTTTCGTCACAATATTTCTTACTGTATTTCTGTGAATACCCAGAATTTATCATCAGGTTCATTGCACGACCCCTTACCAAGATTATTTGTCAGCACTTATTTATATGTGTTCAAAACAAGCGCTTGAATTTGCTTAGAAACAGTTCGCGTTATAACTTTGTTTTTTGAGGCTTTTCCAGTAACATAACTCGGCCCAGTTATTCACACTGTCTTCACTTTGATTATGTTCACTTGACTGAAAGTTATCTACTACTTCATTTGCATTTACCACTGCATTTCCCTCCCACGGTCTCCACATTGTGACACACTACGAATTTCTGCAGATCAACTGGAAGTTGGAACTTTGGCAACTGAGACTGCACGTGGAGAAGACATGCAACTGTCACTTCGAGAAAATCTGGGTTGCTTATTGGTCCTCAACGACTGTGTTCCATTTCTGAAGTGTGGAGATAGATTTATGACGGTCATTAGTGGGCGGGGGGCTCAGGTTCCTTTGACTCTGAACTGCACATGCGTTAACTAAACAGACTTTACAAGCTGTAACCCTGACTATATGCTACTCATAGCTTTCATTTTTCTCAAAACCTTTCAAGCATCTACCGACTTCATGTAGTCTAATGGATTATCTATTTCCCTACAGGTTTTCTTCCACTGCTCCTCTTTAGCATATATCACCTATACCCGCTTCTTAAGTGTTATACCTTCACATTCTTCTTCACTCTTTGTACACAACCTTCTTTGAACGCCTTAGAAGATGTTTTAAATCTAAATTTTAATGTCAACTGAATTACCTGAGAAATATGGTTGGTTGGTTGGTTGGTTGGTTGGTTGGTTGGTTGGTTGGTTGGTTGGTTGGTTGCTAATGCTCATGGAGTTGGAGAATTTCCATTTTCCTTCTGGCCTTCCAACAACATGTGACTAGTTGTGTGCTGTCAGTTCTCCATCTGTTTTTGTCAGGGCACTACACTGGAGCAGATGATCTCCGTCCATCAATGTCCCTACACAGTGTGCGGGTCGGGGATTCAAAAATATTAATCCTGTGTAGATGAGCGGCCAAACAGTCGTGGTCAGTAATCAGTCGGAAGATGGCAACAGTACTGCTTCTTGGGTAGTCGGGTCTGGGGTTTGTACTTCCTTGTAGAATTTTCCATTGCTTGTTGGTACTTTTTTCTTTGCATTCTTCTTTCCAGAATAAGTTGATTCTATTGTTTATATGTAGTTTTGATGTGTGAATTGAGGTTTTTTGTTGGCAGCTTTGTTTTATTTGTGTTCCTTTTTTGCCAAGGAATCTGCTATTTCATTGCCTGTAATTCCACAGTGGGATGGAATCCACTGGAAGTGTATTTCCTTTTTTAGACCTTGCAGTATTCGTAATGAACTGTAAATTTCAAGTATTCTATTGTTGTTAGGGTACAGTGAGGATAGGGCTTGAAGTGCTGATTTAGAATCGCTTAGAATCACTGCTTTAGAGAAAGAGTTCACATGGTTGAAGAGTTGTTTCAGCGAGGTGTTGATTGCTTCTAATTCTCCATCATAGTGAGTTGCTAGTGTGCCCAAACAGATGTAAAAGTTGAATATTTTACTATGTATTCCTGCTCCAGCATTACTTTCTTTGTCAAATAGGGAGCAGTCTGTGTATATGTGTAGCCATGAGTCTTGTGGATAATAAGTTTCAATTGTTTCTAGAGCTAGCATTTTAAGTCTTTCTGCACTTACATCCCTTTTTGACTATATTTTGCAGAAGGTTTACTCTGCTATTTATTTTAGGTTTTGATAGAGGGCAGATTGGAAGTGTGAGATGTTCAATTTTGTTTGTGTCTTCAAGGTTGTATTTTCTCTGCAGGTTATAGGCTTTCTGCATAAATCCTTCTTGTGTTTTTAAGGTCCTTTCTCTGCTTTTGTAGTTATTCCAGTGAGTATTAAAGGGGAGCCTTTGTAGTTTTTCATTTAGGACGAGGTTCTGTTTTTCCATTTCATATTTAATTGGCAAGTTATATGTAGCAATTTGCATTGCAGTAATGGTTCTGTAATGTTTCAAGTTGTGCTAGTTTGCTTTGACTTGCTGTAAATATAAAACGGGGAAAAAAAAACGAAATATAAAACAGGGGATTTGCTGAGAAAATTAAAATGCAAGAAGAGAGCTATTTTTTGTATTTCTAGTTCAATCATCTAAAGCCATCAATTAAAATAATACTTCGCATTTGAAATAACTAAAATAGATAAACATAAAAAGCACCTTCAAAAACTGTGAAAATTAAACAAAACTGCAAAAAAGTATGACCTATCACTTAAATAGCACATGACAAAACAAATAACACTAAAACAATGAATTCCATTCTTAATAAACTTATTAATAAATTATTTCGCTTAGGAGAGAAAAATAGTTATAAAACTATAAAATAGATGAACCGATTTGCCTAATTTTGACTTTGAAATATTTCCATAAGTCCAAGGAACGTTTAAAAGGTGAGGGAATGAAATTTAAAGGGATAATGGACCGGGTTAATAACTAAATATAAAAGTACGCACGCAAACTTTTACGGAACACATAGACCTTCTTTTATTTTCAAGAAACAAAAGCATTACTAAGTAAAAAGATATTCCACTCCTTGCCAAGGCCTTCAAAACTATTTCACCTACCATATTTCATCATTTGTTATCAAGAATGAAATTTGAAAAATGAAAAATGAAAATGATGATATATCTTTCGAAGATTAGACACAAAATTATTCTCTTAACCACTATAATACTATAAATATTTGATCCAAGACAATTGTCAAATATTGCTGATATCTTCTTTATAATTTGTATTTGTGAATTAGTGAATATGAACTGAGTTGACACAAAATTAATTGAACTTTTTTTTTTAAATTTGCGTCCTCTTTAAGTCATATCCGACGATGAATAGAATGGGTGAAATGATGCTCAAATGAGCCCAGGGTCCATGGAGCTTCGAGTTAACCGACATTCGTCTTTCAAGACAAGGGAAAACCGCGGAAAAAACCTTATCCAGCTAACTCACCCTGACCGAGCTTCGAACTCTTGCAAGACTGAACTGGTGAGCTCTTCAACGTGAGCTCTTGAACGTGAGGCAGACATGCACTCATCTACGCTACCGAGGCGGACATGAACTCCCTAGTGACTTTGTGAACTTCGCGGAAACCTTGTTACTATGCCAAGGAGAAGACAACTTGACTTATATCATAGAAGTCAGTCAAATGTGTGAAGAGCTACGTCATGTGCTGACCGCGGTGATGGGCAGAGAGACGCAGTAATGCGTCGTCTTCGTATGTCGGAAATGAGTTCTAGAATTGCCTTTTTATTCAGGAAAAGTTGTTTTCGTATAAATCAGTTGTCAGAGTTATAAACCAGGATGATGTAGTCAACTATCACACAGAGTTTTTAAATTCATTAGATTTGCCTAGACCCCCCCCCCCCTCACAATTTTAAATTAAATGTAGGACTAGTTGTGATCATGCGGCGTAACATTAACCAACTACGACTCAGCAGTGGAACGAGACTGACTGTCAAAAAGCAAATGAATAACGCCATCGAAGCAACACTCATCAAGGTACAGTAGAAAGGAGAGGATTTCTTGAGCCCACGTATTCCGATCATTCCAAGATTTTTAACACCTTCTGATTTTAAAACTCTACAATGTCCCGTGCGTTTGGCCTCTGCGATAGCCACAAATAAATAGCAAGGGCAGTCGGAAGTTTACAGAATCAACTTGGAGTTTGCCTGTTTCTCTCGTCGCGTGTTTAAGCATGGGAAACCCATCTTTATATATTTACAGAATACAAAAAAGTTAAAAATATTCTTAATCAGAAAGCTTTAAATTTATTAACTTGATTGAAATTAGTTCACCCCAATTGCAGAGTAAATAACCAATCAGGTTTGTTTTCTTTGTATAGATAAATTCCGACAACTTTTATTGGCGCTACCAAGTTGGCCGGGTCAGTTCATTCAAAATAAAACAAACACAAAATTAGGGTAAACAAAATCATGTAACTAAATCCTAAAATTAATAGTTTTAGGTCAAGTAACTAGTTTCTGGAGCTTCCGAAAGGTTCTAGTGTCTACCCATCACAAGAAGACAAGCGGGACCTGAAGAGGGAGAGGGTCTTGAACTGTTTATCTGCTCTGGTAGTAGATCTGTTTACTACGAAATGAGTGTATGAGAGTAAATATGAGTCACCCATGCTGTCAGATCTAATGCTCGTTTCAGCAAATGCAGTGATAGGTATTATGTACTGCCTACCCACTACAAGAAGACAAGCGGGACCTGAAGAGGGAGAGGAGCTTGAACTATTTATCTGCTCTGTTAGTAGATCTGTTTACTACGAAATGAGTGTATGAGAGTACATATGAGTCACCCATACTGCCAGATCTAATGCTCGTTTCAGTAACTGCAGTGGTAGGTATTACGTACTGTCTACCCACTACAAGAAGACAAGCGGGACCTGAAGAGGGAGAGGAGCTTGAACTGTTTATCTGCTCTGGTAGTAGATCTGTTTACTACGAAATGAGTGTATGAGAGTACATATGAGTCACCCATACTGCCAGATCTAATGCTCGTTTCAGTAACTGCAGTGATAGGTATTACGTACTGTCTACCCACTACAAGAAGACAAGCGGGACCTGAAGAGGGAGAGGAGCTTGAACTGTTTATCTGCTCTGTTAGTGGATCTGTTACTACGAAATGAGTGTATGAGAGTACATATGAGTCACACATGCTGCCAGATCTAATGCTCGTTTCAGTAACTGCAGTGATAGGTATTATGTACTGGCTATCCACCACAAGAAGACAAGAGGGGTCTGAAGAGAGAGAGGAGCTTGAACTGTTTATCTGCTCTGTTAGTGGATCTGTTACTACGAAATGAGTGTATGAGAGTACATATGGGTCACACATGCTGCCAGATCTAATACTCGTTTCAGTAACTGCAGTGATAGGTATTATATACTGTCTGTCCACCACAAGAAGACAAGCGGGGTCTGAAGAGAGAGGGGAGCTTGAACTGTTTATCTGCTCTGTTAGTAGATCTGTTTACTACGAAATGAGTGTATGAGAGTACATATGGGTCACCCATGCTGTAAGATCTTATGCTCGTTTCAGTAACTGCAGTGATAGGTATTAGGGAGACAGGAGCTTGAGCTGTTTATCTGCTCTGTTAGTGGATCTGTTTACTACGAAATGAGTGTATGAGACTACATATGAGTCACCCATGCTGTCAGATCTAATGCTCGTTTCAGTAACTGCAGTGATAGGTATTATGTACTGTCTACCCACGACAAGAAGACAAGCGGGGCATGAAGAGGGAGAGGAGCTTGAACTGTTTATCTTCTCTGTTAGTGGATCTGTTTACTACGAAATGAGTGTATGAGAGTACATATGAGTCACCCATGCTGTCAGATCTAATGCTCGTTTCAGTAACTGCAGTGATAGGTATTGTGTACTGTCTACCCACCACAAGAAGACAAGCGGGGCCTGAAGAGGGAGAGGAGCTTGAACTGTTTATCTGTTGTGGTAGTAGATCTGTTTACTACGAAATGAGTATGAGAGTACATATGAATCACCCGTGCTGTCAGATCTAATGCTCGTTTCAGTAACTGCAGTGATAGGTATTATGTACTGTCTACCCACCACAAGAAGACAAGCGAGGCCTGAAGAGGGAGAGGAGCTTGAACTGTTTATCTGCTCTGTTAGTGGATCTGTTTACTACGAAATGAGTGTATGAGAGTACATATGAGTCACCCATGCTGTCAGATCTAATGCTCGTTTCAGTAACTGCAGTGATAGGTATTGTGTACTGTCTACCCACCACAAGAAGACAAGCGGGGCCTGAAGAGGGAGAGGAGCTTGAACTGTTTATCTGCTCTGGTAGTGTATCTGTTTACTACGAAATGAGTGTATGAGAGTACATATTGGTCACCCTTGCTGTGAGATCTAATGCTTGTTTCAGTAACTACAGTGATAGGTATTATGTACTGTCTACCCACCACAAGAAGACAAGCGGGGCCTGAAGAGGGAGAGGAGCTTGAACTGTTTATCTGCTCTAGTAGTGGATCTGTTTACTACGAAATGAGTGTATGAGAGTACATATGGGTCACCCTTGCTGTGAGATCTAATGCTTGTTTCAGTAACTACAGTGATAGGTATTATGTATCGGTGAGTTATGTGACAGTATTGGGTATTGTAGACGAATCGTCTGCCTTGCTTTCTTGTGTTGGCTGGACTTAACTTTACAATAAAAATAATAGGGTACCTAATCCTAGTTTATATTTTTATTTTAATGCGGATTGACACTTGTGTGACAAAACCCATTCTCGGACCGCCAAGAGTTCAGCAACTGTTTTAAGTGTTTTCTGTTCAGTAACAAGGTTCACATCTGCAGAATGAGGTTTCTAAAGGGCTGTACTGCCTGCTGTTTGTATATTGATTCCCAATCGGTTCGGTATAGGTGTACAATGAGAATGACGACGTACTCCAATAACCCGGAACAAAGAGCCTCTCTGGTAAATCGAGCAAGTTCTGGCATAGACACACTTCTGCCACCGCGTGTGCGATAAATTGATTTTCACGGATGCAGTACTAATGGCGCTGTAACAGGAAACAAATGCCGCTTCCTTCAAATCCATTTACCTGGTTGAAGAAGCAGCTACTAGAAGAAGAAAAGCGATAATTTTTACTTTCTGTGACACGTAATTACTGGGTAGAGGTAAAATCATTTTGGGTGGAACCATTTCTGAATGAAATACGTAAATTTTCTTTGACTCTGCTATAAGATATAAAGTATCACGGATTCGTAGTGAGTTGAGAATCAACAATATCATAATCCCACCTTAGGTGTGAAAACATTAGTATCACATTTCCTACACTTGACACCTATACCTCTTACTGGCCACTTCTTTTCGTTGTTTGTATTAAGGACAACACCCAAGTTTTCTTGAAAATTATGTGGAGCGTGATTTAATATTATAATAATGGTGTAATATTATAACATGAGGTAATTTAATTTTACAATAATGGTTTAATACTACAATAATAATTAAAATTAATGGTGTCTACACCACATGCTTTGTTATTACTACTTTGTTTCAAAACATTTACCAATTGTTGTAACTCCAGTTCATCTACTGCTGTATTAGATTCTATTTATTGTTGTTGCTCTGTGTTTTCTTCCTCTGTACAGAGTTCTTTATAGTACTTCTCTAAATTTATGATTAGTACTAATAATTTATTATTTGATTGTATATTATTATTCATGCTGTTTCAGGGGTTAAATATATCCAAGCGCTTGTTGCTTACCTTGATACCATTTCTGGACAACCATGTGTTCGGAAGTATAAAATGTGGAAATTTCCTATGACACAGTTAGGGCCAAACTGTATACGGAATGACGAAATCTGGAAATTACCTAAGACACTGCCAGAGTATATAAGGTATCATAATTTATAGTGCATAGACAAAATCCTGAGAATCAACAATATCACTATCGCCCATACGGCTAAGAAAATAATACGGTGTCACATTTCATTCATTCGATACGGATACCTCTGTATGTTTCTTGCTCCTTCCGTTTTGTCCCGCTGTTTTACACGAACTTTCCAGGAAGCTTTTCTCCAATCTGTATTTAACCCTTAACCAACAACAAATATGTCTAAAGGAGATGATGCCATCACATTGGTCCGCTTGCCTTCTGTTATTGCACGTCAATTTATCAGAGGAAATAATATAAACAACTTAAAATGTCACCTCAAAACTGAACTTAATGCCAAAACTTACAGCTTTCTGTGCAGTTAATCGAAATTAACTTATTGAACAAACAATTTTCCACTATTACCACTTTCAATATATGTGTAACTGCACAGCCTCAATATCTAATCAAGGCCATTTAACGTCTAAAAACTTTAGGGCACTTTTCTAAGTAACTTACTGTAAACGTTGTCATACTGGACGGTGAATGATAGGATACGCAAATGAGTGAAGAGTCCATAGAGCTTCGAGTTACCAGACATTCATCTTTCAGGATAAGAGAAAACCTCCAACGTTAAGTCATATCAGACGATGAATGAAATCATGTTCACATGAGTACAGGGTACATAGAGTTTAGAGTTACCAGACATTCATCTTTCAGGATAAGTGAAAACCTCCAACGTTAAGTCATATCAGACGATGAATGAAATGATGTTCAAATGAGTACAGAGTACATAGAGCTTAGAGTTACCAGACATTCACCTTTCAGGATAAGTGAAAACCTCCAACGTTAAGTCATATCAGACGATGACTGAAATGATGTTCAAATGAGTACAGGGTACATAGAGCTTAGAGTTACCAGACATTCACCTTTCAGGATAAGTGAAAACCTAAAACGTTAAGTCATATCGGACGATGAATGAAATGATGTTCAAATGAGTACAGAGTACATAGAGCTTAGAGTTACCAGACATTCATCTTTCAGGATAAGAGAAAACCTCCAACGTTAAGTCATATCGGACGATGAATGAAATGATGTTCAAATGAGTACAGGGTACATAGAGCTTAGAGTTACCAGACATTCATCTTTCAGGATAAGAGAAAACCTCCAACGTTAAGTCATATCGGACGATGAATGAAATGATGTTCAAATGAGTACAGGTTACATAGAGCTTAGAGTTACCAGACATTCATCTTTCAGGATAAGAGAAAACCTCCAACGTTAAGTCATATCAGACGATGAATGAAATGATGTTCAAATGAGTACAGGTTACATAGAGTTTAGAGTTACCAGACATTCATCTTTCAGAATAAGGGAAAACCTCCAACATTAAGTCATATCGGATGATGAATGAAATTATGTTCAAATGAGTACAGGGTACATAGAGATTTGAGTTACCAGACATTCATCTTTCAGAATAAGGGAAAACCTCCAACATTAAGTCATATCGGATGATGAATGAAATTATGTTCAAATGAGTACAGGGTAAATAGAGATTAGAGTTACCAGACATTCACCTTTCAGTGTAACAGAAAACCTCCAACGTTAAGTCATATCGATCGATGAATGAAATTATGTTCAAATGAGTACAGGGTACATAGAGATTAGAGTTACCAGACATTCATCTTTCAGTATAACAGAAAACCTCCAACGTTAAGTCATATCGGACGATGAATGAAATTATGTTCAAATGAGTACAGGGTACATAGAGCTTAGAGTTACCAGACATTCATCTTTCAAGATGAGGGAAAACACCGGGAAAAAATCGTATGCCCCTGGCCGAATTTGAATTCAGTGCCTCTTGAATGTGAGGCAGACAGGCTACCACCATCCTACAGAGGCGGTCTAACATAATATTCTCTCATGTTGTAGTTTCTGAGTATAAAAACAGACTACTTACTTTTTAAGCAGCAAAGAGGAGGAAGTAGAGCAAAAGTCATTGTTGTGTCTCTCTTACCTGAAAACAAACGAAACAGTGAAATTATGATAATAGGTAAAACATGTAACATGTACATATATGACAAATTATTCATAGAAATGGTTACTACTCTATTATTTCTTAACACTACACTAGACATTTAAAAACAAAATATTATCCTTTTTTATTCCTTAACGTCACATAATTTTCAAAACTTTGGCATTAACACAAAGGGGGAATTTGGAGTTTCTTATTTGCATATTGTGCACCTACCCTGTAAGTTTCACCAAGTTAAATGACAAACTTTGACGCGTAAGGCATTTTGTATAATGAAAAGAGTGTGAGTGTGTGTGAGTGTGTAGTGTTTTAGGGCCCGTCGACAACAAGGTCATTTGGGCCCGAAGTCAACTCTAAAAACTAAAAGCTACACAAAGTTAAAAAGTAAGATAAAATATAAACACTCAACTATTAAAAGCACATAAAAACTCGTCCCAGTACCAAAAATTTAAAGACTCTAAAATTAATAAATATGAAATACAAGACAGACTTGTTTATTAAAACCGATTTTAAAAACAAACCGCAGTGCCTTATCCACGGCCACTGGGTCGTCCCCTAAAATACCGTGCAGGTTACTCCTTAGGCCCAAAGACTGGCGAACGCGGCCGTACTGCGGGCAATCAAGCAATACGTGCCGCACAGTGAGGCGTACTGCACACGGAGCACACACTGGGGCCGGTTCCCCTCTTAACAGATGGCCATGAGTCGCACGTGTGTGCCCAATTCTCAGCCGGGTGAGTATCACCTCGGCTCGCCGGTTATCCCTGCAGGAAGTTGGCCAGGGTTGTACGCTCTCCTTTATCGCCCGGAGTTGTGTGCCTTCTAAAGCTGTCCAGGATTGCTGCCAAGCAGATAGGAGCTGGCGACGGAAAAAACGTTGCACATCCTGGTATGGCACCGTACTTGTTGAACTCCGGGGCAAACGGCAAGCGGACTTAGCAGCCGCGTCCGCCTCCTCGTTCCCGGAAATGCCCACATGGCCTGGGGTCCAAGTAAAAACAAAATGGTATCCGTGACTGAGCATTTGCGAGATCTGGGCCTATATTTTTAAAACAAGGGAGTGAGCGGCAGTGTGCTGTTGCAAGGCCTGAAGAGCACTTAGAGAGTCAGTGCAAACAATAAAAGATCCAGGAACTAACTTGCAAATAAAAAGGAGCAAATAGTAGATGGCATACAGCTCTGCTGAGAAGACCGAAGTGGAGTCCAGAAGTCGAAATTTATGAGCCTCACCGTTAATGAAGAACGCGCAACCCGTAGTGCTACCTAACTGAGAACCGTCCGTAAAGACCGGAACATAGTTAGGGTAACGGCCCAGTAGCTCGGCAAAAAGTTGTTGGAACACCGAATGTGGAGTAGCGAGTCTAGAGTTGCTTGAAAGAGCGAGATCGAACCGCGCACGATTGAGCTGCCATGCAGGATAAGGGCTGATGGACGACCTCTCCACGCGAGGCATTCGGAGGCCATGCGAATGTAGGAGATCCCGAAATCTTATTCCCATGGGGCGTGTCCGAGAACCAGGGCGCATATAACGGTGGACTAAATCTGGACACAGAACTGGTTTGAAACAAGGATGATTGGGATAACTTGCCAATTTCGACACGTATGAAAAGAGACAGACAACGAATTTCTGCACGTAATGAAACAGATCAACTGGAAGTTGGAACTTTGGCAACTGAGACTCCACGTGGAGTAAACATACGACTGTCACTTCGATAAAATCAGGGTTGCTATTGCTCCTCAACGACAGTGTTCCATTTCTGAAGTGTGGAGAGTGGTTTCCTTTGAGCGGCCAACTGCACTCTCGTTCACTAGACAGACTTTACAAAAATGTTCATTCGTTCTGGTTTCCAAATTACGTTTCGTCCTACCAATGTAAACCCGATCACAATATAAACAATCAAATTGATAAATTCCAGATTTTTTATTATTAGGAATTTCATCATTTTTTTTAGAGAAATGTAGCAAATTTTTAATACTATATTTGTTTTGAGGAACCAAAGTTATACCAAAGTATTTAAAAACTTTTTGAAATTGTTTATTTAACCAAGGTAATGGCATTCCACGGCAAATACCCGGTAAGAACAAATATTCTAATTGAGAATAATATGATTGAACAAGTGTCACATTTTAAGTATTTTGGATGCGACCTGAAATTGATCAAGATATAAATCAGAAGATAAGTAAGTTTCAAGCAGTAACTGGAACAATTAAGAGAACACTAAAAGGTAAAACAAGAAGAGAAACTCAATTAAAATTTTATTCTGTCATGGCACTCCCTGTCTTGCTATATGGAAGCGAGACATGGACATTAAGGAACAAAGATTTTAGTAAAACACAAGCAGCAGAAATGAATACAAATAAATGTGAAACAATATGCATATGTAAGCTTTAACCGTTATTGGTATCTTGTAGCAAATCTTCATGAAGTTATTTTGCACTTTCTAGAATTGAAAATGATTTAGCTAGATTTTGAACATCCTTTTTTCTGTAAAATTTATAATGAGGAATTAATCCCTAAAGTATTAATTATTTTAAATACATTACTATTATATGCAACTCTAAATAAATTTGCCAGGACAGATTGGGTGTCACATCATACTCTTCTCTTCAGAATACTTGATCCTTTTGCAGTTGGTGAAGTTATTACTGCAACAATCAAGAAAGAGATATTAGAAGCTGCGTGTATGGCTCTCATTGTAGAAGAGAGCACTGAAGTTGCAGATGTTTTATGTTCTGCAATATGCAACTTTTTTTTTTCAAGGTGCAATTTTTCCAATTTTGAGATGTTAACTCTGATAAGCCTGCTGATGGTTTGTTTCAAAATTCCCTCCAAATAATAAACAAGTTTAAGTGTGGTTTCAAACTAATTGTGCATATCTACGATACTGCAACAGTAATGGCCTCTGTGTTTTCTGAGATCTGTTAAGGGATGTAAAAGGGAAGATCAACTTAGAAATGAAGACATAAGAAATGAATTAAACATCGATCTGTTTTATTAAAATTAATGGAATATAGAGAAAATTGGCTCCAACATTTAGGAAGACTGACTCCGGAGAGAATCCGAAAGGACGAAGATCAATAGGACGACCTAGGAAACGATGGATCGATGTGAGACCGGAACAGGCTATAGCCTAATCCATGGGAATAGAAGAAGAAGAAGAAGAAGAAGAAGAAGAAGAAGAAGAAGAAGAAGAAGAAGAAGAAGAAGAAGAAGAAGAAGAAGAAGAAGAAGAAGAAGAAGAAGAAGAAGAAGAAGAAGAAGAAGAAGAAGAAGAAGACCAAGGATGGAAAGTATTTTTTTAGTTATAACAGTCTTTTATTTTTTAAGGGTAGAAATATCATTAACAGTTTTTTTATATTTAAATTGTTCAATCTTCTTTTGTATAAAGTCTTTATTAAAACCATTAATTACAGCAGTATTAATAATATGTTTCTATTCTTTATTAAATTACTCTTTATTTAGGGGTATATTTATTAATCTATAAATCAAACTAAATAGTTATAAATAGTTACATTTGTATAATACTTATTGCTTCTCTGTAACTAGCTGCATTTTCTAAGTAACATCCTAATTACCTTAGTGACCGATGTTTTCATATTTGTTGTGTAAAATAAGGTTGAGTTGACTTACCCGATAACCGATCAACATCAAATTTGATCACTATAACAGTAAAACTTACGTAACTTTGCTTGGCTAGTGTTGGTTACAGCTCCTTCCTTACAACTTCAGTGAGCTGGCTCTCAAATCAATACTGAAAACAAAAGCGTATACAGACAGCGCATTTCGTCTACCTCTTGACCTTTCTTACTTCTCCGGGTTTTTGAGAAATGTTATTGACATTAACACTCACACAAAGGCTAACCAACAGTGCACACTATAAAGATCTAATGTGTTCATTTGCAGAACTTCCACTTCACTTAAACTATTTTCATACAACACTTCTTTCTATCTCTTTATGATAACCGAGATTAAAGTTCATACAAATGGCTCCATTACAAACGCAACAAAAATGCTAATGCAATAATATGAAAGGAGTTATTGGAAAGGAGGGGGTAAAGGGGAAAAGGGGAGAAGGTAAGGAGGGAGCGAAGGAGTGAGGATGTGAGAGAGGGATAAGGCGGAGAGCGGGGGAGGAAGAAGATGGAAGATGGGAGGGAGGGAAGGGGCAAATAATGAACGAAAGCAGAGAGGAATGAAGGGTGTAGGGAAGGCAGGAGGGGGGAAGAATAATCAGTGATTGGACTATTCGTATTTGGACGAATTATATTCTGGCGATAAAATATTATTACTGCTTTAATTAATGGTTTTAATAAAGATTTTATACAAAAGAAGATGGCAAAATTTAAATATCAAAAAACCATTAATGATATTTCTACCCTTAGAAAATAAAAGACGATTATAACTTTAAAAAATTTACTTACCAACCTAGGGTAAATAAACATTTTCAAAAAAGTTTTAAAGAAGTTGGTTAAACTTTAGTTCCTCAAGTGTTTTCATATTTTAAGGAGAAATAACTGTGGAGGGTCTTGGGCACATATCATGAATGTAGTGTTGAAGCAGATAGGTATGGGTCATTCTTGGATAAATGCAGAGTATGAATATAGAGGCTTCTGGAAAGAAGTTGAGATTAGAAGATATTGACAGACAAGACATTTTTCGCCAGTACAAGTGACAAAAGTTCACTGAGGTTATATAGAGAAATAAAAACAACCTGGGGGATGGAAGGATATATGTAGTAAGTTAGGGCGAGAAGGTTTTGCTTGGGCGAGAAAAGGAGTGACAAACTTGAAAGGTATAAGTCAAGAGAGGGAGCTAGATAAATGTCCATTGCGTGGAGAAGAGAATGCAGTGTTCCATTGTATATTATTTGGAGTTAAACAAAGATATGGAGAGAGCAGGCCTGGCTACGTAAATGGGACAGAAAGGTATAGGTCAAGAGAGGGAGCTAGATAAATGCCCATTGTGTGGAGAAGAGAATGCAGACTTCCATTGTATATTATATTGTAGTCAAACAAAGATATGGAGAGAGCAGGACTGGCTACGTAAATGGGACAGAAAGGTATAGGTCAAGAGAGGGAGCTAGATAAATGTCCATTGTGTGGAGAAGAGAATGCAGACTTCCATTGTATATTATATTGTAGTCAAACAAAGATATGGAGAGAGCAGGCCTGGCTACGTAAATGGGACAGAAAGGTATAGGTCAAGAGAGGGAGCTAGATAAATGTCCATTGTGTGGAGAAGAGAATGCAGACTTCCATTGTATATTATATTGTAGTCAAACAAAGATATGGAGAGAGCAGGCCTGGCTACGTAAATGGGACAGAAAGGTATAGGTCAAGAGAGGGAGCTAGATAAATGTCCATTGTGTGGAGAAGAGAATGCAGACTTCCATTGTATATTATATTGTAGTCAAACAAAGATATGGAGAGAGCAGGCCTGGCTACGTAAATGGGACAGAAAGGTATAGGTCAAGAGAGGGAGCTAGATAAATGTCCATTGTGTGGAGAAGAGAATGCAGACTTCCATTGTATATTATATTGTAGTCAAACAAAGATATGGAGAGAGCAGGCCTGGCTACGTAAATGGGACAGAAAGGTATAGGTCAAGAGAGGGAGGTAGATAAATGTCCATTGTGTGGAGAAGAGAATGCAGACTTCCATTGTATATTATATTGTAGTCAAATAAAGATATGGAGAGAGCAAGCCTGGCTACGTAAATGGGACAATTTGGAGGACGAAGTAGTAATTAGAAAAATTGCGTCAGTAAATGGGGAAAACAACAGGAGAAATATAGGGATTTATTTAAGGAAAGTTTAAGCGAGATGTCTAAGAACAATTAAGAGAAAAATGTACAGTAAGATAGGTGAAATAGTAAAATGTGTAAAAAGGAGTAGATGACCTCCAATACACAAAAACCTAGGGTTAGGTGTATGGCGACCAAATTATTATTCAATGGCAAGCAACATGCTAGGATTTTAAGGATTTAGGAATATATGGCGTTTTCCAGTATGTATTTTTTAAATTGTAATCTTGATTTTGTATTTCCACTTGATGATGTAAAAGAAAAGATGAGAAATAAATTACAAATTACAACAACAAAATTAGTTTCTCATAATAAATATAGTATTAAAATTTACTACATTTTTCTAAAAAAAACATAAAATTCCTAATAATAAAATTTCTGGAATTTATCAATTTAATTGTTTAGATTGTGATCAGGTTTATATTGGAAAGACGAAACGTAATTTAGAAACCAGAACGAAAGAACATTTTCCTAACATTAAGTATAAACAAATGATAAATCGGCTGTAGCAGATCATTTTTGGTCATTTAACCACGAAATAAATCCTGAAGTTAAATTATTAAAACAATTAAATGATGCGATAGATTTAATAATGTGGGAAAACATATTTATTTTAAAAAATAAACTAGCGTAATGAATTTTGAAATACCAGCAGTTGATTCTATTTTTAGGTTTGTTTCGTTTTCAGTAGTTGGTAATACTAAAAAAAATATAAGAAAAACAAGGTAAGCGGTATCCTTGACAACGGAGTTTATCTGTGGACTGAGGACGCAAGCGATTCTTTTGACAAATCTATCTTCATTTGAAAAGAAGTATTAACACATATTTCTTAAAATAAGTGGAGACTTAGGGGCAAATATTTGTATTCGTGTAATATTTATTGCTTGACTGTAGCTAGCTTCATTTTCTACGCAAGCTAATCAATCTCCAATAAATACTATTCACGCAAAGACTCCTATTCAGATTTTGCAAAAACTGATCCATGAGGAAGGAGAGAGTAATGTATTTAACATAACCGCAAAAATCCCATATTTTTAGCTCAAATAGTTTTCCTAACACAAATAAATAAAGTAGATACCATTACATTATAACAATGCATTGCGACGTAAGCACTAATGAATATCATTATTGGTTGGCATGTATGCGTGAACGTATATTTGAAATTACTCAGAACTGAAACGTAAACATTTGACAAACGTGATAAAAGAAATATGTACCTTGAATAAGCCAAGGTGTTTGTTAAATTCGATGAGAGGAAACAATGCACTTCTTGCTGGTCTGGCAGAACGTGTCTGGTCACATTATATCTTTGTTTATAAATGATTCGTAATCTCTATTTACTCTAGAGAGTTCAAAGCAGCATTATTCAGTTACTCTTCCATGAAAAAGTGTATCAGCTTGATCAATGAGACGCGACCCACCTCCCCCCCCCCCCTTACTACTGCTATAACAATGCAATAGAGTTGATGTGGGCCCAAATTATCTTGCAAACAGAAATAATACTTTTAAACTGACTGAAGCTGAACAACTTAATCACAAAGAAATTGACAAGGAACACAACAAGACTGGGAAAACTGCGTGAGACATAAGATAAACTACAAGAAGACGACTTTTGTAAAGAAATAGCACGTAACGAGATTTTGGAACCTGTCATCATAAATTTGCAGTACTCAGACGTTGAAGACAATAACAATGACGAATTATCTCTTAACGTAAGTAACATTCACAGCTATATGGATGAACCGCTGATATTTTCGTTGGATTAGAAAAATAAGTAATTCATCAAATATAATTAACTTTAAACTAAATATTTAAAACATTCGCGTAATATACGAATATCCATCTAGTACTCAATTTTGTACCAACTACAAATACATTGTATACATTTGCTCGAATACATTCTAAAGAGATGGTCTTTGCATTTTTGTTTATTATTCTGTACAGCACTAATCTTTAAATCTTCTCTTGTTTCTTCGTTTGTTAATCTATCAACCTCGTTACTCCCTTAACTGTCAGCTGTTTTTGTTTTTCTGTCGTAAAACCCACCTTTCAGATCCATATGTATTTACTAGGACAGCCATAACTTGATAATATTAAATGGTCTTTCTCTTTTTCTATTTTTTAAAGTATTTCTAATAGTTCCACATATACAGGATGTAACAAAACACTTGTCAAAACTTTGGGAAAGCCTTTCTTTCTTTTCTTTCTTTCTTGAAACATAATAGCTTGCTATTTCTTGTCCCATCATTGCGACATTACGCACCGCAACTGAAATCAGTGATTTATTCAAACAAAACTTCTTCAAATACACCTACATACAGTCAACATGTTAAAATACTTAAAATAATCTTTACATGAACTAGGATTCATGCACGATTATGCCTAATTTGAACTTCGAATGCCTAATTTGCATTTCACTGTTACACCGAGGTGTGAGTATAACTTCTAAACTTCTGCCACAGTGTAATGCACTGCCTAGAACCTGTTGTCACACATTCTCCCAACTACAAAGTTAAGCGTGTAAGATAAATTCCCAAGTAATGGTCCCAAAAATGGAGCTAGTTTACCAACAGAAAGAAACCAATAAAAGTACAAGCGCGATGTGGAATGCTGAGTCGGTGACAAATTCCCCAACTTCAAGCCTCAACAACCACCAAAGTTTGTTTTCAGGGAAACCGATACCGCCTCACTCACATTTTGCACTCTGTTTATTCAACTCTTACTTAGATACCTCTGTTTTTACCTTACCACGTTCCTAAAAGTTTCGCATTCCAACCCACATCTTCAGAGCATAGAGGCAATTTTTTTAAAAAAAGATCTGACCTTCTTTTTTGTGTGTTTTTTTATTTACATCCTTCAATGTTAAGTCATATCGGACGATGAAGTATGTTTAAATGAGTACAGTGTACTCAGAGCGTAGACTTGCCAGACATTCATCTTTCAGAATAATAGAAAACCTCCAACGTTAAGTCATATCCGACGATCAATAAAGTATGTTTAAATGAGTACAGGGTACATAGAGCTTAGAGTTACCAGACATTCATCTTTCAGGATAAGGTAAAACCTCCAACGTTAAGTCATATAGGACGATGAATGAAATGATGTTCAAATGAGTACAGGGTACATAGAGCTTAGAGTTACCAGACATTCATCTTTCAGGATAAGAGAAAACCTCCAACGTTAAGTCATATCGGACGATGAATGAAATGATGTTCAAATGAGTACAGGGTACATAGAGCTTAGAGTTACCAGACATTCATCTTTCAGGATAAGAGAAAACCTCCAACGTTAAGTGATATCGGACGATGAATGAAATGATGTTCAAATGAGTACAGGGTACATAGAGCTTAGAGTTACCAGACATTCATCTTTCAGGATAAGAGAAAACCTCCAACGTTAAGTCATATCAGACGATAAATAAAGTATGTTTAAATGAGTACAGCGTACATAGAGCGTAGAGTTACCAGACATTCGTCTTTCAGAATAAGAGAAAACCTCCAACGTTAAGTCATATCCGAGGATAAATAAAGTATGTTTAAATGAGTACAGCGTACATAGAGCTTAGAGTTACCAGACATTCATCTTTCAGAATAAGAGAAAACCTCCAACGTTAAGTCATTTCGGACGATGAATGAAGTGATGTTTAAATGAGTACAGCGTACATAGAGCGTAGACTTACCAGACATTCATCTTTTAGGATAAGAGAAAACCTCCAACGTTAAGTCATATCGGACGATGAATGAAATGATGTTCAAATGAGTTCAGGGTACATAGAGCTTAGACTTACTAGACATTCATCTTTCAGGGTAATAGAAAACCTCCAACGTTAAGTCATATCGGACGATGAATGAAATGATGTTCAAATGAGTACATGGTACATAGAGCTTAGAGTTACCAGACATTCATCTTTCAGGATAAGGGAAAACCTCCAACGTTAAGTCATATCGGACGATGAATGAAATGATGTTCAAATGAGTACAGGGTACATAGAGCTTAGAGTTACCAGACATTCATCTTTCAGGATAAGAGAAAACATCCAACGTTAAGTCATATCCGACGATAAATGAAGTATGTTTAAATGAGTACAGGGTACATAGAGCTTAGAGTTACCAGACATTCATCTTTCAGGATAAGAGAAAACCCCCAACGTTAAGTGATATCGGACGATGAATGAAATGATGTTCAAATGAGTACAGGGTACATAGAGCTTAGAGTTACCAGACATTCATCTTTCAGGATAAGAGAAAACCTCCAACGTTAAGTCATATCGGACGATGAATGAACAATGTTTAAATGAATACAGGGTACACAGAGCGTAGACTTACCAGACATTCATCATTCGGAATAAGAGAAAACCTCCAACGTTAAGTCATATCGGACGATGAATGAAATGATGTTCAAATGAGTACAGGGTACATAGAGCGTAGACTTACCAGACATTCATCATTCGGAATAAGAGAAAACCTCCAACGTTAAGTCATATCGGACGATGAATGAAATGATGTTCAAATAAGTACAGGGTACGTAGAGCTTAGAGTTACCAGACATTCATCTTTCAGGATAAGAGAAAACCTCCAACGTTAAATCATATCGGACGATGGATGAAATGATGTTCAAATGAGTACAGTGTACATAGAGCTTAGAGTTACCAGACATTCATCTTTCAGGATAAGGGGAAACCTCCAACGTTAAGTCATCTCGGAGGAGGCATGAAATAATGTTCAGATGAGTACAGGGTACATAGAGCTTAGAGTTACTATTCATTATCTTATATTTTTAAGCTTTTTCTAATAGTTCCACATGTATGTTGCTGCTTTTCCTGATTCCTTCAAAATGTACCCGAGTTATACTAATTGGCAAAAACATAAAAGGTGGGGACTGAGTTTTAACCTGGCACTCTAAAATAAAAATTCCCATCTATTTTCTTACTAAAATTGTCGTTTATGATATCAACCAATTCAAACATATTTGAAGTATTGTAAACTTGCATTGTTTATGCAGCAGGGCGCTCTGGCTCGAAAATGGAAGATACAACTGTGCGAGGTCGGATTAAGTATTACATGGGTGTGGCGTGAGACTGTTTCGGCTTAGTAGGTAAGTACTTGTGGCAGACTTTACTTCTACCTGAGCGATTTAACGTAAACCGCTTACCTTACCAAAACATGTTTTACGGAAATATTAATTTGATTACAGCAAAGCTAGATGAATATCGTGCACTAATACTCTTATAGTTTACCTCTAAGATGCATCCTATTTTTCACTCCACTTGTTAGTTGGCCACTTTTGTAGCCAAAATGCTTACGAAATACATTAAAGAAACATATTTCAAGTTTACATATTTGAGTTTGCCCTTATTTACACAAAACTTCCATTATATTTGAAAACCAATGCTTGTTGCCATGTCACTAAATGTATTCAAATCTTTATGCTGCCCGCCTCGGTAGCGTGGATGTTAGCGTGTCTAATTCACGTTCAATAGGCACCTAGTTGGAATCTTGGTTAGGTTAAGTTACCTAGACAACGTGTCTTCTGGAGTTTTTCCTTATCCTTAAAGACGAATGTCGGGTGACTCTAAGCTCTATGGACCCTGGACACATTTTAGCATCACCTTACCCATCTCATTCACCGTCCGATATGATTTAACGTTCGAGGATGTACAATCAAAAATATTAATGCTGAACATGCCGCCCTTCTCAACACTAATATATTGCCATATCTTTATGTGAAATTGAACGGTATTGACAAAGTATCACAGTCCACTAATTGCAAGATTTGGGATGCCAAACTATTTCCAACACTACAGCAATGAGAAAGGCATTATACAGTGAACCATTTCAATGGGCCATAATGTTTGAACCAATAATAGGAGACACGTGTAACTTTGGGAGAATATAACACACAATTGAGAGATTACATTACACTATTTACATCTCAGAGAAAATGTTGAAAGTGTTCTCTACCAGCATCTATACATGTCTCGGCATATTCTAATGCGGCAACTACTTGACTTAACAACATCTAACTCAAAAAGGCTGACTTAACAACTTTTATTTCTGAAAGTGACGACCATTCAACATACCAGGGACATAATATTGTGACTGTGTGGGTTCGTGAAATTAAAAGTTCGATTGTACCACTCAAAAATGTTTTTTATTTCCACCGAATTACAATCGGAACTCTTGCCGATTACACAGAATTACGTAGCGCACACAATCACAATTCACCAGTTCGTCCGTCACAGTTCCACTCTGCACTCGCAGTTACGTACACTCCTCCGATGCACGTACACAGTCTTCCAGTCCGTTCACTAGCACGGCGCTCCTCACAGCTGCTCGCCAAGAACTGAACTGACTCCAAGAGCCAAGAGCAGGTGCAGGTCGCCCGGGTTCTCCCGGGCGGAGGGTTACACGCCACGGTACCTATCCGATGTGCGGATTTACCCGTGCGGTAAGATAGATGTAAGTTTTTGCGCAAGCTTGCGTGTCGTTATGTTAGACGGCGCAGTTGGCCTCTACTGTTGCTTCTGGTGCCGGGATATTCCCCTCGGGGAACAGTGCCCGTTCCACCCTGCTTTTACGGTCGCTAGCGAGCCGACAAGCCGTGGTGGAACCAGTAGCGAGAGGCCAGATGGAAATTTGGTTGTTGGTTTTGGTATTTCCAGGTCGTGCGCGCGTCCCAGGGCACGACTGCAGGTGTTAACCTGCCAGCCGCGGCGAGGGCGCGAGGTGACCTGGCGGTGATTGTTAGGGGAAGGAGGGGAGGCAGACTCTACCACCCAAGGGCGTCCTTGGGTAGGCGATAGCTCCTCCGTCTCCTGGGGATACGGTGGTCGTATTGACCAAGTGTATTCACCAGCTGGTTAGGGTGGGGGTGATCTTGGCATACAATGCGCGTGTTCGTTCGCGAAGGACGTCTACGACGTATGGTATGCCAGACTGGGTGTGCAGGAAGTGAGATGGAAACCTGCGGTCGGTACCTTAAGGCCCTGTTCTGCACGGCTTGCATTCTACGGAGGCTGGTATGAGCCACCGAACCCCAGACCTCGCATCCGTACAGGATCAGAGGCGGGACGATCGCACGGTATGTCCGCAGTTTGAGGCGGATGGACATGGTGGATCGGAAGATGGGGTAGAGTTGCCTGAGTGCAGCGTGGCCGAGGCCGGTCTTTGCCCTGACGTGCAGAGTGAAAGTGAGGCCGCGGTCCAGTTGGATTCCCAGGTATTTGGCGGTTCGAACCCAGGGGATTCTTCTCCGCCTTAACCGCAGGTCACCTTCTGGGCGCCAGCTACGGGTCTTAGCCAGCATAAGAGTCGAGCTCTTCTGCGGGCTAGTGGCCATCCTCCACTTCTCACTCCACCTGCCAATGGCGTGGAGCTGACGCTGTAGAGGGGGAGACAGTAGCGGACGTTCTTGTTTTGCGCCAGTATGAGAACGTCGTCGGCATACTGACACACAACAGTGCGCAGTTCCGTGGGTAGGTCAGACATGTAGGCGGCGAAGAGTAGCGAGGACAGGACACTGCCTTCCGGGACTCCAGCCGCTATGGATCTGACAGAGGATAGCTTCCCCTCGACCCGCACTCTGAAGGTGGGGTCCTTGAGGAAGCTGCTGAGTATTGACAGGTAGGGAGGGGGGAGTTGTGCTTCTTTAAGTTTGAACAACAACCCCTGGTGCCACGTGGTGGTGAAGGCCTCCTCCACGTCCAAGAGCACAGCGATGGTTTTGAGGCCGTCCTGGAATCCCAGAGCAGCCTTCTCCGCCAAGCGCAGTAACTGCAAGGTGGTGGAGTGGCCCCGACGGAAACCGAATTGGTGATCCGGGAGTAGGTGCCTTTCCTCGAAGAGAGGAGTTAGGCGGGGGAGGAGTAATCGTTCAAAGATCTTTGAGACGATTGGGAGCAAGCTGATGGATCGGTAACTTTCCGGAAAAACTGGATTCTTGCGCGGCTTCAATATGCATACCACCCTTGCCTCTTTCCAACAAGTTGGAAAGTGGCGCAGGGTGAGGCATGCGTTGTAAATCCGCGTCAAGTGGATCACAGCCTTCCGAGGAAGGTGCTGGAGCATGGTGGCTGTGACACCATCGTGCCCAGGGGATTTATTGGGTTTGAGGCTATTGATATGGGCGGTCACCTGCTTAGGGGTGACGATGGGGAGGTGGATCTCCGCATGTGGAGGTGGTGTTGCCTCGTAGAGGTACTCCACCGTGTCCTCCACATGTTCGGTGGACTCGTCGTCTTGGGGGGTCTTCCCTTGGTTCGAATTGACTCTCCAAGTAGTCTGCGAAACACGTGGCTTTCTCTTGGGGCTCGAATGCGAGCCTTCCACGAGTAGTATGAGACTCGCCAACTGCAGCCGCTTTTTATAGGAATATCGCTGTTTCTGGAAGTCTCGCGTTTCATTGAATCACCCCGAAGGTTCTAGATGGCAGGGGGAGGGGACAGGGACGGCCAGTAATGTTTCTCCAACCATCCCTTCGTTAGCGCTATAAGACAAATGGGTAGGCGTGATCGAATGCCTCCCGGCCCTCACCAAGCCGCCAGTTGGTCGTGTCTTCCGATAATTGGGTGACAATATGTTCGAGCTAACATTTTCTGATCCGAAAATCTTTTAGCACTATTACAGAACTGGTATTCAGAGTACTTATCGTGTGTTTAACAGGATATCTAAAAAACATTGACTTAACAACTTCTGAATCTGAGTGCTTCAATTAGATAACAGATGCATAGTGGATCACGGAGATAAAGAGCTTGCATAAGCAGATAAATATAGCCCTGAGATAGAAGGCTTGTCAAAACAGATAAAGCTAGAACGTTCTGTTGACTTCTCGATTGATGAAGATCGTTCGGTTTCCTGATTGTTTTGGAACAGTATGGAATTATCAGTGGAGGTATTTAAGAAAGTCACGACTCGCCAAAGAGAAATAAACAGAGTCCAAAACAAGAGTAAAGGGTTGTAACCAGAGTTTATGTTGTAAACAGATGTAATCAGAACACTGTTTGTGAGGTCATCGACCTTGGTAGATAGTGATTGTGTATGTGACGTAATGCTGCTACTGTGAGTCTATTTCTACGATAGTAAAGAATGTCTTGAATTTCTGCAAGTTGGACTTTTAATTCTACGATCCCACAAAGCCACAATACTTGTAAAATGCTGAACGATGAATAGCTTCACTCCAACTGTTCAACAAATTGGGGACATATTTGGAAAAGGCAAGGCACATTTGGTCATGCCACTATACTTGGACTTGCTTATCGCAATAGTTGCAATTCCGGTTTCAGAGACGTAAGGCAGAAGAATACACAGGTCCCATATTTGCATGCGAACTATATGACATCACGGAAACGTAACTACAGATGCACTCACATGTCTTTCTCTTGTACAAACCATTCTTACAAAGGTTTTCCTTGTAGCAGGCACACACTGCACTGAAATAAGAACTAGGTCATGTGATTTGTGCCCGTATAAATTTTATTTTATGAAGTTTTAAGCAATTCTAAAAGTAATGGAAGAATTTAAGTATGTAATGAATCACATTTATTTGACAACCAAACCAGACCAACGTCCATTTATGGAATATTACATTCCAAGAAGGCAGCACATAGAAGATTTAAGCAAGCCAATTCCATAAAACATATCTCAGCACGCATAAATATTCTATTGGAATGCAACACGAAGTGTCATCAATTAATAATTACTAGGCAGCGGATTTAGAGGCACTCAAAATGTGTGAAATATGCAGGCAAAAACGCAATAAAATGGGCAAAATGGGCACTTAAATAGGCACTAATCAATTGCTACTTAAACACTTAGAAATACACAATTTTAGTAAAATGGCTCTTAAAATGCACTATAACAAAATGACAATCGCAACATATGCTGCAACAAAACACATACTATTTTGCGGTTCCCTAGGCGAAATAGTTCTACATTTATTCCAAATGTCATAAATGGCTCCACAGCCACTTAAAATAACAGATATTGTTGTATCATTAAAGTACATATAAATCCACTTCACTAAGTAAGAACCATAATGTTCAGAAAGGTGCGGAGTAATTAACTATGTCAAAAAAAATGCGTTTGGGGGCGGGGACCTCAAGGGTGAAAATTGAAATATCTGAAGCTTCTGTTAGATTTGTTTCAAATTTATACCATTTACGTTTGTGATCGATCAAGAATGGAATAATACCAAATTTCAGCTTTCTGGTTACAACAGTTTCTGAGGAATTAACAGTTTATGTCTAAATTACAGGAGATTTTCAAAATGTCCCACATATTGTAATTTTAAAAGTTAATGCTTGGGGTATAAGTTTCTGCATCTATTTTAACCTATTAATGACTTGTACCTACGTGAAATATTTGTCTTCGCCATATCAACGAAGGGAGAAAATAACACTAGGGAACACGTTTTTTGTACCCGAAACAAAATAGGCTAATTCTTATGCAAAATGACTCGCTGATTCCAAAAATGCATCTGAAAATGCTGTATCACGTAACGTTCTTAAGATATTCTTATTCTTATTCTTTTATATAAAATTACAGAAATGAGGTATGATACCAACCCATATTGACTTAATTTAAAATAATAGCCATGTTATTATTAAATAATATTTTTATACCTGTAAAGAATATGAATACTATTCGAAATAACTAGTTAAAATTTTCCATCACGTAAGATTTATCAGTAAAATTAATTTTAGAGTCTACTATAAAAATCGTATTTACATGGATGTGCCCAACTCAAAATAAATTAAGTTGACAAACTAGTGATGCAGGATTTCATAACTTATCATGAAGACCTAAATACATCTTATTTTGTTTTCTCTAGTGGAAAAGATTCCTATCTTGAATCTTTAGGTTCACAGATAACCCCCTCTTATCACGCTCCTCTCCTCCTGAGTAAATAAACAGATGTGTTAGCTTGAGTGCTCCTCTGGGTGGTCTGGTATACAGGTGTGTCTAGAAAAAATAAGTCGAGTGTCAAATATCCAAGTGTTCCATCAGCAATAGGACCAGTACCTCATGAAGATCTTCCGGTGCCTGATCCTCCGAAAGCATGGGTTGAAGAATGTGATGGACCAAGTTCAAATCATGATGTAGATGACAGTGAACCCTCAACATCCCAAGACCCTAATTATCAATGTGAACGAAGTGAAGAAAACATTTTTTTTCTGTAGAAGAACTAAACGATCTTATTCGTGATTTGAAACTAGGTAAAAGGGAGTCAGAATTACTGGGTTCCAGGCTACAGGAGTGGAATTTCCTGGCAAAAGAGACTAAAATAACATTTTACCGATCTCGACATAAACAGTATTCACAGTATTTCACAACGAAAGACAACACGTGTTTCTGTATTAATGTTAATGGTTTAATGAAGGAATTGGGTATAGAGCATTTTACCGAAGATTGGCGCCTCTTTATTGACTCTTCTAAATACAGCTTAAAGGCAGTGTTGCTTCATAATGGCAATTTTTTACCTTCAATACCTTTATTTCATGCCATAGGAATGAAAGAGACATACGATTCCATGTCCATCATTTTAGATGCTATTAGTTATCAAAACCATGGCTGGGAAATTTGTAGTGACCTCAAGGTAGTTGCATTGCTAACGGGACTGCAGGGAGGTTTCACAAAATATTGCTGATTTTGTGCTTATGGGACAGTAGGGCAACTGACAAGCATTTTATAGTGAAAGAGTGTGGGAAAAGGGAAGACTATACCCCAGGAGCAAGCAATGTTAAGTATGTGCCTCCAGTAGACCCAAACAAAGTTCTTCTCCCCACACTTCACATAGAGCTCGGGTTAATGAAGAATTTTGTTAAAGGTTTGGACAAAAGTGGAAGTGCATTTGAGTATTTAAGAAGTATCTTTCCCAAAATAAGTGAATCTAAATTGAAGGAAGGTATATTTGTCGGTCCTCAAATAAGACTACTTCTTAAAAACAGTGTTTTTGAATCAAAGCTTGAACGTGTTGAAGTGGCAGCATGGAAATCATTTAAATCAGTGGTGGAAGGCTTCCTGGGCAATAACAAAGAAGAAAATTATGAAACTTTAGTCTCAAAACTATTAAGGAGCTACAAAGACATGGGTTGCCATATATCACTTAAAATCCACTTTTTGCGCTCTCACCTTGATAGTTTCCCTACAAACCTAGGAGCTGTAGTAAGTGATGAGCAAGGTGAGCGTTTTCATCAGGTTCTTTCTGTGATGGAAAGACGTTACCAGGGTCGCTGGGATTCAGCCATGATGGGAGACTATTGTTGGTTCCTCAAACGGGTGAGTACATGTCAATACAAAAAAAAAAAAAGAAAAAAAAAGAAAAATCAACAGTGAAACACTTCTGAGATAATTCAGGTATGTGGTTTTCATCATTATCTTGTGTTTATTTATTTTAATAATAATAATTAATAATAACTATTATTTTCAATGTTATTTGGCAATAAAATACCTATTATTTTCAATTAATCAAATATGAGTTATCACATCACATTTCTGTAGGATTTCATAAAAAATTATGAATACCTAAAAAACGTTACGTGATACAGCATTTTGAGGGGCATTTTTAGAATCAGCAGATCAGTTTACATAAGAATTTGCCTATTTTGTTTCGGGTACATAAAAATAATTCTTTTTTTTTTTTTTTGGTCCCCAGTGTAATCACAGCTATTTAACAATTATTTTCCTAAGCGTTTTCAGTAAGAAGTAAACATTATAATTACTGTCAATACAAATAACGAAAACACAACAAATGTAAATGTAAATGCAGTTGTCCTGACAGACATGTTTAGAATTTCATACAGATTAATAGAAAACTGCATCCTGAGTAACATTTTGAAGTTAGGAAAATGTAGCAAATATGGAATCTGAGAAATCTGAAGTTAAAATTACGTAATAGCAGCTACGATACAGGTGTAAGGTTGTTTAAATAGTCATGTGACTTTTCTGTAGTGCCACTAGAAAAAAAACGTTATATTATTCAAATATGTCTATATTAATTTTAAGACAGAAAACCAAATTTCTTACTGTTGTAAGCTTTGGGCCAATTTGCACAAATTTAATAAACCCCTTTTTGTATATTCAATGTGCAGCAGTAAGGAATTTCTCTTCCCCGAAAACTTCACATTGAAACCAACAAATACAAAAGCTGTTGTCACAAATTACAAGCAGAGGAAATTGGCTAAAAAGGCAGTTTTAGGCACTAATAAACAGAATGGGCACAAACGTATGAAATAAGCATTTATAGGCACTATAAAACTAAGATATTAGGCTAATAATTATAGGAAACGTGCTTATAACTTAAAAGCCTACGTTTCTGAACAAAGCAATAAAATAGGCAAATAGGGCAAAATCCGCCCCTAGTCATTATTCTCTCTTATTTTAATGAAAATTATTATTTGGAGCTTCCCTCGCTTTGAAAGTCACACCTCGCTACTGTACCTACGTGTGACTGTACAATAGAAAGAGTACTAAAGAGTAGCCTTAGTTCTTTGAGACATTATTCTCTCTTATTTTAATGAAAATTATCATTTGGAGCTTCCCTCGCTTTGAAAGTCACGCCTCGCTACTATACCTACGTGTGACTGTACAACAGAAGGAGTACTGAAGAGCAGCCTAGTTCTTTGAGTCATTATTCTCTTATTTTAATGCAAATTATTATTTGGAGCTTCCCTCGCTTTGAAAGTCACACCTCGCTACTGGTCCTGCGTGTGACTACATAGAAAGAGTACTGAAGAGTAGCCTTAGTTCTTTGAGTGATTATTCTCTCTTATTTTAATGAAAATTATTATTTGGAGCTCCCCTCGCTTTGAAAGTCACACATCGCTACTGAACCTATGTGTGACTGTACAATAGAAAGAGTACTGAAGAGTAGCCTTAGTTCTTTGAGTCATTATTCTCTTATTTTAATGCAAATTATTATTTCGAGCTCCCCTCGCTTTGAAAGTCACACCTCGCTACTGGTCCTGCGTGTGACTAAATAGAAAGAGTACTGAAGAGTAGCCTTAGTTCTTTGAGTGATTATTCTCTCTTATTTTAATGAAAATTATTATTTGGAGCTCCCCTCGCTTTGAAAGTCACACATCGCTACTGAACCTATGTGTGACTGTACAATAGAAAGAGTACTGAAGAGTAGCCTTAGTTCTTTGAGTCATTATTCTCTGTTATTTTAATGAAAATTATTATTTGGAGTTCCCCTCGCTTTGAAAGTCACACCTCGCTACTGGACCTATGTGTGACTGTACAACAGAAGGAGTACTGAAGAGCAGCCTAGTTCTTTGAGTCATTATTCTCTTATTTTAATGCAAATTATTATTTCGAGCTCCCCTCGCTTTGAAAGTCACACCTCGCTACTGGTCCTGCGTGTGACTAAATAGAAAGAGTACTGAAGAGTAGCCTTAGTTCTTTGAGTGATTATTCTCTCTTATTTTAATGAAAATTATTATTTGGAGCTCCCCTCGCTTTGAAAGTCACACATCGCTACTGAACCTATGTGTGACTGTACAATAGAAAGAGTACTGAAGAGTAGCCTTAGTTCTTTGAGTCATAATTCTCTGTTATTTTAATGAAAATTATTATTTGGAGTTCCCCTCGCTTTGAAAGTCACACCTCGCTACTGGACCTATGTGTGACTGTACAATAGAAAGAGTAATGAAGAGTAGCCTTAGTTCTTTGAGTGATTATTCTCTCTTATTTTAATGAAAATTATTACTTGGAGCTCCCTTCGCTTTGAAAGTCACACCTCGCTACTGGACCTATGTGTGACTGTACAATAGAAAGAGTACTAAAGAGTAGCCTTAGTTCTTTGAGTGATTATTCTCTCTTACTTTAATGAAAATTATTACTTGGAGCTTCCCTCGCTTCGAAAGTCACGCCTCGCTACTGGACCTATGTGTGACTGTACAATAGAAACAGTACTGCAGAGTAGCCTTAGTTCTTTGAGTCATTATTCTCTGTTATTTTAATGAAAATTGTTATTGGAGCTTCCCTCGCTTTGAAAGTCACACCTCGCTACTGTACCTACGTGTGACTGTACAATAGAAAGAGTACTGAAGAGTAGCCTTAGTTCTTTGAGTCATTATTCTCTTTCATTTTAATGAAAGCTATTATTTCGAGCTTCCCTTGCTTTGAAAGTCACGCCTCGCTACTGGGCCTACGTGTGACTACAATAAAAAGAGTACTGAAGAGTAGTCTTAGTTCTTTGAGTGATTATTCTCTCTTATTTTAATGAAAATTATTATTTGGAGCTCCCCTCGCTTTGAAAGTCACACCTCGCTACTGTACCTACGTGTGACTGTACAATAGAAAGAGTACTAAAGAGTAGCCTTAGTTCTTTGAGACATTATTCTCTCTTATTTTAATGAAAATTATCATTTGGAGCTTCCCTCGCTTTGAAAGTCACGCCTCGCTACTATACCTACGTGTGACTGTACAACAGAAGGAGTACTGAAGAGCAGCCTAGTTCTTTGAGTCATTATTCTCTTATTTTAATGCAAATTATTATTTCGAGCTCCCCTCGCTTTGAAAGTCACACCTCGCTACTGGTCCTGCGTGTGACTAAATAGAAAGAGTACTGAAGAGTAGCCTTAGTTCTTTGAGTGATTATTCTCTCTTATTTTAATGAAAATTATTATTTGGAGCTCCCCTCGCTTTGAAAGTCACACATCGCTACTGAACCTATGTGTGACTGTACAATAGAAAGAGTACTGAAGAGTAGCCTTAGTTCTTTGAGTCATTATTCTCTGTTATTTTAATGAAAATTATTATTTGGAGTTCCCCTCGCTTTGAAAGTCACACCTCGCTACTGGACCTATGTGTGACTGTACAACAGAAGGAGTACTGAAGAGCAGCCTAGTTCTTTGAGTCATTATTCTCTTATTTTAATGCAAATTATTATTTCGAGCTCCCCTCGCTTTGAAAGTCACACCTCGCTACTGGTCCTGCGTGTGACTACATAGAAAGAGTACTGAAGAGTAGCCTTAGTTCTTTGAGTGATTATTCTCTCTTATTTTAATGAAAATTATTATTTGGAGCTCCCCTCGCTTTGAAAGTCACACATCGCTACTGAACCTATGTGTGACTGTACAATAGAAAGAGTACTGAAGAGTAGCCTTAGTTCTTTGAGTCATTATTCTCTTATTTTAATGCAAATTATTATTTCGAGCTCCCCTCGCTTTGAAAGTCACACCTCGCTACTGGTCCTGCGTGTGACTAAATAGAAAGAGTACTGAAGAGTAGCCTTAGTTCTTTGAGTGATTATTCTCTCTTATTTTAATGAAAATTATTATTTGGAGCTCCCCTCGCTTTGAAAGTCACACATCGCTACTGAACCTATGTGTGACTGTACAATAGAAAGAGTACTGAAGAGTAGCCTTAGTTCTTTGAGTCATTATTCTCTGTTATTTTAATGAAAATTATTATTTGGAGTTCCCCTCGCTTTGAAAGTCACACCTCGCTACTGGACCTATGTGTGACTGTACAACAGAAGGAGTACTGAAGAGCAGCCTAGTTCTTTGAGTCATTATTCTCTTATTTTAATGCAAATTATTATTTCGAGCTCCCCTCGCTTTGAAAGTCACACCTCGCTACTGGTCCTGCGTGTGACTAAATAGAAAGAGTACTGAAGAGTAGCCTTAGTTCTTTGAGTGATTATTCTCTCTTATTTTAATGAAAATTATTATTTGGAGCTCCCCTCGCTTTGAAAGTCACACATCGCTACTGAACCTATGTGTGACTGTACAATAGAAAGAGTACTGAAGAGTAGCCTTAGTTCTTTGAGTCATTATTCTCTGTTATTTTAATGAAAATTATTATTTGGAGTTCCCCTCGCTTTGAAAGTCACACCTCGCTACTGGACCTATGTGTGACTGTACAATAGAAAGAGTAATGAAGAGTAGCCTTAGTTCTTTGAGTGATTATTCTCTCTTATTTTAATGAAAATTATTACTTGGAGCTCCCTTCGCTTTGAAAGTCACACCTCGCTACTGGACCTATGTGTGACTGTACAATAGAAAGAGTACTAAAGAGTAGCCTTAGTTCTTTGAGTGATTATTCTCTCTTACTTTAATGAAAATTATTACTTGGAGCTTCCCTCGCTTCGAAAGTCACGCCTCGCTACTGGACCTATGTGTGACTGTACAATAGAAACAGTACTGCAGAGTAGCCTTAGTTCTTTGAGTCATTATTCTCTGTTATTTTAATGAAAATTGTTATTGGAGCTTCCCTCGCTTTGAAAGTCACACCTCGCTACTGTACCTACGTGTGACTGTACAATAGAAAGAGTACTGAAGAGTAGCCTTAGTTCTTTGAGTCATTATTCTCTTTCATTTTAATGAAAGCTATTATTTCGAGCTTCCCTTGCTTTGAAAGTCACGCCTCGCTACTGGGCCTACGTGTGACTACAATAAAAAGAGTACTGAAGAGTAGTCTTAGTTCTTTGAGTGATTATTCTCTCTTATTTTAATGAAAATTATTATTTGGAGCTCCCCTCGCTTTGAAAGTCACACCTCGCTACTGGAACTACGTGTGACTGTACAATAGAAAGAGTACTGAAGAGTAGCCTTAGTTCTTTGAGTGATTATTCTCTCTTATTTTAATGAAAATTATTATCTGTAGCTTCCCTCGCTTTGAAAGTCACACCTCGCTACTGTACCTACGTGTGACTGTACAATAGAAAGAGTACTGAAGAGTAGCCTTAGTTCTTTGAGTCATTATTCTCTTTCATTTTAATGAAAGCTATTATTTCGAGCTTCCCTTGCTTTGAAAGTCACGCCTCGCTACTGGGCCTACGTGTGACTACAATAGAAAGAGTACTGAAGAGTGGCCTTAGTTCTTTTAGTCATTATTCTCTCTTATTTTAATGAAAATTATTATTTGGAGCTTCCCTCGCTTTGAAAGTCACGCCTCGCTACTGGGCCTACGTGTGACTGTACAATAGAAAGAGTACTGAAGAGTAGCCTTAATTCTTTGAGTCATTATTCTCTTTTATTTTAATGAAAATTATTATTTGGAGCTTCCCTCACTTTGAAAGTCACACCTCGCTACTGTACCTACGTGTGACTGTACAATAGAAAGATTACTAAAGAGTAGCCTTAGTTCTTTGAGTCATTATTCTCTTTTATTTTAATGAAAATTATTATTTGGAGCTGCCCTCGCTTTGAAAGTCACACCTCGCTACTGGGCCTATGTGTGACTGTACAATAGAAAGAGTACTGAAGAGTAGTCTTAGTTCTTTGAGTGATTATTCTCTCTTATTTTAATGAAAATTATTATTTGGAGCTTCCCTCGCTTTGAAAGTTACACCTCGCTACTGTACCTACGTGTGACTGTACAATAGATAGAGTACTGAAGAGTAGTCTTAGGTCTTTGAGTCATTATTCTCTCTTATTTTAATGAAAATTATTATTTGGAGCTCCCCTCGCTTTGAAAGTCACACCTCGCTACTGGAACTACGTGTGACTGTACAACAGAAAGATTACTGAAGAGTAGTCTTAGTTCTTTGAGTCATTATTCTCTCCTATTTTAATGAAAATTATTACTTGGAGCTGCCCTGGCTTTGAAAGTTATGCATCACCAGTGATTGAAGTGCACAGTCACATGTGGCCAAACTAATGAATGATTTCACACTGTTTGTGTTTAATTCCTAAATGGAGTTACCCAACCACTGTATTTGGTTTGGTTAGGGCTGACCTTTGAGCAAAGTATCTCTGAAAGTCAGCCAACAACGTGGAGGTTTCATATCCTACACAGAGAGAGCTGGTGGCTACGCTGACTTGAGACGAGTAAGTATATCCAGCTAGAAAAAGAAATATAGAAGTTAATGGAAAACATGGGGAAAATTAAAACCTGCAGCGAGAGGGAGGGAGCTGTAAGCAAGAGAGGAAGTACTTTTAAGTATCATCCCCGTCTAAAAGCATAGCCCTGGAGGGTGTTGCCATCGCATCACTCAACTGTGTTTGGCAACGGTTTGTTTGGATACTTAATTCCCCATCTTCATGCTACGACAGCGTTCCCAATTGTAAACAAACAAGGTAAAGAGATCCTCTTTCAGCAATAAAGGCGCAGGTCAACTAAAAATCCGATATTGTGTAGCAATATGCGAATCTTTTAAAAGCAGCTACCCATATGGCAGTTTTGTAACTCCTCGGTTTATATATGACAACAGAAACGAGACCTGTCACTGGACTTAAGGGTATGTATGACTGAAATTTCATGAAAATCTTGAAAATAACGACTTTTTATTTTAATTCTATAAAATAATTTAGACATTCCCTAATGTGAAAAATGCATAATTTGCCTCCGGACGCCATTTTTAAATGCTTATTTAAATGTCGGTGGCCTTTAAACTCTGTCAGAGTCACGCCCTCTTTTGCCTACATCCACATTCTTTGTCTGTTTTCCGTTCTTAAATTTTAAATTCAAGAAAAGAAAAATAAGGCTTTCAGACAAAATAGTTCCTAAAATGTTGCCAATATATCAGAGGCTGGCTTCTACAACATTACTAGAGAGGTGCAAAACAGGAAAAACACAGAATGCCAATGAATCTTTGCATCATGTCATATGGAATAAGTGCCCAAAGGAAGTTTTCATATCAAAACAAAAATTGGATCTTGCTGTTATTAAAAGCATCAGTGAGTTTAACATGGGTAGTCTTAAGTCATTGGAGCTGCAGCGAAATATCAGAGGTGAAAGTGTAGTAGACTCAGCAAGGAAAACTTCAGTGCAGCGAGATCAGACTCGTATCCTGCAATGCAAGAAGCGAAGTTGTGCAGAAGAAAAGCAACATCTAAAGAAGAAAAAGGTGGAAAATGCAGCAACAGAGGAGAGGAAAAAGAAATCTGAGGGTCCAACCTATCAGCCTGGTGGATTTTAATGTGAGTTATGGAATCAAATCTTTAATCGCTGTTTTCTCAATGTTCATATTTTCAGCATTTTTCTTCCTGTAAAATGTTCCTTGCGATGCAGTTTTTGTACTACATTCATGAAATTTCCTACACAGGTTCAGAATATCATGAGGAATGGAAATTGCCCTAGGTTTTATTGTGAAATGTATATAAGCATATATTTTTAATTTTCAAACACAAAACTTACAGTTTTTTAGACAAAAAAAGAATATTTGTAAATTAAAAATTTTTTGTGACCTAAACTAAAGGAGACACAGAAAAACCCAGAGCAATTTCAAAAAGTATGTGTATTATGAACATAGGGTTAAAATATTAGACCAAAGTTCAAAATATTTTGTCGCAAGGGACTTTTTAGTGACGTAACAAAAAACATACAAAATTTATCACAATTTCTAAACTGATGGAGAAAAATGGTTTAAATTTAGGTTGTAATATGTTTACATTATACTACACCTATGGTGTAAATTTGAAAAAGCTAGCATTATTAGTTCAGAATTTGAAAATTTCAGTCATACATACCCTTAAGTATTGAAAAATTAAAACCAATAATACCTCAGAAATAAATGAGGTAGATAAATATTTACACCGTATATAAATGAATATCGGGGTTTTCACTTAACTCTTTATAATATTTATTACACTAAACTTACAGTTATAAATGATATGACATGAAAAAGCAACTCAGTTTCACCAAGAACCGTATCAATGTTCAATGTGACTACCCTTTGTCACACGGCACAGATCAAGTCTATAGCCCAGTTCTTCCCAAACGTTGATAAGTGTGTATTCAGTAATTGTAGCAACAGCTGCTTCAATCCGGTTTCTTAATTCAGGGAGGACAGCTTGTAGCGGAGACATGTACAGTACGCGTAAGATAAGAGCTCTGGACTTATGGTGTAGTGCGGGCAGAGGGGAAGTTGCGAGAGCTAACGCTCTTTTGTTTCTGCAGTGTGGTCAAGCTTGAAAAACACAGTTCAGCAAAACAGTGTGTAAGATAAGCGAGGATATGCACCGCAAGTGTGAGATCTATGGACAAACATTAAATTGAACTCGATCCTATATGCTGTATGTTTATATACTTACTATTTATGAAACACATAAAACAGTAATCAAATATTATGACAGCCATACTCGCTCATTCAATTTGTGAATTCATTCGCATTTTCTATTACACCATTATTTCTCCAATATTTCATTTCCAGTTCTTGCAGTATCCTTCCCAATCCGCCGCAGTTACAGAAGAGAATGCTTCTATAGCATGTTTCTGCAGATTTGTGGCTGACATATCACCAGTAACGTGTTTTTTTTTGGTTCCATTTATACCTCGCCTTTAACTGCTACGGTCATATCGGCGGTCGTTCTCCATTGGAACATATCGAAGGTGTTAACTCGTATTTGTTGGGTTTTAATCATTAGATCACGTACACATTTATACCCCGCCTTTAACTACAATGATCATATCGGCGACCGTTCTCCTTTGGAACATATCGAAGGTGTTAACTCGTATTTGTTGGGTTTTAATCATTAGATCACGTACACATTTATACCCCGCCTTTAACTGCAATGGTCATATCGGCGGCCGTTCTCCTTTGGAACATATCGAAGGTGTTAACTCGTATTCGTTGGGTTTTAATCATTAGATCACGTACACATTTATACCCCGCCTTTAACTGCAATGGTCATATCGGCGGCCGTTCTCCTTTGGAACATATCGAAGGTGTTAACTCGTATTCGTTGTGTTTTAATCATTAGATCACGTACACATTTATACCCCGTCTTTAACTGCAATGGTCATATCGGCGGCCGTTCTCCTTTGGAACATACTGAAGGTGTTAACTCGTATTCGTTGGGTTTTAATCATTAGATCACGTACACATTTATACCTCGTCTTTAACTGCAATGGTCATTTCGGCGGCCGTTCTCCTTTGGAACATACTGAAGGTGTTAACTCGTATTCGTTGGGTTTTAATCATTAGATCACGTACACATTTATACCCCGCCTTTAACTACAATGGTTATATCGGCGGCCGTTCTCCTTTGGAACATATCGAAGGTGTTAACTCGTATTCGTTGGGTTTTAATCATTAGATCACGTACACATTTATACCTCGCCTTTAACTCCAATGGTCATATCGGCGGCCGTTCTCCTTTGGAACATATCGAAGGTGTTAACTCGTATTCGTTGGGTTTTAATCATTAGATCACGGACACATTTATACCTCGCCTTTAACTGCAATGGTTATATCGGCGGCCGTTCTGCTTTGGAACATACTGAAGGTGTTAACTCGTATTCGTTGGGTTTTAATCATTAGATCACGTACACATTTATACCTCGCCTTTAACTACAATGGTCATATCGGCGGCCGTTCTCCTTTGGAACATATCGAAGGTGTTAACTCGTATTCGTTGTGTTTTAATCATTAGATCACGTACACATTTATACCTCGCCTTTAACTGCAATGGTCATATCGGCGGCCGTTCTCCTTTGGAACATACTGAAGGTGTTAACTCGTATTCGTTGGGTTTTAATCATCAGATCACGTACACATTTATACCCCGCCTTTAACTGCAATGGTCATATCGGCGGCCGTTCTCCTTTGGGACATATCGAAGGTTTTAACTCGTATTCGTTGGGTTTTAATCATTAGATCACGTACACATTTATACCTCGTCTTTAACTGCAATGGTCACATCGGCGGCCGTTCTCCTTTGGAACATACTGAAGGTGTTAACTCGTATTCGTTGGGTTTTAATCATTAGATCACGTACACATTTATACCCCGCCTTTAACTGCAATGGACATATCGGCGGCCGTTCTCCTTTGGAACATATCGAGGGTGTTAACTCGTATTCGTTGGGTTTTAATCATTAGATCACGTACACATTTATACCTCGCCTTTAACTGCAATGGTCATATCGGCGGCCGTTCTCCTTTGGAACATATCGAAGGTGTTAACTCGTATTCATTGGGTTTTAATCATTAGATCACGTACACATTTATACCTCGCCTTTAACTACAATGGTCATATCGGCGGCCGTTCTCTTTTGGAACATACTGAAGGTGTTAACTCGTATTCGTTGTGTTTTAATCATTAGATCACGTACACATTTATACCTCGTCTTTAACTGCAATGGTCATATCGGCGGCCGTTCTCCTTTGGAACATACTGAAGGTGTTAACTCGTATTCGTTGGGTTTTAATCATTAGATCACGTACACATTTATACCCCGCCTTTAACTGCAATGGACATATCGGCGGCCGTTCTCCTTTGGAACATATCGAAGGTGTTAACTCGTATTCGTTGGGTTTTAATCATTAGATCACGTACACATTTATACCTCGCCTTTAACTGCAATGGTCATATCGGCGGCCGTTCTCCTTTGGAACATACTGAAGGTGTTAACTCGTATTCATTGGGTTTTAATCATTAGATCACGTACACATTTATACCTCGCCTTTAACTGCAATGGTCATATCGGCGGCCGTTCTCCTTTGGAACATATCGAAGGTGTTATCTCGTATTCGTTGGGTTTTAATCATTAGATCACGTACACATTTATACCTCGCCTTTAACTGCAATGGTCATATCGACGGCCGTTCTCCTTTGGAACATATCGAAGGTGTTAACTCGTATTCGTTGGGTTTTAATCATTAGATCACGTACACATTTATACCTCGCCTTTAACTACAATGGTCATATCGGAAGCCGTTCTCCTTTGGAACATACTGAAGGTGTTAACTCGTATTCGTTGAGTTTTAATCATTAGATCACGTACACATTTATACCTCGCCTTTAACTGCAATGGTCATATCGGCGGCCGTTCTCCTTTGGAACATACTGAAGGTGTTAACTCGTTATCTTTTGGTTTTTAATCATTACATCACGCATACATTCACACTCTCATTCATACTTCCAGACTCTGTGGAAGATGGGGAATTATCTTGGACGGAGAAAAATCCCCACCCCTACCGCCGGGAATCGAATCCGGGACCCCTAGCACGGTAGGCAGGTGCACCAGTAACGTTGTTGTCTCTGAAAGCGTTCTTTATTTTTGCCCACGCCAGTTCAACTGCATTCAGATCACAGTTATACGGAGGTAAACGAATAATACTGAACCATAACATCCACAACATAGGTAAGTCTTGCTCCTAGGTTTGTTGGCCGATACCGGTGTAGCTTTGGTAATTGAGGGAAATAGAAAGCTAAATAGAAATATACAAAGGGCTCGGAGCAAGAGAAAAAGTAAGATAAAAGAGCAAGATATAAGGAAAAGGAGGAAGCCAAAAAGTAAAGGATTGAAGGGAAAAGAAGAAAGAAAGAAAGAAAGAAAGAAAGAAAGAAAGAAAGAAAGAAAGAAAGAAAGAAAGAAAGAAAGAAAGAAAACATCACTATTAGTCATTACCGTACATAGATCACAGCCTTACCTGCTTTTTCCTGGTGTTTTTGGAGATTCATTGTGATGAGATAGACAAAACGATTTAATACGCCTGAACAGTGCTGACGCTTTTTCCTGGATTTGAACCATCAAAATGTTTTGAAGAATAAATTCCTCCCAGCATTGCGTGAAAAACAGGCGTAAACGGTTGGACGCTTGCTCTTTCATCAAGACAACGCACCAGCACATCGGACGAACGCGACGCAGGTGTTTCTACGAGACAACAACTTTGAAGTGATTGCTCATGCTCCCTACTCACCTGACCTGGCTCCTAGCGGCTTTTGGCTGTTTCCCACAATGAAAGACACTCTCCGTGGTCGTAGATTGACTAGGCGTGCCGCTACTGCCTCGGCGATTTTCCAGTAATCAAAACACTTAAATACTTAGAATTAAATCTGTATATGGATCTAGAATGCAATATTTCTCTGTGTACTACGTAGGTACTTATCTTCTCTTTTCTTTGGTTTATATTGTTGCCTTTTGCATCTTACGTGCTACAAATATAATAACAAAATAACCCCGTGCAGTCCTTAGATTTTCTTAGTGTCGTTAGTATTGTGTAAAATTTCCTGTAAAATTATCCCTGTGGCTTCAAAGTCAATTTCTTGACAAAAAGACACCAAATCTAGCCTTTTACAGTAGCTTGCAAGGTTTTCTTTTATATAAATTGCAACCCCCCCCCCCCCATGAATATGCTTTTCTCTACAATAATTATTAGCTAGATGGTAATCTTCTAATACCTTAAATGAAACTTCATTGTTTTGACACCAATGTTCACATAGACAGATAACATCATACATGTTTTCCTTAGCAAATTCATTAATAATTAACTCTTTTTTACCCATACCCTGAACATTGATATAACCAATTTTGAATCCATCAGCATTACATATTTTGCCCTCAATTAATTTTACCTTACTCATTTGTTTGTTTCCCTCAAACACTGTATGCATGCTTAACATAAAAAATTAGCTTTAGTTAAAGTTTCAGCAAAATCATCTGGTTGTGTGTTTGTCACTACTTTTCCTTCTGTTTGGTCCACACTTTCATCTTTTCTTCCATATGGTAACGGAATAACTTGAATACTGGCTTTCCCCTTCATAGCGTTCACTATTCTGTTGATTAGTTCCTCCTTTCCTTTCCAGTTCAAATGCAAGCCAAGCCACTATCCGTCCCGGCGATCATACCTTATGGAACATCACTAAACGGATTCTCCGAGAGCCGACAGTGATTCCCTCTCTTCAGGTTGATGGGACCCTTTTGAGTGACTCTGCTGCCAAGTGTGACGCTCTAGCCACTCACTACGAGCGTACATTTACGCCTAACACCTGCCTTGATTCTAATATCCCCTCTTCCGTGGACAGGGAACTGCTTGAGTACCAACTTCGTCCTACAGCGCACAACAGAATTTCGTTCACTACTCCACGTGAATTGTCCCGCTTTATCCATCGTCTTCCCGTTAAAAAGTCTCCCAGTCATGACCTTATCCCTAACGTTGTGCTGAAGAAATTGACAAACAAAGCCCTAGCTTATTTATCATCCATCATCAATGCTGCACTGCGCATTGGTCATTTTCCATCTACATGGAAACATGCAGAAATTATAGTCTTCCATAAGCCCAACAAGCCTAAAAATCTTCCCTCAACTTACAGACCAATCAGCTTATTACCTACACTTTCTAAGCTTTTTGAAAAGATTATTCATCAACGTATTTCTCATTTTTGATCCAAAATCAGATAATTCCGTCTTTTCAGTTTGGCTTTCGCCCGAAGCATGCTACCACTCACCAATTGCTCAGAATCACGCAGTCTATTATTCAAGGTTTCGAAAACCGGCAATATACCGTGGCAGCATTCCTAGATATCGCCCAGGCATTCGACAAGGTGTGGCACACTGGACTACTCCTTAAAGCATATCGCATTGATCTCCCTTCTTATTTGATACAAATCATAGCAAGTTTTCTCACTAACGGAACTTTTGTGGTGCGCATTGCTGGTTTCACATCCACCCGACGGCCTATTTTAGCAGGTGTACCTCAAGGTTCAGTACTCGCACCGCTCCTCTTTAATATATTCACTCATGATCTTCCTGATATAACTCCAGTTTGTACGGCTTTATATGCAGATGACACTGCTCTCTTTTATTCTCACACCACTATCCTTCATGCCATTCAGGAACTGCAAATTGCCCTAGATCAATTAGCTCATTGGTTCTCTCACTGGCGCATTTCCCTCAATACTAACAAGACAGAGGTTAAGATCTTCTCTTTACGACCTTATAGGGATCCTCCTTCACTACAGCTGCTGGGGGAACCGCTCTCCTGGTTACCAACCAATGTGCCCGTGAAATATCTTGGGGTGTTATTGGACACTCGACTCACTTGGAACGCCCACATCTGTCGGTCTGTCACGCTTGCGTTTGCCCGGCTATCAAAACTGTACCCTTTAATCAATAGGCGCACTTCACTTGGTTATGAATCCTCCCTGCTTCTTTACACATCTCTAGTCCGTCCCATTTTTACCTATGCAGCTCCAGTCTGGGGTGGCACCAGTAAGACTAATCTCCGCCGACTGCAGGTACTACAAAACAGGGTGCTTCGTACAGTTACAAACGCGCCATGGTTCATCCGAAACCAACAACTACATCATGAGTTTGGTCTTCTACCCGTTCACCAATACATCCGACGCCTGGCACGTCCATTCTTTTACCATCTTCAGGAGGTCCCTGGAGCTGTTACCTACAATCTCGGTGCTCGCACTCGCCAACCAGCTCGCCTGAAGCGCAGACTGCCCCAAGATCTTCTCCTGGGTGACGTCTCCAGCACAGATGCCTCAGACACGTGATTACTACTATCAGACTTTAAGTTCTCAATTTGTGTTACAGTTATCCTTCATATTTAGTTAGAGGAGTCGTTCACGGCTACCTCCATTGTTCTGTGTCCTGCTCCTATGTATCTTATAACAAACATCTGTAAAGCATAATTGCTGATCGATGATAAATTAAAAAAAAAATGCAAGCCATGGCGTGTATGTAAATCACGGTCAAAGTCACTGATATCCACTAGATTCACATGTTTGAAAGTACCCACAATCTTCCTAATGGATTCATTACACTGGTTCACTGCTTTGTTTACACACGAATTTTCCTCTAAGTCAAATCTCTCTGGAATATTTACCACTATAACATTGGTATGGTTGAGATTCTGTACACACTTTAATAAGGTTTTCTTCACCTTCACTACATTATTACAAGCAATATCGTTAGCTCCTCCTATAATGATTACGTGGTGCTTTGAGGTTAGGTTTTCACACATTGTATCATAGTTTTTCATTACTTCCTTTATTGGAGCACCAGATCTCACAAAACCCTCAACCAAGAACTCTGGGTGAGATGTTGTTAGAGTACTACTGATTTGTTTCCCGTGACTATCAGCAAGGATTAACACCTTGTGTTTGTTTAATTTGGCTTTAAAATTCGAGCTTTCACTTATCACTTTCTTCCCGTTCTCTGCCACTGATCTTTCCTGATTGATTGGAGATAGATTTGCAAATTTGTTTCTAATTTCAATTTGATTCCTTTTCCAAGGGTTTATGTGGCCTTCTGCATATCGTTTAGGTTGCTGCCAACCACGGTCCGCATCGCACTTCCCGTCTTTTTTTTTTTTTTTTTTTTTTTTTAATTTTTGGCCTTCGGTAAAATCCCATATGGCCATCGTAGGGAAAAATAAGAAAAATAATGTAAGGAAAATTAAGAGGATGGGAGGAGACTAGATCTGTAGATCACTTTCTTTAAGAAATTGTAGAAGAGCTTGGTATACAGGTTTGTGGCATAACTGTAATATGGTGTTGACGCTAGCGGGAAAAGGAACAGACTGCTGAAGTAGGCGGCGGAGGAAGGAAGAACGGTGGGCTCGGTAGCGAGAGCAACTGAACAGGAGATGATTGAGGTCAGCGGTTTCGCCTGGGTCATCAGGACATACAGGGGAATCGATGAGACGTAGTCGGTGTAGATGCGCAGGGTAACATCCATGTCCAAGTCGCATTCTAATGATGGAGGTGAGATGTCGGCGTGCAATCCTGAAGCTGGAGAACCAAGGGGTCGTGGATAGATGCGTCTGAACGGCGGCGTAGTGATGGACTGCGAACGAATCCAGGCGTCATTCCAGCGACAATAGGCGTCACGATGAAGGACCGGGAAGAAATCCGTGTAGGGCAGTTGGATGCCTTGAAAGGTGCCTTGGGTGAGTCCCTCTTTTGCCAGGCGATCGGCGACTTCATTGTATCGAATTCCGACATGCCCTCTGATCCAAAGGAAGTGAATTTGATGTCCAGCCATGGTAGCGCTGTTCACCAACGTCAGTATCTCGTAAAGATAACAGTGCATATCTCTCGTCCAGAGAGGAGATGAGAGTCTCTGCAGCACACTCTGCGCATCGGTTAAAATCAGCAGTTTGGGGAAGCCCTGAGAAATTCCATATTGCAAAGCGTCACGAATGGCCAGAACCTCCGCAGTGTAGCTGGAAGCCTCCATAGGTAGGCGGTATCGCGCCAGGGCATTAGTAGAAGGACAGACGTATGCATAACCTACTCCATCAGCAGATTTAGAACCGTCGGTGTAAATCGTGGTGAAATCTGGCCATGTGACCTGCAAGAAATGAGAGAGGGTGACGTTCACGTCAGGGCTCCGAAACATTCAAGAAGTGTAAGTCATATGGATATTGAAACCCCGGAAGAGAGGGACTTTTCAAAATTAAGGGAAAAGCGTGGTATAGATACCGAAAACCCAGTAAGAGTAAGGGCAATCGTCGTACAGCTGGAAAATCCGCGTTGAGGTAATTAGCAGCAAGATACTGCAACGTCCGCAATACTGGGTGGGCGTCGACGGAGAAAACTCGCAATAGAAAGCGCTGGGTTAAGAGCTGTCGACGGATCTCCAATGGTGGTTCTGAGGCCTCAACCAAAAGTGCATTCGTCGGTGTAGAAAGCATAGCACCCAGGCAAAATCTAAGAGCACGGTACTGAGCAATATCCAACTTGCGCAAGACCGATGTGGAAGCAGAGCCAAAGAAGATACAGCCATAGTCCAGCACCGATCGAATTAGGGAACGATATAGCAGAAGTAATATGGAAGCGTCCCCGCCCCACCATGAATGAGCGATACTGCGTAGAACATTAAGAGTTGCACCAATCTTGGAGATGAGATGCTGGATGTGACGACTCCATGAAAGGCGACTATCCAAATAGCACTTCCCGTCTTGTGATCCTGTTAATTCAATATTCCTCTCGTTACAATTATGAAGGGCTTCAAATCTATTTGATATCTGTACCCCGCACTGTGTTTCCTGAAACTTATTCTTATTTGGTTCAGAATGTCTTCGCACATGTCTGCCGTTTGTTTGTACAGACTTGAGTCCACGCAACGTTTGAATGTTGGATGACTCCGTTTTTTTTCTTAAGCTGAGTTATTGCTTGATCTAGTTCTACGCTGTGTTGAGCCATCTGTATCTTTAGAGTATCGTTTTCTTTCTTCATTGCTCTTATTTCCTCTTGAGCGCGTTTCAAGTCTTTATTTTGAATGTCCACTATTGTGTGGAGTGACGCTATAATTTCGCGATCGCCGGTTTCCCGCCTTTCGCTTACAAGAGTGGGGCAAGATTTTGTGGTTTTTTTTTCGACTTCATTGCCATCCATCACTTTACCTTTACTCTTACCACTTACACTGTTGTTTGTAGTTAAAATGTTGCATTCTATACCGGAATTGCCATAATTATTTCCACTATTATCGCTTATTTTCTGGTGCATACGCCTTGTTAAAACTCCACTCGCCGCCATCTTAGTTAGAGAACAGAGTGTTGAAATAGCTAGTGAAACTGGTTATGAAAGACTTTGTGGGTTCGTAGAATTAAAAGGCCGGGTTGCAGAAATTAAAAATCTCATATATTTTCGTAGAAATACTCTTATAGATTACAGCAGCATTACGTTACGTCACCATCAGTCTACCAAGGTCGATGACAATAACAAACCGTGACAGCAGATTACATTAGCTTTCATAACAACAACACTCTTGTTACACAACAATTACTCTTTGCGAGCCATCACGTCCTTAAATACTTAATTCGTAACTCTAGATGGTTCTAAAGTCAGTCAGAAGCCGAACAATCTCTCTCTATCAGTCCAGAAATTTCCAATCATTCTATCACATTCTAGAAGCGTAACTTAATCTATGCCGGCCAGTCCTTTACCTCAGTTATCTTACTTGCCGGCGCTTGTTTACAATAGCCGCGCTATCATTAACTGCTTAGCAAGGCTCATTATTACCATGAAACTTTATCCGCCGACTGTTTTTTTATTTGTGCCGAAACTTTTATGCCTGTTGCCGTGACACTGCTCCCTTTTCAAGGCTGGTCGTCCCGAACAGCTCCATCGTAGCGGGCCAGACGATCCAAGTGTACAGAAGCGAGCAGATATTTTCCGATGCGGGCAAGACTGGCCTACGTGAGGGAGGCGGGTTTCTTAGTTAGTTGCGCCAGGACGATCCACTCTCCTTATACCTGGCCAGCGATTTCGGCGCACAGGTGATTTAAGCCTCAATCGAAAATAAAAACAACATTGCCACATGAATCGTAGGTGGTTTTATATGACTTTCTACTATCAACCTTGTATCTATCGATAATTTTAATAACGTTATTTCCTCTCTCTCGCACACCACACCTCAACCATTTTGATCTCCCTTTCTTCTTTTTAAATACATTTCCTTCACTCATAAGGTTTTAGCTTTATCTGGAATGAAATACTTCTGCCTTTCATAGATTAGCGATACTATAATGTTAAACTGCTTGATATTTAAAATTAATATATAAATTTATTGTTTAAAATGTATGTCTTGATCCGAAAATAAATATATTATTTTTGTTACAGTTCTAAAGAACAGCTTATAAGAATATACTACGACAGTTAATATAGCCACCAAATTGGAAGCTTTATATATTAGATTTTTAATGACCAACGAAATAAATAAAATAACTATTTTGTTTGGTAATGACAGTTCAAATACAAAATCAGGTTAGCGTCAACGGCATGTCAGAGGTTTCACAAAGGAGTTCTTTAAATGTCAGTAAAGCTGATATGATGCATTTCACTTTTAGCTACACGTGGAAACCATCGAACTAGACCGAGCTTGAACTCGCAACCTTTGGATCAGAATGGCAGCATCTAAGTCAATCTGATCAGCTTTTATAATGATGATGGTGATGGTGTTTTCCTTTTTTCTTTTAATTTACGTCCTACAACGTTAAGTCTTACCGGACGATGAATGGAATGGGTGAAATGATGCTCAAATGAGCCCAGAGTCCATAGAGCTTAGAGTTACCCGACATTCGTCTTTTAGGATAAGGGAAAACCCCGGAAAAGACCTTATCCAGGTAACTCACCCTGATCGACATTCGAGTTCGGGATCATCATCATCAATTATTATTATTATTATTATTATTATTATTATTATTATTATTATTATTATTATTATTATTATTATTATTATTATTATTATTATTATTATTATTATTATTATTATTATTATTATTATTATTATTATTATTATTATTATTATTATTATTATTATTATTATTATTATTATTATTATTATTATTATTATTATTATTATTATTATTATTATTATTATTATTATTATTATTATTATTATTATTATTATTATTATTATTATTATTATTATTATTATTATTATTATCACCATTATCATTATTATTATCATTATGGTAAGTGTTCGGCTATTGGGTGAAAGAGCTGACTGTCGACTTGCGTTGAGCTTTGGCAATGAGGGAGGGGTGCGGCGACGGGCGGGATATTATTTTCATCATCATTATCATCGTCGTCGTTATCGTCATCATTATTATTATCATCATTATTATCAATATCATTACCATTATCGTTGTGGTTATCGTTATTGTTATGGCTGGGTAGAATGCTTAAAGATAGCATTAATCGTTATTACGTGCATCTTCCCCTACCTGCTGTCGGAAGTCCGAGGAGGGGAATGTCTTGCTGATAGGTAAACCTGACCTTTCCTCTCACCAGACTCAACTAAACGATAGTCGGATTTTGTTCCCCTTGCCTCTCCAACCCCCTTGTCCATCGGAAAACTTATGAATCGTTCTGTACTACCAGCATCTTCCCTCGGGGCATTTTCTGGATGCGGTAGACCACGTCGTTAATTCTCTTCACCACCCGGTACGGTCCTTGCCATGGATGCTGGAGTTTCGGGTATCGTCCCTTGGTCCGGGTGACAGCGTTCAGTTTCCTGTAGTCCACGCAGAAGCGTAGCTCGCCGTTCTTCTTTATCACCAGATCTACAGGGGAACACCAAGGGCTGTCAGACTCTTCAATCACTCCCCTGGATTTCATGTCGTCTACCATATTCCGTACCGCCGCTTGTTTGGCCAACGGAACGCGTCTAGGTGGTTGCCGAATAGCCCGGGCGTCTCCGGTGTCGATGCGGTGAAGCACTTTATCCGTGCGGCCGTAGTCACTGTCGCCTTGGCTGAAGACGCGCTGGTATCGCCTCAGTAGTTTTCGAACTTTCTCCAGCTGTTCTGAGGTCAGTATTTTAGACATCACGACGATTCTCTCGCTATAATTTGGTAACAAATTTCAACTGTTTCACATTTACAGAATGACAGTAACAACTGCCAATCGTTACAAGGTACTCTACACATGCAACTAGAACCAGTACATTACGTAATCAAACTAGGTACTTTATGTAATCAATACTGACATTTTACGTTCCCTCATACGAACTTGGAAAGCTAGGGTAACTATTGTACTCCTCATAAAAACTTTAAAATACACTACAACGGAAGTATGTGTTTTGTCAGCCCTAGAATAAAAGGATGGTATTTAAAAAAAAAACGTCCCTCGGTATGTCTGTCATTCAAAATAAACCTGATAACAGCCTACTGACGCGTCAGAAAACATCTACATATGTACAATATGTCGGTTGTGTAGTGAAGAAGAAGAAATGTGAAGCTTTGGGTAGGAAAAGGTCTATGTTCTGTGCTTAATAAACCCAGAAGATCATCCTAAATTTAATTTAGTTAATAACCTACGGTCTCTCAGGGCTATATTAATCGGTGGTGATTCTGCAGCTTTTATTTTATTTTATTTCATTGTCACCTTTTTCTTGATATTGATGATGATGATGATGATTATGATGATGATGATGATGATGATGATGATGATGATGATGATGATGATGATGATGATGATGATGATGATGATGATGATGATGATGATGATGATGAATGTTACCCCAACCTAGTCTGGATCTCTCCTTCACTGTTAGGATTCCTGAACGGTTAAACTGGAGAGAGTCTATAAATGAGAATAAGTCATCCGTTTGGTATACGGATGGCTCAAAAATGGACGGGAAAACTGGAATTGGGGTTAATGGACCATATTTTAGCCTTTCTAAAGCCCTGGGTACCAGCTCCTCCATCTTCCAAGCGGAAATTCATGCCATATATGGTGCTAATGTCTATATTTTATCAGTCAAGCTGCGTTAAAGGCCCCTGCTGCTTGCACCATTGAGTCAAAGATTGTAAATGACTGTGTGAGGATTTTAAATCAGCTGGCAAAACACAATAAGGTTACCCTTGTGCAGGGGCGGCCGGTGAGGCATTGTATTGACGGTGCCATAAATAGATAAATAAATAAGGATGTTAAAATATAAATATGTGTACCAATTTCAAACGATTTGGGTAATCTTATCAATAATTCATTCTATTTTATAATATACTGTACCAAACAGAACGTACAGAGAAACTGAAATAGATATTTATTACATCCGTACTCTTGTTACGCACAGGTGTAACGAGTACAGTAAAAGTTTGATAATACAATTCATGGAGAATGTGATACGAAGCGTTCGTGTACAATTTCGCGACAAAGAGTCCCGTGCTCTACTGCACTCTAGCGGATAAAGCGTAAGTTATGCGCCAGAGAAATCTCGGCACTACCTTCTCCCATAAGAAGCCGTGTACAAGCAGACATCCTATCCCTTAACACAGGCGCTTATGAGCGTAGATGTTGCCGTTCTGGAATCGGCGCCAAGGACAGAGCGCTTGCGTTTAACGCGCCTACTCACTATGGGAGCAGATCCTCAGAAACAATCCTTTTTGCGCAATTTCTATACAATTCTCTTTCTTTTGTTTTCATACAGATAGTGCCATGGCACAACGGCACTACCTCAGAAGCCACCCCTGCCCTTGTGTGGGTGCTAGGACATGGAGGAATCGAAGGCAATGAAATTGCTGGTCGCCTTGCCAAGGAAGGTGCTAATACCCCTTGGCCCTCAACCTTTCTGTGGTGTACCAAGTGGCTATATCAAAGAAACGCCTGGGAAATCAAGAAAGTCAACTGCTATTGGGGAAATGTTCCACAGCAGGATTATGCAAAGGAGTTCATTGAACGCTCTCCATAGAAATCCAAGAGGATCCTCGCTCTCAACCAACAGGAGTTAAGGCCAATAATGGGCCTTCTAACTGAACACTGCCCTCTAAGGGATCATCTCTATAAGATGGGTAAGATTGGAACGAATATTTGTAGATTCTGTAAGAAGAAAAAGAAACACCAAGAAGACACATTCTAAAATCTCTTGTTGCTATTTCTATCTTGGCTTCACCTCTGTGTGTAATATTAACTAATTTTTTAGACATGAGTGCAAAAACTAAAATGAATGAAATTTGGAAACGAACACAAAATATATGAGCGGCGATAGAAATCTCCAGACATAATAAATTATTGCAAGTAATTCATCTGGAACGACCTCCTCTCACACGCAGAGAGCTTCTAGAAATGCTCTTACTCTGTGATATAGCGGTATAAGTGACAAATAAGGAAACTACCTCGAAATGATTTGTTCATTATGATTAAAGAGTTATGATAGCTAAAAGAACCATGACAATTATAAAAAAATTGTGAACATGTATAAACTTTAGAAGACTTCTTTTCTGACTACAATTATTCATTCGTTCAATTACTGTCTTAACGCACATTATAGCTGTTAATTATTTTTATGTCATACATATAAATTAAATCCAAAACATATTTAAAATAAATAATTATATTTTGTTATAAGACTTTATAAACAAATATAATGATACTTCTACGCTATACAATATTACCGATAGAGCCATCTATGAACAGCAAGACGAAGTTGTTAAAGGAATGCATCCTGGCGGCCATCACTATAATTAAGAGATTATCCCTTATCTAAATACATATGTTTATAACACTAAGTTGACATATTATATTCTCAACGCAGTCTTCTACAAAGACTAAACCGTTTACAGAAGTAAAGTAGCTTCATTACACATTTGTATATACAACAGAAATATAAGAGACTGAAGTGATAGTCAAATGTTTAACAAGTAGACCGCTGTATGCTGACTTTTATATTATATAAGGTTTCTATGAGATCAAGAGAAATACAAGAAGGTACTTAACATTTTAAAGATGTAAATCAATTGTAGGACATAATCTTGAAGTAACGAATACCTCGCAAACTGTAAATGATATAAAAAGACACAAATTATTTGTTTTATTTTATTCTTATATTACTTCAGACAAGTATTTCAAGAAATATAAATACGACGCATGCCAGTGTGTGATCATACAAAAGTAAGTGCGAAATATTACATAGTTACCAACTCTTACTAAATAAATGACAGCTGAATGTCTGTCTCTCTGGAAGAACAGAGTTGTTCAGTATCAACAATAAGGATTGAGTAGTTGAGTCTTTTACTTCCACACATAGATTTATTCTCGTTGTAATAGTAATATAGATAAAACATACAAAGTGTTACTACAAGACAAAAGTAGACACTACAAGACACATTCTTTGTGAATGTGAAGCCATTGCCTGGAAAAGATTAAGGCATCTGAAGTCAGGTTTTCCAGCTCCAGGACAGATTGCCTTACTAGCACCCCAGAAACTTATAGGCTTTTTAATAGCCTTAATATAAGCTGGGACTTGTAGCCCATGTCTGCCTCACATTTCACAATACCAAGTTTGAATCTCGTTTACAAGGCTTTCTTAATGGTCTTCCCTTATTCTAAGTAGACGAATGCAGGCTAAATCTAATCTATACAAACCTCGGACTCATTTAAGATTCATTTCATTCGTTCATCGTCTGATATAGTGCGATCAATATTAACCTGAACCATTTCAATAGTCCGTAACTTCTGAACAAATAATAGGATACATGTACAAATTTGGGAGAATATAATACACAATTGGGAGATTACATTACACTATTTACATCTCAGAGAAAATGTTGGAAGTGTCCTCCACCAGCATCTATACATGTTTGTACTCGTCTCACCATATTCTCTGAAGTTTTACAGAGTATCCTCGCCAATGTTACTTATTTCGGTTCGAATAAATTCCCTGAGAACCTCAACTGTCCGTGGCCTATTCTCGTACACTCTATTTTTAGATATCTGCACAAGAAAAAATCCGGTAAGGTTAGGTCAGGGGATATGGGGGACTACAGAGCTTTTGAGATTATTCGATTATCAAAGAAACTGGTTACAAGTTCCATGGTGTCATTAGATGTATGGCACGTTGCTCCATCTTACTGGAAATAACCTTCTCTCAATTCGATATCATCCAGCTGCTCCACAAATGTCTTGAGGATAGCCATATAAACTTCATTGTCTACAGTCGAATCAAAGAAAATGGGACCAACGATCCATAGATGCTGGTGGAGGATACTTCCAACATTTTCTCTGAGATGTAAATAGTGTAACGTAATCTCCCAATTGTGTATTATATTCTCCCAAATTTGTACGTATGTCGTACAATTGGTTCAAAAGTTATGGACTATTGAAATGGTTCAGGTTTATATGGATCGCACTGTATCACATGCATATGTTGTGTATAAGTCTCTATTCGTTTGGAAAGTTGGGGAACTTTCTGGGAACTATTCTTGTCTTTTTTTTTTTTTAATTTATGTCCTCCAACGTTAAGTCATATCGGAGGGTGAATGAAATGGGTGAAATGAGCCCAGGGTCCATAGAGCTTAGATGTGTAGTGTTTAACGCCCGCTTTTACATACGGCACCGCAGGCGATGACATACTCGCCGAGGTCTACTTCCCATTAGTCCCGGCCCCGTAGGACCAACCTGGGCCCCATCTGTTATTTCCATTAGGACAGCACCTATTTTATAAGCTGCCCCCCCCCCCCGCCTGCACACGGCAGACGGAAGTGGATACGCCACTTACGCGCCAGTCCTTAATGAACCAGCTACCAAATAACCTTGGTAGGGCCGCCAGTGTCTAGCTCACCAGCTACTAGCTCTGCAGGCTAGTTCCCGGGACTTATGAGGCAACCCTCTACCCCCTCCGGGCGGCCAATGTTAGCCTGGTTAGAGGTACCCAATTGCCCGTGGGTGACGGGAACCAACTGCCCCCTCGAGTCCAACCCAATCCGAACAGCTCCCATTCGGGAGGGGCTCGTCATCGCAGGCGATGACAGTGATGATAAATGAGATGAAGATGGAGCACCGGTGGAATGAGATGGCGGGGGAAACCGGAGATCCCGGAGAAAACCCGCCCCAGACAATCTCACTTTGCGGTCGCCTGCGATCGAACCCGGGCCGCCTTGGTGAGAGCCAAGCGGTCTAACTACAAGCCACGGCGCGGCCTATAGAGCTTAGAGTTACCCGACATTCGTCTTTGTGGATAAGCTTAAATTTTACACACATTTGTTTTTCAGAATAAGGGAAAACCTTGGGGAGTGGGGACTTATTCAGATAACTCACCCTAACCGAGATTCGAACTCGGGACCTCTTGAACGCAAGGCAGGCATGCTACCATCTCCGCTACCGAGGCGGGCTTCTTGTCTTAAGAAGTTACTGATCTTATATACCACTTTTTGTATGCATCTGATTCTTTGCTGTTCACTCACACAGAATATTAATATAGTTTTATTTTGGGTACAATTAAATACTCCCGGTAGGTACTTTCGAAGATAAGACACCGAATTTTTAATATTAAGTATGCAGTAACCATGGACAAAAATGGTTACTTTCTGATCTTAGGTAAGAGAGTAACGCATCCCTTGGTTGCGAGTAAATCCGGATTGTCCAGTCTTCCTTCGATTTGGATGCAAGCTGTGACCCAAATCCACAACACTAGCTTTTCCTCGAGGCGTAAACATGCTGGCAAGCGATGTGCAGATGTGTGCAGCTGAGATTACAAAGCAAAAGAAAGGAAAAACAATGACAATCCTTAGGGATCTTCGCTCTTCTTTTTTTCTATTCTGTGCGGATTTACTAACGTCAGATAAACAGATATTCCTTATAGCAGACAGTCCTATTTTAGAGTCAGCTTTACACCACTGACAAGTAAACAATATCCCTTAGTTATCACTTAAGATACAAATTTTTTTCTCTCACGATTTTACCACATCGGTTTCAAGTATGTCTTTTGTTTTATGTACATTATTTTTCTTATCTCTCAATCTGATAGTATATTCTTTCATTCTACGTGACTTTCTTTTCTATAGTCTTCTTCCTTAGCTCCCATTTCACTCCCCAATATGTAAACGTATTTCATTTTTTCAGAAAAATGTGTCATTATTTCATACAATGCTCACTGGATCCTTCTTTATATGCATGCAAAACAAAGTGTTTTCACATTATACTTTTCATTTATCTGTCACGAACAATCTTTTATGACACAAACCATATTTAAAATTTCTGTACATCGTTTTATACGTATGTAGGTTGTATAGAAACCTTTTGCTTCTCAACAATTTATCATCAGCTATCAGAATGACTATTGGATTTGTTTACGTTAAGGTTTCTTTATAAACAAATGCCGCACTTTAACTGTAGAGGTGCAGTGCTGCGTGTTGTAACAATGCCTTCACTTTTTACTGTGTTGGTAGTCCATGATTGTAATTTGTTTTTAGAGATCTGATGTGTTAATCAAGATGTTTCGGAGTAAAGCATGAAAATTTGCGTACATAGTTGTTCTGAAAAGTTACCGACCTAATAAAGATACAAGACCTTTTCCAGAACTTTTTTTTTTTTATTTTTCAACATAGTCTCCTTGTAACTATACACACTTCTCCCAGTGATGCTCCCATCTCTGTAATCCGTCCAAATAGTACTCGGCGTTTTTCTCTGCAAAATAATTGTTCACGAAGTTGACTGCCTCATCATTTGACGAAAATCTCTGTCCTCCGAGCGCAATTTCCAGATGAGGGAACAAAAAGAAGTCGCTTAGGGCTAGATTTGGTGAGTAAAGCGGACGGTCAAGTAGTTCAAACCGTAATTCGTGGATTTTCGGCATTGCAACCGCAGAGGTGTTTTGTTGAAACAGGACCTTTTTTTCTGCAAATGTGGCGGTTTTTCAGCAAGTTCTGCATTCAGTTTGTCAAGTAACGATGCGTAGTATGCTCCTGCAATGCCCCCCCCCCTCTGTTTTGAAGATAATCGATTAAAATAACTCCAGTAGATTTTTGTTTCTTTTTTTCTTGTTTTATTAATAGCTGGATACCAGTTATTTTTACTAGATACCAATAATAATATTATGTGTTAATAATATGTATAATATATAATGTACCAGAAATCATATTTTAGCTCATTGTTAATTTTATTTTAGTTTTTATTTAAAATTGTATGCATTGAAAATGGGAATATATGTTTTGTTGTAAAAAAAATTATCTATTGTAGTGTATTTGTATTTTGTTTTAGTGTTGTGTTTGTTTACCTTTAGTAGGTGCAGTTTTAATATCTGTAAAAAAATTGTATAAATTATAATAAAAGTTAATAAACATAAAAATTTGGAATATTTATACACTGGCTTGAGAAATTAGGTGTCAGGGCATGGTATTGGAGATTTTTATTTATTTATTTATTTATTTGACCCAAAAAGTCGATATCACTTACCCAGCCATAAAAAAGGTTTTTTTTTTTTGAGCCGGTTCCCCCTTTGCAGTCCACTGTTTGGACTGTATTTTTGTTTCGGACGTATAATGGTGTATCTAAGTTTCATCTACAGTAATTAATCAGCGCCATAACTCGGATTTATTGCGCCTAAACTGCGCCAATAGAGCGTTGGAAATGTTTATTCGAACACGCTTTTGGTGTGAGCAAACGCGGCACCCAACACAGGGACAGCTTTCTCATGTCTAAATGTTGATGTAATATGTGACAAACACGTTCTTTTGACATGTTCATGGCCTCTGCTATATCTCACAGTTTAATTCGGCGGTCGTCTAGCACTATTTAGTAAACTTTTGTGCTGTTTTCGTTGGTAGTTGTAGTTTTTGGACGTCCCAAACGTTCATCGTGTCCTAAGTTCTTGCGGCCAGGTTTAAATTCAGCTGCCCAAAATTTCACTGTGGTAAATGATGGTGCAGAGTCCCCATACAGAGAATCCAACTCATCTGTGATTTGCGTAGGTGTATTGACATTCAAAAACAAGTATGACAGCTGGATACTCGATTTTCTCTATTTTCATAAAAACACTCACATCAACTCACTCAAACGACATTTACATAACAAGTGAGTGTCCAAAATGGATGAAACTTATATGAGTAACTGTCAACAGATGAACAAGAAATGTAGATTCTTTTATTTAATAGTGCTGCCCTCTTCATGTTGAAGTCGGAAAATTTTCAGAGCAGCCTCGTATTTGTATTTCTCTTGCATGCATTAGACATGATGTCTTAATACATTTGCTAAAATATATTTTCAGTGAAATTCCTGTGGGGATGGAAACAGTGAGTTCACACTTCCAGACTCTAGAGAGGATGGGCTATAATCCCAGCCGAAGAAAAAAGTCCATTCTCCAATCGGGAACTGAACCCAGAACCTTTGAACGTGACTATATAGTGTTGTCGAGTATGAGGACGTGTTGGGTTTTGTTAATACGTCGAGATTCTGAGTAAAGCATTTTATATATTCCTGCTGACGGAAAGGATTTAAGTGCTGCTTTCTATTTCTGGTTGGCACATCCTGCGGAAGGAAATCCCTACCTGTGAGTCACGCATTAGGCGCTGCACCACTGTTTTAGGAAGGGCGGATGACACTTGTAAAAAAAATGCCACCCAGGTGAGTTTTATGGTAAGGAAGAGTAGAGTATGCCACAGAGATGTGGAAAGTATTACACTTACAAACTTTAAGTTACTTATTTACCTATGTCTGTAAAAAAACACAGCTTTAATGTGATTAAATTAGAGTAAAATTTGTCACCATTGCTAAAAAAGCAACTTTTATACTTGTAACACTTCAAGTTTGATCAATAATGGATTATACGGGACAGTCATAAACATTTCTTAACTTCTGTAGTACCTCGGAAATTCCAACACCTTATCTCAAAATTAATTGTTACCCTTCCCAAGACAAGAAACGCACTTCAGGTAAACAAAGGAAAGAGGTAACTCTAAGCAAGTGGCCGCAAGAAGGGCATTAATTGGTTTGATTACAACACTCAGTCCCCGAGTACAGGGACGCTTCCTCCATAAGGTTGCAGGTTTGCGCTACACCCACTGATTCTGAATATACAACAGGTGCATTTTGCACATTAAAGCTGTACTTATTTGCATTGTTTTATATACAAACATGTTTCAATTACGCTTATCGTCTGTAGCTGTCCATGACCGCAGAATTCGAACTAAACAGTGATTAGCTGTAGGAGCCACAGGTTTGCAGCGAAGAGTTAACCTAAGATTTCGCCCAAATGTAGGCTCGCTGAGGGGGTTGCGGGAATGTGAACAGATGGGAGTGGCTTCTTATACATTGCTTAAATGGAGGTTTATAAACCTAGCTCCTCCTACTCTTAGCAACGGCTATAGCGTGACCTTCAGGCTTAGCTTCTGTGTGCTCTGCTTTTCGAACACAGGGAGAATTTAATTAAATGCATGGAGGTTATTCAGAAGAGAGCTCTGCTAAACAACAACGCCACACTTGTTCAGGCTTCTGGGTTTATGGCCACTTTGAAAGATTATAATTTTGAATTCTGGCTGTCTTTCTTCTACAAGATCATGCCACATGTGGACATTTTGTACAATCAGCTGCAGAAACGAGACTGCAATGCAACGTTTGCCATCGCCCAGCTAAACGCATTTAAAAGGGAAGTGCAAAAGGTAAGAAATAGCGTGGATATCGAGGAACACGAAGAAACTGCAATTAAAAGGAGAAGAATACAAGATCATGATTTGAAAAGAAGAGAAGCTCTTGAAGTATGTGTCATTCTTAGAAAAGCAAAGGACAGATTTAGCTTCACGGGGCATCTGGTAGCCTCAACTTTGTTTCATCAAGAAAATTTCTAAGACATTTCCAGAGGATTCCCTTAGAGAAACAATAAGGTTCTATCGTTTTATCATTGGAACAAAAATTCGTAGAGAACTGACTGTAATTTACAGTCGAGAGGAATTTCGTGGAATGTCCGGCGCTTTGTGCTTGATGGACTTCAATAAGGAAAACAATTTATGTACTACATTCAGCGAATATGTCAAACTCCGAGTACTGTTAACTATGCCAATGTTTACCGCTGAAGCAGAATGCTATTTCTCAACTTTAAAAAGAATAAAAACTTTCCTTAGGAACACAATGTCACAGGACCGATTGTCAGCATTAGCAATGCTTTCAATTGAGAGAGATTTTATGAAAATCAGCGATTTCAACGCAAAAGTTATCGATAGATTCGCCAGGTCTAAGGAGAGTACAGCAGAGAATCTGTATAAATAGGTGAGTCATTACTACTCTGTATTTTATTTTTCATTTGTGCACCACCAATAATTTAACCCGCCAGCCGCCACTGCCCGAGTAGAAAATACATCCATAATTACTTTTTTAATCACCTAATGCATACATTTAACATTTACATTTACATTCCAACATTTCCATTGTTGTTTGCAAACAGAAAACAATCAGTTCACTAAAAATGAACATTTATCGCCTAACGAAAGTGTTGCGCTTTTTTTAGAATTGATCCAAGACATATACTTGTTATATGATGTTGAATTTTTGTCAATTATTTAGGGCACCAGTTGCAAAATTGCTTTACCAAGAGGAATTATGTCATTGGAGTAAGAAATATTCTCAATGAAAACTAGCCGACAGGTATTTACAAAGATTACGGATTTGGTTTTACATACTTGTAAATGGTTTGCACCGAAGCAACTGGCACCGTGGTAACTCCTACCACTTTCATTCAGTAGGTCTCAGGTTCAAATCCCTGCGCCGACCTACCAGACTAAAGATTTTGTTAGAAGTTTTCCTCGGTCCCTAGTCGGTTGCTAGGTTGGTGCACATCCTCCTATGCAAGTGCATGTTTCACAGTGATTGTCATAGAACTTGGTAATCAACTGTTTCAACTTGTAGCTAGAGACTACTTAATTACTTGTTCCAAAGAAGGAAAAAACTTCTCATTATTTTTTGATGAGCATACATACATGTTTCTGGATTGATCTGTTATTCGCAAAATGCTAATATAATGAATATTCATGAAGTGCAATTTCATGGTGGGCGTCCAGGCCGGTTCCGCTTCAAAGGTCACCTTGCCATTACGTCGACATTCCTACAAAGTACCTATAATAACTCCTTTTGGAGCGGTGTGTAGTGACTGTGTGTCAATTCGTGATGGGGTTCGCCATCAAAATATGTCCACGCCTTTATTTCTAACATCTTGTTTCAAAATATCGTTTGGTCTGTTATAAATGTTATTTCTTGTTTGACGGTTTCATTACTTACCCATTTTCAGAACATTACACATAGGTGGTCAAAAAAGCTTCCGACCTAACCAAGATAAAATACTTTTTTTTCCAGACATGTTCAGTATCTTCTACCGCTGCAATGAAGGTAACATGCGAGGAACAATATGCGCCTTTGAAATTCAGTTTTCTTCTCAACAAATCTTCAGTTGAGGCCTATACAATGTTACAGGAGGCCTATGGAGAGTCTGTTCTTCCCTACAGCACAGCTCGAAGGTGGTTTAAAATGTTTAAAGAGGGGAGACAATCAATTTCAAAGGGAGTTGGACCCGGTGCTCCAGCTACTGCTCTTACGGAAGAAAACATCAACACTGCTGCTGCCATTGTGAGAGAGGATCGACGAATTACCTTATGATCACTTTCTGAAATACTGAACATTTCACTGGGTGCTACAGTTCCGTGAAGCAGGCTGGATGCTGCACCACGATAATGCGCGGCCGCATATTACCAATGTTGTTGCTGAATATCTTGCAAAAATCAACGTGAAGTGCATCCCTCACCCTCCCTATAGTCCGGATGTAACCTTATATGACTTTTTTCTATTCCCTAACTTGAAGAAACGCCTTCGTGGGAGGCATTATCCATCATCAGAAACGCTCGGACAAGTGCATCGCATTCAGGGGAGACGATTTTGAGAAGGACCATCAAAATTATGAGGATGAGTGAAGGTACGATGTCAAAAAGATAGTGGTTATTCTTTATTGAACGGGTCTCGCATTTAAGTCTTGTACATATTAAGGCAAACATAATATTCCTTGATTTGAAAGTATTTCCTTACTGGTGTGTTAGGTTCGTTCTACCCGCCAGTAGCTTGTTTATCGGTTCCCTGAGGCCAGCCGCCATTATGGCGAAAATCCAGAGCAAGGAAATACAAAACGATAGGAACCCATACTCTCGCTAGAATGGGGCCTCGAGCTACGTTCCGTAATTTCTGTGTGAGTGTTGTGGAATATTTTGGCGTCGTGTTAGGGTGGTGCGAGAAGAATGCGCGCATTTCCTGCTGTTGCTACATGCGCTTTCCATTTTCACAAAACTCTGCAAGCTGTTACAACAAAGACCAACTGAACAATACGCGTTTGCTGTCTCAAACAAAAACAGTCCTGTTGTGAACATATGGAAGGCTTCAAAATGAGTTTTTGTTAATGTACGTAGTTGGATAGCTGTGGTTCGCAACGTTACATTTTATATTGGGCTTGAAATAGTACTTAATTTTGCTCATAGGTCTCTTTGTCAGGCTTGAGATTCTTTTATGTACAGTCAGTATACGACATGGACCACCGACTTCCGAAAGAAGTCATGCGAAGCACTTCTTCGCCCGAAAGAAAGCTCATCAACCTCGGCCGGGATTGAACCCCAAACCTCGGCAAACTCAGAGAAACATCTTACTCCTAGAGTACGGAGGAGGCCATATGGAACACCAGAAATACAGAGACAGGATTTTACGAAAACTTCAAATGTTGCTGATTGTTGGAAGAAAAATCCATTGGTATTTAGATAGGTGACTCCCAGAATTACAAGTTCTCCAACATCCTGAAGAAACTGAAAAAAAAAAAAAGTTACTAAAAAGTATGAGTTTGTGAACGACACAGCTCAAGAAAATGAATGTGTAGTGTTTAACGCTCGCTTTTACTACATACGGCACCGCAGGCGGTGACATAAATAAATAAATAAATAAAATCTGAATATTCTACCCCGGCACCTAGACAACTATACCCGGGCATATATCCAAATTTTCTCTTTATTTTTCCATAAAATCCTTACAATTGTTATAATTATACAAATCTCTCAGAATACTAACCTACAAAAATAAAATGAAATAAAATAACAGAAATAAACACAAAAAAGAAAACAACTATAAAAATTACAAAATCCTTATTTTCTAAATCTACATCTAAATCTACTAATGCTGTAGTCCACCATGGCCTCCGCCGCCCATGCAGTCAACTCTATTTTGAACTCACGCTGATACTTCTCTTCTTATTACTCTCTCTACTCTTCTCTTTCCTCTTGTAATCTACTTCTATATTCCGCAAATGTCTCTCCCTCTCTTCTCCTAGACCTGAATGTTCTTCTCTCTGCCCATTCCTGTCTTCCTGTTGAGGTTACAAAGAATCTTCTTCCATTGACTTGATTAAGATTATCAATTTCTAATTGTACCTCTTCTAATTCTTCTTCTTGTTCATCTATTTCTTCTTCTTGAATTCCCTCCATTGTTAGATTATTCAATAACTCTTCCCGTCTTATCCTATTTTGTATTCTAGAACTCCTTCTTGGATCTTGTACTATTCTTCACCTATTATCAACTTTCTCCTTTGAATATTTTTACCTCCCATGCTTTCTTACTTACAAAGTTAGTCAAAACTTGTAATTTATTTACCAATTGTTGATCTCGAATTATGTCATTTACGATATATCCTGCTAGCGCATGCCTCTCTTCTTGTTGGTGAATTGCATATCTTCCACATTCAAATACTACATGTTCAGGATTATCTTGTTTGTTACATAATTCACATATATCATTTTCAGTTTTATTGATTTTCTTCCAATAGGTCTTATAAGGTCCGTGTCCTGTTATATAATGTATAAATCCCTTTGTTGGTTGAATAAAATTCAATTTTAATCTCTCTTTGACGTTCTGAAAAATTTCAAACACTCTTCTACCTTCTAGACTTTCTGTCCATTCATTTTGCCATTTATCTTTTAAACTATTTTTAATCACCCAAGATTTGTTTGTTCTGACTCCAGTTATATTATAAACTTTTTCTAAATTTCCTTTTTTCGCCCAAAATTTTGCGCCCTTCAATCTTATTAATAAATCAGATTGAAGGGCGCAAAATTTTGGGCGAAAAAAGGAAATTTAGAAAAAGTTTATAAGGAGGAGTGTACGTAACTGCGATTGCAGAGTGGAACTGTGACAGACGAACTGGTAAATTGTAGTTGTGTGCGCTACGTAATTCTGTGTAATCGGCAAGTGTTCCAACTGTAATTCGGTGGAAATAAAGAACAATTTGAGTCTGTGCAATTGGACTTTTAATTTCATGAAGCCACAAAGTTACAATATTATGTCCCTGGTATGTTGAATGGGCGTCACTTTCAGAAATAAACGTTGTTAAGTCAGCCTTTTCGAGTTAGATGTTGTTAAGTCAAGTAGTTGCCGCATTAGAATATGGCGAGACATGTATTTATGCTGGTAGGAACATTTCCAACATTTTCTCTGAGATGTAAATAGTGTAATGTAATCTCTCAATTGTGTATTATATTCTCCCAAAGTTACACGTGTCTCCTATTATTGGTTCAAATATTATGACCCATTGAAATTGTTCAGATTTATAAGGATCGCACTGTATAATGCCTTTCTCATTGTTGCAGTGTTGGAAATAGTTCGGCATAGTTGCAATTAGTGGACTGTGGTACTTCGTAGGTCTTATAAGGTCCGTGTCCTGTTATATAATGTAATGCAATGCAGGCGGTGACACTGATGATACATAAGATGAAGACGGAGCACCGGTGGAATGAGATGGCAGGGGAAACCGGAGGTCCCGGAGAAAATCCACCCCAGCACCGTGTTGTCCAACCACAAATCTCACTTTGCGGTCGCCTGGGATCGAAGCCAGGCCGCCTTGGTGAGAGCCAAGCGGTCTAACCACTGAGCCACGGCGCGGCCCTTCAGCTCAAGAAAGAAATACTAAATATTTCAAGATATTCTCGGGAAACAAGCCAGGAGGAAAGACGATTAGAAATCGTCGTTTGGGGAGCGCACATTTCTCCCATCATCAGGATATTTATTAAATGTTATAGCCACAAATGAATCACTGGATATAACACTATAAACAAAGACAAAACACTAACAAAATTGGCATTACTAAACAAAAGACTATCTTCAGTAAATTAAATGTCAGGTGAGGAGATGCCGTGAGTATAGAAAATTGTGTCAAAGAAACGTAACTACTTAACTTGATGAGAAAGCTGTATAGATCTGTGCTTCTTAAGTCCATTGATTTCTATTTTTAAGGCCGAATTCCTAGAGCAGCGTCCTGCGCTGTGGCGTAGCGGGCTAAGGCAGCATGCCTTGGTCCCCGACCACGGAAAGCGACCCGGGTTCTGTACCACCCACGGTTTGCGAATTTTTAGTCCCGGGTATAGGGTCGGTGCCCACTCAGCATCGTCAGGAATAGGAGGAGCTTACTCACGAAAACCAAAGATCCGGCTGGGGGATGCCGAGATACTGACTACATCTCCTCCCCGTATCGGTTGGATGATCGCCCACCTCTGCCGTGTGTAAGTGGGCGTGAGGCCGGCAGTCGGGTTGGTAGTCCTTGGCCCTCTTTGGGCTGTCGCGCCAGGAATTTATTATTTTATTCCAAGAAGAGGTGAACTGAAATCCATCATCACGATTAAGCGTCCTACTCTCGGAGGAAATGGCCAAAGTCTCCTCAACTCTCCACTCCCAGTAAGTGTTTTCATTCTGCATCCCGTTTACCGGCAACCTATGCGGCAGAATCAGTATATTCTCGCAAAATAGAACATCAGGACCATCCAAAAGCCACCTCCGAAGATTAAACATTTGTTGACACCAGTGAAAGACAAACTGGACTTCCAAGTTTCGGGAGTGTACAGCATTTCCCGTGAAAGTGGGATATCGTATATATGACAGACCGGAAGGAGCATCGCTACCTGCTCCTGTCTTCCTCAGAGGAGTAATATACTACCTCAAAACTTACCACCATTCTAATACAAAAAAAAAAAATCCTTAACTATCCTAAGAAAAGAAAATCCGTCCTGCGGTAAAACCCAATCCCGGGTGGGCACGGAGCAACAATCTTCGGCTTTATCCAGCCTGTCCTTTCCAGACGAGACGACGATACATTCCTACCAGAATAATTGAACATGAACGGAGTATTCGTTTAGTGCAACCTGAGAAGTCTGGACTGGCAGAGCATTATTTTTATAACGACCATAGAGCTAACTTTCGGGAGACGACCATCTTGGCAAAATGCAACAGTTACTGGGAGCGGAGAGTTAAGAAGGCTTTGGCCATTTCCTCCGAGAGGAGCACGCTTAATCGTGATGCTGGATTTCAGTTCAGCTCCTCTTGGAAACCGGCCTTAAAAATGGAAATCCGTCGATTTAAGAAGCAAAGATAAATACAGCTTGATCATCAAGTTAAGTAGTTACGTTTCTTTGACACAATTTTCTATACTCACGCCATCTCCTGACCTGGCATTTAATTTACTGAAAACAGTCTTTTGTTCAGAGATGCGAGTATTGATAGTGTTTTGTTTTTGTTTATAGTTGTGTTATATCCAGTATTTCATTTGTGGATATAACATTTTATAAATATCCTGATGTTGGGAGAGATGCACACTCCCGAAACGTTTATATCTAATCATCTTTTCACCCGGCTTGTATATCGATAAGATTTTCAACAAATTCGTCGCCATGAAAGCTTCAGGTCTTTTAAATACTAGATAGTTACGCATCTTCCAAGGATATAACGCATCCCCCGGCCCTGAAATACCTTTAACAGGGAAACTTGAGCATTTTGACTTTATCCTTAAGGATATGCATGACTGAAATTTCATGAAAATCGTGAAAATAACGACTTTTTTATTTTAATTCTATAAAATAATTTAGACATTCCAGAATGTGAAAAATGCATAATTTGCCTCCGGATGCCATTTTTAAATGCTTATTTAAATGTCGGTGGCCTTTATTCTCTGTCAGAGTCACGCCCTCTTTTGCCTACATCCACATTCTTTGTTTGTTTTCCGTTCTTAAATTTTCAATTCAAGAAAAGAAAAATAAGGCTTTCAGACAAAATAGTTCCTAAAATGTTGCCAATATATCAGAGGCTGGCTTCTACAACATTACTAGAGAGGTGCAAAACAGGAAAAACACAGAATGCCAATGAATCTTTGCAACATGTCATATGGAATAAGTGCCCAAAGGAAGTTTTCATATCAAAACAAAAATTGGATCTTGCTGTTATTAAAATCATCAGTGAGTTTAACATGGGTAGTCTTAAGTCATTGGAGCTGCAGCGAAATATCAGAGGTGAAAGTGTAGTAGACTCAGCAAGGAAAACTTCAGTGCAGCGAGATCAGACTCGTATCCTGCAAAGCAAGAAGCGAAGTTGTGCAGAAGAAAAGCAACATCTAAAGAAGAAAAAGGTGGAAAAAGCAGCAACAGAGGAGAGGAAAAAGAAATCTGAGGGTCCAACCTATCAGCCTGGTGGATTTTAATGTGAGTTATGGAATCAAATCTTTAAGCGCTGTTTTCTCAATGTTCATATTTTCAGCATTTTTCTTCCTGTAAAATGCTCCTTGCGATGCAGTTTTTGTACTACATTCATGAAATTTCCTACACAGGTTCAGAATATCATGAGGAATGGAAATTGCCCTAGGTTTTATTGTGAAATGTATATAAGCATCTATTTTTAATCTTCAAACACAAAACTTACAGTTTTTTAGACAAAAAAAAAAGATTATTTGTAAATTAAAAATTTTTTGTGACCTAAACTAAAGGAGACACAGAAAAACCCAGAGCAATTTCAAAAAGTATGTGTATTATGAACATAGGGTTAAAATATTAGACCAAAATTCAAAATATTTTGTCGCAAGGGACTTTTTTAGTGACGTAACAAAAAACATACAAAATTTATAATAATTTCTAAACTGCTGAAGAAAAATGGTTTAAATTTAGGTTGTTACATGTTTACATTATACTACACCAATGGTGTAAATTTGAAAAAGCTAGCATTATTAGTTCAGAAATTAAAAATTTCAGTCATACATACCCTTAAACACTTACGCCCGAGTTCACCAACAGATGTTTGATCTTAAGACGGCTGTTAGTTGTAACAAAAATTGCATTTCACCAAGAATTAGCTTAACACCTGTTAAACTAACAAGCCATACTTCTCTTAAGTCCTTAGCAATTGAAAATAGTCAAGATGGCGGGCGTGAATGCAGCTGTTGACGTCGATTTGTTATATTTAAGTAAATGGCATTCGTAACAGAGTACGGCTTATGAGGAGAAATTATTTTGAGGAGCTATCAGAAAACATTTTCTGGGGAGGTAACAACTTGTTATGAAGGTTACGGAGGAAGTACAAGAGAGGTTAGAGCATGTATCGATAGGAATATACCGATCTCGCCTTTGCTTCAAGTATTAATAACTTTGCGATTTTATAACTCACGGAATTATGTAAATAATACATTGTTCACCTCCCGTCTTGAAACGTTCAAGTCACTCGTCACTTGTCATTCTTCGCTCCTCGTTTTAAATTTACGTAATACTGAGTTAGAACATGCATCGAAAGGAATATGACGATCTCGCCTTTGCTTCAAGTATTAATAACTTTGCGATTTTATAATTCACTGAATTATGTGGATAATACATTGTCCACTTCCCGTCTTGAAACGTTCAAGTCACTCGTCACTTCTGTCTGTGTCGCGTTTTAGATTTACGTAATATTGACGAAGTTGCTTCGTACTTCTGATTGCGACATTTGCATTCGAATTAAAGTTATCTCCTATCTTTCTCTTATTTTGCAGAATACCCTTATATTGTTATTAATTCAACTAACATTTTTTTTTCTCAGCTGATAAGAAATTTGTTCCAAGGCCTCTCTTCTGCTTTTGTTCACCCGCTATTTTCTCAGCTATGTGTAAACGAAAATAAAAACAAAAGCGCAACGCAGTACGCTCATAAAATAAACCGATTCATTCACAACCTTCTATATCTGCAATATTAACAAGTCTCGCAGCGTTAACACATGTTTGTTAATATGGATTTAAGCGAACTTCTTTTGTCAGTATAATAAAAGCAAATGCTTATCTCGATTGAGTAAAGTAGATGCAGGAATCAGCTTTTGTAGGAACAGATGGATAAAGTATGAATAGAGAATGTAATATGAGAGCCTATAAACTGCCGTTGGTAGTTCGCTGCCATATAAATAACTTGTATGCGTACGGCAAGCACTTTAACTGACAAAAACTGCGATATAAAGACCATAAAGAGTTACCTTCTGACAAAAAAAACCTCCGGACACATACAGGAACAAGACTGATGATGTCATTTACTTTCAAAATGAAATCCCATTCTGGTCTCCAGAGCGAGAGGTCCTCTCAAAGGGATGCTGGATATATAAGTTACCTCCCTCTCCGCTCTCGTCCCCGCTATTGATTACATTTTTGTCCCAGCAGAGACCTGCGGTGGTGGTTGGACTTCTAGAACCGTCATTCGCTAGTGCTTAAAGGGAAACTAAATGTCGAAAAGTACTCTTCTTACTCCTGTACAGGCCATAACAAACTCTGCTCACATGAAAGTCATGACAGGGGTGCAGTAATGGACGGTGGGACGTGATTACCTCGAGTTCCAGCAATCGGGGAACGGTGCGGTGAACAGAGGATCAGGAATAGGGAAGTGGTAAGGGCAATCCCAAATTCTGGTACAAATTCGAGGAAGAACAAGACACGAAATGAAGCTAAAATTAATGAAACAAAAAGTCCTGAAGGGGCAAGGTAGTGAAATAAACCAAATCTTAAATGCATTTCAGAATAACGGAAATCCTCCACCGTTAAGTCATATCGGACGATGAATGAAATGATGTTCAAGTAAGTACAGGGTACATAGAGCTTAGAGCTACCAGACATTCATCTTTCAGGATAAGGGAAATCCTCCAACGTTAAGTCACATCGGACGACGAATGAAATGATGTTCAAATGAGTACAGGGTACATAGAGCTTAGCGTTACCAGACATTCATCTTTCAGGATAAGAGTAAACCTCCAACGTTAAGTCATATCGGCCGATGAGTGAAATGATGTTCAAATGAGTACAGAGTACATAGAGCATAGAGTTACCGGACATTCATCTTTCAGGATAAGAGAAAACCTCCAACGTTAAGTCATATCAGACGATGAATGAAACGATGTTCAAATAAGTACAGGGTACATAGAGCTTAGAGTTACCAGTCATTCATCTTTAAGGATAAGAGAAAACCTCCGACGTTAAGTCATATCGGACGATGAATAAAATGATGTTCAAATAAGTACACAGTACATAGAGCTTAGAGTTACCAGACATTCATCTTTCAGGATAAGTGAAAACCTCCAACGTTAAGTCATATCGGACGATGAATGAAATGATGTTCAAATGAGTTCAGAGTACATAGAGCATAGAGTTATCAGATATTCATCTTTCAGGATAAGAGAAAACCTCCAACGTTAAGTCATATCGGACGATGAATGAAATGATGTTCAAATGAGTACAGGGTACATAGAGCTTAGAGTTACCAGATATTCATCTTTCAGGATAAGAGAAAACCTCCAACGTTAAGTCATATCGGACGATGAATGAAATGATGTTCAAATGAGTACAGGGTACATAGAGCTTAGAGTTATCAGACATTCATCTTTCAGGATAAGTGAAAACCTCCAAAGTTAAGTCATATCGGACGATGAATGAAATGATGTTCAAATGAGTACAGGATACATAGAGCTTATAGTTACTAGACATTCATCTTTCAGGATAAGAGAAAACCTCCAACGTTAAGTCATATCGGACGATGAATGAAATGATGTTCAAATGAGTACAGGGTACATAGAGCTTAGAGCTACCAGACATTCATCTTTCAGGATAAGAGAAAACCTCCAACGTTAAGTCATATCGGACGGTGAATGAAATGATGTTCAAATGAGTACAGGGTACATAGAGCTTAGAGTTACCAGACATTCATCTTTCAGGATAAGGGAAAAGCTCCAGTGTTAAGTCTTATCAGACGATGAAGGATAGAGACGTACTTTGGATCACGTTACAACTATTATTATTATTATTATTATTATTATTATTATTATTATTATTATTATTATTATTATTATTATTATTATTATTATTATTATTATTATTATTATTATTATTATTATTATTATTATTATTATTATTATTATTATTATTATTATTATTATTATTATTATTATTATTATTATTATTATTATTATTATTATTATTATTATTATTACTGCTATTATTACTGAAGCCGGCTTGGTAGATGAAGGCTCGCCACACAGAACAGCCTGCGGTGGTACAAGAGCGGTATGAACCCTTGGGAATGGGGTTGTGGCAGAGAGGCACTGAATATTTTAGTTCCCACTCGCTACAGCTCTTGAGATATGTCATGTAACGTAAAGTGGAACAGTTTGCACCTTCGTATCTTTTGGCAACGTGCCCCAACTTCTAATCCACATGACACGCGCTTTCTGATATTAATGGCATGCCACTGTAACTTGCAATCCAAAAAATCGGATAGGGAAGGGAAGCCTTCTCCATCAATAAACCTCAATACTGCTCATTATTTCCTTAGTTTTGCAAGAAGGTTAACTGTGAATACAAGAAGCTGTTTAAGATCTTGTCATTAATACAATTTTGAGTCGAACTAATACTCAATGCTCCATTTATTGCTAGTATTTACCTAGAACGCGTTTCGTTAGGGTCTTCCTAACATCATCAGCTGTTGTCGACTAATGGATGCCTGTTCAGTGAACTCCTCGGAGGTGATAGGTGCGTCTCTGTCGGTATCTTGATGAACTTGAAATTGGGGTTGTCTTCAAAGGTAGTATCGAAATTAAACAATTTACCCTCATATTTCTTTATAAAGATTTTTTCCCACGTGGTTAATGCAGCTGGACCTTGGACACTTTTTAGTAAGTGAATTTCTCGTTCTATGTCATGATTTTCCTTCCAAAAATGGTACGCTACCGCCGATTTATCTATTTCTTTATTCCTTATGTTCCTAAAGTGCTCTTTAAGCCTAATGTTCACGTTCCTTTTTGTTTTTCCAATGTAGAATTTGTCACAGTCCTTGCAATTTATCCGGTACACTCCTGATTTTCTGTCTGTGGGTATCTCCTTTGTATTATGTGATTTCAAAAGGTGTTGTACACTAAATTTGTTCTGTGGGGCCAAAGTAATATTGCGTTCTTTGAAAACTTTTTGGAAAAGGTGTGTAGCTCTGGGATGATACGTAAATTTTCTGTATGAGGTTTCATTGCTAATTGGGGAGAGAGTAGTAACTTGTTTGCATCTTAGTTGTCTTTTGAATTTATCTATTTTCTTGTTGACCAATTCAGCACTGTATCCATTGTATTCTGCAATGTGAATGATGTTCTTGTACTCTTTGTTATATTCTATCTTGTTTAAAGGTACATTAACAAACAAGTAACTAAAAAAGGAGATACCCACAGGCAGAAAATCAGGAGTGTACCGGATAAATTGCAAGGACTGTGACAAATTCTACATTGGAAAAACATAAAGGAACGTGAACATTAGGCTTAAAGAGCACTTTAGGAACATAAGGAATAAAGAAATAGATAAATCGGCGGTAGCGTACCATTTTTGGAAGGAAAATCATGACATAGAACGAGAAATTCACTTACTAAAAAGTGTCCAAGGTCCAGCTGCATTAACCACGTGGGAAAAAATCTTTATAAATAAATATGAAAGTAAATTGTTTAATTTCGATACTACCTTTGAAGACAACCCCAATTTCAAGTTCATCAAGATACCGACAGAGACGCACCTACCACCTCCGAGGAGTTCACTGAACCGGCATCCATTAGTCGACAACAGCTGATGATGTTAGGAAGACCCTAACGAAACGCGTTCTAGGTAAATACTAGCAATAAATGGAGCATTGAGTATTAGTTCGACTCAAAATTGTATTAATTTTGTGCTTCATTGTATCATAGTCCTTAAACAACAGAATCTTGTCATTAGTTGATGACCTTAGTGAGTTCGAAAGAAGTGCATGTTTTCATCACAGACAACATCTTGTGTTACACTTACAGAGTTTCTCTACTCAGCTCTATTATGTGTGTCAAATGGTAAGGTGCTTGTCCTTGAGCGCTACTACAGTGTGATTTTTAAAAGAAGATACCTGAAGGTCATCAGGCAAGGGACACAAAGGGTAAGAAAGGAAGGTCGTTGCCATGGTAACGTAAACGAAGTTTGCCAGACAGGATACATTGGTGAAGTGGGTGACAACACTCCCCCTCGCCCTAATTGGCTAATGCTTTCGCGTCATAGGCCATAGGCGGTGCCTTCCCGTCACATTTAAACCTGCAGTAAATGTCGTAATAATTGCCGGGAAGATAAAATCATACAAAAATCATACAAATAAGGATATGAAGGCATGCAAAAATACAAGTTTATAATGAACTGAGCAAATTGAAACAGAATGACTGAGCAATGAAAATGAAAGAGTTTATAATGAAAGGCCTTTGGCCTTTTCCACTGGAATTTTTTAAACCAGCACACATACCTTTCAAAAATGCTTGTCTTTCAGTCTTAAAAGTCGTGTCACACCATACTTTACTTTTCGTGTGTTCTTCGTGTATATCTTGCGATTTGTATCTCGGTGCAGTGTGGTTATCCTTAAATAGCGTCTTCGCCACACAGCAATATCGCCTCTGTCTTTTATCTCATTTTTCTTGCCTCTTTTTTCATTCACAAACCCCAGCTGTATAAGCAATCTGCTGAAATTTGGTAAATCTTCATCCTGATTTACAGCAGACGAAATGTTACTTATGTTAGGGAGTTCGTTTCTAAAGAAACACTATACACATGACGACGCACAACACTTTTCACGTATTTTCTCCGAGCACGCACTTTTGTTTATTCCTGCTTTTGCCTGGAGTGGTAAGTTTTCCAGTTTCCTCAGTTTCATGTCGCGATGTTCCTACGGATCTAACACCCACACCTGTAAGTTCAGAGCACAGCTGTTCGACTTCTCTCACTGACAAAGACGGATACTTCTCTGTGAGTGCATTAAACACATGCAACACAATTCCTTTTTCGCCTGTTTGTAAATAATTATCCTTGCGATACTTCAGCGAAAAACTGGCGGTAGACTCTGCCATTATACACGCGCAATAAACGATCAATAAAATAATTTAGCTCCCGCACTCTCGAACGGCGATATATGACTAATCCAGTTCAAAACAAGGTCAGTGATAAAAGTCATATAAACAAATATGTCATCACTACCGCTAAATCACGTGATATCGTGTCATGTGCTTGAGAGCAATGGAACCTCCTCTTTACTTCGTTTAAGAATTAACATGCATTTCAGATAAATCAACTCTGTTGCGTAATATATTTCATTAAAACAGTTACGAAAATATAAATTTGACAATTCTCTTCCAACATATAAAGATATATCACCATGTTAAATAACGGACCTATTTTTATCGCACAAGTCTGTACTGCAATAGCAGCCAATGAGATGTGATAAGGTCACGTGACCGTTAAGAGATACGGGACAAGCTTATGTGAAACAAGGATTAGTTGCGCTGTGTATTATTAGCCTACTTTGTCAAAACATAATTAAAATACGTTGTTATGGAAGCAAGACGTAGTGGCGGTAGGATTATAGGTAGACCGAGGAATCATGGCCCAAAACAAAGATCAGTTTACGGTCGGGGTGTTACATTGTATAGTCAAGCTAGAGAATTTGTCTGTTCTCTTAGAGAATTCTTGTTAGAGAAGACGAGAGTTTGCTCCTTATCAATGAACAGCTTATTCCTTTTATCCAAAAGCGACAGTCACATGTCAGTAGATATGCTTGCACGTAAAAGAATTCCTGTGGGTCAAAATTCCGGCATATCGGCGGCGTTGATATGAACATGTCAATTAACAATATCGTTAATAATAGTATATTGCGATATTAATGTATACGGAACGAGGAAAGGTTTGAAAAAACGAGGCGCTTGCACAGAGTTCCTTCAATTGTCGAAATTCCGTTAAGCTTACCACATGTGTGTTGTACATTATTTTTGCACTATGTGTATTTATATCAATCTGAATTTTGATAGTAAAGATATTAGCTGAAATATTAATAAATGTAACTGAAGGTAAATGTTAGATTTTAGAACGTGCATCGCGTGTATGTATTTCTATGGAGAAATACTTACCGTACTGTGCGGAAATGTTAACTTACGATACATAGCAACAATAACGGTAAGTATGGAATATTAGTTACATAGTACAAACAATTATTTAAAAGAACTCACATATGTGAAGACGCTACAACTCAGTGAATGTGTGAACAACTTATTTCTGTTTTTAAAGTAGACTAATGCAGATTAACTGTGCATAATTTTCTTGAGGTGAGATAACTCGAACCCTTGTTTATGTTTCAGTGTTGAGATGATAAAGAAAGGGAATCTTGTGGGCAACATTGCACTACGCACGTAGAGAAACAAATGACCTTCGCGTATATTCTTTTAAAAATCAGACTGTAGGTGAGCAACGAATCGGAGTACTGCGCTGTGTCGTATTGCATTCCCCCTACGTGGTGTTTGACGAGCGCGAAACTAATCAATTTCTAATAAATCCTATTTGCAAAAATTCAGTTTTTGCCAAAACTGATCCACATGGAAGATAGAGTAATGTAACTAACATAACCGTAAAACCGCATACTTTTATCTCAAACAGTTTTCCTAATACCAGTATATAACAATGCATTGCGACGTAAGTAGTGTAATGAATATCATTATTAGGGGGCGGATTTATAGGCACTAAAATGTGTGAAATAGGCATCAAAAAGACACTAAAAATGAGCAAAATAGGCACTTATATAGGCACTAAAAATTTGCTAAAAAAACCTTAGAAATACCAATGCACTAAAATGCACTATAACAAAATGACAATCAAGGCAACATATGCTGCAAATAATTCGCTAAACACATACTATTTTGTGGTTCCCTATGCTAAATAGTTCTGCATTTATTCCAAATTTCATAAATGACTCCATAGCAAGTTAAAATAACAGAAACTGTCGTATAATTAAAATAAATATAAATCCACTTCACTAAGGAACAACCATAATGTGCAGAAAGGTGTGGAGTAATTAACTATGTCCAAAAACAAAAACGTGGGTTGGGGGGGGGGGGCTTAAGGGTGAAAATTGAAATATCTGAAGCTTTTCTTAGATTTGCTTCAAATTTATACCATTTATTTTTGTGATCGATCAAGAATTGAATAATACCAAGTTTCAGCTTTCTAGTTACATTAGTTTCTGAGGAATTAAGAGTTTATGTCTGAATTACAGGCGATTTTCACTAAGTAAGAACCATAATGTGCAGAAAGGTGTGAAGTATTTAACTATGTCCAAAAACAAAAACATGGGTTTGATGGCGACTTAAGGGTAAAAATTGAAATATCTGAAGCTTTTTTTTAGATTCGTTTCAAATTTATACCATTTATTATTAGGCCTCCTGTAACATTGTATAGACCTCAACTGAAGATTTGTTGAGACGAAAGCAGAATTTCAAAGCCGCATATTGTTCCTCGCGTGTTACCTCCATTACAGCGGTAGACGATATCGAACATGTCTGAACTTGCCTAGTTCTCACAGGCGGGAACAAGGAGTACCAACAATGAAACTACTACGGCGTGTTTGTTTCACATTAAACTAACAGAATATAATAAGATTGAATTTTAGTGCGGAAAATTATGATTATTATTTATTGGACAGCCCTCATACAATATGCAATAACCTTTTCTGTGGCACATATATGTAATTTCCGAAATGATTCCACTTAAATATTTGATATTTTTAAGTGTCCTGATATGGAACTTCAAGGACAACATATAGCTACCCGCTTTGTAAAGTTTCGAATGTTGCTTCAGCCACTTGTGTTCCCTTTTGCACCTACCAGGAAATAAAACACGGTCCTATACATTAGCACGAATGAGTTGAAAACAAGAGTATTTATAAAATTATACTGTGCAAGAAATGTATAAATAAACGATAAAGGCCGAGGACGTAATACGTAACACCTTTAAATCGATGCTAGTTCGGCACTTGACATTCTTCTATTCCTCACATGCAGACGCAGCTGCAAACAACTGAGTCATCACATCCGGTATAAAGAATTCCTTTAGAACGCAACAGACAACCAGGAAAAGTGCAACATTATGACATATCTTCGACTGTGGAGTCATTATTACGTCACTGCTTTTCATCCCATTCATTGTCTTCAATTCCAATTCTTCCAATTCTACCTTAAGTTCATCTTTTTACGAGTACTTCTATTTCATTCACGTGATAGTGCATCTTTCTCCATTCCATTGGCCAATTTAATCAAATCATTGGAGCCACATTTCAACCTATTTTGTTTTAAAGGTCACATTTCTACAAACAACCCATTGTTTGGCGTATGTCCATTTTATTTCTACAGAATTCAGATCTGGATATCACAGCGGAAGCCTTATGGTTGCATGGTTATATTCTGACAATATTTGTCAATCATAAAGTTCTTTTGAGTTGACTTATTGGTTACAATTAAATCATACAATTTTGTTTTGGTGCTATTTTCATCAAACGGGATAATGAATTGTAACCAAGAATACAGGAATAGGAAGGAGACAGAACAGAAAGAAGGTTAGAACTGTGCTCGCTATTCTATGGATGAAGGTCACCGTTCAAGAATTATTGTCTCGGTATGTATAACTATTAGACTATTCGGAGACAACTGTGCCTTCAAGGCATTGTAGACATGGCAAGGGTGGAAAATTGAAATGTGTAGTGTTTAACGCCCGCTTTTACTACATACGGCACCGCAGGCGGTGACACTGATGATGCATGAGATGAAGATGGAGCACCGGTGGAATGAGATGGCGGGGGAAACCGGAGGTTCCGGAGAAAACCCACCCCAACGCCGTGTTGTCCAGCACAAATCTCACTTTGCGGTCGCCTGGGATCGAACCCGGGCCGCCTTGGAGAGAGCCAAGCGCTCTAACCACTGAGCCACGGCGTGGCCTGCAAGGGTGGATGTTTACAAGTTTGGAAAAGGGAGTATAATGAACATCTCTGCCTGGCCTTGTTAAGTCGACAGTTTTCGGATACACGTTCATTAAAAACCAGGCGTGAGCGCAAAATAAGGTCTGCAAGGCGCTGGAACCATGAAGAACGCTATTGCGGGAGATCACGTAACACTGGCGTGTAGCTTGATTTCACCCCTTCAAATCCCCACGACGACGAACCTGTTACAACCATTAGTCTTGGCTGGGCAGCCGTTTGCGATGGAGCTTCCTATCACTTCCGCCAAGTGTGAGTTGCGTGCAGTGATCCGTTTTTTGAGTGCAAAGGACACTACCCCCACTGAAATTCATCGTCAGTTATGCGAAGTCTATGGGCCACAGTGTATGGACGTCAAAAACGTGCGAAAGTGCGTCAGAGAGTTCAAAGACGGACGTACAGACGTCCATGCCGAACAGCCTTCGGTTTCAGCCGAAACAATTGCAAAAGTGGAACAAGAAATGCTTTAAGATCGGCGTGTGACAGTTCGCGAGCTGTGCGAACTTATCCCTGAAGTCAGTAAGACTACGATTGACAAGTTTTTGACCAAACATTTGCATTATCGCAAGGTGTGTGCGTGGTGGGTCCCCAAAATGCTCCCGAAGATCATGAACGGCAACGTGTTGAAGCGGCCCACCGATTCCTGGAGCGCTATGTAGAACAGGGCGAGGAATTGTTGAATTCAATTGTCACTGTCGATGAAACCTGGGTGCACTACACAACACCAGAAACTAAAGAACGTTCTCGTCAGTGGCGGCATTCGAATTCGCCGAAGCCGCGAAAGTTCAAACATTTTCTGTCGGCAAAGTGATGGCCAGTGTGTTCCGGGACAGAAAAGGCGTATTGTTGTGCGAGTTTATGCCTACCGGCACAACAATAAACGCCGCTAGCTACTGTGAGACTCTAAAAAAATTGCGACGTGCCATTCAAAATCGAAGGAGAGGAAAGCTGAAGGGAGTGATTTTTCATCACGACAACGCTCGTCACCATGCTGCACATGCAACGGCTGATCTCCTGGTCCAGTACGGATGGGACATCCTCACCCACCCCACCTTTTTTGTAATTTACGTCCTCCAACGTTAAGTCATGTCGGACGATGAATGGAATGGGTGAAATAATGCTCAAATGAGCCCAGGGTCCATAGAGTTTAGAGTTACCTGACATTCGTTTCAGGATAAGGGAAAACCCCGGAAAATACCTTATCCAGGTAACTCACCGTGACCGAGATTCGAACTCGGGACCTCTTGAACGTGAGACAGACATGCTACCACCACGCTACCGAGGCGGGCCAACCCCCCTACAGTCCAGACTTAGCATCTAGTGATTATCATCTGTTTCATGTGCTGAAGTCACACCTGGAACACATTTCCAGACCGACGATGATTTGAAAAACGAGGTTGAGTGCTACCTGCGCAACTTGTCGGGAGAGTGCTATGACAAGGGTATACAAAAACTGCCACAGCGCATGCAAAAGTGCATTGATCGCAATGGTGATTACGTTAAAAAAAATAGCTGTAAGTTCCGCCTTTCCAACAATGTAACATTCTTTGACAATAAATATGTTCTCTATATTAAATAAAATTGGAGACCTTATTTTGCGGACACTGCATATATTATTTATTTATATTTATTCCTATATTACATATATGACTTTATGACATTACTTTCTATGTCATGTCAGTTTCTCTACTTGACAGGGACTGCTTAAGTCTCCCAACCCTCCGATCTATTCCTTACTATCATTGTTAGGTACTTCAATTGTTATAACAGTGGCAGATAGAATGTGCTTACTCCACCGCGCCTTTCACTAGATCTGAAATAACTGAAGACTTGCTTTGAAATCTGAACCTCGTGTAAACGCAGCCATTAACGTAATCGTGTAGCTGGTTAATTAAAGTGGTAGAATCAAGCGGAACGATTGTAGGGTCAAGCATCTTTGTTTGGACTGAGGTTAAAGGCTTCTCAAACAGCCTAATGGATGGTGCCAGCACATCAGATAGTCTGTAATTGAATGAGTCACGCCAGGAAGACCTCGGCTAAGAGTTGGGGGATATATCAGCCTGAAGTGGAGTATTGAGCCACTTTCACTTACAGCGCTAAACTTGTCACTCTGCGACAACTTTAGGGGCAATTCCCTTATGCATTCGAGCGTTAATTCAGATAATGTTGCCACGTAACATAAGGCGCTTTACTGGTATGCGAAGACAATACTGGTAGTCAGTGTGAAGAAACACTCTGATAATACTAGCAATTAAACATGAGTACTGCAAACTTTCTCTTTATTGGAGTTAACTTACTTGGATTCTTAAAGGCGTGAACAAAAATTACCAAAAATTACAAACAATTTGACCGATAATATGAATTCTAAACTAAAAGGAAACGTACTTTTGAAAGCTTTTGAAAGAAATATAGATTTGCAGACGTGGAGTAGAGAAAATCGTTTGAATAAAACAAATGACTAGTTAAGTAAAGGTTTCATCAGCTGGATTTAAGCATCCTAACGGAAATGGCACAAATCAGATGCAAACACCTAAGTTCCACATAGCGTGTCGCCGAGGAAAATGAGTAATTATTCAATAGTTTCTACGTCCCCCTTGAACGACTAACTTCTCGCCACCACAAAGGTGGTTATTACCACTGTTGTTAAACTGAAGGCGGCTCGCTTCGGACTCTTGTCAGCCTGATTCACAGCCAGCTGTCTCAGATTTAAAAAACGGCATGTGCGTGTGCAATTGAGCCATATAGAACGAATGAAATTATGTTCAAATGAGTACAAGGTACATAGAGCTTAGAGTTACCAGACTTTCATCTCTCAGGATAAGGGTAAACCTCCAACGTTAAGTCATATCGGACGATGAATGAAATGATGTTCAAATGAGTACAGGGTACATAGAGCTTACAGTTACTAGACATTCATCTTTCAGGATAAGAGAAAACCTCCAACGTTAAGCCATATCGGACGATGAATGAAATGATGTTCAAATGAGTACAGGGTACATAGAGCTTACAGTTACTAGACATTCATCTTTCAGGATAAGAGAAAACCTCCAACGTTAAGCCATATCGGACGATGAATGAAATGATGTTCAAATGAGTACAGGGTACATAGAGCTTAGAGTTACCAGACATTCATCTTTCAGGATAAGAGAAAACCTCCAACGTTAAGTCATATCGGTCGATGAATGAAATGATGTTCAAATGAGTACAGGGTACATAGAGCTTAGAGTTACCAGAAATTCATCTTTCAGGATAAGGGAAAACCACCAACGTTAAGTCATATCGGACGATGAATGAAATGATGTTCAAATGAGTACAGGGTACATAGAGCTTACAGTTACTAGACATTCATCTTTCAGGATAAGAGGAAACCTCCAACGTTAAGTCATATCGGACGATGAATGAAATAATGTTCCAATGAGTACAGGGTACATAGAGATTAGAGTTACCAGACATTCATCTTTCAGGATAAGAGAAAACCTCCAACGTTAAGTCATATCGGACGATGAATGAAATGATGTTCAAATGAGTACAGAGTACATAGGGCTTAGAGTTACCAGACATTCATCTTTCAGGATAAGAGAAAACCTTCAACGTTAAGTCATATCGGACGATGAATGAAATGGTGTACAAATGAGTACAGGGTACATAGAGCTTAGAGTTACCAGACATTCATCTTTCAGGATAAGAGAAAACCTCCAACGTTAAGTCATATCGGACGATGAATGAAATGGTGTACAAATGAGTACAGAGTACATAGGGCTTAGAGTTACCAGACATTCATCTTTCAGGATAAGAGAAAACCTTCAACGTTAAGTCATATCGGACGATGAATGAAATGGTGTACAAATGAGTACAGGATACATAGGGCTTAGAGTTACCAGACATTCATCTTTCAGGATAAGAGAAAACCTCCAACGTTAAGTGATAACGGACGATGAATGAAATGATGTTCAAATGAGTGCAGGGTACATAGAGCTCAGAATTACTAAATAAGGGTAACTCAGAAAAACCCATATCCAGATAAATTCCAGAGGTAGTCCTAGTCGGGCGGGGCTATTCCTTTTTTTTTTTTCGTCCGGGTGTCTTCTGCCACACTACCTAGCCGCTTTGCGGCTTAACCTGCGAAATGAGCAAATTGGTTTAATGTTCTGCTGGGGTGTTTGAATTTTTGGGAAATTTGGAATGGGATGCCCTTGATTAATCTCATAAGGCAGCTGCACTTAGGCGTTCCCCCGTTTTGGGAGACACGATTTGAAGTTTTTGCTCCGTTTTGGTTACGGGTTGCATATCGCTTGATCCATCAGGCGTAAAAATGGGTCCTAGAGACGTCTGGGGTTTCTCTTGGGTTAACCAAGGGGCCCCAAGACGTCTCTTGGTAGTTTGAAGGATGGCAAGAGTCTTTGATCCCTCTGGTCATACCTGCCCAGGGAGATCACTAAAGGGTTGTTGTGATTTTGGATTTTGTCGTACATTGATCTTGCGCTCTCGCGGATGACATCGACAATGTACGGGATCTGGGAGTGCTCATGTAGGATATGAGCAGGAACCAGATAAATTACTGTGAACGAAATTCCAACTCCGGAAGTCATGAACGTGAGACAGAGGCTACCACCTAGTTACAGAGTCCGGCGTGCAGTATGTTTGGAATTTGCTAATATTTAATTGAAAATGCTGTTCATAAACACAGGGAACTGCTCTGAATTTTGTGTTAAAGGGATCTCAAAAACATTTTTCCAATGTAATCCGTGTATCAAATAGAACCAGCCGCTATTGTATCTACTATGAAGGCGGTAGAATAAGGAGAAATTGCACTCTCTCCATTTCTTCATAAATTGCCTGAATGAACTTAGAACGTCGCTAGAACATTAAATGTTAAGGATACCGCTATCGATCTATACATTTTTGTGTACAGCCTCTTAAGTTGGAAAGCCCTTCAGTGCTTTAAAATCAGCCGACTGGTGTGGAAGTCTGGCAGGTCCTTGTGATAGACGAGTGTTGAGGGATCGCTATGCACGAAATAACAGACCCGCCTTGTTTATGAGAGCCATTAATCTTCGTTTGCCAACAGGCGAGCCAACGCGTGTCATAAACTTTTTCTACCCCGCTATCTGCGAAGCCCAGCTCGTTATTGAAATGCACAATAACGAATATTGATGTTTGTCTTGAGCAAGCCCTGGAATTGAGAATTTACTCAAACCATGAGAAAAAGTTGTGCACACCTTAAATATATTCACCAAAACAAGGACTGGTTTCGAGTACGAGACTATAGTGACTACACTACGAAGTATGGAAGCGTGTTGGAAAACATGGGTAACAGCGGAGTTGTTTATGCAAGCCTATCGCACATACCGGCGAGTCAATATATTACCCCTGCCAAATAGCTTGAGCTTTTTTTAAATTTGTTTATTAACGCTGCAAGTTCCGTTACATCGTAACACTACATGCATTCCTTAAACTTATTACAGCTACTTGTAGTCATTACAAGTGTTACAAGTTTTCAGACAATGGGTTTGACTATGCTTTTACAGTTTTTCAAAGTCTATTTTGTTTATGAATTTTAAAAATTGTTTGTGGTAGTGTTTGATTAGATCACTGATGCCGGCCACTGTCCACCTCTCAGTCTTAATGTTTTGTTTTAGTTCTAATCTTTCACTGTTCAGAAGCGGACAATCGTATATTAATGCCCGATTTCACCAACAAATGTTAAGACTAAACACGAGTTTAGCAATAGTTAAAACAAAAATTGCACTTCACCAACAGGTGTTAGCGTAACACACGTGTTAAATCTCATGTTAAACTAACAAGCCGAATTTCTACTGTCCGTAACAATTGTAAATAGTCAAGATGGCGAGCATGAACTCAGCTGTTGATGTCGATTTGCTATATTTAATATTCATTATAGAGTACGGCCTATGAGGAGAAATGATTTTGGGGAACTATCCGAAGAAAACTGTTTTACGCAGGTAGAGACTGTCGAAACATGTTGCTATGAAAGTTACTGCGGAAGTACAAGAGAGGTTAGAACATGCATCGAAAGGAATATGCCGATCTCGCCTTTGCTTCAAGTATTAATAACCTTGCTTTTTTATAATTCACTGAATTATGTGGATAATACATTGTGCACCTCCCGTCTTGAAACGTTCAAGTCACTTGTCCTTCTTCGCTCCTCGTTTTAAATTTACGTAATACTGAGTTAGAACATGCATCGAAAGGAATATGCCGATCTCGCCTTTGCTTCAAGTATTAATAACTTTGCGATTTTATAACTCACTGAATTATGTGGATAATACATTGTTCACCTCCCGTCTTGAAACGTTCAAGTCACTTGTCCTTCTTCGCTCCTCGTTTTAAATTTACGTAATACTGAGTTAGAACATGCATCGAAAGGAATATGCCGATCTCGCCTTTGCTTCAAGTATTAATAACTTTGCGATTTTATAACTCACTGAATTATGTGGATAATACACTGTCTACCTCCCGTCTTGAAACGTTTAAGGCACTTGTTCTTCGCACCTCGTTTTAAATTTACGTAATACTGACAAGTTGTTTGGTGCTTGTAGTAGTGACACATGCATTTGAATTAAATTCGTTTCCAATATTTTCCCCACGACATCTTTCTCTTTTACATTAACTGCATCCGTCCTCTTATTTTCCACGATATCCTTACACTTCGTCACCATTTCAATTAACAGTTCTTTCTCCGTCGATGAGAAATCTGTCTCACGGCTTTATTTATGATTTTGTTCATCCGCCATTTGTGAAGATGAAAATGAAAACAAAAGCGCATCGCGGCTCATCCATAGCCTTCTATAACTGTGATATTTACAAGTTTCTTGGCGTTAACACAGGTTTGTTAACATTTTAAGAAAACAGGTTGGTGAAATGCAAGAAATTTAACATTAGTTTTAGCGCTGTGACAATTGTTACGTTACATTTGCTAACGTCGATTTTAACATCTGTTGGTGAAATCGGGCATAAATGATTCATTGTTTGGTTTTGTAGTTCACATTAGCACATTGCACTTTCTGCTATTTTGAATCTGTTGCAGTAGTCCCTTGTCTTCCCTTGTCTAGTTAGGATGGCGGTAGTCCGTCCGTTGAGTGGGTTCCTCAGTTTAAGTCGTTCTAGCCAAGAGCCAAGAGCGAGAACAAGTCGTCCGGGTGCTCACGGACGGTGGGTAGATCGCCACGGTACCTATCCGCTGTGCGGTCTTAAAGAGTTTGTCATTTCTCCAGAGCTTGGATGTCATTGTTGACTGAAGGACCTGATTCGACCTCTGCTATGCTCCTGGTGGCGGGTGTAGCTTCCAAGGAGGCCAGTGCCCTGAACCGCCACGCTATTGGCGGCCTGCGTTGCAGGGTCCGTCCAGCGTGACGGGGCCAGGAGCGAGAGGTCCGGTAAGTTGGGGATCGTTAGGTTATGGTGTTCATCGGGGTCACAACGGGGGACCCGGCTGCCGGGGTTCACCCGGCGGGCCAGGTCCAGCCCCAGTGTGGCCGGGACAGAGTGTAGAGTTGAGGGGATGAGAGGCTGGTCTCACCACCCAAGAGCGCCCTGTTCTGCACGGCTTGCAATCTACGGATGGTGGTACGAGCCACCGATCCCCAGACCTCGCATTCATACAGGATCAGTGGCGGGATGATCGCACGATACACCCGTAGTTTCAGGCGGATGGGCATGGTCGAGCGGAATATAGGGTATAACTGCCTGAGCGCTGCATGGCCGAGGCCGATTTTTTCACGGACATGTGGGGTGAATGTGAGGCCGCGGTCCAGTCGGACACCCAGGTATTTGGCAGTCCGGACCCAAGAGATCCTTCTCTGCCTCAACCGCAGGTCTCCTTCCGGGCGCCAGCGGAGGACCTTCCGCAGCAGAAGGGCAGAGCTGTTCTGCGGGCTGATGGCCATCCTCCACCTTTCACTCCACGTGCCGATGGCCCGGAGTGATCGTTGCAGCGGAGGGAGGCAGTAGCAGACGTTTTTGTTCTGGGCCAAGATGAGGACGTCGTCAGCATATTGGCACAGGACAGTGCGAGGCTCTGTTGGGAAGTCAGATATGTAGGCAGCAAAGAGTAACGGCGACAGTACACTGCCTTCCGGGACTCCCGCCGCTATGGGTCTGACGGTGGAGAGTTTGCCTTCGACCTGCACCCTGAAGGTTCGATCCCGGAGGAAACTACTGATCAGGGTGATGTATGGGGAGGGGAGTTGTGCTTCCTTGAGCTTGTATAACAGTCCCTGGTGCCACGTTGTGGCGAAGGCCTTGTCCACGTCCAGCAGCACCGCGACGGTTTTGAGGTTGTCCTGGAAGCACAGGACAGCCTTTTCTACCAATCGCAGTAGCTGCAGAGTCGTGGAGTGGCCCCGACGGAAACCGAACTGGTGATCCGCTAGGAGGTGCCTTTCCTCGAAGAGAGGAGTCAGGCGGGCCAGGAGAAATCGCTCAAAAACCTTTGAGACGATTGAGAGAAGGCTTATGGACCGGTAGCTGGACGGGAAGAATGGATCTTTGCCGGGCTTCAGAATACAGACCACCCTCGCCTCTTTCCAACAAGTTGGGAAGTGGCGGAGGTAGAGGCACGCATTGTAAATCCGCGTCAAGTGGATCACAGCACAGAAGGGAAGAACTTTTTGCTGATTCTTCCTTTTGTTGTGTCCTCCCATTGGTCTTGCCCCCTGCGCAGTCCTTTCTCTTCTGCCTCTTTGATTATGTGTGTCCTGGGTATCTCTCTGTAGATAATCTCCCCGTTGTCTTCCTGTGCAGCCTCCTTTGCCGACTGTAGTTCGTTCCCAAGTACTAGTCGGCCACGATATGAATGCACTCGGCGAGAAGCGTTACTAAACAGTTACGTCACAAGTGGGCGGATAACGCAAACATCAACTATACCGAGATACTTCCAATGTGACGTACAGATGCAGTGCAGTTCAACACGGTGTTTCTTTAAACTTTTCTTACGCAGTTAAAATTCGAATAGTATAGTGGCAGTTGCAGTGCTCGCTCTGACGTGTGCTTGTGAAGAGTTTAATTACGGAAGCACCTACAAAATTAAAAACAAGAAAAGTATCCCATTCTGATGTAAAGCATATCATATATACACTTCTGTAGACAAGAAACAAAGGAGAAAAGGTTACTCATGCACCTTGCATATCATATATCAGGTTATACAGTTCTGTAGACAAGAAAAGCAGGGAAAAATGGTTACTCGTATCCCTTAAAAATGCAGCAGTTAGGACAGCAAAAATACTGGGAAGGAATGGGAGAACCATCATGAACATAAAATGCTTCATCAACTCGGGTTAAGGTTACTACTTCCATAAAAAATCGAAAATCACGAAGAACCATATCTCTTGATGAATTTGATAAGTGGGTTGTGCATAGAAAAGTTTTGGAGTACTATCAACAGAAAAAGGAAATTCCTACTTTGCAGAAACTCATGAACTTCGCTAAATAATAAATAAACTTTCATTGTGGCAAAGAAACACTTAGAAAAACATTGAAAGAAATTGTATTTTAAGTTACGAAATACAAAAACAAACGATGTGTGATAATGGAGAAACTACAAATAGTTGCAAAACTTGCAGAGTACTTAAGTGAAAAAGGGCCACGTAAACCAGTAGTTGGGTCTATACTCACTAAACCGTCAAGAAGTGCTAGCAATATGACGAAGTACAAGGTGTATTGACTAATACTAGTGATGGTCAAAGAGCAATTTCTACATGCAGGGGGTTCTATGAGATTTATTCAGGGAACTGAATTGATTTACGATTCAAAATCCAAATCAGCAGATAACCATAATGAAATTAAAGTGGGTAGATTATAAAAAGTGGGTAGAAGAGAAATTAATATCAAATATTCTACCTGAAAGCCATACCGTACAGGAAAATAAAGCCCCTTACACTTCATTTCGAAAGGCACAGGTTATTCATTGGCTAACACAAAAGAAAATTAAACATGATTCGTAAATGACAAACAAAACAGCTTCTAGAGGCAGCGAAAATTAATTTAAAAAGCCTGTTTATTGACTTGATTTAATAATGGAACAAAGGGAGTTTACAGTCTTACGTCTTCCTCCGTAGCACTGTGACCTTAACCCTATAGAGCTCTCTGGAACTAAACAAAGATTGCAGCAAAGAAGTACTTCGATTACTTTGGGTAATCTGAAAGCTATGACAAGCTGCTTAGCTCAAATTACACAAAATGATTTGATAGCAGCATGCAGACAAGTGAAAAGAATTGAACAAAATGAAAGCGCCGAGATGGGTTAATGGAGGAAACAATTGAAGATATATTTATAAACGTGGGTCTAGAGAGCAGCGATGATGATAAAGATTGCAATCGTGATGAATGTTATTTCTAGAATATGAATATTGAAGCAAAAGAACGCCGTGCCAGTGATACAACTGATAAAGGGAACATAACACGGATATAGCAGATGAAGGACCTGAACCAAACATTTCCAGACTTGCTACTTCCGAGAACTAACGTGAAGACATCAGCAGGCGTGGACTGTTTTAATTTTGTGACTGTACATTACCAGTATCGCCTTTACCCTCGCTCCACGTAGTTCCCAAATCTTCAAGTACTAAACACAAACAGTGCTGCCCTTCTTCAAGTGCATTCATATCTTGGCCGACTAGTATTTGTGTATGTTACGTAATTCTGCTACTCTAAGGGTTGACCAAAGTGTGTTAATAGAGAACATCTTGGATTTCTGCAACTTGGACTTTTAATTCTACGAACCCACAAAGTCACAGCACTAAGTAGTTAACTGTGGTGTGACGCATGAGTATCGGAGTACAGTGTAGTGTCGTATCTCAAGGAAGGTGTCTCTTTCAAACAGAGAAACTTTAAAAAAAGAATAACGCAGAGAAAAACGTCGAGTACTATTTGGACGAGTTACATAGATGAGAACATTTCTGGGAGAAGTGCGTAGAGTTACAAGGAGACTATGTTGAAAAATATTATTACTGCTTTATTGTCATCTTTATTAGGTGGGACACTTTTCAGACCACCTATGCATACACGTAAGAAGTTACTTAGAGTTTCTGCGATTCATGTAATCTCTCCAGTTACAAGACCAATCATCACACACCGAGTAGTTCAAAAGTGTAATTGCTAGTAACGAGAGTGGAGTTTCCATATTTTGTGGCTGTAATATCAACGTGCATTGCGTCAATGCGGTATGCCGCCAATATGGACTCGACCAAGATTCCGTTGATATGCCGCAAATTGTAAACGCAAATCATTTGTAACCATGGAAACCGACGACGTTCACATGGTCGTCAGTCTCATACCTTGATTTACACAATGGAACAACGGTTACCTCAAAATAATTATCTGCATTCTTATGTTTTACCATTTGAAAGACAAACATTGTACATTGGATATTTGCTTATAGGTAAAGGCTATCTAGACGAATATAGAAGACAGTCAAATCTTTTAAAAGCCGGTTATTATGTGAAGACGTTTAAATTGAGTACCATTTGTATAAGGAGGAAGAAAAGAAAATAGTAAAGAAAGGAAGAATTTTGTCCATCTCCTTCGCTTTACCATTTATGTAAAAGTAATTCCGAGTGTGCAGATCAATTCTCAGGCTACTTCTAATCCAAGATGTCGATTTTACTGGCCACTGAAATATTTAAGCAAACAGTGATTTAATCAAAGATTTAAGACCGATGTTGGAAGTGAGAGAAAAGGATCCTACACAAAGATTAATTTGTGTTATGTGAAATTCTTTGGAAGCATTTCTTAAGCGCACTGTGCATAGGTACCAACGATTGCATTTCAGTTATAATTGTTCACAGACACACAGACACACGCGAGCGTCCAAATGTTTATCTTTCTTCGGGGGAAGCCACAAAGCATGTCGTTACGTTGAAATCTCAAACGAATTTCTGTACCCTCTCTACACTATAGAAAAACGTCCCTTTACTGTCAGATCTAATGCTCGTTTCAGTTACTGCAGTGATAGGTATTATGTACTGTCTACCCACCACAAGAAAACAAGCGAGGCCTGAAGAGGGAGAGGAGCTTGAAGTGTTTATCTGCTCTGTTACTGGATCTGTTTACTACGATATGAGTGTATGAGAGTACATATGAGTCTCCCATACTGTCAGATCTAATGCTCGTTTCAGTTACTGCAGTGATAGGTATTATGTACTGTCTACCCACAACAAGAAGACAAGCCGGGCCTGAAAAGGGAGAGGAGCTTGAAGTGTTTATCTGCTCTGTTACTGGATCTGTTTACTACGATATGAGTGTATGAGAGTACATATGAGTCACCCATACTGTCAGATCTAATGCTCGTTTCAGTTACTGCAGTGATAGGTATTATGTACTGTCTACCCATCACAAGAAGACAAGCGGGGCCTGAAGAGGGAGAGGAGCTTGAAGTGTTTATCTGCTCTGTTACTGGATCTGTTTACTACGATATGAGTGTATGAGAGTACATATGAGTCACCCATACTGTCAGATCTAATGCTCGTTTCAGTTACTGCAGTGATAGGTATTATGTACTGTCTACCCATCACAAGAAGACAAGCGGGGTCTGAAGAGGGAGAGGAGCTTGAACTGTTTATCTGTTCTGCTGGTAGATCTGTTCACTACGAAATGAGTATATGAGAGTACATATGAGTTACCCATACTGTTAGATCTAATGCTCGTTTCAGTAACTGCAGTGATATGTATTATGCATGGGTTAGTTACTGTGTATTACACGAATCTAACATACTTATTATATCCGGACGGCGAGCGGACAGGAAAGGAGATTACGATACCCATTCCTCTGTCTTGCTTTCTGGAGTGGGCAGACAGTACAAGGCAGTGTGTCAAGGAACATTGTCCTTTAGCGACGAGCATTTCACTTGCTTATCTTGTTAGCGGTAAGAGCGAAATATTTATAACCTGGCGTACAGGTAGCGCGTTAGTTCTTGACGAATGACCTTCAATGGAAGTCCAGTAAGCTGGGCTGTGCTTAATAAACAGGCCAGCAAATAGTTTGTTGGGATAACAAACAGCTCTTTGTTCCTCTATTGTATTTGTGTACAAAATCCAGTGGAAAGTTTTGTGCTTTACGGATGTATGCATGAAAGTGTTTTAACGAGTACTAACTAGTTACGTGTTGATGATTATTATTATTATGGTGATGTTTAAGAGCGCTCAAATGCGCGGACATCAGCGCCCGTGAAATCCAAATTATGCTAACTTTATTTGTCTTCAGGCTTGTCTCTGGCTTCGCTCTGGCCTCACTCTAACCTCATTCTCTAACTTAACTCTGACCTGGCTCTGGCTAGGCTCCGACTTCACTCTAACCTCAGTCTAAATTCACTCTAACTTGACTCTGGCCTGGCTCTGGATTTGCTCTGGCCTCACTCTAATTTCATTCTCTAACTTAGCTCTGGTTTGGCTCTGGCTAGGCTCTGGCTAGGCTCTGGCTAGGCTCTGGCTTTGCACTGGCTAGGCTCTGGCTAGGCTCTGGCTTGGCTCTGGCTAGGCTCTGGCTTCACTCTAACCTCAGTCTAAATTCACTCTAACTTGACTCTGGCCTGGCTCTGGTTTGGCTCTGGCTTGGCTCTGGCTTGGCTCTGGCTAGGCTCTGGCTAGGCTCTGGCTAGGCTCTGGCTTCACTCTAACCTCAGTCTAAATTCACTCTAACTTGACTCTGGCCTGGCTCTGGATTGGCTCTGGCTAGGCTCTGGCTTTGCATTGGCTAGGCTCTGGCTAGGCTCTGGCTTGGCTCTGGCTAGGCTCTGGCTAGGCTCTGGCTAGGCTCTGGCTAGGCTCTGGCTAGGCTCTGGCTTCACTCTAACCTCAGTCTAAATTCACTCTAACTTGACTCTGGCCTGGCTCTGGATTTGCTCTGGCCTCACTCTTATTTCATTCTCTAACTTAGCTCTGGTTTGGCTCTGGCTAGGCCCTGGCTAGGCTCTGGCTAGGCTCTGGCTTTGCACTGGCTAGGCTCTGGCTTGGCTCTGGCTTGGCTCTGGCTAGGCTCTGGCTTAACTCTAACCTCAGCCTAATTCACTCTAACTTGACTCTGGCCTGGCTCTGGTTTGGCTCTGGCTTGGCTCTGGCTTGGCTCTGGCTTGGCTCTGGCTAGGCTCTGGCTAGGCTCTGGCTAGGCTCTGGCTAGGCTCTGGCTAGGCTCTGGCTTCACTCTAACCTCAGTCTAAATTCACTCTAACTTGACTCTGGCCTGGCTCTGGCTTGGCTCTGGCTAGGCTCTGGCTTTGCACTGGCTAGGCTCTGGCTAGGCTCTGGCTTGGCTCTGGCTAGGCTCTGGCTAGGCTCTGGCTTTGCACTGGCTAGGCTCTGGCTAGGCTCTGGCTAGGCTCTGGCTAGGCTCTGGCTTCACTCTAACCTCAGTCTAAATTCACTCTAACTTGACTCTGGCCTGGCTCTGGATTTGCTCTGGCCTCACTCTTATTTCATTCTCTAACTTAGCTCTGGTTTGGCTCTGGCTAGGCTCTGGCTAGGCTCTGGCTAGGCTCTGGCTAGGCTCTGGCTAGGCTCTGGCTTTGCACTGGCTAGGCTCTGGCTAGGCTCTGGCTTGGCTCTGGCTAGGCTCTGGCTAGGCTCTGGCTTCACTCTAACCTCAGTCAAAATTCACTCTAACTTGACTCTGGCCTGGCTCTGGTTTGGCTCTGGCTTGGCTCTGGCTTGGCTCTGGCTAGGCTCTGGCTTTGCACTGGCTAGGCTCTGGCTAGGCTCTGGCTTGGCTCTGGCTAGGCTCTGGCTAGGCTCCGACTTCACTCTAACCTCAGTCTAAATTCACTCTAACTTGACTCTGGCCTGGCTCTGGATTTGCTCTGGCCTCACTCTAATTTCATTCTCTAACTTAGCTCTGGTTTGGCTCTGGCTTGGCTCTGGCTTGGCTCTGGCTAGGCTCTGGCTAGGCACTGGCTAGGCTCCAAACCCGTTCCGGTCTCGCTCTGGCTTCGCTCTGGCCTCACTCTAACATCATTCTCTAACTTAACTCTGACCTGGCTCTGGCTAGGCTCTGGCTTCACTCTAACCTCAGTCTAAATTCACTCTAACTTGACTCTGGCCTGGCTCTGGATTTGCTCTGGCCTCACTCTAATTTCATTCTCTAACTTAGCTCTGGTTTGGCTCTGGCTAGGCTCTGGCTAGGCTCTGGCTAGGCTCTGGCTTTGCACTGGCTAGGCTCTGGCTAGGCTCTGGCTTGGCTCTGGCTAGGCTCTGGCTAGGCTCTGGCTTCACTCTAACCTCAGTCTAAATTCACTCTAACTTGACTCTGGCCTGGCTCTGGATTTGCTCTGGCCTCACTCTAATTTCATTCTCTAACTTAGCTCTGGTTTGGCTCTGGCTTGGCTCTGGCTTGGCTCTGGCTAGGCTCTGGCTTTGCACTGGCTAGGCTCTGGCTAGGCTCTGGCTTGGCTCTGGCTAGGCTCTGGCTAGGCTCCGACTTCACTCTAACCTCAGTCTAAATTCACTCTAACTTGACTCTGGCCTGGCTCTGGATTTGCTCTGGCCTCACTCTAATTTCATTCTCTAACTTAGCTCTGGTTTGGCTCTGGCTTGGCTCTGGCTTGGCTCTGGCTAGGCTCTGGCTTTGCACTGGCTAGGCTCTGGCTAGGCTCTGGCTTGGCTCTGGCTAGGCTCTGGCTTCACTCTAACCTCAGTCAAAATTCACTCTAACTTGACTCTGGCCTGGCTCTGGTTTGGCTCTGGCTTGGCTCTGGCTAGGCTCTGGCTTTGCACTGGCTAGGCTCTGGCTAGGCTCTGGCTTGGCTCTGGCTAGGCTCTGGCTAGGCTCCGACTTCACTCTAACCTCAGTCTAAATTCACTCTAACTTGACTCTGGCCTGGCTCTGGATTTGCTCTGGCCTCACTCTAATTTCATTCTCTAACTTAGCTCTGGTTTGGCTCTGGCTTGGCTCTGGCTTGGCTCTGGCTTGGCTCTGGCTAGGCTCTGGCTAGGCACTGGCTAGGCTCCAAACCCGTTCCGGTCTCGCTCTGGCTTCGCTCTGGCCTCACTCTAACATCATTCTCTAACGTAACTCTGACCTGGCTCTGGCTAGGCTCTGGCTTCACTCTAACCTCAGTCTAAATTCACTCTAACTTGACTCTGGCCTGGCTCTGGATTTGCTCTGGCCTCACTCTAATTTCATTCTCTAACTTAGCTCTGGTTTGGCTCTGGCTAGGCCCTGGCTAGGCTCTGGCTAGGCTCTGGCTTTGCACTGGCTAGGCTCTGGCTTGGCTCTGGCTTGGCTCTGGCTTGGCTCTGGCTAGGCTCTGGCTTCACTCTAACCTCAGTCTAAATTCACTCTAACTTGACTCTGGCCTGGCTCTGGTTTGGCTCTGGCTTGGCTCTGGCTTGGCTCTGGCTAGGCTCTGGCTAGGCTCTGGCTAGGCTCTGGCTTCACTCTAACCTCAGTCTAAATTCACTCTAACTTGACTCTGGCCTGGCTCTGGCTAGGCTCTGGCTTTGCACTGGCTAGGCTCTGGCTAGGCTCTGGCTTGGCTCTGGCTAGGCTCTGGCTAGGCTCTGGCTTTGCACTGGCTAGGCTCGGGCTAGGCTCTGGCTAGGCTCTGGCTAGGCTCTGGCTTCACTCTAACCTCAGTCTAAATTCACTCTAACTTGACTCTGGCCTGGCTCTGGATTTGCTCTGGCCTCACTCTAATTTCATTCTCTAACTTAGCTCTGGTTTGGCTCTGGCTAGGCTCTGGCTAGGCTCTGGCTTTGCACTGGCTAGGCTCTGGCTAGGCTCTGGCTTGGCTCTGGCTAGGCTCTGGCTAGGCTCTGGCTTCACTCTAACCTCAGTCAAAATTCACTCTAACTTGACTCTGGCCTGGCTCTGGTTTGGCTCTGGCTTGGCTCTGGCTTGGCTCTGGCTAGGCTCTGGCTTTGCACTGGCTAGGCTCTGGCTAGGCTCTGGCTTGGCTCTGGCTAGGCTCTGGCTAGGCTCCGACTTGACTCTAACCTCAGTCTAAATTCACTCTAACTTGACTCTGGCCTGGCTCTGGATTTGCTCTGGCCTCACTCTAATTTCATTCTCTAACTTAGCTCTGGTTTGGCTCTGGCTTGGCTCTGGCTTGGCTCTGGCTAGGCTCTGGCTAGGCACTGGCTAGGCTCCAAACCCGTTCCGGTCTCGCTCTGGCTTCGCTCTGGCCTCACTCTAACATCATTCTCTAACTTAACTCTGACCTGGCTCTGGCTAGGCTCTGGCTTCACTCTAACCTCAGTCTAAATTCACTCTAACTTGACTCTGGCCTGGCTCTGGATTTGCTCTGGCCTCACTCTAATTTCATTCTCTAACTTAGCTCTGGTTTGGCTCTGGCTAGGCTCTGGCTAGGCTCTGGCTAGGCTCTGGCTTTGCACTGGCTAGGCTCTGGCTAGGCTCTGGCTTGGCTCTGGCTAGGCTCTGGCTAGGCTCTGGCTTCACTCTAACCTCAGTCTAAATTCACTCTAACTTGACTCTGGCCTGGCTCTGGATTTGCTCTGGCCTCACTCTAATTTCATTCTCTAACTTAGCTCTGGTTTGGCTCTGGCTTGGCTCTGGCTTGGCTCTGGCTTGGCTCTGGCTAGGCTCCGACTTCACTCTAACCTCAGTCTAAATTCACTACAACTTGACTCTGGCCTGGCTCTGGATTTGCTCTGGCCTCACTCTAATTTCATTCTCTAACTTAGCTCTGGTTTGGCTCTGGCTAGGCTCTGGCTTCACTCTAACCTCAGTCTAAATTCACTACAACTTGACTCTGGCCTGGCTCTGGATTTGCTCTGGCCTCACTCTAATTTCATTCTCTAACTTAGCTCTGGTTTGGCTCTGGCTTGGCTCTGGCTAGGCTCTGGCTTTGCACTGGCTAGGCTCTGGCTAGGCTCTGGCTTGGCTCTGGCTAGGCTCTGGCTTCACTCTAACCTCAGTCAAAATTCACTCTAACTTGACTCTGGCCTGGCTCTGGTTTGGCTCTGGCTTGGCTCTGGCTAGGCTCTGGCTTTGCACTGGCTAGGCTCTGGCTAGGCTCTGGCTTGGCTCTGGCTAGGCTCTGGCTAGGCTCCGACTTCACTCTAACCTCAGTCTAAATTCACTCTAACTTGACTCTGGCCTGGCTCTGGATTTGCTCTGGCCTCACTCTAATTTCATTCTCTAACTTAGCTCTGGTTTGGCTCTGGCTTGGCTCTGGCTTGGCTCTGGCTAGGCTCTGGCTAGGCACTGGCTAGGCTCCAAACCCGTTCCGGTCTCGCTCTGGCTTCGCTCTGGCCTCACTCTAACATCATTCTCTAACTTAACTCTGACCTGGCTCTGGCTAGGCTCTGGCTTCACTCTAACCTCAGTCTAAATTCACTCTAACTTGACTCTGGCCTGGCTCTGGATTTGCTCTGGCCTCACTCTAATTTCATTCTCTAACTTAGCTCTGGTTTGGCTCTGGCTAGGCTCTGGCTAGGCTCTGGCTAGGCTCTGGCTTTGCACTGGCTAGGCTCTGGCTAGGCTCTGGCTTGGCTCTGGCTAGGCTCTGGCTAGGCTCTGGCTTCACTCTAACCTCAGTCTAAATTCACTCTAACTTGACTCTGGCCTGGCTCTGGATTTGCTCTGGCCTCACTCTAATTTCATTCTCTAACTTAGCTCTGGTTTGGCTCTGGCTTGGCTCTGGCTTGGCTCTGGCTTGGCTCTGGCTAGGCTCTGGCTTTGCACTGGCTAGGCTCTGGCTAGGCTCTGGCTTGGCTCTGGCTAGGCTCTGGCTAGGCTCCGACTTCACTCTAACCTCAGTCTAAATTCACTACAACTTGACTCTGGCCTGGCTCTGGATTTGCTCTGGCCTCACTCTAATTTCATTCTCTAACTTAGCTCTGGTTTGGCTCTGGCTTGGCTCTGGCTAGGCTCTGGCTTTGCACTGGCTAGGCTCTGGCTAGGCTCTGGCTTGGCTCTGGCTAGGCTCTGGCTTCACTCTAACCTCAGTCAAAATTCACTCTAACTTGACTCTGGCCTGGCTCTGGTTTGGCTCTGGCTTGGCTCTGGCTAGGCTCTGGCTTTGCACTGGCTAGGCTCTGGCTAGGCTCTGGCTTGGCTCTGGCTAGGCTCTGGCTAGGCTCCGACTTCACTCTAACCTCAGTCTAAATTCACTCTAACTTGACTCTGGCCTGGCTCTGGATTTGCTCTGGCCTCACTCTAATTTCATTCTCTAACTTAGCTCTGGTTTGGCTCTGGCTTGGCTCTGGCTTGGCTCTGGCTAGGCTCTGGCTAGGCACTGGCTAGGCTCCAAACCCGTTCCGGTCTCGCTCTGGCTTCGCTCTGGCCTCACTCTAACATCATTCTCTAACTTAACTCTGACCTGGCTCTGGCTAGGCTCTGGCTTCACTCTAACCTCAGTCTAAATTCACTCTAACTTGACTCTGGCCTGGCTCTGGATTTGCTCTGGCCTCACTCTAATTTCATTCTCTAACTTAGCTCTGGTTTGGCTCTGGCTAGGCTCTGGCTAGGCTCTGGCTAGGCTCTGGCTTTGCACTGGCTAGGCTCTGGCTAGGCTCTGGCTTGGCTCTGGCTAGGCTCTGGCTAGGCTCTGGCTTCACTCTAACCTCAGTCTAAATTCACTCTAACTTGACTCTGGCCTGGCTCTGGATTTGCTCTGGCCTCACTCTAATTTCATTCTCTAACTTAGCTCTGGTTTGGCTCTGGCTTGGCTCTGGCTTGGCTCTGGCTTGGCTCTGGCTAGGCTCTGGCTTTGCACTGGCTAGGCTCTGGCTAGGCTCTGGCTTGGCTCTGGCTAGGCTCTGGCTAGGCTCCGACTTCACTCTAACCTCAGTCTAAAGTCACTCTAACTTGACTCTGGCCTGGCTCTGGATTTGCTCTGGCCTCACTCTAATTTCATTCTCTAACTTAGCTCTGGTTTGGCTCTGGCTTGGCTCTGGCTTGGCTCTGGCTAGGCTCAGGCTTTGCACTGGCTAGGCTCTGGCTAGGCTCTGGCTTGGCTTTGGCTAGGCTCTGGCTTCACTCTAACCTCAGTCAAAATTCACTCTAACTTGACTCTGGCCTGGCTCTGGTTTGGCTCTGGCTTGGCTCTGGCTTGGCTCTGGCTAGGCTCTGGCTTTGCACTGGCTAGGCTCTGGCTTGGCTCTGGCTAGGCTCTGGCTAGGCTCCGACTTCACTCTAACCTCAGTCTAAATTCACTCTAACTTGACTCTGGCCTGGCTCTGGATTTGCTCTGGCCTCACTCTAATTTCATTCTCTAACTTAGCTCTGGTTTGGCTCTGGCTAGGCTCTGGCTAGGCTCTGGCTAGGCTCTGGCTTTGCACTGGCTAGGCTCTGGCTAGGCTCTGGCTTGGCTCTGGCTAGGCTCTGGCTAGGCTCTGGCTTCACTCTAACCTCAGTCTAAATTCACTCTAACTTGACTCTGGCCTGGCTCTGGATTTGCTCTGGCCTCACTCTAATTTCATTCTCTAACTTAGCTCTGGTTTGGCTCTGGCTTGGCTCTGGCTTGGCTCTGGCTAGGCTCTGGCTTTGCACTGGCTAGGCTCTGGCTAGGCTCTGGCTTGGCTCTGGCTAGGCTCTGGCTAGGCTCCGACTTCACTCTAACCTCAGTCTAAATTCACTCTAACTTGACTCTGGCCTGGCTCTGGATTTGCTCTGGCCTCACTCTAATTTCATTCTCTAACTTAGCTCTGGTTTGGCTCTGCCTTGGCTCTGGCTTGGCTCTGGCTAGGCTCTGGCTTTGCACTGGCTAGGCTCCAAACCCGTTCCGGTCTCGCTCTGGCTTCGCTCTGGCCTTACTCTAACATCATTCTCTAACTTAACTCTGACCTGGGTCTGGCTAGGCTCCAACTTCACTCTAACCTCACTCTAAAGTCACTCTAACTTGACTCTGGCCTGGCTCTGGCTTGGCTCTGGCTAGGCTCTGGCTTGGCTCTGGCTTGGCTCTGGCTTGGCTCTGGCTAGGCTTTGGCTTTGCACTGGCTAGGCTCTGGCTAGGCTCTGGCTAGGCTCTGGCTAGGCTCTGGCTTGGCTCTGGCTTGGCTCTGGCTAGGCTCTGGCTTGGCTCTGGCTTGGCTCTGGCTAGGCTTTGGCTTTGCACTGGCTAGGCTCTGGCTAGGCTCTGGCTAGGCTCTGGCTTGGCTCTGGCTAGGCACTGGCTAGGCTCTGGCTAGGCTCTGGCTTGGCTCTGGCTAGGCACTGGCTAGGCTCTGGCTAGGCACTGGCTTGGCTCTGGCTAGGCTCTGGCTAGGCACTGGCTTGGCTCTGGCTAGGCTCTGGCTAGGCTCTGGCTTGGCTCTGGCTAGGCTCTGGCTAGGCTCTGGCTAGGCTCTGGCTAGGCTCTGGCTAGGCTCTGGCTTGGCTCTGGCTAGGCTCTGGCTAGGCTCTGGCTTGGCTCTGGCTAGGCACTGGCTTGGCTCTGGCTAGGCTCTGGCTAGGCTCTGGCTAGGCTCTGGCTAGGCTCTGGCTAGGCTCTGGTTTGGCTCTGGTTTGGCTCTGGCTAGGCTCTGGCTAGGCTCTGGCTAGGTTCTGGCTAGGCTCTGGCTTGGCTCTGGCTAGGCTCTGGCTAGGCTCTGGCTAGGCTCTGGCTAGGCTCTGGCTAGGCTCTGGCTAGGATCTGGCTTGGCTCTGGCTTGGCTCTGGCCTGGCTCTGGCTTGGCTCTGGCTTGGCTCTGGCTAGGCTCTGGCTAGGCTCTGGCTAGGCTCTGGCTAGGCTCTGGCTAGGCTCTGGCTAGGCTCTGGCTAGGCTCTGGCTAGGCTCTGGCTAGGCACTGGCTAGGCTCCGGCCCCGTTCCGGTCTCGCTCTGGCTTCGCTCTGGCCTCACTCTAACTTCATTCTCTAACTTAACTCTGGCTTGGCACTGGCTAGCTCCGACTTCACTCTAAGCTCACTCTAAATTCACTCTAACTTGACTCTGGCTTGGCTCCGGACCCGCTCCGGTCCCACTCTGGCTTCGCCCTGGCCTCACTCTAGCTTCATTCTCTAACTGAACTCGGGCTTGGCTTTGGTTTGGCTTTAGCTTCGCTTGATTTCTCTCGGCTTCGCTCTACTTCGCTTCGCTTTGCTTTATTTTCAGAGAATTTAAGGTCAAAGCCAGGTGTGCACCCAAATTAGCTAATGTGGAATCATGGAATCACAGGTCTATCACCACTCAGAGGCACCCAATCGAGATATTTGGCCAATAACGTATTCACCGCAGTAGGCCCCTATATACCTGCTAGTTGCTAACGTGACAATGGCTCCTACAGTATCAAAAATAAAAGGAAAAACTCTACACAGTCGAGGTTTCTAATGCAAAATCCAACAATTCTGAATTAATTTTATTGTTTCATATGATATCCACATAGGAAAACTTCTAAATTTAGTCCAATATCTCTTTAACCTTTCAAAATATTCATTCTCGATCATTTCAAACAGACGGGACATAAAAAAACCTCACAGGATCATTTTGTAACACTGTTCCTTCAAATCCTCCTCTACAACTCACGAACACGCAGGCCAAATACCGCACTCTAACCTAAATACCTGGTATGCAGATTCCAGTAGAAGTGTGCGTTTTGAGGTGACCCGAAACCAAAGAATAATTAATAAAAAAAAGTCTATGGGGACAAGGGACATTTTCTAAAAGTCGTATTCTTTTTATTCCGAGAACCTAAGAAAACGTTTATTTCCTTTGAACTGCTGGATACAATGGAATACGATAGGTATAAGTGATAAAATTTGCGAGGTTGATGTACTATTTCCGCGTCAGTCGATTTCTGTGCGGTTACAAGTGAATGGCCTTATTCAGCAGAAAATGGACGTTATTCAAATTAAGCTTATCTTGCAACAATAAAGTGCAGCGCAATGCTGTTGTGAACTTCTATCCCTTCAGGATTTCTCGATGTTCTGACCGTTGTACTGAAATGAGTGGAGAGAGAATCCCGTGGGAAACCGACCATTCCCTTGTCCTTTGTTAGCCAAGTCCAATAAACAGGCGTTCTCAGTCCCACTGTTTCCTAAATGCACGTAATGTGTTAACGTGTAACAAAACCAGGAGTCAACACACCAAATATTAGAGGATTTAACACGCTACGCTTATATAGCTTGTTCACATTACATATAATACGAGTTCTAGCAGTGAGACACTAAATTGCCATTGTATTACTTAGATGACAGAAAATACAACATTGTAACACGTTTTCAGGAAATTACCTCAGGACGTGTGTATGAACATATTACTGATCTGTTAAATGCAAGTTGCAGATTTTTAATAAAATGACAACTCCAACTACCTTTAACTTAAAAGCATTTATTTAATGCCATAACGATTTAGAATAAAACAAATGCTTACGATATTTGTAAGAAAAATACAATAGCTATCATGAACCTCATAGAAATAGCCTCAAAACCTCTTCATTCTGCATGATTTATGCATAACTGTAAAACCGTGTAAGATACGACAAAATCTTAATTTTCTTTTTCCCCCCGTTCAACAGTTCTCAGTAAATCTTCCTTATTCAATTGTCAAATGTTGCAACTTTTTTCAAGTAGTAAAATCGCTATTAATTTTTTTCGTGATAAAGAAAAGAGCACAGAATTTCAAATTTGTCATGCACCGATCGGCATTTTAAAAATATAAATGTCGCTTTAGAAGAGTGAATTTAGAAAGATACCAAAGATAGGCACCTGTAAATATGAACACACAAAAAGCCCCCTGTAGTTATAATAAAATGCTGAAAAGAAATGAAAATGCTATGAACTTCAAAAGCTGAACAATTCATCCCTAATTGATGCGAACGCTAACCATATAGGGTCATGTGCGTTATACACTGATACCGTTAATATTAATTCTATACACATATTTCACGACGAAAGCATCGGTGTGATATCTCATTGCTGGTAGTGTGTCAAGTTCAAGAAGGCGCATGTTGGAGTCTCAGTCAGGGTGAGTTATCTCCAGGAGCATTTTCCGGATTTTCCTTTATTCTGAAAGATGAATGTCTCGTTACTCTAAGCTCTATGTACCCTGTAATCATTTGAACATCATTTCATTCATCGTCCGATATGACTTAACGTTGGAAGTTTTCCCTTATCCTGAAAGATGAATGTCTGGTAACTCTAAGCTCTATGTACTCTGTACTCATTTGAACATCATTTCATTCATCGACCGATATGACTTAACGTTGGAGGTTTTCTCTTATCCTGAAAGATGAATGTCTCGTTACTCTAAGCTCTATGTACCCTGTACTCATTTGAACATCATTTCATTCATCGTCCGATATGACTTAACGTTGGAGGTTTTCCCTTATCCTGAAAGATGAATGCCTGGTAACTCTGCACTCATTTGAACATCATTTCATTCATCGACCGATATGACTTAACGTTGGAGGTTTTCCCTTATCCTGAAAGATGAATGCCTGGTAACTCTAAGCTCTATGTACTCTGCACTCATTTGAACATCATTTCATTCATCGTCCGATATGACTTAACGCTGGAGGTTTTCTCTTATCCTGAAGATGAATGTCTGGTAACGCTAAGCTCTATGTACCCTGTACTCATTTGAACATCATTTCATTCATCGTCTGATATGAGTTAACGCTGGAGGTTTTCTCTTATTCTGAAAGGTAAATGTCTAGGTATTCTAAGCTCTATGAACCCTGTGCTCATTTTAGCATCATTTGGTTAATCGTCCGATATGACAACGTTGGAGGTTTTCCCTTCTCCTGAAAGATGAATGTCTGGTAACTGTAAGCTCTATGTACCCTGTACCCATTTGAGTATAATTTCATTCATCATCCCATATGACCTAACGCTGGAAGTTTTACCTTATACTAAAGATGAATGTCCAGTTACTCTACGGTCTATGGACCCTGGACTCATTTGAGCATTATTTAACCCTTTCATTCATTGTGCGATATGTCTTATGGTGAAGGACGTAACTTAAAAAATTTAGTTAATTAGTTGCAGAACCTGTTTTTCCATCACACTGCAGTTTAATATCATTTCTTGCCAAACCTATAATTCCATAATTAAGTTCCATTGGAAGGAAGAAATTCGGATATTGGACGTTGCACCAAACCTTCCTGGCTATATCACGAAAAGCTGCCTCAATTTCGCTCCTCATTTCATTTTTTAAGGGTGTGGTATGAGTGTACATTTTGCAGATTCTGTTAAGTCCCCTACATTAGTGTACCAGTGCTAGCTCTATGATATTGCAGACTATCTCCCCTTCATCTTTCTTGCTGTATACTTTTCTTGACTATTTACATTTGCCCTGACTCCGAACTTAAATGTCTTCAAATTTACTTGTCCAAGATGTGTATCAGTCGACACTGAGATACTCAAGTTGACCGAGATGCGAACTCGGAACCTCTTGAGCCTGAGACACGAAGTCTTTGCAAAGAAATGTTATATGGCGATCCTCTGACAGGAAATGGAGCTGATGAATCATGGTACATATGAAGTGCGTACTTGTGTTTTAAGGATGTGCATAGTTTGGGACGTAAAACCAACCAGCCACGTTACTTTCAATATGTCGCGTCTCCACAAAGGGCAGTGTCGACAAATGCCTGATTTTATCGGGTTGGTTCATCTGGTGTAACCCATCATTCGTATGGGTATGCTACTTTTTGGCACTTGTCAGCAAGTAGTACTGGATTTTGTGGAGAATGATGCAATTGCTCGCGAACATTTGCAGACTGCTCACTGACTGTCAACTATTACGGTAACGGCGCCATATTTCGGATACCATTTTTATTTTTGGGTATTCTACATGATATAGTATATCAATAGACAAAATTCTGTGACAACGTTCTTTATTCAGATTAGGTTACAGTCTCATAGTCAAAAAATGTCTTATAAAGTAACTTCACATAAGACACAATGTTACAAAAATGGTGCCTAATTTAGGATACTTTTGTGGACTGAGATAAGCTAACTGAAAGTGTCTTTTCATACGAGGACTGTTCAATAAAGAATGATCATAAATTTTTACGGTCATAACTTTTACACTAAAATTCAATCTTATTATATTCTGTTAGCTTAATGTGAAACAAACACGCCGTAGTAGTTTCAATGTTGGTACTCCTGGTTCCCGCCGTGAGGACCAGGCAAGTTCAGACATGTTCAGTATCGCCTACCACTGCAATGGAGGTAACACGCGAGGAACAATCTGCGGCTTTGGAATTCTGCTTTTGTCTCAACAAATCTTCAGTTGAGGCCTATACAATGTTACAGGAGGCCTATGCAGAGTCTATTCTTCCCTACAGCACAGCTCGAAGGTGTTTAAAATGTTTAAAGAGGGGAGACAATTTCAAAGGAAGGTGGACCCGGTGCTCCAGTTACTGCTCTTACGGAAGAAAACATCAACACTGCTGCTGCCATTGTGAGAGAAGATCCATAAATTAACTTATGATCACTTTCTGAAATACTGGACATCTCATTGGGTGCCATATTTCCGTGAAGCAGGCTGGATGCTCCACCACGATAATGCGCGGTGGCATATTGCCAATGAGTTCTTTACAAATCCAAAATTCATTATGCTCAACACAGATATAGGAAGGCTGTTCAATAAAGAATGATCATAATTTTTACGTGAGAACCAGGCAAGTTCAGACATGTTCAGTATCGCCTACCACTGCAATGGAGGTAACATGCAGTTAAAGTTGATGTTAGAGGAAGATCCGGAGTTTCTTTCAAACGTAATAACTGCTGATGAATCTTGGCTACATCATTTTGATTCTGAGAGCAAACAGCAAAGCTCAGTGTGGAAATCTCCTTCATCACCAACCTCCAAAAAAGCAAAAGTGGTTGCTTCTGCTGGTAAAGTTATGGTCATATCCTTCTTTGATATTCATGAAATGGTTTATCAGCAAGTTGTACCTGCACACACATCAGTAACTGGACAATACTACAGGGATGTCCTGAAAGCATTGCAAGTCCATATCAGGCGCAAAAGACCACATTTCCATGAAGCAGGGTGGATGCTGCACGAATATAGTGCGCGGCCGCATATTGCCAATGTTGTTGCTGCGTATCTTGTAAAAATCAACGTGAAGTTCATCCCTCACCCTCCCTATAGTCTGGATTTAGTCCCATGTGACTTTTTCTATTCCCTAACCTGAAGAAACGCCTTCGTGGGAGGCATTATCCATCATCAGAAGCAGTGGTGAAGGCTGCGGAGGCGATTTTGAAGGATCTCTCAAAAATAGTTTCCAGCATGTCTTTGAAGACTGGCAGAAACGCTGAGACAAGTGTATCGCATTCAGGGGAGACTATTTTGAGAAGGACCATCAAAATTAAGAGGATGAGTAAAGGTACGTTGTCAAAAAAAATGTGTTCATTGTTTATTGAACAGCTCTCCTGTATTACTCGGCAGAGCGTTGCGGCGTATCAACCTTCAGGTGACCAGCGCTGTGATCGTCCCTTATCGCGTCTTATCTGGTGGATTAGAGGAGTTATGTACAGTAAGTTACAAAAGACAAATAGAGCGATTGGAAGCTGCGTGTGTCTATATGATATGATTTCTCGCGCCAGACGATGTATGACACATTGCTGTCCAGAAGATATGATTATATCTGAACAGATTATACATACACTGAACACACCGTGTATGTATGATAAACTGACGTAAACATCTCTGTGTCGCGAATTTTTGTCGATACGCTTTCTAGCTTTGCCATGTAGTACTTCCCCTATATCACTGACGAATGAAGAGTTTGTTCAAGCTTGCAGACCACTCTTTTGATCCGCAGCATCACGAACACCTGTGTGATAGTTACAGAATTGAAAATCCAATATTTTTTACAATATATACACGTTACTGGAGTGTGTATTTCATTTCAATGGTTATGACATAATGAAGTTAATATGGATCGATCTGCCTTATGGTGTTACCTGCTGTGATTCCATTAAATATATATTTACAATTAATTAGAGCCAACTGAAAAATTCAATGCCATGGCCGGGATTTGAACCACGGATCTACTGGTTTCCGTCCAGTTGCTCTACCCTTGAGCTACCATGGTCAACGTGCCTTCCTGACATTAAATTCTCCAATTGACTCATCATATTTCCCGGTAGACCACTTTAGGGTTCTCAAATTTGAGACAACCACTTGTGGCGACTTACTATTGTAAGTACTTAATTACCAGGATTTTTATCGTAGATTATTTTTAATGTAAATTTATATTGAGGAATTAATCCTTAAAGAATTAATCCTTTTAAATACATTACTCCGGTATATGGGTGATTTTTGATTAATTAATTAGAGCCAACTGAAAAATTCAATGCCATGGCCGGGATTTGAACCACGGATCTACTGGTTTCCGTCCAGTTGCTCTACCCTTGAGTCAATTGGAGAATTTAATGTCAGGAAGGCACGCTGACCATGGTAGCTCAAGGGTAGAGCAACTGGACGGAAACCAGTAGATCCGTGGTTCAAATCCCGGCCATGGCATTGAATTTTTCAGTTGGCTCTAATTAATCAAAAATCACCCATATACCGGAGTAATGTATTTAAAAGGATTAATTCTTTAAGGATTAATTCCTCAATATAAATTTACATTAAAAATATATTTACAATTTACAACTCATCTATAGGTACAGCGAAACTGCTATTAAAAATAGGTCATACAACTGAAATGCTGTAGCAGTTTCCCTGATTTTTCATTCAATATGTGTTCAACTGTTCATTAAAATGCTACACTATTTTGTATACCTCATGATTTATACGTAGTTACACTGCAGATAGCTGTCAAAAATTGCAATAATTGTTTCTAACACTATCCTGAACCATTTTCAACGGTTGCATGAACTGAAGAGCGTGTCCAAGAAAAAAAACAAGGTAAGATGTGAAACAACAACAATTTAACACCCAGAAGCATGTCCTCCAACATTAACCGAGTTATACCAAGTTCAAACTTTATCGCGAGAAATCTTGTACACACGCCAACCTAACTGTATCAAAAACAAGTGCACCCTTCTTCCTGTAATAAAGAACGCAAGCTTCTGGAACCTTGCAGGAATGGTATATGGCCACAAGAGAGAAGTGCATTGTTGGTAGGTTAGGTTACCAGCAGAATACAGAACTTCCTACCACGCTATTATGAATAGTGGATCAAACAACACTATCGCTGAAAAATTAGTTTTTTTGTTGTTGTCAAAATCCAAACGTATAACAAGTAAAGTTCCACTTACATTATAAACACACACACAGAACTCTATGAACTATTTTGTACTTTGATACGGCTTAACTACTCTTACAAAATCGTATTTTTAGTATCTTTAATGATAATTGAGATGAACCTTCGAATGTTTTGTTATATGTGCAAAATAATACAGGGCGATGATCAAATGTTTCAAAGGCAGGAGGCTTTGGAACTCAATTCTCTATATTTGACATGACAAAAGACAACACCGCAGTAAAGAAAATGACAAGTGTACTAAAGAATTCAAACCAATTCTTTTTTAAAACAAATATTTCACTACGCTACTATATAATCTACTTCCGAATTATATCATAGGCTCATTTTAATACGAGCGTCAGCTAGTAAATCAATAGAGATGGCGCCACTAGGCCAGTTTCACGAAGAACACCATATAGTTTAGCTCTAGACTAGCTTGTATCCATAGTTACAGCTCAATAGCTTGTTTACTTTTTGAACGACAGCATTTTAAACAAGACAAGTGTAAAGGTTTCATTAAAATAGAGGATTTGTAAAAACGAGCAGTAATAAATACTTCCATTTGAAAGGCTTAACGCCTCAAGAAATCAAGGAAGAAATGGACAGTAAATGAAAGACTCTGTCTGTTCATATATAATGATTAAAAGATTGGTTGTAGAGTTTAAAATGGGACGTACGAGTACTAGTGATGAGCCTCGCTCTATCCCTTCATATACAATGATTAAAAGGTTGGTTGTAGAGTTTAACATGGGACGTACGAGCACTAGTGATGAGCCTCGCTCTGTCCCTTCATATACAATGATTAAAAGGCTGGTTGTAGAGTTTAAAATGGGACGTACGAGTACTAGTGATGAGCCTCGCTCTATCCCTTCATATACAATGATTAAAAGGTGGGTTGTAGAGTTTAAAATGGGACGTACGAGTACTAGTGATGAGCCCCGCTCTGTCCCTTCATATACAATGATTAAAAGGTTGGTTGTAGAGTTTAAAATGGGACGTACGAGCACTAGTGATAAGCCTCGCTCTGTCCCTTCATATACAATGATTAAAAGGTTGGTTGTAGAGTTTAAAATGGGACGTACGAGCTCTAGTGATGAGCCTCGCTCTGTCCCTTCATATACAATGATTAAAAGGTTGGTAGTAGAGTTTAAAATGGGACGTACGAGCACTAGTGATGAGCCTCGCTCTGTCCCTTCATATACAATAATTAAAAGGTTGGTTGTAGAGTTTAAAATGTGACGTACGGGCACTAGTGATGAGCTTCGCTCTGTTCCTTCATATACAATAATTAAAAGGTTGGTTGTACAGTTTAAAATGAGACGTACGAGCACTAGTGATGAGCCTCGCTCTGTCCCTTCATATACAATAATTAAAAGGTTGGTTGTAGAGTTTAAAATAGGACGTACGAGTACAAGTGACGAGCCTCGCTCTGTCTCTTCATATACAATGATTAAAAGATGGGTTGTAGAGTTTAAAATAGGACGTACGAGTACTAGTGATGAGCCTCGCTCTGTCCCTTCATATACAATGATTAAAAGATGGGTTGTAGAGTTTAAAATAGGACGTAGGAGCACTAGTGATGAGCCTCGCTCTGTCCCTTCATATACAATGATTAAAAGGCTGGTAGTAGAGTTTAAAATGAGACGTACGAGCACAAGTGACGAGCCTCGCTCTGTCTCTTCATATACAATTATTAAAAGGTTGGTTGTAGAGTTTAAAATGAGACGTACGAGCACAAGTGACGAGCCTCGCTCTGTCTCTTCATATACAATTATTAAAAGATGGGTTGTAGAGTTTAAAATAGGACGTACGAGTACAAGTGACGAGCCTCGCTCTGTCTCTTCATATACAATTATTAAAAGATGGGTTGTAGAGTTTAAAATAGGACGTACGAGTACTAGTGATGAGCCTCGCTCTGTCTCTTCATATACAATTATTAAAAGATGGGTTGTAGAGTTTAAAATAGGACGTACGAGTACAAGTGACGAGCCTCGCTCTGTCTCTTCATATACAATTATTAAAAGATGGGTTGTAGAGTTTAAAATAGGACGTACGAGTACTAGTGATGAGCCTCGCTCTGTCTCTTCATATACAATTATTAAAAGGTTGGTTGTAGAGTTTAAAATGAGACGTACGAGCACAAGTGACGAGCCTCGCTCTGTCTCTTCATATACAATTATTAAAAGATGGGTTGTAGAGTTTAAAATAGGACGTACGAGCACAAGTGACGAGCCTCGCTCTGTCTCTTCATATACAATTATTAAAAGATGGGTTGTAGAGTTTAAAATAGGACGTACGAGTACAAGTGACGAGCCTCGCTCTGTCTCTTCATATACAATTATTAAAAGATGGGTTGTAGAGTTTAAAATAGGACGTACGAGTACAAGTGACGAGCCTCGCTCTGTCTCTTCATATACAATGATTAAAAGGTTGGTTGTAGAGTTTAAAATAGGACGTACGAGTACAAGTGACGAGCCTCGCTCTGTCTCTTCATATACAATTATTAAAAGATGGGTTGTAGAGTTTAAAATAGGACGTACGAGTACTAGTGATGAGCCTCGCTCTGTCTCTTCATATACAATAATTAAAAGGTTGGTTGTAGAGTTTAAAATAGGACGTACGAGTACTAGTGATGAGCCTCGCTCTGTCCCTTCATATACAATGATTAAAAGATGGGTTGTAGAGTTTAAAATAGGACGCACGAGTACTAGTGATGAGCCTCGCTCTGCCCCTTCATATACAATGATTAAAAGATGGGTTGTAGAGTTTAAAATAGGACGTAGGAGTACTAGTGATGAGCCTCGCTCTGGACGTCCTGTGTAAGTCACAACTCCAGAAAACATTGAAAAAAATTCATCATTTAGTACTGGAAGACCGTAGATTTAAGTTGTTTCTGTAAACATACCAAGAGAACGTGCAGGTAATATTTTAGGCTTTCTGTGGTTGTGCGTTTGTTGACACCTAATCAAAAGTTGCAAAGAAAACCTGTTTCTGGTAAGAATTTGTAACTCTATCGTAAAAATTCCAGTGAATTTTCATGAATGAAACTTGGATGCATTACTGCAAAGTAAATCACAGACAAAACAGTGGATTCCGCCAGGTGAACCAACTTCAAAAAAAGGCAAAGTTGATTTTGTCAGCTAACAAGGCCATGGCGAGTGTTTTCTGGGATGTACAGGGAAATATTTTTATTGATTACTTGGAAAAGGGTAAAAGTATCACTGATGACTACTACGCATGCTTAGTGCCGCGTTTGAGTGGTGAGGTGAAAAGAAAAACACAGCATTCGGCAACAAAAATAAACGTGTTTCTTCACGAGAATGTTCCGGCTCATCGTTTAGTCATTGGAATGGAAAAACGTCCGAATTAAAGTTAACGATATGACTTAACGTTGGAGGTTTTCTCTTATCCTGAAAGATGAATGTCTGGTAACTCTAAGCTCTATGTACCCTGTACTCATTTGAACATCATTTCATTCATCGTCCGATATGTTTTAACGTTGGAGGTTTTCTCTTATCCTGAAAGGTGAATGTCTGGTAACTCTAAGCTCTATGTACCCTGTACTCATTTGAACATCATTTCATTCATCGTCCGATATGACTTAACGTTGGAGGTTTTCTCTTATCCTGAAAGATGAATGTCTGGTAACTAAGCTCTATGTACCCTGTACTCATTTCAACATCATTTCATTCATCGTCCAATATGACTTAACGTTGGAGGTTTTCTCTTATCCTGAAAGATGAATGTCTGGTAACTCTAAACTCTATGTACCCTGTACTCATTTGAACATCATTTCATTCATCGTCCGATATGTTTTAACGTTGGAGGTTTTCTCTTATCCTGAAAGGTGAATGTCTGGTAACTCTAAGCTCTATGTACCCTGTACTCATTTGAACATCATTTCATTCATCGCCCGATATGACTTAACCTTGGAGGTTTTCTCTTATCCTGAAAGATGAATGTCTGGTAACTAAGCTCTATGTACCCTGTACTCATTTGAACATCATTTCATTCATCGTCCGATATGACTTAACCTTGGAGGTTTTCTCTTATCCTGAAAGATGAATGTCTGGTAACTAAGCTCTATGTACCCTGTACTCATTTGAACATCATTTCATTCATCGTCCGATATGACTTAACCTTGGAGGTTTTCTCTTATCCTGAAAGATGAATGTCTGGTAACTAAGCTCTATGTACCCTGTACTCATTTGAACATCATTTCATTCATCGTCCGATATGACTTAACCTTGGAGGTTTTCTCTTATTCTGAAAGATGAATGTCTGGTAACTCTAAGCTCTATGTACCCTGTACTCATTTAAACATCATTTCATTCATCGTCCGATATGACTTAACCTTGGAGGTTTTCTCTTATTCTGAAAGATGAATGTCTGGTAACTCTAAGCTCTATGTACCCTGTACTCATTTAAACATCATTTCATTCATCGTCCGATATGACCTAACGTTGCATGACGTAAATTGCAAAAAATAAATAAAAAATAAATTTTATTTTTATTTGTTTCAGACCCAGCATTTATCAGTCGATCCTCGTAACAACACACTTGGATAATGGAGAAATGCTTAACAATGCCATTCTAACTGTATTACTTTGCACGCTGCCCTGAAGGAACTAAGCCATGGTTTTCCAAACATTATAATTTGTCATCTTGCTGAATGCACGGTTCCCTTGGCGGAGCAATTTATCGGGAAATGGACGGGGGTGAAAGAGGTGCATCACGGAATTTTCCCTGACGCGGGGAATATGCCTGACCTACCATTATTTGTAGGGGTGACAATTTTTCGCAAAAGCGTTATAGCCGGAAATTGATCTTAAAGGCTTCTACTAATACACGCTCAAAATCAAAACCGTAAAATGTACTCAACAGGCAAAACGTATGTTTAGCAATATATACATGTACGTCGAGTACTATTTGGATGGGTTACAGAGATGAGAGCATCGCTGGGAGAAGTGTGTAGAGTTACAAGGAGACTATGTTGAAAATCGTCGAGTACTATTTGGACGGGTTACAGAGATGAGAGCATCGATGGGAGAAGTGTGTAGAGTTACAAGGAGACTATGTTGAAAAACGCCGAGTACTATTTGGACAGGTTACAGAGATGAGAGCATCGCTGGGAGAAGTGTGTAGAGTTACAAGGAGACTATGTTGAAAAACGTCGAGTACTATTTGGACGCGTTACAGAGATGGGAGCATCGCTGGGAGAAGTGTGTAGAGTTACAAGGAGACTATGTTGAAAAACGTCGAGTACTATTTGGACGCGTTACAGAGATGGGAGCATCGCTGGCAGAAGTGTGTAGAGTTACAAGGAGACTATGTTGAAAAACGTCGAGTACTATTTGGACGCGTTACAGAGATGAGAGCATCCCTGGGAGAAGTGTGTAGAGTTACAAGGAGACTATGTTGAAAAACGCCGAGTACTATTTGGACGGATTACAGAGATGAGAGCACCGCTGGGAGAAGTGTGTAGAGTTACAGGGAGACTATGTTGAAAAACGTCGAGTACTATTTGGACGCGTTACAGAGATGAGAGCATCACTGGGAGAAGTGTGTAGATTTATAAGGAGACTATGTTGAAGAACGCCGAGTACTATTTGGACGGGTTTTAGAGATGGGAACATCGCTGGAATAAGTGTGTAGAGTTACAAGGAGACTATGTTGAAAAATAAAAAATAAAAATTCTGAAAAAATGTCTGGTATCTTTAGTAGATCGGAAACTTTTCAGACCACCTATGTATATTTGTTCGAACTTATACTTTTTGTTATCACTTCAGACTAGTGTAGTCTACTTTATACCTAGAATAAAATGTCCAAATACGAGGTCTGTTCAATAAAGAACGATCACATTTTTTTTGACAACGTACCATTTTTTGAAAGATCCTTCAAAATCGCCTCCACAGCCTTCACCACTGCTTCTGATGATGGATAATGCCTCGCACGATAGCGTTTCTTCAAGTTAGGGAATAGAAAAATGCCACATGGGGCTAAATCCGGACTATAGGGAGGGTGAGGGATGCACTTCACGTTGATTTTTGCAAGAAATTCAGCAACAACATTGGCAATATGCAGCCGCACATTATCGTGGTGCAGCATCCAGCCTGCTTCACGGATATGTGGTCTTTTGTGCCTGATATAGACTTGCAATTTTTTCAGGACATCTCTGTAGTTTTATCCAGTTACTGATGTGTGTGCAGGTACAACTTGCTGATAAAACATTCCTTGAATATCAAAGATTGCAAAGACCATAATTTTCCCACCAGAAGCAACCACTTTTGCTTTTTTTTCGGGGGGGGGGGGGTTGGTGATGGAGGATATTTCCACAATGAGCTTTGCTGTTTATTTTCAGGATCCTAATGATGTCGACAAGTTTTATCAGCAGTGATTGATTACATTTGCAGGAAGCTCTAGATCTTCCTCTAACATCAACTTTAACTGCATGCGAATGTCCTTTTGTTCGGGAATCAACAGTCTTGGAACCCATCGCGCACAAATACGTCTCACGTGTAATGTTCCTGTCACCAACGCGTGGATGGTACCCAATGAAATGTTCAGTATTTCAAAAAGTGATCTTAAGGTAATTCGTCGATCCTCTCTCATAATGGCAGCAGCAGTGTTTATGTTTTCTTCCGTAAGAGCAGAAACTGGAGCACCCGGTCCAGCTTCCTTTGAAATTGTCTACGCTGTTTAAATATGTTAAACCCCCTTTGAGCTGTGCTGTAGGGAAGAACAGACTCTCCATAGGCCTCCTGTAACATTGTATAGGCCTCAACTGAAGATTTGTTGAGACGAAAGCAAAATTTCAAAGCCGCATATTGTTCCTCGCGTGTTTCCTCCATTGCAGCGGTAGGCGATACTGAACATATCTGAACTTACTGGTTCTCACAGGCGGGAACAAGGAGTACCAGCAATGAAACGACTACGGCGTGATTGTTTCACATTAAGCTATAAGAATATAATAAGATTGAATTTTAGTGAGATAAATTATGATCGTAAAAAATTATGATCATTCTTTATTGAACAGACCACGCATAATTAAGCTATTCCTAAATTAATAAGTAGACAAAAGGATATAAGCGTTTTGAGGAATAGTTTCTAAAAGAGTGCCAGTGAAACTCACAGGAATGCGACACCTCAGAATTTCTATGAATTTTATTGTTGTATTAGCTCTGAGACAGTTTCTATTACAAATTACATTTGCCACATGAGAATAAATACCATTAGGAGTCTATTCCAGCTTGAGATATACTTGGGCTACACAGAGACTAGCTTTTGTTTCATAAAGTTGCAGTTCATCTTGTTGTTTCCGGGTCAGTGTCCTCCTGATGCCTTAAACGGAACAACAAGCCGAGTGTATGTAAGGCCAGAGACCGTGGTTCAACCCGGTGCTTTAACTTCCGTACTTTTATTTCCATTCATCAATGTTGCTGACTTGGCGCTATCCTCTTGAATGGCACTGCCATTTCTGAAAGAAAGTAACTTGCCTCAAACGTTGGTTCTTTATTGGTCCAACAATACCTTTCCAATGAGAACTTTATCACTGACAAATGCTATCAAAAGTTCTAACCTATGATAAAAATTGGATAGATCTTAAAAAAGTAATACTTCTACAAAAATATATAGTGTGAAAGAACAATTAATTAATTAATTACAATTAATTTCCATTAATTGTACCTAATAGTGGTCCGAACTATAAAGCCCGGGCCTTAAAATACTTACAGCATAGTAAGTCGTCATTAAGGTAGTTGCCTCATGTGTTTATGAGAACTCCTAGTGGTTTACCGGGAAAAAAACACGAGTCAGTTGGAGAATTTAATGTCATGTTGGCAAGTTGGCCATAGTAGCTCAATGGTTAGAGCGGCTGGACGGAGACCAGAAGATCCGTGGTTCAAATCCAGGCTATGGCATTGAATTTTTCATTCTGGTTCTACCCTTTCATAGTGCGTCCTACACACGGCTAGTGTGAAAGAACAATTAATTTCCAAAAATATAACAATTTGTAACTTAAAACTTCACTTATCTTATAAGAAATGATGAGACTTTTCTTATAAATTGTACGAGATCGCGATTTCATGTAAAACAATTACACATCCTCAGCCGGAACCAACAAATCTGTCGTCAGCGTCACAAACGCTGTTAGCTTAATGTGAAAGAAACACCGCGTAGTAGTTTCATTGTTGGAACTCCTGGTTCCCGCCTGTAAGAACCAAGGCACGTTCAGACATGTTCAGTATCGCCCACGGCTGCAATGGAGGTAACATGCAGTTAAAGTTGATGTTAGAGGAAGATCCGGAGTCTCTATCAATAATAATCACTGCTGATGAAACTTGGCTACACCATTTTGATCCTGAGAGCAAACAGCAAAGCTCAGTGTGGAAATCTCCTTCATCACCAACCCCCAAAAAGCAAAAGTGGTTGCTTCTGCTGGGAAAGTTATGGTCATCTCATTCTTTGATATTCATGGAATGGTTTATCAGCATGTTGTACCTGCACACACATCAGTAACTGGACAATACTACAGGGATGTTCTGTAAACATTGCAAGTCCATATCAGGCGAAAAAGACCAGATATCTGTGAAGCAGGCTGGATGCTGCACCACGATAATGCGCGGCCGCATATTGGCAATGTTGTTGCAGTATATCTTGCAAAAATCAACGTGAAGTACATCCCTCACCCTCCCTATAGTCCGGATTTAGCCCCATGTGACTTATTTCTATTCCCTAGCTTGAAGAAACGTCTTCGTGGGAGGCATTATCCATCATCAGAAGCAGTGGTGAAGGCTGCGGAGGCGATTTTGAAGGATCTCTCAAAAATGGTTTCCAGCATGTCTTTGAAGACTGGCAGAAATGCTGGGACAAGTGTATCGCATTCAGGGGAGACTATTTTGAGAAGGACCATCAAAATTATGAGGATGAGTAAAGGTACATTGTCAAAAAAAATGTGATCATTTGAACCACGTATCTTCTGGTTTCCGTCCAGCCGCTCTACCATTGAGCTACTATGGCCAACGTGCCGATATGACATTAAATTCTCCAACAGACTGTCCGTGGTTCAAATCCCGGCTATGGCATTGAATTTTTCAGACTGACTCTACGTTTCCACAATTTACCCTACACACGGCCAGTGTGAAAGAACAATTAATTTCCATTAATGTGATCATAGTTTATTGAACAGCCGTCGTATCAAAGTCGTTTAACACTGAACTGTTGAGAGGTGTAGTGAATATTTCTCTCCTAAGACCGACCAAGATCTGCTAGACCAAAGGCGATAAGAACTTGAGGATTAGTTTTCTTCAGCAGAAGCTTCACACTAGAGGTTATTGTCGTTAGTGGAAGATTAGGAGTAGTTCGGATTACCAGATAGTCCCTTCAAATGAACTTATTGATGGTAGTGGGAAATTTAACCCTAAATCAGGTACGACAGATCAGGCTCTGTGACATGATTATTAGAATGTCCTCTTCTTCATGAGGAGGAGTAGTACAGACAGGATCCAGCATCATACGGTGGCTTGTGATCCAGCAGTAAAAACAGGAGCCAGGAAGCAGCTGTGATACTTACACACCTCCAGTCTACCACACACTCCCCTGGGTCTTAAGCAAAAGTTGGCTTAGATATCATTAAGGTCATGCATGAAGGCCAGGGGCAGTGATTATGAATAATTTATGAGGTAACAAATTTACATTAGTCAACGAATCAAATAATACACAGTTTCTTCCACACCTGGAATTAGGCCGTAGACCAGAATGAATCCTTCCAGCTGGCCAGTGGAGGTCAAAGGTTTCTTTCTGCTTCTTTTTTATTGCTATCGGGGTCTTTGACTTCAAAACTTTGCTCACTGAACTTTAGGGCATCTTCACCTTGATGTTTTGGTTGGTTTTCACTTTCAATACACCCGCATTGACACTTCCTGCCTCTGTGGAAGCTAAGGAATTATTCTGCTTAAGCAAAACATTCCCAATCCAGTGGGGAATCGATCGCGATACTTATGGCTTGAGAATCTAGAACACAGAGGCAGTGAAATTTTATAGTAGGAGGTATCATATTAGGTGCCAACTTTACGTATGTCCTTACCAGCGTTTTCGTGATTCTTTTCATCTTTTCAAATTAAATAAATAATTGTATAGATTTATTGATGATATTTTTGCTATTGTTCCTTATAAACTCATAAACCAAGCTTTAAAATTACTAAATTTGCAAGATAAAGCTATAACGAAGGCGTTTCTTCAAGTTAGGGCATAGAAAAAAGTCACATGGGGCTAAATCCGGACTATAGGGAGGATAACTGATGCACTTCAAGTTGATTCTTCCAAGATATTCAGCCACAACATTGGCAATATGCGGCCGCGCATTATCGTGGTGCAGCATCCAGCCTGCTCCATGGAAATGTGATCTTTTTCGCCTGATATGGACTTGCAATGTTTTCAGGACATCCCTGTAGTATTGTCCAGTTACTGATGTGTGTGCAGGTACAACATGCTGATAAACCATTCCATGAATATCAAAGAATGAGATGACCATAACTTTCCCAGCAGAGGGCTTTCTTGGGGGTTGGTGATGAAGGATATTTCCACACTGAGCTTTGCTGTTTGCTCTCAGGATCAAAATGATGTAGCCAAGTTTTATCAGCAGTGGTTACGTTTGAAAGAAACTCCGGATCCTCGTTTAACATCAACTTTAACTGCATGCAGACCTGCATGCGAATGTCCTTTTGTTAGGGAATCAACAGTCTTGGAACACATCGCGCACAAACACGTTTCATGTGTAATGTTTCTGTCACCAACGTCTGGGTGACACCCAATGAAATGTTCAGTATTTCAGAAAGTAATCTTAAGGTAATTCGTCGATCTTCTCTCGCAATGACAGCAGCAGTGTTGATGTTTTCTTCCGTAAGAGCAAGAACTGGAGCACAAGGTTCACTTTTCTTTGAAATTGATTGTCTCCCCTCTTTAGACATTTTAAACCACCTTCGAGCTGTGCTGTAGGGAAGAACAGACTCTCCATAGGCCTCCTGTAACATTGTATAGGCCTCAACTGAAGATTTGTTGACACGAAAGCAGAATTTCAAAGTCGCATATTGTTCCTCACGTGTTATCTCCTTTGCAGCGGTAGGGGATACTGAGCATGTCTGAACTTGCTCAGGAGTACCAACAATGAAACTTCTATGGCGTGTTTGTTTCACATTAGGCTAACGGAATTTAATAAGATTGAATTTTAGTGCGAAAAATTATGATCATTCTTTATTGTACAGCACTCGTAGCTTTACTGATGTAAACACAACATGACAATGTGAAAGAATCCGAGTCAGTCAAGTAGACCAAGAGTATGCTCACTCGTGGACGGACCTCGACGTACTTCAAAACAGTTATTTGCTACGTAGTATTATTCCGAAACTTGAAGACTTAAGAGTATTTTCTATTATACGTTTGTGCACCGTTAACAAACTGTAACAAGCAACACTGTTAAGAATAAACAAGAAACTTGTTTGTCTGAGATAACTGCCATTACAATCAGAACCCATTCACTGAAAGGAATACCTATGAATGAGCAAAGGAAGTACGTCATTAATGGAGATCAATTCAACTAGATAAAACCTACCAGCCTCTCGCAATAATACTACAGTCAACTAGTTCCCTGGATTAACGTAGCGTAATGTGTTCTATATTCCAAACGTGAATTACGTGAGTTTGTAAAGCTGTGAGCGACTTTGCTGCTCAGTTGCCGACCTTGGGCAAAGAGAACTGGTTCAGTATGCAGTAATTGCTATTTTTTTGCTGGATAAGATGTTTTGATGTTGAAACACGCTGGATCTCTTAGCGTCTGCTCAAGAGCATCTTAAACAGGTACAATATTCCAAGCTAAAAGCTCTTTGGGAGTTGCATGTTCATTTCGTACAGTCGTATCCCTGGTGATTTACAAAGATCAAAACAGTTCAGTTACTCATTTGGGGCATATAGGCTTTCTAATGACATTGAAAGTGTATTACACAAAGAAATTTTCAGCAACAAATTACCCAAATCATTTAAAACATTACCAAGAAAAATGTTTAAGCTTGGAGTTAAAAAAACTGCCGTTAAAACATACCTTTCACACCTGAACCCGAGTGGCATGTAGTATTTTTCATACAGTACTGAATAACCTACAGATATACTGTAGTTTGTTTTACCTATTTCGGAAACCTGAAGCTTAACGTGCTGTGATGTTCAACTATTGCTTTTGATTAGCATCAGTGTTGGCAACATGACGAAACATTCGATATAAAATCTTACATAAAGGGACCATGAAACTAACAAAACGAAAATAATGTAATAAAACTTTAATGTATTAATAGGTTTAAACCCTCAAAAACAGCATTTAAAATTATTAATGGGTTATAAACATGGCCTATCTGATTGATCCATTAGATACGTTACACAAGAAACCAAAGTTTAAGGGTATGTATGACTGAAATTTCCAAATTCTGAACTAATAATGCTAGCTTTTTCAAATTTACACCATAGGTGTAGTATATTGTAAACATGTTGCAACCTAAATTTAAACCATTTTTCTCCAGCAGTTTAGAAATTATGATAAATTTTGTATGTTTTTTGTTACGTCACTAAAAAAGTCCCTTGCGACAAAATATTTTGAATTTTGGTCTAATATTTTAACCCTATGTTCATAATACACATACTTTTTGAAATTGCTCTGGGTTTTTCTGTGTCTCGTTTAGTTTAGGTCACAAAAATTTTTTAATTTACAAATAGTCTTTTTTGTCTAAAAAACTGTAAGTTTTGTGTTTGAAAATTAAAAATATATGCTTATATACATTTCACAATAAAACCTAGGGCAATTTCCATTCCTCATGATATTCTGAACCTGTTTAGGAAATTTCATGAATGTAGTACAAAAACTGCATCGCAAGGAGCATTTTACAGGAAGAAAAATGCTGAAAATATGAACATTAAGAAAACAGCGATTAATAATTTGATTGCATAACTCATATTAAATTCCACCAGGCTGATAGGTTGGACCCTCAGATTTCTTTTTCCTCTCCTCTGTTGCTGCTTTTTCCTCATTTTTCTTCTTTAGATGTTGCTTTTCTTCTGCACAACTTCGCTTCTTGCTTTGCAGGATACGAGTCTGATCGCGCTGCACTGAAGTTTTCCTTGCTGAGTCTACTACACTTTCACCTCTGATATTTTGCTGCAGCTCCAATGACTTAAGACTACCCATGTTAAACTCACTGATGCTTTTAATAACAGCAAGATCCAATTTTTGTTTTGATATGAAAACTTCCTTTGGGCACTTATTCCATATGACATGATGCAAAGATTCATTGGCATTCTGTGTTTTTCCTGTTTTGCACCTCTCTAGTAATGTTGTAGAAGCCAGCCTCTGATATATTGGCAACAGTTTAGGAACTATTTTGTCTGAAAGCCTTATTTCTCTTTTCTTGAACTGAAAATTTAAGAACGGAAAACAGACAAAGAATGTGGATGTAGGCAAAAGAGGGCGTGACTCTGACAGAGTTTAAAGGCCACCGACATTTAAATAAGCATTTAAAAATGGCGTTCGGAGGCAAATTATGCATTTTTCACATTCGGGAATGTCTAAATTATTTTATAGAATTAAAATAAAAAAAGTCGTTATTTTCACGATTTTCATGAAATTTCAGTCATACATACCCTTAACGCTGCGTGGCAGAATTATCTTCTTAGAGATGTCCAAAGCCGGGCTTTTTACGTCATCTGCCTCAGAAATATATTTTGACAAAGCCATTTAATATTTATTCCCATATTTTATTACAATTTGCAACAATTTGCAAAATGTTCTCACCAAAGAGAATATAAAGGGACAATTCTCGATATCTTTCTGCCATGAATTTGGCTTAGTGGCCTCTTACAGTCTCATTCCATCCTCAGTACATGCGACCTCCAGTAATTTTTCTATGAATTTCACTTTGTCATATGATTCAGGCTTTACTTCGCTGCCGGAAAACTGCTACTAATAACTCTCCCCATCCCAAATTGCGATTTAGTTTAGATGGGAAACCCTCTTCTAAAACTGACTAACGATTTTAAATACATAAGATATTTACATGACAAACGAGATGTATCTTAGATTCTCTGGGATTAGCCAGTACAAATATCCGAAATATTAATTTTATAGCATCATTCCTATAGAAAGTATTTGGTAACTACTGACTTCAAACGTAGAATACCTTTCTCGCCATACTTTAAGGCGAATAATAGTTACTTAATATTTAAACATTTAACTATCCTCCATCTCTTCTGTAAGAAAATGTGTAGTGTAGCCATTCGCACTCACAATGCAAAAACAAACGACTGTGGGTAGACGTCATGTGAAAGAGGAGGGATTTTAACATATTAAATAATCAATTAAAACAGAGCGAATTAAAAGATATTCAAACATCTCCACAGAAGAGTTGATATGAAAGTGTTGGTACAAGACTGGCGGGAAGAACTGGAGAAAATCCAGCCAGGCGCCGCTTTGTTCACCACAAACACCTGGGATTAAACTGTTATCACTACATATTTAAGACTGTCAGCTGTCAACAATTCTCAGTGTTGCCAATTCTCCCAGAGCCACTGAGATCATTAAAACAAATTTCTACATTCTAAGAGCCTTCAAAGGGAAATTATGGTCTATTGAAATGGTTCAGGTTTATTTGGATCACACTGTATAACCGTTTCACACAGTTTCAGAACGTCCGAGGTGAGGTACGCCCAGAAGATCCTAGTTATCTGGGGATAGCGCTTATCATGTTTGCGTTGGGCGAAAGCGCTGCTTATCTCTTTACAGTTTTCGACTGCCTGGCATCAACTCATAAAAAAACAGTAAGAATTCTGTAGTTGGTTGTCTATTAAAACGTTGCAGAGAAAGTATACATGCCACAATTTTCAATAGTGTATCCCTTATGTAAATTTCAACAGTGGAACGACGATGCTTAGCTAGACTTTGCCCATGCTCGATAAAAGTGGAAGATAAAGTTGACAAGACGTGGAGAGGGTGACTTCGAGGGCCATAACAAGGGGCTCTTCATCACCTGCTCGAAATTTCTCGAGCATCCAATGGAGTGGCACTGGTCGTCTCAACAAAAGACGCCGTTCTAACAATGGCATGATTCACGGGCCAACCCTTCACACTTCGACCCGTCTGTCTCATCCATCTCAGCCAAACTTGTTACCTCAACCACAAGAACGCCACTTTGTGCCGCTCACATCGGCTACTTCGTCCTGAATACGAAATAATAATTCAAAAACGCTGCCTGTATGACTCACGCTTTCTTATATGAGTTAGAGTACAATTTGTCTTCCAGCGTGGCTTTACCACCAGATCCTGCTTCAACAGATTTCGAATTTTGTACAAGTATGGAACCATTTTCTTTAGATTTCCAATATTGGTGAAATCTGAAGAAACCGAAAGCAGATTTACGGATAGCTAACTAGAAACATCAGATTTGGCAAAATTGCTGCAGAAAATTACGCTGTAAACGTTATAAAAACTTTCAAAAATGTTTTATATCACTTGTAGCTCCAATCCGTACAAAATTAAGCTATCAACAGCCTCCTAAAACGTACCGTTTTTCCTTCTACCTGATATGTATTTCACCTAAACACAGGATAATGAGAGCTCACTGCAAATACACGTTTTGAGGTCATAAGTATTTGGAGAAACGGCCCTTTCTCTCCTTCCTCTCTTATGGGAGAGCAGCAAAGCACAAAAACAAAAGTTTGTTAAATATCGCAATTCGTGTATAATTTTCAAGGTTAAATTAAAACATTTTCATTAAAATCTCCCACATTCCATAGATTTCTTATTTTTACTTATTTAAAAGGGGCTCAAACATTTGACTCAAAAACTATAGATTTAAGATAATTAAACAAAATAACACATTTTCAAATAGAAGCTATGAGCTAAACAACCATTAAACAACTTCTAATTTCTTTTTCCTTTGTCTACAAATAATGTACAGTAAGTACATGCAAAAGGTATTGGACTGGATCAAAAACTTTGACAGAGATTTCACCAGAAATACACGTTAAGGAATACTCGTCCTCCACCCACCCCTATCCCCCCCAAAAAGAAAATGATCTTTCTGTGGGCAATACCCAACCGTTATACTCTAAGGATTCCACGAGGCTCATATGTGGTTACTTCGGTGATCTCATCTCACAGCTCAGGTTCCTCCTTCACGGATTACAGAAGGCAAGCATAAAAGACCATGGATACTTGCTATTATGTGACACAATTAGAAATGAAATCAGACATATTAATTAAAGTATGCTTAGAAAAGCGTCATAGAATACGATGTAAGTAGTGCCAAAGTGTACGGATGCAGTAAAAGGTAACTTCAAATTTACGGTAAGGAATCTTCCAGAAATACGAAATATTTTCAACTTTTCCTTAAAGAATTTCTCAATGGTACAAGATATGTTCGACTTTCCCCTATATCCATAAAGAGCAAGACATCTCCAATAACAGGCCGCGCCGTGGCTCAGCGGTTAGACCGCTCGGCTCTCACCAAGGCGGCCCGGGTTCGATCGCAGGCGACTGCAAAGTGAGATTTATGGTGGACAACACGGCACTGGGGCGGGTTTTCTCCAGGACCTCCGGTTTCCCCCGCCATCTCATTCCACCGGTACTCCATCTTCATCTCATGTATCATCAGTGTCACCGCCTGCGGTGCCGTATGTAGTAAAAGCGAGCGTTACACACTACACACACACACACACACACACACACACACACACACACACACCATCTCCAATAACTACTCTTTCAACAATTCCTTGAAGAATCCCTCAAAGGTACACGTTGTTGGCGCGAGGCCTACCCGAATGTTCGAAGACTCCGGCCTCTATCAACCCGGGAGCGATGGAAAACTCCGAGGTTCTTTTCTTGGGGGCAATACCTTGAGTCTAAAAAGCTCCCCCCCCCGTCAAGACGGGATGGAAGTGGATACGCCAATTACGCGCGTCAATCCCGCAGGGAAGACTACCGATCGACCTCGGTGGGGCCGCCTGGTGATCTAGCACACCTTCTACTAGTTCTGCAGGCTAGTACCCGGAACATCTGGGCAACAATCTGCCCCCTCCGGGCGGCCGAAGCCTGGCCGAAGGTACCCGATCTCCCGCGGGTGTCAGGAATACACTGGCCCCCGAGTCGAACCCAATCCGAACAACTACCATTCATGGAGGGGATCGAATGTCCGGCCCGAGGTTCCTCTATTTACAGAGGTATCACGAGTGCTAAGGATCCGCAGCGCATGCACCACGGCAGCTGAAGGAAACGGATCCTCAAAGATACAAGATATTGTGACTTTGTGGGTTCGTGAAATGAAAAGTCCAATTACACCACTCAAAAATGCTCTTTATTTCCACCGACTTACAGTTAAACTCTTGCCAATTACACAGAATTACGTAATGCACACAATTACGATTCACCAGTTCGTCCGTTACAATTTCACTTGCACTCGTAATTACGTACAATCTTCCGATGCTCTCACACAGTCTTCTCGTCGTACACAAAAGCACTGCATTCTTACACCAAGAACTGACTGACTATCTCACTAACTCCTCTTGCACGACGTGTAGCTTATATAGGATCCGCTTGCCGATCTGGAAGGTTCTCCATTAGATGAAATATCCCGTAAGTTCGAGAACACAGGTGGAACAGAAAGAGACGGCGCAGTGATGTTTTTTGTCCCAGCCATCCCTTCTTAACGCTATAAGACAAACGAGGGGGCGGGGCGAACACCGACCCGTCTGCTGCTTGCCCAGTGTACAGGGTGTTCCGACGCTCGGGTGACACTATGCTTAACGTTTTATCTGTGGAATATCTATAAAGAGCAAGAAAATGAAATGTGTAGTGTTTAACGCCCGCTTTTACTACATACGGCACCGCAGGCGGTGACACTGATGATACATGAAATGAAGATGGAGGACCGGTGGAATGAGATGGCGGGGGAAACCGGAGGTCCCGGAGAAAACCCGCCTCAGCGCCGTGTTGTCCACTACAAATCTCACTTTGCGGTCGCCTGGGATCGAACCCGGGCCGCCTTGGTGAGAGCCAAGCGATCTAACCACTGCGCCACGGCGTGGCCATAAAGAGCAAGACATCGTCAGTAATTACTCTTTAGGGAGTCACACAAAATGCTATACATTTTCCACATTTTCTTTCGGAGATATCCCAAAGTTACTGTTGTTCAAAACATATTTTACTTGTTTGATACAAGTCTTTTAAGGTGTTCAGAATTATATGGATCGCCTTGTAACTCAGACCGATAAGCCTAAAACTTGCACCGATTTCTATTAGATGGTGAGCTGGTCCTGTTTGTAAAGCTAAGTAGCCCGTTAATCTAATTCTGGGTGAGAGCACGCCATCACATCTTGTTTGACGACGTTGCTAAGAAACAGCAGCAAAGCCCATGTGTCAGCCGCCCCCGTTATACAATCGATACGCAAATGTAGCGGGCGGGCGGGCGCTTGCTAGACCCGGGCCAACTCTAGCTCTTGCAACCCCCCTACACAAAAATAACTTTCACTACATTCTCAGGCATTGCTTCTGTTTGCACGTGCATGGAATACACATGTCTGTGTCTCTGTTCAACCCGACATGGTTCAACAAGTGTTTAATTCCATTCAATTCCCTCAGCAGTAGTAAAAATCGTTTGGAGCTTCACTGCTATCTGAGAATTACATTACGTGTAGTCGATTTAACACATATAGAAGGTTTAATAACAGAAGGTTTATGTGTCTATACTCTGTGATTTCTCGATTTTTTTTATTAAGTCATATCGGATGATGAATGAAATGGTGTTCAAATAAGCACAGGGTACATAGAGCTTAGAGTTACCAGATTTCATCTTTCAGGATAAGAGAAAGCCTCCAACGTTAAGTCATATCGGACGATGAATGAAATGATGTTCAAATAAGTACAGGGTACATAGAGCACAGACTTACCACACATTCATCTTTCGGGATAAAGGAAAACCTCCAACGTTAAGTCATATCAGACGATGAATGAAAGGATGTTCAAATAAGTACAGGGTACATAGAGCACAGACTTACCAGACATTCATCTTTCAGGATAAGGGAAAACTTCCAACGTTAAGTCATATCGGACGATGAATGAAATGATGTTCAAATAAGTACAGGCTACATAGAGCACAGACTTACCAGACATTCATCTTTCAGGATAAGGGAAAGTCTCCAAAATTTAGTCATATCGGACGATGAATGAAATGATGTTCAAATAAGTACAGGGTACATAGAGCACAGACTTACCAGACATTCGTCTTTCAGGATAAGAGAAAACCTCCAATGTTAAGTCATATCGGACGATGAATGAAATTATGTTCAAATGAGTACAGGGTACATAGAGCTTAGTGTTACCAGACATTCATCTTTCAAGATAAGAGAAAACCTCCAATGTTAAGTCATATCGGACGATGAATGAAATGATGTTCAAATGAGTACAGGGTACATAGAGCACAGGGTTACCAGACATTCATCTTTCAGGATAAGAGAAAACCTCCAACGTTAAGTCATATCGGACGATGAATGAAATGATGTACAAATGAGTACAGGGTACATAGAGCTTAGAGTTATCAGACATTCATCTTTCAGGATAAGGGAAAACCTCCAACGTTAAGTCATATCGGACGATGAATGAAATGATGTTCAAATGAGTACAGGGTACATAGAGCACAGGGTTACCAGACATTCATCTTTCAGGATAAGGGAAAACCTCCAACGTTAAGTCATATCGGACTATGAATGAAATGATGTTCAAATGAGTACAGGGTACATAGAGCACAGGGTTACCAGACATTCATCTTTCAGGATAAGGGAAAACCTCCAACGTTAAGTCATATCGGACGATGAATGAAATGATGTACAAATGAGTACAGGGTACATAGAGCTTAGAGTTATCAGACATTCATCTTTCAGGATAAGGGAAAACCTCCAACGTTAAGTCATATCGGACGCTGAATGAAATGATGTTCAAATAAGTACAGGGTACATAGAGCTTAGAGTTACCAGACATTCATCTTTCAGGATAAGGGAAAACCTCCAACGTTAAGTCATATCGGACGCTGAATGAAATGATGTACAAATGAGTACAGGGTACATAGAGCTTAGAGTTACCGACATTCATCTTTCAGGCTAAGAGTAAACCTCCAACGTTAAGTCATATCGGACGATGAATGAAATGATGTTCAAATGAGTACAGGGTATATAGAGCACAGAGTTACCAGACATTCATCTTTCAGGATAAGTGAACACTCCGGTGAATAACTAATTCCCCCTAAACAAGATTCGAAATTCGGGAGCTGTTGAACGTAAAGCACACCACACTAAAGAAGTGGGCATGTAAAGTATGTGGGTGCGCGTGTGTGAAAAGCGTAACTAAAGAATGAAAAGGCATACTGCATACCAAATTTGACATTTAAATTCCCCATCTTCGGAAATGCCATGAAAAATAGTCCCCAACTCAAATGTGTTATGTGAGAAACCTTTCGACTATTTTGGTATTCTAAACATAGCTCTAACTAATTTACTAAATTGCTTCATCCATAACACCAAGGTTCGATTCCAGGTGGAGGATGGAAATTTTTCGTTAGCCAGTATTCTCCATTCTGCCTAGATTCCTGAGGTTCAGTGGGAGTGTAAATGTGTATACTGTGACTTTGTGGGTTCGTGAAATGAAAAGTCCAATTACACCACTCAACAATGTTCTTTATTTCCACCGACTTACAGTTTAACACTTGCCAATTACGCAAAATTGCGTACTGCACACAATTACGATTCACCAGTTCGTCCGTTACAACTTCACTTGTACTCGCGATTACATAAACTCCGGTACACCTTCACAGTTACGTACAGTCTTCCGTTGCACAATCTTCTCGTACATTAACACGTCACTGACTAACATTGCCTTCTTACACCAAGAACTGTCCTCACTCACACACACTAACCAACTGATTGACCAACAACTCAACTCCGTCTGTCTGTAACCTTCTTTATATAGGAATATCGCCGGTTTCTAGTGACCAGGAGAATGTTCCAGATTGCGTAATTTCTGGAACCAGGTGGACAGAAACAGACGGCACACTGATGTTTTTCCTCCCAACCACTGCCTGTCTCCACTACAAGACAAACGAGGGGGAGGTGTGGCTAACGCGGTCCTCCCCCTGCCTTCCGTTCCCAGCTGGTTCACAGGGTGTTCCAGCGCTCCCGTTACACTGCTCCCTCCTCAAAGCTGTTCGCCTCGAACAGCCCCATCGTAGCGTGCGAGGCGGTCCAGGTGTACCACCAGCATCTGCCCGGAGTCTGAGCCAGAAGTAGCGCTGCCGTAGTTTGTGAATCATTCGGTTCGCTCCCAGGTGTCCTCCTGAAGTACCGGCGTGCACTTCCTCCAAGACTTCCGGGACCTTGCTCCGGGGAAGTACCAACTGTCCTCTCTGCGCCTTCCCATCGGGTGACTCCCATACCCGGAACAGCACGCCCACTCTGGTCTTCAACGAGTCCCATTTTGCCCAGTGCGACTTGTAGGTGGCGCTCCTCGGTGCGATGTCCTCCCAGGTTGGTCTCGTCCCTGCGTCCACTTCCCTCAAGAGTGGCCCCAAGTCTGCGTCCGCCAGCTGCTCCCTCCTCAGGCCTGCGCTATCCCAGCCTTCAGCAGGCACTGCCACAACTACTCGGACTGCTGCGGCACGCTCCTTCTCTTCCACTCTTGTGCGCTCATGGCCGTCCTGGATCTGCGATAGGACACCTCCAATGTAATGGTCGCTAGCGTCGGTGTCCACAATGAAGGCGCCACCCGGTTGTGGGAAACCCAAAATTGGAGCACTGCACAGGGTCCCCTTCGGGTGCTGGAAAGCGTCTCCGGCGTCCTCCGTCCACACATAAGGCCGGTTTTCCTCCGTCAGGCGGGTGAGGGGTTTTGCGATGTTGTCGGCCTTTTCCTCTAAATCATTAAGGCGGTCGTCTACTTGACCCTTCCGCGTGCCCAGGTTCGTGACGTCATCCCCGACGCCGGCCAACCGTTCCTCAAACTTGGCGGCGAGAGCCTCGTTCGCCACCTTCATTTCGGTAGCCAGACCGTCGTTCGCTGCTCTCATTTCCGTGGTTAACTCGGCCTTCATTTGTTCCATCTTCTCGGCGATGTTGTCCCTAGCCGTCCTGATCAGTTTCAGTTCCGCGGCCAGGTTATTTCTAGTCTCCAGCTTCTCTGTTAATTCGGCCCGCATTTCTTCCATCTTCCCGATTAGTTCGGCCTTCATTTCCATCATCTTCTCCAAAAATTTTTCCAATGCCGCATCCATGGTTGTAATGTTCGGTGATGTTGTTTTCCCGCTTCCTGACACCAGTGTGACTTTGTCGGTTCGTGAAATGAAAAGTCCAATTACACCACTCAACAATGTTCTTTATTTCCACCGACTTACAGTTTAACACTTGCCAATTACGCAAAATTGCGTACTGCACACAATTACAATTCACCAGTTCGTCCGTTACAACTTCACTTGTACTCGCGATTACATAAACTCCGGTACACCTTCACAGTTACGTACAGTCTTCCGTTGCACAATCTTCTCGTACATTAACACGTCACTGACTAACATTGCCTTCTTACACCAAGAACTGTCCTCACTCACACACACTAACCAACTGATTGACCAACAACTCAACTCCGTCTGTCTGTAACCTTCTTTATATAGGAATATCGCCGGTTTCTAGTGACCAGGAGAATGTTCCAGATTGCGTAATTTCTGGAACCAGGTGGACAGAAACAGACGGCACACTGATGTTTTTCCTCCCAACCACTGCCTGTCACCACTACAAGACAAACGAGGGGGAGGTGTGGCTAACGCGGTCCTCCCCCTGCCTTCCGTTCCCAGCTGGTTCACAGGGTGTTCCAGCGCTCCCGTTACAATACATATATGACTAAGTTTTAAACAGTGAACAATAGTGTGTGCTTCCGTTGTTAATGACGATATCAGTGCGAATTTCTTTCCACTTCAGTTCTTTTACATGCTGGTAAAGTTATGTCATGGAGCTATGCACACGTAAAAACCATCGGTTCAATTTGAGACCGCTACGTTGGGATATATGCGTAACTGAAATGATCACATGTACAGTACACTAGTATCATATCGGTGAGCACAAAAATGGGTTACTGAGATCGAGAAAACACCATGAAAAATGTCTACGATCTGTGAAAAAAGCGGTCAACTTTCTAGAGCAGTACAAAAACAGACCATTTTTTCCCGACACAACTTCATATATACAAAATATTCATATATTTTCCTTGTCATTACGACCAGAACTAAGTTTTTTTTGGGGGGGGGGGTTCTGGATTGGATAAGAACAATGAGAAACATCCATGGAGGTCGCTGCTCGGTTTAGAGAGATCGGAGAAGACGGGAATATAGTACAGTACAGTCTAACCATCAAAACATCAGAACATCGTACGTAACACGACGTATATTCCATTACCTGTCTGACGAATGAGTATAGTTGTTATGGGAGGTCGCTGCTCGGTTTAGAGAGATCAGAGAAGACGAGAATATAGTACAGTAACGTCTGACCATCAAAACATCAGAACATCATACGTAACACGACGTATATTGTATTACCTGTCTGACGAATGAATATAGTTGTTATGGGAGGTCGCTGCTCGGTTTAAAGAGATCAGCGAAGACGGGAATATAGTACAGTACAGTCTGACCATCAAAACATCAGGACATCATACGTAACACGACGTATATTGTATTACCTGTCTGACGAATGAGTACAGTTGTTATGGGAGGTCGCTGCTCGGTTTAGAGAGATCAGAGAAGACGGGAATATAGTACAGTACAGAACATCGTACGTAACACGACGTATATTGTATTACCTGTCTGACGAATGAGTATAGTTGTTATGGGAGGTCGCTGCTCGGTTTAAAGAGATCAGCGAAAACGGGAATATAGTACCGTACAGTCTGACCATCAAAACATCAGGACATCATACGTAACACGACGTATATTGTATTACCTGTCTGACGAATGAGTACAGTTGTTATGGGAGGTCGCTGCTCGGTTTAGAGAGATCAGAGAAGACGGGAATATAGTACAGTACAGAACATCGTACGTAACACGACGTATATTGTGTTACCTGTCTGACGAATGAGTACAGTTGTTATGGGAGGTCACTGCTTGGTTTAGAGAGATCAGAGAAGACGGGAATATAGTACAGTACAGAACATCGTACGTAACACGACGTATATTGTGTTACCTGTCTGACGAATGAGTACAGTTGTTATGGGAGGTCGCTGCTCGGTTTAAAGAGATCAGCGAAGACGGGAATATAGTACAGTACAGTCTGACCATCAAAACATCAGAACATCGTACGTAACACGACGTATATTGTATTACCTGTCTGACGAATGAGTACAGTTGTTATGGGAGGTCGCTGCTCGGTTTAAAGAGATCAGCGAAGACGGGAATATAGTACCGTACAGTCTGACCATCAAAACATCAGGACATCATACGTAACACGACGTATATTGTATTACCTGTCTGACGAATGAGTACAGTTGTTATGGGAGGTCGCTGCTCGGTTTAAAGAGATCAGCGAAGACGGGAATATAGTACCGTACAGTCTGACCATCAAAACATCAGGACATCATACGTAACACGACGTATATTGTATTACCTGTCTGACGAATGAGTACAGTTGTTATTGGAGGTCACTGCTCGGTTTAGAGAGATTAGAAAGACGAGAATATAGTACAGTACAGTCCGACCATCAAAACATCAGAACATCGTACGTAAAACTACGTATATTTAAGTATTTGCTAAATGGATATCCCATGTCTTTAAGTGTTGTATAGAATGACATTCTAAGTGCAGACCTCTGTGATAAGAGTGGAAAATAACACCCTGTGTATGGTCAACAGGCTAAGTATTAAAGAGCACCCAGATGAATTAACGTATGTAACTAAAAAGTAGGTATTATTTTACCTGTTATATTTTACTTTTGCAATAATTTCACTCGGGGATAACATTATGTATGAATCATATTTCAATGATTTACTGGCAGATACACTGCAGAGCCCGAAACCCTAGTGGATTATCTGTTTTGATAGTTTTTAATTTTGGAGCTAGCTGCTAAACGAATAGTATAAGTCAGGATTATAAACATGTTAAGCGGTTGTGGAAAATATGGCAACCGGTAAAAACTAATTATAATTATTTCTTTTTAACTCACTGGAGAAAATAACATAGGGCCGGAACGCTACACTATCGCTATTAGCTTTTCCTTTACCGAAAAGTAAAATGTTTAGTAAAGAAAAACCGTACGATTAAACAGCCCTTTATATTGGAATCTTTTCTAAATGTTGTCTTTTTCTCTTAACAATTTTAGTTAAAATGTCGTATTATAAAGAATTTTCATAACCAAATTAACTGTGGAACTCAAATTCTCTGGAACTAACTTTTGAAATCCACTTTATCCACTGAATGGCTTTGTATGTATATTTTGAGCTGACAATCGCAAGCTATTCTTTGTTATTCATTTGAATTTGCCAGAACATGCTTCTTCTCAAATGAAAACCGTGATTCATTTGTCTACTACTGGTAGACACTTAATACTGTGTTTCTTACTCCCATTGTATAAAGAATGTCTCAAAAGTGATTCACTTCACAGAAAACAAAACAAAAAATTTTATTGACCCAAATTTTTCTATCACGACACACGTATAGGAATAACAAGAAGGTACGAGGGCTATCCAGAAAGTAGATTACGTTTTCGTCTGTTTCCGCTAGGGGCGGGGCTAGCGCGGCCATCTTGGAGTCAGAGCGTTGCGCAGCTCAGTCGGCATCTAGCCGTGCTAGTGAGAGGTTCGTGCTGTGCTCCGTTCAGATACTGTGACGGTTTGAAATGTCTGCGTTAATTGAAAATCCCGCGAGCTGCGAGGTGCGTGCAGTAATAAGGTTTCTGACTGCAAAAAACTGTAAACCGATAGAAATCTATCGGCAGCTTTGTGAAGTGTATGGGGACAACATTATCACTGAAGGTGGAGTGCGTCAGTGGGTCATCAGATTTAAAAATGGCCGAACCAATGTTCACGACGAAGATCGAAGTGGGAGACCCAGCATAGTGACTGCCGAACTTGTCGAAAAAGTCGATGCTAAAGTCCGTGAAAATCGAAGGTTCACAATAACGGAACTTTCTTTGAGTTTTCCACAAATTTCGCGAAGTTTGTTGCACGAAATCATCAGCGAAAAGCTTGGTTACCACAAGTTTTGTGCAAGATGGATTCCAAAAATCTTGACAGAGGACCACAAAAATCAGCGAATGGCTGCAGCGTTGAACTTTTTGGACGTTTACCATAAGGATGGTGACTCTTTACTCGATCGCATCGTTACTGGTGACGAAACATGGGTGAAACACGTGAACTGTGAAACGAAATTGCAATCAATGCAATGGGGGCACACAAGTTCTCCCCAAAAACCCAAGAAATGCATGCAAACAATGTCGGCAAGGAAGATGATGGCGACTGTTTTTTGGGACAGAAAAGGTGTGATTTTGGTGGACTTCCTGGAAAGAGGCACTACAATAAACTCTCAAAGGTATTGCCAAACTCTCCAAAAACTCAGAAGAGCCATTCAAAACAAGCGCAGAGGAATGTTGAGCTCTAAGATCTTGTTGATTCACGACAACGCCCGGCCCCACACGGCAAATGTCACTCGTGAAGTTCTTGAATCTTTTAAGTGGGAGTTGTTTCCTCATCCGCCGTACAGTCCCGACCTGGCACCGAGCGACTTCCACCTATTCCCAGCAATGAAGAAGTGGCTGGCTATGCAGCGTTTTGATGACGACGCACAGCTGCAAGAAGAGGTAACGAAGTGGTTGAAGGCGCAGGCGGCCGAATTTTTCGACGAAGGAATTTCCAAGCTCGTACATCGCTACGATAAATGCCTTAATTTGAATGGCGACTATGTCGAAAAGTAGTATTTGAGTGTGGCTTTCATCTGTATATAATAAAATTTGTTTCCTATACTTTGTTTACTTTTCATTCCAAAACGTAATCTACTTTCTGGATAGCCCTCGTATTTTAGCAGATTGTGTGGTGGGGAAAGAGAGCATTAAACACTATCTAAAAGAATGCGGGGATGTTGCAGTATGGAGAAAAAAAGGTTTGGGAGGAAACATGGGAGAAAGTAGAAAATAGGATAGTAGCTATAAAAGAGTTGACAGGAAAGGAGGAAAAGAAAGTAAGAAGTATTGGTGAGTTCTTGCAGAAAGTACAAGAAAATGGACAAGATATGTAAAAATTATAAGAAAGGAAAATGCGGGGAGTAATGGGGCTAATTAACAAGGAGGCACTGAGGTTAAGAGCTAACTGACAGAGCAGAAGACCAGGGTATCATGTAAGACAAGATAGCAACAAGGTAAAGTAAAAAAAAAAATGTAGCCTAAAGTAGCTATAAAAATATTAACAGGAAAGGAGGAAAAGAAGGTAAGAAGTATTGGTGAGATCTTGCAGAAAGTAAAAGAAAAATGGACAAGAAATGTAAAGAATATGAGAAAGGAAGATGAGGGGGAAGAATGGGGCTAATTAAGTAACAAGGAGGCATGGAGGTTAAGAGCTACCTGGCAGAACAGAAGACCAGGGTGTCGTGTAAGACAAGGTAGCAACAAGGTAAACAGAAATGTAGCCTAAAGTTGTAAATTTTAAAATTTTGGAATATGCACAATAAAATTCTAATCTATTAACAGGTTTCGAATGTCTTGTTTTTCTTCTTCTATGGCGTATCCCCTTGCCAGGGGCTGCCTCTTACAGCCACCAGGAACTTCGGTCCTCCCACATGTCATCGTTCAAATTCCATATACCATGGCGCCAAAAACACCTCCTCTCCAAGTCAAAGGTGGACGGCCTTTCTTTCTTCGACCTTCTGGTGACCAATTCAAATCAATTTTGGACCATCTGCTTTCAGGCATTCGTCTAAGGTTGCCATACCGCTCTAGAGTTCTCTTATCAATTCGATTAGTGACTGGTTCAGATTGACCAATTATAGCTCGTGTAGTCTCATTTCGGACTTTCCCTAGTTTCAAAAGTCCGCACAAATCAAAATCTAGTGGATTTAAGTCAGGAGAGCATGGAGGCCACAGAATTGGTTCACCTCTTCCTATCCATTAACAGGAAAGTGTTTTGTGTAGTGTTTAACGTCCGCTTACTACATACGGTACCACAGGCGATGACTGATGATACATCAGATGAAGATGGAGCACCGGTGGAATGAGATGGCGGGGGAAACCGGAGATCCTGGAGAAAACCCGACCCAGCGATGTGTTGTCCACTACAAATCTCACTTTGCGGTCGCCTGGGATCGAACCCGGGCCGCCTTGGTGAGAGCCAAGCGGTCTAACCACTGAGCCACGGCGCGGCCATTAACAGGAAAGCTGCTATTCAGAAACCGTCAAACGGAAAGCTTGAAATGAGGAGGAGCTCCATCGTGCAAGAACTGAGTACTGGTGCCTAACAAACGTTCTGTAGCACAATGACAACGGCCAAATGCAACACCCTCACCCAATTTAGCTAGATGTGGAAGCAAATGTTTACTTCTGCACTATAATACCACTGTTCTGTTGTGAGGATATGGGCACAGGACATCTCACTATGTAAGCAGAGTTGTAGAAAAGGAGCTCTAAGACAGAAATAAACAATTTCGGGACCTATGTTCATATAACTTCTATTTTCATCCTCTTCTGCAGGAAATCGTTTACCGAAGTTTTTGTTACGCCCTGTTCATACGACATTGAGGAGGGACTTTCGAGGCTCTTTTTGTTTTAATTTACGTCCTCGAACGTTAGATCATATCGGACGATGAATGGAATGGATGAAATGATGCTCAAATGAGCTCAGGGTCCATAGAGTTACCCGACGTTCGTTTTTCAGGATAAGGGAAAACCGCGGAAAAAACCCTTATCCAGATAACTCACCCTGACCGAGATTGGAACTCGGGACCTCTTGAACATGAGGTAGACAAGCTACCACCACGCATCCAAGGCGGGCAGTAGAGGCTATTGTTAAAGAAAATTCAAGACATGTATTTGATTTATCATGCAAATGTCCTAAATAACTTTCATCAAAATTATTAGGCCGTTTTTAAGAATATTCTGTATTATGTTTTTGACAAATGCACACATGAAGGCTTTTCTGCAGTTTTGTTTCATATTAGGGTATCTCAAAAAACACATTTGCGGTAATATCTGGATATCGACCCTTTTGGGTGCAATGCAAAACATTTCTTTCCTAGTTTGTGGTCATTCTAGTCCTGTAAGTTAGGATGACTACTCATCAGTAAAATGGCACATCTGGAGTGCAATCTCTACTCGGTCGTGAAAAACTGAAAGACAATAGAGCGCTGATGAAAGCTCTGAATGACAGGCAGGCGCTTCCGCGAAACATTTCAAGGCCAGATGTTCAAGTGTTTATCATCCAAGAGATAATCAAAGGTCTTTTACCTACTGTGATGTGGCATGCTGGTATAGACGTCAAGGCCTTACCTGAAAAGGAGAAAACAGACTCGTTTAAGCATTTCATATAAAAATCATCAACACTGCAAGCAAAAACACTGAATTTTAATATGTTATTAATGTCATGAATCACTATTCCAGCACCAAGCAATGTCCCTAAAGGGAAAAGAGGGGGAAAATCAAGTGGAAAAAACTGACGGTTTACTTTCATATGAGCTTCAATACCCACTATCGTTTATTTCATATACGAGGTTTGGTTGATAAGTCCTGGGTCTCACAATAACCAAAGCATTCGAGTTTTTTTTTTTTTTTTTTTTTCCTTTATTGTTCAACATAATCACCAGAAAGGCTAATACATTCCTCATATCGGTGTTTTAATGTAATTAAACCATCTCTGTAGTGCGATTTATCGTGATTTTCAAAACAGCTGTTTACCGCATCAATGACGTCCTCGTTGCTGTAAAATCTTCATCCTCCAAGAAATTTTTTTAAAGTTCGGGAACAGGTGGTCGTCACTGGGTGTTAGATCTGGCGAATGGGATGGCTGTTCAAGCAATGACTGAACTCCGAGCCAGAGCATTGTCGTGAAGAAACATTTTTTTTTTCCTTTGCCAAATGCCCTCGTAGCCATGGTCGTTGGAACGTATGTCTCTAGCGTTCCAGCGCGTAGAGGGTCGCGGGTTCGAGTCCCGCCCTGGGCATGGGTGTTTATGTTGATACCGAAATTAAGGTTTTCCAGAAGTAAATAATCATGATGGATGTCAAAGGAATGTTGGTTCTTTGTTACGTCAAGGGCAAGGCCAGTTGAGTTGTGGGGAAGTTGTTATAACAAAAGCAATGTAAGAAACAGCGTCCTTAGCAGTTTTCTAAAGGGGCTCACTTGACTTGTATGAATAGGAAATTCTTTGGACCATTTAAAATGGCGACAAAACAGCCACGAAGGGAATTTGGTTGAAAAGGAGTTTTCAGAGTGAACGTGATACACACGCGCAGCTGTGGTCATTCAGCAGTCTTCGGCGTGGAGCCGATGTGGGCAGTTCATGGCTAGGAAGGCATTAGAGCAGTCTTCGGCGTCAGGCCGATGAGAAGAGTCCGAGGCGTGAAGCCTATTAGGGCGGTCAACCTGTTCTGTGTTTGATAATTGTCGGTTCGTATATATATGAGGAACGAATAAATTTATCGAGTAATAAACAGTTTGCAGTCAGTAACTTTAAACAGAGATTGGTAACCCTTGGTCCGCAACTTTCATTTCGATGTTTTAAAAGAAGAAGCAGTAAATAAATAAGTTGGAAACGGGCATTCCAGTGTTATTAAAACATCCTTCCCACACACACCCACGCATACCCTGAGAGAAACCTCATTGCTCGCCAACTTATTTCCTCGCCATTACATTATTGTATCAAATTGGCGTCCACAACGTGGAATTGTGTGCACCAAAAAAAAAAAAAAAAAAATTAGTTACAATGTGTATAGTGTATGTGTGTGAAACTACAGAAAACAGATAGGTAATTAAACGGAAAAAATAAAAAAAACGGTTAAATAAGGAATAGAAAAAAAAATATTTTTTAATTTTTGTGAAAAAAAAACAAATAAAAATATAAGAAAAAAACGTTGCAGTAAGCTTGTGCAGTAGTCAACAATGATACTTTTACCCTTTTTCAAGTAATCAATAAACATAATTCCCTGTGCATCCCAGAAAACACTCGCCATAACTTTGTTAGCTGACAAAAGTGACCTCGCCATTTTTTGGAGTTGGTTCACCTGGACCAAATACTAAAGGAAATGAAGTCATAACGAAGATTGCATGAGAGATCATTAATCATTATTAATAAGTTATAGTTTATACACTAACATCAACATTTGTGTGTATCTCTTACGGTTTACCGAGTCATCGAGAAAGAAGACTTGAGAGGCCATTCAATGTACATATCTTCCTTATCACAGAGTGTATCACAAGAGCCACTTTGAGTAAAGGAAAATTGTTCAAAGATACTCCAAATAAAGGACGATTCGGAGTGGCATGATCCATGTCTTTGGAATATGACAAACTGCACTAACAAGTTTTGCAATTCAAAATCTCACTCTGATCCTGGAATAGTTGCTGATCAATGATTCCTGTGCCTGGTGTGTAGCGAAAGATTACTTGATCAAATCAATTTTACAGCCAGCATTACGCATCTCAGAAACCACCAATAACTTCAGTTTAGAACACTAAATACGTCCTTTCATAAAAAGTAACCTATTTTAAGGTTATGTGACAACTGACTCGAGTCTAAAACAGAAGTAAATCATAGCTTTCCCTACAAGCAATTTAAGGAACAATTAAATAAAGGAATTAACAGCATGTGATTCTCGGTTGTTTTATTTACCTTGTGTGTTTGATATCACAGTTACCACTGTCCTGTCTTTAATTATATATTCTTTGGATTTAGCCTTACGTTTTTGTATTACATCTCGCAGTGCCCTTTATATTACCTTATATATTTATATTTAAGGCAAATATGTACCAGGTGCCTTCAAGTTACAACTCCCATTTATTTCTCGGGACTGGGAACAGATAGGAACTTCTGGTTTCTTTTTTTAAATAGACGTGGACTGTTTGTGAATGCGTGTCAGAGAAGGCAGCACTATACAGTGCATAGAACTCTAGTGGCTGCGACGAGAGTTAGGACTGTGTTTCATACTTACAATGGCGACGTTTTCATTGCAAGAACAGCGTGTAATCATTCGTTTTCTCCAATTTTGTGGTGTGACACCAATTGAAATTCATCGCCAGTTGAGTGAGGCATGTGGTGATGGTACCATGGATGTGTCTAATGTACGTTCCTGGGTGCGATGGTTCAATGAAGACAGAACATCGTGTTACAGCAAACCAAGACAGTTTAGTGACGTATGTGGTGAAGGTACAATGGATATGTCTAATGTACGTTCCTGGGTGCGACAGTTCAATGAAGGCAGAACATTGTGTGACAACAAACCAAGACAGTTAAGTGAGGTATGTGGTGATGGTACCATGGATGTGTCTAATGTACGTTCCTGGGTGCGACAGTTCAATGAAGACAGAACATCGTGTGACAACAAACCAAGACAGTTAAGTGAGGTATGTGGTGATGGTACCATGGATGTGTCTAATGTACGTTCCTGGGTGCGACAGTTCAATGAAGGCAGAACATCGTGTGACAACAAACCAAGACAGTTGAGTGAGGCATGTGGTGATGGTATCATGGATGTGTCTAATGTGCGTTCCTGGGTGCGACAGTTCAATGAAGACAGAACATCGTGTGACAACAAACCAAGACAGTTAAGTGAGGTATGTGGTGATGGTACCATGGATGTGTCTAATGTACGTTCCTGGGTGCGACAGTTCAATGAAGACAGAACATCGTGTGCCAACAAACCAAGACAGTTAAGTGAGGCATGTGGTGATGGTACCATGGATGTGTCTAATGTACGTTCCTGGGTGTGACAGTTCAATGAAGGCAGAACATCGTGTGACAACAAACCAAGACAGTTGAGTGAGGCATGTGGTGATGGTACCATGGATGTGTCTAACGTACGTTCCTGGGTGTGACAGGTCAATGAAGGCAGAACATCGTGTGACAACAAACCAAGACAGTTGAGTGAGGCATGTGGTGATGGTATCATGGATGTGTCTAATGTGCGTTCCTGGGTGTGACAGTTCAATGAAGACAGAACATCGTGTGACAACAAACCAAGACAGTTAAGTGAGGTATGTGGTGATGGTACCATGGATGTGTCTAATGTACGTTCCTGGGTGCGACAGTTCAATGAAGACAGAACATCGTGTGACAACAAACCAAGACAGTTAAGTGAGGTATGTGGTGATGGTACCATGGATGTGTCTAATGTACGTTCCTGGGTGTGACAGTTCAATGAAGACAGAACATCGTGTGACAACAAACCAAGACAGTTAAGTGAGGTATGTGGTGATGGTACCATGGATGTGTCTAATGTACGTTCCTGGGTGCGACAGTTCAATGAAGACAGAACATCGTGTGACAACAAACCAAGACAGTTAAGTGAGGTATGTGGTGATGGTACCATGGATGTGTCTAATGTACGTTCCTGGGTGTGACAGTTCAATGAAGACAGAACATCGTGTGACAACAAACCAAGACAGTTAAGTGAGGTATGTGGTGATGGTACCATGGGTGTGTCCAATGTACGTTCCTGGGTGTAACAGTTCAATGAAGACAGAACATCGTGTGACAACAAACCAAGATAGTTAAGTGAGGTATGTGGTGATGGTACCATGGATGTGTCTAATGTACGTTCCTGGGTGCGACAGTTCAATGAAGACAGAACATCGTGTGACAACAAACCAAGACAGTTAAGTGAGGCATGTGGTGATGGTATCATGGATGTGTCTAATGTGCGTTCCTGGGTGTGACAGTTCAATGAAGACAGAACATCGTGTGACAACAAACCAAGACAGTTGCAGACATCGCCTCCGAAGTTGGCATTTCGAAGAGATCTGTACACACCATCCTGCTCAGTCGGAGATCCTCCAAAACAACGTTCTCCACTCGATGGATCATGTCATCAGACCTGCTGGTGCGAGGCAGTGTTCCATCCGCGATCTGAGCACAAGTGTTCAAGATTCTGCCCTGAATATTCTACTCAGCTTCAGTCACCTCCTCTTTTGCTAATGATTCTAAAACCCCACTACTAACTTCTAGTACGATGCCACCACTTCATATCTCCATTTCTGAATATTTCTGCTTTCCATCCTAGAGTCTCTCTATAAACCTCTAAGAAATACGCTCCCATATTCACAGAATTTCAAGCTAGGCTGCCATACTTAATCTGGCAACGTTGGATAGAGACTTTGCCCTCTCTTACGTAGGCTACCAAACTACTTATCCGGAATTCGTCTGAAAACTAGTCCTTGCTTAATATCATCTTACCCAAAGTCCAGCTATACACATAATGTACTACCTAATCTCCAGCCTCTTTTCTTTCACCAAATAACAAAACACTTGTATTTAATTTTATTACAAGTACTTATTTTTTCAACTGATATATAATTTCTGCATAAACACATGACGAACTGATTAGCAAAACCAAAACATCTCACCCCAAAACCATTAAAGTGATCGCCCAACAAGTACTGGATCAAAACAAAAGAGGGCTCTGACATTTCGAAAAAATCCAGGAAAAAGCAAGTTATGTTTCATGCCCGAATGGGCCCTCATGTTACCAACTTTCCTAATAAGTTCAGTGTTTTCACTTAATTTAAAGATGAAAACTTTACGACACTGAGCGACGTTCACTTTTTCTCCGTTTCTTTTCTGTTTCTTAGAGTTGTGTTGGGAACTTTATGGCAGTAATTTTGCGCTAGTTTATGGGAGAACTACTTCTGAAGTTGTAAACGGTAAAGTTGCGATTATTTCTTAGACAGGACTCTCAAGAAAGTTGCTTGATTTTCTAGAGATGAGTTAAAGCCTCCCAAAGTTTTTCGTTTCGTTTGTATAGCCCTTAAACTCTTCTTTGTATGTACTAGAAATGCTTAGCTAAAACACCATTCGGAAAACATTCGGAAACACATGACTACTAGAAGCACAGAAACAAAATAGACGCTCCATGTCTATACGCACGCACGTGTCTTTGTGTGTACAGCATTAACTCCGTTAACACTTTCCAGGCTTCAGTTTCGGGCGTTGAGGTTCTAATCCGCAGCACATGGTTTATGTACAGCAGTCAGTATACAATCAAACTGTCAGGTGCGTAGCAGTGATAGTTCCCTTGTATTTGTCTTGAAAACTCTGTGTTATCCACCGAAATCCTATTTATCCTGAATTAATGTCACATAGGCCTATAAACTGCAAAGGTCAGAAATGAAAACAACACAAAAATAGTACAAATTGATTTAACACAAAATTTATCTTAGGCGATTTAACATAGTAGAATCAGGGTTGACCAGAACAAAGAGAAAGTAATGTGATTTGCGAAAGCCAAAACTTCAGATAATAATTAAAACACCTTTGGAGTTTAACACACTTTCACTTATATAATAGCAGGTGTGACATAATACATATATACTTTTAACTACTCAGAACATACAAGATCACACTTCTTCTTCTTCTTCTTCTTCTTTTTTTTTTTTTTTTTTTTTTTTTTTTTTTTTTTTTTTTTTTTTTTTTTTACAACGCACCTTTACTCATCCTCATAATTTTGATGGCCCTTCTCAAAATATTCTCCCCTGAATGCGGTGCACTTGTCCCAGCGTTTCTGCCAGTCTTCAAAGTCATGCTGTAAACCATTTTTGTGAGATCCTTCAAAATTGCCTCCGCAGCCTTCGCCACTACTTCTGATGATGGATAATGCCTCCCACGAAGGCGTTCCTTGATGTTAGGGAATAGAAAAAAAAAGCCACGTGGTGCTAAATCCGCACTATAGGGAGGGTGAGGGATACACTTCACGTTGATTTTTACAAGGTATTCAGCAACAACATTGGCAATATGCGGCCGCGCATTATCGTGGTGCAGCATCCAGCCTGCTTCACGGAAATGTGGTCTTTTGCGCCTGATATGGACTTGCAATGTTTTCAAGACATCCCTGTAGTATTGTCCAGTTACTGATGTGTGTGCAGGTACAACATGCTGATATACCATTCCATGAATATCAAAGAATGAGATGACCATAACTTTCCCAGCAGAAGCAACCACTTTTGCTTTTTGGGGGGGTTGGTGATGAAGCAGTTTTCCACACTGAGCTTTGCTGTTTGCTCTCAGGATCAAAATGATGTAGCCAAGTTTCATCAGCAGTGATTACGTTTGAAAGAAATTCCGGATCTTCCTCTAACATCAACTTTAACTGCATGTAAACCTGCATGCGAATGTCCGTCTGTTCGGGAATCAACAGTCTTGGAACCCATCGCGCACAAACACGTCTCATGTGTAATGTTTCTGTCACCAACGTGTGGGTGGCACCCAATGAAATGTTCAGTATTTCAGAAAGTGATCTTAAGGTAATTCGTCGATCCTCTCTCACAATGGCAGCAGCAGTGTTGAGGTTTTCTTCCGTAAGAGCAGTAACTGGAGCACCGGGTCCACCTTCCTTTGAAATTGATTGTGTTCTCTCCTCTTTAAACATTTTAAACCACCTTTGAGCTGTGCTGTAGAGAAGAACAGACTCTCAATAGCCCTCCTGTAACATTGTATAGGCCTCAACTGAAGATTTGTTGAGACGAAAGCAGAATTTCAAAGCCGCATATTGTTCCTCGCGTGTTACGTCCATTACAGCGTTAGGCGATACTGAACATGTCTGAACCTGCCTGGTTCTCAGAGGTGGTAACCAGGAGTACCAACAATAAAACTACTATGGCGTATTTGTTTCACTTAAGCTAACAGAATGTAATAAGATTGAATTTTAGTGCGAAAAATTATGACCGTAAAAAGAGTATGACCATTCTTTATTGAACAGCCCTCCTATATACCATTCTCTTCTTCTCTAACGCCTTCTTTTTCTTCCACATGCATGCCACAACCGTTCGTGATTTCGAATCTCGCTCAGGGTGACTAATATGGATAGGATTTTTACCTTATCCTGAAACATGAATGTGAGTTGAATATGAGCTCTATGTACCCTGTACTCATTTGAACATCATTTCATTCATTGTGCGATATGACAACGTTGGAGGTTTTCTCTTATCCTGAAAGATGAATGTCGGGTAACTCTAAGCTCTATGTACTCTGTACTCATTTGAACATCATTTCATTGATCGTCCGATATGACTTAACGTTGGAGGTTTTCTCTTATCCTGAAAGATGAATGTCTGGTAACTCTAAGCTCTATGTACTCTGTACTCATTAGAACATCATTTCATTGATCGTCCGATATGACTTAACGTTCGAGGTTTCACCTTATCCTGAAATATGAATGTCTAGTAACTCTAAGCTCTATGTACTCTGTACTCATTTGAACATCATTTCATTCATCGTCCGATATGACTTAACGTTGGAGGTTTTCCTTATCCTGAAAGATGAATGTCTAGCAACTCTAAGCTCTATGTACCCTGTACTCATTTGAACATCATTTCATTCATCGTCCGATATGACTTAACGTTGGAGGTTTTCTCTTATCCTGAAAGATGAATGTCTAGCAACTCTAAGCTCTATGTACCCTGTACTCATTTGAACATCATTTCATTCATCGTCCGATATGACTTAACGTTGGAGGTTTTCCTTATCCTGAAAGATGAATGTCTAGCAACTCTAAGCTCTATGTACCCTGTACTCATTTGAACATCATTTCATTCATCGTCCGATATGACTTAACGTTGGAGTTTTTCCTTATCCTGAAAGATGAATGTCTAGCAACTCTAAGCTCTATGTACTCTGTACTCATTTGAACATCATTTCATTCATCGTCCGATATGACTTAACGTTCGAGGTTTCACCTTATCCTGAAAGATGAATGTCTAGCAACTCTAAGCTCTATGTACCCTGTACTTATTTGAACATCATTTCATTCATCGTCCGATATGACTTAACGTTGGAGGTTTTCTCTTATCCTGAAAGATGAATGTCTGATAACTCTAAGCTCTATGTACCCTGTACTCACTTGAATATCATTTCATTCATCGTCCGATATGACTTAACGTTGGAGGTTTTCTCTTATCCTGAAAGATGAATGTCTAGTAACTCTAAGCTCTATGTACTCTGTACTCATTTGAACATCATTTCATTCATCTTCCGATATGACTTAACGTTGGAGGTTTTCTCTTATCCTGAAAGATGAATGTCTGGTAACTGTAAGCTCTATGTACCCTTTACTCATTTGAACATCATTTCATTCATCGTCCGATATGACTTATCGTTGGAGGTTTTCTCTTATCCTGAAAGATAAATGTCTGGTAACTCTAAGCTCTATGTACTCTGTACTCATTTGAACATCATTTCATTAATCGTCCGACATGACTTAATGTTGGAGGTTTTGCCTTATCCTAAAAGAGGAATGTCTGGTAGCTCTAAGAACTATGAACCCTTCATTTGAATAGATATGATTTCATTCATTGTTGGAGGCGACAAAATTGAAGGACGTTAACTGAACAAAAAAAACACCGTTTCATTAGCATAACGTACATGGGTTTTATTAGAATGGAATTTCAAAGACATCATCAGGTGTTATAAATGTGTTCACTTATCTTCTGTAAATATTAAAGATTCATAGACCTGGGAAGTAATATGAAAATATCCATAAAATCTGGTTTAAATTTAGCCCTAGTTGTATGACAATTTTATTGAATAGTAATTGTAGATTTTACACATTCTTCTAAGCAGCATATAGGCTAGTTATTTTCAACATTTACAGATCTACTAACCAAACTTAACCACTTAACTAACCTATGTTTGAGCCTATGACGTTGGATTTCTCTGTAGTACACTGAACCTGTGCCCAAGCTATTGCCTGACAGGAGGAAATTAACCAATATCAAACCAGATGCTCTTACGGAAATACACAGGAGCACTGCGGCTGTAGGCCCTTCATTTGTTTAATTAAACCCGCCTACGGTCCAAGCATAAGAGTTAACTCAATAAGAAATAACAGTCGTGTAATTAAGTTGGCGAGCTTGTTAGAATGATAAGCGGGCGTGTTTGCAAACACAGTTCTGACTGAGATGTTATACCCGGATACCTTGCTTGCTTTCGGCTACGTGTAGCTAATATCACGACTAAGTTCGCTTTTGTTTATAGCGCATCAGTAAAAACCAACTCACGAGTGGCATATGTTATAGTGTGTCTCAACCTAGTTTAAGCATCTGGGTGGGAAGAGAGACAGAGACATAAAAAGGTTACGCTGTTGATTGGTTTAGCGAAGTTAATGGACGTTTTCTTTTATTTGCATATGTACGATAAACCCTTCCTTTAAGTACAGTACTGTAAGTAGTTTTCTGATCTCTGCTCTGTGCGAGCTGATTTCGGAGAGAGAAAAGTATGCAAATGTTTCGATTGTTATAAGCGTAACAGCCTCACATTTTATCTTTCTGCTTCACACAGGGGCGGCTTCTCAATGGGGTAGCATGTTTGCGCTACAACCAAAATGCTGGGTCTCCCTTTAAGGCAAGGGCATGTTCCATTTGGAGTTCAGTTCGACCTTGTCTAGTGCAGTGGCCCTCAGTGCGCTGTATTGTTTGCAGGTGCCAAGTAGTTCACTCTCAGTTGCAAACCGCTGGTATACAATGGGGAGGTATGGACAAGGATGAACCTTAGGTGTGCGAGGCAAGTAGGGGGGCAGGGCGGGGCTTATGGCTGCATAAGGTTGGCTAACCTAGCAGCCAGAGAATAGTGAATGCCAAGCCTTCTCCTTCTGTTTACAGCGCCATCTATTATTCTTATATTACATGTTCGCATCGGTCAACTATTACCACAGATTACTATTACCTACCGGAGCATAGCCACATATTTTGTGCCGTGTTTTGTTAGCTGTGTCGTGCTTTGAGTAGTGAATAAGAGTGATTTATTTAAATACAAGTATATTGTGTTATATAAGGAGAAACAATGAATTCCATAAAGTGTCTATTAGCACATCCTTTTTAAAAATGAGCTTAGAAGAAAACACCGAAAATAAGCGACTTGGAAATCCCACGCCAAATATAACAATCACATAGGTAGTCAAAACAAAAACAAGATATTTGAACAGGAAGTTCAACAACAATGTATATGAGAAATGTAATTTGATGTGTGGTTGTAATATTAAAAATAGCCTGTTTTGCTTTCCTTGCGTTCTCTTTGGCGGTGAAGATCCGTGGACAAAACATGGCGTTAATGCTTTGCAGCATCTTCATGATCGCGCTAAAAACACGTAACTTAAAAACTGCACATGAAAAACACAGTTTTGTTATGCTTGGCAATGTAAGTATAGCAAAGCAGATGGACAGTGCACATCGGAGAACAATTGAAGAACACAACCAGAAAGTGGCTCAAAATAAGTATGTTTTAAACATTTTGTTTAACTGCATTAGGTTTTGTGGAGACTTTGAGTTAGCTCTACGAGGACACGATGATTCAGCTACGTCAAGCAATCCTGGTATTCTTCGAGGACTGATAAACTTCGTGCAGAGCTAGACTGTGTTCTGAAAAACCTATCTGGAAAATGCTGCAGTGTTTAAGGGGACCTCCAAGACAATCCAGAACGAAATCTTGTAATGTACACTTGAAGTCTGCCATGTAGAGATATCAAGTCCATTTTTAGCTGCATAAATAGAAGAGTGTTATGCTCTAGAGTGTTTCTGAAATACGCATGTTGTGTTATACGCTGTGAATTACCGTTAACTTGTGTATACAGCAGTCTATAGTGGCAGGATTAAACAACCGTTTGTTACTTTTAAAAAATTAAATTGCATGGATAAATTTGTGAACCACCGATTTTCAAAGCCACCAACCGCCCCTGGCTTCACATATCACAAAGATGTGTTCTGTATACTATATACAGATTAGATAGAAGACAGGTGGAATTATACACACTGTTGACCTTTCCCCCCCACCCCCTTGTTCCATGTATACCTCGCCTTTAACTGCTATGGTTATATCGGCGGCCGTTCTCCTTTGGAACATACTGAAGATGTTAACTCGTTATCTTTGGTTTTTAATCATTAGATCACGCACACATTCACACTCTCATTCATACTTCCAGACTCTGGGGAAGATGGAAAATTGTCTTAGTCGGAGAAAAATCCCCAACCCCACCGCCGGGAATCGAACCCGGGACCCCTAGCACGGCAGGCAGGTGCTCTACCGACTGAGCTACGTGGCCAGCCACTGTTGACTTATTATGTTAAATTACGCTACATTTTATTTAACAATTGCTAAAGGACACTGCTATTATGTCCTACTTTTGCATTCCTACACCAGGTAGCTCTGTCACAACCAGGCTGTATCGAACACATATGCTTCATTAACATTTGGATTGCAAGAAGTGTTCTCGGCAACGCCGTGTAGCATTACCGGAAGCTTTTGGGTAATGGATGCAAGCTTTTCATAGAAGTAGAGAAGATATAAAAGACGCGGAGCAGGCAGACCGCATTCAGCAAGTGATGATGTGCGGATAGGCACGATTAGAACACTGCTATTGGACTTGTATCAAAGATGGAATTGCTCGTCATACGAATTATGCATGCACTTCAGATGAAGTTGAAGATAAGAAAATCTGTACTCACTACACAGTGTTGATAAGGAAAACGTGGAAATATCGAGAATGATCTTAGACCGCTGAGGACGTGATGACGAGCGCTTACTTAAACGGAACCTGGGTTTCACAAGATAGAAGAGTGACGGCACAATGATTCTCCACGGCCAGAAAAGTATCCGAAAGAACAGGGTCTATTTACTTGCTAATGATTTTGACGGTGATCTATTTATTCAGTTACTGCGAGAAATCTTGTGAATGATATTTCTTCTCGTATGTCGTTTATGACTAGTTATGCCTCATAAATATCCAAATCTCTTCAATTCCCATCCAATTTTGCCAGCAAGAGACCAACTTTCAATATCTTTTCCTGTGATAATTTATTTCATAGATAGAACTACTAACGTAGCTACAAAATAGGAATGAACATCAGGCGGGGCTAGGCGTGGCTGTTCTATGTCTATTAGCCAATGCGGTGCGTACAACGTTGTACAGTTAATCACACATACTGACTCGCTTTGCCGAACCATATGGATAATTTCTTTGCGCGCTATAAAGATACCAATTAAATAATTATTTTGTTTTTCCATGTTACAGAGCTATTTTTTCTGAGGATTACTGTCCAAACCCCATGTCTGTAGCACATCTGGTTTCGGAGATATGGAAAGATAAGACGCCTGACTTGAAAGAAAACAATCATTAACTGTAAAGCACACACGTCCGAGAATTCCCGCCTTCCCGCGCAAAACACTGTCACTGCTGACTGAGGGGCGTGACGTCACTGAGAATACCACGCAAGAGCGCTTACACGTGAATGTGTGTAATGCAATATTGTGATTGCACATTATAAGATACGATAAGGCGCTGATGCATGCAAATTCCACAATCCTTCTAATGAAATAAACGAGATGCATTTGCTTATGAGCTATTGTAGTTATTGGCTGTGTTTTTTGTCGTAACATTATGAAAACCATTGCGCTGTTGCTGAAAGCAAACATGCTCGTATAAAAATACGAATGTGATTTTCCATTGTTTGCCTAAAGATCGAGAACTACAGCGCAAGTGGGTTTTACGCTGTAAAAGGGCTGATCCGGTTGATGCGAATAATGCAAGGATTTGTTCCAATCACTTCCTGCCCGAAAACTATGAACGGGATTTAAAAAACGAGCTGTTAGGTTTGCCGCTGAAAAGAAAATTAAAGGGCGACGCTGTACCCTCACACAAAATTCCTAATTGGCATGGGGATGTATTTCAGGCGGTAGTAGCAAGTACCAGCAAAACCAATTTGCAGGTAATTATCAGATACACATTCCATTTATATATTTGTTTCTATGTGTACACTGAGTTTATTCGCTCCTTTTTTATAAGAAAAGTTTGATGCGTGGAATAATAATAATAATAATAATAATAATAATAATAATAATAATAATAATAATAATAATAATAATAATAATAATAATAATAATAATAATAATAATAATAATAATAATAATAATAATAATAATAATAATAATAATAATAATAATAATAATAATAATAATAATAATAATAATAATAATAATAATAATAATAATAATAATAATAATAATAATAATAATAATAATAATAATAATAATAATAATAATAATAATAATAATAATAATAATAATAATAATAATAATAATAACAATAATAAAAACTGTTTTTATTAATAGGCAATATCAGCAAGAGATCGCCGGTGCGAAGTTAGGACCGTGCGAAAGAGGGCGCTGTCTACTATAGTATGTTTATCTCCCAAAAAAATAAAATTGGACCCGTCGACCAGCACGGAGGTAGCTCCTGACCACTCTGTTGTTGCTGAGGAGGAAATAATTACACTAAAGACTCAGATGCAAGCCCTGAAGAAAGAAAACAGTGTTTTGAAACGGCAGAACAAGGTACAGAAGTAATATTTTGTAGCTTCCATGGACAAAGTGCTGCGAAGTGTAATGGAGTGATGCAAAACTTAATTTCTATAATAAGTTCCAAATTTCCCGAAATTCATCACAAAGTGATCTCTCTTAATGTGAGGACAAGAACCTTATTAGAATTAGGCACTTAAATAAAAGAGCGAAGGCAGAAATGATCAGGAAACTTGCAGCAAAGAAAAATCTTCAATGGGTTGTTTCGTCATTTTCTTGAGCTACACTGATTAAGTACATATGAATAGTAACATGTTTTAAACTCTTAATACAACTGCTAGAAGGAACCTTCATTATAATACACAAGTGGATGTTTATTCCTTCCGATATTACACGTAGCAGAGCTTAAATAACACATACTGAGCGGCTAGTGTTTAACTCTCGCGGTTGAACTGTATTCTCAGTGACGTCATACGCGTTAGCCAATGGCAGCGCGACTCTCCGGAATGGCCTACCTGAGAACTCTAGTTGCCTTGCACACGTCCTACGCTGCAGTTGCATTCTGTAACTTACATTCAGTAAAGTGGTGATGTTTTAAGTACACACACGTACTTTTCAAAGTTAGTAAATATACCGCTTAGCAAGCCTAGTATTGTTTCGCCTAGTAGTAACTGCGAAACAACTCATAAGATTTTACATAAATAGACTACAAATATTCTTGTTAATCTGTATTGCTTTTTCAAACAGATGTCAAAGACATTTTCGAAAGTACAAATTCATTCATTCAAGAAGCTGGTGGCTGACTGAGGGTCAGCACGATGTGTGTCATTCGTGTACCTGTCCTACACGGACTTAACCACTTAATGACAGAATATGAGGGGCTTTGCAGGGGTTTAGGTGGTTTAAATTTAGGTGGATGAAAAGCAGGGAGGTAGCCGTAGCTCCTCATGGTACTTGTGTGCACCGCTGGTGTAATAAAATTTTAGGAAGAGTTTAATTTAGAATGATTAATCAATTTTCAAATAGTAATAATTTTTATACAACTTTAATAACAACTTTATTGTCACCGGGTGTGCCCGCATGCCATGCGGGGAAGCCGGTAGAGCTTGTAGCGTCTTTCTGAGGTTCTATAGTTCCCTAGAGACCTAACCAGGGCGCTCTGGTGTTGAGGCAAACTCGCGTAGAATTTTGTGGCCCGGCGCCTAATGACATCTTCCACATAGTGGAGAGATGAGGCTTCATGAAGGTATCTCACGGGAAACCTCCAGCACACAGAATAGATGGTCCTAAGACATCTATTTTGTACACGCTGGATTTGTCGCAGATTGGATCCTGCGGCCATGCCCCAGATCTCACACGCATAAAGCATAATTGGAAGAATTAAAGCCTGAAAAAGGCGCAACTTAAGGGGTGTCGGCATCCCTGACCGCATCATGGGGTATAACGAAGCCGAAGCTCCGCACGCCCGATGAATGTGACCCCCAAAAGTTAGGCTCTTGTCCAACTTTACACCCAAATACTTGAGAGTTTGTCCACTCTATCCTTCTGCCAGAATAATTAAAGGAGGGGAGGTTGGCGGGAAAATGATGCTAGGTGAAGAGTATGGTTTGGCTTTTCTCCGGGTTGATGGACAATTTCGCTGAGTCCAGAATTAATGTTACAAACTTGTCACGTGTGTGCTCATTGTGTGACGAACATTGTTAAAGGAGGCAAACAGTTTATCAAATTAGGAGAAGTTTCCATATTTAGATCTCTAGGGAAACATCGGACAGTTAAAAAACGTTCTACCAACTTAAACAGTTCTCAAAAGTTTGTTTTACCTTGCACAATCTATGATTCATATCCAACTGCCAAAAGGCTGACCAAATTAATGAGTGGGAAAACAGAATATGCGGATTCTATATCTTCTATGAATAATATTCAGAAATCTCTTGGGTTCAAATATACAAGAACAAATGATGGTCGCAAATTTCTGCTTGAAAGAAGCGATATTGTTGTATTTCTGCGCACAATGCATAGCATTAGGACATGAGATTCGTGGTGTAAAAATGCTGCATAAATACACATTCATATCTTACTTCTATTAAGTATTTTAATGGAACATAAATTAGTTTGAAGTGCATTACAGACAGTATACAAATATGACATCATTAAAATAGAAACTATATTCACAAATCGTTGAAACGTCAGTATTTTGTTTCACTGTAGCAAATACCTTATTTCGTAGAACGCATCTAATATGAATCATTTTGTTTTGTGTGCATATGAACGATATCTACGTAAGCGAACTTTGAGGCAACGCCTGGACAAGATTGAGGACAAATTCACCGCCGCCAACAACACAAACCCCATGCGTAAGGACCTCCAGGATCTTCACTAGGAGATACTTAACCTGGGGCCTCGCCTTGGGGACTTGGAACAGCTCATTACTACTAATTACGGCTCCATATCCTCATTACTGAGCTCACATCACCAAACTACTGCGGATATCATCACCTCCATAGTCACCCAACAGGTCGCGACACTTCATGAGCAGATCCAGGAGCTTACTCAACTCACAGCCACCAACAGAACACTACTAGAAAAGATAGCTGGTAACACCAGCAATAACCTCTCGCCGCCACAACACAACGGAGCTCCCAACAGGGACTTCATAGACGAACACGCCGTAGACGACAACGTGGGACTGTCACCTCCGACAGAGAACCCATCACCGCACCGCCAGCATCGAAGAGCTGCCCGCAAAGGACGGAGGTCGCCACCGCTCCGACACCATTTGTCTTATGGTCCGCGCTTTCGATGCCTATCCAAATAAACTGTTACCTGCATCTAGACAAACGACTACGACAGCATCAACCGAATAGCACATCATTGGCAACGTCACCTTCATTTCCAGGTTGCAGCCAGGGCCCATCTGGGTCATGACTGACTACCTGGCCAACACAGCGGCTATGCCGCCACTCCGAACATGCACCCACAATCTTCCGGTTGCGATAGAGCGGTACCAGACACCATCATCACACGCAATGTCCCACGCAAGCTAGCACCACATAAAATAAATATACAGAGTCACCCCAGAATAACATCCCTCCCAAGCCCAATCCTTCTTCCTACCCAAATACCTACACACCTTGTTAATGTTTTCCTATTACCTATATTCCTGTCCCCCCCCCCCAAAAAATCTCCAGTTCAAGGTTTTAAAGTTCAGATTCTGTGATAATCATTGTATATGTTCTCACACACATGCTGAAATAGCCCTAAGACACCTAAGACACGTTGAAGCTGTAGGAGTTTGGATCCTGCGGCCATGCCACAGATCTCGCACGCATGAAGCATGATGGGAAGTATCAAAGCCTGAAAAAGACGCAACTTTAGGGGTGTCGGCTTCCCTGACTGCATCATGGGGTATAACGAAGCCGAAGCCCCGCATGCCCGATGCGCTAACTCCTGGATGTGATCCCTGAAAGTTAGGAACTTGTCCAGCTTTACCCCCAAGTAAGTGAGGGGATTTGTCCACTCTACCCTTCGCCCAGAATAACTAAAAATGGGTAGATTGGCGAGAAAGCGGCGCTTGGTGAAAAGTATGGCTTGGCTTTTCTGACAATCGCCAAAGCCTGCACCAGTCTTGAATGAGGCTCAGGTTTCGCTGTATTGGGCTGACTAACTGGCAAGAGAGAGCCAAGAGCGAGAACAAGTCGTCCGGGTGCTCCCGGACGGTGGACAGAGCGCCACGGTACCTATCCGCTGTGCGGATTAAGCCGTGCGGTCTTATAGAATTGGTCTTATCTCCAAAGCTTGGATGTCTTTGTTAACTGATGGACCTGATTCGGCCTCTGCTAGTGCTCCTGGCGGCGGGATGAGCTTCCAGGTAGGAGGCCAGTGCCCTAAGCCGCCACGCTAGGGGCAGCCTGCGTTGCAGAGTCCGTCCAGTGTGGCGGGGCCAGGAGCGACAGATCGGGTGGTTGGGGTCACACAGGATGACCTGACTGCCGGGGGTCAGCCGACAGGCCAAATCCAGCCCTAGTGTGGCCGGGACAGGGTGTAGTACTGAAGGGATGAGAGGCTGGCTTCACCACCCAAGGGCGTCCTTGGGGAGGCGGTAGTTCTTTCTCCTCCTGGGCACACGATGGTCATATTGCTCTAGTGTGTTAACTAGGTGGTTGGGATGGGATGTAATTCTGGCATACAATGTGCGCGAGCGTTCACGCACAACGTCCTCAACGTAAGGTATGCCAGAATGGGTGTGTAGGATGTGTGAAGGAAACATACGTTCGCTATCGTAGATCATCCTAAGTGCCCTGTTCTGTACGGCTTGCAGTCTGCGGATGGTGGTACGAGCCACCGATCCCCAGTTCTCGCATCCATACAGGATCAGAGGCGGGATGATAGCACGATACACCCGTAGTTACAGGCGAGTGGGCATGGTCGATCGGAATATGGGGTACAACTGCCTGAGCGCGGCATGGCCGAGGGTGCTTTTTTCACGGACATGTGGAGTGAAGGTGAGGCCGCGGTCCAGTCGGACACCCAGGTATTTGGCAGATCGGGCCAAGGGATCCTTCTCTGCCTCAACCGCAGGTCTCCTTCCGGAGGACCTTCCCCAGCAGAAGGGCAGAGCTCTTCTGTGGTCTGATGGCCATCCTCCATATTTCACTCCACGTGCCGATGGCTCGGAGTGATCGTTGCTGCGGAGGGAGGCAGTAGCGGACATTTTTGTTCTGGGCCAATATGAGGACGTCGTCAGCATATTGGCACAGAACAGTGCGAGGCTCTGTGGGGAAGTCAGACATGTAGGCAGCAAAGAGTAACGGCGACAGTACACTGCCTTCCGGGACTCCCGCCGCTATGGGTCTGACGGAGGAGAGTTTACCTTCGACCCGCACCCTGAAGGTTCGATCCCGGAGGAAACTACTGATCAGGGTGAGGTATGGGGAGGGGAGTTGTGCTTTCTTGAGCTTGTACAGAAGGCCCTGGTGCCACGTTGTGGCGAAGGCCTTGTCCACGTACAGCAGCACCGCGACGGTTTTGAGGTTGTCCTGGAAACCCAGGGCAGCCTTTTCTACCAATCGCAGTAGCTGCAGGGTCGTGGAGTGGCCCCGACGGAAACCGAACTGGTGATCCGGTAGGATGTGCCTTTCCTCGAAGAGAGGAGTCAGGCGGGCCAGGAGCAATCGCTCAAAAACCTTTGAGACGATTGGGAGAAGACTGATGGACCGGTAGCTGGAAGGGAAGAGTGGATCTTTGCCGGGCTTCAAAATGCAGACCACCCTCGCCTCCTTCTTGTCCCTTATTTATACTCCAGCCATTTTTCTCGAAAGTTACCGAAGTATCACGGTCTATGACGATGCAGCGAGAAATTCCAGATTATCTCCGTCTCTTTCCCTCTCGGCAAGTGTTCAGCGCTAGCCGGCTACGCAGGGGGTAGCTTGAGGTCTATCTGTCTCTTTCACTCCCCCCATTGGCTTGTCGCTACTTCGACGATCCGGTGACAATATACTGCAGGCATTATAGCATGACATTTTTAGTTGCGTAGCGGTATAAGTACTTTGTCAGTATAACAACAATGTGACTTTCAAAAATGTTTAAACATTGCCACTAATTACTGAATGAGCCATGCACACCTATCAAACCTTTTTAGGCCACAATTCAAAATCATTTTCAGCATCTCTCAGGGCCCCTTCTGTTTCTTCATCATGCAAGCAGAAGTGTTTTTCGCATTGCCTGTAGCAAATACTTGGATCTCTCGCGTCTGCTCTTTGATCACTGAACTCTTACAGGAGATCAAGGTTTACATAATGAGTCGTCTCTTTTTACAGAACAGCCAACCTAGGAAACTTACTGTTGACAGAAGTGTCGTGATAAATATACTTTTATATTGCAACAGACTCAGTTGTGCAACTTTTTTTACATGCAGATAATGCCTAGGATATTCATACAAATAGCACGCGTCAGGAAATAATTTGTATTTATTAATAATGATTTGATAATCAGCGGTGATACACACAAAACATATTATAGCCACAAGTTTATCAATTTTCGTGCATACTTGTAAATCTGGTTTACTATTTGATCATGTATTCAACTGGGCTATAGTACGAGGTACTCAAGTTTTACTTTTCGGTAGATAAATTTATGTGAGACTTCATCACTTAAGTCACAAACGTCACGTAGAAGTACTGCAGACAACCGCCATGCATGTACTTTAATTTAAAACGAAGAGTTTTCAACAATTTGTTCAGAGAAATAACAAATGCATAGCAACGTTTTCTCCACGTATCTAAAATCAGACAGCACAACGTGGTCTGGGTGGGACTGCCTATAAGATAATAAAGAAGCACACTTTTCTAATACAATCGTCGTTACTCACTGGGTGAGGTCAAGTACGACAACTTATCTCCAGAAACCCACGTTCAGGATTTGCGCACATCCCACAGAAAATTATTGTACCTTGTCCTAGGCAAAACAAATGAAAAAACATGTGTGGCCCTCGCACGACTTTGTTTACTCAGTCGTGTGCAAACTATTCTTACAAAGGATTATTCTGTCTAGATGCTAATCAAAATAAACGTTTACAAAAACTGTTTTATTACACATTTTACTGTACCTACGTATAAAGGGGATAGGGGAGTGAAATAGGCTTTAAATGACGGTCAAATGTTTTAAAGAAGTAGTCGGTATGCGATTGTTTTGAAATTCCGTTCTCTTTGCAATACCAGGAATAAATAAACAAATGACTGCATTTGAGAGCAGTTTAAATATTGGAAAACTAAAATCCAGGGTATCCCAAAAATAATTAACTCAACACACACTCTGTTTATCAGCTCTGCAAAAGCTCTTCACAATGAAGAGGTCAGTTTTGCATTTATTGTTCCTCATTTACGAGTATTTTACTCCAATGTGAATGCGTTTTATTACACTAAAGGCCCACCCTGAATAAAGAAACGTCACATGATAAGACAGACATAAACAGCTTTAACCACTGACAATAAAATACTGTAATAAAATGGCTCAATGAGATATGAAAGAAATAACGAAACAGTTGCTCTGATAGGCGAGCAGTTCCAAAAGACCACCATCTTGGCAAAATGCAACAGTTACTGGGAGCGGAGAGTTAAGGAGGCTTTGGCCATTTCCTTCAAGAAGAGCACACTTAATCGTGATGCTGGATTTCAATTGAGCTCCACTTGGAAACCGCCTTAAAATGGAAATCCGTCGACCTAAGAAGCACAGATCAATACAGCTTGATCATCAAGTAGTTACGTTTCTTTGATACAATTAATTTTCAATACTCACGACATCTCTTGACCTCGCATTTAATTTACTGAAAACAGTCATTCGATATTAGACGTTTCTCTTTGTCACGCAAGGAGTATGAAATTTTCAAAACAACAGATACTAAGTTTATTTCATGAGCTACAAAATAAACGGAGAAACAAACTTAGAGTCGAGATTTTAAAAAACGCCCGCTAGACCTCGATATGTTCATAATCATTCAAACTGGAAGCAGGTGTGCCTAGAGTGTTAAATCAGTTTTCGATACTTCCATTAACACTACATCTGGTGTTAATTCCATAAAGTCATTACAGGTTCATGTCGGAAGGCTATGTGCAAATAAATGACAATACAAAACATCACGATGTCAAGAGCTCCATCACTTTCCCAATTACTCACTTTGTGGGCAGGACACTGGTGAAAGTGTAATGGCATCGGGGCTAATTTAAGGACACTAGTACTAATTTATACTACAGTATCTGTCCGGGATGGAACACGGTCATTGTGCAGGATTTCAACAGGCAGTGACCGTTACATTTGATAAGGTTTGCTCACCATGAAACAAACTTTACATTCTTATTAAACGCCACTACCCCTGTCACATACAACATAGATAAAAACAAAGATATTTGTATTCCACTAAAAATTAGGTACCGAGAAATACAGCATACAGACTCCTTTGAGTAAGAAAAAAAAAGTGTTTGAAACCCCCCCTCTCTCCGTATATACGTATGTCTGTATATGTATATGTGAGACAAAGTGAGTCAATGGCATAACCACAAAGCCAATATTCGATAAAGCCTAGTGATTGTATTTTATTTATGCAGTGATGAAATTATGAATTATAAAAATATTACAAACTGTTTAACAAAATATATAGAATCGATATTTTTACTAGGCATAAGATTATATTGGAGGCGATAGCATGAGTATGTGGCAACCTTGCAGAGCACACTTCTCTTGTACTAACACATCATGTAAAGTTTAAAGCTCTGCGCATGCGTAGACGACAAATGCTACAGACAGGGATTGGTTGGGTACGCCCAGATCAGAGCATAGTTTCGATGTGCACGTTAATTCACATTGGCAACGCCAGAGTTCTTGGTCATCTCTGGGAAGTGCTACTATCTATAGAGTTTAGCTGCAACTATCTGCAAACACAAAGAATGTTTACAACTCCTGGTGCTCTCAGCCTTTGCTTTGTTGCTTTATGTTGCTTTGAATACGGCGTGGTTTTACAGTCCAGTTTCTAAACAGATGTTTTGTTTTAAGCTCTATGATAAACTTGGAATTTGTAGATAATCAGCAGATGAGACAATTGTGAGTTTCTTAGTACATCAAGTGCAACTAGTACTTTGTGCTTCGACCGATCGCGAGGTTTTTGCAATCTGTGACTGTTGAACTTCTCTCAAGAGGTAGCTCCGAACTCGGTGGATTCCATTTTAAGAAATAAAATAGATAAAGTGACTTGCGAAGAAAAAATGTAATAAAGCGACTAGGACGTCCACAGCCCAATTTAACAGTTAAGCGTGTTACAAAAAACAGAAGCGAGATACAGGCGCAAATTTAACAACAATGTAATGTAAATGTCTATGCGGTTGCAGTATTAGAAATGCGCTTTGTAGCTTTTCGTGCCTTCTGTTTAGCTCTGAAGGCGTACCAACCCGACTGCCGACCTCACGCCCACATGCACACGGCAGGGGAGGGCGATCATCCAACTGATACGGGCAGGGCATGTGGTCAGCATCTCGGCATCCCCCCAACCGGAAATTTGATTTCCGTGACCAGGGCCGCTCACTTTCCTCACAATGCTGACTGGGCACTGGTCCTACACCCGGGACTTAAAATCCGCACCCCATTGGTAGGATCGAACCCGGGCCACTTTCCGTAGCCAGGGACCAAGGCATGCTGCCTTAGCCACTACGCCACGGCGGAGGACTAAAAAAGCCGAGGTCTTGCTCTGCAGCAAGACCTCGGCCTCCTTAATTTTGGGGTCTGGTGCCTATTTTAAAAACCAGAATTTGTTCCATTCAGGTTATATACATTTTTTATCAATTATTTGTTTGGTAGTTGTTTATTATTTACATATCTTAACTAACATTTACAATATTATCTAATCCTAGTGGTCTAATTCTATATTAACCTAATTGCTTATGTGTTAATGTCTCCAGTAATTTGTTGGTCGGGAGTAGTTGTTAAGGGTGTCTTCCGCCGATGTATTCTTCTCTCGCCTTTATCGAGAATGTGTTAGCCGCAAACCCAGAGTCGTCTGTTTCTGATAATTTCATAGATCGTATGGTCCTGTACATATGACATCGCTGTAGTCCTATGGCGTATAGTGAGTGGGCATTCCCATACAGCATGTTCCGGTGTACGTAAACTCATGTATTCAGTTCGCCATGTTTGGTCGTGTGAATATTAATGCTCAGCTTACAGACTGTCAGTACAGTGACACAAAGACCAAGGTGATAGGAATAGATACATTCTTTCTAGGCTAATAGATTGCATAACATTTTGTGGGGCGTTTGAGCTAGCACTCATTAGTGGTAGTGAGGTAGCAGTTGAGGATAGTATTAGTGTGCATTTTAAGTGTAGGTCTTGTGAAAACACACTTTTTTATTCCACGAGCCGCCACTGGTAAAATGTATGTCAGAATGAGTGATTTAGGCGACGAAAGCTTTATACTTGAAGAAATTCGAATTGCTAATCTTAATTTTCTGCTACAAAAGACATCTGCAATTTATGACAAAGAGTATTTGTTTTAAGAAACGGTGTAGTTCAAAAGCCATCCACGAGGTAATCGATAGTGAAATGTCTTTGACAGTATATTCAACACCAACTCCAATACTCAGACCATAATACAGATTCCAAGATGGCGCCCGTCGAAGCCCAGCGACTCTGGTTACGCAGAATAGAAAACTATACACAATGGACATAATATAATCCATATTACGAAGCAGCGAGGTAACTCCTAAGCATTTATCACTTTATACTTTCAACTAAAATGTGTAATAAGATAAATAAAGAACATCATGACAAATTCTAAGAGCTTATAACATTATATAGTAGCACGACCAGTACTATGCATTTTCCACCTTATACTTCCAATCAAAATTTAATTTATAAGACATGACAACTCATAAGTATTAAACACAGCAAACTTTATCTTATTGGACTGTATCATCCTATCGTCTGTAGCAAGTGCTAAAGTTTCTTTTACATTGTTTACACGGTAACCTTTTCTGGCAAGGACATACTGCTTATACTATAATATTTAAGAGAACTCACCAGATTGTCCAGTTTACTCCAATTGTCACGTTTGAAGGTGTCAAGTTCCCTCACACTGCAAGATTCATTTAAAATTTTCCACTGGTAGGCTCATAATATTGCTTCTAGGTTATGAAATACTTTGAAACTTATTAAGTGAAGGAACATCACTGAAGCTGGGATCTTGAACGTTATAGAAAAGAACGTAACTAATCGTCCTTAATGATGACTATCAATGGGTTAAAATCTCCTCACCACTTCGGTTCAAAACTGTCAATAACATCTTGTGCACACCAAATATTAAAATTATCTTCACTCTCTGTAAAATGTCTTGGATGTATTCTTCAGGATTTCGTATTTTCTGGTTGAGCTTTAATGTGTGATAGGATGGCTGATTCTTAAAAATCGTGCGGTAGGCATCATCTATTAATTTTTGTACTTTTCGAAGGGCACGAATTGGTTCACCATCATTTACTGGAAAGATGTCTTCCTTAACCTCAAAGCACTGTTCAAAATGATGAATACAAACTACAGTTTTGTCAATTACTTTAAAATCTTTACGATGTATGTTCCTGGTCCACTTATCCCATTACAATTTTTCCTTCACAAATTTAAATGTCGTGTGAGGTGCACTACCATAATTAGATTGCAGCTGGAAACACAACAACGATGCATTTCGACAATACTTCACAGTATATATTTAGGTAAACGTTATCACTTTATGTTAAATACTTAACTATAAACTAACTCGTTAGTCACTAATTGCCACTGTAATATGAATTACATTAATTCTTCAAACACACAATCAAAGTAAACAAACACACACTTTACTCTGTAGATATAACCACAACATAACAAGCTGGGCCACGAGCGCCGCCATTTTTCCTGCAATCGATTCTCGTATTATGGCCTGAGTATTGGAGTTGGTGTTGATATTAGAGTTGGCTTTCCTAAAGAATGGTGTGTTTTTGTTTCTCAAGTTTTAATCTAATTCTTCTGCTTGACCTGTTATATTGACTCTGGTAGAGATAATGCGACTCTTTGCAGAGATTATTCATGTTTAAGAGTAAAAGGTCCACTTTTCATTTAACAAAAGTATCGCGTAATGATGTGTTTTTTTCTAATGGTGGCCCATAAAAAATATTTTATTCTCATATCTCATAGCTTCTGAAATACTGGGTCATGGATTTAGTGAAGGGCTGGTCCCTAAAAGCGTATGGTTTGCAATACCTTGGGGATTCACGTAGACACATTTATGAGGGCCGTAAGCCTTATATTTTTATTGCCAGCAAAACAACGTAAATAAAGTCTGCACTCTGCTCTAAGCTGTCTTATAAAAACAGCCCAGTAAGTACTGAGCGTCAAATCGAATCTGAATGTATAGGGGTGTAATTTAGCATTTGAGTTTGCGCCCTGGCGTACGACGGGATTACGGAGAACTTCATCAGCCTCGTGCCAACACTATACAATTTTATCGGTATACCTTCCCTTCTCTTATCCTCGCTATCATTAATTTTAAATGTACGGTAAATGCAAATTGCAGAGAACGTAAGCCATTTACACCGAGAATACTACTGGGGTTTTAATTCATTTCAAGAAATTCAACACAAAAGACGGTTCTTCCTTACGTCACCAGCTGATGTTACCAAAACAATGCAAATTAACTGCTGCAGTACGCATGGTTACAATTCCCAAAGCTCAGTAGTCAAGAAAGAAAGAAAAAATTAACATATAAATAGGATACTATATCCCAACGTAAAGTGTCTCTTTTGTAGATAGGAATCTTTTAAGCCAAACCCGTGCTTTATGATGACGAGCATGCATTATTCAAACGCTTTCCCTAAAATAAAATAAAATCTTGTTTGTTGACACAAAGGATCACAATTTCGTCCCAGAGGCATCTACTGACATAAAGGACATTTAAAAACCACGGGGGTTCAACTCCCGACCCTGCGAGCACTAAATCAGCGACTAAGTACTGAGCCAACCAACAGTTTGATCTCTGAATGAGGGACTAAATATCTGTAATAATCAAGACTGTAAAATTCGTTCTCCAAGAAACTAAAAATATTTCTACGTATAAAATAATCTATGACTGATTTTGCAAATTTCTCTGCCGCACTTTTGTTTTTATTATTATTATTATTATTATTATTATTATTATTATTATTATTATTATTATTATTATTATTATTATTATTATTATTATTATTATTATTATTATTATTATTATTATTATTATTATTATTATTATTATTATTATTATTATTATTATTATTATTATTATTATTATTATTATTATTATTATTATTATTATTATTATTATTATTATTATTATTATTATTATTATTATTATTATTATTATTATTATTATTATTATTATTATTATTATTATTATTATTATTATTATTATTATTATTATTATTATTATTATTATTATTATTATTATTATTATTATTATTATTTTATTATTATTATTATTATTATTATTATTATTATTATTATTATTATTATTATTATTATTATTATTATTATTATTATTATTATTATTATTATTATTATTATTATTATTATTATTATTATTATTATTATTATTATTATTATTATTATTATTATTATTATTATTATTATTATTATTATTATTATTATTATTATTATTATTATTATTATTATTATTATTATTATTATTATTATTATTATTATTATTATTATTATTATTATTATTATTATTATTATTGATGATGATGTTGTTGTGAACGTCCCCCAATGCTATCCCATATCGGACGTTAAATGAAATGATGTTCAAATGAGTACACGGTACACAGAGCTTAGAGTTACCCGACATTCATCTTTCAGGATAAGAGAAAACCTCCAACGTTACGTGATATCAATGAACGAAATGATGTACAAATGAGTACAGGGTACATAGAGCTTAGAGTTACCAGATATTCATCTTTCAGGATAAGGGAAAACCCCCAACGTTAAGTCGTATCGGACGATGAATGAAATGATTTAAAATGAGTACAGGGTACAGAGAGCTTAGAGTTACCAGACATTCATCTTTCAGGATAAGAGAAAACCCCCAACCTTAAGTCATACGGACGTTAAATGAAATGATGTTCAAATGAGTACAGGGTACAGAGAGCTTAGAGTTACCAGATATTCATCTTTCAGGATAAGGGAAAACCTCCAACCTTAAGTCATACGGACGTTAAATGAAATGATGTTCAAATGAGTACAGGGTGCATAGAGCTTAGAGTTACCAGACATTCATCTTTCAGGATAAGAGAAAACCTCCAACGTTAAGTTATATCGGACGATGAATGAAATGATGTTCAAATGAGTACAGGGTACAGAGAGCTTAGAGTGACCAGATATTCATCTTTCAGGATAAGGGAAAACCTCCAACCTTAAGTCATACGGACATTAAATGAAATGATGTTCAAATGAGTACAGGGTACATAGAGCTTAGAGTTACCAGACATTCATCTCTCAGGATAAGAGAAAACCTCCAACGTTAAGTTATATCGGACGATGAATGAAATGATGTTCAAATGAGTACAGGGTACAGAGAGCTTAGAGTTACCAGATATTCATCTTTCAGGATATGGGAAAACCTCCAACCTTAAGTCATACGGACGTTAAATGAAATGATGTTCAAATGAGTACAGGGTACATAGAGCTTAGAGTTACCAGACATTCATCTTTCAGGATAAGAGAAAACCCCCAACCTTAAGTCATACGGACGTTAAATGAAATGATGTTCAAATGAGTAAAGGGTACAGAGAGCTTAGAGTTACCAGATATTCATCTTTCAGGATAAGGGGAAACCTCCAACCTTAAGTCATACGGACGTTAAATGAAATTATGTTCAAATGAGTACAGGGTACATAGAGCTTAGAGTTACCAGACATTCATCATTCAGGATAAGAGAAAACCTCTAACGTTAAGTCATATCGGACGATGAATGAAATGATGTTCAAATGAGTACAGGGTACATAGAGCTTAGAGTTACCAGACATTCATCTTTCAGGATAAGAGAAAACCTCCAACGTTAAGTTATATCGGACGATGAATGAAATGATGTTCAAATGAGTACAGGGTACATAGAGATTAGAGTTACCAATCATCTTTCAAGATAAGGAAAATACCGAAAAAAAAGAAAGCTCCAGGTAAGTAATCATGACCGCGATCTGAGCATGCATCCTCTTGAATGTGAGGCAGACACGCTACCGCCTACGCTACAGAAAGGGACGAAAAACGTTTACTTGCATAATACACTACCAGAAACACAAAACCTTGGCAGTGCACCACTTTGCAGTAACTTTAAAGAAAAACCTCACAGAAAGACAAAATTGTCAACAATTATTCCACTAGTGTGACGGCATGCACAAAACATTTAAATACACATCATCATAATCATCATCATCATCATCATCATCTTGCATAAACAGTGCATTTGTCTGATTCAGACGATTTCCATTACAACAGCAAATGTTTAAGAATAATAATAAATTATACTTCGAATTAACAAACCTAATAATATAGTACATTCACATTACTTTCTGTATCTCTTCTGCTGACCAAGAACCGGACTTCTGACCTGAGAAAAATATATGTTTTAAAATATTCAAGCCAGTAACCAGGACAATTCCGGAAATGATTCAATCACAGAAACAAATATCGATGTTTGTAAGTCTCACAAATAATCGAGAACGGCTGAACCGATTTGTCTAATTTTGGTTTTGAAATATTTGTATAAATGCAAGGAAGGTTTAACCGGTGAGAAAACCAAAAGCCTGAACTGATAATGGACTGGGTTATTAAGTATATATGGCATACACGCAACATTTTATGGACCACATACACCTTTTATTTTCAACAAACAAAAGCATTACGAAGTAGAAAGATATTCCACTCCTTCAAAGATATTTCATGATATGTTATGCCACTATTCCACTCCCCATTGACTTCACTTCACCAAAAGAAATCTTGTTCATAATCCACTAACAGCAAGGAAATCGCCTGGTCATGTTCTAATTCCAAATTTTGTAAAGAAACATCTGACTCGCAAATTCTAGCCACACTTTTCAACAGTTGTATGCGTATGGCTTACTTTCCCAGAATATGGAAACACGCCATAATTACTGTTATCCATAAGCCGGAAAATACCCCTCAGACCCACATAATTATCGTCCTATAAGTCTGTTACCAACTCTATCCAAAGTCTACGAAAAAATTATACTGAAGAGTTTGGCAAAATTTCTAAATGAAGTACCAGTATTACCTCCCTTTAATTCGGTTTTCGCCGCAAGCATTCAACCACCCATCAAATTCTCCGGATTACAGAACAAGTGATACAAAGCTTCGAGAAGAAAAACATACAGCTGCAGCATTCTTTGACTTCACTAAGGCATTTAACGGAGTTTGGCATCAGGGTCTTCTATACAAACTGTTCATTAATGGCATCATAGACTACCTCTATAAAATAGTTTCTTCTTTTGTCACAACGTACATTCTCAGTCCAGTTAGATAGTAGCCACTCTTCTACCAAACCTATAACAGCAGGCGTTCCTCAAGGATCTATCCTGGGACCAGTTCTATTCAACTTGTTCTCCTCTGATATTCCTGCAACGCCTACAGCTCAAACTGTTATGTATGCGGATGATACAGCAATCTCCGCAAGACATCGCAATATCCACACCGCCAGAAATCATCTTTAACAGGCCTTAAACTTAATTATACCCTGGCTTCATAACTGACGTATTTCGCTCAACCAGCAAAAATGTGAAACAATGATGTTTACACTATGCAGACCGGACTATCCTCCACCAGTAACACTCCCAGTGAAACCTATATCCTGGAAAACTGAAACTGAAACAGCTAAATACCTCGGTGTACTCATGGATCGATCGACGACTCACATGGAAACCACAATTAAGTAACAAACTTAAACTAGCTCGAGCAAGACTGGCTAAGCTCTACCCTGTTCTCCACAAAAGATCTTCACTTAAATTAAAAAACTGCACACTACTCTACACGACCTTATTAAGACCACTCCTACTATATGCCCGCCCAGTCTGGGGAGGGACCGGTTCTTCCGAAATCAAATATATCCAGACATTTCAAAACAATGCATTAGGACAAATGCAAATGCACCATGGTTTGTCTGTAATAGTCAACTACATAGAGTAACTGGAATCAGCACCATTCAACAGTCAACTTTTTCACAAGCCGAATAGTTCTACGGCAACTTAAAACACGTCTCAGAAGCCATTCACTATTCCCCTGGCAGAAAATCCAGCTTTCCAATCACCATCAGGATCAGCACTCACAACAATATCTTCTGTAATACTTAAAACAATAATGTACCTTCTTATGGGGGGCGCAATTGGGCTTTCCTCATTTCATTGTTTAACATTGTATCATGTATGTAAATAATGTCTATGATCAATGATCTGTAGAGCGCAGATGCGCTGATCGATCAGTAAATGAGTTTAAAAGAAAAGATATTTCACTCATCATATTTTATTAAACGACATTTATCGTTTGTTAGATCAAGACAAACTTTTTATGTAGCATGATATACCTTTCGAAATTACACGTAATTTTTGAACGCAGTATAACTCTATAAATATTTGACCACAGAAAATAATTGCCAAATCTTGATGAATCCTTGAATAACTACTTTATACACTCCTGGAAATGGAAATAAGAACACACTGACGTCGGTGTGTCAGACCCACCATACTTGCTCCGGACACTGCGAGAGGGCTGTACAAGCAATGATCACACGCAAGGCACAGCGGACACACCAGGAACCGCGGTTTTGGCCGTTGAATGGCGATAGCTGCGCAGCGTTTGGGCACCGCCGGCGTCAGTGTCAGCCAGTTTGCCGTGGCATACGGAGCTCCATCGCAGTCTTTAACACTGGTAACAAGCCGCGACAGCGTGGACGTGTGCGGTTGACGGATTTTGAGCGAGGGCGTATAGTGGGCATGCGGGAGGCAGGGTGGACGTACCGCCGAATTGCTCAAAACGTGGGGCGTGAGGTCTCCACAGTACATCGATGTTGTCGCCAGTGGTCGGCGGAAGGTGCACGTGCCCGTCGACCTGGGACCGGACCGCAGCGACGCACGGATGCACGCCAAGACCGTCGGATCTTACGCAGTGCCGTAGGGGACCACACCGCCACTTCCCAGCAAATTAGGTACACTGTTGCTCCTGGGGTATCGGCGAGGACCATTTGCAACCGTCTCCATGAAGCTGGGCTACGGTACCGCGCACCGTTTTGTCGTCTTCCGCTCACGCCCCAACATGGTGCAGCCCGTCTCCAGTGGTGTCGCGACAGGCGTGAATGGAGGGACGAATGGAGACGTGTCGTCTTCAGCGATGGAGTCGCTTCTGCCTTGGTGCCAATGATGGCCGTATGCGTGTTTGGCGCCGTGCAGGTGAGCGCCAAAATCAGGATTGCATACGACCGAGGCACACAGGGCCAACACCCGGCATCATGGTGTGGGGAGCGATCTCCTACACTGGCCGTACACCTCTGGTGATCGTCGAGGGGACACTGAATAGTGCACGGTTCATCCAAACTGCCATCTAACCCATCGTTCTACTATCCCTAGACCGGCAAGGGAACTTGCTGTTCCAACAGGAGAATGCACGTCCGCATGTATCCCGTGCCACCCAACGTACTCTAGAAGGTGTAAGTCAACTACCCTGGCCAGCAAGTTCTCCGGATCTGTCCCCCATTGAGCATGTTTGGGACTGGATAAAACGTCGTCTCACGCGGTCTGCACGTCATAAAAGTCAGTCAAATGAACGACGTGCTACGTGGGAAACACTAAATTTGACATTTAACCGACTTTTCGTTGGGATATCAGCAACACGCGCGATATGGTAGAATACAATACTTCCTTAATTTACTATACTTACCACCGAAAGTAACTAATAAAGTATTCGGTGCTATGTTGTAATTTCCTAAAAAGGAATGCGCACCTGTCGCAGTCGCTTCTAATATGTAAACACCAAACTCAGTTCATAGTTATTGAAAACAAATGCATGACAGCGTGACATACGGTTACCTTACTAATTAAAATGTGTTCCACACAAATGGATAGGTATCATTTCGTCGTTAATACTGCAACAATAATTACGTAGACAGAAACACCCACGAAGTTAATTTGCAATTAGTGACAATTGTCACAAATCCATTACTGGAGGTCACGCAACCCTCTAAAACATTTATTTGCATGGCACTGAATTACTCAGGCATTAAGGCTGCGTGAATTCAAAACGATTATACTGTTTATAGAGTTGTTGCATCTCACGAGAATGAGTGAAAGGAGTTTTGTTTTTTCTAACAGTGATGGACAAGCTTAGCTATACGAAAGAAAGGAGGGCGTATAGGCCTCCACCAAAGTTCACCGAGCAACGACGCATTTATGGGACTCAAAACAGATCCATGAAGTCGGAAAGCGAAATACTGGATTATAAACCGTGCTTGCTGTTCTACGTGTGTCAAGGTAAGATCTTAATGTTTTAGGAATATTTAATGTGTTGCTTAATTAAAGGAAAAATAGGCAAAACCTTTACTGGCGGGTAAAACGTGCTATGGAAAACCCCTGCGGTACACGTACAACAACAGCGTTCCGCTTGAGGATTGGCCAGCGTATAGTTGTTTTCGAATGGATCTTAATGTTTGGTAGGATATTTAATTCAATAATATTTATCCAAGCTCATTATACCTAACCAAACCACAGAACAAGTTAACAAATCCTATTATCAAATAGCTCTGGGCTTTATTTTCTCTACAGACTAATTAAAGATTACTTATCAGAAGTTATCTCTGGTGTAAGGGATGAGGAGCTAGTAATATTATTTATTTGCCTTACTTTTAATAAAATACAGTAAAAGCTGCCTAAAACGAATCCCTTATATGCTGGAAACCTGGAAATAAAAGAAAAATAAATTTCGGATAAGAGTTATTTCCCTGTAAAATTATACTCTAAGTCGGAAAGCTGCCAAACGCGGAAACGGAGGTACTTTACGGGAACTATTTGCCTAAGTGATCTGTTTAAAACGGGTTACTTTATGTGTAATGGGTTATAACATACGTATTTTAAAAAGTGCGATAATTTTGAGAACGACTGTACTTGTACCGAACTTGCATGAACCATAAAGTCATAAACTGAAATCCTTCAAGGAAAAGAGAAAAACCATTAGCTCTCTCAACTCTCTTCCAACAAACATGATAAGGGTTCAACTGTTTGGCGCTGTATTCATTCTCAGTTTCGTTGTTACAAGTGATCAAGTACGAGTAGAAGAAAACTGTGAACTTTGGTGATTTTTAGAAACATAGTTTGTGCGTACACAAATTCTGTAAAATGAGTTCTAAACACAAGATATTGTCACTGGAGGAAAATATTAAGGTTATTGAAAAACCCGAAAAGATCAAACGCCCAGCTATACAATTAACTGTGTTGTTTAACGTACGGAGAACTAGATATACAAGATTTTTTTTGGGGGGGGGGGGCATTAAACACAATTAGCTAAAGAGAACAGCAGAGCATGTGAAACGCATCACAAAATCTACAGAGTATGACGAGCTAAATCGTGCTGTTTTCCAGTTGTTTGTTAGTGCCCGAGCTAAAGGAATTCTCATTTCTGGACCATTATTTTACACTCAAGCTTTAGAAACAGCAAGAAAATTAGGCAAAGACAGTTTCAGAGCTTCCAGTAGATGACTCGAGAGTTTCAAAGATCGCCATAAAATTGTTTTGATAGTTGTGTGTGGTGAAACAAATGAAGCTGCAGATTGGAAAGAAAAAATTGAAAGTAGACAAACTAGGCGATGAACTACAATTATTTTATGTAAGTTGAAAATAAGGTACATAATAAATATCAGCCTATTGTTATTTTCACTACATTCCTTAGTATTACTTAACTATGGAACTGCAACTATTTCATGATTTAACTGTATTGAAAAACAGCCCTAAGACGGAAAGCAGTGTAAACGGCAAATAAATCCCGAAACGAAGGTGTTCCGTCCTAGTGAAGTTTTACTCTATATCTTGACCTATTAACACAAAAAAACCGCAGGTAAATTCGTATACTACAATATACGAGGGCTATCCAGAAAGTAGATTACGTTTTCGTCTGTTTCCGCTAGGGGCGGGGCTAGCGCGGCCATCTTGGGGTCAGAGCGTTGCGCAGCTCAGTCGGCATCTAGCCGTGCTAGTGAGAGGTTCGTGCTGTGTTCCGTTCAGATACTGTGACGGTTTGAAATGTCTGCGTTAATTGAAAATCCCGCGAGCTGCGAGGTGCGTGCAGTAATAAGGTTTCTGACTGCAAAAAACTGTAAACCGATAGAAATCTATCGGCAGCTTTGTGAAGTGTATGGGGACAACATTATCACTGAAGGTGGAGGGCGGCAGTGGGTCATCAGATTTAAAAATGGCCGAACCAATGTTCACGACGAAGATCGAAGTGGGAGACCCAGCATAGTGACCGCCGAACTTGTCGAAAAAGTCGATGCTAAAGTCCGTGACAATCGAAGGTTCACAATAACGGAACTTTCTTTGAGTTTTCCACAAATTTCACGAAGTTTGTTGCACGAAATCATCAGCGAAACGCTTGGTTACCACAAGTTTTGTGCAAGATGGATTCCAAAAATCTTGACAGAGGACCACAAAAATCAGCGAATGGCTGCAGCGTTGAACTTTTTGGACGTTTACCATAAGGATGGTGCCTCTTTACTCGATCGCATCGTTACTGGTGACGAAACATGGGTGAAACACGTGAACTGTGAAACGAAATTGCAATCAATGCAGTGGGGGCACACAAGTTCTCCCCAAAAACCCAAGAAATGCATGCAAACAATGTCGGCAAGGAAGATGATGGCGACTGTTTTTTTTGGGACAGAAAAGGTGTGATTTTGGTGGACTTCCTGGAAAGAGGCACTACAATAAACTCTCAAAGGTATTGCCAAACTCTCCAAAAACTCAGAAGAGCCATTCAAAACAAGCGCAGAGGAATGTTGAGCTCTAAGATCTTGTTGATTCACGACAACGCCCGGCCCCACACGGCAAATGTCACTCGTGAAGTTCTTGAATCTCTTAAGTGGGAGTTGTTTCCTCATCCGCCGTACAGTCCCGACCTGGCACCGAGCGACTTCCACCTATTCCCAGCAATGAAGAAGTGGCTGGCTATGCAGCGTTTTGATGACGACGCACAGCTGCAAGAAGAGGTAACGAAGTGGTTGAAGGCGCAGGCGGCCGAATTTTTCGACGAAGGAATTTCCAAGCTCGTACATCGCTACGATAAATGCCTTAATTTGAATGGTGACTATGTCGAAAAGTAGTATTTGAGTGTGGCTTTCATCTGTATATAATAAAATTTGTTTCCTATACTTTGTTTACTTTTTATTCCAAAACGTAATCTACTTTCTGGATAGCCCTCGTACTATCTTCTTAGAGAAGTTAGTAGAACGTCTTTTCAAGTTACCTGATCCACTCAGAGAAATTGGGAGACACTGTAACAAACAATTCAAAGCACCGAACTACGTTTAAGATTAAGAAGTATACCTTCAAGTTACGTAGAATGTGGAAAAGAGGTATATTATTCCCAAACGGTTCCAAAACCAAAATTCCAGTCCTCATTTCAGAGGATGAACCCGGACTTTTCTGCTGCAATTATTTAAAAAGATGCCGGATATTACCTTAGGCGCAAACCCCAAACTCATCACAGAAAAACTGCACACGACAGGCTTTGTATGTGTTCCAGAACTACCTAACCACGAATTTTACAATAGAAGGATTTCCTTGGAAGCTCCTCCTCCGGGCCTCAAACACATTCTCTTTTTACTTGCACAGTTCCATAGGGATTCTACAGATTCTAGTGCACAACACAGATGCTCAATCGGCTGAGTCTAGAGTTCCTAAACTTTTAGTGGTGTTACAGCAACACTGCGATACGTTATTTTTGCCACCATTGTCTATATCCATTCCCCGAAAAGCAACCGTTACATATTACTATAAAACTTCTTCCCATTTTTCCAATAATTGATAATGAGTCTGCAAACAAAGTACTGGTATAAAACAAATAATCAGTGGAGAAAACTCCAAATAGCTGACTGACATTTCTTATGAAATCTCTAAATGCGAGTTTCCAGAGTGCTGTTTAACTTATTAAAGAAATGGAAGACTTTCCACTGAAATGCCTTCATTGCTCCATAGCAACTCAAAGCGTACGGAAGAAAAACTTCCAACACCTGGTAAACATCACTCATACACAAAAAGGTACGAATTCGACAAAATATGTTCTGCACAGACCATTCCTCGAGTTTTACGAACAGACAAGAGAAATTATTACAATACCTAAACTCGTATAGACAGATATAGTATACCTAGATTTAGCAAGTACGAAAATATACGTCGTGTTATGTTCGATGTTCTAATGTTTTGATAGACTGTACTGTACTATATTCCCGTCTTCTCTGATCTCTCTAAACCAAGCAGCGACCTCCTATAACAACTGCACTCATTCATCAGTCATGTTACGTACGATGTTCTACTGTTTTGATGGTCAGACTGTACTGTGCTATATTCCCGTCTTCTCTGATCTCTCTAAACCAAGCAGCGACCTCCAATAACAACTGCACTCATTCATCAGCCATGTTACGTACGATGTTCTACTGTTTTGATGGTCAGACTGTACTGTGCTATATTCCCGTCTTCTCTGATCTCTCTAAACCGAGCAGCGACCTCCCATAACAACTGTACTCATTCGTCACACAGGTAGTACAATATACGTCGTGTTAAGTACGATGTTCTGATGTTTTGATGGTCAGACTGTACTGTACTATATTCCCGTCTTCTCTGATCTCTCTAAACCAAGCAGCGACCTCCAATAACAACTGCACTCATTCATCAGTCATGTTACGTACGATGTTCTACTGTTTTGATGGTCAGACTGTACTGTGCTATATTCCCGTCTTCTCTGATCTCTCTAAACCGAGCAGCGACCTCCCATAACAACTGTACTCATTCGTCAGACAGGTAGTACAATATACGTCGTGTTACGTACGATGTTCTGATGTTTTGATGGTCAGACTGTACTGTACTATATTCCCGTCTTCTCTGATCTCTCTAAACCGAGCAGTGACCTCCCAAAACAACTGTACTCATTCGTCAGACAGGTAGTACAATATACGTCGTGTTACGTACGATGTTCTACTGTTTTGATGGTCAGACTGTACTGTACTATATTCCCGTCTTCTCTGATCTCTCTAAACCGAGCAGTGACCTCCCAAAACAACTGTACTCATTCGTCAGACAGGTAATACAATATACGTCGTGTTACGTACGATGTTCTACTGTTTTGCTGGTCAGACTGTACTGTGCTATATTCCCGTCTTCTCTGATCTCTCTAAACCAAGCAGCGACCTCCAATAACAACTGCACTCATTCATCAGTCATGTTACGTACGATGTTCTACTGTTTTGATGGTCAGACTGTACTGTGCTATATTCCCGTCTTCTCTGATCTCTCTAAACCGAGCAGCGACCTCCCATAACAACTGTACTCATTCGTCAGACAGGTAGTACAATATACGTCGTGTTAAGTACGATGTTCTGATGTTTTGATGGTCAGACTGTACTGTACTATATTCCCGTCTTCTCTGATCTCTCTAAACCAAGCAGCGACCTCCAATAACAACTGCACTCATTCATCAGTCATGTTACGTACGATGTTCTACTGTTTTGATGGTCAGACTGTACTGTGCTATATTCCCGTCTTCTCTGATCTCTCTAAACCGAGCAGCGACCTCCCATAACAACTGTACTCATTCGCCAGACAGGTAGTACAATATACGTCGTGTTACGTACGATGTTCTGATGTTTTGATGGTCAGACTGTACTGTACTATATTCCCGTCTTCTCTGATCTCTCTAAACCGAGCAGTGACCTCCCAAAACAACTGTACTCATTCGTCAGACAGGTAGTACAATATACGTCGTGTTACGTACGATGTTCTGATGTTTTGATGGTCAGACTGTACTGTACTATATTCCCGTCTTCTCTGATCTCTCTAAACCGAGCAGTGACCTCCCAAAACAACTGTACTCATTCGTCAGACAGGTAATACAATATACGTCGTGTTACGTACGATGTTCTACTGTTTTGCTGGTCAGACTGTACTGTGCTATATTCCCGTCTTCTCTGATCTCTCTAAACCAAGCAGCGACCTCCAATAACAACTGCACTCATTCATCAGTCATGTTACGTACGATGTTCTACTGTTTTGATGGTCAGACTGTACTGTGCTATATTCCCGTCTTCTCTGATCTCTCTAAACCGAGCAGCGACCTCCCATAACAACTGTACTCATTCGTCAGACAGGTAGTACAATATACGTCGTGTTAAGTACGATGTTCTGATGTTTTGATGGTCAGACTGTACTGTACTATATTCCCGTCTTCTCTGATCTCTCTAAACCAAGCAGCGACCTCCAATAACAACTGCACTCATTCATCAGTCATGTTACGTACGATGTTCTACTGTTTTGATGGTCAGACTGTACTGTGCTATATTCCCGTCTTCTCTGATCTCTCTAAACCGAGCAGCGACCTCCCATAACAACTGTACTCATTCGCCAGACAGGTAGTACAATATACGTCGTGTTACGTACGATGTTCTGATGTTTTGATGGTCAGACTGTACTGTACTATATTCCCGTCTTCTCTGATCTCTCTAAACCGAGCAGTGACCTCCCAAAACAACTGTACTCATTCGTCAGACAGGTAGTACAATATACGTCGTGTTACGTACGATGTTCTGATGTTTTGATGGTCAGACTGTACTGTACTATATTCCCGTCTTCTCTGATCTCTCTAAACCGAGCAGTGACCTCCAATAACAACTGTACTCATTCATCAGTCATGTTACGTACGATGTTCTACTGTTTTGATGGTCAGACTGTACTGTGCTATATTCCCGTCTTCTCTGATCTCTCTAAACCGAGCAGCGACCTCCCAAAACAAAACTCATTCGTCAGACAGATATTATTTCCGTAAGATCACGGTGTTTAATTTTCGGGTGGAGTACACTACTCACTGTAAAGTAAAGGTGTGAATTACATTGAGAGGACCACTGGAACAGTTTTCTTTGAAGAAAGCAAGGAGGAAAAAAAGCATTTCATCAACTTAAGCCGCCATACTTTCAGACCTTTCTTAAGAATGGCTTTTATAGGTTCAAGGGGTGTCAAAGCGTGAATCTCGTACAGGTTTGCAATAGAGAAAGTAGAAATTCCTTCAGGGAAGCTAATAAAATCCTGGAGAACATTAAAACAGCTTGATTAAATCAAGAGACAGGATTACATCGCAATGTAAGTAGGTACATTTTCCTGGTATGTTGACTTGATTACGAACTTGTGTTAGCACTTTTTGTGGCTCTTACGTAAGATGAAAATTGCTATCACGTGCTACGAAGACAGCTGGGGTTCGTCAACAAAACAGAAGACAGACAACGCAGTCCACGTTGGCCACTATCAGTTATTTACAGACCTGGTACATTATGGCAGGATCTAAATCTATATGTAGTGTTATTTTGTCTATCTCTTACGATTTACCACTTATCAAAAGTCACTTAGAATTAAATATCCGCAGCAAACTCAAGGTTTACCTTACATTTGGTAAGAAAATATCCTAACCATAAGGCACTTTTAATTTGAATTTTTAAAACGTTTGAGAAAATCAAAATGTGTGAGAGAATATGTGTTTGGGGAAGGGTTATTTGTTGAAGCTGAACCCAAATTAACTAGTTTTTAGTTTACCAACGAAATCTCCATAACATATTTTTGGATGGAATGCGAAAAATGAGAAACACAGTTAAACATGATGCCATCCTGACTGCAGCTTACGTTAACCATCGAGACAATTTCATGACCGCTGCAAACAGATGGCTATCTCACGTACATTACTTATTCTTGCACGGAATGCATGGGTTAATTGCTTCCTACAGCTTTACCCGTCACATATCCCTTAAGTGTTCCCCATCTTTTAGAAGTTTTAATTCAAGAAAACGCTTCACGTGTGAAACCCTTCGGATATCCGTACGTGCAGCACATACATATAATGCAATAAGTTGGATTGCTAAAGAGATTTATCGACCAATCAATTGATTTGCCATTTTACCTGATGAAACTCTTTAAGAATATTTCATATTTAAAATATCTTTCGTTGAATATCGGGGGATTTGTCATCATTCTTGCAACAATATTTCAAATGGAATGATGCGACTCTGCACCCCAATGAGGCGAAATTTGCAATGGATCCGGCGGGTGGGATGCTGTTGTGCCTCAGCATATGTTTCTGCGTCCTGTAATTGGAGATGGTTCCCGGTCGCGCAGCGTCTCAATGTGAGCTTTCGCTCAGATCCGGCGTCTCAGGATGAGCAATTCCTTTAGTCGAAGCATGAATATCCCTTACCTCGGCTTTCATCTCGGACGGGAATTGTAAATAGTTTACTAAATGAACTGAAATAATAGTTCAACTTTTTTATAAATGTTCCACTTTAAATTACCATGTTAGGTAAGTTATATAATCTTTTGTTTAAATCATACCTAAACATTTTAAACCTCAAATAATCTTTTTTTTTTTTTTTTTTTTTTTTTTTTTTTTTTTTTTTATAATTTAGACTATTATGGTCAGTGAATACCTTAATAATTTGACCTTGTGGGTTCGTAGAATTAAAAGTCTCGTTTACAAAAATTTGAAATACTCTTTATCGCAGTAAAAAGACGTTTTGTACACCCCTTGCAGCAGTAAAAATGACGTGTTTTGTTGTTAATACTGATCGATCAGCAGTACAATGCTTTACAGATTTTAGAGTGAAATGAAGGTTAGAGAACAATACATTAAAGAACAATAACACTCACGGGTAGGCTAACAGGCCGCTCCTAACTACATTAAGTTAGAACTCCAATAATACACTCTGAGGAATTAAGTTAATATTGGAGATGTAAGACACACATCAAGCACTAGAATCACTCGAGTCAGATGTATCACTCATAAGCAGGTCCTGTGGTAGTCTCCTCTTCAAGCGTGAGGGCTGGCGCATGCGGACACCGATGTTATAATGCACAGCTCCTGGAACTTCTTGCAGTGTGGAAAAGAAACGCCGGGCGATCCTGCGAATGTAGTCGTGAAGAGGTAACAGTTCTAGTTCGTGATGAAGCGCCTGATTACGGATGAACCATGGAGCATTGGTAGCGAAGCGATTCTGCATAACTTGAGGACGACGCAGATGACAGGTGTGATCGGCCCCCACACTTGGCAGACATATGTAATAAGTGGACAAACGAGTGATTTGTAGAGTAACAATGAAGACTGTAGGCCGAGGCTGGAACGGCGATGCAACAGAGGTGAGAGTTTTGAAAGTCGCCCGGAGGCAAGTGATATAAGACGATCGATATGAGCACGCCAGGTCAGTCGAGAGTCCAAAAGCACTCCAAGGTATTTAACGGGAGTTGTAGTGGGGAGCCAAGAGACATTGTTGCTGTAGAGACACAACGGAGTAAGCGGAGTATATCGGCGAAGAGTGAAGATTTTGGCTTCGGTTTTCTGAGGGTTCAATGAGATCCGCCAAGTGCTGAACCAATGAGTTAGGCGATCTAAAGAGAGCTGTACTACTTGTTGTGCGTGCTGGAGATTAAGATGAGAATAATATAGTACTGTGTCATCAGCGTAAAGAGCTAAAGAAGTCGGAGCTAAGTCAGGAATATCAGAAATGTATATATTAAATAGAGTCGGGGCTAAGATAGAACCCTGTGGGACACCTGCGGTAATATTACGTGGGAATGAAAGCTTTCCACCAATGCGTACTGAAAAGCTACGGTCGTAGAGGAAACTGTGGATTAGATGTGATAATAATTAGGAAGACCGATGCGGTAGAGCTTAAGGAGCAAACCATCATGCCAAACTCTGTCGAATGCCTGTGTAGTGTAGTGTTTAACGCCCGCTTTTACTACATACGGCACCGCAGGCGGTGACACTGATGATACATGAGATGAAGATGGAGCACTGGTGGAATGAGATGGCGGGGGAAACCGGAGGTCCCGGAGAAAACCCGCCCCAACGCCGTGTTGTCCACCACAAATCTCACTTTGCGGTCGCCTGGGATCGAATCCGGGTCCCCTTGGTGAGAGCCAAGCGGTCTAACCACTGAGCCTCGGCGTGGCCTATCGAATGCCTGAGCCACATCAAGGAAGACAGTTGTGGTATACTGAAGGGCCCCGAAGCCGTGGACAATTGACTGAGTTAATCGTAAAAGCTGATGGGTAGTGGAATGTTTGTGACGAAATACAAGCTGTACTACTTGTGCGTTCTGAAGATTTAAAAATGACGTGACATACAAAGAGCAGCCTTCAAGATATTTTGTTGATTCACCGCGCGTAAACAAATGAAAGAAATCACTGCGGCACACTTTAAACGTCCACACACAATTATTACACAGCTGCAACTCAATTAAAAACTGACAACTCACTAGCAACTGACTGCCGCTCTAACAGCTGCGGGTTTTTTATACCTCCAGTCATTGATCTAAAGTGTAGTAGATCGTTCGAGACACAGTGAAACAAAGACGGAACTATCCAGACATCACTCTGTCTCTTTCTCTCTGTCTGTCTCTCGGCAAGCGTACAACGCTCGCACTTCCATCTGTCTCTTTCTTTCTTGCGCACGCGCCGGTATTCGCCCGTCACGGCTCCAACAAAAAAAATGCGATCGGAAATAACATTATTATTTTTCCTTCATTGAAGTACAAGTTTACCTACAATTGTTTTTTATGCTCGTTGAATTTCCACTGAATTTTTAATATCCTCCTATGAATTTTATTTTAATACGTTTAAAATAACAAAACCGAACTATAAACACTGTTCAGCGGTTTAGAATAAAAAAAAATAACGGTCATACTCTCTATTTGGAATAGTCGGGACCACACAAAATACAAAAAGAGAGTTAAGGGAAAACTTTTAGAATAAAATGCGGGCAGTAAATCAAGCTTAATTCGTCATGGAATTAATAAAAACGCTAATTGCAAGTCGTGTCCTTAAAATAAGGTCTCCAAGGCGCTGGAGCCGTGAGGAACGCTATTACGCGAGATCCGGCAACACTGGCGTGTAGATTGGTGTCACCCCTTCAAATCCCCACCACAACGAACCCGCTGAAACCATTAGTCTCGGCTGGGCAGTCGTTTGCAATGGAGCTTTCTATCACTTCCGGCGCCAAGTGCCAGATGCGTTCAGTGATATGTTTTTTGACTTCCAAGGGCGCTACCCCCCACTGAAATTCATCGTCGGTTATGCGAAGTCTATGGGTCACAGTGTATGTACGTCAAAAACAAGCGAAAGTGGGTCAGAGATTTCAAAGACGGACGTACACAGGTCCATGACGAACAGCGTTCTGGTCGGCCTTCGGTTTCAGCCGAAACAATTACAAAAGTGCAGCAAGAAATGCTTAAAGATCGGCGTGTCATAGTTCGCGACAGGTGGGTCTCCAAAATGCTCACCGAAGACCATAAACGGCAACGTGTTGAAGCGACCCACGAATTCCTGGAGCGCTATGCAGAACAGGGCGAGGAATTGTTGGATTCAATTGTCACTGGCGATGCAACCTGGGTGCACTACACAACACCAGAAACAAAAGAACGTTCTCGTCAGGCGGCATTCGAATTCGCCAAAGCCGCGAAAGTTCAGACAGACATTTTCTGCCGGCAAAGTGACGGCCGTGTGTTCTGGGAGAGGAAAGATGCATTGTTGTGCGAGTTTATGACAACCGGCACAACAATAAACGCCGCTAGCTACAGTGAGACTTTAAACAAATTGCGACGTGCCATTCAAAATCGGAGGGGAATGCTGACGAAGGGAGTGATTTTTCATTTCGACAACGCTCGTCCCCATACTTCACATGCAATGGCTGATCTCCTGGCCCAGTTCGGATGGGACATCCCCACCCATCCCCCCTACAGTACGCACATAGCACCTAGTGATTATCATCTGTTTCCTGAGTTGAAGTCACACCTGGGTGGAACACATTTCCAGACCGACGAGGTTGAGCGCTACCTGAGCAACTTGGCGGGAGAGTGCTATGACAAGGGTATACAAAAACTGTCACAGCGCATGCAAAAGTAGATCGATCGCAATGATGATTACGTTGAAAAATAGCTGTAAGTTCTGTCTTTACATCAATGTAACATTCATTGACAATAAACATGTTTTCTATATTAAATTGGCCCCGTAGCTCAGTCGGTAGAGCACCTGAATGTCGTGCTAGGAGTCCCAGGTTCGATTCCCGACGGTGGGGATAATTCCCCATCTTCCCCGGAGTCTTGAAGTATGAATGAGAGTGTGAATGTGTACGTGATCTAATGATTAAAACCCAACGAATACGAGTTAACACCTTCGATATGTTCCAAAGGAGAACGGCCGCCGATATGACCATTGCAGTTAAAGGCGGGGTATAAATGTGTACGTGATCTAATGATTAAAACCCAACGAATACGAGTTAACACCTTCGATATGTTCCAAAGGAGAACGGCCGCCGATATGACCATTGTAGTTAACGGCGAGGTATAAATGTGTACGTGATCTAATGATTAAAACCCAACAAATACGAGTTAACATCTTCGATATGTTCCAAAGGAGAACGGCCGCCGATATGACCATTGTAGTTAACGGCGAGGTATAAATGTGTACGTGATCTAATGATTAAAAACCAACAAATACGAGTTAACACCTTCGACATGTTCCAAAGGAGAACGGCCACCGATATGACCATTGTAGTTAACGGCGGGGTATAACGTTGGCCGTAGTAGCTGAAATGGTTAGAGCAGCTGGACGGAAACCAGAAGATCCGTTGTTCAAACCCCGGTTATGGCATTAAATTTTCAGGGGTAACAAGGAGGAGATTCCGGGTATAAAAAATGGAAATGTACAAGTTACCGACTCTTTGTTAAAAGCGGAAGTATTTAATCGGCAATTCGCTTCAGTGTTTCAGGTAAAGAGCAATGCCAGTATTAAAAGAACGGAGGGGCCCCCTATGATCGTGAAACCAAGCGACATTCGAAAAAGATCATTTAAATTAGGGAAATATAAATCAGTCGGTCCGAACGGCATTTCGGGTGACTTTCTTAAAATTGGAGGGGAGGCAATCGTGCCATATATAATGAGGCTATTCGAAATAACGGTAAATAACGGAAGTAGACCGCAGGATTGGAAGCAGGCTATAGTCGTTCCTATTTATAAAACAGGGGATCGAACCAAAGCGACAAATTATAGGCCAGTTAGCTTGACATCAGTAGTAAGTAAACAAGTCGAGCATCTTATAGAGCAATACTTAAGACGAGAATGGGATAATTCACACTGGCTCTTTGAAGGACAACATGGGTTTCGGAATGGACACTCTTGTGAGAGCCAACTAGTAGCTATTTGTCAGGATGTAGCTGATGCACTCGATGCAGGCGGTAAAGTGCATGCAATAGTTATTGACTTTACTAAAGCGTTTGACCTTGTACGTCATGGACCACTTACAGAAAAACTTTGCAATATGCAAATAGACAACAGAGCGATTATTTGGATTCGGGAATTCTTGAGCGGACGAACCCAAAGAGTGCGCGTCGGAGATAGATTATCGTCCCCTACCGAAGTAACCTCAGGTGTCCCCCAGGGTAGCGTGATCGGGCCGTTGCTTTTCTTAGCATATTTAATGACTTATGGAAAGGGATAACATCACAAATTCGGCTTTTTGCGGATGATTGTATAATCTATAGAAATATCAAGACCGAAGGTGACGTTAACAATTTACAAGAAGATTTAAACAAAATTCAACTCTGGGCGCAATCCAATCAAATGGAGATAAATCCAAGTAAATGTAAAACAATTATATTTTCAAGGACAAGAACAGAAGAAAATGTGATGTATAAATTAGATAACAAGAGAATACCCAGGGTAAGTAGCACTAGATATCTAGGTGTAATAATAAATGAAAGATTGGAATGGGGGGAACATGTAAACTCGGTCACTGGAAAAGCCTGCAAAGCATTACACTTTGTAATGAAAATATTAAAACGCAGCAATGGGAAATCGCGAAATTTAGCTTACACATCCTTAGTCCGACCAATATTAGAATATAGCGCGGCATGCTGGGATCCATATCGGGTTGGTCAAAAACAAGCACTCGAGAGAGTCCAAAACCGAGCAGCTAAATTTGTTGATAGAGGAATGCGATTTGAAAACCCTACAGGCACTGCTACCTCCTGGGAATCATTGGAGAAACGTAGAAAACGGGCAAGGCTATGTGCAATTTTTAGAGCATATAAGGGGGAACCTGCATGGAAAGATATAACAAAGCGGTTGTTGACACCATCATATGGGGAAGGAATGATCACTCTAAAAAAATAAGAAATAGGGAACAGAAAACTGATATAGGTAAATTTTCCTTTACCAATAGAACAATTAATGACTGGAACAATTTGACTGCAGAATTACTGGAGACTTTGCCTCCAAAAGTAAATAATTTCAAAGAGAAGTTAAAAAGAAATCCTGTATAGTTACCATAGTACATGAAAGGAATTGTATATATGTTGTAAGGAATTGTATATTATATTGTTACCATAGTGCATAGTCATAGTGCATGAAAGGAATTGTATATATGTTGTAAGGAATTGTATATTATATTGACAGCGCTGCCACCGGACCATGCTCTAAGCAGTGAAATAAAGTATCCATCCATCCATCCATCCATCCATCCATCCATCCATCCATCCATCCATCCATCCATCCATCCATCCATCCATCCATCCATCCATCCATCCATCCATCCATCTATCTATCTATCCATCTATCTATCTATCTATAAATGGAACAAGGAAAAAAAATTGGACACCTTATTTTACGGACATGTGTCGTATATAACATGAGATTGATCTGTTCTTGATTCAATATCAAATAGAACATGTTTAAACTGTACAGTGCCATCTCCCAACATAGGCCACTTCATTACACTTACATGATCGCAAGGAAGGCCACCATCCTTCCAGCCTTAGGGTTAAGTAACGCCGTCTTTAGACGTAACCGCAATATCGCCTTAATCGATAACCAATTATCTATTTTCCTGCACCTATAAAGGTCAGAGTAGCGTTCCTTTAATATCGGCACGAAGGAACTCGACTGGATTGAACAGACAAATTTCTGCGCGTCGAGGGTCGGCTGGAGATCGATCGATCGCTCGCTGGCGGTGATTTGGTTCGTCTCTTTCTCTCGATGGAAGAAGAGAACTTTGCGGCGTAATCACCGAAGATATCACCAGGGATCGCTACAGGATCTGTCGTTAAATTGTGTGTCTTTTGAGAAGATTTAATGGGGGAGAGGTTAGTAACCGCCGTGACTCTCATTCTGAAAGAGATGACTGCCACACAAATGGGATTTTTAGGCCTCATTCACAATTTCATCTATCTAAGCAATCCTCTTTCAATTTTCCAATGCAATCTATCCAGTCCTTTCAATAGACCGAACTTTCAGATAGTATTAAACATGGTCATTCATCTCGTGGGATGAATTCGGCGTTTGAAACCAATCAGGAAAGCCTGCTCAGGCAAAATGACAAAGTGAATGGTCCGCCTCAAGGGGGTTCCACAACTGCCCCCCAATATTGCAGTTTACTGTCAGGAAAGACAAGCTATAAAAGGGGAAAATGTGTAGAAACTTGCAGAGTAGTATCTATGCCTGGGCTCTTAGATACAGAGTAACAACAGAAGCGTTGCATGAACAAAACTGACAGCTGACTTCCCTGCCTCTATAGCGTACCTGGTAGTACGTCTGCCGCAACTTCAAAAGGCGCGGAGTAATCTGAATAAGCTTTCTCCGTGGATTTCCCTTATCAGGAAAGATGAATGTCTGATAACTCTAAGCTCTATGTACCCTGTACTCATTTGTACAACATTTCATTTATCGTCCGATATGACTTAACGTTGGAGGTTTTCTCTTATCCTGAAAGATGAACGTCTGGTAACTCTAAGCTCTCTGTACCCTGTACTCATTTGAACATCATTTCATTCATCGTCCGATATGACTTAACTTTGGAGGTTTTCTCTTATCCTGAAAGATGATTCTCTGGTAACTCTAAGCTCTCTGTACCCTGTACTCATTTGAACATCATTTCATTTATCGTCCGATATGACAACGTTGGAGATTTTCTCTTATACTGAAAGATGAACGTCTGGTAACTCTAAGCTCTATGTACCCTGTACTCATTTGAACATCATTTCATTTATCGTCCGATATGACTTAACGTTGGAGGTTTTCTCTTATTCTGATAGATGAATGTCTGGTAACTCTAAGCTCTATGTATCCTGTACTCATTTGAACATAATTTCATTTATCGTCCGATATGACTTAACGTTGGAGGTTTTCCCTTATCCTGAAAGATGAATGTCTGATAACTGTAAGCTCTATGTACTCTGTACTCATATGAACATCATTTCATTCATCGTCCGATATGACTTAACGTTGGAGGTTTTCTCTTATCCTGAAAGATGAATGTCTGGTAACTCAAAGCTCTATGTGCCCTGTACTTATTTGAACATCATTTCATTCATCGTTCGATATGACTTAACGTTGGACGTTTTAACTTATCATGAAAGATGAATGTCTGGTAACTCAAAGCTCTATGTACTCTGTACTCATATGAACATCATTTCATTCATCGTCCGATATGACTTAACGTTTGACGTTTTAACTTATCATGAAAGATAAAAGTCTGGTAACTCAAAGCTCTATGTACTCTGTACTCATTTGAACATCACTTCATTCATCGTCCGATATGACTTAATGCTGGAGGTTTTCCCTTATCCTGAAAGATCCATGTCTGGTGACTGGCCTCATTTCGGTATCACTTTATTGTCCGAAATGATTACCAAGCATTCCTCGGAATAGTCGTTCAGTCAGAATCATTATACATACAGTAAATACAGCAAACCTAATCATTGTTCCCAGTGTCTTAAGTGAAACATTAGGAACACGTGACTCTCTACGGACCAGTTGTGTTTCGTCTGAATTTACGTAACAGTAACGATTTTCCCATTAATATTGTACCTACAAGGAAGTATGTAATACAACCAGTTCTACAAATATTCATGTCAATTAACAGAGTGGTTAGTGAAATAGCTTTCGAAGAATGCGTGGAGCAAATCACGGAAATGATTTTTCTTCTTAAGAATTCGTCAGGTTTTCTTCAATTTCTCGCTCGTTCTTTCTCTCAAAGATCTGCGCTTTTCTGTGTTTATTTATGTCTTAGTACAAGTATATATTTCAGGAAAAGCGAAGAAGTTGGTGAACTAAGGTTTTAGACATGTGCGGTGGGTTAGCCTGTTACCCTTAGTTTAGTTTTCAAAAAAATCAAGCTTTTCATGTCTCTGCCTTTGCAAAGGGCAATAAATGCTATTCCATGCGAGGAATTAACGGGGTCGAGGTTAAAGCTAATGAAATTATGCACAACTGGGTGGAGGTAAAAATGTTAGCTAATTTACCAAACCCTGCTCGTGGGATAAAGTGAAGCATTTACCTAGTCGTTCTGCCATTTTCTATCATTAGCGCAGTAAATTGAATTTTTCATAGCAACCGTCGTCGTCTTTTGTTTCTTTGCTGTACCCGCGTTCCGACTGACGTCAAAGGAATAAAATTAAGACCTAACTACTTCCATCTAAACCGGTCCACAGGTCGATCACACTTCATGCAAAGTTACCTCCTAAGATAGAAGTTTTACTTGCCAAGGCGAATCGGAAAATAAGTTAAGTGCTTCTGACACATAAGCGTCCCATAACTTATCTAATATAGCACATAAGTGGAACGAAATGAACTGGAAGTTAAGCAAAAACAGCCAATTTTTGCACTTCGTCTGCAATATATTCACATAAAGTTATGTTTTTCTGAACAGTTCCTCTAATCATGTTAAATTAAAAACAAAATTTGAACACATTTTATTACCTGAGAGCAAAGGCTGTTTCGCTATAAAAGTGAACTGTCTAAACAAGGCAAAACAAATTAAGAACAGCAAATATGTCGAAAATTATTAATAGTCACATCTGCGTTCACGTACATTAGACACATCCATGCTACCATGACCACATGCCACACTCAAATGTCTTGGTTTGTTCTCACACGCTGTTCTGTCTTCATTGAACTGTCACACCCAGGAACGTACATTAGACACATCCATGCTACCATCACCACATACCACACTCAAATGTCTTGGTTTGTTCTCACACGATGTTCTGTCTTCATTGAACTGTCACACCCAGGAACGTACATTAGACACATCCATGCTACCATGACCACATGCCACACTCAAATGTCTTGGTTTGTTCTCACACGATGTTCTGTCTTCATTGAACTGTCACACCCAGGAACGTACATTAGACACATCCATGCTACCATGACCACATGCCTTACTTACCTGCCTTGGTTTGTTCTCACACGATGTTCTGTCTTCATTGAACTATCACACCCAGGCACGTACATTAGACACATCCATGGTACCATCACCACATACCTCACTTAACTGTCTTGGTTTGTTGTCACACGAAGTTCTGTCTTCATTGAACTGTCGCACACAGGAACATACATTAGACACATCCATGGTACCATCACCGCATGCCTCACTCAACTGCCTTGGTTTGTCGTCACACGATGTTCTGTCTTCATTGAACTGTCGTACCCAGGAACGTACATTAGACACATCCATGGTACCATCATCACATGCCTCACTAAACTGTCTTGGTTTGTTGTCACACGATGTTCTGTCTTCATTGAACTGTCACACCCAGGAACGTACATTACACAAATCCATGCTAACATCACCACATGCCTCACTAAACTGTCTTGGTTTGTTGTCACACGATGTTCTGTCTTCATTGAACTGTGACGCCCAGGAACGTACATTAGACACATCCATGGTAGCATCACCACATGCCTCACTAAACTGTCTTGGTTTGTTGTCACACGATGTTCTGTCTTCATTGAACTGTGACGCCCAGGAACGTACATTAGACACATCCATGGTACCATTACCACATGCCTCACTAAACTGTCTTGGTTTGTTGTCACACGATGTTCTGTCTTCATTGAACTGTGACGCCCAGGAACGTACATTAGACACATCCATGGTAACATCACCACATGCCTCACTCAACTGTCTTGGTTTGTTGTCACACGATGTTCTGTCTTCATTGAACTCTCACACCCAGGAACGTAATTAGACAAATCCATGGTATCATCACCACATGCCTCACTTAACTGTCTTGTTTTGTTGTCACACGATGTTCTGTCTTCATTGAACTGTCACACCCAGGAACTTACATTAGACAAATCCATGCTAACATCACCACATGCCTCACTCAACTGTCTTGGTTTGTTGTCACACGATGTTCTATCTTTATTGAACTCTCACACCCAGGAACGCACATTAGACAAATCCATGCTAACATCACCACATGCCTCACTTAACTGTGTTGGTTTGTTGTCACACGATGTTCTGTCTTCATTGAACTCTCGCACCCAGGAACGCACATTAGACAAATCCATGCTAACATCACCACATGCCTCACTTAACTGTCTTGGTGTGTTGTCACACGATGTTCTGTCTTCAGTGAACTGTCACACCCAGGAACGTACATTAGACATATCCATGGTACCATCACCACATGCCTCACTCAACTGGCGATGAATTTCAATAGGTGACACACCACGAAAATTGAGATAACGAATGATTATACACTGTTCTTGCAATGAAAACGTCGCCATTTTAAGTATCAAAAACAGTCCCAACCCTCGTCGCTACCACTACATTTCTATGCGCTGTACAGTGCTGCCATCTGTTTAGTATTCACAAAGAGGGCACGTGTATTTAAACAAAAACAGAGGTACCTATCTGGCCCCAGTCCTGAAAAAAATAGATGTCTTGACAGAAAAGAGTATTCCTAACAAATACAAGATATGCATTTTATTTGTAATTGAACTGACAAACGTACGACACTTCCTCCCATATTTACTATGTAGGCAGTCAAGTAAAACCACGATGAGAAATGTGCTTAATCACTGAGAAAGCAGAAATATCGTTAACGCGTTATTTCCTCTGAGAGGTAGGTACGTATGACGTCCTGCCAGCTGCTTCTGACGCACGTAATTACGTCCTTAATAGAATTTACTCCCACTAGGTGACAACTACCACGGCCATTTCTTTCACTACCCTTCGCTTAATAGGAGCTCCAGATTGAAGACGCCTTCGTGATTAATGATCCCAGCATCTTAACTGATCACTTCAATTTACCCTGTTTTATCAGCTTGGCTATGGAAGTCGAAGACTTTTGCTCAGAATTTCCTACTTTGATACCTTGCTTAACAATCATAATCAAATTTAATCGATAGTTTTAAAAAACTAACAATATCTCTGCATGTATACATACAACCTGTCTATAGAATTAATGCAAGACCAACATCGGAAGCTTGCATAGAAACAGATGCGTTGTCTCTTACAGAGAAGAGAAAATTCTACAGTACGTAAACTTATGAATGTTGTTAAAGAAAAGATCGCTTTGAAGGTAGGACACATTCTGAAGAGTAGTTAAGGACATGGGATTTAAATATAGCAAGCACCAAAATATAGTCGTGTTAGAAACGCTGTTCTGATGTTTTGATGGTCAGACTGTACTGTACTATATTCCCGTCTTCTCTGATCTCTCTAAACCGAGCAGCAACCTCCCATAACAAATGTACTCATTCGTCAGACAGGTAACACAATATACGTCGTGTTACGTACGATGTTCTGATGTTTTGATGGTCAGACTGTACTGTACTATATTCCCGTCTTCTCTGATCTCTCTAAAACGAGCAGTGACCTCTCATAACAACTGTACTCATTCGTCAAACAGGTAATACAATATACGTCGTGTTACGTACTATGTTCTGATGTTTTGATAGTCAGGCTGTACTGTACTATGTTCCCGTCTTCTCTGATCTCTCTAAACAGAGCAGCGACCTCCCATAACAACTGTATTCATTCGTCAGACAGGTAATACAATATACGTCATGTTACGTACGATGCTCTGATGTTTTGATGGTCAGACTGTACTGTACTATATTCCCGTCTTCTCTAATCTCTTTAAACCGAGCAGGGACCTTCCATAACAACTGTACTCATTCGTCAGACATGTAATACAATATACGTCGTGTTACGTACGATGTTCTGATGTTTTGATGGTCAGACTGTACTGTACTATATTCCCGTCTTCTCTGATCTCTCTAAACAGAGCAGCGACTTCCCATAACAACTGTATTCATTCGTCAGACAGGTAATACAATATACGTCATGTTACGTACGATGTTCTGATGTTTTGATGGTCAGACTGTACTGTACTATATTCCCGTCTTCTCTAATCTCTTTAAACCGAGCAGCGATCTCCCATAACAACTGTACTCATTCGTCAGACATGTAATACAATATACGTCGTGTTACGTACGATGTTCTGATGTTTTGATGGTCAGACTGTACTGTACTATGTTCCCGTCTTCTCTGATCTCTCTAAACCGAGCAGCGATCTCCCATAACAACTGTACTCATTCGTCAGACACGTAATACAATATACGTCGTGTACGTACGATGTTCTAATGTTTTGATGGTCAGACTGTACTGTACTATATTCCCGTCTTCTCTGATTTCTCTAAACAGAGCAGCGACCTCCCATAACAACTGTATTCATTCGTCAGACAGGTAATACAATATACGTCATGTTACGTACGATGTTCTAATGTTTTGATGGTCAGACTGTACTGTACTATATTCCCGTCTTCTCTGATCTCTCTAAACCGAGCAGCAACCTCCCATAACAACTGTACTCATTCGTCAGACAGGTAATACAATATACGTCATGTTACGTACGATGTTCTAATGTTTTGATGGTCAGACTGTACTGTACTATATTCCCGTCTTCTCTGATTTCTCTAAACAGAGCAGCGACCTCCCATAACAACTGTATTCATTCGTCAGACAGGTAATACAATATACGTCATGTTACGTACGATGTTCTAATGTTTTGATGGTCAGACTGTACTGTACTATAATCCCGTCTTCTCTAATCTCTTTAAACCGAGCAGGGACCTTCCATAACAACTGTACTCATTCGTCAGACATGTAATACAATATACGTCGTGTTACGTACGATGTTCTGATGTTTTGATGGTCAGACTGTTCTGTACTATGTTCCCGTCTTCTCTGATCTCTCTAAACCGAGCAGCGACCTCCAGTAACAGCTGTACTCATTCGTCAGACACGTAATACAATATACGTCGTGTTACGTACGATGTTCTGATGTTTTGATGGTCAGACTGTACTGTACTATATTCCCGTCTTCTCTGATCTCTCTAAACCGAGCAGCGATCTCCCATAACAACTGTACTCATTCGTCAGACAGGTAATACAATATACGTCGTGTACGTACGATGTTCTAATGTTTTGATGGTCAGACTGTACTGTACTATATTCCCGTCTTCTCTGATCTCTCTAAACCGAGCAGCGACCTCCCATAACAACTGTACTCATTCGTCAGACAGGTAATACAACATACGTCGTGTTACGTACGATGTTCTGATGTTTTGATGGTCAGACTGTACTGTACTATATTCCCGTCTTCTCTGATCTCTCTAAACCGAGCAGCGATCTCCCATAACAACTGTACTCATTCGTCAGACAGGTAATACAATATACGTCGTGTACGTACGATGTTCTAATGTTTTGATGGTCAGACTGTACTGTACTATATTCCCGTCTTCTCTGATCTCTCTAAACCGAGCAGCGACCTCCCATAACAACTGTACTCATTCTTCAGACAGGTAATACAACATACGTCGTGTTACGTACGATGTTCTGATGTTTTGATGGTCAGACTGTACTGTACTATATTCCCGTCTTCTCTGATCTCTCTAAATCAGGCAGCGATCTCCCATAACAACTGTACTCATTCGTCAGACTGGTAATACAACATAGGTCGTGTTACGTACGATGTTCTGATGTTTTGATGGTCAGACTGTACTGTACTATATTCCCGTCTTCTCTGATCTCTCTAAACCGAGCAGCGATCTCCCATAACAACTGTAGTCATGCGTCAGACAGGTAATACAATATACGTCGTGTTACGTACGATGTTCTGATATTTTGATGGTCAGACTGTACTGTACTATATTCCCGTCTTCTCTGATCTCTCTAAACCGAGCAGCGATCTCCCATAACAACTGTACTCATTCGTAAGACAGGTAATACAATATACGTCGTGTTACGTACGATGTTCTGATGTTTTGATGGTCAGACTGTACTGTACTATATTCCCGTCTTCTCTGATCTCTCTAAACCGAGCAGCGACCTCCCATAACAACTGTACTCATTCGTCAGACAGGTAATACAATATACGTCGTGTTACGTACGATGTTCTGATGTTTTGATGGTCAGACTGTACTGTACTATATTCCCGTCTTCTCTGATCTCTCTAAACCGAGCAGCGATCTCCCATAACAACTGTACTCATTCGTAAGACAGGTAATACAATATACGTCGTGTTACGTACGATGTTCTGATGTTTTGATGGTCAGACTGTACTGTACTATATTCCCGTCTTCTCTGATCTCTCTAAACCGAGCAGCGACCTCCCATAACAACTGTACTCATTCGTCAGACAGGTAATACAATATACGTCGTGTTACGTACGATGTTCTGATGTTTTGATGGTCAGACTGTACTGTACTATATTCCCGTCTTCTCTGATCTCTCTAAACCGAGCAGCGACCTCCCATAACAAATGTACTCATTCGTCAGACAGGTAATACAATATACGTCGTGTTACGTACGATGTTCTGATGTTTTGATGGTCAGACTGTACTGTACTATATTCCCGTCTTCTCTGATCTCTCTAAACCGAGCAGCGATCTCCCATAACAACTGTACTCAGTCGTAAGACAGGTAATACAATATACGTCGTGTTACGTACGATGTTCTGATGTTTTGATGGTCAGACTGTATTGTACTATATTCCCGTCTTTAGTGATCTCTCTAAACCGAGCAGCGACTTCCCATAACAACTGTACTCATTCGTCAGACAGATAATACAATAATTGTCGTGTTACGTACGATGTTCTGATGTTTTGATGGTCAGACTGTATTGTACTATATGCCCGTCTTCTGTGATCTCTCTAAACCGAGCAGCGACTTCCCATAACAACTGTACTCATTCGTCAGACAGGTAATACAATATACGTCGTGTTACGTACGATGTTCTGATGTTCTGGTGTTCAGACTGTACTGTACTATATTCCCGTCTTCTCTGATCTCTCTAAACCGAGCAGCGACTTCCCATAACAACTGTACTCATTCGTCAGACAGGTAATACACTTAATACACTTTAATGATCTCGAGATGAAACAGATAAGAAACATCAGTGATTAAGCAAAAACTACATAAAACATGACATGCTTCTCCCATCGTAATTATGCAACAAAAGACCATATTAATGATGTGTGTTATGCAACATAACTGAACTGTCAAGCTCATTTCCTAACTTTGCTTACATTATTGAAAACTATCGACATTCATGACATATATAATTAATTAGGAATTATTTTTGTATACTTATTTGAAATGATGTATTAAATTTTGGTTTTCCGACAGTGGGGTGTTTTGATTCACTTTCGCTTCATGCCATCCTTCATTCAGTCCTCGTAACCCAAATTACTATACTCTACTGCTCTATTGTGCATGAACTGTACTAAATGCTTTAGATTCGATTTTTCTTGCAAACATGGCTATAATTATATTTGATAACAAAATTGAACTTAGTCATTTAAATGTTCTGTGGGAACTATCTTTAGATTTGTTAATATTTGGGGTTTAATTCCTGAGAAACTAAGCTAGCAATTTGATCATTTCTTTAGTATAAATAAGCAAACATGGATAATTTATTACGTTTGCTACCAAGGATAACGTTGAGGGCTGTTCAATAAAGAATGATCAATTTTTTTTTTTTTTTTTTTTTTTTTTGACAACGTACCTTTACTCATCCTCGTAATTTTGATGGCCCTTCTCAAAATAGTCTCCCCTGAATGCGATGCTCTTGTCCCAGCATTTCTGCCAGTCTTCAAAGACATGCTGGAAACCATTTTTGCGAGATCCTTCAAAATCGCCTCCGCAGCCTTCACCATTGCTTCTGATGATGGATAATGCCTCCCACGAAGGCGTTTTTTCAAGTTAGGGAATAGAAAAAATTCACATGAGCCTAAATCCGGACTATAGGGAGGGTGAAGAATGCACTTCATGTTGATTTTTGCAGGATATTCAGCAACAACATTGGCAATATGCGGCCGCGCATTATCGTGGTGCAGCATCCAGCCTGCTTCATGGACATGTGGTCTTTTGCGCCTGATATGGACTTGCAATGTTTTCAGTACACCCCTGTAGTATTGTCCAGTTACTGATGTGTGTGCAGGTACAACATGTTGATAAACCATTCCATGAATATCAAAGAATGAGATGACCATAACTTTCCCAGCAGAAGTAACCACTTTTGCTTTTTTGGAGGTTGGTGATGAATGAGATTTCCACACTGAGCTTTGCTGTTTGCTCTCAGGATCAAAATGATGTAGCCAAGTTTCATCAGAAGTGATTACGTTTGAAAGAAACTCCGGATCTTCCTCTAACATCAACTTTAGCTACATGTTACCTCCATTGCAGCGGAAAGCTATACTGAACATGCACCAAGAGTACCAACAATGAAACTACTACGGCGTGTTTGTTTCAGATTAATTTGATAGAATATAATAATACTGAAATTTAGTTCGAAAACTTATGACCGTAAAAAAAATTATGATCCTTCTTTATTGAGCAGTCCTCGTATTAGTTATTAATTTTATTTTCACGTTTAGTAATGGTCCACAAAATATTACACAACCTATATGCGTAAAGTGCATTGGGGAATCTCAGGTATTAGGCAGATGCAGGTAAAGCATGACCCGTTCTCCTCAAGGCTAGGCTTAGTAACAAAACAAATGACTGCCCACAGCAAGCTCCTGTTTTGTTTCATCAGGACTGTGAAGAACGCTGCGTCTTTGTTTTATTTTTGAGAGAGGGTGTGTGAATGTACGCTAATCGTTCACATGAGTCTAACCACAGCTTATAACGTTGCGAAAGACAACTAAATAGAGACAACCCTTTAAAAACGTTACAAAAAATTCAAACATAAACAACATGTACAAACTATCAAATTTCTGGGACTAATACTAGATGAAAATTTAAATTGGGAAACTCACATAGAGGCATTGACGAAAAAGCTTAGTAAAATGTGTTTCTTAATGAGGGCGATTACAGGCATGTCAAGCTTGAAAGTTCAGAGAATAGTGTACTTTTCATATATACACAGTTTGTTGGCGTATGGTATAATTTTTTGGGGAAATTCTAAAGACAGTATAAAAGTATTCAGATACCAAAAGAAAATAATTAGAATCATAGCAGATGTCTCAAGCACAACTAGTTGTAAGCCATACTTCAGTAAATTAGGTATCTTACCACTGCCAAGTATATACATATATGAAACTCTTGTACATATGAAAGCAAGCCTAAGTTTATTCAAAACAAATTCTGAAATTCATATACACAACACTAGAACAAAGAATAATTTATTGGTGAAGTCACACAAAACAAAGATGTATGAAAATAGTTTCACATTTGCTGGCTTACATCTTTACAATAAGCTACCTGAATCTATAAAAAAGATTGAATCACAACATCAATTTAAGAAATTGTTATTAAACTTCCTTAGAGCCAATAGCTTCTATAGCGTGGATGAATTTTTAAATTTGTAAATATTTAGTTAGCTACCTTAATTATAAATATTGTACTTAGTTTTTAATTTGACGTGTCCTATAACATGTACATGTTTTAATGGATGAATCAATAAATCAAATCAAATCAAATCATCTCGGTAAATAACAGCAGACACTCAAACCAACATAAAGGGAATAAATTCTGCATTTTAAAGAGATCTACATTTTAGTACATTTCTAAATGTTGGGATAAGCATTATCCAAAATTATACAAACGCCTTTTCAAATAAAGATGACCTCATAAGCTTTTCCCAGAAAACTCAAATTATGTATTTGATCTGCTGTGCAGGTAACTTAAATATATGGTACTTTCATCAATTTTAAAATATAAAAATATTCAATATTAAGAGTGGGATGAGCAATTTTCTTGAAAATTTGTCATATTTTTTGAAGATACTGAATTTAAATACTAAACTTTCTATTTGTCAGACTTTCTGTCTTTGAGTTATTTAAGTCACAGACACACGTGCGCGCCTCTGTAGGTAGCATGTCTACCTCACGTTCAAGAGGTGCCGAGTTCCAATCTGGATCAGGAAGAGGCCACGCCGTGGCTCAGTGGTTAGACCGCTTGGCTCTCACCAAGGCGGTCCGGGTTCGATCCCAGGCGACCGCAAAGTGAGATTGTGCTGGACAACACGGCGCTGGGGCGGGTTTTCTCCGGGACTTCCGGTTTCCCCCGCCATCTCATTCCACCGGTGCTCCATCTTCATCTCATGTATCATCAGTGTCACCGCCTGCGGTGCCGTATGTAGTAAAAGCGGGCGTTAAACACTACACATTTCATTTCATGGATCAGGGAGAATTATCTGTAGCGTAGACGGTAGCGTGTCTACCTGACGTTCTAGAGGTGCCGAGTTCCAATCTGGATCAGGGTGAATTATTTGAGTAAGGCTTTTCCCTGGGATTTCCACTACCCTGCAGCATGAATGCCAGAAGACTAATCTCCATGGACCTTGAACTCATTTGAGCGACACTTTACCCATTACATGGGCATGGAGTATGTTAACTTAAAACTAAAATACACACGCGATAGCATTTTTCTAGAAATGTTTTAATTTTTTTATTCATGGATTCTAAAACATATTTCTATTAAAATCTTGATATCAAACTTTGGGTGGAGTGCAAAACGCTCGCTGCTTACTGTAGGTACATACACTGACGCCCATAAATAATCGGACAGACCTTGTATTTCATTATGGAGTGCTCTATAAAGCAGGATACATTATGTGTATCAATCTCAAGGTACTTCTTGTGTTTAGCAAAAATCTTTGCTATGAATACCCATTTTAGATATTGAAAATGTCGCTAAACTAAGAGCTTCCCCATTCAGCCATGTTTACATATTGAGTTTACGACACAAAAAGAATCGGACAGCACAAATGAAATGCAATACAAACGAGTAGGTGAAGTCTGTCAGTAGACAAAACAACATCGTAGAAGAAGTACGTCAACTGTTCACCAAGAAGAAGGCAAGAGCATAGTATGGGGCTCAGAGACAGTGATCTATCACTATGAAAAGAACCAAACATACCGGGAAATAGCAGAGTTTGAGAGTCTTAGCAAAAGTAGTTACTGACAATGCACCGGTATAAGTATGAAGACGAACTGAATCTCGAGCAAAGCCAGGGCGACCAAAATAACACATCAAATGTTGATTTTCACTTTCAAAACGTTGTACTCTGCTTTGTCCGATTATGTATGGGAGTCTCTGTATGCTATGCTATGGCGCGAGTCCCGTTTTCAGTGTATGAGTGTGTGGTGTTTTAGGGCCCGTCGACAACAAAGTCATTTGGGCCCGAAGTCAACATTAAAACCTAAAATCTACACTCATTAAGCTAAAAAGGTAAAATAAAATAAAAACACCCAACTATTAAAAGTACATAAAAAACTTATCCCAGTGCTAATAATTTAAAATCTCTAAAATTAATAAATATAAAACACAAGTCAGACTTGTTTATTAAAACCAATTTCAGTAACAAACCGCAGTGCCTTAACCACGGCCACTGGGTCGTCACCTAAAACACCGTGCAAGTTAGTCCCCAAGCCCAAAGACTGGCGAACGCGGGTGTACTGCGGGCGATCCAGCAATACATGCCGCACCGTGAGGCGTACTGCACAAGGAGCACACACAGGGGCCGGTTCCCCTCTTAACAGATGGGTATCACCTCGGCTCGCCGGTTAGCCCTGCAGGAAGTTAGCCAGGGTTGTACGCTCTCCTTTATCGCCCGGAGTTGTGTGCCTTCCAAAGCTGTCCAGGATTGCTGCCAAGCAGATAGGAGTTGGCGACGGAAAAAACGTTGCACATCCTGGTATGGCACCGTAGTTGTTAAACTCCGGGGCAAACGGCAAGCGGACTTAGCAGCCGCGTCCGCCTCCTCGTTCCCGGAAATGCCCACATGGCCTGGGGTCCAAGTAAAAACAAAATTGATTCCGCGACTGAGCATTTGCGAGATCTGGGCCTGTATTTCTAAAAGAAGTGTGTGAGCGGCAGTGTGCTGTTGCAAGGCCTGAAGAGCACTTAGAGAGTCAGTGCAAACAATAAAAGAGCCAGAGGCTAACTTGCAAATAAAAAGGAGCAAATAGAGGATGGCATACAGCTCTGCTGAGAAGACCGAAGTGGAGTCCATAAGGCGAAATTTATGAGCCTCACCGTTAATAAAGAACGCGCAACCCGTAGTGCTACCTAACTGAGAACCGTCTGTAAAGACCGGAACATAGTTAGGGTAACTGCCCAGTAGTTCGGCAAAAAGTTGTTGGAACACCGAATGTGGAGTAGCGAGTCTACAGTTGCTGGAAAGAGCTAGATCGAACCGCGCACGATCGAGCTGCCAAGCAGGATAAGGGCTGATGGACGACCTCTCCATGCGAGGCATTCGGAGGCCATGCGAATGTAGGAGATCCCGAAACTTATTCCCATGGGGCGTGTCCGAGAACCAGGGCGCATATAACGGTGGACTAAATCTGGACACAGAACTGGTTTAAAACATGGATGATTGGGATAACTTGCCAACTTCGAGACGTATGAGCAGAGTATACAGCGAGCGACGAATATGGAGTGGAGGTTCGCCTGAGTCTGCATACAGGCAGTCGACTCGACTGGTGCGGAAAGCTCCTGTGGCAAGGCGGATACCAGTATGATGCACGGTGTCTAACATGGCTTTCTCGTAGAGAGCATAACAAATCACTACTGATTTTATAAAAACGGGTTGAAACTTTTGAACAAATACAGTAGATCTGCTACCACGGCTTCCATTCGTCACTCATAATTACCTACAAAAACGGTCAGGGCAAGTTTGACGTATCTGCGATTTGGTATTAACAAAACACTAACAATTTCCGTACAAACTACAACAATTCAGCTGACAGTCCAATATAAGTTATACGCAACACTCTAATAATGCTACATACCGGGTCGTTAAGGTACTACAAGTTTGGACACGTTCTGGAATCCGTTAGCTATACAATTAACTTTCAACTGTGTTGGCCAAAAATTAGGGAGTAGCAACAGTAGGATGCCTAAAGCAAGTTCTCTCTGTATCACCAAGCTGACGCAAACAACTTTCCCGAAACATCATCTTCACTACCAGGTCAGTCGTGTTGTATCCACTTCTGATCAATGTGGCATGGTACTTCGAGGTTTTATACCACAATTTAACGTCGTTTAGCAACGGGGTGGAAAGATATAAAGATAACTGACAGTGAATGAAAGAAATGATGTCACCACCCATAACGCGGATCACTAAACTCTTCATCACGTATCCACTAACACGGCACCAAATAGGTCCTTTGGTCTCAGAAGTTTAACATTTTCCTCAAGCAAATATGGAGCCACCGTTAAATGTAAAAATAATTTACCAAACTTCTTCTTCTTCTTCTTCTTCTTCTTCTTTCTCTAACTCCTTTGTGCTGTTAAGCGTGGAGTACAAGCCTCTTCTACCCATTTCCTCCACTTTTCTCGGTCCATCATCATTCTCTTCATTTCTGTCATGGTTTTCCCTCTATCCTTCCCCAACTTCTCAATGTATTCCTGATACAACATGCGTGGCCTTCCCCTAATTCTTTTACCTTCTGGTCTTGCTTCTAAATATTGTTTGGGTTTTCTTTCTTCTGACATGTGGAGTACATGTCCATACCATTTTAGTTGTCTTTTTTCCAATATTTCTTTAACGGAGTGTGTACCCAACTATTCCCTGATTGTTACATTTCTAATTATATCTCTTCTTGTCTTCCCCAAACCTCGTCTTAAATATCTCATTTCCATAGCAGTTATTTTGTTTTCTTGTTTCTGTAGGAGAGTCCAGCTCTCTGCTCCATATAATTGAATAGGTATTATTATTGTTTTAAATACTATAATTTTTGTACCTTTTGTTATTTCCTTTTTTCCCACAATAGTATTATTAATCTGAAAGTAGACCGAATTGGCCTTTCTAATTCTCTTTAAAATTTCCTGCTCTATTTTTCCATCCTTATTTATAATTGTACCCAGGTATTCATAACTGTCTACCTGTTCTAAGATTTCAGCATTACATTTAATTTTAACTTCTTCTTCTATCCTTCCTATATACATGGTTTTACTTTTGGGTATGTTTAATTCTAAACCTTTTCTAGTTAATTCTTCTTTCCATTCACTTAGCGCTAATTGTAAATTATTATTACTATTTGCTATTAATATGATGTCATCAGCATATATCAACGATTGTGCCCAAACTTAATTTACCAAACAACACAACAAATTCAAGGTACTCTCCTAGATAGTAATGTTTACATACACGTTTCTTTGTCTGTGGTCATCGGCACTGAACAAAATTCATGGAAAATATGACTTCAAATTTACAAAGACATTTGTTTTTCGTGTAAATATCTATATGATTCTTATGCGCTTTATATAATTATGTGCAGATCAGGAGCACGCCTTCTCATGTATTTCAGGTTTACCTTCTCTGCTAATGATAATAAACGGGCTATCCAGTAAAAACACTTAATTTATTAGTGTTAGTTAAATAAATAAAAGCTCACATCGCAGTACTCATCACTCAAAATACGTGTATTTTAGCATTCCTAGCAGAAGCCGGCTTTTCTTTGAATCGTCCTGTTGTAGAATGCAGATAACATTATAAAACTAAGATTGATGTAACTTTAAGCATGAACAAAAGAAAATGAACACAGTTTTCTGCCAACTTTTACACTAATTGATCTGTCATTTCTCAATATAGCATATTAATCTTTGTGTGAACAACATTGGTACTACTGACTGACAGTATTGCCAACGATAGGCGTGCCAGAAACTAACCGACATGGATTTCGCCACAACATACCCCGCCAAAGCCATGATACATTGAGAAGGAGGGACTACCCGACAGAGCGTTGAGGCGTATCGACCTAAAGGTGATCAGCGCTATGATCGTCCCTTATCGGGCCTTATCTAGTCGATTACAAGAGTGAAATATTAGTAAGTTGATGTACAATAGGTTACGAAACACAAATAGAGCGATTGGAAGCTGTGTGTGTCTATGATATGTTTTCTCGCACCTGCCGATGTATGACACGTTGCTGTCCAGAAGACATGATTATATCTGAACAGACTATACATATACTGTACTCGCCGTGTACGTGCAATAAGCGGAGGTAAACATCTCTGTGTTGCGAATTTTTCCTATACGTCTTCTCGCTTTGTCATGTAGTAATTTCGTGGCAGATTCGAAATGGCACGAATCAATAGAATACTAACATAAAGGTGTCATACAAAGAACTTATAGTAACTTCCTTCAGCCTCTGTGGTTTTCTGTAAATAGACAAGACATGTTCGATGTGTCTTGTACAATAGTAAGCATCCCTGTATTAGGAACATATCACGGAGGTACTACCCCCGGAGTCGCCCCTGCTTCTACTTCTTAAAATGTCTTACTGTTTTCTCACTTCAAGCTCAACGGCTGATTTACTTTGTAACTAGCTACTCACACTACATTACTTGCACGTTACCAATGACGTGGCTCGCATACATCTGCAATCAGTTAACGAGTGTGACTTATGAAGGGTCTTACCCTTTAACTTACAAATTAAAGGAGGTATTATTATAAAATTAATACTTGCAAAGTGCATTTATATGGATAAGACAACTGCAATCAGAGACAGATGATTTCACTGCATTATTACGTCAAGTACCACGAGCCCTAAGTTCCCTGAACACACAAGAAAGAAGGATAGATCTTGGTTCGTTGTTTTCAACATTAAGATCAATTTTCATGAAGGAGTTATATCTAACGAAATGTGAATGCAACTATTCCTACAATGGTTTATCTTGTTAACAGGAAAAACCATGATGTCAAACAGGTTTTTGTCTAGTAAACAAGATCCCAGTTATGGTGCCTCGCTGACACACATCCTTTCCCTTTTCTTATGTAGTTGTGTTTCATCCTGACAGTTCCATCTCTGTTTTCAAAGCCGTTAACTGCTACTTAAGTAATATGGGTCGAAAACGTCGTGAAACTACAGAAGGGAGAGAAATATACATTAAGTTATTCAAAAAGGAAAATCTTTTCAAGAAATTGCAGAAACCACTGGAAGACCTAACAGTACAGTTGAAGACTATAACATACAGGTTTGTTCAGAACAAAACATAAGAAAATCAATCAAGAAATGGTCGTCCTGCACTGTAGCCGAGATGGAGAAATGACAGTTACATAGAAAAGTCAAGAAAAATCCTCTACTAATCGCACCAAAACTTGCTACTGCAGTTCAAACACACAGGAAAGTCCATTTCAGCACAAACTATAAGAAACGTGCTTTATGAAGCTGAGTATGGAGGCCGAACAGCCCGTAGAAAACCATACATCAGTAAAATCAACAGAAAGAAGCGAGTTGCTTTTGCAAAAGAACATAAATACGATGGGTTTGATTTCTGGAAGAAGGCTGTATTTAATGACGAGAGTCAATTTGAGCTCCTTAAGTCAAAAATGCGAGTAATAGTGTGGAGAAAAACTAAACACGTGCAGAGCTACTCGGTAACACTACGGCTTGTTTCAAAATGTGCTTGTCTCCTGGTTCCAAGAGGACATTTATTAATGACGCCTCCTAGCAACACATTAGGAAATAAAGTGCTACATTTAAAAACACGAGAAGTAATAACCAATATCCATAGATTTATAAAAAAGGAATAATGGTCTGGGTCAGCTATAAAAATCTGGGGAAGGGTATCTGAGGCAACAGTTGTGTCTGAAAGCAGTTTAGGAGAGTTATTAAGGAAAGAAAAGTCATTGGTGCTAGTGCAACAACGTCCTTCTCTATGCCCAGTAAACAAAGATTAAGAACATGCACAAAATCTAATTTGGATGTTTTAATTCAGAAATAGTTAGGCGAACTATGAATAATTTTTAAAGCACAGAAAAACAAAGACCAACTTTGAAGAAAGTGCTTATGAAGATTAAAAATTCTACTGACTTTCAACGCAGTGTCTGAACACTAAGAAGAGTTCTTTTGAAGCTAGGATTATTTGAAAAAAAAAAAAAAAAAAAAAAAAAAAAAAAAAAAAAAACCACTAAGCGTGACAGACAAATTTTAATGGAACATCGCACCATACGTGCAAAAAGGCTTAAGTATTTACGAAATATTCGGAGATATCGAAGTCAAGTTTATATAGTTTATATGGATGAAACTTATATAAATACAGCACACACTGGACCATATGCCTGGAGTGAAATACGGCCTACAGTTGTTTATCAAGCCTGCTGGAGAACAGTATTTTGTTCCAAATGCCTATGTACTTTTTAAGATCCAACAGAAGCGTGGAGATTACTACCATAGTAAGAATTACAACTTAGTTTATAAGAGCTGCAAAACTGGCTTCCAGTAGGCGTCTGACGCACTGTGGCGATAAGTGCACTATCCCCACCCAAGCTGCTACTCATCCCTACCGCGCAGGATTCCTGTCAAGATAAAATAATACATCTGTACATGAGTGCAAATGGTGTGGGGGATTTGTCTTTTATTGATGGAATTATCAACCATAACATTTAATATGTCCATAAGTGTGAATAATATGAGTCCTTATGAGGATTATATTTTCACATAAGATAATGATCCAAAACTCACAGCTCTAGATGCAAGGTTATGGTTATTGTATAATACTTCACTATGGATGCCAACATTATCGCAATCCCCAGACATGAATCCAATAGAGAATTTGTTAGGTATATTGGACAAAAATATTAAGACTCATAAGATATCTAATATAAAGGATCTAAAGAACGCTTTGCTAGAGGAATGACGTAAAAGTACAGTGGAAACAACAAAATATTTGGTTAAATCCATGCCGAGGACAGTGCAAGAGGTTATAAAGAGGAATGGAGGGACAACCGTAAGATTCTACACCATTTTCAGTTTGTAGACGAATACTTATTTTGAATCCTATACTGTATATCTTTACTTTTGAATGTTTAACTATATTTATGTGAATAGGTACTATATGATTCTTTATAGTATTCTGTTTTTCACTAATCAATAAATAAGACATTGTCCCTGCTGTACTTTATTCTGATGATTTTCCACTATCCATAATCCTTAAACATAAACTCATGTATTAGACGAATAATTTTTGGAGTAACTATATGAGAAAGGTATGTAAATACAATATATAAGATGCGTTTTTGTTTTTCTTCCTCCAAAGCGATCATATACGGAACCGCTTTAGTTTGCTGCATTCATTTGTTTTTACACCAAAAATGAAATTCGTAAATGCAGTTCTATTAACAAGTACGAGTTTGTGAAGAGACTCCAGTGAATGCAGGGCATCAGATCTTTCCTGAAATATCCTACGCTTTATCTTACTTAAGCCCAAAGGTTGAGATCCGCTTCCTCGAAGAAAGTTTCTTATCCTTTCTGAATAAGGTCTACTCCTAGAGATTACGTAGGTTCACCACATACTTTTTTCGACCGCATTATATGCTTTCATTTTGCGTGAGCAAACCAAAAGCTTAGTGACATTTTAAAACCAAGCGTTTTGAGAATGTAACTAACATAGGTTTAAAAGACATGCAAGGAAAATTAGTCAGCATATGATTTCCGAAACCAGCCGTCCCGGGTTCGAATACCCTTAGTTCGGAATGAACTTGTTCTTCCCCCATTTTTCCCGCCCCTTCAGGATATATAAAGAACAGACACGATTCTAATGAAAACCCCCACGGAGCAAGCCCAGTCCGTTAACGACTCCTTGACTTTGCAAACTCATGTTTCATTCTGTCACTCATTTCCTGCCATTTTTTTTTTGTGTTTCAGTGACAGAAGATCAGGCGACTGGACGGCGGACGGCCGTGTGGCGCTAGAATTGGCTTTGTGTAATTGTCTGTCCTGGTGTGGATAACACCAACGAGATACCTTAGGGAGGGAAGTTTGTATGGGTGGTCCCGCACGCATCGGGATCTCGTATCTGGAAACGTTAAGGACACCGCCTGCATCCGAACCTGTGTTCGTCCACTCCCTCCCTCCTGGGATATCCAGTAGATTATAATAAACCCTCTATGCGCTTCCCTCTATGCTCTATGCCCAAAAGTTGAACACCCACTTCCTCGAAGAAAGTTTATCTTTTCTGAAAAAGTTCTGCTCCTCCTAGAGAATATGAAGGTTCACTGCATGTCCTTTCGACCACACTATTTGCTTTCATTTTGTGTGAGCCAACCAAAAACTTAGGGACATTTTCAAAATTAAAGTCAATAGCCTTCTGACGACGTAACTATCATAGATTTAAAATACATACAAGGACAATTAGTCCGCTTCTGGTTTCTTAAACCATAGGTCCCGGGTTCGATCACCGTTGATTCGGAATGACGCAAGTTTATATATATTCTTTGAAGTTTTACGGAGACGATATCGAATTGAGAGGTTATTTCCAGCAAGATGGAGCGATGTGCCATACATCTAATGACACCATGGAACTTGTAACCAATTTCTTTGACAATCGAATAATCTCAAAAGGTCTGTGGCCCCCAGATCATCTGACCTAACCTCACCGGATTTTTTCTTGTGTGGGTATCTAAAAATTAGAGCGTACAAGAATAGGCCAGCGATAATTTATGTTCTCAAGGAAATAAGTAACAATGGCGAGGATACTCTCCGTAAAACTCCAGAGAATATGGTGAGACGAGTACAAACATGTATAGATGCTGGTGGCGGACACTTCCAACATTTTCTCTGAGATGTAAATAGTGTAGTGTAATCTCCCAATTGTGTATTATATTCACCCAAAGTTGCACGTGTGTCCTATTATTGGTTCAAAAGTTATGGCGCAATGAAATGGTTCAGGTTTATATGGATCGCACTGTACATATTGTGGCTTTGTGGGTTCGTGAAATTAAAAGTCTAATTGCACAAACTCAAAATGTTCTTTATTTCCACCGAATTACAGTTGGAACACTTGCTGATCACATATAATTACGTAGCGCACACAATTACAATTCACCAGTTCGTCTGTTACAGGTCCACTCCACACTCACAATTACATACAACTCCTCTGATACACGTACACAGTCTTCCAGTCCGTTCTCTAGCACAGCGCTCCTCACGGCTGCTCGCCAAAAACTGAACTCTCTTCAGGCCAGCGCGTCGCTTATATAAGACCAACTGATCTATCTAGAAGGACGTCTGTTCCAGACGTCAGGGGGAGGGGAAAGAGGCGGCCAGCGACCAGTGATACTTTCCTCACCATCTCCTTCAGTGAACGCCACAAGATAAATGGGTAGGCGTAGGCTAAATGCCTCCTGTCACCCACCCAGCTGCTAGCTGGCCGTGCCTTCCGATAATTAGGTGACAATATTTAAGGCAGAATTAAAATTGCTAGGCCCTTTACTAATATAAGTCATCCGTCATACCAGTCGATGAATGAAATTGAAGAAATGATGCTCAAATGAGTCCAGAGACCACAGAGCTTAGAGCTACCCTACATTCATATTTTAAAGTCTGTTTAGTTAACTGGTGTGCACGTCGGCCGCTGCCTTTGAGGAACCTTTATAATCGTTTTACATCGACCAGACCGTTCTGCAAGGTTGCCACCTTTCTCGATACGTCATGGGTATGGTACGAGGTTTTGTCTAAATAAATTATCTTATGTCCACTACTGCAAGACTTCCTTAGTTTTGACAATATATATCGCCAAGCTACAATTGTACTGGATTCCATAATAACCCTTATCTTATTCAAAGTACGGTATTTGAAACCCAGCTCCTTTAGGAGACCGCGCAAAGTGCAGTGCCCATAAGGAAAATCACAAATTTCTTGCAAATGTGCAACCAATTCGTCTAAGGTGGGCGCTCTCCCTTTTGCATAGAATCTTTAAATTTCTCGACGAATTAAAACACATGTGAAATAATCTACTTTAGAGAAACATTTCCTTTTGTTTTCACACTTGATCGGCGTCTTTGGTATTCCTTTCGTCACAATATTTCTTACTGTATTTCTGTGAATACCCAGAATTTGTCATCAGGTTCATTGCACGACCCCTTACCAAGATTATTTGTCATCACATATTTATGTGTTCAAAACAAGCGCTTGAATTTGCTTAGAAACAGTTCCCGTTATAACTTTGTTTTGTGAGGCTTTTCTAGTAATATAACTCGGCCCAGTTATTCACACTATTGTCATCACTTTGATTATTTTCACTTGACTGAAAGTAATCTACTACTTGATTTGCATTTATCACTGCATTTCCCTCCTACGGTCTCCACATCGTGACACACAACGAATTTCTGCACGTAATGAAACAGATCAACTGGAAGTTGGAACTTTGGCAACTGACACTCCACGTGGAGTAGACATGCGACTGTCACTTCGAGAAAATCAGGGTTGCTATTGGTCCTCAACGCCATTGTTCCATTTCTGAAGTGTGGAGATAGATTTATGACGGTTATTAGTGGGCGGGGGGCTCAGGTTCCTTTGAGCGGTCAACTGCACTCCCGTTCATTAGACAGACTTTACGATAAGTGAGTTATCCAGAAAAAACCCTTATGCAGATAACTCTCTGCGTCTTTTTCACGGAATTTAGGTTCTTAACGTAGTCTAAAATTAATCATTCTGCAAATTGGTTGCAACAATCGCTACGAAAATGCGGCGCGACTATACTGTGACAAAACAATATCCGTGGTAGCCTCGATATATCTATGAACTGAGCACTGACACCTATGACCTATGATTTCTGATGCTGTAAACATCAATGCTATTATCCTTGTTACGTAACACGATGTTAAGGTAATACGTAAGGAAGCAACAAGAAACTCCTTACTAGTGATGTGTCGTGATTAATGGTGAGCCAGCTTACAAAATACAGCCATGCTCTTCCTAACCGCATACGGCTGCTTTTGCTGCCTAACTGGATTATCGGACGATTAACTGCAGCTCGAAACCAAATACCTCAAACCATTGTGGATTATCTAAGTGCTTTGGGCTTCAGCCTCAAATGAAATTGGAAGCATCTCTTTGGTTTAATAGACAACTCTGTGCCACTGATTCTACAGGAGGCGAACAGGCCGCAGTTTTCTCTCCGAATATGTATGTAAGCGTTTAATAAATGTCAAATTTCCACAAAAACGGCATAAAGAAACAGTGATGGTTGTCTATTATGTGTTTCAAATGGGAAGGTGTTTGTCCTTGAGTGCTAATCGGAGTCCCGCGGTGTTGTCGTATTTCATTCCCTCTAATCTGTTTCATATAACCTTGCCCCGCTGACATGTGCAATAAGCCGCGCCGTAGCTCAGTGATTAGACCGCTTGGCTCTCACCAAGACGGCCCGGGTTCGATCCCAGACGACCGCAAAGTGAAATTTGTGATGGACAACACGGCACTGGGGCGGGTTTTCTCCGGGATCTCCGGTTTCCCCCGCCATCTCATTCCACCGGTGCTCCATCTTCATCTCATGTATCATCAGTATCATCGCCTGCGGTGCCGTATGTAGTAAAAGCGGGCGTTAAACACTACACACACTCCGCGTGCAACTACCCTCCCCCTCATCCTAATTGGCTAATACTTTCGCGCCATAGGCCATAGGCGGTGCCTTCCCGTCACATTGAAACCTCCAGTAAACGTCATAATAATTGCCAGGAAGATAGATAAAATCATACAAACAAGAATATGAAGGCATGCAAAAATAATGAAGATTATAATGAAAATGAGCAAGTTGAAACTGAAACAAGTTTATAATGAAAGGCCTTCGGCCTTTTTCACTGGGATTTTTAAACCAGCACACATACCTTGCAAAAATGCTTGTCTTTGAGTCTTAAAAGTCGTGTCACGCCATACTTGTCGTGTGTCCTTCATTCAGCCAAGTCTCGTCAAGGTAGTACATTTTGCGACTTGTATCCCGCTACAGTCTGATTGTCCTTAAATAACGTCTTCGCCACACTGCAATATCGCCCCTGGAGTGGTAAGTTTTCCTGTTGTCTCAATTTCATGTCGCGATGTTCCTACGCATCTAACACACCTGTAGGTTCAGAGCATCAGCTGTTCGGCTTCTCTCACTGACAAAGACGGATTCTTCTCTGTGAGTGCATTAAACACATGCACCACAATTATTTTTTCGCCGCTTTGTAAAGGTTTGCCGTTGCGATGCTTCAGCGAAAAACTGGCGCTAGACTCTGCCATTATACATATAAGTAGACGCGCAATAAACGATCAATAAAATAATTTAGCTCTCACACTCGGCATAGCACACCGTCGAATGGCGATATATGACTAATCCAGTTCAAAACAAGGTCAGTGATAAAAGTCATATAAACAAATATGTCATCACTACCGCTAAATCACGTGATATCGTGTTATGTGCTTGAGAGCAAAGGAACCTCCTCTTTACTTCGTTTAAGAATTAACATGCATTTCAGATAAATCAACTCTGTTGCGTAATATATTTAATTAAAACAGTTACGAAAATATAAATTTGACAATTCTCTTCCAACATATAAAGACATATCACCATGTTAAATAACGAACTAATTTTTACCGCACAAGTCTGCACCACAACAGCAGCCAATGAAATGTGATAAGGTCACGTGACCGTTAAGAGATACGGGGCTAGCTTATGTGAAACAAGGATTAGAGAATGTGTCTATTCTCTTAGAGAAAAAACTGATCCACGACGAAAGAAAGAGTAATGTATTTAACATAACCGTAAACCCATATTTTTTAGCTCAAATAGTTTTCCTAATACAAATAAATAAAGTAGATACCATTATATTATAACAATGCATTGCGACGTAAGCACTGTAATGAATATCATTATTGGTTGGCATGTATGCGTGAACGTATATTTAAAATTACTCAGAATTGAAACGTAAACATTTGACAAACGTGATAAAAGAAATATGTACTTTGAATAAGCCAAGGTGTTTGTTAAATTCGATGAGAGGAAACGATACACTTCTTGCTGGTCTGGCAGAACGTGTCTGGTCACATTATATCTTTGTTTATAAATGGTTCGTAATCTCTATTTACTCTAGAGAGTTCAAAGCAGCATTGTTCAGTTACTCTTACAAGAAAAAGTGTATCAGCTGGATCAATGAAACACGATCCACCTTATCCCTCTTACTACTGCTAGAACAATCCGATATAGTTAATGTGGGCTCAAATTATATTGCAAACAAAACCAATATTTTTTAAACTGATTGATGTTTCTGGCGATATGATTCTCCAGCTTAATCAGCCGCACGCTCGGACGAAATATTTGTGGCGTTTTCCTCCACTCGCAGCAGATAGGATGCACGTTGACTGTTTGGAAAATCCAAATCGAGATTTGATTAGGTAAGCGTCATGAGATCTCCTTCAGGTGTAGATTTTTAGTGACAGAAATAACATTTTATATGACTCCGATTTCGTAATATATTATTTAATTATTTAATTTGGATTACATTTGACTCCAACTTTCTTTCTTAATGCATCACTGTAATTACCTCCAACACATCGATAAATCCTTATTTTCAAGTTAATATATATAATTTCTGTTAATTACTTAAAATTCATCACTTCTGAACGTCCACTCGTCACTATTACGAATACAGAATAACTCTTTTTGAAGGTTATTAATTTTCAGTTACAAAACGTTTATATTCACAGCAACATTTTGCCATCGTCAGGAAACAAGAATAAAGAATATATATATATATATATATATATATATATATATATATATATATATATATATATATATCAAGATTATTGATGTTTTCGTAACTATCGTTACTCCTCTATTAATTTTGTGATTGGTCAATTTACTGCTACGTCATCACAATACGTAATACAATTATTATTACAGCCAATCACAAAATTACACATATATTGTCATTACATGGCCTACTAAGTCATATCAGAACACAATATTCATATAAAAAAGTCTAACTAAAACATATCGTTACACGTTGAATGACTTATTCACGAAGAAATTGACAAGGAACACAATAAGATTGGGAAAACTGCGTGAGACATCAGATAAACTACAAGACGACTTTTGGAAAGAAATAGCACGTAACGAGATTTTGGAACCTATCATCATAAATTTGCAGTACTCAGACGTTGAAGACAATGCCAAATACGAATTATCTCTTAACGTAACAGTCACAGCTATACGGATGTACCGCTGGTATTTTCGTTGGATTAGAAAAATAAGTAATTCATAAACTATAATTAACTTCTTTCTCTAACTCCCTTGTGCTGTTAAGCGTGGAGTACAAGCCTCTTCTACCCATTTCCTCCACTTTTCTCGGTCCATCATCATTCTCTTCATTTCTGTCATGGTTTTCGCTCTATCCTTCCCCAACTTCTCAATGTATTCCTGATACAACATGCGTGGCCTTCCCCTAATTCTTTTGCCTTCTAGTCTTGCTTCTAAATATTGTTTGGGTTTTCTTTCTTCTGACATGTGGAGTACATGTCCATACCATTTAAGTTGTCTTTTTTTTTCCAATATTTCTATAACGGAGTGTGTACCCAACTCTTCCCTTATTGTTACATTTCTAATCATTGTCTTCCCCACAGCTCGTCTTAAATATCTCATTTCCATAGCTGTCATTTTGCTTTCTTGTTTCTGTAGGAGAGTCCAGCTCTCTGCTCCATATAATAGAATTGGTAGTATTATTGTTTTTGTTTCTTTTGTTATTTCCTGTTTTCCCACAATAGTATTATTAATCTGAAAGTAGACCGAATTGGCATTTCTTATTCTGTTTAAAATTTCCTGCTCTATTTTTCCATCCTTATTTATAATTGTACCCAGGTATTCATAACTGTCTACCTGTTCTAAGATTTCATCATTACATTTAATTCTAACTTCTTCTTCTTTCCTTCCTATATACATGGTTTTACTTTTGGGTATGTTTAATTCTAAACCTTTTCTAGTTAATTCTTCATTCCATTCATTTAGCGGTAATTGTGAATTATTATTATTTGCTATTAATATGATGTCATCAGCATATATCAACGATTGTGCCCAAACTGGTCTTAAATTTCTATATCCTATCATAGTTCTTGTTCTTCTTTTGCAAATTTTCCATGTTTCATCCATCACAATAATAAATAAGAGTGGGCTGAGACTATCTCCTTGTTTAACTCCTCTATTCATCAGAAATGGTTCTGATTCTTGTCCATCTAATCTTATTATCCCTTTTGGTTCTTCATAAACTGATTGTATTGCTTCAATAAAATTCATAGGTACCTTTTGGTCTTTAGAGCTCTCCAAAACTTTAACTTTAAACTAAATATATAAACCATTGGCGTAATACACGAATATCCATGTTATAATTGTGATTTCAACAACTGCATTATTATAAAACTTTGTAAAATTCACTTTGCGTTCCCTTACGTCTAGCGCCACGAACACTTGCAAGTGTTCGAGAGAGGGAAATATAAGAAGAGTGGGGGTAACGAGGTGGCTACAGAACTCTTCCCATTTGAAACACATAATAGAAAAGTACTGCGATGCAGTTTGAAGTACCTCTGATAAGACTCCATGAATGGCTATTGCTTGGTACGCTGGGTGATCAAAAGATGGTTTAATGGTTTTGCACATTGATTTATTATAAATATTAAAATCCTTGGTGGCTTCGCCTTGACACCAGCACCTTTTCTGATGGCTAACATCCTCCACCAAGTGTCAATGATGGGTTTTGGATCTAGGGACGCTAGCTCAATCAACTCTTTATTATGCTGAAAACTAAAGTGACTTTTGACAAACCTTATAATATTTCCTGTGTCATTTGTATGGCGTAAGGCTCACACAGAACTATAACTATCATCTCTGGAACATCGCTGTATTTACGGCATGTATATTTGGCTAGTTTCCACGTGAGTAATTCTAACATCTTCAAAGTGGCCGTCAAACGCATTAATTCCGACTATCTCACCACAGATTCTAACGTTTGAGCGTTCGGTGTACAGCATTTCCGTAACAGACGGTGATTGACAGGTCATTTCGAAACCCTCCAAGCATGGTCTGCAATGATCGACACGGCAGATCAATTTAAACATGTTAATATAGCCAGACATAGTAGCAATGTACCAATACAGGCGGCAGATATTCGCTAAAACCTCTTTATAGATAATGTTTACACAAAAACAGGCATTAAACTAAGGAGTACTATAACTCTGAGCCCCGATTGCATAAAAATCGCTAACTGCAGTTCATTTATTATCGAAAATCAAAACTGAACTAAGTTTACGAACCCGCGTGGTTTGTAAAATGCTGATCTTAGAACAGATGAACGCCGTTTAGTACTGATCCGAGATCACAAAAACAAATGCTACAACATCGCCAAACATGTTGGAACTTTCGTGTTGTATCGAAAGGATTCGAAAATTATCGGAATTACTCGACTCTAATTCAAGTGCACAGGGTAGCCAATCTAGACATAACAAAAATTAAATAAATCTTTCGCTTTAAGGTTATTTGTCCAAGAAATAATGTTATTTTAAATAAACAATATAAGAACTTACTCCATATTGAAACAGTATTTATCAAAAGTTACCATTATTTGCTCAATGTACCTACGTCTTTTTCATTTTCGTCTGTTTACAATATTGTGAGTTGGAAAACAAACAAAAATGGAAGATAAGTGAAGTTTAAAAGTTACAAATTATTATATGGAAGTAAAAAATGGTTTCCAGTATGTCTTTGAAGACTGGCAGAAACGCTGGGACAATTGCATCGCATTCACGGGAGACTATTTTGAAAAGAACCGTCAAAATTATGAAGATGAGTAAAGGTACGTTGTCAAAAAAAAAAAAAAAAAAAAAAAAGAAGAAGAAGATCATTCTTCATTGCACAGCCCTCGTACTTCCAAGATCGGCGCGGGTGGTGTACATTTGGCGATATTGTTTGATACATCTTTTGAATGTACAGCTTTTGTCATATGAAAGTGACCTTCAAAATTAAACCGGAAAAACAACTCCCTCCCCTCTGAAACCTACATAATTATTTCTGTGTCTAATTGCTAATGTGTCCAATTGCTACACACCCCCTTTACTCATTAGGAATAAGGAGAATTTATTGTACTTGTATTGGTATTGTAACGAAATGACAATACCACTAGGTTCGATTAATAGCGAGGAATATTACAAGGTTGGGGAGTCCCTGTCACCTGTCACAATGATGTGAAACTCTCAACATTTCAGAAGTTTCTTACACTCCTTTTAGCCAAGAATTGGCAACACTGCATTTGGTAGGAAGAGCACGCGGATTGTGTTTGCAAATCAACACACCTGGCGTTCTGGTTTGAAAGGAACCTAACAATAGCGTCATTAGCAGGTAAAATGTGTACGGTACTTTCAAATTCTTACCAAAGGACAAAAAAGCAGATAAAAGGGATTCAATTCTTATCAGTCTCAGGTGCAAACAAAACTGGCTGATGTGCAGTGTTCCTGCACTTCTTCCGCAGCACGAAAACTGTCAGTTTTACGCTCCATCGACGAGTAATTGAATTTATAGGCAGAGTAAAATCTGATGTACTGGTACCAGCTTTCGAAGCCCGTAAAAATGTCTCTCGTTCCGCAAAGCGTAATAAAACGTGATGACATAAATCCCAGAAGAAGTAAAATATTCAGTACTGCAGGTAAAATGCATGTGAGTTCAAATTTAATAATAATTCTTAACGACCTAGCAGTAAGTCACACGTACTCACATTCTTTGTCGTACCACTTTCTATCCTATCCACAGAATTTTACTGTCACGTATGCACAGCCAAAGAATATGAATAACATAAAATAATTTTGATTTTACTGAATCTTCCCTAATGTTGGTTACTAGATGTCACTAGTGCCCCATAAAGCGAGAGGTACGAAACAATGATCAAACAATGATCACAATTTTTTTTCTTTACAACGTACATTTACTCATACTCATAATTTTGATGGTCTTTCTCAAAATAGTCTCTCCTGAATGCGATGTACTTGTCCCAGTGTTTCTGCCAGACTTCAAGACATGCTGAAAACCATTTTTAAGAGATCCTACCAAATCGCCGCCGCAGCCTTCACCACTGCTTCTGATGATGGATAATGCCTCCCACGAAGGCGTTTCTTCAAGTTAGGGAATAGAAAAAAGTCACATGGGGCTAAATCTGGACTATAGGGAGGGTGAGGGATGAACTTTGGTTTAATTTTTGCAAGATATTCAGCAACAATATTGGCAATATGCGACCACGCATTATCGTGATGCATCATCCAGCCTGCTTCACGGAAATGTAGTCTTTTCTGACTGATATAGACTTGCAATGTTTTCAGGACATCCCTGTAGTATTGTCCAGTTACTGATGTGTGTGTAGGTACAACATGCTGATAAACCATTCCATGAATATCAAAGAATGAGATGACCGTAACTTTCCCAGCAGAAGCAACCACTTTTGCTTTTTGGGGGGGTTGGTGATGAAGGAAATTTTCACACTGAGCTTTGCTGTTTGCTCTCAGGATCAAAATGATGTAGCCAAGTTTCATCAGCAGTGATTACGTTTGAAAGAAACCCCGGATCTTCCTCTAACATCAACTTTAAGTGCATGCAGACCTGCATGCGAATGTCCTTTTGTTCGGGAATCAACAGTCCTGGAACCCACCATCCACAAACACGTCTCATGTGTAATGTTTGTGTCACCAACGTGTGGGTGGCACCCAATGAAATGTTCAATATTTCAGAAAGTGATCTTAAGGTAATTCGTCCATCCTCTCTCACAATGGCAGCAGCAGTGTTGATGTTTTCTTCCGTAAGAGCAGTAACTGGAGCACCGGGTCCACCTTCCTTCAAAATTGATTCTCTTCCCTCTTTAAACATTTTAAACCACCATCGAGCTGTGCTGTAGGGAAGAACAGACTCTCCATACTCCTCCTGTAACATTGTATAGGCCTCAACTGAAGATTTGGTGAGACGAAAGCAGAATTTCAAAGCCGCATATTGTTCCTCGCGTGTTACCTCCATTACAGCGGTAGGCGATACTGAACATGTCTGAACTTGCCTGGTTCTCACAGGCGGGAACCAGGAGTACCAACAATGAAACTACTACGGCGTGATTGTTTCACATAAAACTAACAGAATATAATAAGGTTGTATTTTAGTGCGAAAAATTATGATCATTCTTTATTGAACAGCCCTCGTACTTGCGTGGGTCTTGAGAAAGTTTCTCGAGGGTTCATGGATGCTTATTCATTCAAACATGTTATGCGATTAACAAATTGCACAGAATGTTTCACTGTGAAGAAATTTTAAACACATAAATTAAATTTTATAAAGTAACTACTGTGTACTGCTGTACATAAGAAAGTGAACCTATAAAATTAAAATAAATAATTCACATAAAAAGGAGAGGATAACATTTCGAAAGCATATTTGTGACCACCGTTCTGGCCAGTGACATTTTTGCTTTCCTGCCAAATATCTAAATACAATATGTTCAATATCTTCTCGGGAAGCAAAGTAAGTGAAAAGACGATTAGAAATCGATGTATAGGAAGTGTGCATCTCTCGCATCATCTGGATATTTATTAAATGCTATAACCACAAATCTATCACTAGATATAACCTAAATGTAAACAATTATAAAATACTATTAATATTTGAATTACTGAACAAAAGACTGTTTTCAGTAAATTAAATGCCAGGCCAGGAGATGGCATGAGTATAGATTATTAACTGGGTCAAAGAAGCTTAATTACACTGGGCAACAATGAAAATGTTTCGGGCTCAAGAACAGTCAATTCATATGTATTTCGATTTGCTGAATTAAAAAATTACCATAAAATGACAGATTACTTCTTGCTTTGGGGACAGTGTGACATTTCATTTGTTAGTGTCAACATTTTTTTTTTTTTCGTGTGTGAAAGCTGTGTTACTTCACAATGGCAAACTTCGCTCTTCTATTCCTGTTGGTAATTCAGTTCACATGAAGGCCACATATGCAAATATGATAGCCCTCTTGGACTCACTAAAATATAAAGAACACAAATGGATAATCTGAGGTGATCTAAAAGTCATTGCCATACTCTTATGAATGCAAAAGGGATACACAAAACATTGCTGCTTCTTATGTATGTAGGACAGTAGAGATAGAAAATTGCATTATAAAATTCCAGAACTTGTAAAGGTTCCTGCAAGTGACCAAATTTTAGAGGGGAAAGAAAAGGAAGCTTGGGAAGCCTTCAAGGGTGTTGTTCATGGATGTTTAGGCAACAAAAGAGATGACAACTACAAGCATTTGGTGACAGTGCTCCTGCAAAAATACCGTAACCTTGGATACAACAACATGCCCCTTAAGATCCATTTTCTCCACTTCCACCTAGACTTTTTCTCTCCTAGTTGTGCAGCTGTTAGTGATGAACATGGGGAGAGATTCCATCAGGACATTTCTGTTATGGAACAAAGATATCAGGATCGTTGGAATGAAGTAATGCTTGCGGATTACTGTTGGTCTTTGCATAGGGATTCTGCGGAACTCCATCACAAGAGGCAAGCTAAAAGACGACGAAGTCAATAGGCCACCACATGATTCTCTTCAGACACGACTATCTGCGAAGTATTCTTCCAGCAATTTAGAACTATTAGAATATAACTAGCATTTAAAAAAAAAAATCTAACGCACTTTCAATGTTGTTAGCATATGTAATTAAAATGTATTTTATTCTCTTAGTCCATTAATATGAAATACTTTCATCTACGGTGTATCAGAGAAATTAGAGCTAAGAAAACTTTTCCATTGTGTTTTTCTCGACCCAAAATTAGTGACAATTGACTCATGAATTGCTGGAACCATTCAGATATTTGTTTTTTGTCGCCCAGTGTTATCAAGCTGTATAGATCTGTGCTGCTTAAGTCAAGTATTTCCAAATCTAAATAGAAATTGCGGTTCTATTTACGGACCCTCTTTAAATGATGTAGTGTTCAGTGTCTCATTCTACATTGTACATGAAAGTAGGCTTTATTTTGCTTTATCAGGCTTAAGCTTACTTCACGTGCCATAAATCTTCAACAATGCATCACTGGCTTTGTGACCCTTTAGACGGAAACCATTCTAATTTACGGCCCAAGAAAACCACCACCTTCCAAGGTTTTGAACCCGCGACCAGAGGGTAGCTAGGTATCACCACGCCAGGTACAACGATACCTAGCTACCTAGTAAGTACATAGATAAGTATTGTTTTTCATTACAAATTTTACAGAAAATAAAACACCTTAGAGATTCCATGAATTCAAAAAAGGTCTCACTGTGAGAAAAAAGCTATGTCTGATTGGAAAGACAACCGCCTATCGTCAAGGAAAACACGACAGTTAATATCAACAATGTATGCTGAGTAGGCTCGGATAAATGTTTCATAAATCAAGTACAAAAATCTGAAGGCCAGTAACTCTGGTAATAAAAATGTAGGTAATGTTTTAGAATTCTATGACAATGAATTTTGTACATTTCCCGCCCTCCGATTGAGGAAGAATGACGTCATAGTTGACTGGTGAGTCTATCTTGAAATCATAGTGCCCTGTACGGAGAAGGAGCGGTAATATTTGCGGATGGTTGCTGTGGTAAGTAATACAACCAGCTTCCCCTGGATATGAACACAGACCACCGCGTCTTCATGGTTGAATGCTACATTCGTACCGGCATTAAAATTGGTGTGACATATAAATATAATTTAAACCGCTGCATAGAGGAGTTTATCGAAAGCTATCCAGCATTCAGACAAGTCCCTCGAAGCGTAATGTCAAAAGTGTCCAAGTACAGTCAAATTGGACATACTTTTCTTTGCGACATAGACGTCTTACGTTTTATCAGTACATGATATAAATTTGTTGTCATTCTCAACAGTTAATTAAAATGTCTATTAATGTTGGTATCCTTATGGTATCCAATAGGTGCATCAAACGTTTCCAAGATACAGGATCAGTTACTCGCAAAAAGAGAGACACTGGACGCTATAAAGTGGCTGGTCCCAATCTATAAGCAATAAATAATGTTATAACAGAAAGGCCTCAAGCATACCTTCTCGCAATACAGACAGTGTTTAAGGGGAAGAGAGAAAGGAAATATAAGAAAATGGCACGTAAGACTATGTAATGGAGATAGTTTCTTGTTTAGACTTGGATAAAAGCTTTGTACATATTGTAACACTAATTTATTTTTCATTCCTATAACATATTCTGTTAATTTTCTGGTTTGTAATGAAGTTACATTGTGAGGAAACTGTGGGTGATAGAAAAAGGATTGAGATCAAATCGAAATATTTCTATTTTATGTGACAGGTTTACAATATGCATCTATGTCTACTATAATAGAAAAACAGGTGTACATTGTGAAATAAGTGTTCATTGATTTTCATTTCGTATATTCTTCATAGTATACTTTATGGCGGCATAATTAACTTTGCAGTACATTGTATTGCTGTATATAGTTTTTTATAAACAGTTCTGTATGTACGAACCAGGCGAAATTACGCACCTTTATATTACGTGGGCAGACTCACCTCTCAAATAATATATTTACCTGCCGGTAGAGGGAGATCTCAAAGCTGCTGTCAACACATCTAATACGACAGCAAGCCGCTAGGGGAATCGTGTATAAACTTGCTCCATCAGCGATGCTATTGATGAAGTGAAATTTTGCACGGTAAAATCACAGATAAAAATGAACACCGTGTCCATCCCTTGAATAACAACAAATTTGAAAGAATTCGAGTTAGTTTCATTTTTAGTAGTTTATATTCAATATGTGCAGACCCATGAAAGAGGCTATGCCAAAACCAGTTTTATGTATCGTAAACAAGAGAAACAAAAAACGACTTATTTCCTGAGATAACTTTGCCAAGGTCTCCTGCATGAAGAACACGCTTCTAATCAGCATTTCTAATTTTATAGCTAAACAATATTTCTACGCAACTGCATAAGGAAAACGCTCTGCTGTTCACCACATAAAAGTTTCATTTACGTGTTTTTGCTTTCGGAACAACAACTTTGCTGTTAAACACTGAGCTAGTTTGAAACAAATGACTGCAACTTGTAGCAAACCAAAACACTTTCGTACTTTACAGGGAAGCCCCTGATATTATTTACACTTTTGTTGGAATACTAAACGTGGACACACTGAAAAACAAACTTCATTATTGTAAACACCTGGGCTCTTAGCCATCGATATTTACAAATGCATTCCTTATTCTATTACACCAAAAATAATGCAAGTGATTCTAAAATTAACACTCATGTCAAATGCACTAATACGAAAAGAACATTTTATTATGTTGAGGCTCACGTCATCTACAAAAATGTTAAATAGCAAATGTTTTTTTTTTTTTTCCTGTTTCTACTATAATTAAAAGACGGGGGAATGTACTGTATCTCACTGAAACCGAAATTTCAAAGCAAAAACATGTTACACTCCCAAAAATAAAACCATTTAAAAAAAAAAAAACACTATGTGTATATCTTTTTCTTTCAAAACTCTGCCGATGTAGCATTAATAATGCCAGAACCTTTTTCTTGTAAAATGCAAAATTTTCCTTTCAAAATATTGAAGTATCCAATTCCGCTTTTAACATGCATTTACTTTAGTTTTTAAATTTATTTATAAAAGAATATATAAAACAGTACATCTATGATCTGCTAGATCCTTGAAAACTTATAACAAATGAGAACTATACCTTGGCACTTTGCGATTACATAAGATTGGAGATCATTTCCATCTAATCGGTTGCAAAAACCTCGGCTCTCTGCACTCACCTGCAACAAAGAAAAGAACGCATTGTTGTAGAAAGTCCATTTCCATAAAATAAGCTACTCACAAGAAAATACTACCAAAAACTTCTAATACCTTTACGTTAACATACTTTCTCTGTCCAGTTATAACCTACTGTCATAAAAGCGTATTGCATTTGTTAATCACCTTTTGTTTCACACTTCAACAACAATACAGCATTGTAAAGAAATAGTCACTTTTTAAGAAGCAGATCGCCACATGATGGACTTCAAATTCTAATCAATTTACAGCACTTCGAGAAAATTTCTAATGCAATAAATTCAAATTACTTTTTCCACTCACTTGTCCAAACTGCACTTTTAAACGCGCATTCTTCTATCAGCTTTATGTTTGCGATTGTCAAATGCTTTAACAGCCGCACTGAACACTGACTTCAATGAAAGTAACAAACTGTCTGCTTATACGTCATCTACATTTTTGTATCTGTAGCGTAGTGGTAACGTGGTCCGCCTCAAGTTCAAGACGTCCCGAGTTCGAATCTCGCTCAGGGTGAGTTATGTGGATAAGGTATTTTCCGAAGTCTTACCTTATACTGAAAGATGAATGTCTGGTAACTCTAAGCTCTATGTACCCTGTACTCATTTGTACATCATTTCATTCATCGTCCGATATGACTTAACGTTGGAGGTTTTCTCTTATCCTGAAAGATGAATGTCTGGTAACTCTAAGCTCTATGTATCCTGTACTCATTTGTACATCATTTCATTCATCGTCCGATATGACTTAACGTTGGAGGTTTTCTCTTATCCTGAAAGATGAATGTCAGGTAACTCTAAGCTCTAAGTACCCTGTACTCATTTGAACATCATTTCATTCATCGTCCGATATGACTTAACGTTGGAGGTTTTCTCTTATCCTGAAAGATGAATGTCTGGTAACTCTAAGCTCTATGTACCCTGTACTCATTTGAACATCATTTCATTCATCGTCCGATATGACTTAACGTTGGAGGTTTTCTCTTATCCTGAAAGAGGAATGTCTGGTAACTCTAAGCTCTATGTACCCTGTACTCATTTGAACATCATTTCATTCAACGTCCGATATAACGTTGTAGTATAAATAAATTTAAAACAAAATCGTGTATTAAAACGTTATCTATCTCGAGATTTTATTCTAAGGCATTCGGGATGAACAGTACTTCAGAGGCAATTCAAGATATGCATTTCACTGTAAATAAAAATATCTTCGTCATTTGATAAAACTAGGTAAGACACTTTTTATGAGATTTCCCATGTAAAATGCGGTGGGGAGTAGTTTCGAATCCTCCGAAGAGGCTTAACTGTAATACCATATTTGGATTTGGAGTTCATGAGCCTCTGTTCTTAAGTCTATGCTTCTTTCCCCAACAAATACTTAAGCCTCAGGCTGTTAGAAGTAGCGGCTTTACTGAAGAACGTTAGGGCATTAACACAGATTAGTATGGAAGTTAGAATAATTCAAACAATTCCAGAGTGATGTTCATATGTTTCAGTCTTACGTGTCCGGAGTTTTCCCCTAAAGCTATGCCATACATTTTTGTTACTCTCTGTAGGATCATTACGTAACAGCCTAAACTATGACCATACGCGTGAAGAAATAAGTCCTCAGAAACGCCTGCTTCGTTCGGAGAACTTTTTAAAAATGCAAACACTGAAGGAAAGGAATGTGTAACATCCATCTCTGTAAATGTTACAGAGCTACGAAGCTCCTTTCACTTGGCAATGACTGGTTTAATTTTTTCTGCTTGCAGTTTTCCGTTACTCCTGCATAAACAAATTTGATTTAATAAATAAGAGGAGAGAGGAGAGGGGATTCAGGCGGTAACACACCTGCCAACTGCTTGTGAATTCAGCACATTGTTAGAAAACAATAACATAAAAAGAAACCAAACTATATTTCAAACATAGAGCAGAAATGATAGATAATGATCACTTTTTTTTTTTTTTTTTTTTTTTTTTTTGGACGGCGTGCCTATACTCATCCTCATAATTTTGATGGTCCTTCTCAAAATAGTCTCTCCAGAATGCGATGTACTTGTCTCAGCGTTTCTGCCAGTCTTCAAAGACATGCTGGAAACCATTTTTGAGAGATCCTTCAAAATCGCCTCCGCAGCCTTCACCACTGCTTCTGATGATGGATGCCTCCCACGAAGGCGTTTCTTCAAGTTAGGGAATAGAAAAAGGTCACATGGGAGTATATCCGGACTATAGGGAGGGTGAGAGATGAACTTCACGTTGATTTTTGCAAATATTCAGCAACAACATTGGCAATATGCGGCCGCACATTATCGTGTTGCAGCATCCAGCCTACTTTACGGACATGTGGTCTTTTGCGCCTGATATTGACTTGCAATGTTGTCAGGACATCTCTGTAGTATTGTCCAGTTACTGATGTGTGTGCAGGTACAACATGTTGATAAACCATTCCATGAATATCAACGAATGAGATGACCATAACTTTCCCAGCAGAAGCAACCACTTTTGCATTTTGGGGGTTGGTGATGAAGGAGATTTCCACACCGAGCTTTGCTGTTTGCTCTCAAGATCAAAATGATGTATCCAAGTTTCATCAGCAGAGATTACGTTTGAAATAAACTCCGGATCTTCCTCTAACATCAACTTTAACTGCATGTTACCTCCATTCCGTGTTTCAACATAGTCTCCTTGTAACTCTACACACTTCTCCTAGCGATGTTCACATCTCTGTAACTCGTCCAAATAGTACTTGGCGTGTTTCAACATAGTCTCCTTGTAACTCTACACGCTTCTCCCAGCGATGCTCTCATCTCTGTAACTCGTCCAAATAGTACTTGGCGTGTTTCAACATAGTCTCCTTGTAACTCTACACACCTCTCCCAGCGATGCTCTCATCTCTGTAACTCGTCCAAATAGTACTCGGCGTTTTTCAACATAGTCTCCTTGTAACTCTACACACTTCTCCCAGCGATGTTCACATCTCTGTAACTCGTCCAAATAGTACTTGGCGTGTTTCAACATAGTCTCCTTGTAACTCTACACATTTCTCCCAGCGATGCTCTCATCTCTGTAACTCGTCCAAATAGTACTCGGCGTTTTTCAACATAGTCTCCTTGTAACTCTACACACTTCTCCCAGCGATGTTCACATCTCTGTAACTCGTCCAAATAGTACTTGGCGTTTTTCAACATAGTCTCCTTGTAACTCTACACACTTCTCCTAGCGATGCTCTCATCTCTGTAACTCGTCCAAATAGTACTCCACGTTTTTCAACATAGTCTCCTTGTAACTCTACACACTTCTCTCAGCGATGTTCACATCTCTGTAACTCGTCCAAATAGTACTTGGCGTTTTTCAACATAGTCTCCTTGTAACTCTACACACTTCTCCTAGCGATGTTCACATCTCTGTAACTCGTCCAAATAGTACTCGACGTTTTTCAACATAGTCTCCTTGTAACTCTACACACTTCTCCTAGCGATGTTCACATCTCTGTAACTCGTCCAAATAGTACTTGGCGTGTTTCAACATAGTCTCCTTGTAACTCTACACGCTTCTCCCAGCGATGCTCTCATCTCTGTAACTCGTCCAAATAGTACTTGGCGTGTTTCAACATAGTCTCCTTGTAACTCTACACACCTCTCCCAGCGATGCTCTCATCTCTGTAACTCGTCCAAATAGTACTCGGCGTTTTTCAACATAGTCTCCTTGTAACTCTACACACTTCTCCCAGCGATGTTCACATCTCTGAAACTCGTCCAAATAGTACTTGGCGTTTTTCAACATAGTCTCCTTGTAACTCTACACACTTCTCCCAGCGATGTTCACATCTCTGTAACTCGTCCAAATAGTACTCGACGTTTTTCAACATAGTCTCCTTGTAGCTCTACACACTTCTCCCAGCGATGCTCTCATCTCTGTAACTCGTCCAAATAGTACTCGGCGTCTTTCAACATAGTCTCCTTGTAACTCTACACACTTCTCCCAGCGATGTTCACATCTCTGTAACTCGTCCAAATAGTACTTGGCGTTTTTCAACATAGTCTCCTTGTAAGTCTACACACTTCTCCCAGCGATGTTCACATCTCTGTAACTCGTCCAAATAGTACTTGGCGTTTTTCAACATAGTCTCCTTGTAGCTCTACACACTTCTCCCAGCGATGCTCTCATCTCTGTAACCCGTCCAAATAGTACTCGACGTTTTTCAACATAGTCTCCTTGTAACTCTACACACTTCTCCCAGCGATGTTCTCATCTCTCTAACACGTCCAAATAGTACTCGGCGTTTTTCAACATAGTCTCCTTGTAACTCTACACACTTCTCCCAGCGATGTTCACATCTCTGTAACTCGTCCAAATAGTACTTGGCGTGTTTCAACATAGTCTCCTTGTAGCTCTACACACTTCTCCCAGCGATGCTCTCATCTCTGTAACCCGTCCAAATAGTACTCGGCGTTTTTCAACATAGTATCCTTGTAGCTCTACACACTTCTCCCAGCGATGCTCTCATCTCTGTAACCCGTCCAAATAGTACTCGGCGTTTTTCAACATAGTATCCTTGTAACTCTACATACTTCTCCCAGCGATGTTCACATCTCTGTAACTCGTCCAAATAGTACTAGGCGTTTTTCTCTGCAAAATAATTGTTCATGAAGTTGACTGTCTCTTCATTTGGTGAAAATCTCTGCCTTCCAAGTACAATTTTCACATGAGGAAACAAAAAGAAGTCGCTTGGGGCTAGATCTGGTGAGTCAAGCAGTTCAAACCGTAATTCGTGGATTTCGGCCATTGCAACCGCTGAGATATCAGGCGGTGCGTTGTCTTGGTAAAACAGGTTTCTTTCTCTGCAAATGTGGCCGTTTTTCTCCAAGTTCTGCCTTCAGCTTGACATGTAATGATGTGTAATATGCACCTGTAAGGTTTGTCCTTTTTGAAGATAATGAATTAAAATAAATCCATGATTGGATTAAAATAAATCCCAAAAACAATCGCGATCACTTTCCCAGCCTAAAAAACGTTTTTGCTTCTTTGGAGTCGGTTCGCACTTTGTAGTTCACTATTTGGACTAAATTTTTGTTTCGGACCTATAATGGTGTATCCATGTTTCATCCACAGTAATTAATCGGCGCCAAAACTTGGATTTATTGCGCCTAAACTGCGACAACAGAGCGTTGGAAATGCTCATTGGAATTCGTTTTCGGTCTAACGTGAGCAAACGCGGCACCCAAAGCGCGGAAAGCTTTCTCGTGTCTAAATGTTGATTTAACATCTGACAAACACATTCTTTTTATATGTTCATAGCCTCTGCTATCTCTCTCACTTTAATTCAGCGGTCGTCTGGTACAATTTGGTGAAATTTGGCCATCTTTCGTCGGTAGTTTCAGTTTAGGACGTCCCGAACGTTCTAAGTTCTTACGGCCACGCTTAAATTCAGCTGCCCAAAACTTCACTGTGGTAAATGATGGTGCAGAGTCCCTATACACAGAAGCCTACTCATCCTTGATTTGCGTAGACGTATTGCCATTCAAAAGCAAATATTTAACGACAGCTCAATACTCGGTTTTGTCCATTTTCATAAAAACACTCACATCAACTCACTCAAACGAATGTTGCATTACAGCTGAGCGTCCAAAATGGCTGAAACTTTGGTGAGTAATTGTCAACAGATGAACAACGAAATTCACTAGCTTTTTTTTTACGAGTGTTGTCATCTTCATGTTGAGGTCGGAAACTTTTCAAACCACCATCGTAAATAGGTCATGTTTCAAGTTAAACAGACGAACGTAGTTCCCGAAGGGATATAATTCACGCACTCAATGTCATAAAAACCGGCAATCTTGTCATTACTTAGTAACGTTAAAGAGATAACTGACAGTCACTGTCGGTCTCCATTATTTCCGTCACGATATTTTCTGCTCATCACCATTACTGATGAGACTCTACTGAAATAAATCCTGGATCCAGATCTAGCGCCAAACAACGCGACAAAGACGAAGTCGAAAATACAAAATCGTGTTTCAGTTATAGAAAACAATAATCTCGAAGTTGCAGCAGTCGTGTAATGTTTCCTTTGCGTGTTCCGTTCGCGCGGGTTTCGAACGTGAGTAGTCTAGGTCATTGCTCATCTCCCGGGGTGCCACGATGAGAGGTTGGCCTGAGAGCGGAGCACAATGCACACCAAAGGAAGGTATTGTTCGCTGCAGCATTGATCCAAAAACCGGCTCTTCCATTGTCGTAAAATCTGAATGCGGTTCCGCAACCATTTCTACCACAGTCCGCCTTAAAAAATCTCTTATCACTCACATGTGCTCTACATACATTTGAAAAGTTTAAAATATAACAAGAACGGCAAGAAACTGTCAATTTTTGAAATTGATTTTAGCAAAACAACTATTCCTTCTTACTTATTAACTTGTAATGCACTTTTACATATTTCATTATAGGTAAACTAAGAAAGTATATTCTAAAGGGATAATCAGATTTTTAAAATGGCTTTCTGATTACAGTACGCGCAAGATAAGAAGGGCGCTTGCATTTACGGAGTGGTATGGGAAAACGGGAAGGAGCGAGGGCTAACACTCTTTTGTTTCTACAATGTGCTCAACCTTGAAAAACACAGTTCAGCAAAATAGCGTGTAAGATAAGCGAAGATGTCACAAGTAACTTGCATCCTCTGAAAACGTTCCTTAGTTTTGCCCACACCAGATCAATTACATTCAGATCACAGTTATACGGAGGTAGACGAATAATAATGTGTCCCCTTTCGAGAGCCATAACATCCACAAATGTTCATACAAATATAAATCATTTTCAAGTAAATGCTGATGTACCACACTCGTAACAAGGATAAACTGACAATTCGAGCGCACCAAACGAGCCTTTATGAAGGAAGCTTTAACTACAAAGTGATAATGTTATATAATAAACTTCCAAATTCATTTAAACAAGCTCCATCATTAAAACACTTTAAGAATAAGGTTAAGACATTTTTGCATGCACACTGTTTTATACGGTTAATGAATTTTTAGAACTATAACCATGTAAATGAGCACTGGGAGCATAGTACATTCACAAATCTGTAATATTTATATTATGACATTTCTTGTAGTAAATTAGTCTATGCAAATACCACATGAAACCATAGAAAAGCTGCTTACTGTGTATATTGTATGTAATCAATTTGACTTTATGTATATACTGTATTTATACATTTTGACGTGTCTCATAACATGTGTATGTTGTCAAGGACGAACTAAAATTCTAATTCTAACATACGATTGTTGTAAACTGGTTAGCTAATTAACCTCGGAATTGATCAAAACGAAATATGGCGGACATGATAAAGCTTAGCGTATTAGCCACTAGATGTCAGTGTATAGCTCATTTCAAAGTTGTCATCTATGTCTATGGAGTTAAACGAAACTTACCGAATGAGGACTTGGAGCCCGATCGTTCTTCTTATCGCGGGCATATAGTACACGCTCTTTGAATGTAAAGGGAAAAGAAGGGAAAAAATGAAGGGACAGCTGCTCACTACTTGGAACAAGCATATATGTATATTTTAACATTAAAAACAATTACAAAGATTACCTCGAAAACGGTGAACGCACAAACCTCCTAATTTCATATAAACTGTATATTTTTGTGTAGTAAGAATTTATTTACGAATTGCACACAAGTAATTCCAAATGACAGAGGCTATTCCCAAAAGCATTTTTACATGCATATATTTTAAATAAACGACATTTTAACGAAAGTCGTTGCAGCCATTTTTTGAAAATATCATTTAAAGTGGCACTGAGGAATTTTCTTGAAAAAATTGCATCCTCAAAGAATGTTAAACTTATATGAATTGCTTTGTAATCTAACGATTTTTTGTAACAACTATTCTCCTTTCAATATACTTTAAACGGCGTATTTCCGGTGAAAGGTCTCTATAGAAGGTGTCAATATAATGCAATACTGTTTCCTGTCCGCCCCTGTGCTGCGGGAGTAACATGTCTCCTCAGGTTCAAGAGGCCAAAAAAATGAATGTCTGGTAACTCTAAGCTGTATGTGCCCTGTACTCATTTGAACATCATTTCATTCATCGTCCGATATGGCTTAACTTTGGAGGTTTTCTCTTATCCTGAAAGATGAATGTCTGATAACACTAAGCTCTATGTACGCTGTACTCATTTGAACATCATTTCATTCATCGTCCGATATGACTTAACGTTGGAGGTTTTCTCTTATCCTGTAAGATGAATGTCTGGTAACTCTAAGCTCTATGTACCCTGTACTCATTTGAACATCGTTTCATCCATCGTCCGATATGACTTAACGTTGGAGGTTTTCTCTTATCCTGAAAGATGAATGTCTGGTAACTCTAAGCTCTATGTACCCTGTACTCATTTTGACATTATTTCATTCATCGTCCTATATGACTTAACGTTGGAGGTTTTCTCTTATCCTGAAAGATGAATGTCTGGTAACTCTAAGCTCTGTGTACCCTGTACTCATTTTTACATTATTTCATTCATCGTCCTATATGACTTAACGTTGGAGGTTTTTTCTTATCCTGAAAGATGAATGTCTGGTAACTCTAAGCTCTATGTACCCTGTACTCATTTGAACATCGTTTCATCCATCGTCCGATATGACTTAACGTTGGAGGTTTTCCCTTATCCTGAAAGATGAATGTCTGGTAACTCTAAGCTCTATGTACCCTGTACTCATTTGAACATCGTTTCATCCATCGTCCGATATGACTTAACGTTGAAGGTTTTCTCTTATCCTGAAAGATGAATGTCTGGTAACTCTAAGCTCTATGTACCCTGTACTCATTTTGAAATTATTTCATTCATCGTCCTATATGACTTAACGTTGGAGGTTTTCTCTTATCCTGAAAGATGAATGTCTGGTAACTCTAAGCTCTGTGTACCCTGTACTCATTTTTACATTATTTCATTCATCGTCCTATATGACTTAACGTTGGAGGTTTTCTCTTATCCTGAAAGATGAATGTCTGGTAACTCTAAGCTCTATGTATGCTGTACTCATTTGAACATCATTTCATTCATCGTCCGATATGACTTAACGTTGGAGGTTTTCTCTTATCCTGAAAGATGAATGTGTGGTAATTCTAAGCTCTATGTACCCTGTACTCATTTGAACATCATTTTATTCATCGTCCTATATGACTTAACGTTGGAGGTTTTCTCTTATCCTGAAAGATGAATGTCTGGTAACTCTAAGCTCTATTTACCATGTACTCATTTGAACATCATTTCATTCATCCTCCGTAATGACTTAATGTGGAAGGACGTCAAAAACACAACAGTGTCTTTATGTACCTCTCCGGTGAATTAACGGAACACTGCGTTTGATTTTCTGTACTGCTTCGATATTCCGGTGATGTTTTCCGCACGGCCGTAATTCAGTCAGTATACATCATCTTGTTTGGTTCCACGTTTTCACATTTCAGCATTTGATATTGTCAGCCAGGTAGTCTGGGGCTATGAGCTTTGACATTAAAATAAGCAAAAGGATAAAGGTATTAAACTTTCTTTCGTGTTTGTTCTGCATGAAAGTGAAGAACCGTGACTGATTTCTCCATTTGTTATGGTTTGCAGAAGCTGACCTCTATATTCGTTATCACGAGGACTGCCCGCGCTGCTTTACCCCTCTCAACAACCTGCCCCGTACTCTTAGATAAAGTAAACACGCGTGGCTTGTGTACGACGCGTACTTGAAGCTACTAACCTTCCTTAGAACTCATTAATCTGTCCTGAATCATCAGTACAAATGTCTGCAGTCTGTATGTAGGTGTTATCTGGTAAACTGTTGCGAAAGAGGGCGCACATTCCACACATTACCTGCCTCCTACAAATACATTGCATTCCTTTCAACTTGCCGCATTCCGCTAAGCAACAAACCCCATTAAGCGAAATTGGCTTCATCACTCAAGTGTGTTTATTGCTCAGTGCAAGTAGTTACAAAACTAACTCCCAGCTATCTTATTCTAAGACAAGCTTAAAGAGTGTTTGGATGCTTCATTTTGGACATTTTGAACAAAGGAAAAGAAACAACTGCTTCATGGTATTACATTTCCCGAAAAGAATTGAAATCGTCAAATGGGCCAATGACCGCGTATTTAAGATATTCACATGCCAAATTAAATGTTTATCTTGGTTTTTCTGGGAAATCCTCACAATCCTCTTCATTTTGGACAACTATTGTATAAATGGTACAAAGACGAGATAGACAAACATCTTACTGCACATAAAATGCAGAACCCAGATATATTCTTTGTTATTTGTTGGAATTTTCCAATAAATATGTTCTAAAACGGAAAGAAAGTATTTTATGTCCTAGACACGCAAAGAAAAAGAACTGTACCTACCAATTCTAAATAGATTTGTGTTTTCCTTAAGACATTTCCTATTATTCCTGTAAGGAATAGGTAAATAAGGCAATTTTTGCCAGCACCTGCCAGCTGTGCTAGGGGTTCCGGTTTCGATTCCCGGCGATGTGGTGGGGATTTTTCTCCAAACAAGATAATTCATCTTCCTTAAAGTCTGGAAGTATGAATGAGAGTGCGAACATATGCGTGATCTAATAATTAAAAACCAACGAATACGACTTAACACCTTCGATATGTTCCAAAGGAGAACGGCCGCTGATATGACCGTTGCAGTTAAAGACGAGGTATAAATGTGTGCGTGATCTAATGATTAAAACCCAACGAATACGAGCTAACACCTTCGATATGTTCCAAAAGAGAACGACCGCCGATATGACCATTCCAGTTAAAGGCGGGGTATAAATGTGTGCGTGATCTAATGATTAAAACCCAAGGAATACGGGTGAACAACTTCGATATGTTCCAAAGGAGAACGGCCGTCGATATGACCATTGCAGTTAAAGGCGGAGTATAAATGTGTACGTGATCTAATGATTAAAACCCAACGAATACGAGTTAACACCTTCGAGATGTTCCAAAGGAGAACAGCCGTCGATATTACCATTGCAATTGAAGGCGAGGTATAAATGTGTACGTGATCTATTGATTAAAACACAACGAATACGAGTTAATACCTTCGATATGTTCCAAAGGAGAACGACCGCCGATATAACCATTGTAGTTAAAGGCGAGGTATAAATGTGTACGTGATCTAATGATTAAAACCCAACGAATACGAGTTAACACCTTCGATATGTTCCAAAGGAGAACGGCCGCCGATATGACCATTGTAGATAAAGGCGGGGTATAAATGTGTACGTGATCTAATGATTAAAACCCAACGAATACGAGTTAACACCTTCGAGATGTTCCAAAGGAGAACGGCCGTCGATATGACCATTGCAGTTAAAGGCGAGGAATAAATGTGTACGTGATCTAATGATTAAAACCCAACGAATATGAGTTAACACCTTCGATATGTTCCAAAGTAGAACGGCCGCCGATATAACCATTGTAGTTAAAGGCGAGGTATAAATGTGTACGTGATCTAATGATTAAAACCCAACTAATATGAGTTAACACCTTCGATATGTTCCAAAGGAGAACGGCCGCCGATATGACCATTGTAGTTAAAGGCGAGGTATAAATGTGTACGTGATCTAATGATTAACACCCAACGAATACGAGATAACACCTTCGATATGTTCCAAAGGAGAACGGCCGCCGTTATTCTGTTAGCTTATTGTGAAACAAACACGCCGTAGTAGTTTAATTGTTGGTACTTCTGGTTCCCGCCTAATAAATCGGCCGTAGCAGAGCATTTTTGCTCATTTAACCATGAAATAAATCCTGAAGTTAAATTATTAAAACAATTAAATGGTCCGATAGATTTAATGGTTTGGGAAAATATATTTAGTTTAAAAAACAAACATCGCGTAAAGAATTTTAAAATACCAGCAGTTGATTCTGTTTTTAAATTTGTTTCATTTTCAGATTTTGGTAGTACATATTAATATCTAGTGTTTGTTACGATGGTGACAGCTTTGTTGTTTCCGGCTGAGGATGTGTTATACTTATAAGTTGACATGAAATCGCGATCCTGAACAATTTATAAGAAAAGTGCCATCATTTCTTATAAGATAAGTGAAGTTTTAAGTTACAAATTGTTATATTTGTATATAGTGATTTGTTTAATCTAATTAAAACGCTTTTATGCACCCGTCAAAAACAATTGCGCTCTCCAATGGTGAGAGAGTTATCAGAATCAACTGTCTATTGTTATGCTAGTAGTATGGATGACAACAAAGAAGAATTGTGTGCAGTATGAAATGAGCAACCTAAAACGATCCCACAAAAGTCACCTTTACGACTATCAATGGGAGCAAACCGTAATGCCGCCGATAAGATAACTTTGACACGAATCTGAAAGTAGATAAGACAAACGTGAAGCTGTGTTCCACTTAAATTATACATTAAGCGTCAGAGAATGAACAGCAGCGAACAATACACGCAGGTAATTAGGCGAACATATATTACAGTGTTTAATAGAACTTATGACACATTTATTGAAATAAATTCCTTCTACTTGTCCTTCAGTAACTCATTACACTATACATGGATTAACAACTTAGCAACTAATTTTATAAAATGCTTCGAAATGCATCAAGATATCAACACAGACGAACGACTTCTTTTGTTAACATTTAAGAATACTGGATAGTTCTAAGGCAGTATCTAAGTGTTATTTTAGTGCCGAATTTGATATTCAGTTTCAGAATAACTATTTAACATAACCAAATGAAACTCTGACAAGGAATACAGCAACCTTTTCTGTACATATAAATGTAAAATGACCCTTGTAAGCTAAAAGGCAATGCTAAAAATGCCACATAAAATTAAAAATTTCAAAATTGTCAGTGTTATCAGAGCATTCAGGTACACTAAAACTTAATTATTTCTTAATACACTTTTATATAATTTGATACTTACATTATTTATAATTTCCCCCTAAATTTGCTTCCCACGGTTGAAAATATCTACCCACAAAAATGGGTACATTATGAACACAATGCATCTCAAACTTTACAAGCATGTAAGTTATCAATAAATTGTCACTAGTAATTTGAGGAATAATTTTAAAAGGAATCAGTAGTTCCTCGACTGAGAAATTCTCAGTAAAAATTTCATTCATATACCTTAATTGGTAATTTAGAAAAGTGCAGCTAAAAAGTAAGACGTAATTTACGTCCCCCAACGTTAAGTCATAACGGACGATGAATGCAATGATGCTCAAATGAATCCGGGGTTCATGGAGCTTAGAACTACCTGACATTCCTCTATTAGGATAAGGGAAAACCTCCTAAGTTAATTCATATTGGACGGTGAATGAAATGAGTGAAATGATGCTCAAATGTGTCCAGGGTTCATGGAACTTAGAGCTACCCAACATTCGTCTTTCAGGATACGGGAAAACTCCGGAAAAAACCTTATCCATGTAACCCAACCTGACCGAGATTCGAACTCGGGACCTCTTGAATGTGAGGCCGACATGCTACGATCTACGCTACCGAGGCGGGCAGAACGCACTATGAAAGGGTAAAGTCAGACTGAAAAATTCAATGCCATAGCCGGGATTTGAACCACGGATCCTCTGGTCTCCGTTAAGCCGCTCTAACTATTAATGGAAATCAATTGTTCTTTCACACTAGCCGTGTGTAGGACGCACTATGAAAGGGTAGAGCCAGACTGAAAAATCCAATGTCATAGCCGGGATTTGAACCACAGATCTTCTGGTTTCCGTCCAGCCACTCTAACCATTGAGATACTATGGCCAACGTGCCAACATGACATTAAATTCTCCAACTGATTCGTGTTTTTCCCGGTAAACCACTAGGAGTTCTCATAAACACATGAGACAACTACCTTAATGACGACTTACTATGCTGTAAGTACTTTAAGGCCCGGGCTTTATAGTAAACCACTAGGAGTTCTCATAAACACATGAGACAACTACCTTAATGGCGACTTACTATGCTGTAAGTACTTTAAGGCCCGGGCTTTATAGTTAACCACTAGGAGTTCTCATAAACACATGAGACAACTACCTTAATGGCGACTTACTATGCTGTAAGTACTTTAAGGCCCGGGCTTTATAGTAAACCACTAGGAGTTCTCATAAACACATGAGACAACTACCTTAATGGCGACTTACTATGCTGTAAGTACTTTAAGGCCCGGGCTTTATAGTTAACCACTAGGAGTTCTCATAAACACATGAGACAACTACCTTAATGGCGACTTACTATGCTGTAAGTACTTTAAGGCCCGGGCTTTATAGTAAACCACTAGGAGTTCTCATAAACACATGAGACAACTACCTTAATGACGACTTACTATGCTGTAAGTACTTTAAGACCCGGGCTTTATAGTAAACCACTAGGAGTTCTCATAAACACATGAGACAACTACCTTAATGGCGACTTACTATGCTGTAAGTACTTTAAGGTCCGGGCTTTATAGTAAACCACTAGGAGTTCTCATAAACACATGAGACAACTACCTTAATGACGACTTACTATGCTGTAAGTACTTTAAGGCCCGGGCTTTATAGTAAACCACTAGGAGTTCTCATAAACACATGAGACAACTACCTTAATGACGACTTACTATGCTGTAAGTACTTTAAGGCCCGGACTTTATAGTACACCACTAGGAGTTCTCATAAACACATGAGACAACTACCTTAATGGCCACTTACTATGCTGTAAGTACTTTAAGGCCCGGGCTTTACAGTAAACCATTAGGAGTTCTCATAAACACATGAGACAACTACCTTAATGACGACTTACTATGCTGTAAGTACTTTAAGGCCCGGGCTTTACAGTAAACCATTAGGAGTTCTCATAAACACATGAGACAACTACCTTAATGACGTCTTACTATGCTGTAAGTACTTTAAGGCCCGGGCTTTATAGTAAACCACTAGGAGTTCTCATAAACACATGAGACAACTACCTTAATGACGACTTGCTATGCTGTAAGTACTTTAAGGCCCGGGCTTTATAGTAAACCACTAGGAGTTCCCATAAACACATGAGACAACTACCTTAATGACGACTTACTATGCTGTAAGTACTTTAAGTCCCGGGCTTTATAGTAAACCACTAGGAGTTCTCATAAACACATGAGACAACTACCTTAATGGCGACTTACTATGCTGTAAGTACTTTAAGGCCCGGGCTTTATAGTAAACCACTAGGAGTTCTCATAAACACATGAGACAACTACCTTAATGACGACTTGCTATGCTGTAAGTACTATAAGGCCCGGGCTTTATAGTAAACCATTAGGAGTTCTCATAAACACACGAGACAACTACCTTAATGACGACTTACTATGTTGTAAGTACTTTAAGGCCCGGGCTTTATAGTAAACCACTAGGAGTTCTCATAAACACATGAGACAACTACCTTAATGACGACTTGCTATGCTGTAAGTACTTTAAGTCCCGGGCTTTATAGTAAACCACTAGGAGTTCTCATAAACACATGAGACAACTACCTTAATGACGACTTACTATGCTGTAAGTACTTTAAGGCCCGGGCTTTATAGTAAACCACTAGGAGTTCTCATAAACACATGAGACAACTACCTTAATGACGACTTGCTATGCTGTAAGTACTTTAAGTCCCGGGCTTTATAGTAAACCATTAGGAGTTCTCATAAACACACGAGACAACTACCTTAATGACGACTTACTATGTTGTAAGTACTTTAAGGCCCGGGCTTTATAGTAAACCACTAGGAGTTCTCATAAACACATGAGACAACTACCTTAATGACGACTTGCTATGCTGTAAGTACTTTAAGGCCCGGGCTTTATAGTAAACCACTAGGAGTTCTCATAAACACATGAGACAACTACCTTAATGACGACTTACTATGCTGTAAGTACTTTAAGGCCCGGGCTATATAGTAAACCACTAGGAGTTCTCATAAACACATGAGACAACTACCTTAATGGCGACTTACTATGCTGTAAGTACTTTGGGACCCGGGCTTTATAGTTAACCACTAGGAGTTCTCATAAACACATGAGACAACTACCTTAATGGCGACTTACTATGCTGTAAGTACTTTAAGGCCCGGGCTTTATAGTTAACCACTAGGAGTTCTCATAAACACATGAGACAACTACCTTAATGACGACTTACTATGCTGTAAGTACTTTAAGGCCCGGGCTTTATAGTAAACCACTAGAAGTTCTCATAAACACACGAGACTACTACCTTAATGGTGTTTAAGGTCCGGGCTTTATAGTTCGGACCACTATTAGGTACAATTAATGGAAATTAACTGTTCTTTCACACTAGCCGTGTGTAGGACGCACTATGTAAGAGTAGAGTTAGATTGAAAAATGCCGGGATTTCAACCACGGACCCTTTGAAAACAGTATAATAGTTTAAACATTTAAACTGATAACAAGCAATATATCAGGAACTGCTAATGCCATACCAATACTAATCTATATAAATTCTGTGCTTTAACGTGATTTTCTGCATCGGAATTTGTCCCTCTCCTACAGTTTACCAATTATGGAAGTTATTCAAAATGAAGGACTTCCGAGGTTATTAAAAAACATTAAAATACATATCGAGTTCTTTGCAATTTGTCTTAAATACGTGGTAATTTTAAAAAAATGTTAGATATTTTTTAAGAAAATAAAACATTTAAAATAATTTTCAATAATGTTTCTTGTTTAATCTTTGGAAGAAGCTGAGAGATTTATCGATTTTTTTTTTTTTTTTTTTTTTTTTGAGTCATACTGTTTACAGAAACCAGAAAGCTTTGTTCTAAAAATATATTTTTGGCGGGAAGTCTAAAAACATTGTGCAAAATACAACTCTTCAGGTTCGCAATAAGCCCGGAAACAAAAGAATTTCATCATTAACTTTGAGGTTTGAATAACACCAAACAATTTTCAGAGTAAAACCCTATAAATCATTTTCAACATTTTTATTACACACCTCTTTCTTTTATTTCCCATACAACACAAAAATACGACTTGTAGAGAATATAGTGGCAGACAACCAAACAGCAATTTATGGCATTTTTGTCACTTTGCAACTCATGGGCGGGACCCACATCGTGTAAATAAATCTACAGCGTCTGAGAGGCAGGAAATAACGTTGCGGATACATTGGCGGACATGTCGTAGCTTACTTATCATAAACTATAGCCCAACACACCACAGCTAGGCTTCTACATAATCCATGTACAACATGTTCAACGTATTCCATGGTTAATCGCTAAGTTGTTGTCCTACACCACAATAGATGTACTCGAATTTACGTACTCCAACGAAAATAAACCATATCGGACGATGAATGAAATGATGTTCAAATGAGTACAGGGTACATAGAGCTTAGAGTAACCAGACATTCATCTTTCAGGATAAGAGAAAACCTCCAACGTTAAGTCATATCGGACGATGAATGAATTGATGTTCAAATGAGTACAGGGTACATAGAGTAACCAGACATTCATCTTTCAGGATAAGAGAAAACCTCCAACGTTAAGTCATATCGGACGATGAATGAAATGATGTTCAAATGAGTACAGGGTACACAGAGCTTAGAGTAACCAGACATTCATCTTTCAGGATAAGAGAAAACCTCCAACGTTAAGTCATATCGGACGATGAATGAAATGATGTTCAAATGAGTACAGGGTACATAGAGCTTAGAGTTACCAGACATTCATCTTTCAGGATAAGAGAAAACCTCCAACGTTAAGTCATATCGGACGATAAATGAAATGATGTTCAAATGAGTACAGGGTACATAGAGCTTAGAGTTAGCAGACATTCATCTTTCAGAATAAGAGAAAACCTCCAGCGTTAAGTCATATCGGACGATGAATGAAATGATGTTCAAATAAGTACAGGGTACATAGAGCTTAGAGTTACCAGACATTCATCTTTCAGGATAAGAGAAAACCTCCAACGTTAAGTCATATCGGACGATGAATGAAATGATTTTCAAATGAGTACAGGGTACATAGAGCTTAGAGTTACCAGACATTCATCTTTCAGGATAAGAGAAAACCTCCAACGTTAAGTCATATCGGACGATGAATGAAATGATGTTCAAATGAGTACAGGGTACATAGAGCTTAGAGTTACCAGACATTCATCTTTCAGGATAAGAGAAAACCTCCAACGTTAAGTCATATCGGACGATGAATGAAATGATTTTCAAATGAGTACAGGGTACATAGAGCTTAGAGTTACCAGACATTCATCTTTCAGGATAAGAGAAAACCTCCAACGTTAAGTCATATCGGACGATGAATGAATTGATGTTCAAATAAGTACAGAGTACATAGAGCTTAGAGTAACCAGACATTCATCTTTCAGGATAAGAGAAAACCTCCAACATTAAGTCATATCGGACGATAAATGAAATGATGTTCAAATGTGTACAGGGTACATAGAGCTTAGAGTTAACAAACATTTCTCTTTCTGGATAAGAGAAAACCTCCAACGTTAAGTCATATCGGACGATGAATGAAATGATGTTCAAATGTGTACAGGGTACATAGAGCTTAGAGTTACCAAACATTCATCTTACAGGATAAGAGAAAACCTCCAACGTTAAGTCATATCGGACGATAAATGAAATGATGTTCAAATGTGTACAGGGTACATAGAGCTTAGAGATAACAAACATTTATCTTTCTGGATAAGAGAAAACCTCCAACGTTAAGTCATATCGGACGATGAATAAAATGATGTTCAAATGTGTACAGGGTACATAGAACTTAGAGTTACCAAACATTTATCTTCCAGGATAAGCGAAAACCTCCAACGTTAAGTCATATCGGACGATGAATAAAATGATGTTCAAATGGGTACAGGGTACATAGAGCTTAGAGTTACCAGACATTCATCTTTCAGGATAAGAGGAAATCTCCAACGTTAAGTAATATCGGACGATGAATAAAATGATGTTCAAATAAGTACAGGGTACATAGAGCTTAGAGTTACCAGACATTCATCTTTCAGGATAAGAGAAAACCTCCAACGTTAAGTCATATCGAACGATGAATGAAATGATGTTCAAATGAGTACAGGGTACATAGAGCTTAGAGATACCAGACATTCATCTTTCAGGATAAGGGAAAATCTCCAACATTAAGTCATATCGGACGATGAATGAAATGATGTTCAAATAAGTACAGGGTACATAGAGCTTAGGGTTACCAGACATTCATCTTTCAGGATAAGAGAAAACCTCAATCGTTAGGTCATATCCGACGATGAATGAAGTGATGTTAACATGAGTACAGGGTACATAGAGCTTAGAGTTACCAGACATTCATCTTTCAGGATAAGGGAAAATCTCCAACATTAAGTCATATCGGACGATGAATGAAATGATGTTCAAATGAGTACAGGGTACATAGAGCTTAGAGTTACCAGACATTCATCTTTCAGGATAAGAGAAAACCTCCAACGTTAAGTCATATCGAACGATGAATGAAATGATGTTCAAATGAGTACAGGGTACATAGAGCTTAGAGTTACCAGACATTCATCTTTCAGGATAAGAGAAAACCTCCAACGTTAAGTCATATCGGACGATGAATGAAATGATGTTCAAATGAGTACAGGGTACATAGAGCTTAGAGTTACCAGACATTCATCTTTCAGGATAAGAGAAAACCTCCAACGTTAAGTCATATCGAACGATGAATGAAATGATGTTCAAATGAGTACAGGGTACATAGAGCTTAGAGTTACCAGACATTCATCTTTCAGGATAAGAGAAAACCTCCAACGTTAAGTCATATCGAACGATGAATGAAATGATGTTCTAATGAGTACAGGGTACATAGAGCTTAGAGTTACCAGACATTCATCTCTCAGGATAAGGGAAAATCTCCAACGTTAAGTCATATCGGACGATGAATGAAGTGATGTTAACATGAGTACAGGGTACATAGAGCTTAGAGTTACCAGACATTCATCTTTCAGGATAAGAGAAAACCTCCAACGTTAAGTCATATCGGACGATGAATGAAATGATGTTCAAATGAGTACAGGGTACATAGAGCTTAGAGTTACCAGACATTCATCTTTCAGGATAAGAGAAAACCTCCAACGTTAAGTCATATCGGACGATGAATGAAATGATGTTCAAATGAGTACAGGGTACATAGAGCTTAGAGTTACCAGACATCCATCTTTCAGGATAAGAGAAAACCTCCAACGTAAAGTTATATCGGACGATGAATGAAATGATGGTCAAATGAGTACAGGGTACATACAGCTTAGAGTTACCAGACATTCATCTTTCAGGATAAGAGAAAACCTCCAACGTTAAGTCATATCGGACGATGAATTTAATGATGGTCAAATGAGTACAGGGTACATACAGCTTAGAGTTACCAGACAGTCATCTTTCAGGATAAGAGAAAACCTCCAACGTTAAGTCATATCGGACGATGAATGAAATGATGGTCAAATGAGTACAGGGTACATACAGCTTAGAGTTACCAGACATTCATCTTTCAGGATAAGAGAAAACCTCCAACGTTAAGTCATATCGGACGATGAATAAAATGATGTTCAAATGAGTACAGGGTACATAGAGCTTAGAGTTACCACACATTCATCTTTCAGGATAAGAGAAAACCTCCAACGTTAAGTCATATCGGACGATGAATGAAATGATGTTCAAATGAGTACAGGGTACATAGAGCTTAGAGTTAGCTGACATTCATCTTTCAGGATAAGAGAAAATCTCCAACGTTAAGTCATATCGAACGATGAATGAAATGATGTTCAAATGAGTACAGGGTACATAGAGCTTAGAGTTACCATTTATCTTTCAGGACAAGAGAAAACCTCCAACGTTAAGTCATATCGGACGATGAATGAAATGATGTTCAAATGAGTAAAGGGTACATAGAGCTTAGAGTTAACAAACATTCATCTTTCAGGATAAGAGAAAACCTCCAACGTTAAGTCATATCGGACGATGAATGAAATGATGTTCAAATGAGTAAAGGGTACATAGAGCTTAGAGTTACCAGACATTCATCTTTCAGGATAAGAGAAAACCTCCAACGTTAAGTCATATCGGACGATGAATGAAATGATGTTCAAATGAGTACAGGGTACATAGAGCTTAGAGCTACCAGATATTCATCTTTCAGGATAAGAGAAAACCTCCAACGTTAAGTCATATCGAACGATGAATGAAATGATGTTCAAATGAGTACAGGGTACATAGAGCTTAGAGTTACCAGACATTCATCTTTCAGGATAAGAGGAAATCTCCAACGTTAAGTAATATCGGACGATGAATAAAATGATGTTCAAATAAGTACAGGGTATCTAGAGCTTAGAGTTATCAGACATTCATTTTTCAGGATAAGAGAAAATCCCCAACATTAAGACATCGGAGATTAGGCCCGGCCCTGTAGCGCAGGTTGGAGCATGTCTGCCTCACATTCAAAAGGTAACTAGTTCGAATCTGAGTCAGGGTGAGTTATCTGCATAGGGGTTTTTCCGGGGTTTTCGCTTATCCGGAAAGATGAATGTCTACATAGTAATTAGGATGAGCCCTAAATATAGTGTAAGAATTCATAAATAGGATGCTACTGATGCCTACGTTGGGAATAAGTTACTATCGAGAAAAACAAAAGTTATTAAAAACATAAAAGGTACTTATTTTTGTCAAATATAAAGTGAAAACAGAAATGGCTGAATACTTAAACATTATTAAAATTGCCTCATTATGCAAACTGACTGGAACTATCGCAAACTAGTGGTTAAGCGTCTATTAAAAATGCCAGAATGGGCAAATTGGCGTCACTGATTCCAGGGAGAAATACGCACAGGTCAGTAGTCAAGAGCCGAAAAGAGTGACGTAATGGTGCGTATTGTAGGGGGAAGACTCCACCTTTCTGACGTCACGGCCGAATATGCCAAGGTCAAGGTGAGATAGGTTAGCATTTTTATCGCTTAGGTTTTTTGTGAATGTCTGGCAACAGTAGCCGCCTGCCGGGAAAACAAGGAAACATGTATCGCTGTGTAAGAACCCTGCTGCCTAGTGAGACCAGACGTGCAGAAGGAAGCAACCGCTACCACGTATTCCATAGAAGGGAGCTGTTAACTCGTGGAACCCCGTTTGGACAGCTCTATACCTATCAAATATGTTCCTTATATACTGAATACTGTAGTTCTAGGTATTCCAAAAGTGCAATTTCTGAACTGGATTCATTTTTGCATAACTAGGGGAATTATTGCATTCTACCCCAGTTCGATACCGATAAATCACTAAACGACAATGCTTTTATTTCAAATAACATTTGTGTAGCATAAGGCATTTCCAATTTATCCGTTATTAATGGTTCAGACTTTTCAACACTTTTCGATTTAAAGAATTTTCGATTTTCAGCTGTCTCTCGTGGTTGCAGGTCTGACAGCTTTTCATTTGTTACTGTTCCCTTTGCATCTATAAGTAAATATTTCTGTAAAAGTTTATCTCAGTTAAAATTTAGTGCACATAAAAATAATTCCATACCACACATTAAAGAAATTCGTGTGAATTTAACATATTAGCTTTTTAAAATGATTCCAAAGCCTTTTGGCAAATAAAATTTATTTGTAGAAATCTATCTCATTAAATGTTACTAACCACAAAAATCCTAAAAGAAGGATTAAACACTGCCTCGAAGATCGCTGTACATCTAATTAAAATATAAATGCCAAATTATTTTATTTCGAAGCATCAACACTTCCTGAAATATTCATTATTTTATATTTGAACTTCTCCGCGATTTCCAATTTTAAATGCTTTGCAATTTCTTATCTCTCAATAAATTCTCAAATAAATATTAAAAGCAGAAGCATTATTAACAGTGAAGTATTCTTCATATTTTAGTTTGATTTATGAGTCACTATGTTTACACTCAAACTTCACTTACTTGTATAATTGAAACGTTTTCAAGATCATTCGATCTCATCCTCAGCTGTTTGGTGACTAAATGAACCTTCCTCTTCTTCCACTACTACGGAGCTCCGATCACTCTGCCATCTGGTGTTAGGGGCACTAAGTTTTAATACTTCATTTAATGCCGCGATTTCAAAATTTATAACTTCATCACGGTTTTTGTTTATGAATATTTTTCCCAAATATCCAATTCTATAGGTGTACTTAAAGATTTTAACAGTTTAATGTTGTGGTTTTCTGTCCAAAAATGGTGTGAAACTGCAGATTTTTCTGTTTGTTTCAACTTAATGTTCCTCTGGTGTTCTTTTTGTCTGGTTAACAAGTTAGTCTTAGTTTTTCCTATGTAGCTTTTTTCACAGGTTTCACAATTTATCTGATAAATTCCTGATTTCAAATTGTTGGGGATTGTATTTTTCAGTGGTTTATTTAGCAGGTTCCTCAGACTGAATTTGTTTTGGGGTGCTAGTTTTAAGTTTAGTCTTTTGAAGATTCGTTCAAATTTTCTAAAAACCCATGGATGGTAGGTGAATTTTCTATATTGCCAATTTGTGTTTTTAAGTGGCGTGAGAGTGGTATTTTTTGATATTATCTTCAGTTTTTCTTTTCTCTTCATCATGTTCCTTATGATGGCTGGGTTGAATCCATTTAATACCGCTATGTCTTTTATGTGTTGTTGTTCTTTCAAAAATTCATTCTGACTCAGTGGGAGAAGAGGAAGGAAGAAGAGGAAGGTTCATTTAGTCACCAAACAGCTGAGGATGAGATCGAATGATCTTGAAAACGTTTCAACTATACAACAAGTAAGTGAAGTTTGAGTGTAAACATAGTGACCCATAAATCAAACTCAAATATAAAAATTCTCACATGTTACAGAACATAACGAAATATTCAAATAGATGTTCAATGATTGGCAGAGCAACTATCAGGTCCTTATAATAAACTGACGTAAATTTAATTACATCCGTTTCAACTGAAACAGCGATTCCTTAAGCTATACAGTGATCCATATACACCCGAACAATTTCAATAGGTCATAACTTTTGAACCAATAATAGGACACACGCACAACTTTGGGAGAATATAACACACAATTGGTAGATTACATTACACTATTTACATCTCAGAGAAAATGTTGGAAGTATGCTCCACCAGCATCTATACATGTTTGTACTCGTCTCACGATATTCTTTAAAGTTTTACGGAGAGTATCCTCGCCATTGTTACTTATTTCGGTTCAAATGGATTCCTTGAGAAGATATATTGTCCGTGGCCTATTCTTGTATACTCTAATTTTTGGATACCCACACAAGAAAAAATCCAGTGAGGTTTAGGTCAGGGGATCTGGGGGCCACAGACCTTTTGAGATTATTCGATTATCAAAGAAACTGGTTACAAGTTCCATGGTGTCATTAGATGTATGGCACGTTGCTACATTTTGCTAGAAATAACCTTCTCTCTATTCGATATCATCTCCGTAAAACTAAAGAGAATATGCTGAGACGAGTACAAACATGTATAGATGCTGGTGGAGGAAGAGTTATATATGGATCGCAATATAAAGCAACACATGTGGCTAGAGTTTTGGGGGCAATTTTTTTTTATTGATCGATCAGCAGTACAATGCTTTACAGATCAGAGTGAAAAGAGGGTAACAGAAAAATCCATTAAAGAACAATAACACTCAGGGGTAGGCTAACAGGCCGCCCCCTAACTACATTGTTAGAACTCCAATAATACACTCTGAGAAATTATGTCAATATTGAAGGTGTAAGACAGACATCAAGCACTAGAATCACTCGAATCAGATGTATCACTTAGAAACAGGTCCTGTGGTAGTCTCCTCTTCAAGCGTGAGGGCTGGCGCGTGCGGACGCCGATGTTATAATGCACAGCTCCTGGAACTTCTTGCAGCGTAGAAAACAAATGACGAGCGATCCTGCAAATGTAGTCGTGAAGAGGTAACAGTCCTAGTTCGTGATGGAGCTGCTGATTACGGATGAACCATGGAGCGCTGGTAGCGATGCGCATGAAGCGATTCTGTATAGCTTGAAGACGACGCAGATGACATGTGTGCGCAGCCCCCCATACTTGGCAGGCATAAGTAATAAGCGGACGAACGAGTGATTTGTAGAGTAACAATGAAGACTGAGGCCGAGGCTGGAATGGCGATGCAACAGAGGTGAAAGTTTTGAAAGTCGCCCGGAGGCCAGTGATATAAGACGATCAATATGAGCACGGCAGGTCAGTCGAGAGTCCAAAACCACTCCAAGGTATTTAACGGGAGTTGAAGCGGGGAGCCAAGGGACATTGTTCCTGTAGAGACACAACGGAGGAACCGCAGTATATCGGCGAAGAGTGAAGATTTTAGCTTCGGTTTTCTCAGGGTTGAAAGAGATCCGCCAAGTGCTGAACCAATGAGTTAGGCGATCTCAAGAGAGCTGTACTACTTGTGCGTGCTGGAGATTAACATGAGAATAATATAGAACTGTGTCATCAGCGTAAAGAGCTAAAGAAGTCGGAGCTAAGTCAGGAATATCAGAAATGTATATATTAAATAGAGTCGGGGCCAAGATAGAACCCTGTGGGACACCTGCGGTAATATTACGTGGGGATGAAAGCTTTCCACCAATGCGTACTGAAAAGCTGCGGTCGTACAGCAAACTGTGGATTAGATGTGATATGTAATTAGGAAGACCGATGCGGTAGAGCTTAAGGAGCAAACCATCATGCCAAACCTTGTCGAATGCCTGTGCCACAACAAGGAAAACAGCCGTGGTATACTGATGGGCCTCGAAGACGTGAACAACTGACTGAGTTAATCGTAAAAGCTGATGGGTAGTGGAATGTTTGTGACGAAATCCAAATTGATAAGGCGGAGGGAGCAAAAATGCGACCTGCTATGTTGAGAGCATATTGACGTATCCAGAAGTATGGCTGACATAGTAAAGTGTTGACAGCGGTAGAGCGGAACTAACTCCCATCATGTGATTTACTCCATGTAGAGAAGATATTCTATCTCCGATTGGCGTTATATATAAAATCGCCTCCTACTGCACGGAAGTGGGGTAGCAATGAATTCTAATCCAGCCAAGGTAGGATAGAACCGTGTCCAAGTGAGACAAGAATGCTCCTTGTTGTCCATTATTTTTCAGTAATAATAACTACACTAAACATTTAACTTTACAAAATAAATACAAGAAGCTAATAACAGACACTGTAACACTAAAGCGCACATAGAAAATAAACACCCAGAAACAAAGAACGAAAAAGAAGATCCTCCATGTAATCCCTTTCCAAACAAACAGCCCGAGTTTTTCTCCCCTAGATTAATGCGGATTTTTGCTTTCATAAACTAGATAATCCCACTTTCCTGCTTCTATTGAAACGCATACAGCTAAAAATACTGCAAGTGCTGTAACACCGAGACAAAATTATTTAAAACTATCTTACGATACAGTATTACATGAAGTGAGAGAGAATTAACTGGGGGTATCACTGGGCCACCCTGTCCCAGGGGATATAAATGTGGGACCTGGTCCTCCAGGTTGGGGGTTGGGCGTGGGGCTAACGACCCCACACCGTAAAACAAATCATGTTGAGAAGCCAACGGCGGAGCCTCGGATTGGTCTGAATAAACGGAAACGACTGGCTAAGGAACTGGACTTGAATTTTGGTACGTGGAATGTTAGAACACTTCTCAAAAGTGGAACACTGGCAACATTAATTTCCCAGCTACAACAATATAGACTCAACGTGGCTGCACTACAAGAGACAAGATGGCAGGGGAAAGATATAATGGACATAAGATCCCATACACTGTTTTATAGTGGTAAAGAGAAAGGAACAAGGGAATTTGGCGTGGCCTTCATAGTAGATAGTAAAATCAAAAAGAATATATTGGACTTCAAGCCCATTAATGAAAGAATATGTACTTTAAGAATAAAAACAAAGTTTTTCAATGTAAGCTTTATAAATGTGCATGCCCCTACGGAAGAAAAAACAGAAGTAGAAAAGGAAATGTTTTACCAGGAATTGGAGGAAATATATGATGAATGTCCGATGAATGACATTAAAATAATAATGGGTGACTTAAATGCAAAAGTGGGCAGAGAAGAGATATACAGAGGAACAATAGGAAGACATAGCTTACACCAAACGTCAAATGATAACGGACAGAGATTAGTGCTTTTTGCAGCTGGGAAGAATATGGTCATAGCCTCCACATGTTATCCGCATAAAGAGATACATAAGCATACGTGGAAGTCACCAGATGGATTAACAAACAACCAGATAGACCACGTTTTGATTGACAAAAGAAATGCGAGAAATATACTAGATGTGAAATCATGCAGAGGAGCAAACTGTGATAGTGATCATTTTTTGGTCAAGATTAAATTTAGAAGTAAAATCTCCTATAAGAAAACGGAACGAGTTGAAGTTCCAAAGAAACTTAATATAGAAGAATTTCAAAACAAAGAAACTATCCAAAAGTATCAACAATATATAAAGGAAGAACTTGAAAGTATGGAATCAAGCACAATAGAAGGAAAATGGATAAAAATGAAGAAAGTTTTTTGGGAAGGAGCAGAACAGATAGTTGGATATGAACCAAAGAAAGGTAATAAACAATGGTTTGATGAAGAATGTAAAAAAGCAATAGATGAGAAAAATGGGGCATATAAAAAATGGATAGAAAGGCCAACAAGACAAAAAAGAGGAGAATATGAGAAGCTGCGGAAAACAGCAGATAAGCTATGTAGACGGAAGAAAAGAATTTATTTAGGTAAACAGATAACAGAAATTGAAGAAAATATCAAAACCAAACAATTTAAAAAAGCATACAGAGAAGTGGGAATGATTAATAAGGAATTCAAACCACGAACAAACTTAATAAGAGGAAGAAACAATGAAATAGTGTCAAATGAAGAAGAAATAAGGAACAGATGGAAACAATATTTTCAAGAACTCCTGAACACCCCCATAGAAGAACGAAATATGGAATTAACACCAGAACAAGGAAGCGAAATAGAACCAAAACAGTTGCAGACGGAAGATGAACCACCAGACCAATTAGATGTAGCGATAGCCATTCAGAAGATGAAAAATAATAAATCACCAGGTATAGATGGCATTCCGGCCGAAATGTATAAAAGGGGAGGACAGACATTATTAAAAGCAATGCATGAGTTAATTACACAGATATGGGAAGAAGAAACGATACCAACAGACTGGAAGAAAAATTTAATAGTACCTATATACAAAAATAAAGGAGACAAACTACAGTGCCAAAATTATAGGGGAATCTCATTGTTATGTACAGGCTATAAAATATTAACTTCACTCATAAATAATAGACTTCAGAAATATACAGAAAGTATAATTGGGGAGTATCAGGCAGGCTTTAGGCCTGGGAGATCAACCATTGACCAGATATTCATAGTTAAAAATATATTAGAAAAAGCATGGGAGCATAATATCGAAATACATCAAATATTTATAGATTTCCAAAAAGCGTATGACAGCATTAAAAGAGGGAAGTTACTCTCTATAATGGGAAGTTTTGGAATACCAAAGAAACTGATTAGTTTAACGGAAGCAACAATGGTAGAGCTCAAATACCATGTTAAAATAGGAACAAGTATAACAGATGAGTTTGAAGTACATTGCGGTTTGAAACAGGGAGATGGGCTGGCACCTACCCTTTTTAACATAGCATTGGAATATGTTATTAGACAAATGCACGTACGAACAAACTCAACAATTTTCTATAAGTCAGTACAATTAATAGGGTACGCAGATGATATTAATATAATGGGAAGAACGAGGACAGCAGTATCTGAAGCATACAGAGAATTAAAAGAAGGAGCAAAAACAATAGGCCTGGAAATTAACATATCTAAAACAAAAGCCATGATACAAAGAAGGAGAAGAAAGTATACAGGAACACTGGAAATGGACCAACATAACATAGATATAGTAAGGAACTTTAAATATCTGGGAACAATAATTAACAACAATAACGATGAATCGGCAGAAATAAAAACAAGAATCTTAATGGCTAATAAAGTTTATTACTCACTTCACGCAATACTTAGATCTAAACAAATCCATAGGAACAACAAAATTAGGTTATACAAAACATTAATAAAACCAGTACTGTGCTATGGAAGTGAAACATGGGTATTGACACAGAATTTGGAAGATGCCCTAAAAACTTTTGAAAGAAAGATTCTGAGGAAAATATACGGACCAATACAGGAAGGAGGGCAATGGCGTATAAGATGGAATGAAGAATTGTACAGCATATATAAAGATATAAATATTGTTCAGGATATTAAAATCAGGAGGATGAGATGGGCAGGTCATATAATAAGAATGGAAGAAGGAAGAATACCAAAAAGAGTCCTTAATGGTAAATTCTACAACACAAGAGCAGTAGGAAGACCGAGAATGAGATGGGAAGATGCCATACAGAGAGACACACAACATATATTGGGAATACGAGGGTGGAGGAAGAGAGCTGAAGATAGAGAGGAATGGAGGCACCTGCTGAAGGAGGCCAAGGCCCAGAAGGGGCTGTAGCGCCACTCGAGAAGAAGAAGAGAGAGAATTAATGTCACATTTTCCTTATCCTTGTACCAGTACGTACACAGTACATTGTAAACGCATCATAATTTGCTATAAGATTGATTCTGTCCTTAGTACAGAGGTGAATAAAATAGACCAAAGCACCCGTTTGTATCACTCCGCGGCCCCGTATGTCGGCAGTAACAGATTTTCGCTACCTATGAACGTTTTACACCACTAAAATTACATATTTATTAGAAATATATATATATACATATATACATATATAAATAACTCATGTCACTGCTACTTACGTCATCTCCATTCCTGTAATCTGAGCTGTAAATTGGGAGTTCTAACCTCACTAATTGTAGATTTTTCTTTACGTACGACGCAAATACTTGAAACTGACACATCGGTAAATTTCGGATGTTAATTTTACTACTTCATCGATAGCAAGTTCTGGATATTTGTCACAGAACTTGTTAAACAGTATTATCTTTTCACCACCTCGTAACTTAATAATTATTTATTTATGTATTTATTGGTGCTACAACAAAGCAATGATCCATTACAGTAACTACATACATAATAATTTACAAACATATACATATGTTTGTATATATATGTATAAGTATAAGTATAGTGAGTGAGTGTGTGGTGTTTTAGGGCCCGTCGACAACAAGGTCATTCGGGCCCTATAAGTATATATATATGAGATATGTACATTATGCGCAATTTATCTTGAGCGTTCGTCTCCCAAGTCCACACTCGGTAGGTTTCGGCTAACTCCGTGAACCAGATGATAACTTACATGAAATGCGCTATACTAGTACACTACAATTGTATACTCTGACATCTAGTGACTAATATGCTAAGCTTTTACGCGCGTTCTTTGTTTTCTGTGTGCATTCGTTTTGTGCAAGTTTGAGGTTAATTACTACAGCTTAACCAGTTTGTAATTATGACTGAGGGCACACCAAACTCATCATCATATGTACCTTCCGAGCAACGAACTCCGCCTCGGATACATGCACGTACAGTCGTGCATAGTGATGGCCGCAAAATAATAGCGAAAGTTGCAGAAAGTTGTGATATAGAAAAGGATAACAACCAGCTAATGTTCCCACACAGCAAATCTGCTTACACAGGAAAAAGCGTCAGCACTGTCAGGCGTTTTGTACATCTTATCCCAATGAATCTCCAAAAAACACCAGGAAAAAGCAGGCAAGGCTGTGATCTGTGTATGGTAATAACTAATAGTGTTTCCTTTCTTTCTTTCTTTCTTTCTTTCTTTCTTTCTTTCTTTCTTTCTTTCTTTCTTCTTTTCCCTTCAATCCTTACCTTTTTGGCTTCCTCCTTTTCCTTATATCTTGGTCTTTTATATTTCTTTTTCTCTTGTTCTGAGTCCTTTGTATATTTCTACATAGCTTTCTATTTCCCTCCATTACCAAAGCTACACCGGTATTTAATAAAGGCCAACAAACCTATGTTGTGGATGTTATGGTTCTCGAAAGTGGACACACTATTATTCGTTTACCTCCGTATAACTGTGATCTGAATGCAGTTGAACTGGCGTGGGCAAAAATAAAGAACGTTTTCAGAGGACACAACGTTACTGGTGATATGTCACCCACAAATCTGCAGAAACTTGCTATAGAAGCATTCTCTTCTGTAACTGCGACAGATTGGGAAGGATACTGCAAGAACTGGAAATGAAATATTGGAGAAATAATGGCGTAATAGAAAATACGATTGCTGAAATTATCAACAGATCAGAGGATACTAGCGATGAAACTGATGCAGTGGACTCAGAAATCGAAGGATCACAAAGCGAATGAGTGAGTATTTATGGCTGTCATATTTACTGTTTTTATGTGTTTCATAAATAGTAAGTATATAAACATACAGCTTATAGGATCGAGTTCAATTTAATGTTTGTCCACAGATATCACACTTGCGGTGCATATCTTCGCTTATCTTACACGCTATTTTGCTGAACTGTGTTTTTCAAGGTTGACCACACTGCGGAAACAAAAGAGCGTTAGCTCTCGCAACTTCCCCTAGTAAAAGCGGGCATTAAACACTACACTACACATTTCTACCCGCACTACACCGTAAATCCAGCGTTCTTCTCATCTTGCGCGTACTGTAACTTAATAATTATTTATGTATTTATTTGTGCTACAACAAAGCAATGATCCATTACAGTAACTACATACATAATAATTTACAAACATGGTTGAAATATAAAAGTAAGAAAAGGGACAACGCAAAATGTAATACAAAAAACTAAGACTAAACATACACAAATTTAAGTGCAATTCAAAGAGTAACAAACAAGAATACAAAAAAAAAGACTATAACAAAACAAAAAAGAAACTATATATAATCGAAGACAAGACATTGGTAACTCTGTTATCATTAAACGTAAATAACACAATTGAAAATCACATGCCGTTAATTCCTGCATAAATCGTTCCTTAAATTGCTTGTAGGAGAAACTATGATCCAGTTCTATTTTAGAAGAGAGTTCATTGTACTTGGCACATAACCTTAAAATAGGGGAACTTTTATGCGATGACGTTTTTGGTGTGTAACAACAATACTCACTTGTTCCGATACTGTTTTTTTTAGTTCATTTAATAGATCGGTCAGCAATAATACTTTCTTTGCAGATCTGGGAGAACAGATACAAAATAATCATAGAGTAATAACATCATAGAGGTAGGACAGTGTGCCTTCTCTTAACTAATACAAATGTGGCACTGAACTAATAAAATGGTATACATATTTCAATAGTGAGAATTTATACAGCGGAAAAGAAGAATAGAAAAGCAAATGTGAAGGAGAAGTGTCATCACTGTAAAGCAGATCCTGTGATAGTCGTCGCTTCAGTCGCGTTGGTCGGCGTCTTCGGACGCCGATGTTATACGTCACAGCTCCTGGAACGTGGCGTAGATTGTAGAAGAAGCGTCGAGAAGTCTGTCGGATGAAATGGTGGAGAGGAAGAAGTCCCAGCTAATGATGCAGCTGTTGGTTGCGGACAAACCAAGGAGCATTGATGGCGATTCGCAGGAATCTACTCTGGATGACCTCGGGAAGCAAGCCAAGTGAAAAGACGATTAGAAATTGACATTTCGGGAGTGTGCATCTCTCCCATCATCAGGATATTTATCAAATGTTATAACCACAAATGTATCGCTGGATATAACACAAATCAAAGACAAAACGCTATCAAAATTCGCACCACTGAACAAAAGACTGTCCTCAGTAAATCAAATGCCTGTGCAGGAAAGGGAAGGACCATCGTTACCAGAATAAACGAACATGAACGGAGCATTCGTTTAATGCAACCTGAGAAGTCTGGGCTGGCAGAGCATTGTTTTGATAACGACCATAGAGCCAAGTTCCGGGAGACGACCATCTTGGCAAAATGCAACAGTTACTGAGAGCGGAGAATAAAGGAGGCTTTGGCGATTTCCTCCGAGAGGAGCATGCTTAATCGTGATGCTGGATTTCAGTTCAGCTCCTCTTGGAAACCGGCCTTAAAAATGGAACGTCGACTTGAGAAGCACAGATCAATGGAGCTTCATAATCAAGTTAAGTAGTTACGTTTCTCTGACCCAATTATTTTTCTATACTCACGCCATCTCATGACCTGGCATTCGATTTATTGAGGACAGTCTTTTGTTCAGTGGTGCCAATTTTGATAGTGTTTTGTCTTGTTTGTATTTGTGCTGTATCCAGTGATTCATTTGTGGTTATAACATTTTTTATAATTATTTATTGATCGATCAGCAGTACAAAGCTTTACAGATCAGAGTGAAAAGAAGATAACAGAACAATAAATTAAAGAACAATAACACTCCGGGGTAGGCTACCAGGCCGCCCCCTAATTACATTAAGTTAGAACTCCAATAAAGCACAATAATACACTCTGAGGAATTAAGTCAATATTGCAGATGTAAGACATCAAGCACTTAATCAGTCCTGTGGTAGTCTCCTCTTTAAGCGTGAGCGCTGGCGCGTGCGGACGCTGATGTTATAATACACAGCTCCTGGAACTTCTTGCAGCGTGAAAAAGAAACGACGGGCGATCCTGCGAATGTAGTCGTGAAGAGGTAACAGTCCTAGTTTGTGTTGGAGCTGCTGATTACAAATGAACCATGGAGCGTTGGTAGCGATGCGCATGAAGCGATTCTGTATAACCTGAAGACGACGCAGATGACATGTGTGTGCGGCCCTCCACACTTGGCAGGCATAAGTAATAAGCGGACGAACGAGTGAGTTGTAGAGTAACAATGAAGACTGTAGGCCGAGGCTGGAACGGCGATGCAACAGAGGTGAGAGTTTTTAAAATCGCCCGGAGGCCACTGATATAAGACGATCGATATGAGCACGTCAGGTCAGTCGAGAGTCCAAAAGCACTCCAAGGTATTTAACGGGAGCTGTAGTGGGGAGCCAAGGGACATTGTTCCTGTAAAGACACAACGGAGGAAGCGGAGTATATCGGCGAAGAGTGAAGATTTTAGCCTCGGTTTTTTGAGGACTCAAAGAAATCCACAGTTTATAACATTTGACAAATGTCCTGATAAAGAGAGAGATGCACACCCCCGAAACGTCGATTTCTAATCGTGTTTTCACCTGGCTTGCTTCCCGAGAATAACTTGAGCATATTTATTTACTCAATTCGCGTCTTTTTTCCCATTCTCTATTCTTGAGATGACAGCCAAGGTTGTCATGACAACTATTCCCATCAATTTCGTTGATAGAGTCAGTTCTAACAACAACGATGGGTGATGTTGTGGCCATTAAACATCGCCGACCTGCTTAATCGAGTGATGAATATGGAATATCCGTTACATGTGGCAACATAAGGCTGTTCATTCAATTCATTGTTCCATGAAGCACAATGGAATCCGGCTTTCGACATTATCGAATTTTGAAAGAATGAAACGGAACAAAACAGAGAGCCAGAAATAGGGGGAATGGCCAATTACCGATAACAATGTTTGCTTCGACAAATATCACCACCCCTGCCTTTAGATCTCGTATTTTAATCCGTATTTTTAATGTTTTCAAGCCCTCCTAAAGTCAGTCAGTATTTCAACCGAAGCGCAGCAGAAAATCAAGACTTTTTGAACAGGGAAAGGAATGAATGTTCAACCATAATACGCGGGCAGTTCAATAAAGAATGGTCATAATTTTTTTACGGCCATAATATTTCGCACTAAAATTCAAACTTATATTCTGTTAGCTTAATGTGAAACAAACACGCCGTAGTAGTTTCATTGTTGGTACTCCTGGTTCCCGCCTGTGAGAACCAGGCAAGCTCAGACATGTTCAGTATCGCCTACCGCTGCAATGGAGATAACACGCGAGGAACAATATACCGCTTTCAAATTCTGCTTTAGTCCCAACAAATCTTCAGTTGAGGCCTATACAAAGTTACAGGAGGCCTATGGAGAGTCTGTTCTTCCCTACAGCTCAGCTCGAAGGTGGTTTAAATGTTTAAAGAGGAGAGACGATCAATTTCAAAGGAAGGTGGACCCGGTGCTCCAGTTACTGCTCTTACGGAAGAAAACATCAACACTGCTGCTGCCATTGTGAGAGAGGATCGACAAATTACCTTAAGATCACTTTCTGAAATACTAAACATTTCATTGGGCGCCACCCACACGTTGGTGACAGAAACATTACACATGAGACGTGTTTGTGTGCGATGGGTTCCAAGACTGTTGATTCCCGAACAAAAGGACATTCGCATGCAGCTCTGCATGCAGTTAAAGTTGATGTTACAGGAAGATCCGGAGTTTCTTTCAAACGTAATCACTGCTGATGAAACTTGGCTACATCATTTTGATCCTGAGAGCAAACACAAAAGCTCAGTGTGGAAATCTCCTTCATCACCAACCCCCCAAAAAAGCAAAAGTGGTTGCTTCTGTTGGGAAAGTTATGATCATCTCATTCTTTGATATTCATGGAATGGTTTATCAGCATGTTGTGCCTACACACACATCAGTAACTGGACAATACTACAGGGATGTCCTGAAAACATTGCAAGTCCATATCAGGCGCAAAAGACCACATTTCCGTGAAGCAGGCTGGATGCTGCACCACGATAATGCGCGGCCGCATATTGCCAATGTTGTTGCTGAATATCTTGCAAAAATCAACGTGAAGTGCATCCCTCACCCTCCCTATAGTCCGGATTTAGCTCCATGTGACTTTTTTCTATTCCCTAACTTGAAGAAACGCCTTCGTGGGAGGCATTATCCATCATCAGAAGCAGTGGTGAAGGCTGCGGAGGCGATTTTGAAGGATCTCTCAAAAATGGTTTCCAGCATGTCTTTGAAGACTGGCAGAAACGCTGGGACAAGTGCATCGCATTCAGGGGAGACTATTTTGAGAAGGACCATCAAAATTATGAGTAAAGGTACGTTGTCAAAGAAGTTATGGCATTCTTTATTGAACAGTCCTCGAATATAACTTATGCATCAAACACCATTTCACCTTGTCCTCCGTGGTCCAGGGGTAACCCAGATTAAAACCTGGTGGAGGGTTATGAAATTTTCCGGACGTAAAAGTCCTTAAAATGGCTTTATTCCGGAAAGGAAATAAAGCCGATGGTACTGAGTTGTAGACTTACGACACTCAAAAGAACCTCAAGACCCATAAAGAGGGCCGAAGGCAGCTTTCTTGCTTCACGATAGTATGCCAATTTGAAGACAAAATGTTGAGCGTCGGTTTGAAGTCTAGAAAATGTAAACTTTATTAAACACATACATTTTGTGGTGTATATTTATCTGATTAACATAAGTAGATACAGAAATAAGGATAGACAGTACACAGGCATGAAAGTATCTGATTGTTTATGTTCTGATTGGACCTTGAATCTGCTCACGGTCAGTTTGTAAAGTGGTTCTGCAGGTCACTTGCAGATTTTCGAGCCAGATCTGGTTAAGGTGACAGACAAGCAGTCTCCAAAACAAGTTCTAATAACCGGCAGGGTGAGATGCATTCTTTCTGTTGTTTTATTTCCAGCCGTAATACTAAAGCAAAACAATTACAACATGAATCATGTACTTGCCCAAAATTTTGTTTTAGCATAAGTTTAAGAGCATCTGTGTGATGTCTTAAACATTCGAAAATTCAGAACAACAAAGAATATTTCCGAAATAGCACGCTTGAAAATGTATTTGAAATATAATTTGTGTTTTAACGAAATCTACACTTTCTTTACAGTAATATGTCTATTTTTTACGGCTTACAAATTACACAAAAGTCTGGAAAGATAGAGTCAGACTGAAAAACTCAATGCTATAGCCAGGATTTGAACCACGGATCTTCTGGTTGCCGTCCAGCCGATCTAACCATTGAGCTACTATGGCTAACGTGCTAACATGATAATATTAAATTCTCCAACTGACTCGTGTTTTTCCCGGTAAACTACTTAGGAGTTCTCATAGACACATGAGACAACTACCTTAATTACGACTTACAACCTGTAACTACTTTAAGGCCCGGACTTTATAGTAAACCACTAGGAGTTCTCATAAACACATGAGACAACTACCTTAATGACAACTTACTATGCTGTAAGTACTTTAAGGCCCGGGCTTTATAGTAAACCACTAGGAGTTCTCATAAACACATGAGACAACTACCTTAATGACAACTTACTATGCTGTAAGTACTTTAAGGCCCGGGCTTTATAGTAAACCACTAGGAGTTCTCATAAACACATGAGACAACTACCTTAATGACAACTTACTATGCTGTAAGTACTTTAAGGCCCGGACTTTATAGTAAACCACTAGGAGTTCTCATAAACACATGAGACAACTACCTTAATGACGACTTACTATGCTGTAAGTACTTTAAGGTCCGGGCTTTATAGTAAACCACTAGGAGTTCTCATAAACACATGAGACAACTACCTTAATGACAACTTACTATGCTGTAAGTACTTTAAGGCCCGGGCTTTATAGTAAACCACTAGGAGTTCTCATAAACACATGAGACAACTACCTTAATGACAACTTACTATGCTGTAAGTACTTTAAGGCCCGGGCTTTATAGTAAACCACTAGGAGTTCTCATAGACACATGAGACAACTACCTTAATTACGACTTACAACCTGTAACTACTTTAAGGCCCGGACTTTATAGTAAACCACTAGGAGTTCTCATAAACACATGAGACAACTACCTTAATGACAACTTACTATGCTGTAACTACTTTAAGGCCCGGACTTTATAGTAAACCACTAGGAGTTCTCATAAACACATGAGACAACTACCTTAATGACAACTTACTATGCTGTAAGTACTTTAAGGCCCGGGCTTTATAGTAAACCACTAGGAGTTCTCATAAACACATGAGACAACTACCTTAATGACAACTTACTATGCTGTAAGTACTTTAAGGCCCGGGCTTTATAGTAAACCACTAGGAGTTCTCATAAACACATGAGACAACTACCTTAATGACGACTTACTATGCTGTACGTGCTTTAAGGTCCGGGCTTTATAGTAAACCACTAGGAGTTCTCATAAACACATGAGACAACTACCTTAATGACAACTTACTATGCTGTAAGTACTTTAAGGCCCGGGCTTTATAGTAAACCACTAGGAGTTCTCATAAACACATGAGACAACTACCTTAATGACAACTTACTATGCTGTAAGTACTTTAAGGCCCGGGCTTTATAGTAAACCACTAGGAGTTCTCATAAACACATGAGACAACTACCTTAATGACAACTTACTATGCTGTAAGTACTTTAAGGCCCGGGCTTTATAGTAAACCACTAGGAGTTCTCATAAACACATGAGACAACTACCTTAATGACAACTTACTATGCTGTAAGTACTTTAAGGCCCGGGCTTTATAGTAAACCACTAGGAGTTCTCATAAACACATGAGACAACTACCTTAATGGCGACTTACTATGCTGTAAGTACTTTAAGACCCGGGCTTTATAGTAAACCACTAGGAGTTCTCATAAACACATGAGACAGCTACCTTAATGACGACTTACTATGCTGTAAGTACTTTAAGACCCGGGCTTTATAGTAAACCACTAGGAGTTCTCATAAACACATGAGACAACCACCTTAATGACGACTTACTATGCTGTAAGTACTTTAAGGCCCGGGCTTTATAGTAAACCACTAGGAGTTCTCATAAACACATGAGACAACTACCTTAATGGCGACTTACTATGCTGTAAGTACTTTAAGACCCGGGCTTTATAGTAAACCACTAGGAGTTCTCATAAACACATGAGACAACTACCTTAATGACGACTTACTATGTTGTAAGTACTTTAAGACCCGGGCTTTATAGTAGACCACTAGGTGTTCTCATAAACACATGAGACAACTACCTTAATGGCGACTTACTATGCTGTAAGTACTTTAAGGCCCGGGCTTTATAGTAAACCACTAGGAGTTCTCACAAACACATGAGACAACTACCTTAATGACGACTTTCTATGCTGTAAGTACTTTAAGACCCGGGCTTTATAGTAAACCACTAGGAGTTCTTACAAACACATGAGACAACTACCTTAATGACGACTTACTATGCTGTAAGTACTTTAAGACCCGGGCCTTATAGTAAACCACTAGGAGTTCTCATAAACACATGAGACAACTACCTTAATGACGACTTACTATGCTGTAAGTACTTTAAGGCCCGGGCTTTATAGTAAACCACTAGGAATTCTCATAAACACATGAGACAACTACCTTAATGACGACTTAAAACGTGTAACTATTTTAAGGCCCGGACTTTATAGTAAACCACTAGGAGTTCTCATAAACACATGAGACAACTACCTTAATGACGACTTACTATGCTGTAAGTACTTTAAGACCCGGGCTTTATAGTAAACCACTAGGAGTTCTCATAAACACATGAGACAACTACCTTAATGACGACTTACTATGCTGTAAGTACTTTAAGACCCAGGCTTTATAGTAAACCACTAGGAGTTCTCATAAACACATGAGACAACTGCCTTAATGACGACTTACTATGCTGTAAGTACTTTAAGGTCCGGGCTTTATAGTAAACCACTAGGAGTTCTCATAAACCCATGAGACAACTACCTTAATGACGACTTACTATGCTGTAAGTACTTTAAGGTCCGGGCTTTATAGTAAACCACTAGGAGTTCTCATAAACACATGAGACAACTACCTTAATGACGACTTACTATGCTGTAAGTACTTTAAGGCCCGGGTTTTATAGTTAACCACTAGGAGTTCTCATAAACCCATGAGACAACTACCTTAATGACGACTTACTATGCTGTAAGTACTTTAAGACCCGGACTTTATAGTTAACCACTAGGAGTTCTCATAAACACATGAGACAACTGCCTTAATGACGACTTACTATGCTGTAAGTACTTTAAGGCCCGGGCTTTATAGTTAACCACTAGGAGTTCTCATAAACACATGAGACAACTACCTTAATGACGACTTACTATGCTTTAAGTACTTTAAGGCCCGGGTTTTATAGTTAACCACTATTAGGTCAATTAATGGATATTAATAATTAAGTAATTACTAATTAAGGTAGTTGTCGCATGTGTTTATGAGAACTCCTAAGTGGTTTAACGAAAAAACACGAGACAGTTGGAGAATTCAATGTCATATCGTCACGTTGGCTATAGTAGCTCAATGGTTAGAGCGACTGGACGGCAACCAGGAGATCCGTGGTTCAAATTCCGGCTATGGCATTGAATTTTTCAGTCTGACTCTATCTTTCCAGACTTTAGCCTACACACGGCCAGTCTGAAAGAACAATTAATTTTACACCAAAGTCATTCAGAATGAAGAAGCCCTCTAAGGACATTCCTAGAAACTTTAATACCTACATTTCACTTGCCATGAAAATATTTAAACATGTAGTACTTAAATCAAAATAGAGCCTTTTTTTAGAAAAAAAAATATAATTTTTAAAATACTCTAGGTACTCAGGGGTAAAGCGATTTTCTTCAAAATCTTCGTGATGCATCGCTGCAAAATTTTGAGCTCACATACTAAGTTTGGTGCTGAATCAATTCTTGTTTTTTGAATTGCGGTGTTCCAGAAGACGAATGGATGCGTGCACAAACTTTTTTCTGGTGATAATTTTATTTAGGGGACATGAAAACGTGTATTTCTACTTAAAATAGCCGTATCGTATTTTTGGGTGAACTGCAATACCTTATCTACCTTTATGTAGCTTAAAAATGCCTAATAGTATGATAGAAAGTTCAATGTCTTGCCGTAGTCATCTTCTGGAAGAGTTAATAGTTCTAACAATCCAATAACAAATGAACCGTAGCGCTTTTCAATTATTTATACCCCCAAAGAAACGGTACGTGTTGTTCAATGAAGTATGATAAAACAATAGATATTTCTTAGCACTGAATCTGCTGCTGAGAAAACCTCTATGTATGTACTTTTTTCAAATCATTTCTAATAACTACCTGAGAGGTAAATATAAATATATCATTTTTATTATTATAGAATTAGGATAGTATCGTGGATTTTGGAATCTTATCACGCATTTAGGAGCAAGTGTCACATGATTTATTTCTACAATTTTTAGTATAATCATACAGCTAGACGACACTAAATCATGTAAAATATCTTCTAGAACGTACATATTCTACGTCTGAATCCGTATTTAAATGGCCTTTGTCCATTTATGACCATTACAGTTATTAAAAATGTCGTGGAATTAGGCAATCATACTCTACCTAATAAAGAAAGCACAATTGTGTCATTTTTCCTGTTTAGAAAGCAACTTGCGTACTTAATAATATGCCATAACAGCAGTCAGCTTTTGTCAGGTCCTGTATTTCCAATTTCACGAAAGCAGATATCGGGGAGAGTGTTTTGTTGCTCTCTTTTATTCATAATTATTTATTAATTAATATATAAACACCAGATTATATCAAAATATATTTATAAGATATTTCTTAATCTTTTTCTCAATTATTCATTTTTCACTGCCTCCTGAAATCCTAATCCGTCCAAAGAGTTTCTATATCACAATAGTGCCCTCTACAGCTTCTCCCCTGCCAGTAACGAAGTTACGATAATAATTCTGGGGACGCTGTCAAATCTGACACTCCAAATAAACAATAATTGCAATATACACACTTCTTACACTATCTTGCATAGTTCAGATACCGCGAAGGAAAACGCCCCACTCGGCCTCTCCTTGTTCTGGTCTCTTGGGTAGAACTAGCAGGCTGGTCATTCTCTTTAACTGTTGAAGCTGTCTGGGTACAAAATAAATGCAGGTTTTAACCTATCGATGTAGATGTTAACTTCTCTGCCCTTGACTCTTACAGTGAAAAACTTCTCCTGACGTTTAACAACGGCGAATGGTCCATCGTAAGGAGGTTCAAGTGATTTCTTCACTCTATCCATCCTCATGAACACATGAGAGCAACTGAAGAGGTCTTTATGAATAAACACTTTTCTTTTATTGTTGCTGCGGGGTATGTGAGGTCTCAGTTGGTCAATATGTCGTCGTAGATCTGCAACACGTGACAGTTGAAAAGTAAAGTTATTTTCAAATCTTCCAATTAAGATAAGAGGTTGAAAACGCTCTGGAGTTATGTCAACAAATCCATTATCCACAGTAAAAATGCAGAAGACATTTAATTTTGCATATAATTTACGTATATGTTCCTTTAATACTATTATTATCCAATGTATATGGTCACAATTTTCAAGTTAAAAAATATAAAACTGGTTTCTATGTACAAAAATACTTCGAACCCTGCCTTACTAAGGCGATTGCTTTGGCATATCTTTAAAGCTTCAACACGTGACGATTTAAATATCCAATAACACATGGCCTTATAGGATTATATACCTCAAAGTATTTCAGTTTGCTTTGCTTTTACTCATATTTTTATGTTATTTAAAACAGTTCCATATGTATGTATGTATGTATGTATGTATGTATGTATGTATGTATGTATGTGTGTATGTGTGTGTGTGTGTGTGTGTGTGTGTGTGTGTGTGTGTGTGTGTGTGTGTGTGTGTGTGTGTGTATGTATGTATGTATGTATGTATGTATGTATGTATGTATGTATGTATGTATGTATGTATGTATGTATGTATGTATGTATGTATGTATGTATGTATGTATGTATGTATGTATGTATGTATGTATTTATTCACTGCAATTGGGTACTACCCGGTGGGAGAGTTAAGAATACAGATCAAATTACAAATACTAGATTTACAACAATAACACAGTAAACAATAAAAACATGATATTATTTTACTTTAGTCACTTAAAACATATCTAATTACTTTTCTATTTACATATTATATACCATTATAATTCAAAAGTTAAACTATAAACCATCTAGATTTTTTCTAAATTTCTTCAGCGACAGGGGACAGCCCTGAAAGACTGCTACAGGCAATTCATTCCATTCTTCAATGGTTCTATTAACAAAAGAAAATTTTCCTACGTCCGTTCTGTATCATCTACCCTTAATTTTATACCTATGATCGTTTCGTCCATAATAATCCGGATTATCTGACCTTACACTAACGTCCACCCATGCCTTTACACCAGCATTAGCTTTGAATAATGCTACCAACCTATGTTTTTTACGCCTAATTCTTAATTCCTCCCATTTAGTCTCATCTCCTTTTATAGGCCCAAAATACTTGCCTCTTTTTATGAATTTTATTGCCCTCTTCTGTATTTTTTCTAATGGGTCGATTTGGTTAGCTCTATACGGGTCCCAGCATGCTACTCCATATTCCATAACCGGCCGCACTAAGGCCTTATAGGCAATTTCCCTGGACCTAGCGCTCCCCTTTTTCAATATTCTCATTACGAAATGTAATGCCTTCCACGCATTCCTAGATGTGGAATTTACTTGTTCGTCCCATCCAGCATTGCTTGCCAGGTACACTCCCAAGTATTTGCAGCTGTCCACCTGTGGAATTTGCACCCCTCCATGTAGTACGTAACCAATCTTTCTCAAAATTTGAGGAGGAACTACCAGACAATACGCTAACAAAGCCACCATATGAGTTTAACATCACTTGCCAAATGTTCCAGTAAACATTTGCTAATGTAAATTCCAGAGAGCGTTTTGTACAACCTTGTCACAAACGCCTTCTTCCATGCAGGAGTAACTTTCGACCTCATTCTGCGTGGCAATTCAATACAGCAAAACACATTTAAAAACAAGAAGATTTAGAACCCTCACTTGTGGGTGGATACCTCACAGTTCTCGAGGCAGGCTCCAAGCGCCATCAAGACAGATGTTAGACAAGCAGGTGCAAGGTAAAGTAGAGCAACACCTTCACAGGTAAATGATCCCTCACTTCTCCATTGTTCCATTACAAATCACGTCAAACATCTTAGAACAACTCGTGTAAAGAATAACTCATAAGAAGAAGCACAATCCCAATATATATTGTAAAATTTTATAGTGTAAACGGGGAGATATATAAAGTTAGTCATTCAAGGTTTCGATAACTACCCTCAAATGACAGCCACGTCTGCTTTAAAGTAACCCCCCTCTCTCTCTCGCCCCACATCAACACATTCCATAAAACATGAAATATAAAACATGTATTCAACAGATACCCTAACTTCCTGCGAGATGTTTTCTATAAAAAGAAGCACTGCAACACTTTTTGAAAAGTGAATTTACCCAATTCATCTTTAACTTTGGAAGAAAAAAAAAAAAAAAGAAATCAGAAGTTGCCCTGTCAGGGTTCTATGGTGGAGGGAGCTGACCATTATGTCATCCAGTTCTGCTGTATGCGATTATGAGCTGTCATGATGTAACTTTTTCAAAACTTGCAATGGTTTAATTTGTGCAAAAGGCGCGAGAGATGATTAATTATTCTCACCTTTTGTGTCGATCTTGAAACATTCTTTTAGATGTGTGCCTCGCTGCTCTGGAGCAATAAATCTTATCTCTGGCCGTAGCATCGGAGTGAGAATTACTTTTATGCTGTTATGGTAGAAAATAACAACTTTTCTCTTCTTTAAAAATCTTAGAATTTATTCCCTAATGTTAAACTTTGTAGATTATGTCCTTTCATAAAATGATTAATACTGCATCATTGCATTTTAGGTTTCTGCAGACTTGCAGATCGACACCACAGAAAACACGCCTTAACACTACGATGATCTTCTGTAGAATGGCACCAAATTATCTGCATATTCTCGAATCTCTGCGCACAAGGTTTTTAGAAAATATAAATTTTCTTTATCCTTAAATTAATTGGGAGTCGATTAATGACACTAAACAACACTTACTTTTAAATTTTCCCGGAACTAGCTACAGAAACTAAAATGATCTTCAAAAAATTCACTTACCATCCATGGGCCTTTGATAAATTCAAAAAAGTCTTCAAAAAACAAAACATTCAACTAGCACCAGTCAACCATTTCTCCTTAAAAAACCTAATTTGCTCAAACATCAAAGATGCCATTCCATCTAACAAAAAATCTGGTATATATCAAATTGAATGCTGTGACTGTAGTCAAATTTATATTGGAAAAACTAAAAGAAATTTAGAAACAAGAGCAAAGGAACACTTTAGGAACATAAAATACAAACAATTAGAAAAATCAGCAGTTGCCACGCATTTTTGGGGAAAAAACCACAACATAAATCCAGAACCAAAATTACTAAAACATACAACAGGAACAGAAGAACTGTCCACATGGGAACAAATCTTTATTTCAAAAAATAGGAACAAAGTATTCAATTTCGACATCCCCCAGAAAGATTTGTTCAGCAAGTTCCTCGAACCGCCACCAGAGAGACCGATGATAAGTGTGTTGCCAGCTGCACCGGTGAGAACCAGTCGATGTCCGGCTGAAGATGGAGGGGAGGCCTCTGAAACTAGTTCCGGGAAAATTTAAAAGTAAGTGTTGTTTAGTGTCATTAATCGACTCCCAATTAATTTAATTTATACAACAACACTGTTTTCAACACTTCCATGAAAGGATTTCCTTTATCCTATTGGTCCACGTCACATTACGTAATCACATTATAATAACCAGTAGGAATACCACTGCTTAAGTTGTGTCATCCTGTGGCTTACCCAGTTTTACATTCTATTATATACAAATAATATTTTCTAGAACAATCCAAAACAAATCCCCAAATATATGAATAAATAGAAAATAACCATTACAATCTTCACGAACTTTTTCAAAAATAGCTACAACCAGACATTTGTGTACCAGCTAGCACTGATGTTACGCCCATTTTCTAATACCATTTAGCAATATGGCTCAGTTTAGATAAAGAAAAAGAAAACTAGGAAACATGTCGGCAAATTCGTAGGCTTAGGTTCTGTTTGAAAGATTCCCTGAGGTGATTGAAGTTTTTAGGATCATAACAATAAATCCAAGATGCACCATATTAACACTACTTCAAATAGACAGCCAACAAATAAAACAAATAAATAAATAAAATCTGAAAATCTACATCCCGGTTCCTAATGCTTATTTATTAAAAACCAAATAACTACAAAAACACTACAAATAAAATACAAAATGTTTCAGATAATAAAACAAAATTTAAACATTTTTACAATAAAATAATACAAAATACATACAAATAATACAAATACTGGTATCCAGTAAATATTTAACTGATAGCCAGCAAAATTATAAAACTACTAACTACAATATCGGTAACCGATATGTCACGTACTGGTAACCAATACGTTTTTAAAATAAAATCCCTCAAAAACATAAAAATAAAAACCTTTAAAAACTTGTACAGATACAAAATTTCAACCAACAACAAATTACAAAATTTCAAAATAATTATATATAATCAATTAAACTATTTAAACACCAATTCAAATAAACTGATCAAAACAAAAATTAAATAACATATCAAATTTATACAAATAAACATCATCTTCATAAAACCTTTTTTTTTTTTTTTTTTTTTTTTTTTTTGTAATTTACGTCCTCCAACGTTTAGTCATATCGGACGATGAGTGGAATGAGTGAGATGATGCTCAAATGTGCCCAGGGTCCATAGAGCTTAGAGTTACCAAACATTCATGTTTTAGGATAAGGGAAAACCCCGGAAAAACCTTATCCAGGTAACTCACCCTGAGCGAGATTCGAACTCGGGACCTCTTGAACGTGAGTCAGATACTCTACCACCCCGCTACTGAAGCGGGCATACCATATTAACATAATTAAAAAAATAAATTAATTTACAATTTCATATACAATACTTTAATAAACCATAAAATTCCAATTTCACTCATAATTCTACTCAAATTCGATTTACATTAACAATGCAAAATTATTATTTCAAAAATTTATCAAAATTTTAATATACAAAATCTAAACAATTTAAATATCATAATTTACAAAACTTTAATTACAATAAAAATATTAAAACAAAAACTTTCAAAAATTCAAAAATTTAAACATTTCAACAAACACACTAATCTTAAAATCAAAAACAATCTTATTATTTAAACTTCCATAAACTTCTCATACTTTTCAATTTAAGATTACCCGTATAACTTAAAATATAAAAAATAATTAAACACAATTACAAAATACCAACTCTATCAAGAACAAAAAAAAAACATTTCTTTTAATTAACATTTTCCTTAATAACATATAAAGATCAAAATTATTAAACATTTCTATTAAACTCATTTCAAAATAACAATTATAAAGTTCATAATATATAGATAGAGATAGATTCAACATGTAAAATTGAATGTCATGGCCGCGATTTGAACCAAGGAACGCCTGGCTTCCGTCCAGTCGCTCCAACCCATTGAGCTACCATGGCCAACTTGCCGTCACGACATTAAATTCTCTATTTGACTCATATATTTCACCGGTAGACCACTAGGGGCTCTCGCATCCGAGATACACCATTTGTGGCGACTTACTATCATAAGTACTTTGTTATTATTTTAGTTAATTGATGGAAATTAATCATTTCCTCACACAAACCGTACATAGGCTAAGGTTTAAGATAGATAGTCAACATGAAAAATTCAATGCCATGGCCAGGATTTAAACCACGGAGCCACCTTGAAACGTTTACGGCTTTTTCTGGACTTATCAATGCTTCGTTATTTTGTTTTTTAATAGGAGTCAGTTTATGTAGAATCAGTCGACCACAAGTTTTCTCACGTCTGCTAATGTACAGAAAGCCTACTATTGGCCGAATATGATCATAAGGAATACCCGTCTTTTGCAAACTGTCTATATTTCCTTCAGTAACTGTAGTTTTTGGGCATTCAAAATTCATCACCAAGAAAACTCCGATTTCTTTTGAACTCGCTATACAAATTATAAACCGTTGCCTTAAATGGAACTTCTTCAAATGCACTTCTAAGCATCGCTAAGGCGTTAATGACGATTTCAAATCATAGCCTGGAAATATAAATGCAAATGAACTACCAAAACATCCATCTGGGCATGTTGCCCAGTTTTGAGAAATTACATAAAAATAAAGGGTAGTGTGTGGATGTGAATGTATCACAGATATATAATTTCTGGGACGGGGGTTAACCAAAAAGACGAAACTGCAGCCGAAGGGCATATTTCACGATGGTTGCACTTCATGCATGTGGTAGGGTGAACTGCAAACATGCCGTGTAATGCTATCGAGCAATCAGCATTTGCTAACTGTGCTATGCTGACGTAACTACACGCTTAGAGCACAAGTTGTCGAAACTGTACAAATTTGCACATTAATTTACTGGGTGATCCAGATCTGACTTCACAGTCGCCTTAACTTGCTCCTACCAGTCTAGAAGCATTCCATGCCTTCTTGTGACATGTCACATTCGATGATATTACTTACTCACTCCACTACAAACTTTCTACTTCTTATTGTTTAAGTTAATTGATGGAAATTAATTATTTCTCCACACTAGCGGTATATAGGCTAAGGTTTTTGATAGATAGTCAACATGAAAAATTCAATGCCATGGCCAGGATTTGAACTACGGATCTCCTGGTTTCCGTCCAGTCGCTCTTACGCATTGAGCCTCTAATGGTTTACCGGGAAAATGTATACGAGTCAATTGGAGAATTTAATGCCAGGATGGCACGTTGGCCATGCTAGCTCAATGGATAAGAGCGACTGGACGGAAACCAGGAGATCCGTGGTTCAAATCCTGGCCATGGCATTGAATTTTTCATGTTGACTCTATCAAAAACCTTAGTCTTTATATGGCTAGTGTGAAGAAATGATTAATTTCCATCAATTAACTAAAATAATAAGAGTTAAATGATGAAGCCTGGAACTCAAGTACTTACGATAGTAAGTCGCCACAAACGGTGTATCTCGGATGCGAGAGCCCCTAGTGGTCTACCGGGGAAATATATGAGTCAATTGGAGAATTTAATGTCATGGCGGCAGGTTGGCTATGTTAGCTCAATGGGTAAGAGCGACTGGACGGAAACTAGGAGATCTGTGGTTCAAGTTCCGGCCATGGCATTGAATTTTTCAGGTTAATACTTCTTGTTACTAAAATAGGACATTTCATATAAGAATAATAATACATTAGTCTACAGCGATAGTAAGATTTTAAAATTTGTGCCTATGTACCGAGGTCACCCCCAACACTACCATCCTGCACTCCTCCGTGGCCTTCACTGCGACTAAAGAATCCGCGCGATAAACCTATCTATCCTCATCTTGCTGAGATAGAGAGCAGAGAAGAACCTAGAAAAGCCCCCCATCCCATCGACAAAAACGTCAAGACGGGTGGAAGTTGATACGCCACTTAAGCGCATCAACCCCGCAGGGAAGACTACCGAATAACCTCACCGGGTGATCTAGCACACCTTCTACTAGCTCTGCAGGCCAGTACCCGGGACTTCTTAGGCAACGCTCTGCGCTCTCCGGGCGGCCGAAGCCTGGACGGAGGTACCCGATCTCCCGCGGGTAACGGGAACACACTGCCCCCTCGAGCACAACCCAATCCGAACTCCCATTCAGGGAGGGGCTGGAATGTTCGGCCCGAGGTTCCTCTAGTAACGTCAGAGGTACTATGAGTGCTAGGGGTCCGCAGCGCTCGCACCACGGCAGCTGAAGCGGACGGATACCCTCCCCTATGGCGCTACACAGGCGGGCTACCTACATCTTAAATTTTCTAAGAATAGCTGTTACATTCAATTTCACTGGAAACCCACGAGAGAGACAAAAATGTACCACACAAAAGCTTTGGATTTCTATTTAAAACCCCCTTTTTTTTCTACGATAATCCATTATTGAGTTATCCTTTTTTTGTAATTTACGTCCTCCACCGTCAAGTCATGTCGGATGATGAATGAATCGGGTGAAATGATGCCCAAACGAGTACAGGGTCCATGTAACTTATAGTTACTACACATTCGTCTTGAAGGATAAGGGAAAACCCCGGAAAAACCTTATCCAGGTAACTCACCCTGACCGAGATTCGAACTCGGGACCTCTTGAACGTGACGCAGACACGTTACCATCTACGCTACCGAGGCGGTCTTTATCCTTTATTATTTGGTACGAATTGTTCAGTACTTTAAAGTACTGTCGCTATTCAATTGTTACGCCAAATGGCGTGTAGCAACTGTCTAACTGCTTTAACAGATTGTTAAAGAATATGTGTTATAGCTACTTTTAAACATGCGACTATCAATCAATTCGTTACATTTATCCCCGCTTGGAAATATGGTTTTGCATCCACAAATTAAAGGAATCTTCCTTCAAAACATTATATTTTTAACCCCTCCCTCCCCTCCAAAAAATAGGAAATGGTCCATGTTGTGTGTTAACACAATAACTCGAAAACTAAAGGTATAGGAAACTTAGATTTAGGTCAACATCTTCCAAACACGCCACAAGAAGATTTTCAAGAAAGTACCCCGAGATCTAGGTACCATTTAAATGGAGCACCTTTTGTGAGGTTTAACCTTAATAAAAAATAGAAACAAATTCCCCCAAAATGCTACATGTTTAAGACATTTTCATGACAAATGAAATTTATATCTTAAGTTTTCTGGGAATGTCCTCTTCCATGCAGATGTCTTTTGTAGTTCTCATTTCGGAGATATTCCTTGCTAATTGTATAAAGTATTCCCATCTTATATGCAGTGTAATACTTGTTTTGATTTATATTCAAAAAGGGTTTGAAAAATTTATAAATTTATAAAAGAAAAACAAAATTGTGTAAAAATATATGTAGTTTTCTGATTGGCCATAGTAATAATTGTATTACGTAATGTAGTGACGCAGTAATAAATAGGCCAATCATATAAAAGTAATATTTGGGTAGCGATAGCAACGAAGGATTAAATAATCTTGGTGTAGAAACCGTAAGAAAATTCATTGTTCTTTCTGGAAATATTAGTTAGTTCAATATTAGTGTTAGTTCAATTTGAAGTATTAGATTGATTCTGATCACAGTATAAAGTTTTGTGATAAGAATTGTAATGAATTTGGTGTTAAAAGTAATAAACAAATGATTGATTTCTTATAGAAATTAAAATTAGGAATCTTAATGATTTCTTCACTCGTTACCAACCTTGTAACTTAGAGTTTTCATTGCTCGTAAGTGAGAATATAACAGAAGAATATTAAAAGCTAGCCGAGGCATAATTAAGGATTTTTCTGATAACTTCGGGGAACATCTTCATCAAGTCATAATATTTTGGACGAAGGTAATATCGACGAAGTAAGACCAACGACGGGAAACGAGATATCAGCACGAATCTTGCTGTATATGTTGCCACAACTTTGGGGCATCGAAACCCACAACAACGGAGAAATCCAGCTGCATATGTCGTCAGAACGAATCCAAACCCAGCTCCGGGCCATTGGCGAATAGAGCGCAAAATGGCGAATGGCCAATTAACCCGGAGAAGAGCTCTGCAATTCTCCTGACGAAAACCAGAGCCAACCGGTTACAGCAGAACTTCGTTTTACGGCTCCGTAGAATCCCATGGGTGCAAACGGCGAAGTATCTCGGAGTGACGCTGGACCGTAACTTAACGTACGTTCCGCACGTCAAGGGCAAGGTCTAGCTGGGACACGTCGCACTCCGGAGCCTATACCCTATTTTCCGCTCAACTATGCCCATCCGCTGTATCGGGCGATTATTCCGCCTATGATTCTGTACGGCTGTGAGATCTGGGGAACATTGGCTAATACCACTTTCGTCAGGCTCCAGACGCTGTAGAACAAGGCACTTCGTATCATATACGATACAGACTGGAGATTTCCTGCTCATATCCTACATGAGCACTCCCAGATCCCTTACATTATCGATGTCATCCGCGAGAAGGCACGATCAATGTACGACAAAATCCAAAATCACAACAACCCTTTAGTGAACTCCCTGGGCAGGTATGGCCAGAGAGAACAAAGACGCTTGTCATCCTTCAAACTACCAAGAGACGTCTTGGGGACCCTTGGTTAACCCAAGAGAAACCCCAGATGTCTCTAGGACCCATATTTACGCCTGATGGATCAAGCGATATGCAACCCGTAACCAAAAGGGAGCAAAAACTTTAAATCGTGTCTCCCAAAACGGGGGAACGCCTAAGTGCAGCTGCCTTATGAGATTAATCAAGGGCATTCCATTCCAAATTTCCCAAAAATTCAAACACCCCAGTATAACATGAAACCAATTAGCTCATTTCGCAGGTTAAGCCGCAAAGCGGCTAGGTACTGCGGCATGACACCCGGACGGGGAAAAAGAAAAATAGCCCCGCCCGACTAGGACTACCTCTGGACCTCTGGATCATAGCATCTTCAACATCGCACGATCCCCAGGACCAAAAACTTATGTTTCAACATGATTTTCACAACACAGGGCATATAGTTCGTCGTCTTCAATCATCGCATGTGTAGCAGAATAGAAATCCTGCTACAGCACTTTATCGTTTTTTTTTAAACTCTGGACCATCCAAAAAGAAAGCTATCAAATAACAACCAGCTCTGAAAAACTTGACTATCACTTAATCAGCTGAATATCCATATTCCTTTTGAAGCTACAGGAAAATTAGCAATAAGGAAATGTTTATCTCATTTAAAATGAACTACATAGAGGAACAGCCGTATATGGGGATAGATTATCCAAGAATAGAGAAAGTCATGTGAATGCAATCCTTCAGACCTTTTTCTTCTGTGGTCAGTGTAGGTATACATATGTCAAATGCAGCTGTATTAAGAAACAGCTGCCTACGAACAATGGTTTGCGCAGGTGCCGCTAGGGTTCATTCCCCGGAAAGGAAACCTGCCAATGCGAATTTTCCTCGTCTATTTTGCATACCTGCAGTTCTTGCTTCCCTTGAATGTAACGTTTAATTTATACTACTTTATGGATACTAGACATTAACAAACCAAGTATAATTCTTATTACATGAACAAACGTTTGTCCTGGCTGCTGCAAAACTTCTGCATACACGAGCTATGGTTAGTACATAGAACTGGACAAGCTGACACTGCCCTACCAAATGAAGAGTCGGAGGATTTTGACTGCAACAATCACCAGTCTTTTAAATGAAGGCTGGTATGCATGCTTGGATAAGTAAATTCTGTTTTATGTCAACTGAAGTTGAATTTAGATTTTAAGTAGACAGATTTAAATATTATTTGTCTTGCATTCCACGCAATCCAGTGTTATCACACAATGCCAGACTTTAACCCAGCCCGAAGTTCTTCCAGGAGTAAAGAGTGAACTTCACCCAGAAGCCTTCACCAGCTGAAGTACCTTTTTTTAAAAAAAAATTACGTTCCTCCAACTATAAGACATAACGAAAGACGAATGTAATGATGTTCAAATTACTACAGGGTACATAGAGCTTAGAGTAACCAAACATTCATCTTTCAGGGTAAGAGAAAACTTCCAACGTTAAGTCATATCGGACGATGAATGAAATGATGTTCAGATGAGTACAGGATACATAGAGCTTAGAGTTACCAGACATTCATCTTTCAGGATAAGAGAAAACCTCCAACGTTAAGTCATATAGGACGATGAATGAAATGATGTTCAAATGAGCACAGTGTACATAGAGCTTAGAGTTACCAGACATTCATCTTTCAGGATAAGAGAAAACCTCCAATGTTAAGTCATATCGGACGATGAATGAAATGTTCAAATGAGTACAGGGTACATAGAGCTTAGAGTTACCAGACATTCATCTTTCAGGATAAGAGAAAACCTCCAACGTTAAGTCATATCGGACGATGAATGAAATGATGTTCAAATAAGTACAGGGTACATAGAGCTTAGAGTTACCAGACATTCATCTTTTAGGATAAGAGAAAACCTCCAACGTTAAGTCATATCGGACGATAAATGAAATGATGTTAAAATGAGTACAGGGTACATAGAGCTTAGAGTTATCAGACATTCATCTTTTAGGATAAGAGAAAACCTCCAACGTTAAGTCATATCGGACGATAAATGAAATAATGTTCAAATGAGTACAGGGTACATAGAGCTTAGAGTTACCAGACATTCATCTTTTAGGATAAGAGAAAACCTCCAACGTTAAGTCATATCGGACGATAAATGAAATGATGTTAAAATGAGTACAGGGTACATAGAGCTTAGAGTTATCAGACAATCATCTTTCAGGATAAGAGAAAACCTCCAACGTTAAATCATATCGGATGATGAATGAAATGTTCAAATGGGTACAGGGTACATAGAGCTTTAAGTTACCAGATATTCATCTTTCATGATAAGGGAAAACCACTGAAAGAAACTATTCAGAACACGTTCTAACCGAGATTCGAACTCGGGACCTCTTGAATGGGTCATACAGGCATCACCCCCACATCAAGGAGGTGGGCTAAAATAATCTTGGCTAAAGAGGAGTAGTTGTACGTTTGTTCTGCCATTACTACAATAAATTATAAGCGAATTAGTTAGGACAATTGCGCATTGCCACTAGCACGTTCTCTGACAGTATATAAATAGCTTTTAAGAGGCTTCCCTGAATAATACGTACGTTTCTGCTAGAGCGGTTTTTCTAAGACAAATCCAGCATAGTACGACGAAGCCCTACTTGGGACTGCTCGCTTATGCAATAAAAGGACGCCATCACATCGGTTCAGCAAAGTGAATGAAACATTTCATAAGCGACGGCTGACAAATGAAAGACGCGCGCACATAAAAAGTTTCCATTAAAATGTTTTCATTTCCTTCTCTTTTTTCTGGAAGGCGAGAATTCAGGGAGCCACAAAACGCGCATATCTCGTGAATCACGATGCGTAGAACGCCCGAAAATACGAAATTTGGAATTTAATTATAGTATATTATACAGTTACATCATTAAAGTTTTTAAGAATAGTGCTTTGTATGGAGAAAGCAGCTGTTGACATTCAGTTGTTTATCGCTGTATCATACGAGGGTCGTCTTATTAGTTCCGGCCCTCACATAGAGATGGCGTCAGTGGGCCATTTTGACGGTTGGCACTATATAAGTTTAACTCTAGACTGATTGGTCTCCTTCCCCGAGTCGCGCGTCGAAATGGCACAATAAGCTGACGACGTGCTGCTATTTTGCAGACAGGCACAACCTCAGAGCCTTCAACCCAATACAAAGATACCTCCATCTTCCCGTAGGGGAGATGATCCGTCCCCTTCAGCTGCAGACGGTGCGAGCGCTGCGGACCCTTAGCATTCGTGGTACCTCTGATGTTACTAGAGGAACCTCGGGCCGAACTGCCGAGCCCCTCCCGTCGGGAAGTTGTTTGGATTGGGTTGGACTCGAGAGAGCAGTGTGTTCGCGACACCCGCGGGAAATCGGGTACCTCCGGCCCGGCTACGGCCGCCCGGAGGGGGTAGAGGGTTGCCTCATAATTCCCGAGTACTAGCCTGCAGAGCTATATCACCAGGCGGCCCCACCGAAGTTTTCGGTAGTCTGCTGTAGGGGGTTTACGCGCGTAAGTGGTGTAACCACTTCCATCCCGTCTTGACGTTGCTGTCGATGGGGAGGGTGCTTTTTAGGAGACCAAGTATTGCCATATGGAAACAGCCCCGAAGTTATCCATCGTTCCCGGGTAGGAGGCCATGGTCTTCGGACTTCTGGGTTAGATCCTCTGCACATAAATAGCTCCGTCTCACACAAGAGTGGTGCCGGCGTTGGCGGATGTCCGTTAATCAGGACAAAAGCCGCACCATACTATTCACTAAGCGCCACACCCCCGCAGACTGTCTAAATTTCAATTTCAGAGTTCGAAGGATATCTTCTATCAAATACCTGGGAGTTGAGTAAGACAGAGGTTTGACTTTTCGCCGAGGGAACTCTCGGCAAGGGACCAGGGAGCTATTGCTACCTTGCTGGGCTCTCGATCGATGCCAGTCCACGTGAAGTTATCTCTTTCGAACACTCATAGTCCCGTTGATGCTTTATACCAGCGAGGTCTGAGGCATAGCCGCAGATGCCTGGCTGGCATATCTTCAAAACGCTCAGAGTAGAGGACTTAGGTCCATCTATTCAGTAGGCCGATTTTTCCCAGTAAGTTCCTTCATGAAGCCTCATCATCTCCAAACGTGGAGGAAGAAATTAGGTGCCGAGCTACATAATCTTCTTCTTTTTCCTTCACGGGTTAGGCTTAAACCTGTTCCGGTCTCACATTTCCTGAAGCCATCTCTTTAGGGGGCGTCCTATTGATCTTCGTCCTCTTGGTTTATAATTGAAGGCTTGTTTTGGTATTCTTTCTCTTGGCATGTGATCTTTGGATTTTTGGATTTCTTCTGGTAACGGTTGTACTTCTAATTCTTTTCTAATAATTTCATTCCTAATATGATCTTCTCTTGTACATCCTTTGATTGATCGTAACAATCTCATTTCAGCAGCTTGTATTTTACTCTTCTCCTTTTCCCTTATTCTCCATGCCTTACCTCCATAGTTTAGTATTGGGATTGCCATCACTTTGTATAACCTTATTTAAGTTTCTTTCCTTGCTTTATTCCTGAGAGTTCTCTTAATTGTTCCGCAACTGCTTGGAATTTTTGTATTTTATTCCTTATATCTTGATTTTCCTATTCATAGGTTATATCACAGCCAAGGTATTGAAAGAGCGATACTTGTTCTATTATAGTTTCCTCTAATACAATTTTGGTCCTTATTGGGTATTTTCCCTGGAATGCCATTACTTTTGTTTTTGTCTTTGAGATTGTCATATGATATTTTTTTACAAATTTGGTTTAGTTAATATATTCCTTTCTGTAGTCTATCTTCCTTGTCAAAGATTAAAACTATATCATCTGCAAATAGAAGAGAGTTTATAGCTCTTCCTTTTTCTAACCTAATCCCCTCATGCACTACTTTTTTCCATTCTATTATAATTTCATATATATATATTAAGAAGAATTTATTAATATATATATATATATATATATTAAAAAGAATTGGAGATAGACTACATCCTTGTTTCAATCCTTTGTTTATTTCAAATTCATTTGTTATTTATCCTTCCATTTCCATTACCAATTTCGTATTTCTGTATAAGCTTTGAATAACTTTAACTAAGTGTAGTGGGTATCCCTTTTTACATATTATATCTCATAACAATAACCGGTTAACTTTGTCGAACGCTTTTTCTAGATCTATAAATACTATATGGGTTTCAAGATTAAATTCTCTTCGGTTTTCTAATATTTGTTTTATTGTAAAGACATTGTCTATGCATGCTCTGCCTGTTCTAAATACATAATTATATGCCAATTTACCATCACATAGAAGTGCCCTGGTTAGGTCTCTTGGTGATTATGATCCAACTAGACGTCGTCTTCTACTTTTCCGGGTTTCCCGCATGGCTTTCGGACATCCGAGGTAACCACGAAGCAAATCCACTGAGCTCCCATAATCTAACCAATAGTGGTTAGAGTGGTGGCTGGAGATGAGTGATTGTGTGATTATTTCGAATCAGAATCAAAACGACAGGCTCCAGTGGAAGCATCCAGGGTCACCACCACCAAAAAAAGCCAAGGCCATCCATACAAGTGCAAGAAAGGTTATGCTGACGTTCTTCTTGACCAAGATGGCCCCCTTCTGATACACTTCCTGCAGCACGAGACAACAGTGAATGACCAGCGTTACTCGCAATCCTTTACCAGCTCTTGCCAAGCGATCAAATCAAAATGACCAGAAATGTCACCCGTGGGGTCTTTCTGCTCCAGACAGTCCAAAGCCTCTTACGGCTCACACAGTCGTGGCACTCCTGCGGAAATTCAAATGGAAGGTTCTCAACCACCCTCCATACAGTCCAAACTTTTCTCCGTGTGATTACGCCATTTTTGTCCTCTTAGGAACAAACGATTCCCCTCGGACGACGACGTCCAGCTTTACGTGCGGAGTTGGCTCATATCGCAGGCCCGGAACGTTTATGAGACAGCCATTCACCTTGTCACAGTGGGCCAAGTGTCTCAACAGCCAGGGCCAATACTTCTAACATACAGGTACTGGTTTCTGTAATTATGTTTCCGGCTTGTTTCTTTTTGAACGGACCCTATATATGCATCCAAAAACGTGGGGTATTCGTCAGCTGTAAATGATTTTGCCATTAAAGAATCTTCCAAGGAACATGTCGAAACTTGCTGGAATTTTTTACAGAAAAAATATTTACCGTGGCTATATGGAAACAATAATTCATTTGAGCCGTTAATATTACTGGGAAGCTGTAACTAACGGACTGAAACGTGTAGTGATTCATGCGATAAGTTAATTACTCAACACTGAAGTCAGGAATGTCACAATTGCAGTACCAACCTTATAGAATTCAAGATCAAACTGACAATGGCCTTTATTAAGCCTTCTTTCACATGAATTTCAAGGACACGTTGGGTTAAAGATATTGGGACTACCTTTATAAGTTTTTCTGCGTGAATCATGTATTCTTCCTAACATAAGCGAACAAAGGAGCATCGTTAATATTGATATATAGACGGGCACTGAAACACAGATCTTTGGTTTGAGCTATCGCGTTCCCATCGATATTACAAACAAATGAGGTATTTCTGTGGGTAATATACATTTGTCCCTATTTCATTATTCCGTAAATCGCCAACAATATGTGTTGGCGTCATGTTACACAGTAGTGTCGTCGATAAGAGAAACCGATAACAGATATGAACGTTTATGCATAAATTTTATTGACTCTAAAATTTAATTAATAATATCTAATGAGTACATAAAATTTCGCGAACGTCGTGTTACGAATAACAATTCGTTGAATGGATGAATTAGAGCTCAATCAGCCAAATTGTGTTTTAGATTTTTACGTTATTGTACAATGCCATACGTAATATTGAGGGTACCGAATGACTTCAAATCCTTAAGCAATGTCTGTAATGACTATTTCGTAATACAGAGGTTTGCAAATTACACTGCGCAACAAAAAATAATTGTTGAATGTTTTGAGCACTTCATGAGGCAGTTCATACTAATTTTGGGTTGCGAAAAACAAATATGACAATGACAAACTTTTATTAGCTCTAGTTTCTAAGATATACACAAGGTGGAGGTATTACATATTAACGGATTGAGAGAAAAGCATACATTATAATTACATACATGCTAACAACAATGAAAGTGCATTTGATTTTTTAAACTGGTAATTACATGCTAAGAGTTCTAAATTGCTGGAAAACTACTTCGCAGATAGTCGTGTCTGAAGAGAATCATGTGGTGACCTATTGACTTCGTCGTTTTTTAGCTTGCCTCTTGTGATGGAGTTCCGCAGAATCCCTATACAAAGACCAACAGTAATCCGCAAGCATTACTTCATTCCAACGGCCCTGATATCTTTGTTCCATAACAGAAATGTCCTGATGGAATCTCTCCCCATGTTCATCACTAACAGCTCCACAACTAGGAGGGAAAAAGTCTAGGTGGGAGTGGAGAAAATGGATCTTAAGGGACATGTTGTTGTATCCAAGGTTACGGTATTTTTGCAGGAGCACTGTCATCAAATGTTTGTAGTTGTCATCTCTTTTGTTGCCTACAAATCTATAAACAACACCCTTGAAGGCTTCCCAAGCTTCCTTTACTTTCCCCTCCAAAATATGGTCAAATCCAGGATCCTTTATGTACACAGTCAACAAAAGGTCAGTTGTTTCAAAGAATGTTTTACCTACAACCTATATAACAGCTATATGCACGGAAATTAATTATTCTTTCACACTGGCCGTGTGTAGGCTAAATTGTGGAAACGTAGAGTCAGACTGAAAAATTCAATGCCATAGCCGGGATTTGAACCACGGATCTTCTGGTTTCCGTCCAGCCGCACTACCATTGTGCTACTATGGCCAACGTGCCGATATGACATTAAATTCTCCAACTGACTCGTATTTTCCCGGTAAACCACTTAGGAGTCCTCATACACACATGAGACAACTACCTTAATGACGACTTACTACTTGTAAGTACTTTAAGGCCCGGGCTTCATATAGTAAACCACTATTAGGTTAATTAATGGAAATTAATTATTCTTTCACACTGGCCGTGTGTGGGCTAAATTGTGGAAACGTCATATCGGCACGTTGGCCATAGTAGCACAATGGTAGTGCGGCTGGACGGAAACCAGAAGATCCGTGGTTCAAATCCCGGCTATGGCATTGACTTTTTCAGTCTGACTCTACGTTTCCACAGTTATATGCACGTTTCGATATATAAAATACCTTTATAAATGTTAAATGGCACACCTAAACTATATATAGTATGTAGTTTAACGATAAACACAAGAAAATCCCGACCAAGCTAGAAACTCACACAAAAGCAAAAATATAAACATTATTATTTGCTTTCAATGTTTGTAGACAGTGATTTGTTTCCATGGTGCCACATATTGTAAGAAATAACCAACATACCAACACACAAAATTCCACCAGAAGCTTTGTCCGCTAATTTCAAATGTATTAATTTAGTAATTCAATCAAACTCAAAATGACAGAATTCTGTGCTGGTGGTACACCTGGACCGCCTCGCACGCTACGATGGGGCTGTTCGGGGCAAACAGCTTTGAGGAGGGAGCAGTGTCACGCGAGCGCTGGAACACCCTGTGGAAGCAGCTGGGAGCGGAAGACAGGGGAGGTCCGTGTTAGCCACACCTCCCCCTTGTCTGTCTTATAGTGGTGACAGGCAGTGGTCGGGAGAAAAACATGATTGTGCCGTCTGTTTCTCTTACACCTGGTTCTCGATCTTTCTTTTACTGGAACATTCCTGTGGACACTGGAAGACGGCGATATTCCTATATAAAGGGGGGTTGCAGACAGACGGAGATAGTCAGTCAGTTAGTTAGTCAGTTAGTGTGTTAGTGAGCGAGGAGACAGTCGCAGTTCTTGGTGTAAGAGTTAGTCAGTGACGTGTGAGCAAAGAAGCGCCGTGTTAATGAACGAGAAGATTGTGCAACGGAAGACTTTACGTAACTGGTATGTGCATCGGAGTTTATGTAATGGCGAGTACAAGTGAAATTGTAACGGATGAACTGGTGAATCGTAATTGTGTGCATTACGTAATCCTGTGTAATCGGCAAGTGTTCAACTGTAAGTCGGTGGAAATAAAGAACATTTTTGAGTGTTGCAATTGGACTTTTCATTTCACGAACCCACAAAGTCACAATAAATTTAGTTGAATTATGATACTATAAAGTTCAAAGTATTTCATTACCTCAAAAACAAAAACAAAAATTTTCCTATATTTTTTGCTGATTTCGGTGCTGTATTCCCTTAAACACAAAGCTTCATTTTCACGATATATTGCAAACAAGATGACTGTCACAATGCATGTGTTATTTATGGATGACGTTTTTCTATATTACAATGATCCATTGCTGCACTACTTTGATACATTGAACTGTATGACGTTTTGTGCGGCATCTCTGGATTGTAACGATAATCGTGTCCTGTAATGAAGCCATATCGTGCTTACGTCTCTGCAGATTTAACTGAAGTGGCTAGAGGGTAAGAAAAGAAGGCGTCTGAAGTCACGCTCACATAAAATGATGGTTTGTGCATAAAAATGGAGGTAGCAATTTATAAGCGTCACCAATCATGTGTGCTAGAGAAGTTGTGGGATACTGCAGGTGTCCTTGTGAGTAAAAAGAGCTAAGAATTGTAGTCGTGCTTGTATTTATCTGTTCCTAGTAGTAATTTATGTTAGTTACGCAGCTGTATCTTGAAGGTGATGACCTCCATTTATTGCAGATGGTGTTCTAAGGTAGAATATCTGTGACATTTGCTGTAATAGAACAATTCCACAAATACTTCTATTAAGGGTATGTATGACTGAAATTTTCAAATTCTGAACTAATAATGCTAGCTTTTTCAAATTAACACCATAGGTGTAGTATAATGTAAACATGTTATAAACTAAATTTAAACCATTTTTCTCCAGCAGTTTAGAAATTATGATAAATTTTGTATGTTTTTTGTTACGTCACTAAAAAAGTCCCTTGCGACAAAATATTTTGAATTTTGGTCTAATATTTTAACCCTATGTTCATAATACACATACCTTTTGAAATTGCTCTGGGTTTTTCTGTGTCTCCTTTAGTTTAGGTCACACATTTTTTTTTTAATTTACAAATATTCTTTTTTGTCTAAAAACTGTAAGTTTTGTGTTTGAAAATTAAAAATATATGCTTATATACATTTCACAATAAAACCTAGGGCAATTTCTATTCCTCATGGTATTCTGAACCTGTGTAGGAAATTTCATGAATGTAGTACGAAAACTGCATCGCAAGGAGCATTTTACAGGAAGAAAAATGCTGAAAATATGAACATTGAGAAAACAGCGATTAAAGATTTGATTGCATAACTCACATTAAAATCCACCAGGCTGATAGGTTGGACCCTCAGATTTCTTCTTCCTCTCCTCTGTTGCTGTTTTTCCACCTTTTTCTTCTTTAGATGTTGCTTTTCTTCTGCACAACTTCGCTTCTTGCTTTGCAGGATACGAGTCTGATCTCGCTGCACTGAAGTTTTCCTTGCTGAGTCTACTACACTTTCACCTCTGATATTTTGCTGCAGCTCCAATGACTTAAGACTACCCATGTTAAACTCACTGATGCTTTTAATAACAGCAAGATCCAATTTTTGTTTTGATATGAAAACTTCCTTTGGGCACTTATTCCATATGACATGATGCAAAGATTCATTGGCATTCTGTGTTTTTCCTGTTTTGCACCTCTCTAGTAATGTTGTAGAAGCCAGCCTCTGATATATTGGCAACATTTTAGGAACTATTTTGTCTTCTAAAACCTTATTTTTCTTTTCTTGAATTGAAAATTTAAGAACGGAAAACAGACAAAGAATGTGGATGTAGGCAAAAGATGGCGTGACTCTGACAGAGTTTAAAGGCCACCGACATTTAAATAAGCATTTAAAAATGGCGTCCGGAGGCAAATTATGCATTTTTCACATTCGGGAATGTCTAAATTATTTTATAGAATTAAAATAAAAAAAAAGTCGTTATTTTCACGATTTTCATGAAATTTCAGTCATACATACCCTTAAAACATTAATGTCAGTAATATTTTGTGTGGTTCGCGAGCGTTAACTTCTAAATTTGAGCATTTATTACTTTATCACGATTAGAACTTGTTTTCATTTTGTGTGTCGTTTTATATTATGTGATGTGAATAACGTAAAGTAAACAGAAATATAATATGTTTAAGAACGTGTTGAAAATGGGTAGAGAAAGTCATGTGAATGTAAAACAATTAAGCACAAATTAACATTTATGTTCTAGATGTTCTCGGGAAGCAAGCCCGGTGAAAAGACGATTAGAAATCGATGTTTCGGAAGCGTACATCTCTTTCAGAATCAGGATATTTTAATAAATGTTATAGCTACAACAGTATCACTGAATATAACGCAATTACGAGGCCTGTCAGTAAAATGATGTCTCCAAGACGCTGAAGCCGTGATGAACGCTATTAAGCGAGATCCGGCAACACTGGCATGTAGCTTGGTTTCACCCCTTCAAATCCCCACCATAACTAACACGTTGCAACTATTAGTCTTGGCTGGGCAGCCGTTTGCAATGGAGCTTGCTATCACTTCCGCCGCCAAGTGCCAGTTGCGTTCAGAGCTCCGTTGTATGAGTGTGAAGGGCACTACTCCAACTGAAATTCATCATCACTTGTGCGAAGTCTATGGGCCACAATATATGAACGTCAAAAACGTGCGAAAGTGGGTCATAGAGTTCAAAGACGGACGTACAGACGTCCATGACGAACAGCGTTCTGGTCGGCCTTTGGTTTTAGCCGAAACAATTGCAAAAGTGGAGCAAGAAATGCTTAAAGATCGGCGTGTGACAGTTCGCGAGCTGTGCGAACTTATCCCTGAAGTCAGTAAGACGACGATTACCAAGATTTTGACCGAACATTTGCATTATCGCAAGGTGTGTGCGAGGTGGGTCCCCAAAATGCTCACCGAACACCATAAACGGCAACGTGTTGAGGCGACCCACCGATTCCTGTAGCGCTATGCAGAACAGGGCGAGGAATTGTTGGATTCAATTGTCACCGGCGATGTAACCTGGGTGCACTACACAACACCAGAAACTAAAGAACGTTCTCGTCAGTGGCGGCATTCGAATTCGCCGAAGCCGCGAAAGTTCAAACAGACATTTTCTGCCGGCAAAGTGATGGCCAGCGTGTTCTGGGACAGAAAAGGTGTATTGTTGTGCGAGTTTATGCCTCTACCTGCACAACAATAAACGCCGCTAGCTACTGTGAGACTTTAAAAAAATTTCGACGTGCCATTCAAAATCGAAGGAGGGGAATGTTGAAGAAGGGAGTGATTTTTCATCACGACAACGCTCGTCCCCATACTGCACATGCAACGGCTGATCTCCTGGCCCAGTGCGGATGGGACATCATCACACAATCCAGACTTAGCACCTAGTGATTATCATCTGTTTCCTGAGTTGAAGTCACATCTGGGTGGAACACGTTTCCAGACCGACGATGATTTGAAAAACGAGGTTGAGCGCTACCTGCGCAACTTGGCGGGAGAGTGCTATGACAAGGGTATACAAAAACTGCCACAGCTCATGCAAGAGTACATCGATCGCAATGGTGATTACGTTGAAAAAAAGCAGTAAGTTCTGCCTTTCCATCAATGCAATATTGACAATAAACATGTTTTCTATATTAAATAAAATTGGAGCCTTATTTTACGGACACGCCTCGTACAAAGACAAAACACTATCAATACAATATGCGCAATTTATTTTGAGCGTTCGTCTCCCAAGTCCTCACTCGGTAGGTTTCGGCTAGCTCCGTAAACACAGATGACAACTTGGAAACATGAAATGCCCTATACTAGTACACTACACTAGTACACTCTGACATCTAGTGACTAATATGCTAAGCTTTTACGCGCGTTCTTTGTTTTCTGTGTGCATTCGTTTTGTGCAAGTTTGAGGTTAATTACTACAGCTTAACCAGTTTGTAATTATGGCTGAGGACACACCAAACTCATCATCATATGTACCTTCCGAGCAACGAACTCCGGCTCGGATACATGCACGTACAGTCGTGCATAGTGATGGCCGCAAAATAATAGGGAAAGTTGCAGAAAGTTGCGATATAGAAAAGGATAACAACCAGCTAATGTTCCCACTCAGCAAATCAATAGAACGATCTGCTATTAAACAAACTCCGTTAAACTTAAAAGGCTTTTTTTTTACTGAATTGCTTCTCAGCATTTCTTACTATTAGGAATGTTTGTTGGATTAAAACATAATTTTTCCTTGCCTTTAACCACTTTTAATTATTATTTATTACCCCTGTTAGTTTATACTTTTCGCTAATGACACCGATAGTTATTCATCTTTTTGTGATCATACAAGGAACATGGAAGTCCAAACATAACAACACGCACTTGGATCTTCATCTACTGTATCTTTATACCTACAAGACTACGTAAATATGTTGTGAAACTTTATTTAATTAACTAGCAGTAGACAGAAGATTAACATTTTGTAAGAATAGCCCCTCGAAGAATTAGTCTTTGTTAAAGTTATCACTCTGCCCGATAGGTGGAGGTGAGGAGGAATATCATGGTTCTCCCAGACGGAACGTCTGCTTCCTATCCTAGCTCCTCTGTCTCTTCAAGTGGCCGCAGGTCCTGTACCCCCGCGGGTGGAATTGAACGAGAACTCCATGCTCAGGGCCACTGAGATGTCCATATGCACTCAATAAAACTACACACTTTGTATGTCCATTCTGTGTTGCCAAGGAGACGTTTCTTTAACATTGTAATGAAGAGCAGAATGCCAAGATGCAAACAACGAGGCAGCGGAGTTGTATACATATCCACCCTATCAAGGGAATTGCTCAAAGCTGCTTCTGTACGTCTGGCGGCACCAGACGCAGTGGTATCCAGAAAGAAAGCAAGCAACTACAAAGCCTTGGATGTCATTTGGATCTCGTGGCAGGACTTCTTTGATGTGGGTACAATCGCCTCATTGGCTATTGTATACGTCGCCATATTTCTGTTCTCTTTGCTTGTTTTGGTGAGTACGGCTGCATAAACAAAGCATTATTTTTCCTCCGGCTTTGTGCCCGGTGTTCTGGTCAGGAAGTTAAATCTGTCTGCTAGCGCCAATCAACATTGTCGCTCCTAGGCGTGACTCCCGAACCCAACACCGTGTTGCCAGTTGCTTGCGCTGGTGAACTTTCTTTGCTATATTCTGCGTGCGTGAACTCCGATTTTTAGTGTTCGTAAGTGAAATGTTTAGTGTTTGACGCCCGCTTTCACTACATACGGCACTGCAGGCGGTGACACTGATGATACATGAGATGAAGATGGAGGACCGGTGGAATGAGATGGCGGGGGAATCCGGAGATCCTGGAGAAAACCCATCCCAGCGCCGTGTTGTCCAACACAAATCTCACTTTGCGGTCGCCTAGGATCGAACCCGGGCCGCCTTGGTGAGAGCCAAGCGGTCTAACCACTGAGCCACGGCGCGGCCGATGTTCGTAAGTCCTATTATTATCGCTATTATAATAATATGACTACTGGTTTGAGAAATATGCAAATACGTGAAATATTTAAAATGCGCATTGTTCCTCTGCTTGAAATTCCCGCTAAATAACTGGCAAAAGCTTGCTTCCCCCTCTCGAGAAATGTCACAGCCGGAGAAAGAGCGGCCAAACTGTATAGGTAGACCGCAAACAAACTGCGGTCGGTGTGCGCTTGCGCGAGGCGAGCCTTCTCCTTTTCTCGCCATCCAAGCATCACGTGACTCCCACCCCTCCCTTCCTGCGTCCGACAGAGCGCAAACCACACGAAACGAGTACAATTTAGTACTGTTTTGATTTTCAAAGTTAACAGAAAATAATTACTTCAGACATGACCTCATAATCGATCAACAAATGGATAGAATCATAGTTTCTTTAAACCATGAGGAACAAACCAGCATCCAGCCTACTTCACGGAAATGTGGTCTTTTGGGCCTGATATGGACTTGCAATGTTTTCAGGACATCCCTGTAGTATTGTCCAGTTACTGATGTGTGTGCAGCTACAACACGCTGATAAACCATTCCATGAATATCAAAGAGTGAGATGACCATAACTTTACCAGCAGAAGCAACCACTTTTGCTTTTTTGGGGGTTGGAGATGAAGGAGATTTCCACACTGAGCTTTGCTGTTTGATCTCAGGATCAAAATGATGTAGCCAAGTTTCATTAGCAGTGACTACGTTTGAAAGAAACACCGGATCTTCCTCTAACATCAATTTTAACTGTATGCAGACCTGCATGCGAATGTCCTTTTGTTTGGGAATCAACAGTCTTGGAACCCATCGCGCACAAACACGTCTCACGTGTAATGTTTCTGTCACCAACGTGTGGGTGGCACCCAATGAAATGTTTAGTATTTCAGAAAGTGATTTTAAGGTAATTCGTCGATCCTCTCTCACAATGGCAGCAGCAGTGTAAGATGTTTTCTTCCGTAAGAGCAGTAACTGGAACACCGGGTGCACCTTCCTTTGAAATTGACTGTCTCCCCTCTTTAAACATTTTAAACCACCTTCGAGCTGTGCTGTAGGGAAGAACAGACTCTCCATAGGCCTCCTGTAACATTGTATAGGCCTCAACTGAAGATTTGTTGAGACGAAAGCAGAATTTCAAAGCCGCATATTGATACTGAACATGTCTGAACTTGTCTGGTTCTTACAGGCGGGAACCATGAGTACCAACAATGAAACTAGTACGGCGTGTTTTACATTAAGCTAACAGAATATAAGATTGCATTTTAGTGCAAAAAATTATGACCGTAAAAAGAATATGATCATTCTTTGTTGAACAGCCCCCGTACATGTTTGTTTATCGTCTTTTTTCGTCATTCTCTGGATAACCCGGGTTTTCGTTAAGTAAAAAGAAAAGATCTGGTGAGTACTGTACGGATACTAAGGCACTCTGCTTGCAGCTGTAGCTTTCTCCCCAACAATGTTCGAATATTTCACGAGTGTAAAAATTCTCTCTTCTCGTGAACAAGTGCAAACAGTTGTAGAAACACTCAGGTTCATTTTCCACTCCATTATTCGTAAACAGCTGAGTAGCGCGACTCGTTACTTTCCCCCGCCCACCACGGCTCTATTGCCTCGAGTGGAGTAATCATGAAAGTCGAACGGAAACGTGTGGCAATATTGTAGCGCAAGGTGACACAAAATTTTACATCGTTGCATATCACGGTGTTTCTATTGTGCTCTATTATCTATACTAAAACCACGCATTTTAATACAGAAATTAATACAAGCTATCCTACGCCACCCAATGACTGGTTAGTCATGCACAAGTCATGAAAAGAAATTAGGATATCATCCATTTGGATTACTTCCTCAACCATTAAGTTGTTTTCGACAAATGCATTTAATTTCAATGCATTTATTTAAATGTAATTATAAGGTATTTTTCAGGCATTTCCTCTTCTTTGTTGTACAGACGACAATTTGGACTTGTATAAATTCTGTGTAAGTGTTTGGCCAAATAATATTTCGCAAGTAATCAAAATTTTGCTACTGCTGATTTACGTGGGATTTCTGGAATAATTTCTGAATTTTTTATTAAAATGTTCCATACTGATGTCTTTGGTTTCGTTATATATTGATTGATTTTGTTTGTTTTTATATTTGTTTTAATTAGACTTTTTATGGATGTAAAGGATAAGTTTTCATTTTTGAACTGAAAGGTACAGCTTTTTTGGCAAGCAAATCAGCTGATTTATTTCCAGCAATTCCACAATGTGCAGGTATCCACAGTAATTTAATTTTTTTCAGAGTTTTTGAAGATGCTGGATCATTTTGTGAGATTCTTTAATTTGGATTGACCTCATTTTACATGAACTTATTGCACATAATGCTGCTTTAGAATCAGAAATTATGACAGCATTTTTGAATTTATCTATTCTGTATAGAAGGTGTTGGAGTGAAATATGAATAGCCGTTACTTCTGCATCAATATTTATTGTGTGGTATCCTGCTGGTTGATAGAATGAGAACAGTGCACACTTAATTCCTGCTCCTGAGTTGTTGTCCAAGTTAGATCCATCTGTGTAGATATGAAACCATTCTTCAGGTGGGTATCTATTCCTCAACACATTAATGTTTATTTTTAACTTGCGTTTTTCATAGGCAGAACATAGAGAAGGCATTGCTTCCCACGCAAAATGTGTATGCCAACATTTCACATGAAATGCATGTCTTAGGTCCCTCCTACCAAAAAAAAATTTACGAAAAAGGTGTATCTGAATGTAAGTATGTGTACAGCAAAACCCAAAGACGAGAAGAATGGTGTTCAAAATCAACATCTTTCAAAAGGGTAGAAGATTTTTCAAGAAAATCCCACAATCCTAACCTACCCTTTTATTGAAATATTTTTTCGAAAATGTTTATTTTCCCGGGAGCCCCAGTTCCATTCCCATGGCCGACCTATCTGACCTATCATTTTTTCCACGGTTTTCCCCAGGCCGCCAGACGAACGTTGGGTAGATTAATTACATCTCCCGAATTTACTGTCCCTCCATCTCACCTCCATTATCATTTCACGTCATCTCTCATCTGGTGGTCTCTTTCAGGGTAGAAGTGTCGGCGGGTGTCTCGGCGGTACATGACGGGATGATATGCTCCTGGTATATACTCCCTTCTTCGGAAGGACGTTGTCGGTTCCTGGGACCGCTTCCAAAGTATAGTAGGTGTAGGAAGAAGATAAGAAGAAAGAAACGGGGTCTGCCGACAGGACAAACGCTTGCCTTGCACTTCGAGAATGAAATGACGAGATAGAAAACGGGGCATAGGAAGTGTTACGGCATTATATAATTCCAAGGCTCAACAGGAGTCAAACTCGGAACTTCCCGCATGGGGAGCCATATCCCTACGATGCTGAGGAAGGAAATGCTATTCTAAACTGTAAACTAATTTATCTTTTCAAAGGCATTACATTCCAAAGGAGGTAATGCACTTATTGTTAAACCTCAAAATTCATTTGAAGACATGACAGGTGCAGGTACGTCATTTACATCTTTCGTTTATACAATATTGTCTGGGCTACTTACATCACTTTACGTGCGGCAAGCCACAAAAATCGCAAGTTACGTAAGTAAACTCAGAGCGATAAGTTTATGCCAGGTAGCGACATTAAACGAATCACGTTTTCTGGTGGTTTCAAACTGCCTTCCTGGATCATACAGACACGCGGATATACGCACACTGGCTTGAAAACTGCAATCTGGCTAAGTAATGTCCCTTACTACACGTGAAGCAATATTAAATTAGATACCCCAAAACAGTAACAAATGAAGTTCAGTCGAGCTTACTATATGGCAGTGTGCCCAACGTGTGTACGAGATATCCTAAGTGCCAGAGACTTGACGTTTACACAATCATAGAAGGCACTTTTTGTGTAAAGGCTGTGTTTGAAGCACTTTTTGTGGAGTCAGACTATTTATAGGTTTGAATTTCTCACTACTTTGTTAGTGATGAACATTTAATCGAGTTTGAAAGCTCAAAATGTTGTTTGCGTTGCAGTTTTGGCGTTATACTAATGAAACTTGCTACATATGTTCACAAAGACACATTGAATAAAAATTACGTTGGGTTTTATTGTGAGATGCATGTAAGCACACATTTCTTTACTTCAAAAGACAAAAAATGGAACTTTTTGGGCAAAAAAGCCATACACATAGATTTAAAAAATTCTGAAGCCTAAAGTTGAGAGAAACCATGGAGCTCTGTGGAATATACCGAGGAAATGGGGAAGTTTCTGCATTCAGACACTTGAATTTCTGTGCAATGACCTGGAAAGTTTCAAGGGTCGAGGAACTGTCTGCTTCAGGGAACATCGCCGGGCCGTCGAGAGATATCGAAATGTCAAAGTGAAATACGACAATGCATAAATTTCGTACATCCTGTAGATATAACACAGGGTTCCAGAAATTTGCATGCACTGGTAAATCAGTCGCGTGTTTGGGCCATAGTGATCTGCAGGTATAGGCAATACTAATGAATCTTCCAAGAAAGTAAATGTACAGTATCATTTGGGCGTTTCGTTACCAGATGCTATCAAAACTAAATCGGCCATGTCTGTAGATGTATACACGATGTTCATTTTTAGCTATAATTTTACCGCGCAAAATTTGACGTCATCAATAGGACCACTGATGGAGCGAATTTATATACGATTCCCCTAGCGGCTTGCTGACAGCAATTTTGAGGCCTCCGTCTACCGACAAGTAAATATTTGACAGGGGGGTCTGCCCGCGTAATATAAAGGTGCGTAATTTCGCCTGGTGCGTAGATACGATAACTGTTTATAAAAAACATAAAACAGCCATAAAAGTATAACATGAAGAATATACGAAATGATAGGTCAAGGAACACTTATTTGACAATGAACATCTGTTTTTCTGTTATAGTAGACATATGTGCATATTGTAAACATGTCACATAAAATAGAAATATTTCAATTTGATCTCAAATCTTTTCTATCATCCACAATTTCCTCAGTGTAACTTCATTACAAACCAGAAAATCAGCAGAACATGTTTTAGGAATGAAAAATAAATTAGTGTTACAATATGTAGAAAGCTTTTATCCAAGTCTGAACAAGAAAATATCTCTAGTACATAGTCTTATGTGTCCATTTTCTTATATTTCATTTCTCTCTTCCCCTTAAACACTGTCTGTATTGCGAGAAGGTATGCTTGAGGCCTTTCTGTCATAACCTTATTTATTGCTTCTAGATTGGAACCAGTCACTTTATAGCATCCAGTGTCTCTCTTTTTGCGAGTAACTGATCCTCCATCTTGGAAATGTTTGATGCGCCTATTGGTTTTAAAAGACATAAGGATACCAACATTAATAGACATTTTAATTTAGCGTGGGAATGACAAAAAATTACATCATATACTGATAAAACGTAAGACGTTTATGTTACAAACAAAAGTATGTCAATTTGACGTTACCTGGACACTTTTGACAACATTACGCTCTGAGGGACTTGTCTGAATGCTAGGTAGCGTTGCACAAACTCTTCTATGCAGCGATTCAAATTATATTTATATGTCTCACCTATTTTAATGCCGTTACGAAAGTAGCATTCAACCATGAAGACGCAGTTCATATCCAGGGCAAGCTGGTTGTATTGGTTACCACAGCAACACACTGAGAGCGCTGTAATTTGCTTACTGTTCCACAAAAATACCGCTTCTTCTCCGTAGAGGGCACTATGATTTGAAGATAGACTCACCAGTCAACTGTGACATCATCCTTGCCCAATAGGAGGGCGGGAAATAACGAATTAAAATGAAAACCTTGTAGTGTCGCGATCTTGTTACTCACTTCGAAGATTTATAAGGCTACATTAACCCATGGCGAAAGATAGATTAGAAAAATCAAAGGGAGTAGCAATTGTTTTGTAGCTGAGCTATTAACTACATGACATTGGAGACTGGACAAAAAATCAGAAGTTCCTTGGAATTATGATTTTAACAAAACCAGTATCTGCAGTACAGAGTGATTTATATAGAATTGACACATTTCTTTAATTATTCTGTTGGAAATTCATTAAATGACCCAATCTTAGCACCAAATTAAGGAGTTTTGATTCCTTGTCACTAGATGCGCAGATGTTTGTTTTATTCCTAATTGCTATTGTTGGCAATTGTTTTCGACATTTTGTTCTAGTCAACATGCAGTACACATTAAATCAACAACTCTTCCTTGTGAAGCAATACTGGATTACGAATTTATTTACAGCATATCAGAGAGAATTTGGAAACACAATACTCTAACTGGTAAATAAACTGGAAACAACTGGAGAGTAAAAACGGCAACCACATGGCATTGCAGAATATCAAAGAAAATATAGTGCACGTGGAATGATGATTATAATAGAACCAATATCTACATTTGTATATAAGCAATGCCCGAGGGATAGTTTGTCCAGTTTCTTAACATCGCTTCCCCATCCTATGGTCTCTCGACATTTTAAATTAGGGTAGCCTCTTCCCTGTCCCTGGCAGTTTTACTACACTGTTGTCCAATGCTCTTAGCCCAAGTTTCAGAATTCATAAATATAATGAAGTATTTTAAAGTATAACATTACACATAATAATACGTACAATTTAATAAAATTAACTTTAAATATTCCTGTACTGCTATTACATACAAAAATAATTATCCGTTATAAAAGCCTACACAGCCATCCAATCATCCAAAACGTAAAGTCAAGTCAAGTCGAATACTGACAGTCTGTTAACAGCCAGAAGGTTTTTGCTGCATACCCACTCAGGTTTTGGGTCTGACCGCAGGTTGATAATTTTGATGGTTACAGGATGAGGTGGGATTATTATAATGAGGAAATTTTAATGAGGTAGCTTTTTGCTCCTCTTTATTTTGTACAGGATTCCAAACCGCTTTTTTGTTTACACACTGGTGTTTTATTTTGATATAAAGTGGGGTAAATTTTGTAGCCAAACAGCTCATTTGGAGATTTTTGAAATTCACCTTATGCTGCTGTATGGATTAACTCCTTTGTTACCTCTGGTGCCCGCATGCAATACGGGGTACCCGGTAAAACCTGCAGCGGCGTCTCGTAGCATCGTAATCTCCTAGAGACCGAACCAGGGTGCCTCTGTCAGCTGGAATTTGAGCGTAGGAAAAAAAAAAAAAAAAAAAAAAACTTAAAGCCAACCAGACTCGAATATTTATACCTCCACGCAACAATTTTGTTCGACTCACCTCTAATACATTTCGTTTTCGTAGCACCATGCTCAAATCCCATTGTACTTTTGCTATACGGGAACACACAATCACTTACAACCGTCTTCTTATGTATCATGTCCGTTAATTGGCAAACAGTGGGAGATTCACCTTTCGGGTAATATTCGTACACAGTCCCACGCAATAAATGATTGAAGCAGTGGCGGCTGGTGGGTTAAATTATTGGTGGTGCACAAATGAAAAATAAAATACAGAGTAGTAATGACTCACCTATTTATACAGATTCTCTGCTCTACTCTCCTTAGACCTGGCGAATCTATCGATAACTTTTGCGTTGTAGTTGCTGATCTTCATAACAAAATCTCTCCCAATTGAAAGCATTGCTAATGCTGACAATCGGTCCTGTGACATTGTGTTCCTAAGGAAAGTTTTTATTCTTTTTGAAGTTGAGAAACAGCATTCCGCTTCAGCGGTAGACATTGGCATAGTTAACAGTACTCGGAGGAGTTTGACATATTCGGTGAATGTAGCACATAAATTGTTTTCCTTATTGAAGTCCATCAAGCACAAAGCGCCGGACATTCCACGAAATTCCTCTCGACTGTAAATTACAGTCAGTTCTCTACGAATTTTTGTTCCAATGATAAAAGGATAGAACCTTATTGTTTCTCTAAGGGAATCCTCTGGAAATGTCTTAGAAATTTTCTTGATGAAACAAAGTTGAGGCTACCAGATGCCCCGTGAAGCTAAATCTGTCCTTTGCTTCTCTAAGAATGTCACATACCTCAAGAGCTTCTCTTCTTTTCACATCATGATCTTCTATTCTTCTCCTCTTAATTGCAGTTTCTTCGTGTTCCTCGATATCCACGCTATTTCTTACCTTTTGCACTTCCCTTTCAAATGCGTTTAGCTGGGCGATGGCAAACGTTGCATTGCAGTCTCGTTTCTGCAGCTGATTGTACAAAATGTCCACATGTGGCATGATCTTGTAGAACAAAGACAGCCAGAATACAAAATTATAATCTTTCAAAGTGGCCATAAACCCAGAAGCCTGAACAAGTGTGGCGTTGTTGTTTAAGAAAGCTCTCTTCTGAATAACCTCCATGCATTTAATTAAATTCTCCCTGTGTTCGAAAAGCAGAGCACACAGAAGCTAAGCCTGAAGGTCACGCTATAGCTGTTGCTAAGAGTAGGAGGAGCTAGGTTTATAAACCTCCATTTAAGCAATGTATAAGACGCCACTCCCATCTCTTCACCTTCCCGCAAACCCCTCAGAGAGCCTACATTTGGGCGAAATCTTAGGTTAACACTTCGCTGCAAACTTGGCGGCTCCTACAGCTAATCACTGTTTATTTCGACTTCTGTGGTCATGGGCAGCTACAGACAATAAGCGTAATTGAAACATGTTTGTATATAAAACAATGCAAACAAGTACAGCTTTAATGTGCAAAATGCACCTGTTGTATATTCAGAATCAGTGGGTGTAGCGCAAACCTGCAACCTTATGGAGGAACCGCCCCTGGATTGAAGTCGTCAATCTTGTCAAATGAAAACTTAGTTTTATTTAATTTCTTTTTATTTGGAGTGCTGTAACTAGCGATGTCAACTGATGCAATTTTTCGACGGTGGTACAACCCCCCCCCCCTCCATTTTTAATTACAGTTGTCAGAAAGTTTCTAAAATTCACTAACATATCTGCGCTCTGTTTCCTGATCTTGCTTCTCCTCCCTATAACGTCTCTTTTCTTGGTTGGAGTCCTAGCTGACGATTGTACTAACAGATTATCATCAGCTTCGTTAAGTTCAGAATTTATTAAGTCACCATTCGCATTACCTTCGTTAATTTCCTCGTTCTCTTTATGAGCACTCTCACTATTCAGCCACGGTCTAGAGTAACATCTTATTTAGGTTACTAGCAACACAGAACTGGTGTACTAGTGTATTTTGCAACAGTGCAATCCTGTCCAAGAAATCCACAAAACGCTTAGTGCTATTGTACTCACTAATGATTTGTACCGGGGGTGTGTGGAGTGGAATGGGTAAGCAAAGGGTCATCTATTGGAAATAAGTTTGTAAAGAAATTGAACAAACTGTAAAGTCTGTTAAGTTAACGCGTGTGCAGTTCGGCCGCCTCCTTTGACGAACCCTTATAATCGTTTTACAACACAGACCCTCCTTCTCCCAGTCCTTTCTACAAGGTTGCCACCTTTCTCGATAAGTCATGGGTATCATACGAGATTTCGTCTAAATAAATTATCTTACGTCCATTACTGCGAAACTTCCTAAGTTCTGAGATATACATACATATGACCAAGCTACAATTCTACTGGATTCCATAATAACCCTTATCTTATTCAAAGTACGGTACTTGAAACCCAGCTCCTTTAGGAGACCGCGCAAAGTACAGTGCCCAAAAGGAAAATCGCAAATTTCTTGCAAATGTACAACCAATTCGTCTAAGGTGGGCGCTCTCCCTTTTGCATAGAATCTATAAATTTCTCGGCGAATTATATCTCATGTGAAATTATCGAAACTTTAGAGAAACGTTTTATTTTGTTTTCACACTTGATCGGCGTCTTTGGTATTCCTTTCGTCACAATATTTCTTACTGTATTTGTGTGAATACCCAGAATTTATCATCAGGTTCATTGCACGACCCCTTACCAAGATTATTTGTCAGCACATATTTATATGTGTTCAAAACAAGCGCTTGAAGTTGCTTAGAAACAGTTCCCGTTATAACTTTGTTTTTTGAGGCTTTTCCAGTAACATAACTCGGCCCAGTTATTCACACTGTTATCATCACTTTGATTATTTTTACTTGACTGAAAGTTATCTACTACTTCATTTACATTTATCACTGCGTTTCCCTCCCACGGTCTCCACATCGTAACACCCAACGAATTTCTGCACGTAATGAAACAGATCAACTGGTAGTTGGAACTTTGACAACTGAGACTCCACGTGGAGTAGACATGCGACTGTCACTTCGAGAAAATCAGGGTTGCTATTGGTCCTCAACGACAGTGTTCCATTTCTGAAGTGTGGAGATAGATTTATGACGGTCATTAGTGGGCGGTAGGGTCCGTTTCCTTTGTGAGGCAACTGCATTCGCGTTGACTAAACAGACTATCTCTCCTAGTTCTGTAGTAAAACGCCCGCTATATCAAGGGCACCGAGAGTTCACAGTTCGAACATCAGTTTGGAGTAAAAAATTTTATCCCAATATTTTTAGTTTGTTAGACGTTGTAACAAACCAATTTACAAATGTTCTCTTACGGCTAAGTTATTACTACATGACATTAAAAGACACGTGAGAACAGGTATAACACGTGTAAAGATAGTTTTTATAGAACCACCATCTACGTTCTAGTATCTGTTGTCGTAGCTCAGAGGTAAAATGCACAATGTGTAAATCGGGCAGAGAGATCACGATTTGAATCCAGCACTCACTTATACGCTCTATTCCAACTTTTTCATCTTGTATTTCTTACGCACGTTAAAGTGCTTTTGGAAGATATCTATGCACTGCAATGGAATCTTCCATTAAGGCTTTATCACAGTAAGGCAGCATACTATATCCACGGGGTCGTGTGGAGCTGACACCAGCTTCACATACATACTCTTCCTGTTCTGGGAACCAAGCACGAAGGGATGGCACCTATTTTCGATGTAGAGACTATACTCGTCATTCTCCCTGGCACTTGAATGCACTCGAGTAGACCTGATGCTGTCATATAGGCCCAGAAATTTGCGAAATTCATCCCGAACGTTCTGGGCGAACAACGTGATGAGGCTCGTATCTAGTTCCTTGTGGTAAGGACTCTTGCTGGTCAGATCGAAATACCCTGTCGTCACTCCTTACCAATATCGACCTTTCTGTGGAGTGAGTGTGTAGTGTTGGGCTCATTTGAACAACATCATCCCCCGATATAACTTAACAGTGGAGGTCATAAAACACACAGACACACAACTAAGAGCCACTGTACCAACACTTGCTGGTTCAAAATCACATACTACTGATACAGGTACCCGGGAAAGCCACAAGGGTCAGGGTAGACCAGAGGAAGACAGCTTCGAGAGTTCTGGCGTATTTCAGCTGGGAGCGAGGCCTACAGTCGTGTGACGTCAGGCAAAAGCCGTGCACTACCAAGTTGCCTATATAAATGGCGCTGTGAGTACAGAATCTGAGGGTTTAGTCAGCTGTAGCACACTCGATGACAACAATGTAGCTGCCACGTACGAAATGGAACTGTTAAATTTACAATGTGACGATTTATTGAAGAACAAATATACAGTTCACGCAAGATAAGTTGAGCGCTGGATATACGGTGTGGTGCGGGCAGAGGGGAAGAAGCGAGAGCTAGGGCTCTTTTGTTTCTGCAGTGTAGTCAACCTTGAAAAACAAAATAACGTGTAAGATAAGCTAAGATATCACAAGTAACGTTGCATCCTCTGAAAACATTCCTTAGTTTTGTCCACGCCAGCTCAATTGCATTCAGATCACAGTTATACGGAGTTAGACGAATAATAATGTGTCCCCTTTCGAGAGTCATAACATCCACAAATGTTCATACAAATATAAATCATTTTCAAGTAAATGCTGACGTACCACACTCGTAACAAGGATAAACTAGCAATTCGAGCGCACCAAACGAGCCTTTATGAAGGAAGCTTTAACTACAAAGTGATAATGTTATATAATAAACTTCCAAATTCATTTAAACAAGCTGCATCATTAAAACACTTTAAGAATAAGGTTAAGACATTTTTGCATACACACTGTTTTTATACGGTTAATGAATTTTTAGAACTATAACCATGTAAATGAGCACTGGGAGCATAGTACATTCACAAATCTGTAATATTTATATTATGACATTTCTTGTAGTAAATTAGTCTATGCAAATACCACATGAAACCATAGAAAAGCTGCTTACTGTGTATATTGTATGTAATCAATTTGACTTTATGTATATACTGTATTTATACATTTTGACGTGTCTCATAACATGTATATGTTGCCAAGGACGAACTAAAATTCTAATTCTAACATACGATTGTTGTAAACTGGTTAGCTAATTAACCTCGAAATTGATCAAAATGAAATATGGCGGACATGATAAAGCTTAGCATATTAGCCACTAGATGTCAGTGTATAGCGCATTTCAATTGTCAAAGTTGTCATCTATGTTTAAGGAGTTAAACGAAACTTACCGAATGAGGACTTGAGACCCGATCGCTGTTTTTATCGCGCAAGAAAGACTTGACTGATGTTTACAAGAATGTCTGCCAAACCAGATTTCCGAGGTTGTATTCACTGCGGCACGGATAATGTGCATATTTGGCTCGACATATGTGTGCGAGCATTTTTTTTTTTTCTGTTATGAAATTAGCTAAGTACAAACCCCGAAGTACCTTGTCGTATCACAATCTAACATGCAGCCTTCGATTACAGACTTCCCAGACATTACGTCCTGATATTGATAAACTAGTTAAAGAAAAACGAAACAGAACACTGTCGTAAAATGTCCATGTAATTTTGTTCTGAATGGGTCTCCTCTAATTTGCATAGAAAATTACTTTATGTTTTACTTTATTTACTTTATAACATGCCTGACCTTCAGATAAACTACGAGTTGAAATTGTATATATTTTCTCATAGCACGGAGCCAAAATGTAATTGTTTATAAACTGTGAGCAATAGTGTAATTAAAGCAGTCAGCATTAATATTACAACACGCAAAATGTAAGTTGTACATATTATTAATACGCGATACATTTCCTGTCTTTTCTACGCTATCGGAACCCCAACACAAACTATTTCCTTCCTCTTGGACAGCAGAAATCAGCGCGATGACGTCATACGTTAACCTGCCTTTCGTTCGGGGGCATATTTCGCGGTTAGAGCTGACAGGAGTTGACGTAACACCGCCACTCAGGGCAGACCATTCCCTGCCTTCCCGCGCAAAACACTGTCACTGCTGACTGAGGGGCGTGACGTCACTGAGAATACAACGCAAGAGCCCTTACACGTAAATGTGCGTAATGCAATATTATGATTGCACATTGTAAGATAAGATAAGGTGCTGATGCATGCAAATTCCAGAATCCTTCTGATGAAATAAACGAGATGCAGTTGCTTATGAGCAATTGTAGTTATTGGCTGTGTTTTTTGTCGTAACATTATGAGTAAAAGCAGAAACCATTGCGCTGTTGCTGAATGCAAAAATGCTTCGTATAAAACTACGGATGTGATTTTCCATTGTTTGCCTTAAGATCGAGAACTACAGCGCAAGTGGGTTTTACGCTGTAAAAGGGCTGATCCGGTTAATGTGAATAATGCAAGGATTTGTTCCGATCACTTCCTGCCCGAAAACTATGAACGGGATTTAAAAAACGAGCTGTTAGGTTTGCCGCTGAAAAGAAAATTAAAGGGCGACGCTGTACCCTCACAGAAAATTCTTAATTGGCATGGAGATGTATTTGAGGCGGTAGTAGCAAGTACCAGCAAGACCAATTTGCAGGTAATTATCATATACACATTCTATTTATGTATTTATTTATTTGTTTCTATGTGTACATTGAGTTTATTCGCTCTTTTTATAAGAAACGTTTGATGCGTGGAATAATAATAATAATAATAATAATAATAATAATAATAATAATAATAATAATAATAATAATAATAATAATAATAATAATAATAATAATAATAATAATAATAATAATAATAATAATAATAATAATAATAATAATAATAATAATAATAATAATAATAATAAACTGTTTTTATTAATAGGCAATATCAGCAAAAGATCGCCGGTGCGAAGTTAGGACCGTGCGAAAGAGAGCGCTGTCTACTATGCATCTTTATCTCCCAAAAAAACAAAATTTGACCAGTCGACCAGCAGGGAGGTAGCTCCTGACCACTCTGTTGTTGCTGAAGAGGAAATAATTAGACTAAAGACTCAGATGCAAGCCCTGAAGAAAGAAAACAGTGTTTTGAAACGGCAGAACAAGGTTTGTAATAACTTCCAAATTTCCCGAAATTCATCACAAAGTGATCTCTCTTAACAAGAACCTTCATTAGAATTAGGCACTTAAACAAAAGAGCGAAGGCAGAAATGATCAGGAAACTTGCAGTAAAGAAAAATCTTCAATGGATTGCTTCGTCATTTTCTTGAGCTACAGTGAGTAAGTACATATGAATAGTAACATGTTTTAAACTCTTAATATGAAATGCTAGAAGGAACCTTCATTATAATACACAAGTGGATGTTTATTTATTCTGATTTTACACGTAGCAGAACTTAAATAACACATACTCAGGGGCAAGTGTTTAACTTTCGCGGTTGAACTGTATTCTCAGTGAAGTCATGCGCGTTAGCCAATGGTAGCGCGACTCTCCGGAATGGCCTACCTGAGAACTCTAAGTTACTTTGATCGCCACTACCTGTCTTCCACTGGGGTGGACGGTTGAAAGGAAACGAACCCGGAACCACCCTAATAGCCTTGCACGGTCAGCAGGGAGTTTATTATAGTTGGAATCGGATCAATAAATAAGACATTAGGCCCGCCTCGGTAGCGTAGATGGTAGCGTGTCTGCCTCACGTTCAAGAGGCCCCGAGTTCGAATCTCGGTCAGGGTGAGTTACTGGATAAGGTTTTTCCGGGGTTTTCCCTTATCCTTCAAGACAAATGTCAGATAGCTTTAAGCTCCAAGGACCCCAGATTGATTTGGGCATCATTTCACCCATTTCATTCATGGTCCGATATGACTTAACGTCGGAGGACGTAAATTACAAAAAAAAAAAAAAAAAAAAAAACCAAAGAAATAACTAAATAAATAAAATAACACATTAGAATTGAAAGCACTCTTTAATTGCAGGATGCTACCTATCAGAAAAAGATCTAGCTTGGTAGCAACTTATCTGTGATGTTTTGTACAGCCGACAAGTGTTACCCAATCACTTTTGAAGCTGTGACAAAATCGCAAACGGTGTTGATGAAAGTTAACAGCCGACCTCAAAAATGACCTTGTACGCACTTACCTAGTATTCTACGGCTTCTTGACATAGTTTTACGATGCGTGTGTGGCAGTCAGTAACCCTTATTTGTCAACAACGTCGTACACGCAAACGCTCGGCCCAGTGCTTGTTCAACTCAAGTGGAAATGTACTTCGGCTGGAGAACCCACAGCAGGAAAAGAAGAAAGGAATCCAGCAAGGACACTTCTGGTACGTGTACGAGACCGAGTAATGGACAAAATGTCTAATTTATGTAGAAATAATCACGTTGTGAGGCCAATCTCGAGGTTCAGATTAGCCAGTAGTATGATATTTGATATTTATTTGTACAGTTTCACTACAATTACTTTAACATCGTACATGCACTTATTATACAACCTATAGAAATACATGAAATTATTGACCCTAAGATTTACTCACTGACTAAGGTCCCCTAGCCATAAGCCTTTGGTTTTCCTGAGCAGTTTGTTGTAAATTCTTCTTGACCTTCGCTTGTTTTATTCTAATCCACTTTTCTCTTAACTTATATAAGATTTCTCATATACATTTATTTTTCTTCTCGCTCATCCCCGTTAACATTTTTCTCAATTTGTTAACATTCTATCAGGTAATGAACAGTGCTCTCTTCATCTCCACAAAATTCACATATCCCTCCCTCATTACTTCTCAACCCTTTTAGATATATTGTTCCTACTCTCATCCATGCTATGCCTTCTCTTTCAGTTTTGTCACATTGATCTATAGTGTCGCGAACCCGTTATCTACAACAGCGCACCTTGTGTACACAAAGAGCCGGCGAATAAAGATAACAGTCTGCAGTATCTTGCTGCTAATTATCTCAACGCGGATTTTCCAGCTGTACGACGATTGCCCTTACTCTTACTGGGTTTTCGGTATCTATACCACGCTTTTCCCTTAATTTTGAAAAGTCCCTCTCTTCCGGGGTTTCAATATCCGTATGACTTACACTTCCTGAATATTTCGGTGCATTATCTTCCTGATTACATCATCCGGAGCCCTGACGTGAACGTCGCCCTCTCTCATTTCTTGCAGGTTACATGGCCAGATTTCACCACGATTTACACCGACGGTTCTAAATCTGCTGATGGAGTAGGTTATGCATACGTCTGTCCTTCTACTAATGCCCTGGCTCGATACCGCCTACCTATGGAGGCTTCCAACTACACTGCGGAGGTTCTGGCCATTCGTGACGCTTTGCAATATGGGATTTCTCAGGGCTTCCCCAAACTGCTGATCATAACCGATGCGCAGAGTGTGCTGCAGAGACTCCCATCTTCCCTCTGGACGATAGATATGCACTGTTATCTTTACGAGATACTGACGTTGGTGAACAACGCTACCATAGCCGGACATCAAATTCAATTCCTTTGGATCAGAGGGCATGTCGGAATTCGATACAATGAAGTCGCCGATCGCCTGGCAAAAGAGGGACTCACCCAAGGCACCTTCCAAGGCATCCAACTGCCCTACACGGATTTCTTCCCGGTCCTTCATCGTGACGCCTATTGTCGCTGGAATGACGCCTGGATTCGTTCGCAGTCCATCAAAGGCAAACACTACGCCGCCGTTGAGACGCATCTATCCACGATCCCTTGGTTCTCCAGCTTCAGGATTGCACGTCGACATCTCACCTCCATCATTAGAATGCGACTTGGACATGGATGTTACCCTGCGCATCTACACCGACTACGTCTCATCGATTCCCCTGTATGTCCTGATGACCCAGGCGAAACCGCTGACCTCAATCACCTCCTGTTCAGTTGCTCTCGCTACCGAGCCCACCGTTCTTCCTTCCTCCGCCGCCTACTTCAACAGTCTGTTCCTTTTCCCGCTAGCGTCAACACCATATTACGGTTATGCCACAAACCTGTATACCAAATACTTCTGCAATTTCTTAAAAAAAGTGATCTACAGATCTAGTCTCCTCCCATCCTCTTAATTTTCCTTACACTTTTCTTATTTTTCCCTTCGATGGCCATATGGGATTTTACCGAAGGCCAAAAAAAAAAAAAAAAAAAAAAAAAAAAAAAAAAAAAAAAAAAAAAAAAAAACAGTCGGATTGTGTATCACTGAGATAAAAGGCATGCCAAAACAGATAAAGCTAGAACATTCTGGTAACATCTTGATTGTTGGAGAGCGTTCGGTTTCTTGATTGTACTGGAACAGTCTGGAATTATCAGTGAGGTATTTAAAGAAGCGAAGACCCGCCAAGAGTCAGTCGCGGGAGTCGTAAGGAGTAAACAGCTGTGTTGTGTTTGTGTTTGTTATTGTCATCGACTTTGGTAGATTGTGTTGTGTATGTGACGTAATGTTGTTACGTGAGAATCGAACAGTATATTTATACGAAAATAAAGAACATTTAGAATATCTGCAACTCGCACTTTTAATTCTGCGAACCCACAAAGTCACAATATATTTTCCCTATCCCATTCTGTCTTTAATTGCTTATAAAATTTCAAAGATTTCTTTTCTTCTATACTTTCCCATATCTCCTCCTATCTAAATCTTGTACTCTAATCACTGTTTCATATAACCTCGCTCCGCTGACATGTATCACTCCGCGTGCAACTACATTCCCCCTCATCCTAATTGGCTAATGCTTTCGCGCCATAGGCCATAGGCGGTGCCTTCCAGTCACATTTAAACCTGCAGTAAACGTCATAATAATTGCCAGGAAGATAAATAAAATCATACAAATTAGAATATGAAGGCATGCAAAAATAATGAAGTTTATAATGAAACTGAGTAAGTTGAAACTGAATGAATGAGCAATGAAACTGGAACAAGTTTATAATGAAAGGCCTTCGGCCTTTTCCACTGGGATTTTTTAAACCAGCACACTTACCTTGCAAAAATGCTTGTCTTTCAGTCTTAAAAGTCGTGTCACGCCATACTTGTCGTGTGTCCTTCATTTACCCAAGTCTCGTCAAGGTAGTATATTTTGCGATTTGTATCCCGGACAGTGTGATTGTCCTTAAATAACGTCTTTGCCACACAACAATATCGCCCCTGGAGTGGTAAGTTTTCATGTCGCGATGATCCTACGCATCTAACACACTTGTAAGTTCAGAGCACAGCTGTTCGACTTCTCTCACTGACAAAGACGGATTCTTCTCTGTGAGTGCATTAAACACATGCAACACAATACTTTTTTCGCCGCTTTGTAAAGGTTTTCCTTTGCGATGCTTCAGCGAAAAACTGGCGGTAGACTCTGCCATTATACATATAATAAGTACACGCGCAATAAACGATCAATAAAATAATTTAGCTCTCGCACTCGACACAACACACCTACGAATGGCGATATATGGCTAATCCAGTTCAAAACAAGGTCAGTGATAAAAGTCATATAAACAAATATGTCATCACTACCGCTAAATCACGTGATATCGTGTCATGTGCTTGAGAGTAAAGGAACCTCCTCTTTACTTCGTTTAAGAATTAACATGCACTTCAGATAAATCAACTCTGTTGCGTAATATATTTAATTAAAACAGTTACGAAAATATAAATTTGACAATTCTCTTCCAACATATAAAGATATATCACCATGTTAAATAACGAACTAACTTTTACCGCCCAACAGTCTGCACCACAGCAGCAGTCAATGAGATGTGATAAGGTCACGTGACCTTTAAGACATACGGGGCAAACTTATGTGAAACAAGGATTAGTTCTCACTTCCTTCCAAAAACCGCTAACATTTGACTCCTCTACTCTCCATAGATCTTCCATGCCTAATCTTTGATACTATTCTTTCCAATTCCGACCATCAACTGTTTATGTTCTTAATGCTTTTTCTGTTGCTCCATTCACAGATTCAATAATTCCCCTTTCTGCCCTATAATGCACTTATACCATAATTTCAGTATTCTCTCTATTGCCAATAGTAAATGTTTTGAAATTTCATGAAGACAACACAAACATTTAAAAGAAATTTTCCTCTCACATTCGTATTACGCTTATTTAATCACGCATGAACTATTCTGAAGAGCCTTTTCTTAATCTAAACACTAAATGACCCGGCAAACTTCGTACCGCCAATAAAGATTGTCTGAACGTATCTATATAAATAAAACAAATACGGATTAGTTATTTATTCTGAATTGGGGGTCAAGTTTAAATACAACACAGTTACAATTACGTTAATCAATTTAAAGCTTTCTGATAAGGGGGGACGTATGAGAAAATGTTCAAAAAATCTAATACTTTTTATTGTTTTGTAAAATAGTATATAGAGTTAGCTATCAAACACCAAAATATTATGACTATACGTGGTCTGTATGTAGATTTAAAAAATTAAATGCCTTAGTGTTGCATAGTAGCAACACAGTCTTCCGTCAGCTGTCTTGGAATCTATAAAGCCCACCTACCAATTCTTAGCACACCCAGACTTGCTAAACAAATGTCTCTATGGAGAGACACGAAACCCAAATGAAAGCCTCAACAGTTTGATGGTGTCCCAAAACATAATTTGTGTCTTCCATAGTGGTGAAAATTGCTACATTTGATGCTGTAATAGTGTTTAATGATGGGAATGTTGGCAGAAAGAAAGTTATGCATCACTGGCGTGTTTATGTAAACAATTTTGCAGAGTATCGACAACACTCGCATCGCTGGTGCAGAAAGAGCTATGAAATTAATGCAGAAAGAAGCAAGACAGAAGAGGAATTTAAAAAGAAAGGCTGAAGAAGACCAGAATGAGGTTACAGACTATGGATATGGGAAGTTCTGACTTAAAATTAAAAGGCAAACTGAATATTTATTGTATGTTTAATTGCCTTTCCCCGTAACTTGCATTTCCTACAACTTCAACCCATTTTTCTCTCAAACTACTTCATCTACAGTGATGCAATTTACCACATAGCTTTTTTATGCCAAAACGAACATTTTGTTGGTTCTAGAATTTAAGATTAAGCTCCAGATGGAATGTGATGATACAAAATATATGAAATTATTTTAATTTTTAAAGGATGCATATGATTAACATTTTTTTTTAATTCTATACAGCTTCAATAAGAAATCTAAATCCAACAAGTTCATTTTTAGTGTGTTTTAAAATAACATACCAAATTTCAGAAAGATAGCATACGTGAATTTTGAAAAAAAAAAAAACTGGGCTTAAGTTTCTAAAAATCTCTGCATATAGAAAAAAAAATATGTAGCATTAGTTATAGCTAATGGAAATTATGAAAAAAATTGTGCATATTAACTGTATTATCTTAAATGAGTATACTAAGTTTCACTTCTCTAACTTAAAAACTTTGGATGTTATGGCTATTTATGTAAGACCCTGAATATTTGCATACGTCCCCCAATAAACACACATTTTCTCTTTTTTTTAACACCTCTGGGGCTCAACTTGCTTTTTCTACCACATTTCACGCTTCGCTGTGCCTATCTTATTGTTTTCGTCCATTTGTTTAATTTTGTTTACAGACTTTAGTGATATTTTGAGTCTGTGTTATTTCATTTTGTGTATACCGTCCTTCTGCCACTCTTGCCCTTGTAATACAAATTTTTCCAGGTAGTAAGTCACTTTTCCTCCCCATAACCTCAAATTTCCCTTAACATTAAATGGCATAGGTTCTCTACTCTCATTACGTACGTAGAACTTTAAAAGCTTAATGCCCGATTTCACCAACAGATGTTAAAATCGACGTTAACAAATGTAATGTAACAATTTCTTGCATTTCACCAACCTGCTTTCTGAAAATGTTAACAAACACGTGTTAACGCCAAGAAACCTCTAAATATTACAGTTATAGAAGGCTGTGGATGAGTCGTATTATTTTCTGAACGTACTACGATGCGCTTTTGTTTTCATTTTCGTCTGCACCGCAGTCAGCACACAGCTAAAAAAATGGTGGATAAACAAAATCATAAACAAAAGCCATGAGTCGTGGAAAATAGGACGGGTGCGGTGAATGTAAAAGAGAAAGATGCCACACGGGGAAAAATTGGAAACAAACTTAATTCAAATGCATGTGTCATTACTACAAACGTAATACGTAAATTTAAAACGAGGTGCGAAGTGACGAGTGACTTGCACGTTTCAAGACGGAAGATGGACAGTGTATTATCCACAGTGAATTATAAAATCGCAAAGTTAATAATACTTGAAGCAACGGCGAGATCGGTATATTCCTTTCGATCTATGTTCTAACTCAGTATTACGTAAATTTAAAACGAGGTGCGAAGGACAAGTGCCGAGTGACTTGAACGTTTCAAGACGGGAGGTGGACAGTGTATTATCCACATAATTCAGTGAATTATAAAATCGCAAAGTTATTAATACTTGAAGCAAAGGCGAGATCGTCATATTCCTTTCGATGCATGCTCTAACTCAGTATTACGTAAATTTAAAACGAGGTGCGAAGGACAAGTGACGAACGTTTCAAGACGGGAGGTGGACAGAGTATAATCCACATAATTCAGTGAATTATAAAATCGCAAAGTTATTAATACTTGAAGCAAAGGCGAGATCGTCATATTCCTTTCGATGCATGTTCTAACTCAGTATTACGTAAATTTAAAACGAGGTGCGAAGGACAAGTGACGAACGTTTCAAGACGGGAGGTGGACAGAGTATAATCCACATAATTCAGTGAATTATAAAATCGCAAAGTTATTAATACTTGAAGCAAAGGCGAGATCGCCATATTCCTTTCGATGCATGTTCTAACCACTCTTGTACTTCCGCAGTAAAATTCATAGCAACTTGTTTCGACAGTCTATACCTCCGTAAAAATTTTTCTTCGGATAGTTCTTCAAAACCATTTCTCCTCATAGGCCGTACTCTATTACGAATGCCATTTAGACTGTCTTAAATATAGCAAATCGACATCAACAGCTGAGTTTATGCTCACCATCTTGACTATTTACAATTATTAAGGACTTAACATCAGAAATTTGGCGTGTTAGAGATTTAACACGACTGTTACGCTAACACTTGTTGGTAAAATGCAATTTTTGTTTTAACTATTGCTAAACTCGTGTTAAGTCTTAACATCTGTTGGTGAAATCGGGCATTAGTATAATACAGAAGAAGTTTATTGACAAAATAAAGCCAAGAGTTCTAAAGAAATGTCCATAATGTGGACACATATTACATACGCACAATAAATGATCTTACAGCAGCTGAAAGTTAACTTAGCAGTTATACCAACATACGCTTACAAATCATCGTAAGATATCCCTGAATGATTCGTATATATCATTCAATCATTGTTACATCCAATGTTGTCACTAATTCGGATTTAGGTTGAAATATGTTAATCTTTATGACTGAAATTCAGCTTAGTCTAATAATTTGACCGGCTCTGTATATTTATCTGTATATTTGCTGCTTTTGGCACAGCAAATACGATCGCAAGCCGCTAGGGGAGTCATATATAAACTCGCTCCATCAGCGATGCTACTGATGACGTCAAATTTTGTGCGGTAAAGTCACACATAAAAATGAACAGCGTGTAGAAGTTGTTTCGAACATTAATTTACCGAATGGGTTAAAGTTCGCCGTTAGGTCAAATAGGAACAAAATTAAATCATCGACCCTCGTGTCTGTTACCTGGACAGGGGACAGAAAAGGCGCGGGGCTAATAATTGAGGCGAACGTTGGCAGCACGTGTGCAGCCAGCGAATCGATCAGAGCAGCGCTGGCCGTCATTTATTTCTTGCAATCTAATTAGTCAGGACGCACGTTGTGGCCCAATTTATGACTCGAGTTTGGCGTAAACACACGAGCCAGCTTCCTCTTTTTGCGATTAGGGCCGAAATAGATAAAGTTTGAAGGGCGGAAGAATCTCTAGATATCGTGCCGAGTTTTATGGACAGTATAAAATGTAGTCCCAACCCCAGCGGCGCCACACTTGCGTCAATCTGATAAAAGCAGAGAAAGATTCGTCGGCAGGGTTTCCAATACTTTCTTTACAGCCCTTAAGAGAATTATTGCAAAGGCTGTCGTTAAGGATGAAATTGTTCTGGCATAGGATGGTTAACCCCTCGTTACTCCATAGGGTTTCCTAAATCTGGTCATGGTTTTTGTGATGAGTAGAATATGGTTAGAGAAGTCTGAAAATTTGTTGCAGAACATTGCACTTTAATAGTTGGCTATATTAAGCATCTTATCATTAATGCGTTACATTACTTAATACACATTTGGTAGAAAGGCAATATCTAGAGTGACGTTTCGGTATTTACTGGCAGTGAACTACCAATTTTTTCTTTCATTTATTTTCTTAAAAATGTCCCTAAAGATGTTGAATATCAAGCGCAATGCTTATCTTATAGTAATATATAGAGAGTGCTCAAAACCCTTGCAATCCGACCTAAATATCTTTATGCTACCCCGACCTCATCACGCTTACAGAGTGCGATCAAATCAGGTGAGGTTCCGTGGCAGGAAACAGAGCCACCACACTCTATTCCACTCTGCAACGTCCTCCAACGTTGCCATATCATGTGATGAACGGAATGTGTGAAATGATCTTAAAATGAATACACGGTACCTAGAGCTTAGAGTCACAAGACATTCTATTTTCAGAATAAGAGAAGCCTCCAATATGAGTCAGTTGGAGAATTTAATATCATGTCGGCATGTTGGCCATAGTAGCTCAGATGGTTAGAGCAACCGCACGGAGAGCGGGATTCAAATCCCGGCTATGGCATTGAATTTTTTAGTGTGCCTCTATACACTGCAACGTTAAGTCATATCGGACGATGAATGAAATGATGTTAAAATGAGTACAGGGTACATAGAGCTTACATTTACCAGACATTCATCTCTCAGGATAAGAGAAAACCTCCAACGTTAAGTCATATCGGTCGATGAATGAAATGATGTTCAAATGAGTACATGGTACACAGAGCTTAGAGTTACCAGACATTCATCTTTCAGGATAAGGGAAAACCTCCAACGTTAAGTCATATCGGACGATGAATGAAATGATGTTCAAATGAGTACAGGGTACTTAGAGCTTAGAGTTACCAGACATTCATATTTCAGGATAAGAACAAATCTCCAACGTTAAGTTATATCGGACGATGAATGAAATGATGTTCAAATGAGTACAGGGTACACAGAGCTTAGAGTTACCAGACATTCATATTTCAGGATAAGAACAAACCTCCAACGTTAAGTTATATCGGACGATGAATGAAATGATGTTCAAATGAGTACAGGGTACACAGAGCTTAGAGTTAGCAGACATTCATCTTTCAGGATAAGAACAAACCTCCAACGTTAAGTTATATCGGACGATGAATGAAATGATGTTGAAATGAGTACAGGGTACACAGAGCTTAGAGTTACCAGACATTCATATTTCAGGATAAGAACAAACCTCCAACGTTAAGTTATATCGGACGATGAATGAAATGATGTTCAAATGAGTACAGAGTACATAGAGCTTAGAGTTACCAGACATTCATATTTCAGGATAAGAACAAACCTCCAACGTTAAGTCATATCGGACGATGAGTGAAATGATGTTCAAATAAGTACAGGGTACATAGAGCTTAGAGTTACTAAACATTCATCTTTCAGGATAAGGGAAAACCTCCAACGTTAAGTCATATCGGACGATGAATAAAATGATGTTCAAATGAGTACAGAGTACATAGAGCTTAGCTATCGGACATTGATCTTTCAGAAAGTAAAAGACCGGAGAAAACCCCTTATTAGATAACTTACCCTGAAAAATATTCGGAAATATCTGAACAGCGTGAGACAGTCACGCTACTACTACAGAGTCGGTCTTTTAAGATACTGAGTGGAACGCCCTGTATAAAGAAGTGTAAGAGTGAGGCTCGATGAAAGAACATTCCTTTAAGAGCAAATGCTCATTAACAACATGCGTCCCGCCCCCTGTTAGCGTCACTGATGCGCACCCCTTTGCATTACATATATATTAAACCGCCCTAGCTGTCAGGATAAATGGTTACCATGACAGCTCCCAGGTCGCTATCGAACCAAGCCCCGGCTACCACTCGAAATGCTGTAAAGACGATGCATCAACCTTGCTTCACTAGTAACAGCATTTACACAACGTTAGAACGGCTGTCACACCTTTACTTCCCAACATTTCTCTACGTAAATACCTAGTTGTTATTCAATCGCAGCAACTAATAAGTACGTTTCATAATTTCAAAAACCCTATGTAGGATACGTACAAATTGGAGTTCTTCTGCAATATACGTTACTGCATGCTCCGGTTTTTCAAAGCGTGCCTGATCACCTCGATGTTCCCGAATGTCTTCTTCCCTTGTGTAACACTTTTTCTTGTGACTTTAACAATGCTACCTTGCTGGAAGTCTGTCTACAGGCAAGGCATGGCCACTGGGTCTGGCTAATCGCCCTTCTTTTGCAGAACAGTGTCTATTGTGTGCCATCTCATGGCTCCCGAAGATTTGTTTTGGCAGATGCAGTGTCATTCTTTACCAGAATGTTATCCGTTCTCTCAAGGACCTAAGCATTTCCAGAACTTGGAAAATTGCCAAACGTTCCGTCGGTGTTTAGAAATTTTTGCGTGAAAGGGGCTATTCATACGAAACTACAATATGCGACTTTTTTTATCCTTTCTCCAATATCTCAGTGTTTAATAAATCTTCTGTCGGCTGCTCTCGGTGGACTGTGTGACGTAGAATTAAGCTACTTCTGAATCTTAGCATTACAAACTTTAAACATTAAAATAGTCATTATATTGCTACCTTCTGAAGCACAGGGCTGAAGGCTGGATGACAAATGACAACGCGAGAGGTTAGAGCTGTGCTTCCAATATTTGATGTTCTGTGTTCTGAAATAACAGTTAAGTTAGTTAACTCCCATTAGTCCTGGACCCGTAGGACCATGGAACCGGACCTCCTTCTACCCGGGAGCGATGGATACTCCGGGGCTCTTTTCATAGGGCAATACATTGAGTCTAAAAAGCCCCCCCCCCCCCGCTGAGCACAACGTCAAGACGGGAAGGCAGTGGATACGCTACTTACGCGCGTCAACCCCGCAGGAAAGACTACCGAAAACCTCGGTAGGGCCGTATGGTAATCTAGCACACCTTCTACTAGCTCTGCAGACTAGTACCCGGGACTTCTTAGGCAACCCTCTACCCCCTCCGGGCGGCCGTAGCCAATTCCCCCTGTGTGTCGGGAACAAACTGCCCCCTCGAGTCCAACCCAATCCGAACAGCTACCCGACGGGAGGGGCTCGGCAGTTCGGCCCGAGGTTCCTCTTGTAACGTCAGAGGTACAGATGTATTATTTTATCTCGACAGGAATCCTGCGCGGTAGGGATGAGTAGCAACTGTGGTGGGGATAGTGCACCTATCGCCATAATGCGTCACACGCGTAAGATTACTAGAAGGGAGGACGCTGCATAAGGTGTCTAAAAACAAATTTCATTCTCGAAGCCAGTTTTGCAGCCCTTATAAACTAAGTTGTAATTCTTACTATGGTAGTACTCTCCACGCTTTTGTTGGATCTTAAATAGTACATAGGCATTTGCAACAAAACCCTGTTCTCCTCTAGCAGGCATGATAAGCAACTGTCGGCCTTTCAATATCGCTGCAGAGTCCCTGTAACGTATTTCACTCCAGGCATATGGTCCAGTATGTGCTGTATTTATATAAGTTTCCTCCATATAAACTATATAAACTTCACTTCGATATCTCCGAATAGTTCGTAAATACTTAAGCCTTTTTGCATGTATGGTGCGATGATTAAAATTTGTCTGTCACGCTTAGTGTTTTTTTTTTTTTCCTTCAAATAATCCTAGATTCAAAATAACTCTTCTTAATGTTCAGACACTGCCTTGGAAGTCAGCAGAATTTTTAATTATCATAAGCACTTTCTTCAAAGTTTGTTTTTGTTTTTCTGTGCTTTAAAAATTATTCATAGTTCGCCTAACTACTTCTGAAGTAAAACATCCAAATTAGATTTTGTGCATGTTCTTAATCTTTGTTTACTGGGCATAGAGAAGGACGTTGTTGTACTAGCACCAATGGTTTTTCTTTCCTTAATAACTCTCCTAAACTGCCTTCAGACACAACTGTTGCCTCAGATACCCTTCCACAGATTTTTATGGCTGACCCAGACCATTGTTCCTTTTTTATAAATCGATGGATATTGGTTATTACTTCTCGTGTTTTTAAATGTAGCACTTTATTTCCTAATGTGTTGCTAGGAGGCGTCATTTATAAATGCTCTCTTGGAACCAGGAAACAAGTACATTTTGAAACAAGCTGCAGTGTTACCGAGTAGCCCTACACTTGTTTCATTGCTCGCAACTAGTAGTGCGCAACTGACCTGCCTTCCCCTCCAGGTGCAGCCGTTCTGAGGTGGACTCGTCCAGATGCCACTGCGCATCACTCTGCACTTTTCAAGATAAAAAAAATACCTCTGTACCACGAGTGCTAAGGGTCCGCAGCGCCCACACCTCGGCAGCTGAAGGGGGCGGATCCCCTCCCCTACGGGAGTTCTGAAATAACAGTGACATTACGGTTTAATATAACAGTTTCCATAGAAACGATGAAAAGCGTAAATTGTCGAAATGCTAAACGGGAATAACCCGAGCGCGGTCCCTTAAGCACTAAGGACGCCCTGCAAACTCATCACATCAGTGTAACACAAGAATATTAGAAATACGTGTTCTTTTATCAAGATAAGCTCCACCTACCAAAGTTACTACACAATGAATTGCCATATATTAAGTTACTTATTCACATCTCAAACAGAACTGCTGATCTGTGACTTGGTAAACTCTTCGAATCCCTTTCCTTAATTTTCAGAATGTCAGCCGTGTCTAATAATTTATATACTGCTTTTTAGCTATATACAGTAAAACCAGCCTAAAACGGACCCATTAAGTGGGTACCGGAAAACTTATAATTTGATAATTTGGTAATTTGTGAGTATGCACTTGTGGAGTAACAAAGTTATGTTATCTGTGGGTAGAGAAGTATTTTTGTCTAACTGATTATCACTGCTTTGTCAGCACCAGTGTGTTATTCAATGCCCGAACGATCGTAGAGAGGTTTCACTGTATAAAGTAAACCAAACATCGAATGTTGACCTTTGCTAACCTACATTATGTTGGCTGAATTAGAATCAGGCGATATATCCCCGAAAAGTTCTCAGATTACAATGAATCAGCCTGTATAGTCGTATTTTCGCCGATCATCATTTCCTCTCTGGTCAGGCTGTTGGTCATTTTACGGACGATTTATCCGGCGCGATTTCTGGTGCTAACTCATGTGCCCAGACTTGGAAACAAAAGCGTCTTAAACATCCATCCATATCGTTCACGAGTAGCTCTTTTGTTTGTCTCTATTTCTTCATACTATGAAGATCCTAAAAGGAAACATTTTCTGTCTGACCACCAGGACATAATGCAGATCAGCACGATCAGTTAAGTTCAAAACTGTGAGTCAAGAACGTTAAAGATGAATGTCTGGTAACTCTAAGCTCTATGTACGCTGTACTCATTTGAACATCACTTCATTCATCGTCCGATATGATTTAACGTTGGAGGTTTTCTCTTATCCTGAAAGATGAATGTCTGGTAAGTCTAAGCTCTATGTACCCTGTACTCATTTGAACATCATTTCATTCATCGTCCGATATGACTTAACGTTGGAGGTTTTCCCTTATCCTAAAAGATGAATGTCTGGTAACTCTAAGCTCTATGTACCCTGCACTCATTTGAACATCACTTCATTCATCGTCTGATATGACTTAACGTTGGAGGTTTTCCCTTATCCTAAAAGATGAATGGTAACTCTAAGCTCTATGTACCCTGCACTCATTTGAACATCACTTCATTCATCGTCTGATATGACTTAACGTTGGAGGTTTTCCCTTATCCTAAAAGATGAATGGTAACTCTAAGCTCTATGTACCCTGCACTCATTTGAACATCACTTCATTCATCGTCTGATATGACTTAACGTTGGAGGTTTTCCCTTATCCTAAAAGATGAATGGTAACTCTAAGCTCTATGTACCCTGTACTCATTTGAACATCACTTCATTCATCGTCCGATATGATTTAACGTTGGAGGTTTTCTCTTATCCTGAAAGATGAATGTCTGGTAAGTCTAAGCTCTATGTACCCTGTACTCATTTGAACATCACTTCATTCATCGTCTGATATGACTTAACGTTGGAGGTTTTCCCTTATCCTAAAAAATGAGTCTGGTAATTCTAAGCTCTATGTACCCTGTACTCATTTAAACATCATTTCATTCATCGTCCGATATCACTTAACGTTGGAGGTTTTCCCTTATCCTAAAAGATGAATGGTATCTCTAAGCTCTATGTACCCTGTACTCATTTGAACATCATTTCATTCATCGTCCGATATGACTGTGTTGAACGACGTAAATTAAAAAACAAACGCCGGTGTGACGGAATTTGTTCTGCAGGAGTTTTTACATTCCAGTAGAAGAGTCATCACTTTATTCACTGTCATTTCATCAAGCTGAACTTATTACAATTTTCCCCTATTACTTTACTTTCTTCGCATCTTTGAAACAAGATAACCGAACGCTTTCTTTCAGACAGGAGTTGAACACATGAGGTCTCTAATCTGCTGTAGTAACATCACTCGTCACCAGTTCCCACAACTTGCTCAAAGAAGGACGCTTCTCACTGCAACAGAAACGTACGTTGACTTGGGAATGTGTGAGTGCTTCCTTATATAGCCGTGGGAAATTTACATACTGCAGCAGAACGTTCAGGAACGCGAAACTTCTAGAAGATTTTGTTTATTTGATGATAACGTTAGGCAAGTGCATATATTCTCACTGCCCGACGGCGACCTTGTGCCATGGCGGTACGTCACAAATACCTAACTTACAACATAAATCAATAAATTTCCACACCTGTAAAGCAGAGAAGCGCGTGTGCTACGGCACATTCCTTGTGTCCAGGGAGGGTAGCATGCTTTCATTCAGAAGCTGTAAGGGGATGACAGGTAGGGTTCACGATGGAAACAGACAGTCTGTGGAATTTCTTTGCACCTGCTCACTGAGCCTGTGCGGCCTATCGCAGCACTTGTAAGAGGAGTTTCCCTAACCTTGTTACTTCAACTGTTTGTCCCATGAGTAACTGTAACAAATACCTACGCTATAAAAGGCAACTCAACTGACGTATATTTAAATAGCATACATTTTAAACACAACACTATCCAAAGAGTAAAACCTCCATGGCTAGAGCATGCACTTTGTCTAAAAATAGGTTACTGCCTTTTAATTCTATTAAGCTGCCCCCCTCGCCGAAAAAAAGACTGATAGTAATGTTATTTAAGTTGGTGTCTTTCCAAAGCATGCTACTTATAGTTTGTGAACAAGAAAGACGAATGTAATAACAAAATGTTAAACGTATGAGAACGGTTATGTGAAAATTAATTTTTTAGAAATACTATAGCGTATATTTTACCTCAAATAAATTTTGAATAAAGTGTATTTTTGGATAATTCTCGAGAGCAGTGAAAGGGTTTCTATTTTGTTTATTTCTATTTAAAAAGCATTATTTTCATACGAGGTTGGTCTGAAAAGTTTCCGACCTCAACATGAAGATGGCAACACTCTAAATAAAAGCTAGTGAATTTATTTTGTTCATCTGTTGATAGTTACCAAAGTTTCAGCCATGTTGAACACTCAGTTGTTATGTAACAGTCGTTTGACTGAGTTTATGTGACTGTTTTTATGAAAATGGACAAAATCGAGTATCGAGCTGTCATTAAATATTTGTTTTTGAAAGGCAATACGCCTACGCAAATCAAAGATGAGTTGAATTATGTGTATAGGGACTCTGCAACTTCATTTACTACAATGAAATCTTGGATAGCTGAATTTAAACGTGGCCGTAAGAGCTTCGGAGACGATGAACATTCGGGACGTCCAAAAACTGCAACTACCGTCGAAAACATCACCAGAGTTCACCAAATGGTGCTTGACGACCGTCGAATTAAAGTGACAGAGATAGCTGAGGCTATGAACATGTCAAAAGAACGTGTTTGTCACATATTAAATCAACATTTAGACATGAGAAAGCTGCCCACGCGTTGGGTGCCGCGTTTGCTCACGTTAAACCATAAACGTGTTCGAATGAACATTTCCAACGCTCTGTTGGCGCAGTTTAGGCGCAATAAATCCGAGTTTTGGCGCCGATTGATTACTGTAGATGAAACTTGGACACACCATTATACGCCCGAAACAAAAATACAGTCCAAACAGTCGACTGCAAAGTGGGAACCGGCTCCAAAGAAGCAAAATCTGTTGTTGTTTTTTTTTTCGGCTGGGAAAGCGATGGCGACTGTTTTTCGGGATATTTATGGAGTTATTTTAATCAATTATCTTCAAAAAAACAAAAACCATTACATGAACATACTAGGCATCATTACTTCACAAGATGCATGCAGAATTTGCGGAAAAAACGGCCACATTTGCAGAAAAAGAAAATCCTGTTTCACTAAGACAACGCACCGTCTTACACCTCAGCGGTTGCAATGGCAAACATCCACGAATAAAGTTTCGAACTGCTTGACTCACCAGATATAGCCCCCAAGCGACTTCTTTTTGTTCCCTCATCTGAAAATTGCTCTCAGAGGACAGAGATTTTCGTCAAATGAAGAGGCAATCACCTTCGTGAACAATTATTTTACAGAGAAAAACGCCGAGTACTATTTGGACGAGTTACAGAGAGCATCGCTGGGAGAAGTGTGTAGAGTTACAAGGAGACGATGTTGAAAAACGCCGAGTATTATTTGGACGGGTTACAGAGATGGGAGCATCGCTGGGAGAAGTGTTTAAAGTTACAAGGAGACTATGTTGAAAAACGCCGAGTACTATTTGGACGGGTTACAGAGAGCATTGCTGGGAGAAGTGTTTAGAGTTACAAGGAGACTATGTAGAAAAACGCCGAGTACTAGTTGGACGGGTTACAGAGATGAGAGCATTGCTGGGAGAAGTGTGTAGAGTTACAAGGAGACTATGTTGAAAAACGCCGAGTATTATTTGGACGGGTTACAGAGATGAGAGCATCGCTGGGAGAAGTGTGTAGAGTTACAAGGAGACTATGTTGAAAAACACCGAGTATTATTTGGATGGGTTACAGAGATGAGAGCATTGCTGGGAGAAGTGTGTAGAGTTACAAGGAGACTATGTTGAAAAACACCGAGTATTATTTGGACGGGTTACAGAGATGAGAGCATCGCTGGGAGAAGTGTGTAGAGTTACAAGGAGACTATGTTGAAAAACACCGAGTATTATTTGGACGGGTTACAGAGATGAGAGCATCGCTGGGAGAAGTGTGTAGAGTTACAAGGAGACTATGTTGAAAAACACCGAGTATTATTTGGACGGGTTACAGAGATGGGAACATCGCTGGGAGAAGTGTGTAGAGTTACAGGGAGACTATGTTGAAAAACGCCGAGTATTATTTGGACGGGTTACAGAGATGAGAGCATCGCTGGGAGAAGTATGTAGAGTTACAAGGAGACTATGTTGAAAAACGCCGAGTACTATTTGGACGAGTTACAGAGACCATCACTGGGAGAAGTGTGTAGAGTTACAAGGAGACTATGTTGAAAAACGCCGAGTAATATTTGGACGGGTTACAGAGATGAGAGCATCGCTGGGAGAAGTGTGTAGTGTTACAAGGAGACTATGTTGAAAAACGCCGAGTACTATTTGGACGGGTTACAGAGATGAGAGCATCGCTGGGAGAAGTGTGTAGTGTTACAAGGAGACTATGTTGAAAAACGCCGAGTACTATTTGGACGAGTTACAGAGAGCATCACTGGGAGAAGTGTGTAGAGTTACAAGGAGACTATGTTGAAAAACGCCGAGTAATATTTGGACGGGTTACAGAGATGAGAGCATCGCTGGGAGAAGTGTGTATAGTTACAAGGAGACTATGTTGAAAAACGCCGAGTACTATTTGGACGGGTTACAGAGATGAGAGCATCGCTGGGAGAAGTGTGTAGAGTTACAAGGAGACTCTGTTGAAAAACGTCGAGTACTATTTGGACGAGTTACAGAGATGAGAGCATCGCTAGGAGAAGTGTGTAGAGTTACAAGGAGACTCTGTTGAAAAACGCCGAGTACTATTTGGACGAGTTACAGAGATGAGAGCATCGCTGGGAGAAGTGTGTAGAGTTACAAGGAGACTCTGTTGAAAAACGCCGAGTACTATTTGGACGGGTTACAGAGATGGGAACATCGCTGGGAGAAGTGTGTAGAGTTACAAGGAGACTATGCTGAAAAACGCCGAGTACTATTTGGACGAGTTACAGAGATGGGAACATCGCTGGGAGAAGTGTGTAGAGTTACAAGGAGACTCTGTTGAAAAACGCCGAGTACTATTTGGACGAGTTACAGAGATGAGAGCATCGCTGGGAGAAGTGTGTAGAGTTACAAGGAGACTCTGTTGAAAAACGTCGAGTACTATTTGGACGAGTTACAGAGATGAGAGCATCGCTAGGAGAAGTGTGTAGAGTTACAAGGAGACTCTGTTGAAAAACGCCGAGTACTATTTGGACGAGTTACAGAGATGAGAGCATCGCTGGGAGAAGTGTGTAGAGTTACAAGGAGACTCTGTTGAAAAACGCCGAGTACTATTTGGACGGGTTACAGAGATGAGAGCATCGCTGGGAGAAGTGTGTAGAGTTACAAGGAGACTATGTTTAAAAACGCCGAGTACTATTTGGACAGGTTACAGGGATGAGAGCATCGCTGGGAGAAGTGTGTAGAGTTACAAGGAGACTATGTTGAAAAACGCCGAGTACTATTTGGACGGGTTACAGGGATGAGAGCATCGCTGGGAGAAGTGTGTAGAGTTACAGGGAGACTATGTTGAAAGACGCCGAGTACTATTTGGACGGGTCACAGAGATGGATGCATCGCTGGGAGAAGGGTGTAGAGTTACAAGGAGACTATGCTGAAAAACGCCGAGTACTATTTGGACGGGTTACAGAGATGTGAACATCGCTGGGAGAAGTGTGTAGAGTTACAAGGAGACTATGTTGAAAAACGCCGAGTACTATTTGGACGGGTTACAAAGATGGGAACATCGCTGGGAGAAGTGTGTAGAGTTACAAGGAGACTATGTTGAAAAACGCCGAGTACTATTTGGACGAGTTACAGAGATGAGAGCATCGCTGGGAGAAGTGTGTAGAGTTACAAGGAGACTCTGTTGAAAAACGCCGAGTACTATTTGGACGGGTTACAGAGATGGGAACATCGCTGGGAGAAGTGTGTAGAGTTACAAGGAGACTATGCTGAAAAACGCCGAGTACTATTTGGACGAGTTACAGAGATGGGAACATCGCTGGGAGAAGTGTGTAGAGTTACAAGGAGACTCTGTTGAAAAACGCCGAGTACTATTTGGACGAGTTACAGAGATGAGAGCATCGCTGGGAGAAGTGTGTAGAGTTACAAGGAGACTATGCTGAAAAACGCCGAGTACTATTTGGACGGGTTACAGAGACCATCGCTGGGAGAAGTGTGTAGAGTTACAAGGAGACTATGTTTAAAAACGCCGAGTACTATTTGGACGGCTTACAGAGATGAGAGCATCGCTGGGAGAAGTGTGTAGTGTTACAAGGAGACTATGTTGAAAAACGCCGAGTACTATTTGGACAGGTTACAGGGATGAGAGCATCGCTGGGAGAAGTGTGTAGAGTTACAAGGAGACTATGTTGAAAAACGCCGAGTACTATTTGGACGGGTTACAGGGATGAGAGCATCGCTGGGAGAAGTGTGTAGAGTTACAGGGAGACTATGTTGAAAGACGCCGAGTACTATTTGGACGGGTCACAGAGATGGATGCATCGCTGGGAGAAGGGTGTAGAGTTACAAGGAGACTATGCTGAAAAACGCCGAGTACTATTTGGACGGGTTACAGAGATGTGAACATCGCTGGGAGAAGTGTGTAGAGTTACAAGGAGACTATGTTGAAAAACGCCGAGTACTATTTGGACGGGTTACAAAGATGGGAACATCGCTGGGAGAAGTGTGTAGAGTTACAAGGAGACTATGTTGAAAAACGCCGAGTACTATTTGGACGGGTTACAGAGATGGGAACATCGCTGGGAGAAGTGTGTAGAGTTACAAGGAGACTATGTTGAAAAACGCCGAGTACTATTTGGACGGATTACAGAGAGCATCACTGGGAGAAGTGTGTAGAGTTACAAGGAGACTATGTTGAAAAAAAAAATCTGAAAATATGTCTTGTATCTTTATTAGGTCGGAAACTTTTCAGACCACCCTCGTATGCTATGTCCCACCAAATAAAATACACGCAAACCCCAAAGAACTGGAGTCCTTTCTACGTGGAGTACAGTTATGAAACCTACACAAATGTTTGACAAAAGCGAAGCGAAATGTTTGACAAAAGCGAAGCGAAATGATTGCTTTCCTATGTAGGTGTCAAATGCATGTGGAGTTCACAACGCTTAAATCCTCTTGTGGCATGTAAATAACAACATACCTATTTCCCTAATCTAGTGACAGATGTAAACAGCAATTTCTTAAGCTTTTAGACAGGCATTTGTTGTCATTAGCTTTATGAACACTGAGTTTAGCTGATTTTAAAGCAAATACGCCTGCATTGTAACTACATAAAAACGTAAAAATATATTCGATTCTTGAATATGGATAGTGAATAAGCATTTATTACCTTTCCACATGATGTAATATCGTCTGTTGATCGTCCATCTGCACCACACATTGAGTAGCAAGCTCGAGCTCTGAAAACACGAAAAATAAACATAAGTTTCTAATTTCAAACGCCAATAAACTTATAAAATTGCAAATGCAATTACTTGTAAATTTATCTTAAAATAGTCTACTTTTCATGTAAAACGCTTTCAAAGAGTAGTAGTAGTAGTAGTAGTAGTAGTAGTAGTAGTAGTAGTAGTAGTAGTAGTAGTAGTAGTAGTAGTAGTAGTAGTAGTAGTAGTAGTAGTAGTAGTAGTAGTAGTAGTAGTAGTAGTAGTAGTAGTAGTAGTAGTAATAATAATAATAATAATAATAATAATAATAATAATAATAATAATAATAATAATAATAATAATAATAATGAACCTTCATATTGTTTTTATTTGCGTCCTCCAATGTCACTGGACGACGAGTACAGGGTACATAGAAGTTAAGAGTTACCAGACATTAATCTTTCAGGATAAGGAAAAGCCCGGAGAAAACCTTATCCAGATAACTCACCAAGACCGAGATTCGAACTCGGGATATCTCTTGAACGTGAGACAGACAGGCTACCAACTATGCTACAGAGGCGGGCACCTTTGTAATTTACATGTGTGTGATTTCCAAAACCTTGAAATTCAAAACTTATTGCATACGTTGAAAAAATAACTGCTGATAAGCATTTACATGACCTTCTCTACATATTTTTATTGACAGTTTTTACAGAAGTTAATTATTCTGTGCTCTTCTTAATTGAGATAAACTTTCTCCGTACATTTATTCCATTGTTTTTGAAAAAGCGAGTCTCTCATATGCATGACCACGAAGAAAAATGAATAGTAGCATCACTTGATAAAAGCATATACCTATTTGAAAATAACAAAGGATGTTGCTTAATGGCCGCATAAAACATTTTATTTCGCATACATTTTGTTTTTACGAGATACACATGTTTTCTGTAGTTCGGCTTTTGTCTCCATCTCTTACGGTTTACCTTTATGCAAAACTCGTTCACAACGAAGAGAACTTGAGATGACATTCTTAGAAAATTAAAATACAGTTTATTCGTCATGAAAATACGAAATCGTCAGGGAAACTTTTATAAAATAAAACTTTCTTGTCGAATTCTTCAAAGATGCTAAACTTAGATCAAAATGTGTATTTCTACTGCATTCCCGGTATCGAATTTGTCAGAATATTTAATAACTCCCTTGTTTCACTAAGTAACCGAGCGCCACGACTCAGGCTCGTATTCGGGAGCTCTTGGGTTCGACTACCGCAGCTGGCTTTCCTTACTAATGGAAGAATGCTGGGAGTTACTTCTCTTTTTAGGTCGTTTCAAACTGGGTGGGTGTATCAGAACCGGAATTTTAATTTTCATGGCACGGAATTTTCTCGTATTTTCTATAGGTTATGTCTACTGTACATGGTAGACAAAGTAAAAACCGTGCTTTCTTATTTTTGTACAGAAAACCAAGGAAGCAGTTCGGAATGACAGAGAACATGGTACAACAGACACCTTTGTATATTACTTTATTTTTACTCACCTCTCCTAGCACCGATCTAGGATTTATAGTTTCCACAGAAATTGAGATCCCCTGAAGGAAAACAGGATATACAACCTTGGGGGAAAAAATATGATCATGCTCTCGTTTCCACGGCCGATTTACAATGGAACGCGTCTCTTTAGCTTCGTTCTACTGAATCCTCTCATAATTGAGTCTCGGTTACTGATAGCCGAGCGGTTATAGACAAGTATGTAGGAACTAGACTTACAAAGGTTCGAATCCTCTACATCACTTTCGTCTTTTTTATTTTCGAAATAAGAAATATGTATTACGTACATTGTATTATAACTTCCAATTGCTAAGGTTTACTTGATTTTATGGCATTTATGCTCACACATAAATACTGAAACATTTTACTCTGTTTTAAACTGAACGAAATAAATATTTTATCATTATAATTAAAATCAACTAAAAATGTAAATTAACTTAGTATCGCGAGTGTAAACCCTCTGATTTTATTACTACCCTCACTCTGTGGAGCATGGATGAAAACAAATGACTAGTGAAATTTTCACTTGAGGATACTTCGTATTATATGCCAGCAACATTCATAACAAATGAAGGAGCCCGAGTGTTTACACAACCAATATTACGGCAATTTTCTAATAAATTTACATTTATTTTGAAAACGACAAGAATGTTATTTGTGTTTTAAATAAATGAATGTGTTTAAATATTATTTATCTTCCGCAAGAAAAACATAACGCAGTGCCATTAAAGTAATAATAATAATAATAATAATAATAATAATAATAATAATAATAATAATAATAATAATAATAATAATAATAATAATAATAATAATAATAATAATAATAATAATAATAATAATAGTAGTAGTAGTAGTAGTAATAATAATAATAGTAATAATAAAAAAGAAACTTGCACATGAAGGATTCGAACTCATGTTGGTCCACTTACTAGACACATGCGTTTTACCGCTCGGCTACCATACGGCCAAGCCGCAAAGGATCTCCCTATCTATCGCATAGGTTTGAAACAGCGTATATTCTGAACGTAACGTCATCGAATGCTTCCGATGTTTTCCGAATCGAACCATGTAGCCTTTTTTTCTCTCTCTCTAAGGCCGTATGTTTTTACGTGTACATTGCATGTTGAAGTCATACACATAAGTTCGCCATGGAAAATTTAAAAAAACAATTGTTACAGTCACATGACTTCCTCTACGCATTCTTTTGAAAAGTCATTCCTTTGTCTACTTCATGTTAATTGAGACAAATATTTCCAGAGATGACTTTATTACTAATTTCCTTATAAACACAATGGCTATGCAGCATGCTTAAGAATAGCTGGCTGTATAATGACTGGAATTGCACTCTCCTTGCATGACCACCAAAAAAGAGGGAGAAAAAAAGGCGATTGTCCTGAAGAAAAGTAATCGTGGAAGATTCGAATTAGTCTTTTTTTCTTTCAAAATGCGCTCCCTAGGTGACGGTAGTGTTTTGTTTTGTTGGAACGAAGAAGTTTACCTGAGACAGTTGACTGTGTAATACGATTGTGTTTTGTCATTCTAAGTGAGAAATCGAGCTTCTTTTACGGAAACGAGGTATGTCATTGCTCTATTTTTGGCATTTTGTAAGTTCGTTTAAGGATGACTGAAATTTCATGAAAATTTTCAAAAAATCACCTGTTCCTCTTTTAGTCAGTGCAAGCCTGCCTGAATCCAAGGAAAATTTAGATAGCATCCGCAAGTCATTTTAAATGCACTAATGTAGTTTAAAAGCTACGTGAATGCTAGTGTTAGATATGAATTCTAATTCTTTATCCTTGTGTTCTCGCTCTTGAATATTTCAGCATTTTTCATCATTTAAGAAAAATCATTTTGCGTCGCAGTTTTAGTGTTAGACTACTAATGAAACTTGCTACATACATTCACAGAGACACAGTGAATAGAAATTGCCCTGGGTTTTATTGTGAGATGCATTTAAGTACACTTTCCTTACTTCTAAACACAAAATTTTCAAATCTGGGGCAAAAAAGCCATATTCATTGCTTTAACAATTTCTGGAGCCTAAAGCCCGCCTCGGTAGCGTGTCTGCCTCACGTTCGAGAGGTCTCGAGTTCGATTCTCGGTCAGGGTGAGTTACCTGGATAAGGTTTCCCGGGGTTTTCCTATATCCTGAAAGACGAATGTCAGGTAGCTCTAAGCTCTATGGACCTCGGACTCATTTGAGCATCATTTCACGTTGGAGGACGTAAATTACCAAAAAACTACAACTACTCTGGAGCCTAAAGTTATTGAAACACAGAGAAACCTAGGGCAAATTCAAAAAATGCATGTACTGAGAACCTGTTGTTAAAATATTAGATCAAAATTTAATGTATTTTGTCGCAAGGTACTTTTTAGCTGACGTAACCAAAAATAAATAAATTTGACCATATTTTCCAATTATCAAAGTGAAATTGGCAAAATTTGGGCTGCATCATATTTGCACAAAGTTACATCTGTAGTATAAATCTTAAAAAGCTAACGTTTTTGGTTCAGGATTTCAAATTTTCAGTCATAGATATGCTTAAGATAGATTTATAACGAATGTGCATAGAAATTACTCCAGAAACTTGTACAATAAGAAAATACAGACTTTCTTACATCCACAATCCTTCTTGTTGTTATGCTACTTAATCAGTGCTGCCAACGGGCAAAAATAAATACTGCTACAACAGCGGACGAACTTCGGGGTATTCAAATTTCTTATTATCTTTTATTTACGTCCTCCAACGTTGTCATATCGGGCGACGAATGAAATGGGTGAAATAATGCTCAAATGAGCCCAGAAAAATGGAGAATTGTACCACGAAATCTGTGTGGGCTGATGCTGTGGGAAACAAGCAATTCATATGCGTAAAATGTGTATGAGATACATAAAGATATGAATATATAAGTGTAGTAATGTGTTATTCTCTTCTCATGATTACACTATGTACTGAAATTGAATGTTCCACTTCGATTCGTCCGCTATGACAATTCTATTGCTGGCGATTGGATTAGTTTCCGCTAGCAATAAAAATGAAAACGAAAGTATACAAAAAATTCTTTATCGAAAATCTTAGATTTAACATAATCTAGAATGCTCAGGCCTTAATATATAGTAAAAGCTTTCATATTTACGTGACAAATAGGCTTTTGTGAAACACTTTTAAAATATTGATCCCATCGCGCCTACCTTATTTGAAATCACAAACCAAAAACAAAAAATAATCTGTTACTTTGTATGGCCTGGGATAAAATCTGGGTTTTCTACATGCAATATAAACCTGTAAAGAGCTTAGTACATACAAAATTAGGATCTGTAATAGGCCGATAAAGTTCTGGAGGTTCATATTAGATTTATTTTCTGTGAGAGACATTTGTATCAGCTGTTCCATTCACATAGGAAACTAAAATCAGTAAAGCAAAACTGTATATTCATTTTAAATATCACAGGGTCTTCAAAATAACTGCATTTCTGTTTATTTTGTAAGTTAATACAAATAAAACCCTACAAATGCGAAGTACATAATTTAAAAAAAGGTGACTGTGAATGAATATACAATAAATATAAGTGCCAACTTTTTTGGAAGGTCTTTTTACTTTGACCATATATTATTCCAATGTTACAGAACGTTCCAGAAGAATATCAAAATTTCTTCGGCGCAGTTATATACTCGTACAATGAACAGCTCTACTTGTTAATAAGTCATTCAATAGGTATTTAAATGTACCTAATTGACTTCATATATTTGTTACAAAAACTCCTTTTATTAAAAATGTTATCTACTATTTAGGTACCCAAAAACTAACAATGCATTTAATAAGAGAGTTGCCCGCCTCTGTAGCGTAGGTGGCAGCACGTCTGCCTCACGTTCAAGAGGTTCCGAGTTCGAATCTCTGTCGCTAATCAGGGTGAGTTATCTGAATGAGGCATTTCTTCGTGGTTTTCCCTTATCCTGACAGAAATCAATGTCCGACAACTCAAATGAGCCCAGGGTTCATAGAGCTTAAAGCAGGGGCGGTTCCTCAATAAGGTTGCAGGTTTGCGCTACACCCATTGATTCTGAATGTACAACAGGTGCATTTTGCACATTAAAGCTGTACTTGTTTGCATTGTTTTATATACAAACATGTTTCAATTACGCTTATCGTCTGTAGCTGCCCATGACCGCAGAAGTCGAAATAAACTGATTAGCTGTAGGAGCCGCAGGTTTGCAGCGAAGAGTTAACCTAAGATTTCGCCCAAATGTGGGCTCTCTGGGGGTTTGCGGGAAGGTGAAGAGAGGGGAGTGGCTTCTTATACATTGCTTAAATGGAGGTTTATAAACCTAGCTCCTCCTACTCTTAGCAACGGCTATAGCGCGACCTTCAGGCTTAGCTTCTGTGTGCTCTGCTTTTCGAACACAGGGAGAATTTAATTAAATGCATGGAGGTTATTCAGAAGAGAGCTCTGTTAACAACGCCACACTTGTTCAGGCTTCTGGGTTTATGGCCACTTTGAAAGATTATAATTTTGTATTCTGGCTGTCTTTCTTCTACAAGATCATGCCACATGTGGACATTTTGTACAATCAGCTGCAGAAACGAGACTGCAATGCAACGTTTGCCATCGCCCAGCTAAACGCATTTAAAAGGGAAGTGCAAAGGGTAAGAAATAGCGCGGATATCGAGGAACACGAAGAAACTGCAATTAAGAGGAGAAGAATAGAAGATCATGATGTGAAAATAAGAGAAGCTCTTGAAGTATGTGACATTCTTAGAGAAGCAAAGGACATATTTCACTTCACGGGGCATCTGGTAGCCTCGACTTTGTTTCATCAAGAAAATTTCTAAGATATTTCCGGAGGATTCCCTTAGAGAAACAATAAGGTTCTATCCTTTTATCATTGGAACAAAAATTCGTAGAGAACTGACTGTAATTTACAGTCGAGAAGAATTTCGTGGAATGTCCGGCGGATGGACTTCATTAAGGAAAACAATTTATGTGCTACATTCAGCGAATATGTCAAACTCCTCCGAGTACTGTTAATTATGCCAATGTCTACCGCTGAAGCAGAATGCTGTTTCTCAACTTTAAAAAGAATAAAAACTTTCCTTAGGAACACAATGTCACAGGACCGATTGTCAGCATTAGCAATGCTTTCAATTGAGAGAGATTTTGTTATGAAGATCAGCGACTTCAACGCAAAAGTTATCGATAGATTCGCCAGGTCTAAGGAGAGTAGAGCAGAGAATCTGTATAAATAGGTGAGTCATTACTACTCTGTATTTTATTTTTCATTTGTGCACCACCAATAATTTAATCCACCAGCCGCCACTGGCTTAAACAATCATTTCATTCATCGTCCTATGACAAAGTTGGAGGGCGTAATTTTGCAAAAATCAGAGAGTTAGTAGGACAAGTCTAACACCTTTAGTCGTAGCGTGGCGGCTTAGAGCACTGGCCTCCTACTTGGAAGCTCATCCCGCCGCCAGGAGCACTAGCAGAGGTCGAATCAGGTCCATCAGTTAACAAGGACATCCAAGCTTTGGAGATGAGACCAATTCTATAAGACCGTACGGGTAAATCCACTCAGCGGATAGGTACCGTGGAGAACCCGGACGACTTGTTCTCACTCTTGGCTCTCTTAAAATGACAAAATTAAATCACGGATGGTCAGTGAAACGTTTTTGAGAATATATATATTTCTCAAAATTCAGCACTAAGAGAAAACCAAGATTTGGTCGCCCTTGATAATGTTGAAAAAGGCTTTTGAAAAATTACGTCATCCTTTCAGACTTTCGTGGTTTTCTTACGCTAACTTAATGTGATAGCTATATAAATATTTTTCTTATAATAATGACAATAATCATAGTAATACACACTCAAAATAACATTGAAAAGGTATTTAAAAGTCATCTAAAATTCTAAATTATAATAAAAAAGTTTAAGGAATATTTTCAATTTTGTTTTTAAATTTGGATGCATTTTAATTTAATGTCATTCGGTACTCTATTACAAATAAAAATTTGAATACTTGCATTTTTTATAAATTTTTCTAACTCCACTTCTAAAATAAACAGTATCACGTCTAGTAAAATAGTGGTGCATTTTATTACTCTTCTATGCATACACAGAGTCACATAGTATCAATATGCTATCGGTCAACACCTGCGTACATCTCTACTAGCAGTTCCAAAATGTAAAATATTACTGTACTTTGTTTTGCATTATAAAGATTTGCTTTACTGATTTGCTTGACGTTTCAGTGACATACATATGAACAAATTACTTTATAATAACGTTTGGGAATGATCAATCCACATAATGCAGTGTACAAATAGTTTGCCTAACTCTTTTATTCAAGCTATTACGTAAACATTGGACACGAAAAACAATAATTTTTGTATCTTTTACTATTATATTTTTCATCTTATCTGAATACGTAATTAAAAATGAATAATAAAGTAAAATATGCTGCAGTTCCAAATATTAAACAATGTTTAATGTTGAAATGGTAGAGCCAGACTGAAAAATTCAATTCCATAGCCGAGATTTGAACCACGGATCTTCTGGTCTCCATCCAGCCGCTCTAAACCATTAAGCTAATATGGTCAACGTGCCGATATGACATTAAATTCTCCAACTCACTTGTGTTTTTCCCGGTAAACCACTAGCAGTTCTCATAAACACGAGACAACTACCTTAATGACGACTTACTATGCTGTAAATACTTTAAGGCTCGGGTTTTATAGTTTGGATCACTATTAGGTACAATTAATGGAAATTAATTGTTGTTTCACACTAGACGTGTGTAGGACGCACTATCAAAGGGTAGAGCCAGACAAAAGCTCAATGTCATAGCCGGGATTTGAACCACCGATCTTCTGGTCTCCGTCCAGCCGCTCTGAACCATTGAGCTACTATGACCAACGTGCCAACATGACATTAAATTCTCCAACTGACTGGTGATTTTTTTTACTATACTTACAGCATAGTTAAGTCGCTATTAAGGTAGTTGTCTCATGTGTTTGTGAGAACTCCTAGTGGTTTACCGGGAAAAAACACGCGTCAGTTGGAGAATTCAATGTCATGTTGACATGTTGGCCACAGTAGCTCAATGGTTAGAGCGGCTGGATGGAGACCAGAAGGTCCGTGGTTCAAATCTCGGCTATGGCATTGCATTTTTCAGGCTGGCTCTATCCTTTCATAGTGCGTCCTACACACGGCTAGTGTGAAAGAACAATTAATATCCAATGTTTAATGTTGTTCAATTTATTTTATATTCTATAACTTCACATTTGCACCCCAGCACCATTCTTTTACTTTGAAAATCTGACATGCTTCTATCAAAGATCAGTAAGTTTTATTTATTTATTTTTTCCGAAAGAAAAGACATAATAAAAATTAAGGTTTTTGACGTCTTTACCGCAAGTTCCTATATCGTTCTGTGTCTGTACCAGATATGGAAGTTAAGTTGAATTTTACACAAAATAAATATTTTGTGAATAAAAAATTAAATTATATAAATATTAAATGGATTTTTCACATTAGTATAATTTGAATTATATTTCCAAGTCCGGCTTTCTGTGTTGTTTGAAAATATATTCTAATGTTGCAAATTTTACTGTTTTTCTTTACACCCCCAACCACCTAATGAAACCAACTCTCTGGGCATTCACATGTGATGCTACAAATTCATTTCTCTTCCACGTAAAAAAACACGCTTTCTGTGTTTGAAAGGTCTAAATATGTCCTATTGTTACTAATCGTGTCACTACTTTGATTGCTGATTGTGCACCTGCTATTCGCAAATCAAGTGGCGTATGAATTGCTGTGTATGCCTGCCTGACAAACATTGCAAAACAAGTTCCTTTCGCAATGCTCTGCAGTGAAACATTTCCCACCAAATCAAAAGTGACATTAAATTAGGTTACCTTAAATTGTATTACATTACATTACTTACAACACAGCTGTTTATGTTTTCGGGAAAAGGGCCGTCTTTTTGCATATTTTCTTAGTGATTTAAGCAAATTACCTCGCAGTAAAGAGGGCCATTCATCTAATCAGTGCAACCACATGAACCTGTCATTTGACAATATTTGAGCTTACCTCTCCTGTTGAAGGGCCGGACCCGAACAGCCACTTTAATTTTATCAGTCGCCATTATGATGCACAGTACAACAGTTCAAAAAACGAAGCAAAAATATATACACAAATATTTAAACACTATATTCTGCTTAATTTCACATTTTCACCCCATCTCAAAACTGGACAAAAACGAAATTTTCACCAAACACAGTCTCCACACTATAAGACACAACTCGCCATCTTGCAACTAAGCCCGAAAAACCAGATGAGCGGATTTCTACGTCACAGCCACTACCTTGTTTACCAACCGAGTTCAGCTCCAGCGAAGTACGGTTTCTACGACTGGCCGCTAGGAGCTCTGGAAACACCATTTTTCGTCAACCTGCGTAGATGCATCTGCCATCTACAAAGTTCCATGTAACAATGAACTCGTAGATTGGAATTGGATTGGTGCGCTTTGGCTTGTTGGAAGGGGAAATCCGGTTGTGGTTGGTTATGTAAAATTCACCTGCACTCATGGCATGCAATGCTGAAAACTTAGTACCCTGAAAGATTATTGATTGAGGTAGTCCTCACTCTCATTCAGTGTTGACAGTATTCTTACACAGAATGTTCATAGGACATTTCATACAAAATGTCTGGTTAGGTTTAAAAGTTCATTCTTGAGCTTTCTTTAACAGAAATCGTATGTCTGATGTTTGCGGCTTTAGGTATATTAAAATAGGTGTATTGGCTGTGCTTCATGGTAGACTGTCAACAAAGTGGGCGTGTTGTAATTGAAAAAGTCACGGCTTTCAACAAATTCAGATGCATAATGTTTCAATAGAGTTCTAAATGGTACACTATCTGCGATGCATCAAGAAAAAACAGCCAAATCAATATTCATTGAAATCACGAAGGAAAACAACTCGAGTTACACATATTCTGAAGAGGTTAGTGAATGCCTTTATAAAAAATATACTTTATTAATTTAAACGAAACTTGTTCTGTTTTCTTGTGTTAAACCAGTGACGTGCGTCATTTAGTATTTTTATTAGCTAGAAGTATTCTCATCTGATAGCCCAGTAACACAAGGTCAAGTCTCTGCAGTTAGAATAAAAAAAAATCAATAGAGTACCTATCGTCCTTGACCTGTTAGAATCCAGAGAATTGGAGCAACTAATCCGAGTAAAATGCACCCAATTCGAGACATTGTTAATAATTTGTATTGAACATTCAGTATATATTCTATTAAAGAAAAGAAAAAAATATCAATTTCCCTTCAACTAGTGTGCAGATAGGCAGGTGTATTTCAGGTTTGCCAATTAAAATTTCATAGTATTAAACCTTGGGTGCGATTTAAGGAAATATTAGTAATTCATGACTACAAATGTTCATTTTAGGACACTTCCCTTAGCAGTTAAAAAGTATTTCGTAGAAAACCCAGTCTACTCTATAGATGAGTATAAAAGGTTACATAAAGCCTAAGTAATATATGTACGTTCTGCTTATTTTTTATTATTATTATTATTTTTATATTGTTGTGTACACATATTTGTTAAACATGTTGACGTATCCTATGTATTTTAGATCATATGGATGAAATAAAATGAAATGAAAAGTACGTTCTGAATTCTACTTGAGTGCCAAAATAAAGCATAAGATCTTTTTCAATTAATTAATAAATAAAAATAGTGTTTAAAATCTTCATAAAAAAGGAAAAATAAAAATGGAAAAAACAGCAAAAAAGAAAGCAAACATAATTTGCATTAGATTTAAATCAAGATGATTTAAACTAGTTAACCCTTAAAATATATTGTTCCTTTCATGAATGCAAATTGTATTTGTAGTGGTATTACAACAACAGCCTTTATTCTATTTTGAAAATTTCCTTTAAATTGATTTGCCAATATGTATTGATTTTTACTGTTACTATTGATATTATGTAAATGTTATAGGTAAAATTACCAGAACTTGGACGAAATGGTCTTCTTATTCAAGTGAGAGCCTGTGGTTTATCAATTCCTCAATATGATACAACAGCTCTGTATCAAATACTCCTGAAAGTTAATAAAAAACAACGAATTGGAGCTGGTCAGGATGTTGCAGGAGTGGTTGTGGCTGTAGGAGAGGATGTCACAACCATCCGTGTGGGAGATCCAGTTGTTGGTAAGAATATTTTTAGTACTATTGAACAATTTAGTTTATTAACATTCCTATGATGGTGATTGAGAGCTTAATCATAATAACAATAACATGTTTGAGTATTAGTTCACTCAAAATTGCATTAATAAACATGTTTTCTATATTAAATAAAATTGGAGACCTTATTTTACGGACACGCCTCGTACATTGGTTGATATGTCTTACTTCATGTACGAGAATCAAGATAGAAATTTGTATAAAGCCTGGCAATGACTTCGAAACTTGCTCCCTTTGCAAGACCAGGAGGGGTGACATATTTTAAAATATAAACCAAGATATGCCTCAGAAAAGGTTAATATGCATTTGGCAAGATCTACATTTTTATATAGTAAAATTTTGTCTGTCTCTTGTAGATTACCAGTTGGACATAAGTTATATCGAAATAAAGAGGACCAGAGCCTATTACAGGAAAATTCAATATATGCATTTCATTAGTCATTAAAATATAATAAATATTTAATAACTAAAATTAGGCAAGTGAGTCAACCTTGTATATACTTTTCTCCACTTACAAGTTTTTTATGAAGACTAGTTTCTGGGGACTTCTCCCCTATCGTCAGTTCTGTGGTAGACTGATGATGCATCCGGTGTCTGCATCTGGCTTGGTGTTGTGCTGCCATCTAACGTCCTGGTAAGTTTGATGACGTCATATACCGCGGGAATTTCAAAATTCATCAAGAGGTCCTGTTTTTTCGTAATAAATATGTTTTCCCAAATCTGTAGTTCCAGAGGTTTCTTTGCCTGTTTGAACAGTTCTATTTCTTGTTTTATGTTGTGATTCTCAGACCAAAAGTGATGTGCTACGGCCGAGTTGTCCATTTGTTTGAATTTAATATTTCTGAAGTGTTCTTTCATTCTTATTCCTAGATTCCTTTTGGTCTTACCAATGTATATCTTGTCACAATCCTGGCAACTCATTTGGTAAATGCCTGATAATTGAGTTTTCGGTGTGCTATTTTTTAGAGGGTGGTTTAGTAAGTTGCGGATGTTGTGTTTGTTTTGAGGGGCTAATTTTATGTTGAAGCTCTTAAATATCTTTTCAAATTTTTTGAAGTATTTTGGATGAAATGTAAATTTTCCATATCTGGTGTTTGGAAAATTTACATTTCATCCAAAATACTTCAAAAAATTTGAAAAGATATTTAAGAGCTTCAACATAAAATTAGTCTACCACAGAGCTGACGATAGGGGAGAAGTCCCCAGAAACTAGTCTTCATAAAAAACTTGTAAGTGGAGAAAAGTATATACAAGGTTGACTCACTTGCATTTTAGTAACAATGGCACTCCACTTTCTGAAATACTTCTTTTTATTCTATATAAATATATAATAATTTAGTCAAAATAAAGAACCTTCGAGGAAATCAAAGTTTTGAGATGTTTTCTATGTTAAGAAGTTTGAAATTGGAGTATTTTTACTGTCAAAAAATTGGAAAATGCTAAACTCTAATACCACTTTATTTTTGCAACTGGGTATTTTTAATTATCCTGTTCACAGGCGGACATGCACACACAAACACACACCTTTTTTCTATTTATTTTTTTTGTTTTGTTTTATTCAAGGTGTTTCAAAACATGAAACATGGTATCAAATTTTTGTATTGAACGATACCTGCTCTACTTGCTGTAAATAGTGCAGTAGATACAAGATTTTCCAAAATTACCTATTTTTTTGTTATTTTCAAAATTTGGTAATCTTAGTGTCAGCAGAACTGTTTCTACTTGTGTGTAAGTGTGTACATACAAGAATAATCTGTTATGGTTCTTGCACATTTCAGGTATTGTGCCGTTTGATTATGGACAATCAGGGTGTGCAGACTACGTGGTCCTGCAGGAATTTGATGTTGGTGAGTACTGTGACTTTGTGGACTTGTAGAATTAAAAGTCTGAGATGCAGAAATTCAAAATATTCTTTATTTGCATAGAAATACACTCACAGTAGCAACATTACATAACATGCACAATTACAGTCTTCCAAGGTCGTTGACCGCAACAAAGAGTTCACTTCCAAAACACCAGTTTCAATTACAGCTCTCGTTACATCTCTGTTTGCAACTCTTTACAACTACTTTACAACTGTCCCTTGGCGAGTCGCAGCTTCCTTATATACCACAACTCATGTTACTAGTTATTTCTGGAACAAACATGAAATCGAATAAAGTATAAACTTAGAAGAAGCGTAGGTACAGTGAAGCACAAATTAGTACAAAAGTGAATCGAGAAGATATTGACACATTGCTTCACTCACACTGTTTATTCACAGGACATGTTTCAAGAGCTCTTGCTCCCATCATCAGCTGATACTCGACTAGTGCAAGTTGTAGTGGACAAAATGGAGAAAGAGGAAACCACTACAACTTGCACTAGTCGAGTATCAGCTGATGATAGGAGCAAGAGCTCTTGAAACATGTCCTGTGAATAAACAGTGTGAGTGAAGCAATGTGTCAATATCTTCTCGATTCACTTTTGTACTAAGAAATCGAATGTTCTGTAAGACAATCAAGATGTCACTAGAATGTTCCGTTAATCTCTTTAATTATTTCCGCAGACCTTTATCTCCGTGCTCTGTTCATCTGCTTAGGCTTAGGCAAGCTGTTTATCTTCGAGCAGCACCATCTGTCCCTTATTGCTCCCGTGCCCTGCTTGCATAAATAATGAGTTCGCGACAGTACTGACTTGATTAATACAAAAATTGGTAAGGTTCAACTTCTTCTAAGACAGACGTACTCATTACTGTTATTTATGCAGAATTTTTTCTGAAACTGTTAGTTTGAATTTAAATGAAAGCATTGTTAAAAGTGAAGCTAATTTCAGTTGAAAGACTTAAAATTGAATCATACCTTTTAAAACTTGAAACTTCACTCATGTCCACTTATAAAATCAGGAACAGTCAATTTTAAGTCTTTCAACATGTTAGTTCGAGTGTTCATAGGAAATTTTCCACAATATTTAGATTATACTATTTTCATCTCACAGCAGTCTTAGGAATACAGGACCATGCAATTATCTATTTGCCCATTCATCCCTCTAAATTTAGTCAACATGAGTTGTAACTAAGTTAAATTTTTTTAATGCAACTACAGTAAAACCTCCTGACCCTCTTTTGTCTCCTTGCAGTAACCAGACGATTCATTCATTTTGCATTCTTTAATTTTTAAACTTTCATAGATTTTCATTTTGCCATGTTTGAATTTCACTTGAATGTCACTTTCACCTCATGCTTCAATGAATGTGCCACATTTTTATGTGATATTTGCAAGCAACAGAACACAGAAGGAAGAACATATGTTGAAACTAATCATTTTGATATTTGGCATGGTCTCTCTCTCTCTCTCTCTCTCTCTCTCTCTCTCTCTCTCTCTCTCTCTCTCTCTCTCTCTCTCTCTCTCTCTCTCTCTCTCTCTTTTTGTTGCAATTTACGTCCTCCAACATTAAGTCATATCGGACAATGAATGAAATGGGTGAAATGATGCTCAAATGAGTCTGGGGTCCATGGAGCTTAGAGCTACCCGACATTTGTCTTTAAGGATAAGGGAAAACTCCGGAAAAAACCTTATCCAGATAACTCACCCTAACCAAGATTTGAACTCGGGACCTCTTGAATGTGAGGCAGACATACTACCATCTACGCTACCAAGGCGGGCAGGCATGGTCTCTGTTCACATATGTAGGTTTATGAAGAAATCACATTTAGCTTAATGACCCACATTTGCAGTTTCCTCAGAAGTACAGTATGTCCCAAAATAAAACACAAAATATCCCAAAGCATGTGTTTTAATACTGTGTATTTCCATTTTAAGCAGCTACCAGTTTCTGTCTCCCCAATATCTACATCACTCAGAAAAAATTATGTATAAAATATGATTTTTACTGGAACTGAAACTTTTTTCTAAAATAATTATTCTGCAAATGCTGACCAAATGCCCAAATCTACTGACAAGAAAGCTTCAGCTGATGCAAGTAAACATTCTGTTTCAGTTGTGAAGCCAGATAGAGTTAGCTTCGTAGATGCTGCAGGCTGTATAGGAGATTCCGTGAAAGCCTATACAGCATTGCACTATTTGGGAAGACTGAATCTCGGAGATACAGGTAAAGATTTATTTATGTAGCAGTTAGGTAGCATGTATTTTCCTATGATTTGAAGTATTAATTTGTCTAATTAGAAAATGAATAATGTGAAAAAAGGTGTTACTTTCACATGCCTTTCTCAATTGCTGTCCTACAAACTATTCTTATTAACACCTAGTATGATTATCATCATCATAATCATTATTATTACAACTACTATTATTGTTGTTAATAATAATTATTAAGGAATTACAAAATTGCTTCTGAATGAAGAGAGCTTCACAGGTTATTGCTATAAAATTCAAGATATAGATTTTATATGATTGTAAATGTCATAGATGATATTTAATCAAAATCTTTAGGGTAATTTCTAAGAAAATCCAACATTTTGAAAAATCTTCTACATAAAGCATAGTTAGAAAAAATAGGTATTTTGTTTAAAATCTTTATATTGTATCTAAATACCAGGTTTGTTACTTAATGGACATTTTGTTTTGAGTTATACTTTTTGTAAAACTGCTTTTGGGTTAAGTCTCAGAATAGCAAAGAGTTATGTCAAAAATTTGAAAAACATTTCTTGCAGATAGAGGATAAAAAAAAAAATATATGAGCATAGGTTCAGAAATCATTTATTTCCTTTTTGTAGCACTTTTCTACAGCAGAACCCCATAAAACAACACTCAGTGATAGAACTGTGGGAAAACAGGAAATTACAGCGATGTTCAAAATGGCCTTTCTTAGCTCCAATGCATCCGTCAACCCACAGTCACATGGATTCCCTAATGTACTGAGTTAGGCCTGAGAATTTCATACTGTCTAGCAGCCTTTCACAATATGCAAACGAACATCTGCAACTGGAGTTGCATAAACAAGAGATTTGAAATGTTTCCACAAATAAAAATCTAGTGAGTTTAAGTCAGCCAAGCATGGAGGCCATAAAATTGGTCCATCTCTTCCTATCCATCTACCAGGAAATCTGCTATCCAGAAATCAACAGACAGAAAGCCTGAAATGAGGAGGAACATATATATTTCATTGTATTTCATTGGTCCCACTAAACAGTAGCCAACAACCCTAGCCCAAACATTAACAGAGATTTGATGTTCCTGTATCGGAAACATACAGTAATGGCAGAACCGACACTTGGTACACTACTGTATTACCTTCACCTAATGTGTACATTAAATGAGAATCTGCCACATTCAAATGCAAATGATACGGCCCCTGAAACTAACAGAACAGACACTCTGTTCTCTGCGCCATGACAAACAATGAACTGAATACCGTATATTATTATGAAGCAAAAGGTTAGAAACAGACTTCAATAAGTTCTACATAGGAAAAAGCAAAAGAAGTTTACAAATTAGGTTACAGGAACATAAGAGATGTGTGAAATACAAACAAATAGAAAAATCAGCAATAGCCCATCATTTCTGGTCGACAAATCATGAAATTGTACCAAATAAAAAACTATTAAAGCCAGCCAGTTATGCAGCTGAACTCAATGTTTGGGAGAAGTTACTAATTATAAAAAACAAAGAGCATACTTTAAATTGCCGCCTGAAAACTCTCTTTGGAAGTTCATTTCACAGTGAACAGATGCCACCAGACAACCAGCTCACTCCAGGAGACCACGGATCCAACCAGTTGGATAACTGCTGATGATGGTGACAAACCATTCTCCGAAACATGTCCAAGTAAGGATATTTTGAGTGATGTTTGTGTTTGAATTGCTGACTCATTACTTTAAAAAATGGCTATGTACTGTACTGTAGCACAATAATAATTGTGAAATACATCACCTCCACCAATTTAACCAGATGTAAAAGCGAATGTTTACTTCTGTATAATTAAACCACTGTTCTGTTATAGGGTTATGACCACAGGACAGCTATGTGCTGCATATGTCACTGTGTAAGTAGAGTTGTAGAAAAGGAGCTCTACCATGGAAATAAACAATTTCTGGGCCTATGTTCATATAACATCCTGCACTGTGGCATCATGGCATTTGGTTCCCTGCCACGGAAGGTGCCCGGAATCGATCCCACCCCTAGGGGCTGCAGATTTGAAGTCCCAGGTATAGAATTGGTGCCCATTCAGCATCGTGAGGAAAGTGAGGAGCAGCAATAGGTAACGAACCCTGGTTGCAAAAGAAAACTTTCTGACTGGGGGTCCGAGATGCTGATCACATCTCCTCCCCATATGGGTTGGATGATTGCCTACCTCTGCCTTGCATATGTGGGCGTGAGGCTGGCAGTCGGGTTGGCAGGCCTTGATGCACTAGGGCTGTTACGCCACGGGTTAGCTTTTTTATGTTAATATAACATTTTTTTATCCTCTATATGCAAGAAATGTTTTCCCAAAGTTTTGACATACCTTTTTCTTACAGCTTTACATTTCCAGTGAAATCTCAAAATTGAATTTAGAAATGCAATGAGATACCTTCTCTGCTGACTACATATGTGGTAGAGAAGATAAACTGCCCGCCTCGGAAGCGTAGATGGTAGCATGTCTGCCTCACGTTCAAGAGGTCCCTAGTTTGAATCTCGGTCAGGGTGAGTTACCTGGATAAGGTTTTTCTAGGGTTTTCCCTTATCCTAAAAGACGAATGTCGGGCAACTCTAATCTCCTGGGCCCATTTGAGCATCATTTCACCCATTCCATTCATCATCCGATATGACTTTAAGAAGTTAAAGGACGTAAATTACAAAAAAAAAAAAAAAAAAAAAAAAAAAAATAAACTTCATTTATTTGATTTACGGAAACATCTATTTTGTATACATTATTTGTCACGATTATGTATTTGTTTTGCTTTTTCAGTGATGGTTTTAGATGGCGCCTCCTCTTTCGGCAGCATATGCATCCAACTTGCTCATCACTGGGGAGCAAAAGTGCTTACTTCTTGTTCCTCAGAAGATGAAAAGCGCTATTTGCAGAGTATGAACATAGAAATGGCTCAGATAATAGAGCTTAACCAAAAGAATTCATCTCTGAAGTCATATGCAATGCTGGAGACTGGCAATCTTGGAGTGGATATTGTTATTGATCAGGGTTTCAGACAGTATCCTCAGGTAAGTAGGGTACATAAATGAGAAAATTATGTGCTATATCTATACTAATGCATATTATAAAGAGATACAATTTATATGTGTAAATATAAAAAAAACTGAAGCTGTTAAAAGCAAGGCAAATGTAAATCCTTTCATGGAAGTGTTGAAAACAGTGTTGTTGTATAAATTAAATTTATTGGGAGTCGATTAATGACACTAAACAACACTTACTTTTAAATTTTCCCGGAACTAGTTTCAGAGGCCTTCCCTCTATCCTAAGCCGGACATCGACTGGTTCTCCTTGGTGTAGCTGGCAATATTTTGTCATCAGTCTCCTCTGGTGGCAGTTCGAGGAACTTGCTGAACAAATCTTTCTGGGGGATGTCGAAATTGAATACTTTGTTCCTATTTTCTGAAATAAAGATTTGTTCCTATGTGGACAGTTCTTGTTTTCCTGTTGTATGTTTTAGTAATTTTGGTTCTGAATTTATGTTGTGGTTTTTATCCCAAAAATGCGTGGCAACTGCTGATTTTTCTAAGGCAAATGTAATTCAATAAATTATAATAATTATTATGGGTGCATTATAAGTTGGTGATTGACGGTTGAAGGAGTGTGGAAGGAGAGGGGATAGCGCCGTTGCCACTGTACCGTTCCTCGCCACGTGCTAGGCAACGAAGATGGCGGGTAGAGGAGAGGAGGAAGTTCGACTGCGTTAATGTACACGCACATATTCCTAGAAATTTGCGTATTGCAGTATTAATCATAAGACTGCCGTAAAACTGTCTACACGTTTAAGTGAACAGTTACCTAATTACAGCATACGAAATCTTCGAAATGAACAAAAAATAAATGGTTAGCTACAGTAAAGATTTAGAGAAACAAAAGTGGCATACCTGCACAGAATTATGCATTCTATTCCAACGGGAATATGCCACTTATCTCAGAGTCGCTGCTGTCATTGGTACTGCTTTTCTGATCATTGTCGCCGTCGTCGTCGCCATCAGAGCTACTGCAATCTCCCACGGAAATAATTAGTTCTTCCACTTTCTTCCAAAATGCCGTTGTTTTCCCATGCTGCTACTATAACTTTTTTATGTGGCAAACAGCATCTTCCCAATTTGTAGCACTTATTTTTGCTATTGCTTCTGTTAGTTTTATAACAGATGTGATAGTGAAATCTGTATTGTTGCGCGCTACATATCCCTTTATTTGGGCCCAAATCAACTCTATTGCATTAAAATGGCAATGGTAGGGAGGAAGTCTAATAATTTTGTGGCCTTTTTCTGCAGCAATTTCATTAAGTATATATTTTGGGAACTGCGGTTTGCTTTTACCGGTTCTAGCAATTCATTCCTTTTTTTTTAAAAAAAATGGGCTTGAACACGGCACATATAATTTCCCTTACTTGTCCTTTAATTGGGATTCCGTACCCAAAAACATTTTTGGTGGGCTTTCACAGATAATTTCTTTCTGTCTGTTTCTGTAGCAAAAGTGTTTGTGACAGTTATTAGTAACGATAATTAGCTAAATATTAAAGTTACACTGAAACACTAAAGTTGATCACCGAAACACACGAATTATGTTGCGAAAATGTAAAGCTGTTTACACCCTGTGAAACATTCACTACTTGAAGCAGTACAGTCTTAGTTTGGCAGTGATGACAGGGAGAAATACCCTAAGTACCGTAACGGTTATTCATGTTAGAACTGGACCGGACAAAGGCAGGTAAGAACGGTTGGTCATTAAACTGAAAAGGTTGGTCATTCACCCAGAAAACCTCATAAGATATTCCTTGAAACTAAATCCACACCTGTTCCCTTCCAACAACGCATACCGTCTCATACTAAAGCGTAACGAATGACGATGGTATTGTGATACCGCTGATTCATATGCGAAGCAGCAATAGTAGCAGCGTCTGCTTATTGCAAACCTCAACATGCCGATAGACTAGCGTCATGCATAAAGCACGTGGTGTAGTGCGATAGAGTTGGCAACGTAGGATAAGCGTGCCGGGTTGCTATGGCTACAGTTTACTTTTGATTGGTGGATTGTTGGTTGCTAGGCGACCGCAATGACGTGTCAGTGACGTGTTCATTCCCTCTCCTTATTTTCGCAGCTGAATAGCACGTGGAGGCAAAACGTCAATCACCAACTTACGATGCGACAATAATAGTTACTAAACCCACTATATTGTATACATGACCTTGTAGGCCATGGTGCAGTTGGTTTAACTTCCTACGTTTCGCTGAAAACTACTTCCGGCATCCTCAATGTTACGAAAATTATGAGCTCCTGAGTCCAAAGAATGGAGCATTGTGTCTTCCAGCGCGCTATATATAGCCACACATGGAGGGAGGGCTTGGCCTGTGGCGGGAGCATGGCAGTCTTTTGGCCAGTGGGATGTCTCTGATCCTGGTACAAAAGAGAGGGTTTCCTGTTCCTGCGGTTTTCTTCTCACTTTTTTTTAAGGGCACTTTTATGCTTGAAAATTTTTATTGCTTCTCAAGTCAAGCAAGCCTGGTAGTGGCTTGTCCTTGAGAGCATCATCGTGTCTTTGTAATTTATGTCATGGCCAAATAATAGTGGTAGTGGCGGTCGCGGTGGTGGTTCTTTGGATCATAATACGTGATATAGAACACGTCCAGGATTTTTACAATTATTTACAGGCTTTTCAGTATTTAACAATATGTACATGTGATATAAATTACAAAATTGAGCTATTACCTCAAAATATTAAATAAAGACATTGTGTATACACTTTTAATATGTCTTATAAAAATTAATTGTCAAAGTAATTATAATATTCCTATATGCTATAAAAGCAATGGAGTGGAAGAATTTTTTTCAGACAAATGCTAAATTGATGCAGTGCAGGTATTTGCTTCAGATAATTGGGTAATTTGTTATAAAGCTGGAGGCCAGTATATACAAAACTTCTTTCAAAAGAACTTGTGCTATGTGTGATTACATGAAGGTGATCGTAATAGTGAATGTTCTGACACTGTTGACTTGTCCGTCTGCCCTAACCTTGTGTCCTTCATGTTCTTTTAGTTGGGTACTAATACCCTCCAGAGGTCCAGAGGTAGTCCTAGTCGGGCAGGGCAATTTTTCTTTTTCCCCGTCCGGGTGTCTTCTGCCGCAGTACCTAGCCGCTTTGCGGCTTAACCTGCGAAGTGAGTCAAGATGGAATATAAAAATTATTTGTGGTTGGTTTAATGACACTCGTCACTTTTTCATATATTTATGAGAGACTAGTTTCAAAGGCCCTGGCCTCCATTTTCAATCTCTTCCCAACTGAGATTGAAAGAGATTGAAAATGGAGGCCAGGGCCTTTGAAACTAGTCTCTCATAAATATATGAAAAAGTAAGTGACGAGTGTCAATAAACCAACCACAAATAATTTTTATATTAATTTTGACGTCACTGTTACTAAATTCCTCCAAACACACATCGAGTCAAGATGGGTTTGTTTTTTTGTTCTGCTGGCGGTAGGTTTTTTGTTTGTGAGAAAACTTTTTGTGTTAACTGGTTGCCCTTGAGTGTTCTCAGAAGGCAACAGCTAGGCGGGTTTGTTACGTTCTCCCGTTGCAGGAGGATCTGTTTAGAGCTTTTGCCCCGTTTTGAGTACGGGTGTCCTAACGCTTGAGCCATCAGGCGTTATGTAAAATTGGAGATGTTTGGGGTTTCACTTGGGTTAACCAAGGGGCCCCAAGATGTCTCTTGGGAGTTTGTACGATGGCAAGCGTCTTTGTTCCCTCTAGTCATATCTGCTCAGCGAGTTCACCAAAGGGTTACCATGGGTTTGAATTTTGTCGTACATTGAACGTGCCCTCTCTCGAATGACGTCGACAATGTACGGAATATTTGAATGTTCATGAAGGATATGGGCGGGAATCTCCAGTCAGTATCATAGATGACCCGTAGCGCCCTGTTCTGCAGCGTCTGGAGTCTGATGAAAGTGGTATTTGCCACTGTTCCCCAGATCTCACAGCCGTACAAGATCATGGGCGGGATGTTCGCCCGATACAGCTGGAGTTTGAGATGGAGTGGCATGGTTGAACGGAATATTGGATATAGGTTCCTGAGCGCGACTTGCCCAAGCTGGACCTTGCCTTTGACGTGCGGAGCATAAGTTAATTTGCGGTCCAGCGTCACTCCGAGATACTTCGCCTTTTGAACCCATGGGATTCCACGACGCCGTAAAACGAAGTTCTGCTGCAACCGGTTGGCTCTGGTTTTCACCAGGAGAATCGCAGAGCTCTGTGCATGGTGGTGCCTATATATACTTGTCCACAGCTACATACATGGTATTTCGTAAACACCGGCTGAGCAATGTGGATGTCTTTTATCCTTAACAGAGTTTAGTAAATCTTTTATTTTCTTTGTCTTCCTGTAAATAGTCCTTATGTTGTATGGCTGTAGCAGTTTCCCTATTTGGTCTGTTCCTTGTTTGGCGGCTATATATAGCACGCTGGAAGACACAGCGCTTCAGTCTTCGAACTCAGGAGCTCACAAGTTTTCGTAACCCTGAGGATGCCGGATGCAATTTTGGCAAAACGTTGGAAGTTAAACCAACTGGGCCATAGCCTACAAGCCTGGAAGATGTATACAATGTAGTGGATGACACCTGGCATGAAAGCCTCAGCACTTCTTAGTCACTAAACTTCAATTATCTTTGATTGTAATATATAAGAGGACTCATTCCGAAAATCCTTGGTTTTGCATCATCACAATGATATCAGTAGTAACTTATTAATAATAACTTATCAAATTTAATTGTTCTTGCACACTATCCATGTGTAGGGCAAGGTTTGGGTAGGTAGTCACACTTAAAAATTTGTCATACCTGAGTTTTGAGTCACCTATCTCCCAGTTTCCATCCAATGTTAGTAAATACAAGGGCTATATTTTTTCAACCTCCAGTAGACCATAACAGAAAGACAAATGTGAATCACAAAATGATTTTATTACCAGGAGTCAAGCATAGGTAATTTACTTTTTCACATAATCAGCGCAAATATTAAGACATTTAGCATATTGATAGACAAGCTTTCCAATAACTTCTTCATAAAAGTTTGCCACCAGTGTATGGAGATAGATGTTAATGTCTTCTTGTTGACAAAAATTTGTTTTAAGTGTTGGATTTTGCAGCGAATATGTGTGTATTCATTGTTTAGATTGTTGTAAGGAATTCATGTTTCATCGCCTGTCAGAGTAGCGCTCAAAACTCTTCCCTATCATCAGTGTAACATGTGAGAAAGGAGAAGGCTGATGCCATGCTTTGTAGTCCTGAGAGAGCTTTTTCTAAACCCACCGTGCAGAAAGTTTCCTTTAGCCTAGGTGTTGTATATTAATATTGAATGGAGCTGAACTTAAATGTCTGGAAAATCATGAGATAACTCACTGATGATAAACCTCCATCTCTCTCAAGCTGCTTGATCAACTCATTGAACAAGGTCATCATTAGTGACAGACTTGCGTCCTTGACCATTATGGTCATGAACATCAGTTCGGCCTTCTTTAAATTTTCTACACCAATCATGCACAAACTTTCACTCGTATAGTGTGACCATAAACACAACTCATTATTCCCATCTACCTGTATAAAACAAATCTCCATAGGGGAAGGGATCCGTCCCTTTCAGCTGCCGTGGTGTGGGTGTTGCAGACCCTTAGCACTCGTGGTACCTCTGACGTTACGAGAGGAACCTCGGGCCGAACAGCCGAGCCCCTCCTTCGGGAGTTGTTCGGATTGGGATGGACTCGAGGGGGCAGTGTGTTCCCGAAACCCGTGGGAATCGGGTACGTCTTCGGACGGGGTTGCGGGAAGCCATTAATTCTCCCGGGTACTAGCCTGCAAAGCTAGTAGAAGCTGTGCTAGATCACCAGGCGGCCCCACCGAGGTTTTTCGGTAGTCTTCACCTTGAGTGTTGACGCGCGTAAGTGGCATATCCACTTCCATCCCATCTTGAGTCCATAGGACCAGATGGGGGGCCTTGTTAGTCTCTAGGTCTTGTCCCATGGAAAGCCCCACAGAGGATGCCGAGCGCCCTTTGGGACAGCTCGGATACTCCCTGGTCGAAGGAGGCCCGGCTCCAGTTCCTACAGGTTCAGGACTAATGGGAGTAGAACCTCTGGGCTAAACTAAACTGTATAAAACAAATCTCTATAGGGGAGGGGATCCGTCCCCTTCAGCTGCCGTGGTGCGGGTGTTGCAGACCCTTAGCACTCGTGGTACCTCTGACGTTACGAGAGGAACCTCGGGCCGAACATTCGAGCCCCTCCTGAAGTGGAGTTGTTTGGATTGGGTTGGACTCGAGGGGGCAGATGTTCCTGACACCTGCGGGAGATCGAGTACCTCTGGCCAGGCTTTGGCTGCCTGGAGGGGGTAAAGGGTTGCCTAAAAAGTCCCGGGCACTAGCCTGCAGAGCTAGTAGAATGTGTGCTAGATCACCAGGTGGCTCCACCGAGGTTTTCAGCAGTCTTCCCTGCGGGGTTGACATGCATAAGTGGCATATCCGCTTCCACCCATCTTGAGATGGGGGGGGGGGGGGCTTTTAAGACTTAAGGTATTGCCCCATGGAAAGACTTCTGGAGTTTTCCATCGCTCCCGAGTTGATAGAGGTCGGGTCTTCGGATTTCCGGGTAGATCTCGTTGTGCACATGTAGAAAACAAATCACACTGGCAAGAGAAACAAGTATGACAGCCAGTTTAAGCTCTGCTACAACTAATGTGTTGACCTTTACCCCAGTAGACGTTATGGTGGGAAGTTGCGCAGCGGCACAATTTGAAGATCTGCCTCCTTAAGCTTGTCTGGCCAGTTAACAGAACAATGTGAGGTTGAAAAAAAATAGCCCTCGTAACTATGGTATTAAAGAAAAGGTGCAAAATTTTAAAATTTCATTTATTATAATTATCTGATAACTTACATGACCATTTCAACACCAAAGGGTACTTACACGCAATGCAGCTTTTGCAGTACTTGGAAGACTTGCTTTGTTTTCTCCTGTTATCTCACATTTCTTACCTTTGATGACTGGATGCCAGTTGCTGTTGAGTTTTAGAATTTCTTCTTTCCTATTGAAGTTGTTTGGGATATTTGTAAATCATCTTAGAAGCCAGACCCAGGCGTACCCTCCTATCAGCCATCTGGCCTCCGGATCAATCAGTGGAGAGTATTCTGTGTATAAATATAGGGACAAAGAAAATCTACGCTTCAGACACAGCTCCCCTCCCCTCTGCAGCTGTGGATGAAAGGTCTGAAACATCTTCAACAGCAAATAGCATAACAGCTTGGAAATAACTCCTAGTTATATTGGTTCTGACTTTGAAGGTCTACATGTTCTTTTATAAGCTATAATATATTAATATATGTAACAGATGAGAACATTAGTTGCTGCTAAATGCACTTTATCACTTAGGCGTTCAACGTAGTTCAGATGTTATATTAGAGTGTCTCAAATGATTCTCCACAGTGAGGGTAATGTGCTATCACGCTTGATCACGTCATTTAGGTTGGCAGTGGTCAGCATATTGAATTCATTTCACGAGCACAAGAACACAGTGTTACTTCACTTTACAAAAGAATCCTTCTCACTTTGGTATTGAAGCTGTAGGAGGAAGGAAGAATGGTCTCTACCTTCTCAAAGGTCAATGCTCCTTCTCCGTGCATCTGCTACCAACTTAACTACATTCATATCCTCCAAGGACACTTTGGAGACTCATTTGAGACACCCAGTACTTATGTCATTGTTATGCACATTTGGAACGAAATACATTTGATCCATTGAGGTGAATCGCAACTATACGAGGGCTGTTCAATAAAGATTGATCATAATTTTTTTTCAGTCTTAATTTTTCGTACTACAATTCAGTCTTATTAAATTCTGTTAGCTTAATGTGAAACAAACATGTTGTAATTACTTTCTTGGAAGTGTTGAAAACAGTGTTGTTATGATAAATTAACTTTAAAGAGAGTCGATTAAAGACACTAGACAACACTTACTTTTAAATTTTTCCGGAACTAGTTTCAGAGGCTTTGCCTCTATCATCGGCCGGCTCTCGACTGATTCTCATTGGTGTAGCTGACGATACCTTGTCACAGGTCTCCTCTGGTGGCGGCTCAAGGAACTTGCTGAACAAATCCTTCTGGGGGATGTCGAAATTGAATACTCTGTTCCTATTTTTTGAAATGAAGATTTGTTCCCATGTGGATAGTTCTTGTTTTCCTGATGTATGTTTCAGTAGTTTTGGTTCTGGATTTATGTTGTGGTTTTTTTCCCAAAAATGTGTGGCAACTGCTGATTTTTCTAATTGTTTATATTTTATGTTTCTAAAGTGTTCCTTTGCTCTTGTTTCTAAATTTCTTTTTGTTTTTCCAATATAAATTTGACTACAGTCATTGCATTCAATTTGATATATACCAGATTTTTTGTTTGATGGAATAGCATCTTTGATGTTTGAGCAAATTAGGTTTTTTAAGGAGAAATGGTTGACTGGTGCTAGTTGAATATTTTTGTTTTTTGAAGACTTTTTTGAATTTATCATAGGCCCATGGATGGTAAGTGAATTTTTTGAAAATCATATTAGTTTCTGTAGATGAGAGAGTTGTGGTTTCCTTTAGTAGCTTCTTCTTTTTTGCTAAGCTCACTTTTTTGTCCACTAATGATTTGGGAAAGTTATTTTTTTGTGCTATTTCAATTATTTTGTTGTATTCTGTTTTGTATTCACAAAAGTGAATACAAAAAATACACAAAGTGAATACACAAAAAAGTGAGCTTAGCAAAAAAGAAGAAGCTACTAAAGGAAACCACAACTCTCTCATCTACAGAAACTAATATGATTTTCAAAAAATTCACTTACCATCCATGGGCCTATGATAAATTCAAAAAAGTCTTCAAAAAACAAAATATTCAACTAGCACCAGTCAACCATTTCTCCTTAAAAAACCTAATTTGCTCAAACATCAAAGATGCTATTCCATCAAACAAAAAATCTGGTATATATCAAATTGAATGCAATGACTGTAGTCAAATTTATATTGGAAAAACAAAAAGAAATTTAGAAACAAGAGCAAAGGAACACTTTAGAAACATAAAATATAAACAATTAGAAAAATCAGCAGTTGCCACACATTTTTGGGAAAAAAACCACAACATAAATCCAGAACCAAAACTACTGAAACATACATCAGGAAAACAAGAACTATCCACATGGGAACAAATCTTCATTTCAAAAAATAGGAACAGAGTATTCAATTTCGACATCCCCCAGAAGGATTTGTTCAGCAAGTTCCTTGAGCCGCCACCAGAGGAGATCTGTGACAAGGTATCGTCAGCTACACCAATGAGAATCAGTCGAGAGCCGGCCGATGATAGAGGCAAAGCCTCTGAAACTAGTTCCGGAAAAATTTAAAAGTAAGTGTTGTCTAGTGTCTTTAATCGACTCTCTTTAAAGTTAATTAAACATGTTGTAGTAGTTTTATTGTTGGTACTCCTGGTTCCCGCCTGTGAAAACCTGGCAAGTTCAGTATCTTCCAATGTGTAAGGACTATGATGCAATGAAGCACAAAATTAATATAATTTTGAGTCAAACTAATACTCAATGCTCCACTTATTGCTATATCAGCTTTTCCTTATACAGTTGTTAAACAGAGGCAAACTAGTAAAAGGAAGAAATGGATAACAAAGGGAATTATTATCTCTAGCAAAAGAAAACGCTATCTAAATCAGTTGAGTAAAGTAAACAAAACTGAAGCATTTATAGAATATCATAAGAAGTATAAGCAAATATATAATAAGGTAATAAAAGCTGCAAAAAAGCAATATATAGATACTTGCATTTCAAATTCGTCGAATAAAAATAAGACTATCTGGAATATAGTAAAAAATGAAAGCACTAACATGGTCAGAACTAGAGACAAAATTACTTTAATAGTTGATAATACAAAATTAGATAATCCTGCTGAGGTATCAAATATCCTTAATAAACACTTTTATTAGTGTTGCTGATAGAGTACCTTTGACTCATCCCAATATAACAAATACTCCTATCAAATTAATCAGAAACGATAAAAGTGTATTTCTCAAACCAGTAACTTCTGAGGAGATTCTTAAAATAATACATTCAAAAAAGAACAAATTCTCTGCTGGATTTGATGACGTACCAGAGTGTATAATCAAATCTTGCAAAGAATATATAGTAGCACCATTAATGGATATATGTAATTGTTCTATATCAACAGGCAAATTTCCTAATGTCTTAAAATTAATAAAAGTTGTATCAGTATTTAAGAAGGGAGATACAAAAAATGTTGATAATTATAGACCTATTTCAGTTCAATCGGGGTTTTCAAAAATCTTGGAAACTGTTATGTTCAACAGGATATCTCCTTTTCTTGAAAAATATGTATTCAGTGATAAACAAAATGGATTTACGAAAAATAAATCAATTTCTAATGCACTATACCCCTTTATGAAACAAACATTAGAAGGGTTTGAGGCAAATAATTATACTATTGGGATTTTTATGGATTTGTCTAAGGCATTTGATTTGGTTGACCATAATATTCTATTATCCAAACTTGAAGCCTATGGTATAAGAGGGGTATCTCATAATTGGTTTGAATCCTACCTTGAAGGTAGAAGACAGTATACTGTAGTTAATAATGAATTAAATGGTCATAATATTAATTCCAATATTGAAATTGTGAGATGTGGGGTTCCACAGGGTTCTATCCTGGGACCACTGCTTTTTCTAGTATATATTAATGACCTTCCACTTAATATTCCCCATGCAGAAACTATTCTATATGCTGACGACACTAATATAATAATCAGAGGCTGCAATAATTCTGAACTGCAACATTATGCTAATACTGTGATGACAAATATGATGCATTGCCTAACTAATAATAAATTACTACTTAATATTAAAAAGACACAAAGTATGCATATTTCACTATCAAATAGAAATAAAGCTAATATAGCTCCTGTAATCGCTTTTGGCAATGAGGTAATACAATATACCAATGAAACAAAATTTTTGGGGGTAATTATTGACAAATTTTTAACCTGGAAGCCGCATATTCAGTATATTACTGCAAAAATTAATAAAGCCCACTACATAATATCAGTGCTAAGGAAAATTTGTAATACACAAACATTAAAGCTGATTTACTATTCATATGTGCAGTCTTATCTTGCATATGGTATCTTTATCTGGGGATCAGCTACCGAAATAAAAGATTTATTTGTAACACAAAAGAAAATAATAAGAAGAATGTTTAATCTAAGTAAAGGGACACATTGTATGAAATATTTTAAGGAAAATAATATACTAACTCTGCCATGTCTGTATATTTTAGAAACCGTATGCCTTATAAACAACAACATACAATATTTTCAAACAAATAACACTATTCATGAACATTATACTAGGAATAATACTAAATTACATATACTGGGATCAGGATCAAATAAAAAACTTAACTCAGTACTTCATAAAGGGGTTCACATGTATAACTTAATCTTAAAGAAAATCAAAAACAATGATAAGAAAAGATTCAGAAGAGATGTGAAATCATTTTTAATAAATCAGTGCTTCTATAGTACTCAAGAGTTCTTTGAATATTTTAGATACCAGATTAAGTAGAGTAAATGATTACATGAGAATAATTTTATGATACTAATGGTTGACAATTCATGTAAGTTTTCTGTATTTGTTGACATTGATACAATTTAATCTGATTATTGCATGCAGAATTAATTCTGTATTTTCTGAATTTCTAGTTTGTATTGTTTGTACTGTATCTTGAAAAAGCAAATATTTCTGTACAGAAATTAAATGCTAAATAAATAAATAAATAAATTGAGTATTAGTTTGACTTAAAATTATATTCATGTTCAGTATCACCTACCGCTACAATAGGTACAATAACAAGTGAGGAACAATATGCGGCTTTGAAATTCTGCTTTCGTCTCAACAAATCTTCAGTTGAGGCTTATACAATGTTACAGGAGGCCTATGGAGAGCCTGTTCTTCCCTACTGCACAGCTCGAAGGTGGACCCGGTGTTCCACTTACTGCTCTTACGAAAGAAAACATCAGCATTGCTGCTGACATTATGAGAGAGGATCGATGAATTACTCTTAGAAATTATTTGTAGTTGGTTTATTAATACTCGTCACTTGTTTATATTATGAGTATTAATAAATGAGTAGTAATAAACCAACTACAAATAGTTTCTGAGATTAATTTTGACGTCACTGTTACTAAATTCCTCCAAACACATATATCCATGAATTACCTTAAGATCACTTTCTGAAATACTGAACATTTCATTGGGTGTCACCCACACGTTGGTGACAGAAACATTACACATGAGACGTGTTTGTGCGCGATGGGTTCCAAGACTGTTGATTCCCGAACAAAAGGACATTCGTATGCAGGTCTGCAGGCAGTTTAAAGTTGATGTTAGAGGAAGATACAGAGTTTCTTCCAAACATAATCACTGCTTATTAATTTATAGATGAGTCGTATTTATTACACACCTGCTTCACTTACATAAGAGTCGCATAAGAGCCGAATATGCAAACGATGATTTGCGAAACATGTCCTCAAAATAGGTACGGAAGTGAAGCAGATGTGTAATAAATATGACTCATCTAAAAATTAATAAATAATTATTTCGCTTCACTGTGGTGTTCCAATACAGTTAAATCTCGATAATCACTGCTGATGAAACTTGGCTACATTATTTTGATCCTGAGAGCAAACAGCAAAGCTCAGTGTGGAAATATCCTTCATCACCAACCCCCTAAAAAGCAAAAGTGGTTGCTTCTGCTGGGAAAGTTATGGTCATCTCATTCTTTGTTATTCATGGAATGGTTTATCAGCATGTTGTACCTGCACACACATCAATAACTGGACAATACTACAGGGATGTCCTGAAAACATTGCAAGTCCATATCAGGCGCAAAAGACCACATTTCCGTGAAGCAGGCTGGATGCTGCACCACGATAATGCGCTGCCGCATATTGCCAATGTTGTTGCTGAATATCTTACAAAAATCAACGTGAAGTGCATCCCTCACCCTCCCTATAGTCTGGATTTAGCCCCATGTGACTTTTTCTATTTCCTAACTTGAAGAAACGCCTTCGCGGGAGGCATTATCCATCATCAGAAGCAGTAGTGAAGGCTGTGAAGGTGATTTTGAAGAATCTCTCAAGAAATGGTTTCCAGCATGTCTTTGAAGACTGGCAGAAATGCTGGGACAAGTGCATCACATTCAGGGGAGACTATTTTGAGAAGGACCATCAAAATTATGATGAGTAAAGGTGCATTGTCAAAAAAAAAATTGTGATCATTCTTTACTGAACAGCCCTCGTAACTGAGTTGCTCTCATTGCTGTCTGCTGCACTCTACTTAACTCTCTTTGTCAACTCTGTGTGCAAGGAACTGGCCATCCTCTTACATAGATGTGTAATGCAATGAAACTGCTCAAAATGAACCTTCAGGTGCAGCCATACAATAGCCTCATTTCTAGTCAGGCTTCAATGACAGCCAGTCTAGTGCTATGGTCACAATACAAAAATATAAATTCCATAAATTCATTCTGCATATAACTTCATAAATTTATTGTTTTTACTACTGAAGTTCTTAATGCTCACTAATTAATTCTGTTTTGAAACTTAGAAAGTGGAAATACATTTTAGTTGTATAAAATTAGATAGTTAACTTGTGAATACTGCACTTTTAAGTATCTAAAAGATGGCATTTTCAAAGCCCAACACTCTGAGGTTTAATAATCATTTATTTTTGCTTTTGTTTCTAATTTTTCAGGGTTCTAATATTTATGAAGACAAAAATCTACAAAATTTGCCAAATCACCTGCCAACAAAGCATGATATCATATCATGTCTTGCCATAGGAGGACGTTGGGTGACTTCAAATGCCAATTTACAGGTATGTTTTAAATTGTACTTGTGAAATTTAAATCTACGATTGTACTAATTTTTAGATGCATTTTCTTCCATATTGTACTTCTTATTGTTGCTTTGTCTGTCCAACCATCCATCCATATGCATGCTTTAAAATCTAATAGCTCTGAGTAAGAAGGTGACATTTTACAGCCCACCTGTAAGTCATCTAATTTTGAAAATGTATTTATAACTAAAACACATGTGAACTTTCACTTGAACTTTCTTTTATTGATCTGCTATAAATGGATATGAAGTCAGTGGCACATCACTTTAAAATTCTAAAAGGAAGTGGAAATCATACCATTAGAAACTATACAAAGTAAATACTGTCACCCAATTAGCGTAAGGCACGACCGGCAACAGCTGGAAGGGGCCTGAGGCAACCGAGCCACGCCCCCCGCCCATTAATCTGTCACTAACTGAGGGGTGATTAGGGAAATGTCACTTATCCCTGGGCGCTTCTCTCCCCTTCTCCTGTCTTCCGGAACTTTCGTGGTGATTGGCGGAAAACCAGAGACTTCTAGAAAAACAGTGACATTCCCTTAAAAAGGGCTTCAGAGAGACAGTCAGTCAGTGTTTGGCGAACAGCTGTAAGAGTGCGGCACTAGTGTAAGAACGAGAAGACTGTGCAACGGAAGAATTTACGTAATTGTGAGCGTACAGTGGAATTGTAACGGATGAACTGGTGAATCGTAATTGTGTGCATTACGTAATCCTGTGTAATTGGCAAGTGTTTAACTGTAAGTTAAACACTGGTGGAAATAAAGAACATTTTTGAGTGGTGCAATTGGACTTTTCATTTCACGAACCCACAAAGTCACAATACTTTCATTGAAAACCTTTCATTACTATCTGCGCTAGATTTCTTGAGCGTTGGATTTATGGTGTGGTGCAGACAGAGGGGAAGAAGAGAGAGTTAACACACTTTAGTTTCTGCAGTGTAGTCAACCTAGAAAAACACAATTCAGCCAAATTGCGGTAAGATAAGCGAAGATATGCGTCAAAGGTATGAGATGTGTCAACAATCAATTGAACTCCATCCGATATGCTATATGCTTATATATTTATTGTTATGAAACACACAAAAGTAGAAGACAAATATTATGACAGCTATAAACATTCACTCACTTTGTGATTCTTCGATTTCCAAGTCTACTGTGTCACTTTTATTGCTGGTATCCTCTGATGTGTTAATAATTTCATCAATTGCATTTTCTATTACACCATCGTTTCCCCAATATTGCATTTCCAGCTGCTCGATCTTCTTGCAGTATCCTTTCCAATCCGTCGCTTCTATAGCAAGTTTCTGCACATTTGTGGCTCTCGTTAACATTGTGTACTTTGAAAACATTCTTTATTTTTGCCCACGCCATCTCAATTGCATTCAGATTACAGTTATACAGAGGTAGAAGAAAAATAGTGTTTCCCCTTTTGAGAGCCATAACATCGACAACATACCTGTTGCTTTTAGATTTGTTGTAAACTGGTTAGTTAATACTTAACCTAAAAATTGCTCAAAATGAAATGGCATACATGTGAAAGGGGAACAACATAGTCCGCCTCCACGTGGTGTTCCCTGGATAACGCTAAATGGACTACAACACAGGCATGTTTTCCAATACAAAAGAAGAGCACTTTTCAGTGCTGTTTTGGAATGCCGGAGGAATGACCCACATTTGGACAAATGTAATGGTCTCAAAAGTGGGAACCTACAGGCTTTATATTGGGAAGCTAGGGGGAAAATGATGCAAATCAACTAATCCCCAGTGCCATTAGTCAACAACAACATGTGAAAGCTTAGCATATTAGCCACTAGATGTCGCAGTGTGTAGTGCATTTCCTGTTTCAAAGTTGTCATCTGTGTTTACGGAAATAGGCAAAACCTACCGAATGAGGACTTGGGACCCGAACGCTCAAGAAATCTTGTGCAAATAGTATTTCATACTCTTGTAAAAAGATGTCCATTTTTTGTTATGATTAAGTTGCTTTAGTCCTGTTGTTTGTACATGAACAATAAGATTTTTGAGCATTGAGCATTTTCAGGTATATTCCTGACCTTCCAACATTCACCCAGTACTATCAGTTTACCAGCATTAATTTTTGTGACATTTCTCGATATGAAGAGCACTGTTATCTGTGTACTTTGAAAGAGTATGAATCAATAAAAGATGATCTTTTTGAAGAGCTGTTGGTACCCTATCTGACTGCGTTCCCATTTGAAACTTTAAAGTGAATACCGCTTGACCTCTTTGTGGTTATGACTGATTGACGAAATCTAGCTCAAGCAAAAGTTTACATATGCTTTAGGTATAAATATTTTTGTCTCAGAAATTTTAATGTAAAAATAAAATTTTAGAAATGTGATTCTTATGCACACTAAAAGGGTGTACACGAAAAGAACATATTTGCAGCACAGTGCTACGAGCAAAATCATTATCCTAATACAGAACTATAGGCAAAAATGGATAGAATCTTTTACAAAAACTGACAGAATTTCTGAACAAATTGTCAACTATAAAGGACATAGATTAGTTGGAAGCCCAAAAGCGTGTTGGAGATTTTTTTTTTTTTGTATATATAGTTTACGTCCTCCAATGTTAAGTCATATCGGATGATGAATGGAATGGGTGAAATGATGCTCAAATGACCCCGGGGTCCATAGAGCTTAGAGTTACCCGACATTCATCTTTCAGGATAAGGGGAAACCCTGGAAAAAAGCTTATCCAGGTAACTCACCCTGACCGAGATTCGAACTCAGGACCTCTTGAACATGAGGCAGATATGCTGCCACTATGCTACCGAGGCGGGTGCATGTTGGAGAGAGCAGATGTGAGTCTGGAACTGGTGTAACTCAGTCTATAAAAGAAGAGGAGGACAAATTTGTATTTTAATGTTCCAGTGACCACTTTTTCTCTCATTGTAATTCTACAAATTAAAACAAAGTAACTTTTTCAATAAGCTGATCAGTAATTAATATTGATTATGTCTGTTTACAGCTGGACCCTCCAAATTCTCGACTCATGTATTTGAGATGTGCTACTGTTGGTTTCCTGTTTGAACAAGCTTGGCTGATGTCCAATGCTCAACAAGGACGATACCAACACATTCTAATGGATGTGCTGGAGAAGGTTTCTACAAAAACTATCCAGTAAGCATAAATCAAAGTATTTATAGCATTCTGTTTGTAATTAAAGGTCTGTTCTGGTAATCTCTCAGGTTTAAGGTTTCAGTAGAACTATCATTTCTAATCTAGTAATTTCTTTCTATTGTTGTGCCATTTTTATGTTTTGCACAAAGAATGTGAACAAAAAATGTTTACATTCTTGCAGAAGATTATTTTTTCTAACTAGTTACTAATCAATATAAACATTTGTTGATAGTTTCACACACATTTCACTGTAGGGGATGCAAGAAACTAAAGCGATAGTCAAGTTGTTTAAAATCAGGCTGCTTTAGTGCTGGCCTCAAAACTCCATATTCCTTTAATCATTACAAACAACGGAATAGCAACAGCATTTTGGAAATAATTTATGCCATAGAAAAAAGTAATTTGAAATAACTTTATTAATTAAACATTATTATTAATATAAATTTAAGTCGAACTAGTACCCAATGCTCCATAAATTGCTAGTGTTGGACCTTCCTAACATCCTCAGCTAATGTGAACTTTTGAATTTTGATTTAGTGAACTCCTTGGAGGCAATACAGACATCTCTGTTGGTATCTTAATGAACTTAAAATTCAGGTTCTCTTCAAAGGTGGTGTCAAAATTGAACAGTTCTCCTTTATATTTCTTTATGAATATCTTTTCCCATGAGGTTAATGCAGTTGGACCTGAACACTTTCTAATAAGTGGATTTCTTGTTCTATATCATGATTATCATTGTTGATGTGTTGCTATATCTCGATATCCCTTGCCTAAATTTCGCCACTTTTCTAACCTCTTGAATCCCCACACTTGTTTCACTCTGCTTTTCCCTGATCCCTTGTATCCCCACACTCATTTTCTTAATCACCTTGATTCTCATACTTGTTTCACTCTGTACTCGATATAATGCAATTACTTGTTTTATTTTCTTCGCTCTGTTGACCCTATTTCTGACATTTCTCCCTCTTTTTCTCCATTGACATTGTTCATCACTTTCACTCTGTCATTGCACACTTCATTTACTCCAGGTGCATTCTGGACACACTGGATACTGAAATCAGCTTAAGTCTGCTGTATCAACAGCATTCATATATTCTGCATCTTGAATGTTCCTTGTGCTGCTTCTCTGCTCATCCACTTGCCACAGTTTGCCGTTTTGTAAAAATGTATTGAAACCTTGTTTTCTCGCTGTCTTCCTTTCTTCAATCAGCTTCATCCTTTGTTCTCTTTGTTCATAAGATACATCCTTACTAATATATATATATATATATATATATATATATATATATATATATATATATATATATATAGATATTCCCCTTAGCTGTTTTGTTTGTTGTAATACCTCTGTTACAAATTCCGTATTGCTGAATTTCACCAATATATTTCTTTTGCCTTCCAATTTTGGAATTCTAAATGCGTTCCGCAGTTCGAAGCCTCTCTTTTTGATCCCTAGCCTCTTCATTAACAGTTCTCGTCTCTCTTGAAGTACTTCAATTCCTTTTCGTTCTTCTATCCCAGAAATTAAGTTGTATCTTCTCATTAAGTCTTCCATTCTTTTTTCCATTTCTCCATCTTGGTTTTTACCTTCTCCAACTCTTTAGTTTTAATCTCCAACTCTATATTATCCCACTTGCTCCATTCTTGTTTAAATCTCATTGCCATGTTACTTAGTTGCTTTTCCCTCACTTCCATGGGAACAACTGTGCCACACGTCCGTTCTGCTCCATTGGTACTTTAGTACTCCGGCACCTTACAAGTAAACACCTTTGTTCATTGTCTTCTCTAAAACCTTTTAAAAACAAACCATTTGATTGCATCCAAGTCAGTCCTTTCCTCTCAGATTTATCACAATAATCCATATATGTCTCTCTCTAATCTTTCTTAATCGTCCTAATTGTAGAGAACTCTCTCTAAAACTGTCCCAAATATCGTGCCTCTTTATATCTTCAACTCTTTGCCTAACTTCTTACTAAAGTGCTACAATTTTTAACTCTTGCTTTCCACAGTACCCCCTATTCCAATTTCTTGTACTTTGCTTGACCAACTATTAAATTTCATTACTTCATTCATTTGAAGTAATTCTGGCTTATAAGTACATTATTATCAATGATGACACAGTCCTGTCCAAAAAGCATCAAACAGTGTACCGCAGGATGACTCATGAGTTCCCTGCTCTTCACTATCTGACATCAAAGACATTGTTAAGGACCTCCCCACATTGAAGTTAATAATGAATGCACATCATATGGCTCTAGGTCACACTGCAAGAATAATTTGCAAGCAGCGCTTGAGAAGCTTGAGTTGGCCAGCAACTATAGCTTTGAGATCAATAAAGAAAAAATCAGTGCATATGATTTTTAGAAAGGAGGAAAACCAGCTGAAGATTACAAACCTAAGGAGAAACTTTGAGACGATAAACAGCTTTTGATACCTAATTGTAAGCCTACAACTGACCATGACTTCCTACAGCATACACATCCAGAAAAGAGCAATGACTGCCATGAAAATCATGAACAGAATTCCAAATATCAGCAAACTCTCCTTGACCACAGCAGTGTCACTATTCCGTATAGTCCTAATGCCGATAGCCTCCAGAATTAATATAGGAGAAGCAGACGAGCATTGACCTTGTAAAACTAAAAAAACATGAAGGAAGATTCCTGAAGAGGCTTCTAGAAGCCAGGAAGCATTCACCCTCAAGGATAGTCTACGTGTTGACCAGAGAAAGTTTTTTCATAGAGGACCTCAGGCTGGAATTAATGCTGCCATCTAACATTGACCCAAACTTCTAAGGCACAAGATGGAAGAGACATGCCAAGACCAAAGACATGTGGTAGCCAGACCCACTATTTACAGCTTGCATCACAAAATATGTAGGAAGTAAAGGTTCCATGAACCAGACACTTACTGCATATTCTCATAGTGTGACCGAAAGTACGAATGCTATCACAATGTCTGGAAAAAGAACATAATCTATAAAAGTCCACAGTGAAAACTAACCAACTACTTAATGCTCTTTTGAGAGCTCCTTATATAAGGTGCATTCAAGTTATAACACCTATTTTTTTTTTCAGGACTGGGACCAATAGAACTCTAGTGGCAGCGACGAGAGTTAGGACTGTTTTTAATACTTAAAATGGCGATGTTTTCATTGCAAGAGCAGCTTGTAATCATTCATTTTCTCCATTTTTGTGGTGTGACACCTATTGAAATTCATTGCCAGTTGAGTGAGGCATGTGATGATGGTACCATGGATGTGTCTAATGTGCATTCCTGGGTGTGACAGTTCAATGAAGGCAGAACATTGTGTGACAACAAACCAAGACAGTCATGGCCTCGCACCAGTCGGTCTGATGACATGATCCAGCGAATGGAGAACGTTGTTTTGGAGGATCGCCAGTTGTGCATTGCAGACATTGCCTCCAAAATTGGAATTTCCGTGCGATCTGTGCACACATTCCTGCATGAAGATCTGAAAATACGAAAAGTGTCTTCCAGGTGGGTGCCACGAATGGTGACGGACAATCACAAGGCTGCGCGTTTGGCAAATTGTCAGTTGATGTTGATGCATGATGACAGCATGAATGGAACTTTCTTTCAATCGATTGTGACAATGGATGAGACGTGGATGCCTTTTTAAAACCCTAAAACGAAGTGCCAGTCAGCTCAATGGAAGCACACAGACTTCGCTGCCACCAAAAAGGTTTCAGGTGAGTGCCAGTGCTGACAAAATGATGGTGGCCGTCTTCTAGGACAGCAGTGGTGTAATCCTTCCTCATTGCATTCCAAAGGGACTAAGGTAACAGCTGCATCCTACAAAAATGTTTTGAAGAATAAACGCCTCCCAGCATTGCTTGAAAAACGGGCGGAAAAGGTTGAACGTGTGCTCTTTCATCAAGACAATACACCAGCACATCGGGTGAATGCAGCACAGGAGTTTCTTTGTGGCAACAACTTTGAAGTGATTGCTCATGCACCCTACTCACCTGACCTGGCTCCTAGCTACTTTTGGCTGTTTCCCACGATAAAAGACACTCTCCGTGGTCGTAGATTCACTATACCTTGCTTCACGTAAGCTTGCCCAGTATCTTTTAACGGTCACGTGACCTAATCACCTCTCATTGGTTGCTGTTGTGGTAATGACTGTCGTGCGATAAAAATTAGTTCGTTATTTAACATGGTGATATATCATTATATGTTGGAAGAGAATTGTCAAATTTATATTTTCGTAACTGTTTTAATTAAATATATTATGCAACAGAGTTGATTTATCTGAAATGCATATTAATTCTTAAACGAATTAAAGAGGAGGTCCCTTTGCTCTCAAGCACATGGCACGATAGCACGTGATTTAGCGGTAGTGATGACATATTTGTTTATATGACTTTTATCACTGACCTTGTTTTGAACTGGATTAGTCATGCATCGCCATTCGAGAGTGTGGGAGCTAAATTATTTTATTGATCGTTTATTGCGCATGTACTTATTATATGTATAATGGCAGAGTCTACCGCAAGTTTTTCGCTGAAGTATCGTAAGGATAATTATTTACAAACAGGCGAAAAAAGAATTGTGTTGCATGTGTTTAATGCACTCACAGAGAAGAATCCGTCTTTGTCAGTGAGAGAGATCGAACAGCTGTGCTCTGAAGTTACAGGTGTGAGTGTTAGATCCGTAGGAACATCGCGACATGAAATTGAGGAAACAGGAAAACTTACCACTCCAGGCAAAAGCAGGAATAAACAAATGTGCGTGCTCGGAAAAAAATACGTGAAAAGTGTTGTGCGTCGTCATGTGTGTAGTTTTTCTTTAGAAACGAACTCCCTAACATAAGTAACATTTCATCTGCTATAAATGAGGATGAAGATTTACCAAATTTCAGCAGATTGCTTATACAGCTGGGATTTGTGAATGAAAAAAGAGGCAAGAAAAATGTGCTAAAAGACAGAGGCGATATTGCTGTGTGGCAAAGACGCTATTTAAGGACAACCACACTGCACCGAGATACAAATCGCTAAATATACACGAAGAACACACGAAAAGTAAGGTATGGTGTGACACGACTTTTAAGACTGAAAGACAAGCAGTTTTGAAAGGTATGTGTGCTGGTTTAAAAAATTCCAGAGGAAAAGGCCAAAGGCCTTTCATTATAAACTCTTTCAGTTTCATTGCTCAGTCATTCTGTTTCAATTTGCTCAGTTCATTATAAACTTGTATTTTTGCATGCCTTCATATCTTTATTTGTATGATTTTTGTTGATTTTATTTATCTTCCCGGCAATTATTACGAAATGTGACGGGAAGGCACCGCCTATGGCCTATGACGCGAAAGCATTAGCCAATTAGGGCGAGGGGGAAGGTTGTTGAACGCGGAGTGATACATTTCAGCTGGGCAAGGTTATATGAAACAGAGTAGGTGTGCCGCTATTGCCTCAGCGATTTTCCAGTGGTCAAAACACACTCCTAAAGAAGTGTTCGCAGCAGCCATGGAATCATGGCATTGACATTGTGAAAAATGTGTACGGCTAGTGGGAGATTAGTGTCACGAGAAGTGAAATTAGTTGCACATTTTTCTTGTGATTACTTTGTGAGAAAAAAAAAAAATAGGTGTTATAACTTGAATGCGCCTCATATATTTTTATTGTTACTTCTATTTTACCTAATACTCTCCCACAAAACCATGTGCTCTCCTAGCTATAAATCACTTAAAATTCTCTCCATCACCAAATCTTTCTTCCCTTCTCTTCCTAACTCTGCTAATGCTGCTACCTTTGGTGAAGATTTGAGTAACCCCAACACCTGTACAAAGCATTGATTAATTTCCATCCCTCTGAAGCACTAAGTCTCTAATCCCATTTTTATTTCCACTGCCATCACATATATTCTCTCTAACCATACAAATTTACTGTTGACATTAATATGACCTATCTGAACGAAACATAGTTAAATACAACATAGCCTGGAACATATTTATTGACTGCAGAAACAAACCTCTTTGTAAGTGAAACTAAAGTATCAATGATCCACTCACATGTTCAGATATTTTGAAAACTTTCTGTTTATAATTAGTTCTAATAACTAATGTATGATTTTGTATGTTTCTCTTCCAGTCCAAATATTCATCATACCGTGCCATTTGATGGTGTTGTCGAAGCAGTGAAGTCCCTGGAAAATATCAGAGTTGGAAAAGTTGTAATGACTAATTAAAACACAAGTTCATTGTCCCTCCCACCACAGATACAGATACATATCACTGTGCTGCAAATCATTTCCAATGCTGTATACACAAAATATTTGTTTGTCATGTTAACAATGATGTATTTATTTTTGTGATGTGTATATTTATGTACCTGTTATGATGTATGCCAAACTTTATATGTTGATATTCATTTGTACCTAATTCCTTGCTGAATTAAAATGCATTATTAAAAACAAAGCTGCTTTTTGTTGTCCCATTTGCAGTTTTTAACAGCAAAATAGAGCATGTAGTTTTGAGTGCACTTGGCATAAGTAAGCTACTTGAAGTAAAAGAAGTGTAGAGTTAAGACGGTTACCTGGTCTCTGTGCTTGTTTTGAGGTCCTCTCCAAGATGGCAACTTCTGGCTTCTGCTTCTGTTGCTTTCTCCAAAATTATATGAAGGCTTTAGGGATGATGATTTCTAGGATTTTGGGTGCCTCAGCTTTTTCATAGACTTAGGAATATTACTGTGACTTTGTGGGTTCTTGAATTAAAAGTCCAGTTTGCAAAAATTCAAACTGCTCTTTATTTCAAGTAAAGACGTTTTGTACAACCCTTACAGGCTCTAAAATGACATAACATACATCAATGCAACCTTCAAGGTCGTCTGCCACACGTCCCAAACAAAAGAATTCACTTTCAAATCACTACACATGCATGATTATCACTTTTTGACTCTAGCCTTACGGACTAGCCACAGCTTCTTTTATACCTCCACTCATCGTTCTAGAAACTAGTAGAATGCTTGTAACAGTCAAGATGGCATTAGAAAAGAAGAAACTTCCTGACATCTAACTGTCTCTTTCTCTCTTTCGGCAAGCATCAAACACTCGCCTATGCACCAGCCATAGCACTATCTGTCTCTTTTGCATGTGCCAGCTGCGGCTCAACAATGCCTGGTGACACTACGGAGCAAGAACTAGTCTGTGCAGGACGTGCTACATGTCAAAGATCCAGGATCCATGGCCAAATAGTAAGCTCAAGTCCCACATCAGAGAATGAATAACCAATACAATTTTGAGTCGAACTAATACTCAATGCTCCATTTATTGCTAGTATTTACCTAGAACGCATTTCGTTAGGATCTTCCTAACATCATCAGCTGTTGTCGACTAATGGATGCCGGTTCAGTGAACTCCTCGGAGGTGATAGCTGCATCTCTGTCAGTATCTTGATGAACTTGAAATTTGGGTTGTCTTCAAAGGTGGTATCGAAATTAAACAATTTACTTTCATATTTCTTTATAAAGATTTTTTCCCACGTGGTTAATGCAGCTGGACCTTGGGACACTTTTTAGTAAGTGAATTTCTCGTTCTATGTCATGATTTTCCTTCCAAAAATGGTACGCTACCGCCGATTTATCTATTTCTTTATTCCTGATGTTCCTAAAGTGCTCTTTAAGCCTAATCTTTACGTTCCTTTTTGTTTTTCCAATGTAGAATTTGTCACAGTCCTTGCAATTTATCCGGTACACTCCTGATTTTTTGCCTGTGGGTATCTCCTTTGTATTATGTGATTTCAAAAGGTGTTGTACACTAAATTTGTTCTGTGGGGCCAAAGTAATATTGTGTTCTTTGAAGACTTTTTGGAAAAGGTGTGTAGCTCTGGGATGATACGTAAATTTTCTGTATGAGGTTTCATTGCTAATTGGGGAGAGAGTAGTTACTATAGCTATAGCTTGTGTAAGCTCTCATTGGTTCTATTTTACAGCAATTTATTGTGTGGGTGACAATAGGCTGTTAAAATTGCTTCTGTTCAAATTTTTTTTACTTCCTTCTCGAAACTTTCACCAAAAGACACTTTACTGCAACCTGAAACTCGGGCTGATACAAAGACCTTTCCCCCCAACATTTGTAAACAATGCTTGCCCCTGAACAACAAAGCCATAAAATCTCGGAGAAACTTTCTTTTGTGCGACGCGAGAATATTTTGTAAGTCCAAAGGTATAGGTATACGCATGCCAAGTAGACAACCAAGCCAGTTCTCGTGTTGCAGCCAACAGGAGAAAGATATGTAAAACTTGTAGCCAACCTCTGCAAAAATGCCCCAGACATCTGACGCAGTACATGTCCAAAGGAACCAAGTTATCGCCTGGTCAAATTTTGTTACTCATGCCCTGCTTTGCACATAAACAGTCCTACGACACGACGATAATGGAGTGCTATGTAGGAAATACATATATGAGCTCACGGACGTATCAGACTGGTTCGGCTACTGCTGCGAAGTGTGCATTATGTTAAATGACACCAAGTATACTGCAAGGGGGAAAATTGGCGGTCCCGGCCACTTCGTTCAAATCGACGAATGCAAAATAGAATGACACAAGTTTCATCGTGGGTGCGTCGTAGAAGGCCACTGGATCTTGGGAATGATCGACATGGAAACAAATGAGGTGCAGATGACGATACGCCCCAACAACAGGAGGGGTGCAAATACGCTCTACAGTCTAATTGCAGCGCCCACGGTGAAACTTATGTTGTTCTATTTTGCATTTGTTGATTTGAACGACGTGACCGGGACCGCCAATTATCCCCCTTACAGTATACTTGGTGTCATTTGACATCATCCACACTTTGCGGCAGTAGCCGAACCAGTCCGATACAGTCCGTGAGCTGATACATGTTTTTCCTACAGAGCACCCTATTATCATATCGTAGGATTGTTTATGTGTAAAGCAGTGCATGAGTAACAAAATTTGATCAGGCGATAAGTCCGCTAGATAGTGTGATTTCGGGACAAGTAAGACTGTTGGCAGCACTGAGTTCAGTGAAGAAACAAGCTAGTTTGGCTGCACTGAATTCTTCAATATGGCTACGTTACACAGTGAGTAAACAAATAAACAATTAATAAAATTAAAAGAATGCCCTCCAACACGAAATTGCACTAAAAAGTAAAGAAGTTATATTAAAAATCATGGTTCTATATACAAATATAAAAAAGTGTGAAGGAATTAGAAAAAAATCATCGTGTTGCATATTAGAAGAGCCAAAATCTCTAGTCACATGAAATTTGTAGGGTTCTTTCCTTCTTAGCGCTGCTAAGCCAAGAACATTATTACACGTAATTATATAATAAAAGACATTAAAACCCGATTCACAGAAGTCTCCGTCTCAGAGTAGAAGTAATTGCTGTGATGGAGGTCTCCAGTTAGCTGCTAAATCTAGAATTCCATGAATCTCATTTGGGAGATCCTGTTTAGATTACTGGGTATTCCTTTTCATGACTTTTCCTGGTTGGCAAGGATTGCTTCTCTTCTATTGTAAATTTCCTTTCCCTCATTTACCATCATTTGATTTCCCTTGATACTTTAGCTGGGCTTAAGAGTTGTGCAGTGCTTGAAAAGTTGTTCTCAAATCTACCATAACGCAGCCTTCTTTGAGCCACCTCGATGGTCAAAGAATGCAGCCTATCAGTACTTAGAACCTAGTTTTGCACATCTCTTGTTTGCTGGCCTGCATGCCTCCTGTGTGTGTTTTTTTTTTCTTTCCCCACCTCATCCAAAGGGTTACTGATTGATATTGAAATGTGAGTGCTCAATCAGATAAGTGTTTAAAAAAATTTTAAGAAAGCAAATCCATTTGCAGTTAAGTGTGATTATATGCATATAGCTTTCAGCTGAACATTCTTTAATATGATTTTACACCTCGCATCTAAATGACTTTGTTTCAAAATCAGCAAAATATCAAGTATGAACTCTTACATTAATACAATATTAGTTACAATGAGCATTTTACAGTGATTTAAACATTGTTAAATGAAGGTCATTTTGCATGGTAAGTGTTAAAATGTTTACTTGTTCACATTTAGCTTTGTTAAAGTATACTGTAGAATTCCATGGCATAGCTGTTTCAGTTAATGCATATATATATGGTGTTGGGGGTAAGAGTGTGCAGTCTGGCAAGAAAGGCTTTCGGAATAGGATGTTTTTGTTTTGGTTAGCAGCCAAGAATATTGTGACTTTGTGGGTTCGTGAAATTAAAAGTCCGATTCACCACTCAAAAATGTTCTTTATTTCCACCGAATTACAGTTGAACACTTGCTGATTACACAGAATTACGTAATGCACACAATTACAATTCACCAGTTCGTCCGTTACAGTTCCACTTGCACTCGCAATTACGTACACTTCTCCGACGCATGTATGCAGTCTTCTCGTCCGTACACTAGCACAGCGCTCCTACGCTGCTCGCCAAGAACTGAACTTTCCTCCAGCCGGACACGTTGCTTATATAGGACCAACTGGCCAATCTAGAAGGTTTCGGATTAGATGAAACACCCCGCATGTTCGAGAACCCAGGGGGAGGGGAAAGAGATGGCACAGTGGCCCGCCATCCCTCTCCTAATCATCCCTTCAGTTAGTGACAGGAGACAAATGGGTAGGCGCGGCCAGAACGCCCCACGCCCGACCCCACCGCCGGCCAGCCCCACAGGGAGCTCTGACGTTCGGGTGACAATATGTTCACACCTACAATGGGTGAAAGCCATCTCTTGAAAGCCGGTTTGCCACATACCTGTGTTTTCATCAGCTACTCCTAGTAACGAGGGGTGGAGTGTTTTTGTTTTAGCTATTTTATGGTACTCACGAGACCTAAACGTAAGAGGCTACACGTAAGATGATTAAGGATAACAAATTCAAATGTTAATTATGAAAATACTTCATTCAGCTGTTGTAAAATTAAATCAAAGCCACATTAATTGCTTAATGGTAGATAATTATAATTGTGTAGAACATATTGTGACTTTATGGGTTCGTAGAATTAAAAGGCCGAGTTGCAGAAATTAAAAATCTCCTTTATTTCTGTAGAGATACACTGTTCAATTCTCATGTAACAACATTACATCACATAATAACACAATCTTCCAAGGTCGATGACAATAACAAACCGTGCCAGCAGATTGCATTAGCTCTCGTTACAACAACACTCTTGTTACACAATTGTCTTTTCAACAACAACCCTCTCAGCTGTTCTCTGCTTACTCTGTTTACAACTCTGTTTCACAAAAACTGTCCTGCTGGCGTGTCACAATTGCTTATATATCACATTCATGATTCCGGAGACTTCTTGAGCAAATAGGAAAAACAACTATTCTCTGTCAATCGAGAAATCTCTGGAACCTTCCAAACGTGAAATCCTATCCGTGCCGGCGAGTCCTTTATCTTAGTTATCTTCATTTGCTGACCTTTCTGTGTACACTAGCTGCGCTATTGCTACTGCTTATGCAAGCTCGTGAAACATTATCCGCCATCTGTTTTCTAATTGCGCTGAAATCTTTATGCCCGTTCCGCGACAATATGTATGTATTTTTTTTTTTTTAATTTGATTTATGAGTCACTATGTTTACACTCAAACTTTACTTACTTGTTGTTGTATAATTGAAACGTTTTCAACTTCAACAAGTAAGTGAAGTTTGAGTGTAAACATAGTGACTCATAAATCAAACTCAAAAATGAAGAATACTTCACTGTTAATAATGCTTCTGCTTTTAATAAATATGTATGTAGGTGAATTGATGGAAATTAATGTTCTTCCATACTAGCATGTATAGGTAGAGTCAGACTGAAAAATGCCATAGCTAGGATTTGAACCAAAGATCTCCCGGTTTCTGACCAGTTGCTCTTAATCATTGAGCTACCATGATAACATGCCAATATGACATTAAACTGTGCAAATGACTCATATATTTCCTGGTAAATCACTAGAAGTTCTCATATACAATGAGACGTACTGTTTGTGGCAACTTACTATGCTGTAAGTACTGAAGCTCCAGGCTTTATAGTTACCAAATCTTAGCCTACAAACAACTAATGTGGAAGAATGATTAATTTCTATCCGTTAATCTATGATAACTATGAAGCTTGGGACTTAAGCACCTACTTAAATGGGTAGAGTCAACTTGAAAAATTCAATGCCATGGCTGGGATTTGAACCACAGATCTCCTGGTTTCCATCCAGTCACTCTTACCCATTGAGCTACCATGGCCAATGTGCCATCCTGACATTAAATTCTCCAACTGATTCATATTCCCCCGGTAAACCACTAGAGGCTCTTGTATTTAAGATACACCATTTGTGGCAACTTACTATCGTAAGTAGTTGAATCCCAGACTTCATCATTTAACTCTTATTATTGAGAAATAATAAATAAATGGATGTACCCTGGCAGCAGCAAAAACGACGTAACATTTACAAACAGCAGTCTTCAAGGTCTATCGTGGCTTCACCACACGTAAACGAAAGAGATTACTTGCGGTACAGTTCAAATGTCCACACAACTCACACACTGCACAACAAAAGGTGAATAATAATTATTTACATTGAATAGTAGTAATACAATAGAAAAAAAAGAATTAATCAACTGACAACTGACTAGCAACTAACACTTTGCCAGCTTTTATATCTCCAGCCATTGTTCTGGAATTCAGTGGATCGTTCGATAACAATCACGATTGCAGCAGGAAATTCCAGACCATCTCTGTTTCCCGCTCGGCAAGCGCCCAGCTCCGTGCCCACCTGCCGCCCGCCGCACAACAATGCCTCGGGGACAGTGCTCTCAAATCTGATCGTCCCGAACAGCACCATCGTAGCGGGCCAGACAATTTGAGAAATTAGCCATATACAGGCTAAGGTTTCATATAGAGTCAAGTTAATTGATGGAAATTAATCATTTCTTCACACTAGCGGTATACTGGCTAAGATTTTGGATTTTTGAACTTGAAAAATTCAATGCCATGGCCGGGATTTGAATCATGGATCTCCTGGTTTCTGTCCAGGTTACCTGCAGTTGCACAATTTAATATCATCCTGGCATGTTGGCCAAGGTAGGTCAATGATTAAGAGTGGCCAGATGGAGACTGGAAGATCCGTAGTTCAAATCCCAGCTGGTATTGAATTTTTGGGTCTGACTAAATATATATGGATGTACTACTACTTTTATGCAATGGAACATGCTGAAGTAGTTGGAGAGAATTTTAATATATTTTAACTGTATACATATTGGAGTTATATTTTAACTGTATAGTTGGAGAGAGGTTGAAAATGGAGGCAATGGTCTTTGAAACTAGTCCCTCAATAATATAAAAAAGTAAGTGACGAGTGTCAATAAACCAACTACAAATAATTTTTCCAAATAATAACTTTACTTATTGCACTGGTGTAAACTGAGGTTAAAATTGTTATAAAAGCCAATGATTAAGCTGATATAGCAACCAAACCTTTTATATGTGATAAATGAAAGTACTTCTACAATAAAAAAATTTAAAAAGGTTTTCATTATAAATGTTTGTCAATCATGTCACACTTTCTACAATAATATCTGAAAATTTTGTTTCTTTTTTGTAGACCTTTTCCTTGATAAAATTAAATTTTATGTGCCCAAGCATTTTTTAAATTATGAGATAATTTTAATTTTGTTTGCATTATTTCTTACTAGTGAAATATTCTGTGTATATAGGTACATAAATATATATCTGTGCATTGTGGTCCAGTGTACTGCAAGTGGAGTTCTGATTCTGGCCATGGAATACATCTGGATTCAATCCCACCCATGAAGTTGTAGATTTTAAGTCCTTTATAGGTGGCACCACTTAGTACTGCAAGGGCAGACTGTCATTAAGGGCCAGAGGGGCTATGCCCCACCGATAATATCACGCAACTTATAGGCATTTTTTTTTTATTTGCAGAAAGAAATAATTTTATCTTTTATGGAATTTTAATGATCATTACACTCAGTAATTTACTATATACCATAATTCTTAATGGTTACCGCAGTTTGGAACTCACAGTGTTGTATACAACAACTGAACCAGTCTCGTTGTGGCCAAGCAGAACTTTGGGCCAGATTACATGGGCCCGCAGACACTCCTTACGTCTCTATAACTTTGTCAGCCTGGTGTCTATACCTTCCTTGCTCCCCTGCTCTGCTCTTCATGGATTGCATACACAACTCCTGGAGCCACATAGCTCCACGGTTACTTGAAGTTTTAGCATTTTATGATTGTTGTTGGAATCTTGTTTGGTGGACCAAGTAGTGTAGTTTTAAAATGAATAGACTGGATTACTTTCTGAAAAGTCCCTTTCATTCATTAGAGATAGAAGAAAGACTTGAAATTAAACGATTATTTGCACATTAACTGAATAATTTTACATTTATGCAGCAAAATGGCAAAACCAGAAGACTTCGTGTTGGTTTAGTAAGAAACCATGGCTAACTACAAGTGAAGAGATACAAAGTGTCTTTTGATTTTACTGTTTGTAATTTGGTGAAGGACAACGGTAAGTTGTAAGGATCTGAAACATTTGAGTGAATGAATTGCAAAACACAAGGCAAGTGCACTTCTTTTATAAAATGCCCATAAATTTAAATTATTAGGAACTGTAAAAATTGGAAATTAATTATTCTTTCACACTGGCCGTGTGTAGGCTAAATTGTGGAAATGTAGAGTCAGACTGAAAAATTCAATGCCATAGCCGGGATTTAAACCACGGATCTTCTGGTTTCCGTCCAGCCGCACTACCATTGTGCTACTATGGCCAACGTGCCGATATGACATTAAATTCTCCAACTGACTCATATTTTCCACAGTCAGTTGGAGAATTTAATGTCATATCGGCACGTTGGCCATAGTAGCACAATGGTAGTGCGGCTGGACGGAAACCAGAAGATCCGTGGTTCAAATCCCGGCTATGGCATTGAATTTTTCAGTCTGACTCTACGTTTCCACAACTGTAAAAATTGCTGTTCAGATTGATTCTGCACTTAAATATCAATCCAGAAATTCAAAGAAATACTAACAATAGATACATACTGAATTTCCAGATGCTGGAGAACCAATCAGAATTCTGCACTTGTAGATTCGCCTTCCTGCTTTGGTCGTCCTCAGCATGCGTACAACTTTTTATCCGTTCTTTTATGTAATCCTCTGGGTTCCACATATGTACTAGAGGTCCGTTAACAGTCATAAATATTATTTGAATGTATTTCGAATGTAAGTATATATTTTGTATTGCTGCAGTATTTTGAATGTTAAATTAAGGTAATGAATTAAAAAGTAAAAATAATATTATTAATAAGGGGACTGCATCCCCCTCCAAAAAATAGTGGGGGGGTGGCATACATCTGCGTTCCCCCTCCACTACAGCACTGTGTGTAACCCATTATCAAGCATTGAGGGGTCACGATCAAACACAGGAAGGGATCAGCAAACAGAATGAATTAGGTACTGGATTGTAGTATTATCAGGTTTACATTGAGGAATTCACAAGAGACATAAGTGGTATTGATTGTGTTTCTGTGCAGCCTCACGAAACAACGGACATATACCGGTGCCGTCCTTAGTTTATGGAGAGATGTAAACAAAATGGGAAAATATATTACTCCACCTGCAACTGTGATTGAAGGGAATAGTCATGTTATTTTATCCCATGTGTCAAACAGTGTGCTGTTAAAGAACTTCTATGCAAATGTTTACTTTGCCGTATTCAATGTTTGAGTAGCTTATGTGGTAGCACTTTTACGTTAAGATTAAATACATAGGTATATGTACTGCATAATACATTTTTCCTTTGGTGCACTCAAAAGAGACTGAATGCTTGCAACAGTTACTCAAATATTTGATTTCTTTACATAACCTCACCTCATTTATAAATTAAAACATAAGGCATGCGACCTCCTGCAGAATAACAGTGCTAAAACTGCTTGTAGCCACTTTGGCAATGACTTGTATGTTCTACTGGTATGCAGCTGAAAAATATTTTTACGTACCTAATTGGAATCTGATAACGGACAAACTCCTTAAATGACTTCCACTGTCGAATTTTCCTTTGATAATTTCTTCACCACAACAGTATATCTTCACGCTCAACAATTATATTTTTTCTGTATCTGTTCACAAATTCAAAATCTACGTTGTGCAGAATGGTGTGGAAGCTCATTTTTGTATTACTCGACAGAGCATTGAGGTGTATTGACCTTCAGGTACCAGCGCTGTGATCGTCCCTTATCGGGTCTTATCTGGTCGATTAGATGAGTGAAATATTAGTAATTTTATGTACAGTAAGTTATGAAACACAAATAGAGCGATTGGAAGCTGCGTGCATCTATATATTTTTTTCACGCCTGTCGATGTATGGCACCTTGCTGTCCAGGCCCGCCTCGGTAGCGTAGATGGTAGCATGTCTGCCTCACGTAGAAGAGGTCCCGAGTGCGAATCTCGGTCAGGGTGAGTTACCTGGATAAGGTATTTTCCGGGGGTTTTCCTTATCCTGAAAGACGAATGTCGGGTAACTCTAAGCTCCGTGGCCACGCCGTGGCTCAGTGGTTAGACCACTTGGCTCTCACCAAGGCGGCCCGGGTTCGATCCCAGGCGACCGCAAAGTGAGATTTGTGGTGGACAACAGACGTTGGGGCGGGTTTTCTCCAGGACCTCCGGTTTCCCCCGCCATCTCATTCCACCAGTGCTCCATCTTAATCTCATGTATCATCAGTGTCACCGCCTGCGGTGCCGTATGTAGTAAAAGCGGGCGTTAAACACTACACATTTCATTTCTAAGCTCCGTGGACCCCAGATTCATATGAGCATCATTTCATCCATTTCATTCACCGTCCGATATGACTCAACATTGGAGGACGTACAATTACAAAAGAAATATTACTGTCCAGAAGACATGATTATACCTGAACAGATTATACATACACTTGACTCGCCATGTATGTGTGATAAGCTGAGGTAAACATCTCTGTGTTGCAAATTTTTCATGATACGCTTTTTTGCTTTGCCATATAGTAAAGCAATCAGGACCATTGTTTACTGCTTGAAGCACTTTTGTAATTGTTAGTTGTTCAGTTCTTTCAAAGAAGCTATGAACCTTGCGATGATTAGCACTTTTAAAAATTCATCATATTCACCTTCCACAACTGCTGTCTTTCTTTTTCTGTGTTTCCCTGGAGTGGGAAGCCGTCTCGTTTTCTAACCTCACTTTGAGGGGCATTGATTGATATTTGGCACTGAAGCCTAGTTAATTCTACTAAATAATGAATCCTTCATTAATAAAGTAGGGTATTTTATCATACAACTTGCAAAACGCGTTTTTCACCACTTTTTAATGGTTTCCTTCTGTGATGTTTACATACTGCATGGAAGCAGCCTTGTTGTACAACTGATTCTCTCCCTTCCTTCTCTTTTAAACTACCCAAGTGCAGCATGCACTCTGATTAATACATACAAATTACACTTAAATATGCAAAATAAAATACTAATTTCTGTTTGACTGTTGCATTTGTAATAATGTGAAGTTATTTATATTTTTTGCATTAGATGTAGAGTCTTTAAAAATGATATGCAAACTATATTTTTCATCCACATAGAGTTACAAGGCTAAACAGCCAATGAGGCACAAGTATACATACATTTGTTTACATCGTCCTATAAACTAAGAATGGTGCGGTATAGCTTGCTGCAGTTAATTGGTCATCATTTTGATACAAGGGTGTAAACTTGTTGAAAGGTATCTTTCTTCTGAAGAAAGTCGTAACTGAACAACCAATGAGCTCAGTGATGTGTTGATAAATATGTTGCAAAGTTTTAATATTGAAAGAAAACTCATATCTGAAGCATACGATGGTGCCGCATAACAAGTGGTATTACTGTGCCGTTCGAATGTTACTCTGGCTTTGTCTTTGTTAATAGAAACCTCTCAGATAACACAGTCGAGAGGGGAGTGAGAGTGAGAGGGGAACTGCTGTGCTTCTTGGATCTGTGATTATACGAGTCTTGTTCCAAAAACATAAAATCAGTTAAGTTATATTTCGTCAACATTGCTGGATTCACACTTTTCTTATCTTCACCAAAATGCAGTGATCTGTTGCATTCAGTTTGCAACAAATGCATTCCAGCTGTTATTATAAAAATTATTTGTGGTTGGTTTATTGACACTCGTCACTTACTTTTTCATATATTTATGAGAGACTAGTTTCAAAGGCCCTGGCCTCCATTTTCAAGCAGTTGGAAAGAGATTGAAAATGGAGGCCAGGGCCTTTGAAACTAGTCTCTCATAAATATATGAAAAAGTAAGTGACGAGTGTCAATAAACCAACCACAAATAATTTTTATATTAATTTTGACGTCACTGTTACTAAATTCCTCCAAACACACATTCCAGCTGTTACTACTAGAAAATGGAATCCAATCACAGGTTGTGAATAGCGTTCATGAAAACAAACTTCATTTATTGCAGTTTTTTGAGAAGATTGAGCAGGGTGGGATGATGTAACAATACATAAGCTCCTGGTTTGAAGAATTTACTGATAGTTAAACATGTATAGTGTTTTGACACATTTCTAAAATTGCAGTGTTTTGTGCAATGCAAGTAAAGGTGATCTGTTTTAAAAGGTATAACACCACTTTACTTTCATTACAAGCATTCTTCACATCTGGCCCCGCCCACATTGGTAGCGTGGTGGTAGCATGTCTGCCTCACGTTCAAGAAGTGCCGAGTTTGAATCTCGGTCAGGGTGAGTTACCTGGATACGGTTTTTATGGGGTTTTCCCTTATCCTGTAAAGACGAATGTCGGGTAACTCTATGCTCCATGGACCCCTGACTCATTTGAGCATCATTTCATTCATCGTCCGATATGACTTAACGTTGGAGGACGTATATTACAGAACAAAAAAAAAAAAAAAAAAAAAAAAAAAAAAAAAAAAAAAAAAAAAAAAAAAAATCCGTTCCATAAGAAAAATGATCACGAGCAGCCACTGGTTTTACTGGGACAGTCCCAGATTTTAGTGTTTTTTGTTCAATTTTCCAGGTGTACCAAAAAGTTTTACCCAGCAGGATGCCAAATGTCCCAGTTTTTAGGGGTTGTTTAGTTCTGAATACACGAAATATCTCTAATTTTAGTGCACTTGCATTCCTTGGCATGGAGTAATATGTTTGTTTGTTTGTTTTTGTTTTTTTGTTTTTTTGTTTAAATAATCAGGTAAATATCAAAAGGGAAATATTTCGCTATTTGATTGTTATGTTGGTACCAAAGCATATAGTTACTATCGGCAGAAGTTGCGTTCTATTATGTGTTTCAAATGGGAAGAGTTCTCTCGCCTGTAGCCAATCAGATGCATTAGAGCCTTCAGTGTTACCACCTCATTATCCCCACTCTTTTTATATTTCCCTCTTTCTCACACACCTGCGAGTGTTTGTGGCACTACTAGACGTAAGGGAACACAAACTGAATTTTCCAAAGTTTTATAATAATGCAATTTTTGAAATCACAATTGCAACATTTATATTCATATATTCCGCAAATGTTTTAAATATTTAGTTTAAAAATTTATTATAGTTTATGAATTACTTATTTTTCTAATCCAACGAAAATACCAGCGCTGCATCTGTATAGCTGTGAATGTTACTTACGTTAAGAGATAATTTGTCATTTTCATTGCCTTCAACATCTGAGTACTGCAAATTTATGATGATAGGTTCCAAACTTTCATTACGTGCTATTTCTTTCCAAAAGTTGTCTTCTTGTAGGTTATCTGATGTCCCACGCAGTTTTCCCAGTCTTGTTGTGTTCCTTGTCAATTTCTTCGTGAATAAGTCATTCAACGTCAGTCAGTTTAAAAATATTATTTCTGTTTGCAATATAATTTGAGCCCACATTAACTTTATTGGATTGTTCTAGCAGTAGTAAGGGGAGGAGGGGAAGGGGATTGCATCTCATTGATCCAGCTGATACACTTTTTCATGGAAGAGTAACTGAATAATGCTGCTTTGAGCTCTAGCGTAAATAGAGATTACGAACCATTCATAGACAAAGATATAATGTGACCAGACACGTTCTGCCAGACCAGCAGGAAGTGCATCGTTTCCTTTCATCCAATTTAACAAACACCTTGGCTAATTCAAAGTACATATTTCTTTTATCATGTCATGTCAAATGTTTACGTTTCAGTTCCAAGTAATTTCAAATATACGTTCATGCATACATGCCAACCAATAATGATATTCATTACAGTGCTTACGTCGTAATGAATTGTTATAATATAATGGTATCTACTTTATTTGTATTAGGAAAACTTGAAATAAAAATATGGGATTTTATTCTAAGAAACTATTTGTAGTTGGTTTATTAATACTCGTCAAGTGACGAGTATTAATAAACCAACTACAAATAGTTTCTGAGATTAATTTTGACGTCACTGTTACTAAATTCCTCGAAACACATATGGGGTTTTATGTTTATGTTAAATATATTACTCACACCTTCCTCATGGATCAGTTTTTGCAAAATCTGAATTTTTGTCTTGGCGTGAATAGTATTTATTAGAGATTGATTAACTTACCGCTCATCACACATCACACACCACAATACGACAACACCACAGGACTCCGATTAGTTGCTCACTTACTAGCGCTCAAGGACAAACACCATCCCATTTGAAACATATAATAATTTCTACAGACGATGTGGATTGGCTTGTATCTCATTCTACATGTGTGCTTCCAAGGTGAACAGGTGGATGCTAATTATTCGGTTTAATCTGTTTCTACTGTAATTGTGAAGTAAATTAAGATGCCTAAGCGAAAGTGTATATTTAGTGATTCTCTTAAAGAGCAATTTCTATTTTTTAAGGAGAGTAGTATTGATGATACTGGATCTGGATCCGAAGTGGAGTGTAATTTCTGTCACAGTGTGTTTGGCGTTAGCCATGGAGGGAAATCTGATATCATGGATCATGTTCAGTACAATAAAGTTCAGATAATGGTACTGTGCTAATATCTGTAGTAATTCATTATTTACCCTATTTGTATATGTAACAGGTCTTTTGGTTTTCTGATGACATGTCAAAGTGTCCTGGCTTTTTCATTTCACAATCTAGGATCCCTAGCTATATCACAGCTACAAAAGCCAATTTCTAACTGGAGGATGTGTGATATTGGCCACATCACCTCCCCATATTGCTGAATAGTCATCCATCTTTGCCAGTAAGGTTACACATTACGAGGGCAGTTTAGTTAGTATCCATGTTTCAAAATAAGCGAAGTTTTTTTATTATGTACTGTCATTTGTTACACATCACTGATTCATAGGTTAGTATGAATTTTACAGACATTTCAATGAGTTGTTCACTGTGTTTTTGACAAAATGGAAAAAAATGCAGTATCGTTCAGTGATTCTCTTTTTACTTTTAGATGGAAAATATTGCGAGGAGATAAAAGCAAAATTGGATGCTGTTTATGGAGACCATTCCCTTTCTATGATAAAGTTAAGTATTGGTGTAACGAATTTAAACATAGTCGAACATAAATATATGACGAGGAGCATTCGGACACCCTGCAGATGTGGTTACTGAGGAAGTCATTTGAAAAGTGCTGATTGGCGAGTGAAAGTTCACGAAGTAGCAGAGGCCATAGGTGTATTGCCAGAAGCGGCACAATAAGTTGGACATGAGAGAGCTATCGGCCCGATGGCTGTCGCGTTTGCTCACAGTGGACAACACGTTGGTGCAGCTTGCAACTTCGAAGCTCTTTAAGAGATATTCGAAGGACTTTTTGCATTGAGTAGTCACTGTCGATGAGACCTGGATTCAGAATTATGCTCCAGAAACCAAGTAACAACCAAAACAATGGGTTGCTTCTGGAGAATCTGCTCCAAAGATGGCAAACTCTGTCCCATCGGCCAGAAAAGTTTTGGTGACAATTTTTTGGGATGCGAAGTGTCGTACTCATCCACTTCTTGGAAAAAAGGGAAAAAACAAATTACAGAAGCGTACTACAGTGAGTTATTGGTCCAATTCGACAAGAAGTTGAAGGAGACATGGCTCCATATGGTGAAGAAGAAAGTTCTGTTTCACCATGATTATGCTCCAGCACATTCATCAGGAGTTGCCACCGCCAAACTGCATGAATAGTTGTGTTATGAATTACTACCACACCCTCCATATTCTCCTGTTCTCCTGAAATGGCTTGCAGGAATAAAATTTAGATCAAATGAGGAGATCATCATATACGAGGGCTGATTAACAAAGACTGAGACTGATTTTTTCCTGTAGCGTCCGTGATAGTTTTGTATCTGTAACATAAACATTTGAAAAGAGCGGGGTTTTATGTATAATGTCAGTAGGCAGCAGCACTCTTGTATTAGTAGGTTGGTAGTAATGCTCTATTCTGTAGACCCTACGTGCATTTCACATACCAGACTATGGAGGTGACGCTGCATTTCTTTGCTGATGAAGGGGATACATTTTTTAAATTGATTATCACTGGTGATGAGTCATGGCTGCATTATTATGATCCTGAAGAAAAACAAGCCAGCACAGTGTGGAAATCACCAGGTTCTCCAACACAAAAAAGGCAAAAGTTGTTCCATCTGTAGGGAAAGTGATGGTGATCACATTTTTTTACTGTAATAGAATGATTTACCAGCATGCAGTTCCCCCTCACACTACTGTTATAGCAGCATACTACATGTCAGTATTGGTTACACTGCGGAAGCACATTGCAAAGAGACGACCAGAGCTTTCTCGGACTGGGTGGCAACTTCACCATGACAGTGCACGGCCTCACGTCGCAAATCAGATCATGCAGTTTCTGGCTCGATTCAATATAACCTGTGCTCCACATCCCCCTTATAGCCCCGATCTTGCACCCTGTGACTTTTTTTATTTCCATCACTAAAGGCAAAGCTTAGGGGTATATGATTTGAGAACTTTGAAGCAGTGCTCAAGAAAAGTGAGGTGATTCTCAAGGACCTGACAAAGAATGGTCTGCAGCAAGTGTTCAAGGTCTGGCAGAGACGCTATAAAAAGTTCACTGAAGTAGGAAGGAACTACGAGGGTTGTTCAATAAAGAATGATCATACTTTTTTTACATTCATAATTTTTCGCACTAAAATTCAATCTTATTATATTCTGTTAGCTTATTGTGAAACAAACACGCCGTAGTTTCATTGTTGGTACTGCTGGCTCCCACCTGTGAGAACCAGGCAAGTTCCGACATGTTCAGTGTCGCCTATCGCAGCAATGGAGGTAACACGTGAGGAACAATATGCGGCTTTGAAATTCTACTTCCCTCTGAACAAATCTTCAGTTGAGGCCTACACAATGTTACAGGAGGCCTATGGAGAGTCTGTTCTTCCCTATAGCACAGCTCGAAGGTGGTTTAAAATGTTTAAAGAGGGGACACAATCAATTTCAAAGGAAGGTGGGCCCGGTGCTCCAGTTACTGCTCTTGCGGAAGAAAACATCAACACTGAAATACTGAAAATTTCATTGGGTGCCACCCTAACATTGGTGACAGAAACATTACACATGAGAAGTGTTTGTGCGTGATGGGTTCCAAGATTGTTGATTCCCGAACAAAAGGACATTCGCATACAGATCTTCATGCAGTTTCAGTTGATGTTAGAGGAAGATCCGAAGTTTCTTTCAAACGTAATCACTGATGATGAAACTTGGCTACATAATTTTTGATCCTGAGAGCAAACAGCAAACCTCAGTGTGGAAATCTCCTTCATCACCAACCCCCCAAAAAGTGAAAGTGGTTGCTTCTGCTGGGAAAGTTATGGTCATCTAATTCTTTAATATTCAAGGAATGGTTTATCAGCATGTTGTACCTGCACACACATCAGTAACTGGACAATACTACAGGAATGTCCTGAAAACATTGCAAATCCATATCAGGCGCAAAAGAACACATTTCCGTGAAGCAGACTGGATGCTGCACCACGATAATGCGCGGCCGCATTTGCCAATGTAAGTCCAAATTGTCCTCTGTGCAACAAAGAAGAGGAAATAACTGAAGAACATCTAACCTGTGAAGCCCTACCTGCCGGACCCACTACACAGAAATATTGGAGAGCAAGAGAGCTAATGGCTTCTTTGTCAAAGCCTAGCATATGAAAACAACAACAACATATTGACAATGTTGTTGCTGAATATCTTGCAAAAATCAACGTGAAGTACATCCCTCTCCCTCCCTATAGTCCAGATTTAGCCCCATGTGACTCTTTTCTATTCCCTAACTTGAAGAAACGCCTTCATGGGAGGCATTATCCATCATCAGAAGAAGTGGTGAAGGCTGCGGAGGTGATTTTGAAGGATCTCTCAAAAATGGTTTCCAGCATGTATTTGAAGACTGACAGAAATGTTGGGACAAGTGCATCGCATTCAGGGGAGACTATTTTGAGAAGTACCATCAAAATTATGAGGATGAGTAAAGGTACATTGTCAAAAAAAGATTGTGATCATTCTTTATTGAACAGCCCTTGTACTTTGAAAAAGATCATGTAAACAATGAATTGCAGTAATAAACATCAGTCTCAGTCTTTGTTGATCAGCCCTCATAGATACAGGTGTATTTTGCAGAGCTTGACAATTATTTTTTGGAAGGATTAAAAAAAAAATGGCAGGAGCTTTGAGAGAAAGTGTATATCCTTAAAAGAGGACAATGTTGTGTTTGACAAAACTGGCATGTTCATGCCTAACATGGGTATTTATTGAACTAGTAGATTTTTTCTTTTGTTGGTGCAGACCCACGGGCTACAGTTGAGTAGTGGCCAGTAAATATGGCCTACAAGGGTGGCACCATTACCAACTCTTCTGTAAAACTTATTTGCTAGAGATGACATCATTGCATTCAAAAAGATACTTCCAAAATAATATAAATAGCTGCAATAGTCAAACATTTTATCATTCAGTAAAATGCCAGAAGAGGCGAACCTCATTCTGTACATTGACATGCACAGACAAATGCTGATATTACCTCTGTAAAGAAATGACAGTAGGTATTGCCAGCTTACAAACAGAAGCATAGATATTTTTCTTTTTGTTTTACACTGGTGATAGACACAACACATGTTACAATCTACAACAAAGGAAATTGCAAAATTTCTAAAATTTAATAACTTTACATAAATGAAAATACTTCATCGTCATTTGCAAAACTTGGTGAGTCCATGAGTACACAAATGCGTTCTGTTTCGGAGATTACTATTGGTTCTCTCATTGCCATTTTGGTAATCAAGTCTTGGTTTTCTAAATCATCTTTTTTCTTATCATCTTTCTCATTATCATTAACTTCAGGTAGAGCAGATGCTTCATTTGCTTTCTTATTAGTTTGTTTTGAAACTTGTTCCTCATTGACAGATGATGCTATGGAATTTGACCCTGAAGGCCTTGAGATAAGAGAGTCTGGCTCTACTTGGTCATCAGCTTTGGCATCTTCATTATCAAGAAGACCTATTCCTAAGGGATCTGGATTGCTTGTAAGAGTGTCAGCGGGGATATGTAATGTAACATAGTTCATTCCTTCACTATCACAGAAGGTATTTCCTGCAGCCAAAACAGTCGAGCCCCCAGCAAGAGCAACATGGACTTCATTGCCATTAATGTACCCAGAAGTGGGATGTACACCAACTACGAGAGCATCTCCATTATTCCCTCTGTTTGCATACTCTTGTTCTGCAAGCCAATTATAATCATAATAAGCATATGAAGGGTGTTGGAAAGGCGAAGATTCAAAGCATGTAAAACCATTCATTGGAATATTAGGAGTAGGTCGCGGAGATCGGATTCCAGGTGAGAAATAGTATCCTGAAGACCAACTAGGAGGTAACAAGGAATCAGGAACCTGTATCTTTGAAGTAGGTAACAGCACAGTTCCAGGAGCATTTGTAGTGGGAAGATCTTCAGGTATACTTATGATTGCAGGAGAAGTGGATTTGGTTTGTCTCTGAAAAATAAAAAAAGGAAGTATGTCAGAGTTGTAATAAAAAACTAAACAAAACAGGTTCTTGTAGGTATTAGAGCTGCAAATCAATATTAGCAACTAGAAAAGTTGAACAACAGTATTTAATACAATTTTGAGTCAAACTAGTACTCAATGCTCCATTTATTGCTAGTATTTACCTAGAACACATTTCGTTAGCATCTTACTAACATCATCAGCTGTTGTTGACTAATAGATAGATGGATAGATAGCCTTTATTGCCGTAAACTTTACAGTATAGCAACGTCATAAATTAAAACTTACCAAGCCACATTATAAAAGTTATTTATGGAATATAATGGGTTTGCTACCAATGTATGGCGTATAGTCCTTTTAAAACTTAAAATAGGGAGCTCTCTTAGTCTTTGGGGTAAAAAATTGTATAATTTAATTGAAACGACTATAAAACTATTCTGAATTTTAGTGTGTCTAAATTTATTTACATATAAATACAAACAGTTTGTTGTTGAGTAATTATGTATATTAGAGCAAAGTATAAAGCTATTAAGATTTTCTTTAACATATAAAAGACAATTCAGCACATCCATCAATGGCAACGTTAAAATACCAAAATGAATAAAAAGTGGTTTACAATGTTCTTTTGAATGAACTCCGCAAATTAACCTAAGAGCTTTTTTTTTTCCTACAATATAAATATTTTAGCTGCTAAAGAGTAATTTCCCCAGAAAAGTATATCATAATTAGCATGCGAATAAATATAAGCGTACTAAACCTTCATCACTTCATCAGCACGTTCTTGTTAACACTACTGTTCCTTAAAATTATCAACATGAAAATTCCTGTTGTGATCTTTTTTGATACATAATTGATATGTGTTGACCAGCCAAGGTCTGAATCGATATAAATATCTAAAAATTTTATAGAGGAACCAGATCCACCAGTGTTAAATTTATACTGAATATCAGTGGTTTTACCTGTGTTTATAGTTAGACTGTGTTACACCAATCATTAACCACTGAAGTTACAATAGGTAATTTAAGTTTTAATGTGTTTTCAGCTTTATCATAAAAATTAATAACTAAATCATCAGCATTAAGATATGGAGTGAGGCTTTTGTCACAAATTGAAACGGGGAGGTCATTAATATAGATGATAAAAAGTACAGATCCCAAAATTGAGCCTTGTAGAACACTATAATTTATAGGTTTGAACTCCGATAATCTTCCATTAAAATAAGTTGCTTGAGACCTATTACTAAAATAAGAATTTAGAAATTTAATGCTTTTATCCTGAAATCCACAAAAACTAAGTTTCTCTAAAAGAATATTAGGAGAGACGAGATCGAAGGCTCTGGAAAGATCGAAGGCTCTGGAAAGATCGAAAAATCTACTTGACACAATGTTATCATTATTAATATTTTCATAACATTGTCTCAGAAACCTTGCAACAGCAGATATTGGTATGGAGAACTCCTTGGAGGTGATAGGTGCGTCTCTGTCGCTATCTTGATGAACTTGAAGTTTGGGTTTTCTTCAAAGGTAGTGTTGAAATTAAACAATTTTCTTTCATGTTTCTTTATGAAGATTTTTTCCCACGTGGTTAATGCAGCTGGATCTTGGACACTTTTTAATAAGTGGATTTCTCGTTCTATATCATGATTCTCCTTCCAAAAATGGTACGCTACCGCCGATTTATCTATTTCTTTGTTCCTGATGTTACTAAAATGCTCTTTAAGTCTAATAATCAAGTTTCTTTTAGTTTTTCCAATGTAAAAGGTGACAGTCTTTGCAGTTTATCCGGTACACACCTGATTTTTTGTTTGTGGGTATCTCCTTTGTATTATGTGATTTCAAAATGTGTTGTACACTAAATTTGTTCTGTGGGGCCAAAGTAATGTAGTGCTCTTTAAGGAATTTTCGAATTTTGTTGCAAAATGGCCTGTGTTGCAAATTGCTCCTTAGAGCCATCCAATCCTACATCCTTAAATAACTACTTCTGTTGCTGGAATACAATAACTTTCTTTACCCATTATTTAAATGAGGTCACAGTATCACATAAGTGATAAAAATTGCATGCTGTGAACAGTGTTATTCATGTACAATGACCATTTCTGTAACTGTAGGAACTGTAAATCAAATAATTAGCTACTCTCTTTGTTACTTCGATAACTGTTTTAGGGTAACTACATACTTAATATTATTTATGTAAATATGAGGTGCATTCAAGTTATAACACCTCCTATTATTTTTTTCAGGACTGGGATTAGAGAGGAACTTCTGGTTTCTTTAAAAATACATGTGAACTCTTTATGAATGCATGACAGAGATGGCAAGCATTGTACAGCGCATAGAACTCTAATGGTAGCGATGAGAGAACTGTTTTTGATACTTAAAATGGCGACGTTTATCCAGGTAACTCACCCTGAGATTCGAACTCGGGACCTCTTGAACGTGAGGCAGACATACTACCATCTATGCTACCAAGTAAGGCTTAATTTTCTCCATTTTTGTAGTGAGATACCTATTGAAATTCATCGCTAGTTGAGTGAGGCATGTGGTGATGGTACCATGGATGTGTCTAACACGCATTCCTGGGTGCAACAGTTCAATGAAGGCAGAACAACGTGTCACAAAAAAACCAAGACAGTTGCAGACATCGCCACCAAAATTGGCATTTTCATGGGATCTGCGCACACAATCCTGCATGAAGACCTGAAAATTCTCAATCAGTGATCCTTCAAAACAATGTTTTCGACTCATTGGATCATGTCATAAGACCGACTGGTACGAGGCCATAACTATCTTGGTTTGTTGGCACACGATGTTCTGCCTTAATTGAACTGTTGCACCCAGGAATGCACATTAGGCATATCCATGGTACCATCACCACATGCCTCACTCAACTAGCGATGGATTTCAATAGGTGTCACACCACGAAAATAGAGAAAATGAATGATTACACGCTGTTCTTGCAATGAAAATGTTGCGATTTTAAGTATCAAAAACAGTCCTAACTCTCGTCGCTGCCACTAGAGTTCTATGCACTGTACAGTGCTGCCATTTCTGTCATGCAAACACAAAGAGTCCACGTGTATTTTAAAAGAAATCAGAAGTTCCTATTAATGGAGAGCTAGCTACCTCTCTTTCTAATACTACTATAATCATTAAGGTAGCTGTTGCAACTCTGTTACACTGCAACAGTTTGCAGTTTTGTTCATCCCTATTGTGTAGGACTATAAAGAAGTTCTGAGCTTCTGCTGTTTTATATGCAATATTCTATGAAGTGGGAAAAATCAGTTTGCTTTCTAGTATTAGTTTTGTATATTTTAATAAACTTAAACCTATATTTACTCTAACAAAACCCGTGATGCACCCTATTCATTTTTCATAATGTAAGAAACAGTATACTTTTATTATAAACTTATATAACTTATATATTTGAATTAATTAATTAGAGTCAACTGAAAAATTCAATGCCATAGCTGGGTTTTGAACCATGAATCTCCTGGTTTCCATCCAGTCACTCTAACTCCTTGAGCTACCATGGCCAACATGCAGACACAACATTAAACTCTCCAACTGACTCATTATATTTTCCTGCTAAACCACTTAGTGTCCTCATATTCGAGATACACATTTGTGGCAACTTACTATCGTAAGTACTTGAGTCCCAGGCTTCATCATTTAAGTTTTATTATTTAAGTTAATTAATGGAAATTAATAATTTTTTCACACTAGCCGTATATAGGCTAAGCTTTTGAATAGTTAGTCAAATTGAAAAATTCAATGCCATGGCCAGGATTTGAATCACGGAATTCTTGGTTTCCGTCCAGTCGCTCTTACCCATTGAGCTACCATGGCCAACGTGCCACCCTGACATTGAACTCAAACCTTAGCTATACACAGCTAGTGTGAAGAAATTATTAATTCCCATTGATTAACTTAAATAATAACGATGAAGCCTGGGACTCAAGACTTACAATAGTAGGTCGCCACAAACGGTGTACCTCGGATACGAGAACCCCTAGTGGATTACCAGGATAATATATATGAGTCAACTGGAGAATTTAATGTCAGGACAGCACGTTGGACCTTGGTAGCTCAATGGGTAAGAGCGACTGGACGGAAGCCAGGAGATCTGTGATTCAAATCCCAGCCATGGCATGAATTTTTCAGTTTGACTCAATCTATTCAAAACCTTAGCCCATATAAGGCTAGTGTGAAGAAATGATTAATTTTCGTTGACTAACTTAAACAATCAATTTGAGTTAATTGATGGAAATTATTCATTTCTTCACACTAGCTGTATACAGGCTATGGTATTGGATTGATAGAGTCAACATGAAAAATCCAACGGAAACCAGTAGATCCGTGGTTCAAACCCTTGCCATGGTATTGAATTTTTCATGTTGACTCTATCAATTCAATGAATTTGAGATTGAGAGATCAGAAATACTATGTTAAATTACTTTAAAAAGGTGAATAATGAAATCACAATTTGGAATGGTTTATCATCATAAGTCAAAAGTTCATGGAAAGTGTAATTTAAACGAGATGTTCAATTTTTCGATTGAGGGATATAATTTTGATAATCTGTGTAGGAATGCTAAGCTTACCTTTAATTCAATTCAGATTCATAAATAGGATTACTGGGTGAGGGTTGTTGCTGCTTAAGCCCCAATCAAAGTTCTGATAATGACAGTGGAACCCTGCTTAACCTCTTACAAAGGAAACAAAGTATTTGTTTAACTATATATCGAGATTTAACTGTATTGGAACACCACAGTGAAGCGAAAAATTATTAAATTTTAGATGAGTCGTATTTTTTACATGAAAGTGAAGCAGATGTGTAAAAACTACGACTCATCTAAAATTTAATTATTTGTTTAACTGTTATTTTGATATAATTATTAGAAAGTAATTAAAGCATACTAATTTCACTTTATATCTCTCCAGTTTAAAACAAAGGAATCAAAGGATTTCTTTTTACTCTCCCATATTAATCTGCAGCAGTAAAAAGACGTCACATACACAACAGCATCTTCAAGGTCATGTTGTTCCACTGCCACACGTAAACAAACAAAAGAATTCGCTGCGATGCAGTTCAAATGTCTACACAACTCACACAGCTGCACAACTACACTCAACTCAAGTAGCCACTGACTTTTATGGATTGCATTGTTTTGTTGAAGTTGTGATAAGCCAGTGCTGGTCCCGCTTGGTCAGGAAAGAAAGAGACAGATAGTGCCGCAAGTGCTGAACATTTGCCAAGAGAGAGAAACAGAGAGAGAAAGAGACAGAGAGAGATAGTCAACATGAAAAATTCAATGCCATAGCCGGGATTTGAACCACGGATCTCCTGGTTTCTGTCCAGTCGCTCTAACCCATTGAGCTACCATGGCCAACGTGCTGTCATGACATTAAATTCTCCATTTGACTCATATATTCTCCCGGTAGACCACTAGGGGCTCTCGCATTTGAGATACACCTTTTGTGGCGACTTACTATCGTAAGTACTCAAGTCCCAGGCTTCATCATTTAACTCTTATTTTAGTTAATTGATGGAAATTCAACATTTCTTCACATAGCCGTATATAGGCTAAGGTTTTTGATAGAGTCAACATGACTAAAATAAGAGTTAAATGATGAAGCCTGGGACTTAAATACTTACGATAGTAAGTCGCCACAAACGGTGTATCTTGGATGCGAGAGCCGCTAGTGGTTTACCGGGGTAATATACGAGTTAAATGGAGAATTTAATGTTAGGATGGCACGATGGCCATGGTAGCTCAATGGGTTAGAGCGACTGGACGGAAACCAGGAGATCTGTGGTTCAAATTCCGGCCATGGCATTGAATTTTTCATGTTGACTCTATCTATCAAAACCTTAGACTATACACGGCTAGTGTGAAGAAATTATTAATTTCCATCGATTAACTAATATACAGAGATAGTTCCGTCTTTCTCTTGCTGTGTCGCGATTGTTATCGAACAATCGACTCCATTCTAGAACAATGACGGGAGATATATAAACCCCGCAAAGTGTTAGAGCGTAGTCAGTTGTTAACTGAGTTGTTAGTGGTGTAGTTGCGTGATGGTTATTGTGACAGTGGACATTTGAAATGTACAGCAGTGATTTATTTCGTTTGTTTACGTGGAGCGGGGCGAACGAGGCAACCTTAAAGATTGCTGTTGCGCATGCCACGTCGTAGAAACTTTCTTTTGTGCGATGCGAGAATATGTTCTAAGTCCAAAGGTGAGCGTATGCTCAAGCAAACGACCAGCTGATTTTGGCGTTGCAGCCAACATGAGAGAGATATGTACTTCTTGCAGTCAACCTCTGCAAAAATGCCCCAAACATCTGTCCAGCGGTGCAAAAAGACATTGGACGGAGTCCTTTTCTAACAAGGGGCGGCATTCCTAAGGACAGTGTGGATGCTCATATTTCTGAGTATTTGTGGCACAATGACCGCAAAAACCGGTCAGCAGACCCATTTCAAGAATTAATTAAAGACATTAGACACGTCTACCCTGTAGTGTAACGATGTTTAGCGTAATTAGCTAGTTGGTGAAAATTAGGGACTATTGTGTGTGTTTAGTGTAATTAGTTAGTGTAAATTAGGGACTACTATGTGTGTTCAGTGTTTAGATTTAGGTACTACTTTTAGTTTGTCTGCTGATAGTGTAATTTCGAGACAACTAAGACTGTTGGCAGCATTATGTTCAGTGGGGAAACAAACATAGTTTGGCTGCACTGAATTTTCAATATGGCTACATTACGCAGTAAGTAAACAAACAAATAATAAATAACGTTAAAAGAATGCCCTCCAACACGAAAATGCACTATAAAGTAAAGAAATGATATTAAAAATCATTGTTGTATTTAAAACAAAAAAGTGTGAAGGAATTAGACAAAAATCGCCACGTCGCACATTAGAAAGAAGAGTCATAAAAACATGAAAAAGTGTGAAGGAATTAGAAAATAATCGCCGCGTTGCACATTAGAAAGAAGAGCCAAACTGTACTGCTGCAAGGGGTGTACAAAGTTACTGTTTACTGCAATAAAGAGCATTATAAATGCCTGCAAAAAAAAACTTTTAATTCTACAAACCCACAAAGTCACATATCTTCAGTACAGGATTTACTTTCGTTTTATGGATGGTAAAAGAAGAAGGAATAACAAAAAAAAAAAAAAAAGGTCATTTCATTTGTCTCTGAGTGTTGCTGTAGGGAAGCAGTGTTTTACTATCAGTCTTTGATCTCATTTATAATGCCATTGAAATTAAAAGATTTTTATTATGTTTTTCTTTTCTTCTTTTTTTATTTTCTAAAGAAATAAAACCCTACAAAGAAAAATTATATTTAATATCAGCATTACAAACACCAAGGTAATACAAAAAACAAAGTCACTTAATTATTCTGTCATTAGAAAAGACTAATTATTATATAGGAACTGAATTAACCAGGACAAAAATGGTAACATAAATATATAAGAAAACTAAATTTTTATTCTATTTTATTCAGAACAAAGCTTTAAAATTTTTCAAAACTTTTTCACTTATTTCCTGGTTGTTACACATACCATCCAAGGAAACAATAAATCTTTACAAAGGTCTGTCATGGATTTTCTATTTTAATTTTTCAAAACATGCAGTTTGTTTTCAACATCAACACATTGTTCTAAACATTTGTTCCACTTTGCCAGCTGCGTAACTCCATACAGTTCCACACACAAACACACATTTCTATTTAGCGGGTAGAACTTTAAGACTAATGGAATAACACAGGACATGGAAAGATCATATCTAAAATCTAAGTTGGAAAATATTTCCAAAATCTGTAAATAACATCAACATTTATATATATTTTTGTTCATATATTTATATATTTTCATCAATTTGAACAAAGGTGTGAACACATCACATTATATTTGTTAAATGGAACTTAATCTTTTTGTTGATGTGACATCATACTAACAAGTGCTAGAACATAATGTCATTTAGAGTATTCCTGCACCCTTCCCCTTATACTGTCCACAAGCATTGTAATTACCGGGTTATACAGCACTAATGTTGACTTCCTTGTAACGCATATATTTATTTATATTTTTAATATATTCTTCTTGCATTATGCACCTTTCATTTGTTATGTAACAAATAAGAATACTCCATAAGCATGATAACAGATATTCACAAAAATTTATTTGCACTATTTAAGAGCCTTAACGTGGGTAAAGAAATGATTTGGCGTAGCTTTCGAAGAATTTTCAGACTCATACAGCAATCACATGTTAGGAATAAAAGTATAAACACTATGAAAGTGATCTCTTATATTTTTAGTGGTTGAGAATTTAAGATAAAGACGACCACTAGTTTCTCTAAATATTTTCCATAGCCTTGTATATCAAATGCCTATGAGGTAATTTTGTACTTGACATATTTTAGATTTTATTTTATTTTTAGTAAAAAGAAAGCTGTACTTTATTCATAGAATACAGTTCATGAACTTTTCATTTCTAAAACCAATCTTAATGATAATGAAAATCTTTAGTAAGTTTAGGCAATTTTTCAAAGTTACAATCTTCAGTCATATTCACTCACACTGCATTTCATTACACATTTCCACTAATAGCCAAGTATGTTGGGTTTTCAATTCTAAAGTAGTGTGAATCAAAACAGTCAAGCACTAGTACATACTGCTATTTTAAAAATTAGTAAAGATTCATTTGGAAAGGTAGGGTTAGACTGAAAAATTCAATGCCATAGCCAGGATTTGAACCACGGATCTTCTGGTCTTCTCTGTGGCTCAAAACCTGGCTATGGCATTGAATTTTTCAGTCTGACTTTACCTTTCCATACTTTAGCCTACACACGGCCAGTGTGAAAGAACAATTAATTTCCACAAAGATTCATTTGTTCTTTTTACTGTCTGCATAAATAAACATAATACTATAGGTTAAAGAAAAGTAAGTCTGAAAATTATTGGAATAATTACCATTTATTTGTGCGGATAAGCAAAAGAGCAAATGAACCTTCTGTATTTAAAAATTACCAAAGGTTCATTTGTTCTTTTGCTTGTCCACATATAAATAGAAATTATTCTTCAGAGTCGCAATTCTTTAACCTATGCACATTGCACTTTTCCTCCCATTGTCGTAGAGAAAATAAATTCTATTTAATATGTCAAACTTAATGGTTACTGTGTTCTTCAGCTTAGACAATGATAATGATTATACTAATAAGTTATTAATATAAATCAGCCAGTGAAGCTGAACAGATGTGTAGTGAAGAAAGCTCCAGCAGTTGAGTAGAAAAAGTATTTAAATAATATAAAAGAGAAACAGCAGATAAATGAGAATTAACAAGGAGGAAAGAAATAAGGGGTTATCCTGCCAAGAGTACTAAGTTTAAGAAAATGTTTGGGTAAAGTATAGGTGAAGGAGAAAAGGGAATACATATGCAATGAAAGTGAGATTATACTTAAATATAACCTCACAGTAGTGAGGTATATAACAAAATTGATTAATAAGAGTTACACGAGTGAAGCTGAAAGAGGGAAAGTAATAAATATGGGAGATAAAATAACTTAAAATATAGAAATTAAATGGAAGAGTGGGAGCAGAATAAGATTAATGAAAAGATAGGAAAAAGTGTTCACAAAATCATATTGGAGAAAGTGGAAGGTTTATCACACCAGTATAACCAGCATGTTTGGTTATATAAAATCTTAGTTGATAGATTAAGTCAATATAAAAGAAACTAAAAGGTCAAAAGGACAGGAAAAAGTAATTACACCAAGAAGATATTCATTCTTTTTAACAAGAAAAAGAATTAAAGTCATGGGTTTGGATATCAATATTAAAGAAAACATTAAGCACACATTTGTTAATATTGTATATTTAATAAGGATTACTTTAAAGACATAAATGGAATGGAGCTGTTATGATGTGATTTTCATGTGATAATTTATTACAGGTTCAAAAGGGCGGTAACAGCAGTAAAATGTCATAAGTCACTGATTAATATTTTTCGTTACTTTGTATCACTCTCGGCAATTATAGCAAAAATGTTTCCAGGAGGTCTAAGGAGGTTGGGAAACACCGAAGTTTGATCCTGGTGGAATCATTTTCACTATAATTGTAGCATCAGGTTGTAACCTTTCATAGAGATCTGTTCTCAACATACGCTACATTCTCCTATAGAAACAATGCAGAATGGTATCATTTCATTACAGAAAAATTTGACAGGGGAAGAAGCATGGACACTGCCACAATGTTACAGAAAATGATTCCTGAATACACCATTATGATTCCCCAAACAAAACAGCAAATGTGGTGTTTTTTCAACAGCAATTCACTGATAAAATTATGAGGAAACAAAAGTAAAGGAAAGAAGATGGTGGTCTTCTTTTAGAAACTATAAATTTAGCATTCTTAAATACACAAAATAGTATACTGAAACACATGTGTGGTAGCACTATAAAGAAGTTAGTGAGTATGCACACCATAATATTTTTTTGACAATAGGAGATAATAGAAATATAATTACTGTCCTCTGTTTAAAAGCAGTGTCTCTTTCTATATTGGGTGTGATGACTTGTTAATATGCTCAGTGGCCTCTTTGTCAGACATGAGATTCTTTTACATGGCATAATCACAAGACCACAGTCTTTATTTACCTTCCAAAGAAAGTCATGCTAATGATTTTTATGTCCTAAAAATTCCCTTGCCCTTCGCCAAGGTTGAACCTGTGACCTTGGTATCAAGATGAACAACTTCATTCTCATGACCAATTTAGTCACACCTGACAAGTAATAACCAAGTCATCAACAAAGGTGAGATGGCTACAATATCAAAAGAGTTACATTTAAATGCTGTTTGAATTAAATTGTAAGTATATGCTAAAAATATATAAAGATGGTAAGATTTATATGATAAAATTCAACTAAAAGTAATGTTATATTCAAAGTATAAACTTGAAAGAAGCGTAGGGACAGTGAAGCACAAATTAGCAAAAAAGTGAATCGAGAAGATATTGACATATTGCTTCACTCACACTGTTTATTCACAGGACATGTTTCAAGAGCTTTTGCTCTTATCATGTACCAGCTGATGGTAAGAGCAAAAGCTCTTGAAACATGTCCTGTGAATAAACAGTGTGAGTGAAGCAATGTGTCAATATCTTCTCGATTCACTTTTGTGCTAATGTTATATTGCTTGTATGCGACATTAAATATAGAAATCATTACAATTTTACAAGAAAATAAAAAGAAATTGGGGACGAGACACATAGGTATGTAGATTACTGCAATAGGCAAAAGAGGGAAGGATTAGCTTGGATGAGAACAGGAACAATATTTCTAAGAGGGATAAGAGGTAGGGAAAAGTGAATTTGTGAATTGTGTGGGGGAAAAGAAAGCATAGAACACTATGTAACAGAATGTGAGGAGGTTGCAATGTGGAGAAAAAAGGTTTGGGAGGAAAAATGGGAGAAAGTAGAGATGAGGATAGTAGCTATAAAACTGCTAACAGGAAAGCAGGAAAAGAAGGTAAGAGTTCTTACAGAAATTAAAAGAAAAATGGACAAGAAATGTAAAGAATATAAGAAAGGAAGATGAGGGGGAAGAAAGGGGTTAATTAAGTAACAAGGAGACATGGAGGTTAAGAGCTACGAATTGTAAGAATTGTGAAAAATGCTACATAGGTCAAACTAAAAGAAATCTAAAACCCAGAGACAAAGAGCACTTTAGAAACATCAGATTGAAACAAGAAGATAAGTCAGCATTAGCATTTCATTTTTGGAATGAAAATCATAACATTGATCCAAATCCAAAATTATTAAAAGGAGTGATAAACCAAAATAAATTAACAACTTGGGAGAACATATATGGAAAAATAAGGACTGTGTAATGAACTTTGAAATCCCACCAGTAGATAATTTGACAAAGAAGTTCATAGTTCCACCACCAGAGAGAGGAGAGCAGACAACAACAGATGCTAGTTGGAGAGAGGTTGAAAATGGAGGCAATGGTCTTTGAAAATAGTCCCTCAATAATATAAAAAAGTGACGAGTGTTAATAAACCATCTACAAATAGATTTTACGATTAATTTTGATGTCACTGTTACTAAATTCCTCCAAACACACATGACAGGAGCACTGTTTCTGAAGGGGTTAAGGGAGAAGAAAAAAGGGGTATGTGAGGTATGTCGGGGAGAAGAGAGCATGGTGCATAATATGATAGAGTGTAAGGAAATAGCAGAATGGAGAAATAAGGCACAGGAGGAAAAGGAATAAAATGGATAAAAAAATTGTAGCCATGAGGATTGACAGGAAAGGGCAGAAAGAAGAATAAGAGCATGGGGAAGCTTTTAAAGAAGATGACAGATAAGTAGAGTAGAAGAAAAAAGAAGAGGAGCCTAAGAGAATAGAGAAGGAAGAGATCAAGTAGAGGGAGGGCACCTCGAGGTGAGCCAAAGGCCAGGGAGCCAGGCAACCAGGGGAGCTAAGGGGAGAATAAGTGGCTAGACTACAATTTTTATTTAAGATAAGGTAGGCAATAGAAATATTCTAAATTATGTAAACTGAAAATAAAGGTACATTCATTCATTTACTCATACATACTGGAATGACGATAAAATGTTGTTGCATAACATTTTAGCATTTGTTTTCATTTACAGCATTAAAACTTTTATATATCTTCATTTTGTTTAATAAACCCCACCCAAAGAAAAAGGGGGCATAACTTTTTAATAACAAGGACAAGTTCATAACTGAAAATAACTGAGGATGAAAATTAATGTATTAAAGGACAATGGGAGTACATGCACCTTCTGTTACTTACACAGCATAGTTTGATGTTTAAAGTTTTAATTCTTTGTTTCTGGCAAATAAAGGCAGAACTTTTTGGTTCTCAGCCTACACAAATAATAAAGGAAATGTATCAAAATGCTTGTATATAAGTCTACTTAGCATAAATTTGTAGCCGTGTTCTTTCTCTTCCATAAATGCAGTACCACAACATAAAACAGCAAACACATAGAGGAAGACCAACTTTGTAACTATAAAGAATATATTAAAATGATTTTTTTTTTTTTTAAGATAACCTAGAGTCTCCTCTGCAAGTTTTGTAGGAAGATCAAGAAAAGCTATTTTTCATTGGAGATGGGCAAATATAGCATCCTAAAATACAGTCGCTAGATAAAACTTTTTGATTGTAAAATCTCAGTACACTACAAAGTAAATATATCCGAAAATTAAGCATATGACTTCTCATTGGCACAATATGAATTAAATGTGCCACTTTTATATACTCAATACCACAATAACTCAAAAAATGGAAGATGATCAATGGCATCTTGGGCCAGAACTGTTTGCAGTCATAACGCATCTATAAACTTGTTACATATATTATGTCATTTCACAATATTAAACAAAGATGTAATACTTTTAAGATTTTATTAATTTTTCTATAAAAGTTTAATATATTTGATATAGTTAAACTTCTAAACACTTTTGATTTTAATTGGATATTATATAATACTTCTATTCATTAGACATTAACACTTAGTTTAGTTTTGTTGAAAACTTGTGGAGTTTGATTCACACTAGCACAAAAAGTAAAATTACTTTGCCTTTGTGAAAAACACACAGAGCTTTCAACCTGGAAGTGTAGTAAACACATAATAATGTATTTGAATTTACCATTCCATTCTGCAGGTGCAACATATTACAGCTTGCTGTTATGTCCATCCTAAGATATTATTTTGTTCTAGAAAGTAAGGCACTCCCATTTTGGACTCTATGCTTTCATACACCTTTAGTATTACTAATGCTCTATTACATGCACAATAATGAATATTAGTTATGTCCTGTGAAACACAATTTTCTTTGGTTTTACCAGTTACCAGATGCCTTAACATAAATATCCACTAAATGTGAGGGTAACTTTAAGACCATAACCTAAAATCTAAAGAAGAGCACACAAAATGAATGAAGCACTGTAAGAATTCTGAAATATTATTGTGAAAATGAATACTCACATAATCATACTTAAGTAAATATTTTGTTTGTTAATGATGTTAATTCCTAGGATAATATTTCCAGAATTTTGCTCCACAGGAGTTCACTTACATGCCAGTAAATCTAGTGATATGGCCTGTTATTTTTAAGAACATGTAAAAACCATTGGTTTGGCCCAAGTTTAAATATGCAATTTTGGGATCAGTAAGCGACTGCTTAACCAACTGAGCTGCCTACATAAACACATTTGCCAACTTCCTAAAACTGAAATCAGTAAAGCTTTGCTTCACCCAATAAAGCACAGTAATTTTTGATGACATGAAACTTTGAATGCACAAAATTTTCAGTGAAGTAATGTATAAAGATTAAATGGGAATTCTGTTTTACAGAAATCCTTGAAGAACTGGTAGTTCTTGCTTAATAGAATTCAGTACAGTGCAATCAAATTTTAACACTAGAAGGACCGGCGAGTATGTTCTACTGAGAAGGACCAACCCGTCATTTTGACAGGTGCAGTTTTATTTGCCCTTTTTAAAATAGTAAACAAATTTGAATGTATACCAGTTTATTTAATATTATTTATACAGTTTACCAGTATATAATTTTACTTTTGTCTGAGGAATTATATAGTAAAAATTACATTAAGCCTAAAAATTAATCCAAATATATATGATAACCATGTGTGTGAGCATTGCCTAAACATACTTGCTGCAGTTGTTACATAAATGCTTGCTCCTATTCTTCCCTCTGCATCCGCCAATTTGGCAAGTCTTCCAAATATTGCTCTGCTGAGGTACTGTGTTAGGAAGTGTATTTTTTACCCTTATGGATTTATGTGCTGAAGTCAACCCTTCTGCTAAGTTGTATATGAACTGACGTCTGCTTACTTTTTTACCTGTTAATTTGAATTTGCATAACTGCAAGCCAAAACTTTAATCCAAATTTGTCCGGTTTATTGCTGATATATTGAATAAAGAGCATCTTAGCCTTGCAAGGAAACAGTTGCTCATCCACAGGGATATTTTCACTTGGAATGTAACACTACAAGGAATTGGCAATAAAAGGAATCCAGATAGCAGTAGCAGCGCAAAGCGATCTGTACTTAGTCTTTGAGAACATGTGTCCTTGTCATCAAATCGCATAAACCACAAAATTGCAGTGAATATGTTTCTGCTCATTGTGTTCCTGAAAATCGGTGGTCCCCAGGTATTCGACATAACAACTTCAACGGAAAGTTGTTTTCTCCGTAAATAATAAGTGGTAGCACGAATTGCGCCATTTGGGCAATAAAGCTTTCTTAATCATCGACAAAGAGTCTGCTGAGTGCTGTAAACAAATCAGGAAGGAAAACAACAACAGATGTGGACAGATCCGAAGGCTATTGTTCGCACTTCCATACCTGTCAAAATGACGAATGGCAGTGCTTCTAGTAACAGTTGTTTGTACCAGTTTTTAGAAAGGTCCAAAATGCTTAATTCTTTGTGGACGTGTTTATCATAAGTATTTATTAAAAGTCGTACAACATGGGAAGTGTAGAAAAAAGCATAAGCAAGAAATAAGTCTTCTAAAGCAGCGCATCTGCCAAAATGACGGGTGCAGTCCTTCTAGTGTTAAATACTCATGCTATGTTTTTGTTACACCTCAGTGAATGGGGATCATGATTGATAAGCTGTGGCCTATCACAGTACTGTGTACTATTATATTTTGCAATCTCATGTTAAATACATTGCAAGTATTTAATACTTTGTCACATAGGCAGTGAAAAATATATATGACACTATAATTTGGTCCACAAAGCTGTCAAAATACCTCTTTTGCTGTAAGTCATAAAAAGGTGCCACTTCTATAATTTTAGAACTGTAAAGGTGTCAAGAATGTCAAATCTTCTGAATATATTATTAAAATGCATAAATTATTTACAATGCAATAAAAAGAAAAAGTAAGAGAGTTTGTATCATATAGGATTATACATATTTTTTGAATGACAATTATTATTTTAAAGGAAATAGCAGATTACAAATTGGGTATATTTCAAACAGTTTCAAATGCCACAGCACTTTGAATTTGTAGCACTTCTTACTCTGTATTTGGAATCTTCAGGGATCTTTTCTTTTTTGGTGTAATTTACGTCTTCTAACGATAAGTCATATTAGATGATGAATGAAATGATGTTCAAATGACTACAGGGTATATAGAGGTTAGACCTACCCGACATTCATCTTTCAGCAACATCTTTCACTAGCAATATTTGGAGCATTGAGTACTATTAAATTATAGATGAGTCATATTTATTACACAGCAGCTTCACTTAGTACCTATATTGAGGACATGTTTCGCGAACCATCGTTCGCATCATCAGCTCTTATGCAACTAAAGCTTGATCCAGTGGTGTGGGTAGTTCTGGAGTTGCTGCCACCATCTGTTGATTTTATGATGAATTTAAATGTGGGGTTATCTTCTGGTGGGATTTCGAAGTTCATTAGTTGGTTTTTATGTTTTTCTATGTATATTTTCTCCCATATGACGAATTCACTATCTTTTTGTACGTATTTTAGTAATTTTGTGCTTCATTGTATCATAAGATTTACTCATTAAAAAGTATGTAATTCTTAGGCGTGCTCTATGTCAGATGTACCAAATGTACAACACTGATCAAAAAGAATGAATAAACATTACAGAACAAAAACAATTAAATTAACCTTTGAAATTTATGAGTTAAGGCATCTGGATAAAACATGTGAGTCACAGCTACAACATCTCAGATTTCTTTGGAACACTCGGTAGTAATAAAAGAATAATAATAATAATCATCATAATAATAATAGTACCATCTTTCCTTAAAACCAAAACCTGCATGCACAGAATGTTTCAAGCTTGTGCAAGAACTTAGCATTTTAACCCTATTTAATATTAGTACTCTAAATAGGTATTAAAATATTCTCTAATTATTTTGTACATTTTGCTTTAGACAATAACGTATATACAGAATGTTTTGGTGTAGGGTTAATTAACATCCATATTAGGTAACTAATGTTATCATAAGATTCTAAAATGTAGAAATAATGATTTTTTGAATATTCAGATTACAACCAGTTTATTTTGTATTTATATATTTGTTGAATATTGTATATAGTTAGGTATTAAATTACTTATCGGTTAAATCTGAATTTATATTTGCAACAGTGAATAAAATTCTATATAATACAGAAATTGTTAAGATAAATTGAGAATTTCAATTATTTTCATTTCTATTATATCGTTCCTATATTCTTCTGCTAGGTATGCATTTAGTTAGCAGATAAAGACAAACGTTAACTTACTCGAATAAAGGTTTTAAAATTAACAGTAAATTACATTTATATCTATGCAAGCTATTTGATTTTAACTGGAACAAAGATGGGCTCAATCTCAATATATTTATTTATGATATACACATTTTGTTAGTCTAGTATGTACATCAGATGTTTTAAATGCTGCATGAGATCAGATTTGTGGTTACCTATTTAGTATGGCATCTATTCCACTTATTTTTGGCCTTTTTAAAAGTCTTTACTTCAAGCCAAAGGACATACTTGCAATAACTAAGACGAACATTCCAAATAAATATATTGTTATAATTTTCATTTAAGAAAATGTCTTAAAAAACCTTTATTCTTTTGTTTTATTCCCTATAGGTTATTTAGTTCTGTGTTTCAGTCGTTATGAATAACTGGCCCTATTTGTTTAAATCAGGCTGTATATAAATGAATATCAGGGTTTTAACTCTTTATAACATTTATTACATTAAACTTACAGTTATAAATAATATGTAAAATGAAAAAGCAACTCAAACAGTTTTGATTGTTGGCACCAGTGCGCATGTGCGTGCAATGTTTCTGCCTCAGTCCATTAGACAGCGGTAGTAGCAAAGATGGCGACTAGTAAACAGAAAGCGTTTTGTGTTTTGCAGTTTGCAAAGACTGAATGTGTAGTTACTATGCAACATGCGTTCCGTATTAAGTCCGGTTGTGATCCTCCTAGTGATAATAACATTCGTAGTTGGTATCTCAGTTTGAAAATACCGGCTGCCTTTCTAAAGGGAAGAGCACGGCACGACCAAGAGTAAGTGAAGAGACTGTTGAGTGAGTGAGAGCCGTTCACTCGTAGTCCAAAGAAATCAGTCCGGAAGGCTACTCGTGAATTACAAGTTCCTGTGTCGACTGTTTGGAAAGTTCCAAGAAAACGCTTACAGCTACATCCTTACCGTTTACAGTTATTACAGGCTCTAAAGCTGATAGACCACAGATTACGTGCCAACTTCGCAAACAACATGTTGTTTCATGGCGATGACGATTTTATGCATTGTGTCTTCAGTGATGACTCGACCTTTCACCTTAGTGGACATGTTAACACTTATAATGTGCGCATCTGGGGCTCATAAAATCCTCACGAGGTGGTACAAATGCAACGAGATTCCCCTAAAGTGAATGTTTTTTGCGCTGTATCCCGGCGAAAAGTTTATGGGCCTTTCATTTTTGGTGAATCTACTGTAACTGGCACTTCTTACCTTGATACACTAGAGCAATGGCTCTTCCCTCAGTTGGAAGAAAATGAGCCAGAGAACTTCATTTTCCAGCAAGATGGTGCGCCACCTCACTGGCATAACGAAGTACGCGATTGATTGAACGTCACTGTACCCGAGTGCTGGATAGGCCGCAAGGGCCCCAATGACAGGGCTTGCTATGCATAGCCTCCACGTTCTCCTGACCTAACGCCATGCGATTTTTACCTTTGGGTCTTCATCAAGGATCCTGTGTACGTGCCTCCGCTACCAGCTGACCTCCCTGAATTAAGCAGCTGTTGCTACAATTACTGAATACACATTTATCAACGTTTCGGAAGAACTCGGCTATAGACTTGACAATGTGACAAAGGGTAGTCACATTGAACATTTATAAGATTCTTGGTAAAACTGTTTGAGTTGCTTTTTCATTTGACATATAATTTATAACTGTAAGTTGAATGTAATAAATATTATAAAGAGTTAAAACCCCGATATTAATTTATATACACCCTGTAGTTTGACAACACATATTCTTATTCAGAAAGCAAAAATATAAATAAATTTCTTATACTCCATTACCACAAGAGCAAGTTAAAAACAGCAGATGTGCTTATAAGCTTCAGCATTTCTAGTAATGTCGATTTTCAGCAAATTGGGTTGCAACCAGTCATGTACATATATTGCAGACTTTACTTACTGACAGAGTGAAATAAATCACAATATGTTTACGCAGTAAAATGCAAAGAAATTAGTGCTAAAGAGTTATTTAAAGTTGCAGCTGTTATTTTAATGCAGAGTACCATAATTCCTTATAACACTTATAGTTCAGAATTTGAGGAAAACCTTTAATTGACTGTTTTTTAAGAATATGGACATATTTATTTGAATAACAGCTTTAATATTATTACAATGGTATACTCCATGTGGTGTTCATATATTAAGAGACTTAGTTTCTCTAGCCATCATATAAATTTATTTGCCCTAGTCACTAGAGTTGCAAAATATTTTTGAACTTTACTGATATAGATGTGGTAGTTGAGATTTAGCACATGAATGTATAGGAATAACTATATTAACAGCTATAAAGCTGTTTTCTTACACAGTAGATGACAACACAATTATCTCTACTGTAAAGCCTAAAAATGATTTGTAAATTACGAAAATACAATGTGCAGTAGTAACTGTGAATAGTTTTGTATCTGCCTAAAAGAGGGAGCCTCAGTTTAAGATGTAAGTTATATGTAGGAGATAAAAAGCAGTAACTTTGCAGCCTATGTGTTCCACAGAACTAAAGCAGGTTTTCTGAGATATAATCTATGGTTGATAAGTAGAACATCTGAGTTGGTTGAAAATGAAAGCAACAGCTCCAGAATCTAGTTCCTCAAAAACTTAAAAGTGATGTAGCGTTGTAAAAACCAACTATCAATACAGGGTGAGCATAAAGTATCGATCCATTTTTGAGAAAATGGTTGATTTTGAATTTCTTTTACAGGAGATCTGAAAGATGCTGTCAATTAAAGAATGAGTCGCTGTTCACTTTCTTCTCGGGCAGCCAGCCAGGTGAAAAGATGATTAGATATCAATGTTTTGGGAGTGTGCATCTCTCCCTCCCATCATCAGGATATTTATAAAATGTTATAACCACAAATGAAATACTGGATATAACACAACTATAAACAAAGACAAAACACTATCAAAATTTGCATTACTGAACAAAAGACTGTTTTCAGTAAATTAAATGCCAGGTCAGGAGATGGCGTGAGTATAGAAAATTGTGTCAAACAAATGTAACTACTTAACTTGATTATCAAGCTGTATTGATATTTGCTTCATAATTTGACAGATTTCCATTTTTAAGGCCGGTTTCCAAGAGCAGCTGAACTGAAATCCAGCATCACGATTAAGCGTGCTCCTTTCAGAGGAAATCGCCAAAGCCTCCTTAATTCTTTGCTCCCAGTAACTGTTGCATTTTGCCAAGATGGTCATCTCCCGAAAATTTGGCTCTATGGTCATTATCAAAACAATGCTCTGCCAGCCCATACTTCTCAGGTTGCATTAAACGAATGCTCCGTTCATGTTCGATTATTCTAGTAACGATGGTCCTTCCGGTTTATCCTATATACATTGTCCCACATTCACAGGGAATGTGGTACAATCCCGGAACAGATGTTTAATCTTCGGAGGTGGCTTGTAGATGGTACTGATGTTTTATTTGGCGAGAATTCTGCTGATTCTGCCAGATAGGTTGCCGGTAAACGGGATGCAGGCTGTAGAGGTAGGCTTATCTGACGCTTGCTGTATTACAGGTTTCCCTTTCCTAGCTTTGGTGATCGAGGCTTCAACATCATATTTGGAGTCGCTGTTTTGATAGAAAGTGAGTCTCAGGTGCTGTAATTCTTGTTTTAAGTGGCTGGGATCAGAGAGAAAAAGCTATCTTTTCACCTGCCCAAGAAGAAAGTGAGTGCATTCGTCACCAGGAAAGCTTCAGGTCTTATTTTGAGTCGCTGTTGTTTCGGCATGTTTGAGGGGATTTACATATCAAGAGGTTCAAACGGATTTTGAACGAAAATTCTATAAAATTGGTCCTACAACGGCTAATATCAGACTACTGATGCAGAAATTTCAAAGAACAGGCAGTGTACAAGACGTGAAACGTTCGGGTAGACTCCGGGTGACCAATGAAACTGTGCAGCGGATAAGCGATGCTGTAACCAGAAGTCTGAAAGCGTCAACCGGGAGGTTAGGTCAAGAGTTGGGTGTACCACAATCGACAGTGTGGAAGAATCTGCATTTCACTTAAAAAAAATGGTTATATCACCTCCAAATTTAACATGCAGTGGAACGGGAAGACTATACTTGTCACGAAGCAATGTGTTGAGGGCAGTTGGAGAAGCCAATTTGTTGCAGAATGTGTTATTTAGGGATGAGGCCACTTTTCACACATGTAGCATGGTCAACAGACACAACTGCAGTGTGTGGGCGGATGAACAACCAAATGCGATCACGGAGTGGGAAACAAACACCCCAAAAGTTAATGTGTGGTTGGGGCTGACAAAATCTTCTTCTATGGAGAACAGTGATAGGCATGTCATACCTTGATATGCTACAACTGTTCCTTCAACCACAATTACAGCAAGATGGCATTTTGGAAACTGTAGTTTTCCAACAGGATGGAGGCCCTCCTCATTTCACACTGATTGTTCGGGAGTAACTGGATAGCACATTCCCACGTCGATGGATTGGCAGGGGTTCATACGGCATATGGGCGCCACGTTCCCCAGATCTGACACCTCTTGACTCTTTTTTGCATGGGGATACGTGAAATCACAAGTCTACAAAATTAAAATCACCTCCATTGCCATTCTTAAAGAGCCTATCAGGCAGGCAGTGCACAACATCACACCAGCAATGCTGAACAAAGTGTTTGAGGCAGCAGTGCATTGCTGGGAAACCTGTCTGGAAGTGCAAGGTGGTCATAGCGAATACTAAGAAAAGCATTCATAGATTATGTGTTACCATGTCATATGGTTTACAATACCTGTATTTGTTTGAATCTAATATTACGTTTTCTCGAAAATGGATCGAAACTTTATGTTCACCCTGTAGTTTTACAAACCATTTTGTTTATTTTGAAGAATGGCAGGTTAAGATGCAGGCTCTATAGGATGTCCCACATAAAACCAGTACACCGTATAGTCTCACTGTGCCTAGCCCACTTTGTTCATATTTTGCAACTGTTTTCTTATAAGTAATATTGGCTACATTGTGTGACCCATTGTTGGAGTTGTATATTTTAGTTTGACAGCAATTGTTGTGAAATCATGGAGTATTGATAGAGAAATGGTGTAGTTCTCAATTGAAAAATGAATTGATGTAGTGGAATTTTACACAAGAACAGGCTCCATTAAGGAGTCTAAAGAAATGTTTGGGGATAAATACCCTCATGACACAATTAGCACAATCAAGATTTGTACAAGAAATGGAGGGATAAATGTTCCATCATGAATATGAAGAACAAGTGTCCAAAAGTGAGAACTCTGCCGGTAGTTGACAGAATATCAACAAACATAATGAGAAACCCCACTAAATCGATAGGGAAATTGTCTCAGCAAGTTTGTGTATCTCGTACAACATGCTATCGTATGCTAACGATAGATCTGAAATTCTGATCATTTCGTGTCAGTGTAGTGCACGTGTTACAAGAACAAGACAAAGAGAAACAAGTTACTTATTGCAAGTGTCTCATATCTTTGATCACTGACAGTTGCTTGGACCCATTGCTCTTCTTTGTGACACATGAAGCCTGGCTATGTCAAGTCACAGAATTGTAAGATTGGTTGCAGAATAACACAGATGTCGTACATGAAGAACTTCTTCACTCACAGAAGATAGGCATATGGTGTGAGACATACTGGTTTTTTGTAGGACACCTTTACTATGACAATGGGCAAACTTGAGAGATGTGACTATGTACTATGCCTAAGAGGAATTTGTAGAATCAACAACTACAGCGATAGAAGAGCTAGAATATGGCTCAGACTTATGTGTCAACAAGGCTTAGAAAACATATGGTCTTGTGCCTGCAATGTTTTTACATGATGTAGTAATAGTGAACTTAGGTTAGAATCTATTATGATGTCATTAGGCCTATCATTGTGTATGGTTATTACCAGACATTGGATCCCATACACCTTTAAAGGGATATGAAGTTTATGAGTCTCGCAGTATATAACTGCTGACGTTAGTCCTGGGGACAATACGCAGGGATACTCTGGTTCGCAATGCAACGCAACTACTGCTCACCATGCAGGTAGAACTGCCTTCCAGAGAGTGCAAGGTGTTTGACATATTGTGTTAATAGCATTACTTTCACAACAATTATTGGACAATCTCCATTTTATAAATCAAAAGTTTTGGGTATTATCAACAGCCATTAAACAGCTTGAAGAATGTAATTTTGAGCTGTCTAAAAGCAGTCGAGGAGGTGTCTGCAAAAATTAACAATATGCAGAATGTACCACCTACCAAACGAGAAAAGAAAAAAATAAAGTCTGGTATTAAACTACGTCTCGGACAAACACATGAAAATGATTTGCACTACTCATATGCACCATTAACGTCATGTGATGTTGAATGAACTTTCTCCCAATATTTTTATGTTGTTTCAGCGAGAGGCAGAGAAAATTCACATTCGGCAATTTACGAATGTACATGGTTGTTCACTGTAATGCCTGCATCGCAAGCAATGGGGAGGATGGCATATTATTGTGGCATAGGTTACATTTTGTATATGTACTGGAGTGTACCCACACAGCGTATTGGTATAGAACATTTGTTGATGTCTCGCTTGGCCTTGTATAGTACCTGTGTGCGTACATTGATTGTAAAGGTGTATGCGATCTGATGTCTGGTTACTACTGAACTGCAGAACTGTTGAGCACCAGTGTTGAGATGATCTCAATATCATCAGATGATTCCTTACTAAATAACTTACATGCTGTTTCTAATATTAAACGATCAGTTTTAAGAAAAATGCTTAAGAAACTATGCTGCACTCAATAGTATAACAGTGGAAGATAGAGACAAAAAAAGAATAGTTTTCATTGTCTTGTGAGAAAAAGATGTCATCCTGGTGGCTTAAGATGTCCTTACTTTCAACCATTGATGTAGAATATCAGGATAGCTATCATTAACAAAATAACCTTAGAACGATATCAAGCTTTTAGTTACAATGCATCAAAGATGGAGGGGCAAGGACAAAAGGCAGAAATGTATTCTGGTGTTAATATTAGTTATTCAGATGTATACAGTAAACCATCTCAGTCTTTTGGATTCGACTGTATCATAACTAAAAAATGCCAATATTTCCGTCTCGGTTACGAATATCCATTAGTAATTCAGAACTTCCAGTTTCACATAAAGTTTGTATTTAATGTTTCCAGTTCAACTCACTACCTTTAATTAAAATTTAAGTCTTAGATTTAGAATGACAAATTTGTATGATACAGTATCCTATGTAAAAAATATAAAATATTAATTTAACTATAAAAACTGCATATATAGCCAAGGTCTGTGCATTTGTTTTTCTCAGTTTAAAGCATTATAAAAGCTTTACTTAATTCACTTTATTTCATTTGCTTAGTTATTAAGTATTATCTCTTTGTTTAGTTCAGTGGAGCTTTGTCTTGGCATAACCAATTAAATTACTAAAAGTGGAACAACAAAGGCAGCAAAACATTTAATTGCAGTGTGTTTCTCTTCAGAGTGTTGCTGAAATGAAGATTTATTCTTCTCAGTGAGTGATTTTGTAATAGAAGAGTTAAGTGTAATGTATTAACACCTAAACCCTAACATTCTGTCTTAAAATTACAGCAGCATGAGGGTGGTTATTTTTAGGTTATGTGGGCATTTCAAAATAAAAATATAAATGGATTCATATACATACTTGCCAACTTCTTGGAAATTAAACCCATAATACTTTCACTTGTCTAGCAAAGTACAATAATTTTGCAGTGATATGAAATTTAGATGTAAAATCTTCAGTGCAAACAGATGTAAAATGCATGGGAACTATATAAGAATTCTTGAAGACATAGTACTCCTTGTTTTTATTTTTTCAAGTTAAAATTTTTCCTAGTATCACAAGAATTACAATTAAAGCTAAGAACAATGTTTCCTAGACACTCTATGAGTTATATACTGCGATTCATATAAACCTGAACCATTTCAATAGGCCATAACTTTTGAACCAATAATAGGACACATGTGTAACTTTGAGAGAATATAATACACAATTGGGAGATTACATTACACTATTTACATCTCAGAGAAAATGTTAGAACTGTCCTCCACCAGCATTTATGGATCATTGGTGCCATTTTCTTTTATACGACTGTAGACACTGAAGTTTATATGGGTATCTTCAAGACATTTGTGGAGCAGCTGGATGATACTGAATTGAGAGAAGGTTAATCGCAAAAACTATTTGTAGTTGGTTTATTGATACTCGTTACTTACTTTTTTTATATTATTGAGAGACTAGTTTCAAAGGCAATCGCCCATATCAGCCAAAAACATCTAATAAATTTAAAAAGATCTTTAAGGAACAAAATATAATCTTGGCACCCACTAATGGACACTCAATTTTAAAATTGCTAAATTCGAAAACAAAAGATGAAATCCCATCAGTTAACAGATCCGGAATATACCAAATAAGTTGTAAGAATTGTGAAAAATGCTACATAGGTCAAACTAAAATCTAAAAGCCAGAGTCAAAGAGCACTTTAGAAACATCAGATTGAAACAAGAAGATAAGTCAGCAGTAGCATTTCATTTTAGGAATGAAAATCATGACATTGATCCAAATCCAAACTTATTAAAAGGAGTGATAAACCAAAATAAATTGACAACATGGGAGAACATATTCATAAGGAAAAATAAGGATCGCATAATGAACTTTGAAATCTCACCAGTAGATAATTTGACAAAAAAGTTCATAGTTCCATCACCAGAGAGAGAGAGCAGACAACAGATGCTAGTTGGAAAGAGATTGAAAATGGAGGCGATTGCTCTGAAACTAGTCTCTCAATAATATAAAAAAGTAAGTGACGAGTATCAATAAACCAACTGCAAATAGTTTTTGTGATTAATTTTGACGTCACTGTTACTAAATTCCTCCAAACACATATAACATGAGAGAAGGTTATTTCCAGCAAGATGGAGCAACGTGCCATACATCTACTGACACCATGGAACTTGTAACCAGTTTCTTTGATAATCATATAATTTCAAAAGGTCTGTGGTCCCCCAGATCCCCTGACCTAACCTCACTGGAGCTTTTCTTGTGGGGGTATCTAAAAAAAAAGAGTGCACAAGAATAGACCAAGGACAATTGATGTTCTCAAGGAATTCATTCGAACCGAAATAAGTAAAATTGGCGAGGATACTCTCTGTAAAACTTCAGAGAATATGGTGAGATGAGTGCAAACTTGTATAGATGCTGGTGGAGGACACTTCCAACATTTTCTCTTGAGATGGAAATAGTGTATTGTAATGTCCCAATGGTGTATTATATTCTCCCGCTAGGCTTAAGACGGGGGTGCAAATTGAGTCCTATACTATTCAATTTATTTATAGATGACATAATAGAGAGGGTTAAGGAAAGCAATGCCCATTGCCCAATAATAATGAACAAAGAGATCCCTGGTTTATTGTACACGGATGATTTAACGGTAGGAGCAATTTCTGTAACAGGTCTACAAAAATCAATTGAGGCATTTCATAGGTTTTGCGCTGACTGGGGAGTAAGAATAAACAGCAATAAATAAAAAATAATGGTATTTAAAAATGATCGATACTTAGGAAAGGAGAGGAATGGTTCATAGGAGACCAAAAGGTAGAAGTGGTAAACGAGTATGACTATTTAGGTGTAAGGATGTGTAGCAGTGGAGGATGGTGCGCACAAGCCAGAAAAGTGATAGCTAACAGCAGGGCGGCAATGTCAGGGGTAAGAATATGTAAACATAAACTGGAGATGTCAGTTAGATGTTAGAAAGAATGTATGAAGTGGTCGTTGAATCCAGAACAATGTATGCAGTGGAGGTATGGGGCACATCAGAGATAGGTACACAATTAGACCAGGGCTGCCAAAATCAGCACCAACAGAAGTGGCATTACTAGAGTTGGGTAATACAAAAAGGGAGGGAATAATAATAGAATAATGAAATTCTGGTGTAAGTGTATTAAAGGGCAGAAAGGGGAATTATTGAATCTGTGCATGAAGCAACAGAGAAGCATTAAAAATACAAATAGTTGGTGGTCGGAATTGGAAAGAATGGTATTGAAGATAGGTATGGGAGATTTATGGAGAACAGAGGAGACAAATTATAGTGCATTTTGGAAGGAAGTGAGAAACAGAGTACAAGACATAGATAGGCAGGAGATATGGGAAAGTATAGAATAAAGAAATCTTTGAAATTTTTTAAACAATTAAAGACAGAATGGGGTAGGGAAAAATATATAGATGAATGTGACAAAACCGGAAGAGAAGGCATAGCATGGATGACAGTACGAATATTATACTTAAAAGGGTTGAGAAGTAATGAGGCAGGGATATGTGAATTTTGTGGAGATGAAGAGAGCACTGTTCATTACGTGGTAGAATATAAGGAGTTAACAAATTACAGGAGAAAAATATGGGATAAGAAATGGGAGAGTGTGAGCAAAGAGGTAGTGACGTTACGCATGTTAATGGGGATGGGTGAAAAGAAAAATAGATGTATAGGAGAATTCTTATATAAGTTAAGAGAAAAGTGGATTAGGACAAAAGAATCGAAGGTCAAGAAGAAATGACACCAAGCTGCTGAGGAAAACCAAAGGCCAGGGGACCTGAGTCAGCGAGTAAATCTTAGGTCAGCAATTTCATGTATTTGTATAGGAGGTATAATACAGCATGTTCCATGTTAAATTTTATTGTACTGAATTTGTAATGGATACTGTACAAATAAATAAATATCAAATATTCTCCCAAAGTGTGTCCTATTATTGGTTAAAAATTATGGCCTATTGAAATGGTTCAGGTTTATACGGATCGCACTGTAGTTCATTATTGTATGTTTCTACACATTTACTGCTAGTGGCTAGAGGTCTCTATTGGTGCAATCAAATATTAAATCTCCACACTATGCATTTAGTTTCAGCACAGCAAAGTGGCGACCATGATCATGGCAGGTAAACACAAAGATAAACTCTGCGCTATCATGATACTGTATACCAAATATTGTCATAAATTCAAATGAAGGTATGTCGAGGGTAAAATATGAAATACATAAAATCTGCCTGCAAAGTCATAAAAATATCTCCTTTGCTGTAAAGTTGCTCCAGTAAATTTTATGGGCAAACCGTTAAAGTTGGCAAGCAAGCATAAATCTGATTGTGCCTCAGCCTCTTGTGAGATTCGGTAATAGTTGCAGAATATTTGAAAGATGAATGTAAGATTTAGTGAGTGTTATCAGACACCCCAAAGAACAATGGAGGTACTAAGCAACAGCACATAGTGCATTCATTTCATCAGTCTATACATACAAGTATATCGCAGATGATTTGAGGTAATTTAATATGATCTTGCTAAAAGTTGAACATCTGACATATTCTGAGACTATTATCGAAAACTGTAAACTGATAACGGGAGACCTTTAGTGTAGTATACAAAGACGTCATTCATTAATTGTACTATCACAAAAGTGATTATACTAAATTGTTAATCTGATCACCAATTACATTAAAAAGAGCAATTACTGTTTTCCAAACGTCAAGTTGCTGCCTTGTCCTTTGGAAGCCATGAAATCTCTTTTACTCATTGACGGTGAGCGACTAACTAATGAAATGAATCTGCGACTGCATTCATCTGAATTCTTTATAATTTATGTTTTCAAAAAGTTCATGGAGATACTACAGCAATTAGCGTTTTGAGATTGGTCCCCAAAATATATCTTTTAAAAACCATTCATTTCTCTTACTGTTCAAAATCTCCAGTAAGAACTTAAACAACTAGTGTTTCTGCTTTATACATTTTCCCCCATATTTCATTCTTTCTCAACTTTTTTTATTTGATTATCACGTTTTTGACTGGATATGTGGGAGTGGAAATGTGGGATGTGTTGATAATCCAGACAAAAAAAATTTGTCTTTTAGAATAATAATGATTTATGTTACTCCAGTCCCTTGATAACGAAGGCACATTCTTTTTTTTTTTTAAATAGAAAACTGTTTTCAAAATTTTAGTGACTATAATTTAGGTTACTTTCTTAGCACTTTACTATTTCATTATAATTTGATTAAATGACTATAATCCAATGATGCTTTATAAAATCATCACATGTTTATAAATATAGGACAAATGCAACAGCATTCTGGTACTATGTGCCACACATATTATGTACTTAAACTAATGTATTACTGCCCTCTCTGTTTGAAACATTACAAAACATAACACAGAAGATGTAAGCCACATGTCCTGAATCTTGTCTGCAAGCAGATTTGGTGTGGCAATAATGGTGTTTATATACTAGTCTTATTACCAGTAAATTACATAAAAATCATTTTCTGGTAAGCTTACAATGTAAAGGAATCCTTTGGAATATTTAATGTTAAGAAAAAAGCATAAGCAATAGAGATACAAAACTCTCAAAGCAATCTAATAATTACATAAACTCAAGGGAGTTTTTGATGTTACTGCTTAGTAATTGATGACATTTTCGTATCTCATTGGCGCACTAGTCCATGGATTCAGTTGCGAGAACTGGTTATGTGAATATGCAAAGTGTTGATGGAAGTCGTTATAGTTATAATAGTTGCACATTCCTGAGTATTGGTTGATTGCAGGAAGCTGGTTTGGATGATACTGCAGAGATGTATCTACAGAAGGAGGCATGTGATTTGTTGATCCCATGTAGTAATTGTATTCGGCAGCAGAAGGAGTAGCACTAGCAGTTACAGCTGTATTAGAGTTGTTAGTACTAACCTGAGAGTTTGCAACCTGCTGCATTTCTAACTGTTGATTAGTATTGAAAAAGCCCTCGTGGGAGTATCGACCAATTTCTGTCGAGCCAAATGCTGTCTCAAATGCTGGCAAAGGGCAGTTGTTGCTCTCTGTTTCATTCGAACCTTTAGAATTTTCACTAGAGTTAGGAACCATGGATGTGCTTGTTTGGGATTTGGAAAATGGCGAACTTTTAATCCTTTCGCTCTGAGGTGTCTGCTGGTCGCTACTATCACTTTTGATTTTGGAAGATGTTACACTTGTTGTAGGAATGGTAATGTTATTAGATGCTGCAGCAGACATAAGTTCTAGCATCTGTATTGGCTCCTCTCTCTGCAAGTAGAAAATAATATTGAATATCAGCATCTAATTGAATATTTCTCCTACCATGACATAGTTTTACAACATAGCTTTTAAATCTAATGTTTGTATATAATGTAGAAGTCAAAAGTCCAGTTTACAACCATAGTCAATGATGCTGCATTGAAGCATAAAGAAAAACTGCAACAAAAAGGAACATTTTAGATTTTTAAGGATCATAACATAACTTTGCAATGATTCTTAATTTGATTGTCTAATTTTTTCACCAGATGATTTACCTGATACTGCATGGTTACCTTTCCAGAACTTAACAACACATTAATTCCATTTACCTTCCATCATTCTTTATGAAAACATTGTAAGACAATCTACAACTTTTCTTTGGTGAATCCTCCCTTTATAATTGTAACTTTGTACAGTTTGGCAATTCCAAAATTATGCAAATTGATGTGAAACGTCAGCTGTGGAGCTTCTACCCAGCAATCTTCCAAATTAAAGAAAAGCTGAATACAGTCTGATTTTTAAAAGAAGATACGTGAAGATACGTGAAGGTCATCTATTTCTGCATGTGGAGAGCTGCAATGATGCCAAGAATGGCATTGTTGACTCAATCGAAAATATTAGCCTATGTACGGCTAGTATGAAGAAATGATTAATTTCCATCAATCTCCTCTTCCTGTTCAAAAAGAATTGCCTAAGAGAATCGACAAATTCTGTAGACTGGCTGTGCAATGTAACACCCGACCATTAAGATGATCTTTGTCTTGGGCCACTAATGCTACTGCCACTAAGTCTTGCTTCCATAACAACATATTTTAATAGTGTTTTAGCAAAATAGGCTAACAACACACAATCAACTGAACACTGAAGCAAACTCTGTTTTCTGCACACAACTAGTGATAACTGACCTGAGGAATAGGTGATTAACCATTGTTACCAATGTGGCGACCTTTGATTACATTTCCTTAGCAATGGCCTTCCCCTCCTACCCTCCACGTCCCTTGCTTGACAGCTCTCATGTATCTTCTTTTAAAAATCAGACTGTTGTCTATACCCTTTGACAGTAGAAGACTTACTGTCAAAATGTTTGGATCATTGTTTTAGATAATTACAGTACATGAAATTTGAAATCTTTTGGCCCTATAGTTATGAGGGCCTTTTTTTTTTTTCAACCTTCGATAGGCTATAAATAAAAGATAAGTTCATAGAAAACAATTATTTTATTACCAAAAGTTTTATTCATTTATGGTTACAATTCAACATAATCACCGAAACAATTGGAACATTTATCGTACCTGTGGACAAGCTTTGCAATACCCTCTACAAAAAATTTTGTTGCCAATGATTTCAAAAGAGCATTGACATTGTTTTGAAGATGTATCCATTGTTGTGATTATCGTTTTGTTTCCGTTGTGTCGCATTGGATCCAAGTTTCATCTCCGGTAACAATTCATTTCAAAAAGTTCTCTCCTTCAAGAGAGAAGGATGCGCTTTTGTTTTCATTTTCGTCTACGCACAGCTAAAAAAATGACGGGTGAACAAAATTGTAAACAAAAGCTGTGAGACAAATTTCTCATCGATGGAGAAAGAATTGTTAATTGCACTAGTGACGAGGTGTAAGGGTATCGTGGAAAATAAGAGGAAGGATGCAATGAATGTAAAAGAGAAAGATGTCACATGCACCTGCCTGCCGTGGTAGGGGTCCCGGGCTCGATTCCCAGAGGTGGGGATAGGGATTTTTCTCCGTCCAAGATAATTCCTTATCTTCTCCAGAGTCTGGAAGTATGAATGACAGTGCGAATGTGTGCATGATGTAATGATTAAAAACCAACCGAACAAGAGTTAACACTTTCGATATGTTCCAAAGGAGAACGGCCGCCGATATGACCATTGCAGTTAAAGGAGGGGTATAAATGGGGGGGGGGGGGGAGATGGCATTTGGGAAAATATTGGTAACGAATTTAATTCAAATGCATGTGTCACTACTACAAGCACCAAACAACTTTGTCAGTATTACATAAATTTAAAACGAGATGCGAAGGACAAGTGACTTAAATGTTTCAAGATGGGAGATGGACAATGTATTATCCACATAATTTAGTGAATTATAAAATTGCAAAGTCATATATACTTGAGACAAAGACGAGATTGGCATATTCCTTTCGATGTGTGTTGTAACTCAATATTACGTAAATTTAAAATGAGGAGCGAAGAAGGACAAGTGACTTTAATGTTTCAAGACGGGAGGTGGACGGTGTATTATCCACATAGTTCAGTGAATTATAAAATCACAAACTTATTAATACTTGAAGCATAAACGAGATCGACATATTCCTTTCGATGCATGTTCTAACCTCTCTGTACTTCCACAGTAACCATCATAGCAACTTGTTTCGACAGTCTAATGTTTTTAATGTTTTTAGCTCCTCAAAATCATTTCTCCTCAAAGGCCGTAATCTATTACGAATGGCATTTAGACGGTCTTATATATAGCAAATCGACATCAACAGCTGTGTTCATGCCCGCCATCTTGATTATTTACAATTGTTAAGGACTTAATAGAAATTTGGCTTGTTAGTTTAACAAGAGATTTAACATGAGTGTTACGCTAACACTTTTTGGTGAAATGCAATTTTTGTTTTAACTATTGCTAAACTCGTGTTAAGTCTTAATATCTGTTGGTGAAATCGACATAAGTGTACAAAACTGTTGGTAATAAAATAATTTTTTTCCATGAACTTGTCTTTTATTTATAGCCTATCAGAGGTTGAAAAAAAAACGGCCCTCGTAGCTAATCCCATAAAAACAATATAATTTTAACATAATTCAGAAGCTCCTAAGGGAAGATTAGCAGTCTTACCCTGTGAATATTGAATCTTCTAAAAACATTACCTTAACCAACCTTTGCTTCATTCCTGTTATCACTTTCTGGAGGATATCTATAAAGCATTGGAGCAGTAGAGGATCAAAACTATAGTGTTTGTAGCAAATGAGAAAGGAGACATCTGAGAATATGAACATTGTTTTCCAAATCAATATCAAAAGACTTAATTGTTATTCCTTATACTTTCTATTAAACTATCTTACATTTTACTTGTGGTTTACCTTTTTCATTTCAACATTTTGTGCTTGGTTGGCCATGCTGTTCACTGAAGGATGGTCAAACATGAAGTTCTGCTCCTGAAGTCGGGCACTATTATTATGAGATAGCATTTGTCGGTTCATCATCTGTTGACTGCCAGCTGCCATGTTCATTTGCTGGTGATGCATGTTGTTGGCATAATGATGAGTGGCACCATTCATAATTTGCTGCTTCATGTTGTAAGCTGTTTGGAAAAATACATTCTTTGTAATATACTTTCATCATGGAAATAGTAAACTAAAAATCTTGATGTGATGCATTCATAGTTATTTTCTCTAATCACTCCTACCAACTATCCTTACAAAAAGTTATGCTACTACCTACTTCACATTAAGTTAGATAAATCTTCATGGCAGATTTAATTTTATGCACAAGAAGGATGTACAAGGGTTGGATAAAGAGTAAGGAGAACTATTTTTTTTCTCTGAAGTGCTCGCTCGCTCGTGCTGGCTGGCTGTATACAGCCAGAAGGTTTTTGCTGCGTGCCCACCCATTAAGGGTTTTACCGCAGGTAGGATTATTATTGAAAGATGTAGGATGAAGGTGATGTAGGTTTTTGATTGGGAGTTAATTTTGAGGTTACCAAAGTACCTTCGGATTGAAAGAGAGGATGCAGTACTTAGCACCCATTTTGTTTTAATTTAAATATTTTGTAATTTAGTTGGGGAGAAATTTAGATGCCAAACAGCTTGGAAGAATTATGAGGAGCTCAGCTTTAGCTGCTGATAGGTTTAGCTCCTGTGTTATCTAGGGTGCCCACAAGCCATACGGGGGACCCGATGCAGTCTAGATCGGCGTCTAGTGGGGTCATAATTTCCCAGTGATCTGACAAGGGCGCTTCTGTGAGATGGTAAACTTGCGTATAATTTTGAAGCCCGGCGCCTAATTTCATCCTCCACGTATGGAAGACCCGATGCTTCGTGGAGCAACCTGGTAGGGAAATAACGTCCCACAGAATAAATAGACTGCAGTCCTTTATTCTGTGCACGTTGAAGCCATGCTAAACAGCTGTCTGCTGCCATGCCCCAGATCTCGCAGGAATATAGCATCACCGGGATTACCAGCGCTCGGAAGAGGTACAACTTCATGCGGACTGGCATCGAGGTAGACCCCAGCATTGGGTACAGGGAAGCAATTGCTCCCTGTACCTTTGCCGAAAGGTCCCTGATGTGCCGGCGAAAAGTTAAACCTCTATCCAAGTTGACTCCAAGGTACTGGACAGAGTTAGACCACTATATCCTTCGACCTCGGTAGCTGAAGTTGGGGCAGTCTGCGGGGGTGTGGCGCTTTGTAAAAAGTATGGCGTGGCTTTTGTCCGGATTTACGGACATCCGCCAACGCCGGCACCACTGTTGTGTTAGGCGGAGATGTCTTTGAATGGGGTTGAAGGCTCTGAGAATGTGTTTGTCCTTGCAGAACAGAAACACGTCGTCAGCGTATTGTGCCATTTCGACTCATGGTTCTGTGGGGAAATCTGCCATAAAGACGTTGAAGAGGGTGGGGGATAGCACAGAGCCTTCGGGGACTCCGCCTCTCACTGGCCTTAGTGTTGATGTTTTCCCCGCGACTGACACTTTAAAAGTGCGATGTCGCAAGAAGCTGTGTAGAATGTTGATCACTTGAGTTGGGAGCCCCAGATGGATCATTTTGTGTAGGAGTCCGGCATGCCATGTCGTAGAGAAGGCCTTCTCGACATCCAACGAAACTGCGGCCGTGAAGGCGCCTTCCTGGAAGCCCAGGGCGGCGGTCTCCACCACACACAGCAACTGCTGAACTGTCGAGTGCCCAGGACGAAAACCAAATTGGTGGTCAGGAATGGCTTGAATGTCTACCAATATTGGGGACAAGCGAGCAAGAATTAGCCTTTCGAGAACTTTCGAAAGGGTGGAGAGGAGGCTAATGGACCTGTAGCTGGATGGGTGTACCGGATTCTTCCCAGGTTACAATATGCAAATCACCCGGGCCTCTCTCCACTCTGAAGTGCCTTTATTGATAGGGGTACTTATAGTTTCACATCTTCAATATAATCATCCCCATTATTTATGACCTTTTGCCAAATGTTAGGAAGGCATTGTATACCATCTGTGTATCTATTTTTGTTGATGTCTCGTAGAGACCGGCCTAATGCCTGGATAATTTCATCTCTTGTGTTGTACTGGATCCCTAGCAGTGGTTCTTTCATTTTGGAAAAGAGATCATTACAAGTACGTATATCGGGTGAGTACTGTGGATGATCTATAATCTCCCGTTGCCAGCATCGCAAGAGGTCCTGGACAGCAGTAGTGATGTGGCATAGTCTTGAAGAATGATGGGGTGCTGCTTCATGAAATGTGGTCGCTTTTGCCTGAGTGCTGGATGAAGGTGATGCTGCAGGAACATCCAGTAGTAGGCAGCATCTACTGTAACTCTGGGTAGAGTGTGATGCAGTATTACACCATCATTGTCGTAAGCCACAATGAACATCACTTTCACAGCACTTTATGTAGCATGCACTATCTGTGGATGAGAACTGGGATGCCTCCATTTATTGGAATGTCAACAAACACGGCATTCATCTTGCAGAGACCTCGTGAAAGCCCAAAACATTACTTAAAAATTACCTGCACATTATTTTGATATGTTTAAAGTCTCTGCTATCTCAATTTTAATGTGCGGTCTTCCAGTACCAAACGGTGAATTTTTTCAATGATCTCTGGAGTTGTGACTTCCACAGGATGTCCAGAGCGAGGCTCATCACTAGTGCTCGTACGTCCAATTTTAAACTCTACAACCCACCTTTTAATCATTGTATATGAAGAGACAGAGTCTTTCAATGTACTGTCTATTTCCTCCTTGATTTCTTTAAGTGTTAAGGCTTTCAAATAGAAGTATTTAATCACTGCTTGTTTTCCGAATCCTCCATTTTCGTGAAATCTCTACACTTGTTGTGTTCAAAATACTATAATTCAAAAACTAAACAAGCTATTGACCTGTAACTTTATATACAAGCTAGTCTAGAGTTAAGCTATATGATACTATCTGCCAAACTGGTGCATATCTATGTGAGGCCAAGGACTTGTCAGCCTACTCTCGTATGTGTGTCATAACATAAATTACTATATTGGACTGGCTATCAGACTTGACCTGCGGTCTCCTCTAACATATTCAATATTGAATTGTAATTTGATACATTATGATATTGATATCATAAATAACTATTATCTACTACAGCATAAAAATAATGCAGACTGTTCATCAATTATAAGGGAAAACTGGGCTATTAAGGAAGTGCACTTAAGGAATATTTTTCACTACCTTCATTAACCCATATTATCTTTTATCTCACATGAACACCCCATAACAATAAATACTTTTTATTCCTACCTTGCATTTGTGCCTCAGAAGGGTACTGGGGGGTCCATGGTTCTATTTTTATTTCCTCATTAGATCTCATCATGTACGAGTTGTTAGGTTGAGATGCCTGGAACACATTAGATTAACATTAGTGAAGCATATTTCTAATCCAAAAATCTGAATGGGTTGCATTTTCTCTACTCTTATAGACACTATCTACTTCATCTTAATCGAGATAAATGTTTACAGAAATTCTTGCTGATTTTCTTGTAGGTACAAGGGAAATGTGAATACAGTAGATTTTAAACATAGTAAAATCCTTTAAGAAGTTGTCACTATGTAATAGTTTGAAAATCTGTTCTCTTTGTATGGCTGAAAGATGGGAAAAAAAAAATTAAGTTAATCGATGGAAATTAATTGTTCCTTCACACTAGCCATGTATAGGCTAAGGTTTTGGATAGATAGAGTCAAACTGAAAAATTTAATACCATGGCTGGGATTTGAACCACGGATCTCCTGGTTTCCGTCCAAATGCTCTTACCCATTGAGGTATCATGGCCATCATGACATTAAATTCTCCAACAGACTCATATATTTTCCCGATAAACCACTAGGGGCTCTCGTATCCGAGATACACCATTTGTGGCGACTTACTATTGTAGGTACTTGAGTCCCAGTTCATCATTAAACTGTTATTATTTAAGTTAATTGATGGAAATTAATTGTTCCTTGACACTAGCCCTGTATAGGCTATGGTTTTGAATTTTTCAGTTTGACTCCATCTATCCAAAAAATATTTGTACTTTACTGCATTTCTTGTGTTGTAAGATTTTGTCTCTTATGATTTACCAGTTATGAAAAAGTCATCCAAAATGAAGAGAACTTGAAAGAAACACTTTCTAAAATTCAAAATATACATTTCATTTGTTAGACATATGGTATATATTTTGATGACAATAATATTAAGAATCAGCCTAAAAGATAAAGTGAAGAATGAAGTGCTGTGAAGAAAAAGCGGCCTAAAGGATGTAGCCACCAGAGCGAAGAGGATCAAATGACAATGCGTCAAGACAGATGGGCATATGCCATAACAGTATTGGATGAGTGACAAGGAAGGAGAAGCAGAGGACGTCTGAGACTACAAGTTCAAGGATGGGCTAGATGCAAAGTGGATTAAGACGGCAAAGACAGACATCAATGGAAGCAAGTGGTAGCAGTTCTAAAATGAAAGTGATAGACAAAGAACTGGTAGATAGAGTCAACATGAAAAATTCAATGCCACGGCTGGGATTTGAAAACGGCTCTCCTGGTTTTCGTCCAGTTGCTTTAACCCATTGAGCTACCATGGCCAACTTGCCATCATGACATTAAATTCTCCATTTGACTCATATATTTCCCTGGTAGAGCACTAGGGGCTCTCGCATTCGAGATACACTGTTTGTGGCGACTTACTATCGTAAGTACTTGAGTCCCAGGCTTCATCACTTAACTCTTATTATTTTAGTTAATTGATGGAAATTAATCATTTCTTCACACTAGTTCTTGGTAGAGTCAACATGAAAAATTCAACGGATCTCCTGGTTTCCATCCAGTTACTCTAACCCATTGAGCTACCATAGCCAACTTGCCATCATGAAATTAAATTCTCCATTTGACTCATATATTTCCCCGGTAGACCACTAGGGGCTCTCGCATTCTAGATACACCGTTTGTGGTGACTTACTATCGTAAGTACTTGAGTCCCAGACTTCATCATTTAACTCTTATTATTTTAGTTAATTGACAGAGTCACCAACATGTAGGTGGCACCCAATGAAATGTTCAGTATTTCAGAAAGTGATCTTAAGGTAATTTGTCGAGCCTCTCTCACAATGGCAGCACTAGTGTTGATGTTTTCTTTCGTAAGAGCAGTAACCCGGTTCCACCTTCCTTTGAAATTGATTGAATCCCCTCTTTAAACATTTTAAACCACCTTCAAAGCTGTGGTGTGGGGAAGAACAGACTCTCCATAGGCCTCCTGTAACATTGTATAGGCCTCAACTGAAAATTTCTTGAGACGAAAGCAGAATTTCAAAGCCGCTCCTCGCATGTTATCTCTATTGCAGCGGTAGACGATACTGAACATGTCTGAACTTGCCTAGTTCTCACAGGTGGGAAATGAAACTACTTCCAACAATGAAACTACTACGGCATGTTTGTTTCTCATTAAGCTAACAGAATATAATACAATTAATTTTAGTGCGAAAAATTATGACTGTAAAAAAATTATGATCATTCTTTATTGAACAACCCTCGTATCTCATTGCATGAAATCTCCTAGTGGTTTACCAGGAAAATACAAAGTCATTTGGCAAATTTATTGTCATGCTGGCATGTTACGTGGTATGCCAATGGTTAAGAGGAACCAGACTGAGACCAGAAGATATTGGTTATGGCATTGAATTTTTAAGTTCAGCTCTACTTTTCAAAACACATGATTAGAAAAAAATTCCATCAATTTGTTCTATAATTAAATTTTTGAGGTTAAGTTTGGCATTGAGGGTTCATAAGGCTGTCATCACACCTGGCTATCCAATTAATGCCAAGAAAAAATTATTTTTGTTGGACTCAAGTTAAATTTACCTGCGCATATTGTAACCATTCTTGGCTTTCAATGTCAGGTATGGTATAATCTTCACCTCCGCCCACATTCATGTGACTGTTGAGTTGATGGAATGGCACTGAGTCGAGATCCAGATATGAATGAGGTCCGTAAGGAGGTACCATGCTATGCTCCACTTGCTCTCTCATAGCCTTCTTGGTTTCTTCAATATTTCTTTGCTGTTCTGCTATAATCTGCAACATGAATAATAAAATTAGATTTCATCTCACAAACTTACATTACAACGAATGAGAAAAATAATTTGAATCTTAAAGCAATGCAGTATGTTATTTTTGGCATTTTTATTAAATCCAATCAATTTATTCACCATATTTCCAATACAAAAGTATAAGCTTTACCAAAAAGAATACAACAGTATAAAGTACTAATTTCAATAAAGCAAACATGGTTTAATGATATCAAAATGTAATACAAATTTGTAAGAATTAATTTGAACAACTTACTGGTATTCATTCACAGATTATGGCTTTTAATAACGTTGCTAACACTGCAAATGGATTGGTCCTATACAATTTAGATAACAACGCTTGATTTATGTAAATCAAGAATAGGGTTAACGTTCCCTTTAACAGTGAAACCTAATATATACAAATATAACAATTTGTAACTTAGAACTTCACTTATCTTATAAGAAATGATGATAATTCTTATAAATTCTCCAGGATCGCAATTTTATGTAAACTTTTACACATCTTCAGCCAGAAACAAAACTGTTGCCATCATTACTAAACACTAGATGTTAATATGTTCTTGTTACTACTACCAAAATCTGAAAATAAAACAAATTTAAAAACAGAATTGACTGCCGGTATTTCAAAATTCATTACCGATGTTTATTTTTTAAAATAAATGTATTTTCCCAAACCATTAAATCTATCGGAACATTTAATTGCTTTAATAATTTAACTTCTGGATTTATTTCATGGTTAAATGACCAAAAATAATATGCTTTGGCCGATTTATCAGTTTGTTTATACTTAATGTTACGAAAATGTTCTTTCATTCTGGTTTCTAAATTATGTTTTGTCTTTCCAGTATAAACTTTATCACAATCAAAACAATTAAACTGATAAATACCAGAATTTTTATTATTAGGAATTTTATCTTTTTAGAGAAATGCAGTACATTTTTAATACTGTATTTATTTTGAGGAATTAAAGTTATACCAAACTGTTTAAAAATTTTTAAAAATGTTTATTAACCCAAGGATGGTAAGTAAATTTTTTAAAATTATAATCATCTTTTATTTTTCTAAGGGTAGAAGTATCATTAACAGTTTTTTGATATTTGAATTTTTCAATTTTTTAATGTATAAAGTCTTTATTAAAACCGTTAATTAAAGCAGTATTAATATGTTTATAATCTTTATTCAATTCCTCTTAATTCATTGGTATATTTATTAATCTATAAATCAAACTATTAAAACAGCAAATTTATGTAAAAAAGGGTTAAAACTTTTATTTTTTTATGTAATTATCGATATGAATATGGATATTTAATGGATATTTTGGAAATGACTTATGCCACAAATAAAAGTAAAGTTATCGAGATTTAACTGTATTGGAACACCACAGTGAAGCGAAATAATTATTAATTATTATTATTATTATTATTATTATTATTATTATTATTATTATTATTATTATTATTATTATTATTATTATTATTATTATTATTATTATTATTATTATTATTATTATTATTATTATTATTATTATTATTATTATTATTATTATTATTATTATTATTATTATTATTATTATTATTATTATTATTATTATTATTATTATTATTATTATTATTATTATTATTATTATTATTATTATTATTATTATTATTATTATTATTATTATTATTATTATTATTAATTATTAATTTTTAGTCATCTAAAAATTAATAAAAGTAAACTTGTTGTACAAAAACTTCACAGTATTTTACCTATCATAAAGTATGTTGCATGTAGGGTATGTTAATTAAAATAATGAGCCATATTTGAGAAATTGAAACATAGATTTTCCACGTAATGAGTAATTTGGGATGGGGGAATGTTTTGTCAATCTTCGTGTCGTATCCATAGAGATGTCGAATTTAATTCTCAACTTTGGTACTTCCACACACATGTCTATGCTCCACACAAAGAGCAGGTGAATTCGATACCAAAATTACACTGAAAATATACATTTTAGGTCCCTTGTATAAAAAATGTATTTTAAAGAGAAGGTATTGTGACTGCGTGGGTTATGTAGAATCAAAAGTCTGGTTTGTAGAAATTTAGAACACTATTGTAGTAAAAAGAAGTGAAATTGACAATCAGCTGTCTTCAAGGTCGACTCGGTGCTCCGCCGCACATAAATGAAAGAAATCACTGCGGTATACTTCAAATGTTCAATCACAATAACCATCACCAATTCCCATCACACAACTAACGCTCTATTTTTTTTGGGGGGGGGGGGGAGGAAATAAAGGTAATAGGAAAAACATCAAGGTATATTGGGTATGTGGGTAGGAAGAAGGATGGGGCATGGAAGGGATATTGTTCTGAGGTGATACTATTTTTTGGGACTTTGTGGTGCTACATCAAGGTATATTGGGTATGTGGGTAGGAAGAAGGATGGGGCATGGAAGGGATATTGTTCTGAGGTGATACTATTTTTTGGGACTTTGTGGTGCTACATCAAGGTATATTGGGTATGTGGGTAGGAAGAAGGATGGGGCATGGAAGGGATATTGTTCTGAGGTGATACTATTTTTTGGGACTTTGTGGTGCTACATCAAGGTATATTGGGTATGTGGGTAGGAAGAAGGATGGGGCATGGAAGGGATATTGTTCTGAGGTGATACTATTTTTTGGGACTTTGTGGTGCTACATCAAGGTATATTGGGTATGTGGGTAGGAAGAAGGATGGGGCATGGAAGGGATATTGTTCTGAGGTGATACTATTTTTTGGGACTTTGTGGTGCTACATCAAGGTATATTGGGTATGTGGGTAGGAAGAAGGATGGGGCATGGAAGGGATATTGTTCTGAGGTGATACTATTTTTTGGGACTTTGTGGTGCTACATCAAGGTATATTGGGTATGTGGGTAAGAAGGATGGGGCATGGAAGGGATATTGTTCTGAGGTGATACTATTTTTTGGGACTTTGTGGTGCTACATCAAGGTATATTGGGTATGTGGGTAGGAAGGATGGGGCATGGAAGGGATATTGTTCTGAGGTGATACTATTTTTTGGGACTTTGTGGTGCTACATCAAGGTATATTGGCTATGTGGGTAAGAAGGATGGGGCATGGAAGGGATATTGTTCTGAGGTGATACTATTTTTTGGGACTTTGTGGTGCTACATCAAGGTATGTTATCAGAAATGAAGTTCTGATGAACTCGGAGAGCTCCCTCGAGCTTCGACGGCGTGAACCGGCGAGTGCTGTTAATATATCCAACAATCTTCTGCAGTTTAGCCTTGCAGTAATCAAGCGCGTCTGAAGTGTTGGCAATCTCCTGGATACTGCTCAGTGAAGCCTGGGCGGCCTCCTTCACCTCGTCCAAAGTACGAAGAAGGGCTGCCTGCCGTGTACCACCCGCGCAGTCAGCTCCCTGAATGCTGTCTACATATCTTGAAGAGTAGTGCTGAAGGTCTGGAGCAGTTCTGTGGCTGTCTCTGTGCTGACGTGTGAGGCTTGAAGTGCGGTGTTGACGTTCCGTTCTAACACTTTGCGGGGCATTTTATACTCCAGCCATTGTTTCTAGAAAACCGCAGATTTTTTTATAACATTCGCGGCGGCAAGAGAGAAATAGTAAATTCCGGAGCCCCTCTCTGTCTCTTTCTTTCTCTTGGCAGGCGTCCAGCTCTTCTGCCCACGCGCCCGGCTTCCGCTTGTCGCGGCACCACAACGATGCCATCGGTGATAGTATAAAGGTGTATATATGCAAGCTTGACTCTCACCACGACGGTCCAGGTGACCGCTCCGGCTTCCCCCGCCATCTTATTCTACCAGTGTTCCATCTTCATCTCATGTATCATCAGCGTCATCGCCTGTGGTGCCGTATATAGTACAAGCGAGCGTTAAACACTACACATTTGATTTACGAGGTGCGTTCAAGTTATAACACCTGCTTTTTCAGGACCGGGACCAGATAGGAACTTCTGTTTTTTTTAAATACACGAGGACTCTGTGAATCCGTGACAGAGATGGCAGCACTGTACAGTGCATAAAACTCTAGTGACAGCGACGAGAGTTGGACTGTTTTTGATACTTAAAATGGCGACGTTTTCATTGTAAGAACAGCGTGTAATCATAACCGTAGTGGAGGGGGAACGCGGATGTAAGCTGTCCCCCCACTATTTTTCGGAGGGTGACGCAGTCCCCTTATTAATAATATTACGTATACTTCTTTAAATCCTTACCTTTCTTAATTTAACATTGAAAATACTGACCAAATACAAAATATATGCATTCAAATAATATGACTGTTAACGGACCTCCAGTACATATGTGGAACCCAGAGGATTACATAAAAGAATGGATAAAAAGTCGTACACATGCTGAGGACAACCAAAGCAGGAAGGCGAATCTACAAGTGCAGAATTCTGATAAAATTTTTTTAGCTGTACATCCCCCCACTATTTTTGTTAGGAACACTGCCCTGCGTGTAATCATTCATTTTCTCCATTTTCGTGGTATGACATTTATTGGAATTCATCGCCAGTTGAGTGAGGTATGTGGTGATGGTACCATGGATGATCAACCTGGTGATCATCCGTCAGCATTCGTTGCACCCACCTAGAATACACTTTTCGCATTTCCAGATCTTCATGCAGGATTGTGTACACAGATCCCACGGGAATGCCAATGTTGAAGGTGATGTCTGCAACTGTCTTGGTTTGTTGTCACACAATGTTCTGTCTTCATTGAACTGTCACACCCAGGAACGTACATTAGACACATCCATGGTACCATCACCACATGTCTCACTTAACTGTCTTGGTTTGTTGTCACAAGATGTTCTGTCTTCATTGAACTGTCACACTCAGGAACGCACATTAGATACATCCATGGTACCATCACCACATGCCTCACTTAACTGTCTTGGTTTGTTGTCACACGATGTTCTGTCTTCATTGAACTGTCGTACCCAGGAACGTACATTAGACACATCCATGGTACCATCACCACATGTCTCACTTAACTGTCTTGGTTTGTTGTCACAAGATGTTCTGTCTTCATTGAACTGTCACACTCAGGAACGTACATTAGACACATCCATGGTACCATTACCACATACCTCACTTAACTGTCTTGGTTTGTTGTCACACGATGTTCTGTCTTCATTGAACTGTCACACTCAGGAACGCACATTAGACACATCCATGGTACCATCACCACATGTCTCACTTAACTGTCTTGGTTTGTTGTCACACGATGTTCTGTCTTCATTGAACTGTCGCACCCAGGAACGTACATTAGACACATCCATGGTACCATCACCACATGTCTCACTTAACTGTCTTGGTTTGTTGTCACACGATGTTCTGTCTTCATTGAACTGTCACACTCAGGAACGCACATTAGACACATCCATGGTACCACACCACATGTCTCACTTAACTGTCTTGGTTTGTTGTCACACGATGTTCTGTCTTCATTGAACTGCCACACCCAGGAACGTACATTAGATACATCCATGGTACCATCACCACATACCTCACTCAACTGTCTTGGTTTGTTGTCACACGATGTTCTGTCTTCATTGAACTGTCACACTCAGGAACGTACATTAGATACATCCATGGTAGCATCACCACATGCATCACTTAACTGTCTTGGTTTGTTGTCACACGATGTTCTGTCTTCATTGAATTGTCACACCCAGAAACGTACATTAGATACATCCATGGTAGCATCACCACATGCCTCACTTAACTGTCTTGGTTTGTCACACGTTGTTCTGCCCTCATTGAATTGTCACACCCCGGAACGTACATTAGATACATCCATGGTAGCATCACCACATGCCTCACCTAACTGTCTTGGTTTGTTGTCACACGATGTTCTGTCTTCTTCGAACTGTCACATCCAGGAACGTACATTAGACACATCCATGGTAGCATCACCACATGCCTCACTTAACGGTCTTGGTTTGTTGTCACACGATGTTCTGTCTTCATTGAATTGTCACACCCAGGAACGTACAGTAGATGCATCCATGGTAGCATCACCACATGCCTCACTTAACGGTCTTGGTTTGTTGTCACACGATGTTCTGTCTTCATTGAATTGTCACACCCAGGAACGTACATTAGATACATCCATGGTAGCATCACCACATGCCTCACATAACTGTCTTGGTTTGTTGTCACACGATGTTCTGCCTTCATTGAATTGTTACACCCAGAAACGTACATTAGATACATCCATGGTACCATCACCACATGCCTCACTCAACTGTCTTGGTTTGTTGTCACACGATGTTCTGTCTTCATTGAACTGTCGCACCCAGGAACGTACATTAGATACATCCATGGTACCATCACCACATACCTCACTCAACTGTCTTGGTTTGTTGTCACACGATCTTCTGCCTTCATTGAATTGTCACACCCAGAAACGTACATTAGATACATCCATGGTATCATCACCACATGCCTCACTTAACTGTCTTGGTTTGCTGTCACACGATGTTCTGTCTTCATTGAACTGTCACACCCAGGAACGTACATTAGACACATCCATGGTACCATCACCACATGCCTCACTTAACTGTCTTGGTTTGTTGTCACACGATGTTCTGTCTTCATTGAACTGTCATACCCAGGAACATCCATTAGACACATCCATGGTACCATCACCACATACCTCACTTAACTGTCTTGGTTTGTAGTCACACGATGTTCTGTCTTCATTGAACTGTCGTACCTAGGAACGTACATTAGACACATCCATGATACCATCACCACATACCTCACTTAACTGTCTTGGTTTGTTGTCACACGATGTTCTGTCTTCATTAAACTATCATACCCAGGAACGTACATTAGACACATCCATGGTACCATCACCACATGCCTCACTTAACTGTCTTGGTTTGTTGTCACACGATGTTCTGTCTTCATTAAACTATCATACCCAGGAACGTACATTAGATACATCCATGGTACCATCACCACATACCTCACTTAACTGTCTTGGTTTGTTGTCACACGATGTTCTGTCTTCATTAAACTGTCACACCCAGGAACGTACATTAGACACATCCATGGTATCATTACCACATACCTCACTTAACTGTCTTGGTTTGTTGTCACACGATGTTCTGTCTTCATTAAACTATCATACCCAGGAACGTACATTAGACACATCCATGGTACCATCACCACATGCCTCACTTAACTGTCTTGGTTTGCTGTCACACGATGTTCTGTCTTCATTAAACTATCATACCCAGGAACGTACATTAGACACATCCATGGTATCATTACCACATGCCTCACTTTGCCTTGGTTTGTTGTCACACGATGTTCTGTCTTCATTAAACTATCATACCCAGGAACGTACATTAGACACATCCATGGTATCATTACCACATACCTCACTTAACTGTCTTGGTTTGTTGTCACACGATGTTCTGTCTTCATTAAACTATCATACCCAGGAACGTACATTAGACACATCCATGGTATCATTACCACATGCCTCACTTTGCCTTGGTTTGCTGTCACACGATGTTCTGTCTTCATTAAACTATCATACCCAGGAACGTACATTAGACACATCCATGGTATCATTACCACATGCCTAATTTAACTGGCGATGTATTTCAATAGATGTCGCACCACGAAAATGGAGAAAATGAATGATTGCACGCTGTTCTTGCAATGAAAACGTCGTCATTTTAAGTATCAAAAACAGTCGTAACTCTCGTCACTGCCACTAGAGTTCTATGCACTTTACAGTGCTGCCATCTCTGTCAGGATTTCACAAAGAGTCCACGTGTATTTTAAAATAAACCAAAAATTCCTATCTGATCCCAGTCCTGAAAAAATTAGGGAGTGTTACAACTTGAACGCACCTCAATTATCCGCAAGTGTAAGTGTAAATGCCAAATGGACCTAATGACGCAAAGTAAGTATTTTGACGTTTACAGTATAATTTATAAGACGTAATTTTTACTATCCTTACTGTTTATGGTAAATAGAGCAAGTATTGAATTGTACCCAAAAATTGTATATCGAAAGTTCATGGGAATACGTTCTAAGACTCACCAAATACAAATATATATTTTGAAAACATACCGAGCGGGATGGCTCAAGTGGTTTCGTCTGTGGTTCCGCATTCGGGAGGCCCAGGTTCCATTCCCGTGGCCGAACTACCTGACGCAGGGTTTTTCGGGGGTTTCCCCGGCTCGCCAGGAGAATGCTGGGTACACTTATTACATTCCTCCAATTTTCTGTCCCTCCATTTCATCTCCATTATCATTTCACATCATCTCTCAACTGGTGGTCTCTTTCAGGACAGAAGTGTCGGCGGGTGTCTCGGCGGTGCATGGCAGGATAATATGCTCCGAGTAAAACTTCCTCTGGTAGGAAGGTCTCTAGTCTCCGAACCCGATCTGGTGGAGCTGCTTCCTGACTGCAGTTGGGTGAGCTGTCCTGTCAGGGAGCTTCCAACGTAAAGTTTAGGGACCCTGCCCTCTGTAATGTCTTGGCTGTCATGTCATGCAGGGGCGAGGATATGTACGTGGGCAGCATTTACAAGGTAAAGACCGAACTCCCTCTCAACCAGGGAGTGACCGAGCTGTCCCAGAAGGGCGCCCGGCGCCTCCAAGGCTCTTTTCATTAGGGCAAGACATAGAGACTAACAAGGTCCCCAATCTGGTCCAAAGAACTCAAGACGGATGGAAGTGGATACGTCACTTACGCGCGTCAACCCCGCAGGGAAAACTACCGAGAACCTCGGTGGGGCCATCTGGTGATCTAGCACTCTACACTCTATACATCTGGGACTTCTTAGGCAATCCTCTGTCCCCTCCGGGCGGTCGAAGCCTGACCGGAGGTACCCAATCTCCCATGGGTATCGGGAACACACTGCCACCTTGAGTCCAACCCAATCCGAACAACTCCCATTCATTGAGAAACTCCCATTCCCTCTATTTCCTCTAGTCTCATCCTACCTTCCGGGGGTGCCCCACTTGGGGACATAGGTAAAATAGACCAAGGCTGGTCACAGGGCCGAATACCTTTTGTACCATAATTCAATCCAAGGTCCTTAAGTTCAGAATCTTTCACGGATTCCAAGAAACTCTCCAACCCCAATCTACTCCTTACATTTTGAATGTCTCAAAATGTATCTAAAGATTTCGATTAAAATGAATACGGCAAGATTAGTTCACGACTTGAACATGCCTTTCCTCTACATTCTGCATAACTTTTGCACAACTAGTAACAGATAGACAAAATCTCAAGCAGAAAATATATATAGATAGTCAACATGAAAAATTCAATGCCTTGGCTGGGATTTGAACCACGGATCTGCTGGTTTCCGTCCAGTCGCTCTAACCCATTGAGCTACCATGGTCAACTTGCCGTCATGATATTAAATTCTCCAATTGACTCGTATATTTCCCCGGTGAACCACTAGGGGCTTTCGTATCCAGATACATCGTTTGTGGCGACTTACTACTGTAAGTACTTGAGTCCCAGGCTTCATCATTTAACTCTTACGATAGTGGGTCGCCACAAACGGTGTATCTCGGATGTAAGTACTTGGAGTCCCAGGCTTCATCATTTAACTCTTACGATAGTAAGTCGCCACAAACGGTGTATCTCGGATGTAAGTACTTAGTACTTGGAGTCCCAGGCTTCATCATTTAACTCTTACGATAGTAAGTCGCCACAAACGGTGTATCTCGGATGTAAGTACTTGGAGTCCCAGGCTTCATCATTTAACTCTTACGATAGTAAGTCGCCACAAACGGTGTATCTCGGATGTAAGTACTTGGAGGCCCAGGCTTCATCATTTAACTCTTACGATAGTAAGTCGCCACAAACGGTGTATCTCGGATGTAAGTACTTGGAGGCCCAGGCTTCATCATTTAACTCTTACGATAGTAAGTCACCACAAACGGTGTATCTCGGATGTAAGTACTTGGAGGCCCAGGCTTCATCATTTAACTCTTACGATAGTAAGTCACCACAAACGGTGTATCTCGGATGTAAGTACTTGGAGGCCCAGGCTTCATCATTTAACTCTTACGATAGTAAGTCGCCACAAACGGTGTATCTCGGATGTAAGTACTTGGAGGCCCAGGCTTCATCATTTAACTCTTACGATAGTGAGTCGCCACAAACGGTGTATCTCGGATGTAAGTACTTGGAGTCCCAGCCTTCATCATTTAACTCTTACGATAGTAAGTCGCCACAAACGGTGTATCTCGGATGTAAGTACTTGGAGTCCCAGGCTTCATCATTTAACTCTTACGATAGTAAGTCGCCACAAACGGTGTATCTCGGATGTAAGTACTTGGAGTCCCAGGCTTCATCATTTAACTCTTACGATAGTAAGTCGCCACAAACGGTGTATCTCGGATGTAAGTACTTGGAGTCCCAGGCTTCATCATTTAACTCTTACGATAGTAAGTCGCCACAAACGGTGTATCTCGGATGTAAGTACTTGGAGTCCCAGGCTCCATCATTTAACTCTTACGATGGTAAGTCGCCACAAACGCTGTATCTCGGATGTAAGTACTTGGAGTCCTAGCTTTCATCATTTAACTCTTACCATAGTAGGTCGCCACAAACGGTGTATCTGGGATGTAAGTACTTGGAGTCCCAGCCTTCATCATTTAACTCTTACCATAGTAGGTCGCCACAAACGGTGTATCTGGGATGTAAGTACTTGGAGTCCCAGCTTTCATCATTTAACTCTTACCATAGTAGGTCGCCACAAACGGTGTATCTCGGATGTAAGTACTTGGAGTCCCAGCCTTCATCATTTAACTCTTACGATGGTAAGTCGCCACAAACGGTGTATCTCGGATGTAAGTACTTGGAGTCCCAGGCTTCATCATTTAACTCTTACGATGGTAAGTCGCCACAAACGGTGTATCTCGGATGTAAATACTTGGAGTCCCAGGCTTCATCATTTAACTCTTACGATAGTGGGTCGCCACAAACGGTGTATCTCGGATGTAAATACTTGGAGTCCCAGGCTTCATCATTTAACTCTTACGATAGTAAGTCGCCACAAACGCTGTATCTCGGATGTAAATACTTGGAGTCCCAGGCTTCATCATTTAACTCTTACGATAGTAAGTCGCCACAAACGCTGTATCTCGGATGTAAATACTTGGAGTCCCAGCCCTCATCATTTAACTCTTACGATAGTAAGTCGCCACAAACGGTGTATCTCGGATCTAAGTACTTGGAGTCCCAGCCCTCATCATTTAACTCTTACGATAGTAAGTCGCCACAAACGGTGTATCTCGGATGTAAGTACTTGGAGTCCCAGTCTTCATAATTTAACTCTTAGGATAGTAAGTCGCCACAAACAGTGTATCTCGGATGTAAGTACTTGGAGTCCCAGGCTTCATCATTTAACTCTTACGATAGTAAGTCGCCACAAACGGTGTATCTCGGATGCGAGAGCCCCTATTGGTCTACCGAGGAAATATATGAGTCAAATGGAGAATTTAATGTTATGACGGCAAGTTGGTCATGGTAGCTTAATGGGTTAGAGGAACTGGACGAAAATCAGGAGATCCGTGGTTCCGACTATGGCATTGGATTTTTCATGTTGACCATCAAAAACCTCGGCCTATATACGGCTAGTATGAAGAAATGATTAATTTCCATCAATTAATTAAAATAAGAAAATCCATATCGCATTGAAACACAATTTATTCGAAGTTTGTACGGGGACAGCCGTTTGCTATTGATTTCAGTTTTCAAATACTTAACCTTTAGGTAGTCGCACATGTCTCTGCGACGTAGAAGTTCGATTTTCTCTATCGGCATCACTGACAGTAACGTCACATTTCTATTGCAGGTTCGGGATTGCTAAATAGGTAAAGTATTAATAAATATATAATATAGTGTGAGAAATTTTAAATTAAATTTTGTTTACACTCTTGTTTTATTCATAAATACAATTCGAGGTATCTGTCTAGTTTCGTCAAAGGATGTAGGTGGATTTTCCAAAGTTGTGATTTTCCCAGCTCTTGAAGCATATTTAAATAGTGACATTGTATGCAGGTTGGGGCTTGTTAGTGTGATTGGCTCCTAGCACTATATGCGAAACTGGGTCATCGGAGAAGACGACACAGACGAAGTCCTGTCGGTTGGTCGGTCGGTCGATCCGTCGGTCGAGTAATGATTTGTGCAGCGGTGGCAGCGATCGCGCGCGAAGTTCAGACGAAGCCCGGCCGCGCTGACTACTTGCGCATCCGTCTATCTGTCACTATGGCAACCGTAGCCGTTGCCATAGCAACGTGCAGCTTCACTTGCCCATGCACTCTGCGCGTTACACGCGTTAGGCTTGTCAATAGTTTGGTCAAGCTCGTTGTCTGCCACACAATGCTCCGGGGGGAAAAAAATCTTTAAACGCTTTCGCAGGTGAGCAAATCAGGCAGGGAACTTCATCGTTGCTGCTAATGTTTATTTTTTAATCCACCGAAATATAACTTTGTATATTCTGACAAACACATGGGAACACGTTAGAACGTATATCAAGAGCAATGACGAAAGGAACTACCGCCAAAAATACATCGATAATGGCAAACCTTACATCTACTTGTTGAACTGTACGCTGAAAGGGCAATTCCCTTATTCCCTAAGTCTCAACTTCAAAACCTCACGCATTAGCCTAATTCTTCTACAGAATACACTTACGAAACCTTATTCTTAGATTTTAAACGATATAAACTTTTATATAAATTGTTTTACCACGTATTTCATCGTAGATATCATGGAGGTAGAACACAGAAGGCTTAATCTTTTGACAACAGTTGCTTTGTGATGGTTTTCAAATTACATTCCCTTTGCAGAACGAGGAAAAAGAAAAAAAAGAACAGTGATTTTGCATCAGCAAAACTATAAAGTATTTGGCAATAGGAACTATAAAAATGAACGCCCACCTTTTGGCGTAACTAGTAGCGTGTATGCCTAACATTCAAGATGTCCCTAGTTCAAATCTCCTTCAGTGTAAGTTATCTGGAGAATGCTTTCTACCGGGCTTATCCCTTATCCTGAAAGATGAATGTCTGGTAACTCTAAGCTCTATGTACTCTGTACTCATTAGAACAACATTTCATTCATCGTCCGATATAACTTAACTTTGGAGGTTTTCTCTTATCCTCAAAGATGAATATCTGGTAACTCTAAGCTCTATGTACGCTGTACTCATTTGAACATCATTTCATTCATCGTCCGATATAACTTAACTTTGTAGGTTTTCTTCTATCCTGAAAGATGAATATCTGGTAACTCTAAGCTCTATGTACGCTGTACTCATTTGAACATCATTTCATTCATCGTCCGATATGACTTAACGTTGGAGGTTTTCTCTTATCCTGAAAGATGAATGTCTGGTAACTCTAAGCTCTATGTACGCTGTACTCATTTGAACATCATTTCATTCATCGTCCGATATAACTTAACGTTGGAGGTTTTCTCTTATCCTGAAAGATGAATGTCTAGTAACTCTAAGCTCTATGTACCCTGTACTTATTTGAACATCATTTCATTCATCGTCCGATATGACTTAACATTGGAGGATTTCTCTTATACTGAAAGATGAATGTCTGGTAACTCTAAGCTCTATGTACCCTGTACTCATTTGAACATCATTTCATTCATCGTCCGATATGACTTAACTTTGAAGGTTTTCTGTTATCCTGAAAGATGAATGTCTGGTAACTCTAAGCTCTATGTACCCTGTACTCATTTGTACATCATTTCATTCATCGTCCGATATGACTTAACGTTGGAGGTTTTCTCTTATCCTGAAAGATGAATGTCTGGTAACTCTAAGCTCTATGTACCCTGTACTGATTTGAACATCATTTCATTCATTGTCCGATATGACTTAACTTTGAAGGTTTTCTCTTATCCTGAAAGATGAATGTCTGGTAACTCTAAGCTCTGTGTACCCTGTACTCATTTGTACATCATTTCATTCATCGTCCGATATGACTTAACGTTGGAGGTTTTCCCTTATCCTGAAAGATGAATGTCTGGTAACTCTAAGCTCTGTGTACCCTGTACTCATTTGTACATCATTTCATTCACAGTCCGATATGACTTAACGTTGAAGGTTTTCTCTTATCCTGAAAGATGAATGTATGGTAATTCTAAGCTCTATGTACCCTGTACTCATTTGAACATCATTTCATTCATCGTCCGATATGACTTAACGTTGGAGGTTTTCTCTTATCCTGAAAGATGAATGTCTGGTAACTCTAAGCTCTATGTACCCTGTACTCATTTGTACATCATTTCATTCATCGTCCAATATGACTTAACGTAGGAGGTTTTCTCTTATCCTGAAAGATGAATGTCTGGTAACTCTAAGCTCTATGTACCCTGTACTCATTTGTACATCATTTCATTCATCGTCCGATATGACTTAACGTTGGAGGTTTTCTCTTATCCTGAAAGATGAATGTCTGGTAGCTCTAAGCTCTATGTACCCTGTACTGATTTGAACATCATTTCATTCATCGTCCGATATGACTTAACGTTGGAGGTTTTCTCTTATCCTGAAAGATGAATGTCTGGTAACTCTAAGCTCTATGTACCCTGTACTCATTTGAACATCATTTCATTCATCGTCCGATATGACTTAACGTTGGAGATTTTCCCTTATCCTGAAAGATGAATGTCTGGCAACTCTAAGCTCTATGTACCCTGTACTCATTTGAACATTATTTCATTCATCGTCCGATATGACTTAACTTTGAAGGTTTTCTCTTATCCTGAAAGATGAATGTCTGATAACTCTAAGCTCTATGTAACCTGTACTGATTTGAACATCATTTCATTCATCATCCGATATGACTTAACGTTGGAGATTTTCCCTTATCCTGAAAGATGAATGTCTGATAACTCTAAGCTCTATGTAACCTGTACTGATTTGAACATCATTTCATTCATCGTCCGATATGACTTAACGTTGGAGATTTTCCCTTATCCTGAAAGATGAATGTCTGGTAACTCTAAGCTCTATGTACCCTGTACTCATTTGAACATCATTTCATTCATCTTCCGATATGACTAATCGTTGGAGGTTTTCTCTTATCCTGAAAGATGAATGTCTGATAACTCTAAGCTCTATGTACCCTGTACTCATTTGAACATCAGTTCAATCATCCAATATGACCTAACGTTGGATGAGGTAAATAAGAAAATAGATAAGGAATATCTCGAAAATGATTAACAGCACAAAAATTAGAGATCTATAACTATTCTGCAATAAGTTTTGCTGTATTTCTTATAGTGTAGTTATAAAAATTCATTTATAATGATGAATATTGCTAGAACGTTCAAGATACAGCTGTATCTCTCATTCACGTATCCAAAGCCTAAAATATTTTAACAAAAAAAAATTGTAGCTAGTTTTATAGGTAAAATTTCGTTTCGCAATGGAGGGATTTATCTGACTGTTCATTGAGTTATATATACCTTTCACACAAACTACCTTTTCTTAAAAATTACGTTAATTCGTAAAGACTCGGTTTAAAATATTTTATAGGTTATTTAGCGTCTCTGAAAGGACGATTACTTCATCGATTGGTGAGAGTACCACACATTTATCGATTGTAGTCGGGTGAGCTGCGGGTTCATGTCTGTGACAGTAACAAAGTTAGTAAAAGAATGTTACAGTTGTACAGGATAGAGAGTCAGTATTGATGTAGCACTTGTCCCTCCTCCTATGACTTATCAATCAATACAGATTATTCAACTAACACGGTTAACACTAAGGAGATTTGCCTCGTTTCTTTTGCGTCCATTCATCGAGTGCACAGACTGCCACTTGGGCAGTCCATTATGTTGTTATGGGAATATCTTTAAGACTGTTACTGGGTGAAATGTGAACAAAAATTATAAAATATTGCAATTTGAACTTTTTAATTTGATATTACAGCAGTTTCTCTCGCAAGGTTAGGTAGCCTAGATGGTAGTGTGCCTGCCTCACGTTCAAGAGGTCCCAAGTTCGAATCTCGCTCAGGGTGGGTTATCTGGATAAGGTTTTTCCCGGGATTTTTCTTTATCCTTAAAGACGAATGTCAGGTAGCTCTAAGCTCCATTGACCCCGGACTCACTTGAGCATCATTTTACCCATTTCATTCACCGACCGATATGACTTAACGTTGGAGCACGTAAAAAAAAAATTACAAAATTACAAAAAAAAAAAAAAAAAAAAAAAAAAGCACTACCTACTCACAGTACGAATATTCCATACCAAAATGTGATAGTAAATACATGTGTTTAGGCATTTTTAGAAGAACTACGTGTTTGGACTTGGTATAGTGTGATCCATATAAACCTGAACCATTTCAATAAGCCATAACTTCTGAACAAATAATAGGAAACACGTACAGTTTTGAGAGAATATAATAAACAATTGAGAGATTACATTACACTATCTACGAGGGCTGTTCAATAAAGAATGATCATAATTTTTTACAGTCATAATTTTTCGCACTAAAATTCAATCTTATTATATACTGTTAGCTTAATGTGAAACAAACACGCCGTAGTAGTTTCATTGTTCGTTCTCCTGGTTCCCGCCTGTGAGAACCAGGCAAGTTCAGACATGTTCAGTATCGTTTACCGCTGCAATGGAGGTAACACGTGAGGAACAATATGCGGCTTCGAAATTCTGCTTTCGTCTCAACAAATCTGTAGTTAAGGCCTATACAATGTTACAGGAGGCCTATGGAGAGTCTGTTCTTCCCTACAGCACAGCTCGAAGGTGGTTTAAAATGTTTAAAGAGGGGAGACAATCAATTTCAAAGGAAGGTGGAGCCGGTGCTCCGGTTACTGCTCTTACGGAAGAAAACATCAACACTGCTGCTGCCATTGTGAGAGAGAATCGACGAAATACCTTAAGATCACTTTCTGAAGTACTAAACATTTCATTGCGTGCCACCCACACGTTGGTGACAGAAACATTACACATGAGACGTGTTTGTGCGCGATGGGTTCCAAGACTGTTGATTCCCGAACATAAGGACATTCGCTTGCAGGTCTGCATGCAGTTAAAGTTGATGTTAGAGGAAGATTCGGAGTTTCTTTCAAACGTAATCACTGCTGATGAAACTTGGCTACATCATTTTGATCTTGAGAGCAAATAGCAAAGCTCAGTGTGGAAATCTCCTTCACAACCCCCAAAAAAAGCAAAAGTTGTTTCTGCTGGGAAAGTTATGGTCATCTCATTCTTTGATATTCATGGAATGGTTTATCACCATGTTGTACCTGCACACACATCAGTAACTGCCCCCCCAGGGGCCTACTTCGGTAGGTACGGGTTTGGCGCACCCGGGGTCCCGAGCCAACAGTCTCCCTCGTGTGGGCTCCTCTTCGTGGTTGAGGGGGACGGTCAACAGGCCCACCCACGTGTAGGCCGTGCGTGGAGACCCGTGGAGAAGGATTTTAGACTCTTTTCTGGTTTGGAGATTGGGATTTGGTTTTGATTGATGTTTTTTTATGTACGTGTATTTTAATAGGTTTTGTTACACTTGTATAGTTTTTGGAAAGTTTTATATCTGGCTTTTGCCATGACTAGTTTTTCAAAGGGCGCTGATGACCGCCATAGTTGAACGCCCTTATATATATAGATATATATATCATCAGTAACTGGACAATACTACAGGGATGTCCTGAAAACATTGCAAGTCCATATCAGGCGCAAAATATCACATTTCCGTGAAACAGGCTGGATGCTGCACCACGATAATGCGCGGCCGCATATTGCCAATGTTGTTGCTGAATATGTTGCAAAAATCAACGTGAAGTGCATCCCTCACCCTCCCTATAGTCCGGATTTAGCCCCATGTGACTTTTTTCTATTCCCTAACTTGAAGAAACGCCTTCGTGGGAGGCATTATCCATCATCGGAAGCAGTGGTGAAGGCTGCGGAGGCGATTTTGAAGGATCTCTCAAAAATCGTTTCCAGCATGTCTTTGAAGACTGGCAGAAACGCTGGGACAAGTACATCGCATTCAGGGGAGACTATTTTGGGACCATCACACTTATGAGGATGAGTAAAGGTACCTTGTCAAAAAAATTTGTGAGTATTCTTTATTGAACAGCCCTCGTATATCTCAGAGAAGATGTCTCTGGTCTCACCATATTCTCTGAAGTTTTACGGAGAGTATCCTCGCCAATGTTACTTATTTCGGTTCGAATGGATTGCTTGAGAACATCAATTGTCCGTGGCCTATTCTTGTACACTCTATTTTAGATACCCCCACAAGAAAAAAATCCGGTGAAGTTAGATCAAGGGATCTGGAAGGACACAGACATTTTGAGATTATTCGATTATCAAAGAAACTGGTTATAAGTTCCATGGTGTCATTAGATTTACGGAACGTTGCTCCATCTTGCTGGAAATAACCTTCTCTCAATTCAATATCATCCAGATGCTCCACAAATGTCTTGAAGGTACCCATATAAACTTCAGTGTCTACAGTCGTATCAAAGAAAATGGGACGAACGATCCTGGAAGCTGACATCGCTCGCAGCTTACTCCAACCTTTTCATCATGCAGTGGGATTTCATGGATCACTTGGGGGTTTACAGCAGCCCAATATCTGGTATTTTGTGTGTTTATGTAGCCTGACAGATGAAACCATGCCTCATCTGTAAACCACGTTATGGAGTGAATATCTAGACGTGGAATAAGAGTACCCTGAGACCATCGAAAGTAACATGTATAGATAGATGCTGATGGAGGATACTTCCAACATTTTCTTAGAAATGTAAATATTGTAATGTAATCTCCAAATTGTGTATTATATTCTCTCAAAGTTACACGTGTGTCCTATTATTGGTTCAAAACGTATGGCCTATTGAAGTGGTTCAGGTTTATATACATCGCACCATATTCTAATATAACATACACATTTTCATTCATCTAGAACAAATATTTTGATAAATGAATTCTCTTTCATGTTAGAAGTATTTTATCGATATAAAATTGACCCATGAGATGAAGATTTAGAAATATTCCAAGAAAAGTTTGATATTATCAATAACAATAATTAGAATACTGTAAATTGGTTTTCAGAAAACTTATCTGCCTCAAATTCAGAGGTACCGAGTTCGAAAGTTGTTTAAGGTGGGTTACCATGCCAAGGTTCTTTCCGGGGTTTGCCTTTATTTTGAAACATGAATATTCAATTACCTTAAGCTCCATGGACCACGTGCTTATTGGGGCACCATTTCACTCATTTTATGCTCAGATATAACCTCACCTCGACAAAAGAGTTCAAGAAAGAAATGTAGGAACATTTCAGTCTACGAGAAAAGAATATTACTTAAGAGATCGACGGAGGGATATAGGACCAAGAGAAACTGAAGATACAGATTACCAGACTTGAAGGCCTGATTTAAGACAAACAACCGATAAGTAGAAGACAACTGATTACGTAGAAGAGGAAAGATGATTACCCGGATGTCTGAAACTGACGAACCAGCTCCATCTACTGATGCCAGTCCCTCTAAGAGATGGATACCAGTAGGAGGAAGCTTTGGATACCAGTTGAAGAAGAGGAAATTTTAAAACTGTAGGAAACGGTCTTTCATAGTTTGTTATAGCAACTAAAGCTGTAGTAGAAATGTAGATTTGATGTATATTGTTCGTGTAGAAGTAGAAGAAAGACTGTATTAGATTAGATTAGTAGATTTGTAAGGTTACTGGAATCCAGTAACCTGTAGGTTTAGTTAGTTCGTTAAGGTAGCAAGTTGATTATATCTGCAAAATTTGTAAATTATTTTGTGTAATATGGTTTAAAAATTAATAAAGTTAAAAATGAAGTTTGCATAATAAGGCCTGGTATAGATTCCAGAAACCACCTATTAGATATGTAGATTTTCTTTTCTTTTTTATTTTATGTCCGGGTTCGATTCCCGTGGTCGACCTACCTGACCCATGGGTTTTACGGGTGTTTTCCCGGGTCGCCAAGCGAATGCTGGTCCTGTGGACTCAACACGGAATGGAAATGGATACGCCACTTACGCGTGCCAACTCCAAAATGGGAAGGCTACCAATATGGCCTCGGTGGGGCCGCCTGGTGATTTAACACACCTTCTACTAGCTCTGTTGGCTAGTACCCGGGAATATATGGCTTCCCTGAACCCCGTCCGGAGACGTACTCGATCTCCCACGGGTATCGGGAACCACTGCTCCCTCGAGTCCAACCCAATCCGAACAACTCCCTATCAGGGAGGGGCTCGAATGTTCGGCCCGAGGTTCCTCTAGTAAACTCAGGGGTACCACGAGTACTAGGGGTCCGCTGCGGCTGCACCACGGCAGCTGAAGAGGACGCATCCCCTCCCCTACGGAGATTAATTACATACCCCGAATTTCCTGTCCCTCCATTTCATCTTCATTATTTCATCTCTCATCTGGTGGTCTCTTTCAGGGTAAAAGTGTCGTCGGGAGTCTCGGCGGTGCATGGCGGGATGATATGCTCCGAGGTAAACTACTTCCTCCTCCGATAGGACGGTCTACGGTCTCCGAAACGGCCTTGTGGGGCTATTTCAAGACCACGTGGGTGGATTACCGGTTGTACTGGCCTACCAAGGAGTTTCCTAATGGTAAACTGGTAGGTACATTGCCCTCTGCTCTGTCGTGGCTCCTTGGGACGGCCGCCTCATCCTTCCTCCCGAGAGTGCCCCACTTTGGGGCATAGCCACAATATATCAAGTCTGGACCTCCGGGTCGAATCCCAGGCGTAAAGTAATCCAGTCCAGTTCAACGTCGGTGGTCTCGTGCCGTAGATTTACAAGTAAATGAACTTCAAATCTGATAAAGAGGCCGCTGAGCAAAATTAAACGGTGTACTCCAAATAACTTGAGGTGGCAGGTCGTATGCACATTAAATGAATTAATGTGTTACCACTTCTGAAAGGAGACTAAGGATGATTTATACATTTGGAGCCAAAGCTGGTACATGTATCAGCTACTCTATATGTATAAATCATCCTCAGTCTCCTTTCAGAAGTGGTAAAAGACTAATTCATTTAGTGTAGATCTTTACTAAGCTGCCAGCTCAAGTTAATTGGACTATGTTTCACGCTCAATATAGAATGGGATGCTGAGAACTTCAGTAGTTAAAGATCGTCCATAAATAAAAGCTCAAATCAATCACGGAATAAATAGAAAAAGAAGCAAAGAAAGTAAAACGTTCACTGAATCACAATATGAGTTGAGGTAAAGGATGTTGGTTAAAGGCAATTGGCTACTTCAAGGTCAACCAACCCTCGTTGTCAATACAACAAACACAACATGCGCGTGCGGAAAGCATGAGAAGTCACAAGGTGAAATGTTGCACTTACCCTGGGCGTGATGATAGCCTGTCTTTGCTGGGCTTGTCGTGCAGATCCCCAAGCTCCTGGTTGCCGTATGTTGTTGGACACTATCCCTCCTCCACCTTGACATCTCACCATTTGATTTCTCGCTTCCCTGTTCTGCTCCCTCATCGCCTTCCTGATACGAGCCTCTTTGGGGTTGTACACGTAATCTGCAATACATATAATCCCTTAAAATAAGTCTTTTAATTCTATAACTCCCTTGTAGCTTTGTTGTAAAACTAGAAATATCAATCAATTACTAAAGAATTATAACAATTCAACGTTCAATTGTTGAATTCAGCAATTCAACGTGAGTAAATGGCGTTATGCAGTTGTTTCGACATTCAGAACTGCCATGTGATGTAGTGGTCAAATGACAGAAGGAAAAAAAACAACAATTTAATTGCAACATAATAGAGAGTTCTTTAAATATTAATTCTATTGAAATGTACTGAATGAAAGGACTTTTCTTGTGAACTTTGACTCCCACGCGGATGTTGTATGTGACCTTTGACATCTCAAGTAATATCGGCGGTGATAGCTTTGAAACGCATGCTCATTGGCCTTTACGTTCATTTGTTTGCGTTAGTTTTCGAATAGTGTGGCTTTGTTACTTTTTATTTTCAACTATAAAATAATTTGATTTAAATTGAAATCACCCCCTTCCTAACCGAGGATCAAAGTCGGACCTCCTGAGATGAGAAAGCCAGGAGGTAATAACTACTTTGAAGACAGCGTATATGGGAAATTATATAGTGTCGCGGCGACGCGCATAAAAAGGTTCGCGCGGAGCGATAACGCGGCTTGTTTATACAAAGGAACTGATAAAGATAGCACGCAGATAAAGGTCTGCCGAAACAGAGATAAATGGAAATTTCTGGTGACATATTGATTGATAGAGATTATTTGGTTTCTTGATTGTTCTGGAACAGTCTGGAATTATCAGATGAGGTATTTAAGGAACCGACGACTAGACAAAAGACAGTCGTAAACAGAGAGACGTAACAGGAGTGTTGCAAACAGATTTAATCAGAACGCTGTTTGTATGGTCATCAACCTTGCTAGATTGTGTTGTGTATGTGACGTACTGTTGTTACGTCAGAATTGAACAGAGTATTTCTACGAAAATAAAGAGCATTTGGAATATATGCAACTCGGAATTTTATTTCTACGAACCCACAAAGTCACAATATTCTATAATTCATAAATCTATGGTTAAACATATCGATGGTTTACTATAATCTTTCAGTATTAAGGTTCCTTAAATAAATACACAACAAATGTAAATAGTTCTTTGTTGGAATACATATTTTAACAACCCTTCGTTCAGTCCCAAACCACCAATAACTAAATCCCGGGTCGCGATTTCTATGTTTTCGCATAATGAGTTAAGACACTGAGATCCCACAGTGATTTCTTGTATTCGTTGACACGGATTTATTTTCTATAATGTTCATTCCTTTTTGGACTAGAGAAAACATTGGTCTTCCTCTAACCAACTGATAGTACGCTTCTTCATATTATCCATATTCACAGCACAACAAACTTTGTTACCTAACCTCAAAACAGCAGCAGTAACCGTAAGAATGATTAAGAAACAACTGTGAAACTACCACAGAGATATACAAACTTGTAGGTACACTGTCATTTGTTCAGCACTCTATGGGAGTCGCGCATGCGGAGAAGAACCTTTCTACATCGTGTGACATTTGCTCCGTGCTGGTCCACAGCTTTACTTGGTCCGAGGCTATGAATACCAACTTGGTCCGGACCAAGTTACTCAGAAGATAGTCTAGACCAAAATGATAACTATGAATGCGGCCCTTAAGTTTTGCCAACATTAATGTGAACAAATAATTCAAAAGAAAGGCTCAGGATTCTTTATTTTAAGCTCCTGATAAACAGAAAAAGATGGTTGTGGAAAAACTTACGGAGAATTTGTTATTTTGTCGTAATTTTATAAAAGTTTACCTGTGCGTGCTTGTATGTGTGTGTTTAGAAACTGTATAATTCAATAAAACAGTTCAATTAAATACCAAGGATATAACACGAAGCTCTTCAAGGAAGACCCCCAATAAGACTACCCTTTAAAAGGGTATTTTTCCATAAATTTTTGATCTGTCGAATATGGTTCAATAGATTTTGATTAAAACATTCTATCTTTAAGAATTTTTCATTGAGCTGATTCATATCTAACTAGTGAATTATAGAAATCATAGTACTTTCCACACATGGAGCAAATCACGTGACAGGAGCTGGTTCCGCTTTACTGCTGTGAACGCAATAGATTAATTGATGGAAATTAATCATTTCTTCACGCTAGCCGTATATAGGCAAAGATTTTGGATCGATAGAGTCAACTTGAAAAAATTCAATGCCATGGCCGGGATTTGAACCACGGATCTCCTGGTTTCCGTCCAATCGCTCTAACTCATTGAGCTAAATGAAATGTGTAGTGTTTAACGCCCGCTTTTACTACATTAGGCACCGCAGGTGGTGACACTGATGATACAAGAGATGAAAATGGAGCACCGGTGGAATGAGAGGGCGGGGGAAACCGGAGGTCCCGGAGAAAACCCGCCCAGCGCCGTGTTGTCCACCAAAAATCTCACTTTGCGGTCGCCTGGGATCGAACCCGGGCCGCCTTGGTGAGAGCCAAACGTCTAACAACTGAGCCACGGCGCGGCCTCTCATTGAGCTACTATGGCTAACGTGCCGTCCTGACATTAAATTCTCCATTTGACTCATATATTTCCCCGGTAGACCACTAGGGGCTCTCGCATCCGAGATACACCGTTTGTGGCGACTTACTACTGTAAGTACTTGAGTCCCAGGCTTCATCATTTAACTCTTATTATTTCAGATAATTGATGGAAATTAATCTTTCTTCACACTAGTCGTATATAGGCTAAGAACATGAAAAATTCAATGCCACGGCCTGTATTTGAACCACGGATCCCCTGGTTTCCGTCCAATCGCTCTAACCCATTGAGCTAAATGAAATGTGTAGTGTTTAACGCCCGCTTTTACTACATTAGGCACCGCAGGCGGTGACACTGATGGTACACGAGATGAAGATGGAGCACCGGTGGAATGAGATGGCGGGGGAAACCGGAGGTCCCGGAGAAAACCCGCCCAGCGCCGTGTTGTCCACCAAAAATCTCACTTTGCGGTCGCCTGGGATCGAACCCGGGCCGCCTTGGTGAGAGCCAAGCGTCTAACAACTGAGCCACGGCGCGGCCTCTCATTGAGCTACTATGGCTAACGTGCCGTCCTGACATTAAATTCTCTTTGACTCATATATTTCCCCGGTAGACCACTAGGGGCTCTCGCATCCGAGATACACCGTTTGTGGCGACTTACTACTGTAAGTACTTGAGTCCCAGGCTTCATCATTTAACTCTTATTATTTCAGTTAATTGATGGAAATTAATCTTTCTTCACACTAGTCGTATATAGGCTAAGAACATGAAAAATTCAATGCCACGGCCTGTATTTGAACCACGGATCCCCTGGTTTCCGTCCAATCGCTCTAACTCATTGAGCTAAATGAAATGTGTAGTGTTTAACGCCCGCTTTTACTACATTAGGCACCGCAGGCGGTGACACTGATGATACACGAGATGAAGATGGAGCACCGGTGGAATGAGATGGCGGGGGAAACCGGAGGTCCCGGAGAAAACCCGCCCCAGCGCCGTGTTGTCCACCAAAATTCTCACTTTGCGGTCACCTGGGATCGAACCCGGGCCGCCTTGGTGAGAGCCAAGCGTCTAACCACTGAGCCACGGCGCGGCCTCTCATTGAGCTACTATGGCGAACTTGCCATCCTGACGTTAAATTCTCTTTGACTCATATATTTCCCCGGTAGACCATTAGGGGCTCTCGTATCCGAGAGGCACCGTTTGTGGCGACTTACTATCGTAAGTACTTAAGTCCCAGGCTTCATCATTTACTCTTATTATTTAAGTTAATTGATGGAAATTAATCATTTCTCCACACTAGCCGTATATAGGCCAAGGTTTTTAATATAGTCGATATGAAAAATTCAATGCCATGGCCAGGATTAGATCCACGGAACTTCTGGTTTCCGTCCAGTCGCTCTAGCATTGAGCTACCATGGCCAACGTGCCGTCCTGGCATTAAATTCTCCATTTGACTCATATATTTCCCCGGTAGACCACTTGGGGCTCTCGTATCCGAGATACACCGTTTGTGGCGACATACTACTGTAAGTACTTGAGTCCCAGGCTTCATCATTTAACTCTTGTTATTTCAGTTAATTGATGGAAATTAATCTTTCTTCACACTAGTCGTATATAGGCTAAGAACATGAAAAATTCAATGCCACGGCCTGTATTTGAACCACGGATCCCCTGGTTTCCGTCCAGTCGCTCTTACCATAGTTTACAACAAGTTATCCTTAAATAAATAATCTGGATTAGGACATTGACACATCAGTGATCCCCCCTTTAAATAATTTGTACTGCTTTTAAGTATTGCTGGCAGTTGGAACGGTAAACATTGCCACATCATCCCACACGATAGGTATCGAAGACTGCTTCTCTCTGCCCACAATATTTCGCCTCCAATCGATCGATATCGCACAAAGTTTTAAACGGCTGCGCATCGGCGTGCCACAATTTTATTTGTCTACCAGCCACGTTGTGGTGAAATGTTTTACACTCTTTAAATTCGTACATGACACATGTAGTAATGGGATTTGAAGGTGAGTTTAGTCATATCCTAAATATCACACTACTTTAAGCTTTTATATTTCTAATGATGTTTATGATCAAAATATTCCAACTAGCACGTCAAAAATTAAAAAAAAAACTAAGAAAAATGATACTTTCATATGAATTTCTCTAGTCACTATTCTTTATTTATAGATAATGTAACAAAAATGTATGTCAAAACTTTGGGAAAAATTTCTTGAATACAGAGGATAAAAATGTTATATGAACACAGGTTCGGCATTTATTTATTTACATGGTGCAGCACCTTTTCTATAACTCTGTTTACACATTGACAGAGACGTATTTAAGGGGGGGGGGGCTCCAGGGGTTCGGAACCTTCCAAAAATGAATTATAATTTCAAACTTTTAATATACAGTTGAAATAAAACTTATTTAATATATGAAACGGTAGAGTCAGACTGAAAAATTCAATGCCACAGCCGGGATTTGAACCACGGATCTTCTGGTTGCCGTCCAGCCGCTCTAACCATTGAGCTACTATGGCCAGCGTGCCGATATGACATTAAATTCTCCAACTGACTCGTGTTTTTTTTTTTTCGGTAAACCACTAGGAGTTCTCATAAACACATGAGACAACTACTTTAATGACAACTTACTATGCTTTAAGTATTTTAAGGTCCGGGCTTTATAGTAAACCACTAGGAGTTCTCATAAACACATGAGACAACTACTTTAATGACGACTTACTATGCTGTAAGTACTTCAAGGCCCGGGCTTTATAGTAAACCACTAGGAGTTCTCATAAACACGTGAGACAACTACCTTAATGACGACTTACTATGCTTTAAGTATTTTAAGGTCCGGGCTTTATAGTAAACCACTAGGAGTTCTCATAAACACATGAGACAACTACGTTAATGGCGACTTCCTATGCTTTAAGTATTTTAAGGTCCGGGCTTTATAGTAAACCACTAGGAGTTCTCATAAACACATGAGACAACTACCTTAATGACAACTTACTATGCTTTAAGTATTTTAAGGTCCGGGCTTTATAGTAAACCACTAGGAGTTCTCATAAACACATGAGACAACTACCTTAATGACAACTTACTATGCTGTAAGTACTTCAAGGCCCGGGCTTTATAGTAAACCACTAGGAGTTCTCATAAACACGTGAGACAACTACCTTAATGACGACTTACTATGCTTTAAGTATTTTAAGGTCCGGGCTTTATAGTAAACCACTAGGAGTTCTCATAAACACATGAGACAACTACGTTAATGGCGACTTCCTATGCTTTAAGTATTTTAAGGTCCGGGCTTTATAGTAAACCACTAGGAGTTCTCATAAACACATGAGACAACTACCTTAATGACAACTTACTATGCTTTAAGTATTTTAAGGTCCGGGCTTTATAGTAAACCACTAGGAGTTCTCATAAACACATGAGACAACTACCTTAATGACAACTTACTATGCTTTAAGGATTTTAAGGTCCGGGCTTTATAGTAAACCACTAGGAGTTCTCATAAACACATGAGACAACTACCTTAATGGCGACTTACTGTGCTGTAAGTACTTTAAGGCCCGGGCTTTATAGTAAACCACTAGGAGTTCTCATAAACACATGAGACAACTACCTTAATGGCAGCTTACTATGCTGTAAGTACTTTAAGGTCCGGGCTTTATAGTAAACCACTAGGAGTTCTCATAAACACATGAGACAACTACCTTAATGACAACTTACTATGCTGTAAGTACTTTAAGGCTCGGGCTTTATAGTTTGGACCACTATTAGGGACAATTAATGGAAATTAATTCTTCTTTCACATTAGCCGTGTGTAGGACGCACTATGAAACGGCAGAGTCAGACTGAAAAATTCAATGCCATAGCCGGGATTTGAACCACGGATCTTTTGGTTGCCGTCTAGCCGCTCTAACCCTTGAGCTACTATGGCCAACGTGACTCTGACGTTTCATAGTGCGTCCTACACACGGCTAGTGTGAAAGAACAATTAATTTCCATTATTTAATATAAATCGAAAAAGTTTATTCAAGCTTCACATCTCAAAGTCTCTATTCACTGTCAGGCAGACATGAAGTTTTTAAGAGATAAACGAAAAGTTACTGTACCGGAGCTGTACAACTCGTTAAAATACACAAATAATGTCAATTACAATAATGTATTGCAAAGTTAACCAATTCTGGTATATTATAATTTGTTGATTAGAATTCCCAGATACTTAATAAAGTTATGTCATTTTTAACTTCTAAGTTCCTATTTCCTTTTTCATTTAAGGAGAACTTATACTTCAAATGCATCAATCAGTGGTTTGCTTTTTAAGTGTGCAGAACAATGTGCAGAAACAAGACACAAACGAACTTTTCTAAGAACAATTTGTAGAAACTTGGGTGGAGAAAGTCATGTGAATATAATATATTACATGTGTTTTTATTTTTACTAACATAAAAACACATCCCTGATTATTTATTAAAAGAAAATGATTCAAAGTAGATCTTTTGGACACCCCCCCCCCCCGTAAATTGACTTCTAAATACGTGCCTGCACACTGAGATGCGAATACTAGCATAACCCCATAACGGAACAGTGGTTTACTTGTACGACGTGCTTTCTAGTTAAAACATCTATTTTTGTCAGTACGGGACCAGATAGAAAAGTTCTGTTTTCTTTAAATACACGTGCACTCTTTATGAATGCATGACAGAGATGGCAGCACTGTACAGTGCATAGAACTCTACTGGTAGCGACGAGATTTAGGACTGTTTTTGATACTTAAAATGACGACGTTTTCACTGACAGAACAGCGTGTAATCATTCGTTTTCTCCATTTTCGTGGTGTGACATCTATTGAAATTCATCGCCAGTTGAGTGAGGCATGTGGTGATGGTACCATGTATGTGTCTAATGTACGTTCCTGGACGCGACAGTTTAATGAAGGCAGAACATCGTGTGACAACAAACCAAGACAGTTAAGTGAGTTATGTGGTGATGGTACCATGGATTAGTCTAATGTACGTTCCTGGGTACGCCAGCTCAATGAAGACAGAACATCGTGTGACAACAAACCAAGACAGTTGAGTGAGGCATGTGGTGATGGTACCATGTATGTGTCTAATGTACGTTCCTAGGTACGACAGCTCAATGAAGACAGAACATCGTGTGACAACAAACCAAGACAGTTAAGTGAGGCATGTGGTCATGGTACCATGGATGTGTCTAATGTACGTTCCTGGGTACGACAGCTCAATGAAGACAGAACATTGTGTGACAACAAACCAAGACAGTTAAGTGAGGCATGTGGTGATGGTACCATGGATGTGTCTAATGTACGTTCCTGGGTACGACAGCTCAATGAAGACAGAACATCGTGTGACAACAAACCAAGACAGTTGAGTGAGGCATGTAGTGATTGTATCATGGATGTGTCTAATGTACGTTCCTGGGTGCGACAGTTAAATGAAGACAGAATATCGTCTGACAACAAACCAAGGCAGTTGAGTGAGGCATGTGGTGATGGTACCATGTATGTGTCTAATGTACGTTCCTGGGTACGACAACTCAATGAAGGCAGAACATCGTGTGGCAACAAATCAAGACAGTTGAGTGAGGCATGTGGTGATGGCACCATGTATGTCTAATGTACGTTCCTGGGTACGACAGCTCAATGAAGACAGAACATCGTGTGACAACAAACCAAGACAGTTAAGTGAGGCATGTGGTGATGGCACCTTGTATGTGTCTAATGTACGTTCCTGGGTACGACAGCTCAATGAAGGCAGAACATCGTGTGACAACAATCCAAGACAGTTAAATGAGACATGTGGTGATGGTACCATGGATGTGACTAATGTACGTTCCTGGGTACGACAGCTCAATGAAGACAGAACATCGTGGGACAACAAACCAAGACAGTTAAGTGAGGTATGTGGTGATGGTACCATGGATGTGTCTAATGTACGTTCCTGGGTGCGACAGTTCAATGAAGACAGAACATCGTGTGACAACAAACCAAGACAGTTAAGTGAGGTATGTGGTGATGGTACCATGGATGTGTCTAATGTACGTTCCTGGGTGCGACAGTTCAATGAAGGCAGAACATTGTGTGACAACAAACCAAGACAGTCACGGCCTTGCACCAGCCGGTCTGACGACATGATCCAGCGAGTGGAGAACGTTGTTTTGGAGGATCGCCGATTCAGCATTTCCAGATCTTCATGCAGGTTCTCACAGGCGAGAACCAGGAGTACCAACAATGAAACTACTACGGCCTGTTTGTTTCTCATTAAGGTAACAGAATATAATAAGATTGAATTTTAGTGCGAAAAACTATGTCCGTAAAAATTATGATCATTCTTTATTGAACAGCCCTCGTATTAATTTAAGGAAAAACTGTATTAGTTGTGTCACCAAGGTAAATAATTACCTAAATGCCTGCTAGGATTAAAAGAATCTTAGCTTATATCTGGATTTAAGCAACAACTTTCCAATAACATAGTATCCACCATAACACTACATTATGTAAAGGCTGTGGAAGTGACAAGAATAGCATCCCCAAACTAATATTTTGTACCTCACAGGGGCGTGGCATGCAACACGTTATCGTTGTCACCGGCACAGGGTAAAAGTAATCTAATGTGAACAGTCACATACATATGTCTGCAAAAATATACATTTTGTCATGTAAATAGAATGAGGTATTTTAATCAAAATTGTGAAAGCAATTTGTTACAAAATCGAAATATTCGAAAAAAGTTTTTGTATAAAGAGCAGTATAGGGTTGAGAAGTTTTATGAAAACTGTGGTGTCGCATCCGAGGGTTGTCTGAAAAGTTAGCGTCTGTACGTTTTTTTTTTTTCTCAGAAATTATTTCATTTTTCAACATAGATTCCTCGTAACACTACACAATTATCCCAGCGATGCTCCCAACTCTGTAACTTGTCCAAATAGTACTTGGCGTTCTAACTACAAAATAATTCCTCACGAAGGTGATTGCCTCTTCATTTGACGAAAATCTCTGTCCTCCGAACGCAATTTTCAGATGAGGGAACAAAAAGAAGTCGTTTTGGGCTATATCTCGTGTGTCAAGCAGTTCAAACCTTAATTCGTGGATTTTCGCCATTGTAACCGCTGAGGTGTGAGACGGTGCGTTGTCTTGGTGAAACAGGAATTTTTGTTCTGCAAATATGGCCGTTTTCCCGCAAGTTCTGCCTTCAGCTTGTCGAGTAATGATGCGTAGTATGCTCCTGTAATGGTTTTTCCTTTTTGAAGATAATCGATTAAAATAACTACATGACTATACCAAAGAAACAGTTGCCATCACTTTCCCAGCCGAAAAAAAAACAGTTTTTTTTTGAGCCGGTTCCCCCTTTGCACTCATATGCACTATTAACGTCATGTGACGAACGAACTTTCTCCCAACATTTTTATATTTTTGCAGTGAGAGGAGCAGAAAATTCACATTCGACAATTTACGAATGTATATGGTTGTTCACTGTAATTCCCGCATCGAAAGCAATGAGAACGATGGCATTTTGTAACGTAGGTTGCACTTTGTATCTGTACCGGAGTGTACACACACAGCACATCGGTATACTTGTTGACACGGACGTTTGTTGATGTCTCGGTTGGTCTTGTATGGTACATTGATTGCTAAGGTGTACACAATCCGATGTCTGCTGTTAGATAACTGGTACACCGTAAGAGATAGACAAATTCTTAATAATCCTCGAAGGAATAATCCTCAAGTTGGTCCTTGCACTATGGACCCGCAATCACCTTTTGGAACTAACTCAGGAGCCCCGATGAACCGAGGTTTTATTGCCCTTCCGTCCAACACCTATGGATCAAGTTGGCTGCAATAATCCCGAAAATCTCACAGGACAATAACCTGAGCGGGATGACTCCAGCAGTAAGGCTTGGACTTCGCATTCGGGAGATCTGGGGTTCAATTCTCACTCCGACCATGGAGATTTTCATGGATTTCACTGGTTGGGGTGAAGTATTGATTTCTATCCTCTCGTTTCATGTCACATCCCATGTTTCAGGATATTGGGAGGTAGATTGGCGTCTAGATGGCGCTTGAAGTTTGATGGTACGAAGGTCTACGAGTATGGGTGTCTGTAAGCTGCTGCTGTCATCCGCACTGGGTTGTGTATGGCAGTATAGATTGTACTGCCTGCTCAGGATTCGATGTGGGACTGAGAGGCTTCTCTACGTTAAAAGGTAAGCCCGGGGGGTCCCCCTGGCATCAGCATGGGCCCCCTCAAGTGCGCGAGTCTGACAACCTGAATGTACTCGCCCAAGATGTTCCCAGAAGCAAAACAGTCCTTCATGTTCACTTACATCTTATTTTGCAAACGTTAAACTGTACAACATAATATGAAACGCTTACAGCACATTTATGCCCGATTTCACCAACACATGTTAAAATCGACGTTAACAAATGTAACCTAACAATTGTCACAGCGCTAACACTACTGTTAAATTTCTTGCACTACACCAACCTGTTTACTGAAAATGTTAATAAACACGTGTTAACGCCAGGGAACTTGTAAATGTTACGCTATAGAAGGCTATGGATGAGTCGTATTATTTTCTGAACGTACTGCGATGAGATTTTGTTTTCATTTTCGTCTGCACACAGCTGCAAAATGGCGGGTAAGTAACATCGTAAACAAAAGCCGTGAGACAAATTTCTCATCGACGGAGGAAGAGTTGTTAATTGAATTGGTGACGAACTGCAGGGATATCGTGGAAAATAAGACTGATGCTGTGAATGTAAAAGAGAAAGGTGTCACGTGGTAAAATATTGGAAACGAATTTAATTCAAATGCATGTGTCACTACTACAAGCACGAAACAACTTCGTCAGTATTACGTAAATTTAAAACGAGGTGCAAAGAAGTACAAGTGATTTGAACGTTCCAAGACGGGAGGTGGACAATGTATTATCCACATAATTCAGTGAATTATAAAATCGCAAAGTTATTAATACTTGAAGCAAAGGCTAGATCGGCATATTCCTCTCGAGGCATGTTCTAACTCAGTATTACGTAAATTTAAAACGAGGTGCGAAGGACAAGTGACGAGTGACTTGAACGTTTCAAGACGGGAGGTGGACAGTGTATTATCCACATAATTCAGTGAATTATAAAGTCGCAAAGTTATTAATACTTGAAGCAAAGGCGAGATCGGCATATTCCTTTCGATTCATGTTCTATCCTCTCTTGTACTTCCGCAGTAACCTTCATGGCAACTTTTTCGACAGCCTATACCTCTGTAGAAAATTTTCTTCTGATAGCTCCTCAAAATAATTTCTCCTCAAGGCCGTACTCTATTAGGAATGCCATTTAGACAGTCTTAAATATAGCAAATCGACATCAACAGCTGAGTTCACGCTCGCCATTTTGACTATATACAATTCTTAAGGACTTAACAGCAGAAATTTGACTTGTTAGTTTAACAAGAGATTTAACACGAGTGATAAGCTAACACTTGTTGGTGAAATGCAATTTTTGTTTTAACTATTGCTAAACTCGTGTTAAGTCTTAACATTTGTTGGTGAAATCGGGCATAAATGGTTATTTCAGAGACCATTCATTTACAATTCAACAGGTTTGCTGATATTAGCTTTACAGTATGCGAAAGTTTCATGCATTTACTTCCAGCATCCCGTAGGGGATTTAGCTGCCGTGGTGCGGACGCTGCGGACCCTTAGCACTTGCGGTACCTCTGACGTTACTAGAGGAACCTCGGGCCGAACTGCCGAGCCCCTCCCGTAGGGGAGTTGTTCGGATTGGGTTGGACTCGATGGGGGCAGTGGTTCCCGACACCCGTGGGAGATCGAGTACGTCTCCGGACGGGGTTGAGGGAAGCCATATATTCTCGCGTACTAGCCTGCATAGCTAGTGGAAGGTGTGCTAGATCACCAGGCGGCCCCACCGAGGTTATATCGGCAGCCTTCCTCTTTGAGGTTGGTGCGCGTAAGTGGCGTGTCCACTTCCATCCCGTCTTGAGTCCACAGGACCAGCTGGGGAGGGGGCTTGTTAGTCTCTAGGTCTTGCCCTTTGGAAAGCACCACGGAGGCGCCGAGCGCCCTTTTGGTAAAGTTTGGTAAGTCCCTGGTCATTAGAGGGGGGGGGGGGTCAGTCTTCGCTTTGTGTGGATTGCCCTGGTATTCTATAGCAGTGAAAAATGAAGCAAATGTTAGATGACTTCTGAATAACAATTGATACAGAACTGAAGCCACACAATAACACTCAAGCAGATATGTTAAATTAAAATATAAATTATTAACATATTTAACATTTATTGCAGAAATAGAAATTAGAATCCACATTTTCTGAGAGGTTACTTCGATTGGAAAAAAAAGAGGTAAGCGCGTAATGTCTGTTGGTGCGGTGAAATGGTTGTTGCCAACGTTACTGTTGCCACATTATTCTGTTTTCTGTTATTGCTTTGAGCCATTACAAGTTAAAGACGTATATATTACCTAAAATATTCTTAAACTGTTCTCATACTGTAGGGAAATGAATATATGTTGCAAATTAGGTTTTTTTAAATAAGCGCTAAAAAGGACAAATTAAAACAATTTTTTTCTGGTTTACGGTGACACAAAATATAAGTATCCTTCCCAAAATTACGAATCATAGTTAATTTCATTCCTCGGTTTCTTTGTGACTTTATGGCATACAAATTTCAGGCGACGAGTGTTGAACACATTGGCCAATTGTAGACAACGACTCTCCAAATTAGAACTGTAAATGACCATTCACAGTGAAAATTAAACGCTAACGATGTCAAAATAGAGCACCAAGTTGTGTTGTCATTCAAAACGACAAAAGGAAACAAAAAAACACGAGTCGATGGCAAGAAACAGCTGAGCTAACACGGCGGCCTGCAAAGCGACCACTGACAAAAGAACAACGCTACGTACACTGGTTCCATTTCTGCCGTCACAGGTGGGATATGTACAGATATCTGTTTACCTTTTGACGCATGTAGTGGCGTCGTGTTCTAGATTATTCACAACTTTGGGAACTGTCTTCAAATGGCAATTTGGTTTCCCACAAACCCACAATGAAGAGTGAACCTTACAAAGGGGTTAAGTGTCAATTTAAAAAAAAAAAAAAAAAAAAAAAGAAGAAGAAATTTTATTATACAATGGTGTTACACGGCATCCTGCATATCTCTACAAAAGCTCTAAGTGAAACACAGAATAATGTGGTTGCAAAGTTGCTCAAAAGAGAGCAGCATTGGTAAGTAAGGAAGTTATTTCTTTACGATGGTGTCAAGTGTAAATTCATTTCCCGCGTACATTTCCCTCCTCTAGCTTGCTTCAACAGCTTATATGTGGCTATGAATGTGTGATTACAATATTGTAACTTTGTGGGTTCGTAGACTCAAAAGGCTGAGTTGCAGAAATTAAAAATCTCCTTAATTTTCGTCGAAACACACTTTCCAATTCTCACGTAACAACATCATATATACAGAGTCTTCCAAGGTCGATGACAATAACAACGTGAATGAAGATTAGCTCTCCTTACAATAACACTTCCAGTTGTCTCTCCGCTTACTCTGTTTCACAACTAATTGTTAACCACTAACTGTCCTACTAGCGTGTCACAATCCCTTTTATATCTCCATTCATGATTACCAGACTGTTCTGTCAATCACTAGAGATTTCTGGAAAACAAGCATCTAGTTACATAAATCGAATATTCTATCGCCTTCTAGAAGTGTAACCTAATCTAAGCCGGCGAGGCCTTTACCTCTGTTATCGCTGCCCGCCGGTGCCCGCTTACAAAAGCACCGCTATCATTAACTGCTCAGCAAGGCTCATTATTAACATGAAACTATATCCGTCGACTGTTCTCTTATTGCGCCGAAACTTTAATGCCCGTGCCGCGACAATATTAATTGTGTACAAATAAATATGGCAATAAATGGCATTGGCACATTCTGAACTGTTTTATAAACGCCAGCTTAGTTGTTTTAATTTTGTTTTTTATTTCTGTGATACTGGGTGCTCTTACATGTGTTTGTGGCATGAAGGAATCGCAGAGAGAGAGAGGCGGTAATGAAATTGCATCATGTTTCTTAAAAGTGAACATGGACTTGACTTCATTAATAAAAGGAGTGGCAACTGCATTGGTAAGAACTAGAATAGGATGCTAATTTTCTTATACATATTTCTAGTAGCTAAGCAAGTGTTTGATCAAATAGATTATAAATTCCTTGTCAGTGGACATGGTTTCTTGCAGTGTGATAGGGATTTTGCACTGGTCGAAAAACGAAAGAGAGTAATGGAAAGTTACATTCCTAAAGATCTGCACAAAGTTGTAAAATGTTCCAAGCTGAGTATCCCTTCACAGTTCTGGATATGGAAGAATGCAGCTTCTTTAACTTTCAGGAAACAGCTGATAAGTTCTGCAGTTTGGATACAGTTAAGTCCAGCTTTCCTGGTGTTGCTTTTATAAGAGATGTATTTAATGAGGCTAGTTCATGGAATCAAATATCAGTTCTAAGAAAAGGAGTTACTGTAAATTATCTGAAAGAGGCTGAGCTGTATCTAAGTGGATTGTCTAACAGAGTAACAACTGAAAAGAAACATAATCTGATATCCATGATAGAATATTTACCTGAAGAAGAGCATCGAACATTTTACAGAAATTTGTGTTCTGATTTACTGTAAAACATCAATCATTCAAGTATTGGACATATTTATTCTTACTAAAATAAACATTACATTAAAATAAGACCTGAAGCTTTCCTGGAGACAATATGCTCACTTTTTTCTCGGGCAACAAACCAGCTGAATAGATGATTAGACATCAACGCTTCGGGAGTGTGCATCTCTCCCACCATCAGGATATTTATAAAATTTTATAACCACAAATGAAATACTGGATACACCACAAATATAAACAAATACAGCCCGCCTCGGTAGCGTAGATGGTAGCGTGTCTGCCTCACGTTCAAGAGGTCCCGAGTTCGAATCTCGGTCAGGGTGAGTTACCTGGATAAGGTTTTTTCCGGGGGTTTCCCTTATCCAAAAAGACGAATGTTGGGTATCTCTAAGCTCCATGGACCCCGGAAACATTTAAGCATCATTTCACCCATTTCATTCATCGTCCGATATGACTTAACGTTGGAGGAAGTAAAATAACAATAAAGAAATAAATAAAAATAAAATAAAAAATAAACAAAGACAAAGCACTATCAAAATTTGCATTACTGAAGAAAAGAATATTTTCAGTTAATTAAACGTCAGGTCAGGAGATGGCGTGAGTATAGAAAATTGTGTCAAAGAAACGCAACAACTTAACTTGATTATCAAGCTGTTTTGATCTTCGCTTCTTAAATCGACGGATTTCCATTTTTAAGGCCGGTTTTCAAGAGGAACTGAACTGAAAACCAGCATGCTCCTTTCAGAGGAAATCGCCAAAGCCTCCTTAATTCTCCGCTCCTAGTAACTGTTACATATTGCCAATTTTCGGGAGATGACCATCTTGGACAAGCTTTATGACTCCCCTTAAGATGGAAAGCTCAATTTCCTATATTCGATGCTGTTAACTTAACATACCTGCGTGTCTTTCCTATTTTACTACGCGTATGTGCATATACTACATTAAATCCTATAACCGCTGATGTTTATTGTTGCAGACGTCGAGTGTAATCATATTTCTTAACTGAATTTCATCATGTAAATGTTACCTGGGACTTTACTACTTTTTATAGGTTAATGTTTATTTATGATTTAATTGATGCAGCAGCTAAGCATGAGCTCCAGGGTATTGATTTATTAAGGTCAACAACCAGGCGTGGATAATCGATCGCCTCTTTGATACCAAGCTGTTCCTGACCTTGTTACTAGAGCCACCATGTTCAACAGCTGTTAGTCAGCTATTGATTTTTATTTTGCTTAAGTTATGATTTCTATTGCTCACTAATATCGAAAAAATGCCAGTGTGTATCCGTTAAGTACGTTGGAGAATTTAGGAGTAAAACAAAGTCAGCCTTTGTACTTGATCTCGCATTTTCAGAACCGTTTCTCGTTCTGCAATGAAGCAATTACCGCACTTGTGTCACAATAAACCATTAAAATTCGATGTAAAGGCTAAGTTTTACGCATTCAAAGACTCTAGTGTTCGCGAACGTAGCGCCATTAGTTTCAAAAAGCGTCAGAAAATAAACACGAGATTACTGGAAGCGACTTGTTGCGCTTCAGTTGGTTGATATATAGAAGGTAATTTTCGGCGTGGTGCAGGCAGGGATCTATGAACGCAAGGCGCCGGTAACGCCCGGATTGAGTTCGAAGTTGGCGTCACGATGCTGCGGCCTCGCGCATGCGCAACACCCTCGGCTTGCACTTACAATCGGCACTGAAACCTGATCTATGGTCGCTCCCGCTCTGAAGCCATGCGTCGCTTTACTTCAAATGCAGCCGTGCTTTATTGCTAAAGAATGGATCGAACAGTAAAACGACTGGAAATGCTGCTCAGATATAACCTCATATACTTATAAACAAAATCATTGTAGCCCGCCTCGGTAGAGTGGTGGTAGCGCGTCTGCCTCACGTTCAAGAGGTCCCGAGTTCGAATCTCGGTCAGGGTGAGCTACCGGGATAAGGCTTTTCCGGGGTTTTCCCTTATCCTGAAAGATGAATGTTGGGTAGCTATAGGCTCTATGGACCCTGGGCTAATTTGAGCATCGTTTCATCCATTCCATTCATCGTCCGATATGACTTAACGTTGGAGGACGTAAATTACACACACACACACACACACACACACACACACACACACACACACACACACACACACACACACACACACACACACACACACACACACACACACAAAACATCATTGTAGATTCATTTACCTTTCAACAATGTTTACTCCAACATAACATTCCGCTTCAGTTATTTTTCTACCTCTAACTCCATTTTAATCCAAACAGAAAAGAGTGCATCACATATTTTGTAATAGATACAAAGGTGACAGCGATAATCAAATGTATAGGAACTGGACACTCTACGCTGGCATTAAAATTACATTCTCTTTCTACGATATCGCAAAGAAAAAAAAATGAATAACGACAACATTTTAATGCCCAATTTCACCAACAGATGTTAAGACATAACACGAGTTTAGCAATAGTAATAACAAAAATTGCATATCACCAACAAGTGTTAGCTTAGCTGGCCCCGTAGTTCAGTCAGTAGCGCACCTGCCCCCGGTTCGATTCCCGGCAGTAGGGTGGGAACTTTTTTTTTTTCTCCAAGATAATTCCTCATCTTCCGCAGAGTCTGGAAGTATGAATGAGAGTGCCATGTGTGTGTGTGTGATATAATGATTAAAACCCAACGAATACGACTTAATATCTTCGATATATCCCAAGGGAGAACGGCCGCCGATATGGCCATTGTATTAAAGGCAGGGTATAAATGGAACAAGTAAAAAGTGTTAGCTTAACACTCGTGTTAAATCTCTTGTTAAACCAACAGCAAAATTTCTATTGGTAAGTCCTTAACATTTGTAAATAGTCAAGATGGCGGGCGTGAACTCAGTTGTTTATGTCGATTTGCTATATTTTAAGAGCGTCTAAATGACATTCGTAATAGAGTACGGCCTATGAGGAGGAATTATTTTGCGGAGCTATCAGAAGAGATTATCTACAGAGGTATAGACTGTCAAAACAAGTTGTTATGAAGGTTACTGCGGAAGTACTAGAGAGCTTAGAACATGCATCGAAAGGAATATGCCGATCTCGCCTTTGCTTTGCGAACGATACTTAAGAAAATTCGCTCAATTATTTTTCGATACTTGGGTGGTAATTCTGCAATTTTTATTTCATTTTTAAATCACAAAATATTGCCGCAAGTAGAACATTACAAAGCCCGAGAAATTGTCAGGAATGTGGTAGCTGTACAGTAACATTATGTAAGAAAATAATCGTGTGTCAACTGTCAGTTAACAGTTCCTAAGAAGAAATCACTACATATCTCCTGTCACCTCCCCTTTCTAGTACACTGCATTAATGCAAAACAAACACAACATTTTCAAAATTTAAAATAATTAGCCGTTAAATATTTGTGTATTCCACCTGCAACAGTTTTCTCTGTAAGACCATTTAGTACAGCAGGACTCATATGTGACAGAAAAAGAATACGACTTGACCCCGAAACAGTGATAAAGGTGGACTGTTTTATTTAATGTAGAGTTTAAAATTAACAAACTCATCGATTATCTCATTTTAGCCAGCCGGCCTTGGTCTAAACAGCCCTATATTACAGGAAATAAAATAGCATATACTTTTCCTATTTTATTGTATAGTGCGATCCATATAAACCTGAACCATTTCAATAGTCCATAACTTTTGAACTAACACGTGCAACTTTAGGAGAATATTGTCGTGAATGCATTGTTGCGACGACGTGGTGGGGTGAGGCATTCAAAGAGACGGGCAGTGCAGTGCGGAGATAAAAGCTCGCTGAAACGGTGGGGAAAGGAGACGCATTTCTAGAGAGTTTGTCTTTCTTCTAGCGCCAACTTGGTTATTTGAGAACATTCCGGATAGTGAGTAATCTATAAAAAGGGAGCCCGCCAGCCACAGCGAGTCAGTCGGTTATTGGAAGCGTGCGCGTGAAAAGCTGTGTGGTCGATGACTTCGCAAGTTGTATTGTGTATGTGACGTAATTCTGGACTATCAGATTGATTTCTGCGGAAATAAAGTGCAATTTTTGGTGTTTGTAACCTAGACTTTTAATTTCACGAACCTACAAAGTCACAATACACACAATTTGGAGATTACATTATTTCCATCTCAGAGAAAATGTTGGAAATGTCCTTCACCAGCATCCATGAATCATTCGTCCCATTTTCTTTGATACGACTGTAAACAATGAAGTTTATATGGGTACATCAAGACATTTTGGAGCAACTAGATGATATCGAATTGAGAGAAGTTTATTTCCAGCAAGATGGAGCAACGTGCCATACATCTAATAACACAATGGAACTTGTAACCAGTTTCTTTGATAATCGAATCATCTCAAAAGGTCTGTGTGGCCCCCCAGATCTCCTGACCTAACCTCATCGTACTTTTTTCTTGTGGGGGTATCTAATATAGAGTGTACAAGAATAGGCCACGGACAATTGATGTTCTCAAGGAATCCATTCGAACCGAAATAAGTAACATTGGTGAGGATACTCTCCGTAAAACTACAGAGAATATGGTGAGACGAGTACAAACATGTATAGATGCTGGTGGAGGATACTTCCAACATTTTCTCTGAGATGTAAATAGTATAATGCAATCTCCCAATTATTTATTATATTCTCCCAAAGTTGCACGTGTTTTTTTTTTTAATTTACGTCCTCCAATGTTGAGTCATATCGGACGATGAATGAAATGGGTGAAATGATGCTCAAATGAGTCCGGGGTCCATTGAGCTTAGAGTTACCCGATATTCATCTTTCAGGATAAGGGAAAACCCCGGAAAAACCTTATAAGGTAACTCACCCTGACCGAGATTCGAACTCGGGACCTCTTGAACGTGAGGCAGAGATGCTACCACCACGCTACCGAGGCGGGCTGCACCTGTGTCCTATTACTGACCTATTGAAATGGTTCAGGTTTATATGGACCGCACTGTGGTTTTATTAAAAAGTAGTAAGCGTTTTTAATGATTACGGTACGTGTTGGATAAAACATTTTATAGTACAAGACTTATTTATACATTCGTAGAAATTAACAAACCTTCCACTTGTGGATAAAATAGTCTTGATTCACCAGTATCAAAAATAACTATTGAATAATCTTTGTGGCGTTACTCATTTCCTAGCTATTCCCTGGTTTGTATTTTCAAACACTTTATACATGTATAAAATGGCTTCAGCCTCTCGCATCCCTTGGTATCGAATGTTTGGATAGAATACTTATGGTAGATAAGACGGAGAGAGTGCTTTCCGGGTTTAGAGAAGCTAAATCCGTGACATTGGATGGCTTTAGTTAAGCGACAGAAAGTAAAAAGATGGCAAACAATACAGCAGAGCCCCTCTCTCTCTTTACGGAAGCTAGTAACCTGTTGCACAGATGTCCATCTGTTACAGATTTCAAGATTAATTGCCAGGCTCTCGCAAAGGCAGGACATCGACCAATAATTACGTGCCAGCGCTCGCCGACACATGGTTTTGTGGATGTTGCTTTTAAAACGATTGGACTCAAGTCTAGGACGCGCAAAGTTCCGGACCGATTCTTCACACTTTATTTATGTGAATGTCAAAATACAAGTATTGTATTTAGCGAGTTCAAAGAACTACAGAATTCAGTTACAGAGTGGGCCAAGACATGTAAATATAGAGGCTTGGAAGTAAATATAAATAAAAGCAATGCATGCAACAAAAGGAGCACAGAGAAGAAAAATATTGAATGGGACAGAGAAACAATGGAGCAAGCTGAGAACTTTGAACAATTAGGGACCCTCAACAGTTAAAAAGGAAAAATGGACAGAAATAAATTCAGAATAAATAAGGCAAAGCAAATATTGTGACTTTGTGGGTTCGTAGAATTTAAAGTCTTGTTTTCCGAAATTTAAAATGCTCTTTATTTCAGTAAACAGTAACTTTGTACACCCCTTACAGCAGCAAAATGACGCAATATAGACAAATGCAGTCTTTAAGGTCGTCTCGTTCTGAGCTGCACGTAAACTGCGGTACACTTCAAATGTCCACACACTCACAATTACTGCACAGCTGCAACTCAACTAACAACTCCCTAACAACTGACTACGCTCTAACACTTGCGGGCCCTTATGCTTCCAATCATTGTTCTAGAGTTCAGGCAATCGTACGATAGCAATCGCGATGCAACGAGAAAGACGGAACTGCCTGTCCCTTTTTCTCTCTCGGCAAGCGTCTCGCATTGCACCCACGCGCCGACTGCAGCTTGCGGCACAACAATGCCTCGGCGACAATATCATAATAAATCAAACAGCATCGGGCGCTAATAACCTCAGCTGTTGTGCCTCCTTAAACACCACTACTACTACTACTACTACTACTACTACTACTACTACTACTACTACTACTACTACTACTACTACTACTACTACTACTACTACTACTACTACTACTACTACTACTACTACTACTACTACTACTACTACTACTACTACTACTAAATCAAATGCCAATAAGAAAAAAGTAAGAGATTAAAAATGATACAAAAATACGAATATAAAGGGTCTTTCAACAAGAGCGTCCCATCTTTTATATGTGATAGTTGCCGTTGTTGTTGTCGGGACGGGCGTGCGCAAAGAGACAGATAGTGTAATGCGGAGATAAAAGCTTGCCGAAATAGAGAAAGAAAGAGATAGATGACTGGAAGATTCGTCTTTCTTGTGGTGCCATCTTGATTGTTGGAGAATATTCCTTGTAATTTCTGGAACAATGAGTGGAGATATGAAAGAAGCCGTGGCTAGTTTATCGGGACAGTTGTAATTGGACTTGATAATCGTGTGTGTGCAGCTGTGATTTGAAACTGAACTGTTTTGTTTGTGGTTGAGTAGCAGACGACCTTGAAGGTTGTATTTGTGTATGTTACGTAATTCAACTACTCAGGACTGTACAAAAAGTGTCTTTTTACGCAAATAAAGAACATCTTGAATTTCTGCAAACTGGATTTTTAATTTTACGAACCCACAAAGTTACCGTATTGATTACAGCAGTTATTTTTTCAAGTGGTTAAAGTTGTTATTGACAAATTGCCATGGAATGTTACAGTACTCAGCAACACGTAGAAATTGCGAAACTTTATTTCAGTCGTCCCTGCAACAGAACTGTTCGGCTTTTGATCTTCAATTGGATGGTATGGATCTCAGAAACATCTGGTTCCCGCAAGATGGTGCCACATGTCATACTGTTCTCGAAACATCTATTTTTTTAAGGAGAAGTTCAGAGGTTTCACCATTTCTCGTAGTGGTGATGTTAACCGGCCCCCGAGTTCATGTGATTTAACGACGTTGGATTACTTCTTGTGGGGTTACATTAAATCTCGAGTTTCTGCCAACAAACCAGAAACAGTAAATGATCTTATGAATAGCATCACGCGTGTTATTTGTGAAGCTCGATCTAATTGACATTCTTTTGTCATTGAAAATTGGGTCAACTGTATACGTGTAATCCAACGAAGTCGCAGCGGTCACTTAACTGGTATTCTCTTCTACACGTAATGACATTAATTATGTTCCAAAATTTAACAAAAATAAACCACTATCATTTATAGAATGTGTTTTATTTAAGTTCAAAGATAGGGCACTCTTGTTGAAAGAACCTGTATAACACAGTTTATCTACCAACACTTCTTTATGGCTCAGAAACTTGGAAATATTCTTTTTTGAAATGTTTATTTTTGGTCGTTTCGGCTGCTTGGTCTTTCACCATTAAATAACTAATGCATTACTAAAATGACACATTAGAACATTTACATTTCATTTTACATCTGAATATGTTTTATAAAAGTTTATAACTTACTCACTTGTACATAAACACTGATGTTTATATTTTTACACAAGATCATAGAGGTTGATAGTCTTAAGAAATGTTTAAGTTGCTATTATCTGCTCAGGTTTGTTCACGGCACAGGAGAAATCGGAGATGTTGCCTGGCAATCTATACTCGGTATATAACGGGCAGTCCACAATGATGTGTTGGATAGTTAATGGTACTTTACAGTTGGCACAGACTGGAGGTTGATCTTTGGTTAGAAGAAAAGAGTGCGTCAACTTGCAGTGACCAATTCTAATCCGGGGATACTTGATTTCGTCTTTTGAGTGTTTTAAGAAGCCTGGACATTATCGTGGAAAAATGAAAGTAGAGTTACAGGTACAGAAATGAAGTATTTATGGAAATGTATATGGAAAACTAGAAGGGAGAGGGTAAGAGACTGTCAAAAAAGTAATATTCTTAATCAAGAGCCAGTAATAAAAAAGACAGATATAAATATGATTTGGATATATAAATAGGACGGATGTGAGCAGGAAACCGAAACAGGTATGGGGGACCAGAGGGGAAGGAGGAAGAGCAAGAGGGCGACTAAGAATAGAATGAAGCGATTATATAAAGAAAATGGTGAACAAGGAAGGAAAGACTTTGAGGGAAGCTAAACAACTAATCAGGGATAAGACAAAATATAAAAAATGGATCACGACCGGCTGAGGAAACCCGACACTCGAAAGGTCGTAACGGAGAGGAAATACACTGTAGTAATTTATGTTAAAAATGTATATATCATGTGTTGTCTTCACATACTTTTTTCTGCTCTACTACAAACTACTCTTTAAAACTCCTCTATTTCTATTCCTAATTAGTATTAAGATAGGTAAAATGGGAACAGAGAATACAGTAAACCTCAAGGATAATAAATTACTTTAAAACTGCTTGCTATAATATGGGATTGAAATTTCATACTCTCTGTATGACCATAAATAAAAAAAGAGCAACTTTGTACTTAAGTCGAGGTGCTACGTTCGCCCTCCGAAGGTTGTTACAGAATCACAGTCGTTCTATTTGAGAACAGAAATACTGAAAATTTTTACATTAAGAAGCAACAATTAAAAAGTGTTATTTGAGTTAAATTAAATTTAACAATATCTACGTTTTTATGGAATAAGATTTTGACTATCAAGGCTGCGCCGTGGCCGCTCTTAGACCCCTCGACTCTCACCAAGTCGGCCCTGGTTCGATACCAGACGACCGTATGTGAGATTTGGGGTGGACAACACGGCGCTGGAGCGGGTTTTCTCCGAGATTTCCGGTTTCCCCCACCATAACTCCACCAATTGCTCCATTATCATCTTTACCTTTCATTCATTTTGTTCTCATTCTATCATCTACTCTCACTTTCCCACCAGGCATCGGGCTGACACCCATCCTGGGTTCTTATCTGATCCAGAGCTTCTATTTCTCGACAGGACGCCTAAAGGCGTAAGGTATAGAAAAACCAGAATCTCCTAACACAAAAATAGTAGTACGACTTGGGAAGCTAAAGAAAATTTTGTATATTCCTTACTGTATACCCAGTTTTTTATTTCTTTTATAAATTACATCCTCCAACGTTGTCATATCGGACGATGAATGAAATGATGTTCAAATGAGTACAGAGTACATAGAGCTTAGAGCTACCAGACATTCATCTTTTGGCATAAGAGAAAAACTCCAACGTTAGGTCATATCGGACGATGAATGTAATGATGTTCAATTGAGTACAGGGTACATAGAGCTTAGAGTTACCAGACATTCATCTTTCAGGATAAGAGTAAACCTCCAACGTTAAGTCATATCAGACGATGAATGAAATGATGTTCAAATGAGTACAGGGTACATAGAGCTTAGAGTTACCAGACATTCATCTTTCAGGATAAGAGAAAACCTCCAACATTAAGTCATATCGGACGATGAATGAAATTATATTCAAATGAGTACAGGGTACATCGAGCTTAGAGTTACCAGACATTCATCTTTCAGGATAAGAGTAAACCTCCAACGTTAAGTCATCGGACGATGAATGAAATGATGTTCAAATGAGTACAGGGTACATAGAGCTTAGAGTTACCAGGCATTCATCTTTCAGGATAAGAAAAAACCTCCAACGTTAAGTCATATCGGGCGATGAATGAAATGATGTTCAAATGAGTACAGGGTACATAGAGCTTAGAGTTACCAGACATTCATCTTTCAAGATAAGAGAAAACCTCCAACGTTAAGTCATATCCGACGATGACAGAAATGATGTTCAAATGAGCACAGGGCACATAGAGCTTAGAGTTACCAGACATTCATTTTTCAGGATAAGAGAAAACCTCCAAGGTTTAGTCATATCCGACGATGAATGAAATGATGTTCAAATAAGTACAGGGTACATAGAGCTTAGAGTTAGCAGACATTCATCTTTCAGGATAAGAGAAAACCTCCAACGTTAAGTCATATCCGACGATGAATGAAATGATGTTCACATGAGTACAGGGTACATAGATCTTAGAGTTACCGGACATTCATCTTTCAGGATAAGGGGAAAGCTTATGCAGATAACTCAACCTGACGAAGATTTGAGCCCAGGACGTAAGACAGCAGACCTATGCTACAGAGATGAGCCCTAAGAAGGTCTAATGATGTGTCAAGAGATCTTTATTATGCTTACAAGATATTCACCTTCAGTTTTATAATCTGACATTTATAACTTGTTTTAGAATTCTGCTTTCTACGGTAACAGACAGTTCTTATTCTAACACTGACAGGAGTTTGCCAACGGCGATGTGATTCTACAAACATTCCGAAAGCATTTAAATAGGTTTAAAAATTGTGGAATGTGCTCACTTTCGTTGTAATTTAGCACCAATCATTTTAATGTAATAAAAGTATTACATTTAAGCTTGACGCCCGCAGCCTGTTTTACACTTTTGTTGAACATTGCTGGAAGGTTTTAAAACGTCTGCCAATGCCGCCATCAAATACAAATAGCGTAGTGCATTAATAACTTGTATTTATAACACGGAGAAGATTTTTATTTATTGTTAATGCTTCGTAGTAGTTGTTTATCCCTGTGACCAACAGTAAAATCGTGCACCCTAATAAACATTTATGTTTTTCTAAAACTGAGGTGTGCCGCACTCACTTAATTTTCGCTACTCATTCATCTATCTTTAGAACTCCCCCTCTCTGCATCAATACGTCATTCTGTCTACTTTTTCCTTCTATGTTACTTCTATGTATATCGAGAATAACATATGATACAGCGGACTTTTCAAAAACTGAATTGCTATGTAATGAATTTTTATGTGAAATAAGATACCTATCTTCTTCAATTTCCATGGGTAAGAAATACAGTGCGATCCATATAAAACTGAACCATTTCAATAGGCCATAACGTTTGAACCAATAATAAGACACATGTGTAAATTTGGGAGAATATAATACACAATTGGGAGATTACATTACACTATTTACATCTCAGAGAAAATGTTGGAAATCTCCTTTATTTTCGTAGAGATACACTGTTCAATTCTCACGTAACAACATTACATCACAAAATCCTCCAAGGTCGATGACAATAACAAACCGTAACAGTTGATTACATTAGCTCTCGTTACAACACTCTTGTTACACAACTACTCTGCTTACTCTGTTTACAACTGTCCTGCTGACGTGTCACAATCCCTTATATATCACATTCATGATTACCAGACTGTTCTGTCAATCACCAGATGTTTCTGGAAAACAAGGCATCTAATTACGTAATCCGAATATTCTATCACATTCTAGAAGTGTAACTTAATCTATGCCGGCGAGGCCTTTACCTCAGTTATCTTACTTGCCGGCGCTTGTTTACACTACACGCTATCATTAACTGCTTAGCAAGGCTCATTATTACCATGAAACTTTATCCGCCGACTGTTTTCTTACTTGTGCCGAAACTTTTATGCCTGTTGTCGTGACAATATTCTCTGAAGTTTTACGGAGAGTATCCTCAACAATGTTACTTATTTCGGTTCGAATGGATTCCTTGAGAACGTCAATTGTCCGTGGCCTATTCTTGTACACTCTATTTTAGATACCCCACAAGAAAAAATCCGGTGATGTTATGTCAGGGGATCTGAGGGACACAGAGCTTTTTAGATTATTCGACTATCAAAGAAACTGGTTACAACTTCCATGGTGTCATTAGATGTATGGCACGTTGCTCCATCTTGCTGGAAATAACCTGCTCTCAATTCCATATCTGCGTAAAACTACAGAGAATATGGTGACACGAGTACAAAAATGTATAGATGCTGGTGGAGGACACTTGCAACATTTTCTCTGAGATGTAAATAGTGTAATGTAATCTGCCCAAGAAAAAATCCGGTGATGTTATGTCAGGGGATCTGAGGGACACAGAGCTTTTGAGATTATTCGATTATCAAAGAAACTGGTTTCAGGTTCCATGGTTATCATTAGATGTATGGCACCTTGCTCCATCTTGCTGGAAATAGCCTTCTCTCAATTCAATATCATCTCCGTAAAACTTCAGAGAATATGGTGAGAGGAGTACAAACATGTATAGATGCTGGTGGAGGACACTTCCAACATTTTCTCTGAGATGTAAATGGTGTAATGTAATCTCCCAATTATGTATTATATTCTCCCAAAGTTGTACGTGTTTCCTACTATTCGTTTCAAAGTTATGACCTTTTGAAATGGTCCATGTTTATATGATTGCACTATATATAAAATAAAAACTGTATGTAGATCACAAATTACTGAAGAGAAAATTTTCATTTGTATGCATACTAAGAACTATTTACGGCCATATTCAAAATTTTAATTTTATTAATTCTGAAATTACTGGAAAATGGCAGCATTTTTATGCTATATTTACCAAGCGGTATGGTTCAAGAGTGGCCTGCATTCGGGAGGTCCGGTTTCGATTTCCGTGAATAATCTACGCGGCCCATGGTTTTTTTCGGGATTTTCCCGGGTTGCCAGGCGAATGCTGGGTAGGTAAATTACATCCCCCGAATTTCCTGTCCCTCCATTTCATCTCCATTATCATTTCACATCATCTCTCATCTGGTGGTCTCTTTCCGGGCAGAAATGTCGGCGGGTGTCTCGACGCTATCGTGACTTCTTTGGTTGGCCACCCTCTGTCTGCTCTCGCCTCATCCTCCCTCCCGGGGATGCCCCACTTGGAGTTTACGTACAATAAGCCAGAGGTTTCGGTACCGAATCTTCTCCATAGTATTCCTAATTCGAAGCAATATTGTCAATATTAGTTTATATGCATTTAGCCCCTCTCTAAAAATAAATTTTGGAAAACATTCGTTTATGAACAGCGTAACTCAAAGACGAAAAAAATCAGTTGAATGCCAAATTTGGTATTTATGTTCAGCCTCTTCCAAGAAGGCAACAGTGCTTTCAAGAAAATCTGATACCCTAAACTACAGTAAAACCTCGTTAACCCAAGACCTCTTTAACCCGAACCGGTTTTGAAAAAAAAAATATGTTTAGCTTAGTAAATGAAGACTTGTTTTAAAGACATTAAATTACTATTCTCAGTAGGTACATTACAGAATTCTCTTGCCAGCGGGCGAATTCATTGTACTCACCTCACCTGCTTGGAACCACGTTGGAAGAGAAACTTTGATAAAGTCATGGAAAAAGTTGTGGTCTGGTGCGTGCGTGTGTGTGTGGGGGGGGGGGGTGTGGGTGTGTGTGTGGGTTGAAGAAGAAAAAATAAGTTTAGGAGAAGTTTTTATAGATACTTTTTTTTTTAAAAAAAAATATTGATTGCTATTCCGATGTTGATGGCATAGCCAATGACGGAGGTTATAAACCGATTACAGAGAAAGGCATTATTGCATCATGCAGTGTTACTGAAAATTAAAATGAAGAGTATTCAGATTCAGATAGTGTTGATGTACCAGCTGTGGTTACGACTCACGTACAAGCAGTAACAAACATAGAGAAATTGATATTTTATTTCGAGAGTCAAGCCGAAACATTGACAAATGAACGTCTAATGTTAAAGCGGCTGTGAGATAAGCGATACACTAAACTGAGACAGCAGAAGCTCGCTGTCTTTTTTACTACAGACTAGTTTGTAGTACAGTACAAATACATAGGCTGTTACAGTACTGTGAATTTGTGCGTTCGTAAAATTAAAAGTCTAGTTTCAGAAATTCAAGATGCTCTTTATTTCCGTAGAAATACAGTTTGTACACCCCTTACATGCTCCAAAAATGACGTAACACACACGATCGCAATCTTCCAGGCCGTCTGCACACTGCACTATTAACAGTTCTCGACTGCTCACTAGCAACTTGCTGTCTCTCGTCTTTTATAACCGAAACATCGTTTCTCGAAAGTTGTCGAAAGCACACGATCTTTCATGGCGTAGCGAGACAAGGGGAGAATTATCTAGACATCTCGGTCTCTTTCTCTCTCTCTCTCTCTCTCTCTCTCTCTCTCTCTCTCTCTCTCTCTCTCTCTCTCTCTCTCTCTCTCTCTCTCTCTCTCTCTCTCTCTCTCTCTCTCTCTCTCTCTCTGTTGCTATCTCTCGCCAAACAACTAGTGCCTCGCTTGTATATGTTTTTAGTTGAAAGTGTGCCGATAGTGATTTATAAAGTCTATTTAAAGTATTTTAGTGATTTTATACATGATTTTTTTATCGTTTTTTTCATCATTCTCTGGATAACCCGGATTTTTGTTAACTTGGATCAGCACTGTTCCCCACTTTTGATCCGGGTAAACGAGGTTCTAACTGTACACTTTCTGTGGATAAGTTTTAAAAATTCGATTTACTGAGAAATGACTAACAGTTTAGATTAAATTACCAAAAGTTTAATATTTTGACAACAAATGAAATTATATCCTAAGAATAGTTTTTGATATCCTCTTCATTCTGAATGACTTTTGTATTACTGGTAAACCGTTGTAATGGTTAAACGTACACTTTATTTAAAATACATACACATGAAGTTCAAAATGGATTTCGAAGAAGTAGAACTTACATAGATTGTATATTTAGTAATTGAGAAACCCATTAAGTGCAAAATTCCAACATATATGGCCTTTGTTAATTTCGAAAAGGTCTTTGACAGCGTAAAAACAAACAATTTTTTTTGTTATGTCCTCCAACGTTAAGTCATATCGGACGATGAATGAAATGGGTGAAGTGATGCTCAAATGAGCCAGGGATCCATGGAGCCTAGAGTTACCCGACATTCGACTCTCAGGATAAGGTAAAACCCCGGGAAAACCTTATCCAGGTAACTCACCATAACCAAGATTCGAACTCGGGACCTCTGGAAAGTGAGACAGACACGCTACCATCTACGCTACCGAGGCGGGCTAACAAAGTTTTATGAAAGAAAATGGTATACCTCAACATTTGTAATAAGTTTGTATACAGAAAATAAAATGATGATAGAAACAGGAAAAAGCAATCACAAATCAACAGTAATGACAAAGGAGTTAGAGAAGGTTGCACCCCTTTTGTGTGCGTATGTGTGTGTGTATATATGCGATGGGAACGATAGTCTGTCATCTCAAAATGGCATACATCTATTAAATAATTTATGCAAAGAGTATGCAATAAATATCTCTATAGCAAAAACAAAAATTTTAGCTTTTCGCGAAATACAATTGCAATATTGGAAGATAAGATCATAGAAAAAGTAAGCAGTTTTATAAATAATAAGATTAATAGATTTAACAGCATTTGCTGTACCATAGAAATGTCTCAAGACATGAAAAGAAACAAAAAATAAAAATTTACAAACTAATGGCTGTGGTCATGCACCTATATGGTTCACAATGTTGGATGGCCTTTTAGGCTTAAACCCTGTGAACATTTGTAGAGAGAGTCGTTTAAAAACATTTATTTGCTTTCAATTTTCAAATACGTCTTTCCTACATCGGAAGTCATTTTTGCCCATAGTTGTCCAACGAAAATGGAATTTGAAAGTCAACACATAGCAACCACCTTGTAAAAGATTTTACTATGTTAAAAGCCTATTATAATCCAATATTCTCATTGTAGCTATACGGACATACTAAATAAAATCACTTCCACAGAAACGTGCCTCGAGTGACGTAACGATATAGGAGCAAGCATTTTAGGAATATTTTAGAAAATTGAGGCGAGAAAGCTATGTGACTATATGGATTAGGTTTGTTTAAGATGAGAAGATACTGCACTTGGGGTTAAAATTCACTGTTTTATTTTTACATTTTATTATGTCATTAGTTTAGATTACAAATACGTAGCTAAAAAGTTCATTGGAGCAATATTTTATACCTAATTTGCTAATTATATTAGTGCGTGTTCAGTTTTTGCCACGCCCCTTTTCGTAATCTTTCACAAAATCGATAATAACTTCTGAAATTCTGAACAGATAATTCTGAACTAAGTCTTGTTTTGTAAGAGATCCCCCAAGCTTTCTGTTGGTATCACTGTAACTCGAATAATGCTGGTTTTTCTTTTGTCTTTGGCTGTGTATGTGAACAGTCATTTGTTCTGAATAATATTTTGTAACAGTTATTCTTGAATATATGATATGGGTAGTCCAAAAACATTTCGAAAGAGAAAGTTTACAGGCAATCGTTTAACTAAACATAGAAAAGTAAATATAGAAAATATAAATACAATAGACAATGAAACCACATGTAATATTGAGGTTAGTAGACCCAGTTCACACAATACATGTGCTAATCATGATAGTCATATACAGAAATTGTTGAGCTGCGAGTTCTGAAAGCAGATAAAATAGTTGAAGAACTGGTCAAGAAGACAAGACAAATGAAGAGCAACTTGAAAAGAACAAGTGAGAATACAGAGGGTCAAGACTATGCAGCAGGAATGTTCTGACTCATGTGAGAAGTCAGTAAGCAATATATAACATGGATTTAGACCTGGGTATTAGTGCGAAAGTCAAATTACTTCATTATTTCAAGATTTGGCAGATGAGGTAGATGCAGGGGGAAGAACTGATGCAGTGGTAATTGACTTTTCTAAAGCTTTTGATGTAGTGCCACATAGTTTACTTATTTGTAAGCTAGCTAATACAGGAATTGACAAACGCGTAGTATTATGGGCTAAACATTTTTTGAAAGGGAGAACGCAAAATGTTAAAGTAGGTAAAGAGCTGTCCGATAGGGGAACCGTAAGTTCGGGTGTGCCGCAAGGCTCAGTACTAGGGCCTTTACTGTTTCTCATTTTTGTTAGTGACATTGCTGTTAATATTAACTGCCAGATAAGGTTGTTTGCAGACGAATGTATCATTTATAATAAAATTCGGAATACAGTGCATGAAACCGCTCTTCAGGATGATTTAAATGAAATCTCTAATTGGGCTGCGGCTAACAAAATGTCAATTAATGCCAAGAAAAGTAAGTCCATTGTTTTTAGTAGAACTAAGGGAAAAATTATTGTTAACAATCACATGGGAGGGGTGCAAATTCCACAGGTGGACAGCTGCAAATACTTGGGAGTGTACCTGGCAAGTAATGCTGGATGGGACGAACAAGTAAATTCCACATCTAGGAATGCGTGGAAGGCATTACATTTCGTAATGAGAATATTGAAAAAGGGGAGCGCTAGGTCCAGGGAAATTGCCTACAAGGCCTTAGTGCGGCCGGTTATGGAATATGGAGTAGCATGCTGGGACCCGTATAGAGCTAACCAAATCGAACCATTAGAAAAAATACAGAAGAGAGCAATAAAATTCATAAAAAGAGGCAAGTATTTTGGGCCTATAAAAGGAGATGAGACTAAATGGGAGGAATTAAGAATTAGGTGTAAAAAACATAGGTTGGTAGTATTATTCAAAGCTAATGCTGGTGTAAAGGCATGGGTGGACGTTAGTGTAAGGTTAGATAATCCGGATTATTATGGACGAAACGATCATAGGTATAAAATTAAGGGTAGAAGATACAGAACCGACGTAGGAAAATTTTCTTTTGTTAATAGAACCATTGAAGAATGGAATAAATTGCCTGTAGCAGTCTTTCAGGGCTGTCCCCTGTCGCTGAAGAAATTTAGAAAAAATCTAGATGGTTTATAGTTTAGCTTTTGAGTTATAATGGTATATAATATGTAAATAGAGAAGTAATTAGATATGTTTTAAGTGACTAAAGTAAAATAATATCATGTTTGTATTGTTTACTGTGTTATTGTTGTAAATCTAGTATTTGTAATTTGATCTGTATTCTTAACTCTGCCACCGGGTAGTGCCCAATTGCAGTGAATAAATAAATAAATACATACATACATACATACATACATACATACATACATACATACATACATAAATACATACATACATAAACTTTAAAGCTGTTTTTCTCAGTTTCACATTGTTTCACGTTCCGGTACACTTTTTTACAAAACTAGTCACCAAAACATATGAATTTTGTGTGTATTAAGCAGACTCATAAGAATAATAATAAGAAGGTATTTTTCTCTGAGATTCATGATACTTGTTTCAAAAAATATAATTATCTGAAATTTCAGTGCTTTTTTACAAAAAATGAAAAAAATTATAACACATTATCAGTACAAAATTTTGAAATAATAATAGGTACTATTAAAGATAAAGGTTTTAAGAACATGCCTTAAAATTTTTCATGTACATACCAATAATAATTTCTTATTAATGGGCACTCAAATATCATGTGTAGATAGGCAGTACATTCTCACCTTAAGGAATGCAGCATCTTGTATAGAAATATAAACAACACTATTTTAATTGTATAACATAGTAGAAAATGTCACGTGATACAACAATTAGGGCAGTGTTCGGTAGCTTACCTGGCAATGAAGGCCGTCCCCCTGCCATGAGACGATAAACAAACCGCACTACAATGATCTGTCACTCACAACGTAGACAACTCTCCTTTGACGACATACGTGAATCTACTGAGCAAAAGTCGATAAAAGCAGATATTTCAGCTTGCATCTTCACCGTCATAGCTCGAAGTCCACACGCCATAATTACCTTATCGCTCGACACGGTGGAGCATTCCTCATTCCAGGAGAAAGGTCGCCCTGATTTGTCATAAACCTGGCCAATGCTACGTAAACTGACTAAAAATAGGTATTGCCTACAAACCGGCGACGAATGTCTTAGCAATACAGGTTACAAATCTCGCTTACGTCGAGATTCGTTCCGAGTTCACGGTTAATCTAAACTGATTAAGCATTTGTGTGTAATAACTATCAATTTTCTATTCAAAGAAACCAAAATATCTTTATTGTATTTATCTGGCATTCATTTGAATATGTGTTTTGTTCTTCATAGTACCAAAAGATACGAAAACTATGCATATTTCAAACATTTTTTTAAATTTACGTCCTCCAACGTTAAGTCATATCGGACGATGGATGAAATCTTGTTCAAATGAGTACAGGATACACAGAGCTTAGAGTAAGAAGACAATCATCTATCAGGATAAGGGAAAACCTCCAAAGTTGTCATATCGGACGATGAATGAAATGATTTCAAACGAGTACAAGGTACATAGAGCTTAGAGTTACCAGACATTCATCTTTCAGGATAAGGGAAAACCTCCAACGTTAAGTCATATCGGACGATGAATGAAATGAATACAGGGTACATAGAGCTTAGAGTTAGAAGACATTCATCTATCAGCATAAGGGAAAACCTCCAAAGTTAAATCATATCGGACGATGAATGAAATGAGTACAGGGTACATAGAGCTTAGAGTTACCAGACATTCATCTATCAGGATGAGGGAAAACCTCCAACGTTAAGCCATATCGAACGATGAATGAAATGAATACAGGGTACATAGAGCTTAGAGTTACCAGACATTCATCTTTCAGGATAAGAGAACACCTCTAACATTAAGTCATAACAAACGATGAATGAAATGATGTTCAAATGAGTATAGGGTACATAGCGCTTAGAGTTACCTGACGTTCATCTTTCAGGATAAGGGAAAACCTCCAACGTTAAGTCATATCAGACGATGAATGAAATGACGTTCAAATGAGTACAGGGTACATAGAGCTTAGAGTTACCAAACATTCATCTTTCAGGATAAGGGAAAACCTCCAACGTTAAGTCATACCGGACGATGAATGAAATGACGTTCAAATGAGTACAGGGTACATAGAGCTTAGAGTTACCAAACATTCATCTTTCAGGATAAGGGAAACCTCCAATGTTAAGTCATATGGAACGATGAATGAAATGATGTTCAAATGAGTACAGGGTACATAGACCTTAGAGTTACCAGACATTCATCTTTTAGGATAAGAAAAAAACCTCCAAAGTTAAGTCATATCAGACGGTGAATGAAATGATGTTCAAATGAGTACAGGGTACATAGAGCTTAGAGTTACCAGACATTCATCTTTCAGGATAAGGGAAACCTCCAATGTTAAGTCATATCAGACGGTGAATGAAATGATGTTCAAATGAGTACAGGGTACATAGATCTTAGAGTTACCAGACATTCATCTTTCAGGATAAGAAAAAACCTCCAAAGTTAAGTCATATCGAACGATGAATGAAATGAGTACAGGATACATAGAGCTTAGAGTTACCAGACATTCATCTTTCAGGATAAGAGAAAACCTCCAACGTTAAGTCATATCGGACGATGAATGAAATGATGTTCAAATGAGTACAGGATACATAGAGCTTAGAGTTATCAGTCATTCATCTTTCAGGGTAAGAGAAAACCTCCAAAGTTAAGTCATATCGAACGATGAATGAAATGAGTACAGGATACATAGAGCTTAGAGTTACCAGACATTTATCTTTCAGGATAAGGGAAAACCTGCAACGTTAAGTTATATCGGACGATGAATGAAATGATGTTCAAATGAGTACAGGGTACATAGAGCTTAGAGTTACCAGACATTCATCTTTCAGGATAAGAGAAAACCTCCAACGTTAAGTCATATCGGACGATGAATGAAATGATGTTCAAATGAGTACAGGGTACATAGAGCTTAGAGTTACCAGACATTCATCTTTCAGGATAAGAGAAAACCTCCAACGTTAAGTCATATCGGACGATGAATGAAATGATGTTCAAATGAGTACAGAGTACATAGAGCTTAGAGTTACCAGACATTCATCTTTCAGGATAAGAGAAAACCTCCAAAGTTAAGTCATATCGTACGATGAATGAAATGATGTTCAAATGAGTACAGAGTACATAGAGCTTAGAGTTACCAGACATTCATCTTTCAGGATACGGGAAAACGTCCAACGTTGTCATATCGAACGATGAAGGAAATGATGTTCAAATGAGTACAGGGTACATAGAGCTTAGAGTTACCAGACATTCATCTTTCAGGATAAGAAAAGAACCTCCAAAGTTAAGTCATATCGGACGATGAATGAAATGATGTTCAAATGAGTGCAGGGAACATACAGCTTAGTGATAACGGATATTGTTTTCTAAGGGAAAACCCCGGAGAAACCTTATCGAGATAACTCACCCTGACCAGAATTCGAACTAGGGACTCTTGAACGTGAGGGAGACACGCTACCACCAACGCTACCGAGGCGGGCTGAAGATATGCCAGTATCGTAAATATAAAATTTTATATTTTAATGTATTATAATGATATTTGAATGAAAATTTTTAAAATCTATTTTCGGGAAAATGAAAAATAATTTTGTATATTATAAGGGAAAGGGTAGTCCAGGTGGGAGATTTTCTTGAAAATCTTAACGTGCATTCTTAGAAGACGAATTTGTAAGTTTGGCGTTTGAAAGATGCTGTTCAGAGGCAAACGCACGAGGTCTCAAAACGAGCTTTGCCGTTGTATCAGAATGGTGGTTGAAATGTCATAGCTCCCTTGAAGCACATTTTGGCCCAATTATCTGGTTTACGTATTTGTTTTATAATATGAAGACATGTGACGAGAGAGAGCAACAGGCTGTGACGTCACGGAAATGCCTCTGTTAAACACGTGCTCGGAATTACATTGCGCGTGTTCTGCTTCCACTAATTTGCAAATTGTGCTCTGCCATGCAAATGTGCTTCATTTTCTGCTACGTTCACTGCCCTGCTTTTTTATGCCTTAACAGTAGGAAGCAACCTTCCTGGGAATTTTGGATGATAATCTAGCATCCCCGGTCGTGCCCAGGCGTTAATGAAACTTCCAAACACCTTTCTGAGCGGATAAACTCGATACAGATACTGCAGGGATTAAGTGCCTCTCGGATTCAAACAGCAATGAAAAATTGAACAACCATTTGTGAGGGAAGGATTAAGTTTGAAACAGAAACGTCCGAAGGAGAACTTCCACTACTCATATATGGCATGTAGAGAAAGTATATACTCTATCCCAAAATTCCATACAGGAAATACATGTTTCGAAATCCTCTAAATCCATTAAATTACCTTTTATACTCAAAAAAGCATCTACTTCGTGTTAATAGAGATATAAATTGAGACAGAAATTAAGGGATGTAATGAATAAAGAATCGTAATGTATGTCAAAGGAACATGGTAATAGGACACACGTGCAAGTTTGGGAGAATATAATACACAATCGGGAGATTACATTACACTATTTACATCTCAGAGAAAATGTTGGAAATGTCCTCCACCAGCATCTATACATGTTTGTACTCGTCTCACCATATTCTCTAAAGTTTTACGGAGATGATATCGAATTGAAGGAGGTTATTTCCAGCAAGATGGAGCAACGTGCCACACATCTAATGACACCATGGAACTTGTAACCAGTTTCTTTGATAATCAAATAATCTCAAAAGCTCTGTGTCCCCGAGATCCCCTGACATAACCTCACCAGATACTTTCCTGTGGGAGTATCTAACAAATATTGTGTACAGGAATAGGCTACGGACAATTGATGTTTTCAAGGAATCCATTCGAACCGAAATAAGTAACATTGTCGAGGATACTCTCAGTAAAACTTCAGAGAATATGGTGAGACGAGTACAAACATGTATAGATGCTGGTGGAGGACACTTCCAACATTTTCTCTGAGATGTAAATAGTGTAATGTAATCTCCCAATTGTGTATTATATTCTTCCAAAGTTGCACGCGTGTCCTATTATTGGCCTATTGAAATGGTTCAAATTTATATGGATCGCACTATGCAATAATAAATACGCGTTCGCAATGTGAGATAATAATTAGAACATTACAGCTACAAACTGCACCTATCTCGGTCTACCGAGGTAGAGTAGTGCAATAGTAGAGGCGGTAGTATACTGTTAATGTCTTGTTTACCAAATCTGGATTTCAGGGTCGCAGATGCCACTGTTTCAGTTAATAATAATGATGATAATAATAATGCCCGCCTCGGTAGCATAGATGGTAGCATGTCTGCCTCACGTTCAAGAGGTCCCGAGTTCGAATCTTGGTCAGGGTGAGTTACCTAGATAAGGCTTTTTCCGGGGTTTTCCCTTATCCTTCAAGACGAATGTCGGGTAACTCTAAGCTCAATGGACCGTGGACTCGTTTGAGCATCATTTCACCCAATTCATTCACCGTCCGATATAACTTAACTTTGGGGCGGACGTAAATGAAAACAATAATAATAATAATAATAATAATAATAATAATAATAATAATAATAATAATAATAATAATAATAATAATAATGATAATGATAATGATAATGATAATGATAATGATAATGATAATGATAATGATAATGATAATGATAATGATAATGATAATGCTAATGCTAATGCTAATGCTAATGATAATGATAATGATAATGATAATGATAATGATAATGATAATGATAATGATAATGATAATGATAATGATAATGATAATGATAATGATAATGATAATGATAATGATAATGATAATGATAATGATAATGATAATGATAATGATAATGATAATGATAATGATAATGATAATGATAATGATAATGATAATAATAATAATAATAATAATAATAATAATAATAATAATAATAATAATAATAATAATAATAATAATAATAATAATAATAATAATAATAATAATAATAATTCACTTCACTGCAATTAATTTTTTTAATGTTTTGGTTCTGATGTCATTTCCGCTAATTTTGGGGCACTAATTCCAAATATGGCATCCATTTTCTTGTAACACGTCCAGTTTGTCAAAAAATTGAAAACAAAACTTTTATATTCACCTATTAGCTCTATATATTTATACACTTCTACAACATCACTGTTATGCTCAAGAACATGGCGTGTATGAATTTTGTCATTTTAAACACAATGTATGCACATTTTACAAGTATTATCAACTTCAGATCGAAAAAAAAAAAACAGTGACCTAACTAGGAAGAAATTTTCTTCTTTTTGCACGTCTTCCATGCGTGTCTTGATTACGTTTCCTTTTCAGAGACCAACAATAGTCTACCATCATGTTGACACACCATCCACCATGATACCTTCTGTCTATGTCTTTTAAGTCCAGGTGGAAACGTTTGCCGTATTCTTGATTGTAAAATCCAAGACAGCAATCTGGGAAATAGACAATGTGAGCATGAAGGATGTGCAACTTCAAACTCGTGATACAACCAAGTTGTCTCAAGTTCTCCAACATGGTGTTCACTTCAGTTTTGTAATCTTGACTCCTAGTATTTCTTAAGAAGTTGTTTACAGCATCTTTGTAGCTCTGCCAGGCACGCTTTTCTGTTTGGTTCATTTTATTTTCAAAATTGAGGTCGCGCATTAATTTTCTGATCTGTGGTGCTGTAAAATATACCGTAGCTTATCTAGGGTCATTCTGCTATAAATACCACATATGTGCCTAAAACACTCACAATACAATGGTGATATACTTTAGCAACAGAAACTTCCCATGCCATACCATGAGATTTTGTGAAATATGAATTTTATATTTTCTCAAAAACCTGACGTCTTAGAAGAAAGGAAAAAACAAACGGATTGCACCGTTGAACTCAGGGCAAACATTCCGTTTAGGAACACTCAATCATTGGATAACACCATTTTTGTTAAAGAGCATAGTAATGTTTACTTAAAACGAACTTAGTTGGCACGAGACAGGAGGGGTGACTAGTTTCAGATCGGCCGGGCCGAGTGCTCAGGTATAACCTGTTCACGAGCTAGGTACGTATCGAGCCGCGCCCGGTGGCACAGTATGAGCCAATCAAGGGCTGGATTCACACCGGTGCGAGAGTACATATTTCGCTCCATGCTGGTCTCTAATGCCTGCGTAAGAACACAAAAGTGTGTTAAATCAATTTCTCGATATGGATGCACTTTGATCACAAGTGAATATCGATTTGAAGTCGCGGGCATTGACTTTGTAAGATGGAGACAGAAATGTTAATTAGTGAATCTGAAGAGATGTAAACTTCCTAATATTCTGGAAAGGCCAGGAATCTAAACAAAAATTTAAGTCCTGAGAAACACGTCTGGCAAATTCATGGTCTGGTGAGCAAGAAAGTGTACATATAACTTAATAAGAAATCTACCAGAAACTGTCTCTGTTATTGCATTATACAGAATGTGTGTATCAGCAACATAGACTATTATCTAACATTTTTAAAATGTGAACAGACATTTTACTAAAGTTTTATCGAAAACTGAGAAATAAAGTTAGAAATTCATATTACTCAATAAATTATTTTCCAGCGCCTCTGCGTAGGACGCGCGCAACCGCAGAATTCTACTTCATTTCGACACACATTTCCAACGGCAAATGTTCCTGTAAATAGTAGGAAGATAAGACTTGAAGCTTTCACGGCGACCATTACTAATCAAGGCTTCGCGAGTGATCGGCCGTGTCAAATTAATAAACGTCGAGCTTTCGGCCATTGTAAACTCCATGGATCCTGAAGAAGGCCATGGCCGAAAGCTCGACGTTTATTAATTTGACACGGCTGATCACCCGCGAAGACTGGATTAGTAGGAAGACACATAGGTAAATTCCCGCCTCGGCAGCGTAGATTGTAGCGTGCCTGCCTCACGTTCAAGAGGTCCCGAGTTCGAATATCAGTTAGGGTGAGTTACCTGGGTAAGGTTTATTCTGGGGTATTCCCTTATCCTGAAAAACGAATGTCTAGTAACTCTAAGCTCTATGTACACTGTACTCATTTGAACATCATTTCATTCATCGTCCGATATGACTTAACGTTGGAGGTTCTCTCTTATCCTGAAAGATGAATGTCTGGTGACTCTAAGCTCTATGTACCCTGTACTCATTTGAACATCATTTCATTCATCGTCCGATATGACTTAACGTTGGAGGTTCTCTCTTATCCTGAAAGATGAATGTCTGGTGACTCTAAGCTCTATGTACCCTGTACTCATTTGAACATCATTTCATTCATCGTCCGATATGACCTAACGTTGGAGGTTTTCTCTTATCCTGAAAGACGAATGTCTAGTAACTCTAAGCTCTATGTACCCTGTACTCATTTAAACATCATTTCATTCATCGTCCGATATGACTTAACGTTGGAGGTTTCCCTTATTCTGAAAGATGAATATATGGTAACTCTAAGCTCTATGTACTCTGTACTCATTTAAACATCATTTCATTCATCGTCCGATATGTCTTAACGTTGGAGGTTTCCCTTATTCTGAAAGATGAATATATGGTAACTCTAAGCCCTGTGTACCCTGTACTCATTTAAACATCATTTCATTCATCGTCCGATATGACTTAACGTTGGAGGTTTCCCTTATTCTGAAAGATTAATATATGGTAACTCTAAGCCCTGTGTACCCTGTACTCATTTAAACATCATTTCATTCAGCGTCTGATATGACTTAACGTTGGAGGTTTCCCTTATTCTGAAAGATGAATATATGGTAACTCTAAGCTCTATGTACCCTGTACTCATTTGAACATCATTTCATTCATCGTCCTATATGTCTTAACGTTGGAGGTTTTCCCTTATCCTGAAAGATGCATATATGGTAACTCTAATCTCTATGTACCCTGTACTCATTTAAACATCATTTCATTCATCGTCCGATATGACTTAATGTTGGAGGTTTTCCCTTATACTGAAAGATGAATATATGGTAACTCTAATCTCTATGTACCCTGTACTCATTTGTACATCATCTCATTCATCGTCCGATATGACTTAACGTTGGAGGTTTTCCCTTATACTGAAAGATGAATATATGGTAACTCTAATCTCTATGTACCCTGTACTCATTTAAACATCATTTCATTCATCGTCCGATATGACTTAATGTTGGAGGTTTTCCCTTATCCTGAAAGATGCATATATGGTAACTCTAATCTCTATGTACCCTGTACTCATTTAAACATCATTTCATTCATCGTCCGATATGACTTAATGTTGGAGGTTTTCCCTTATCCTGAAAGATGCATATATGGTAACTCTAATCTCTATGTACCCTGTACTCATTTAAACATCATTTCATTCATCGTCCGATATGACTTAACGTTGGAGGTTTTCCCTTATACTGAAAGATGAATATATGGTAACTCTAATCTCTATGTACCCTGTACTCATTTGTACATCATCTCATTCATCGTCCGATATGACTTAATGTTGGAGGTTTCCCTTATTCTGAAAGATTAATATATGGTAACTCTAAGCTGTATGTACCCTGTTCCTATGTACCTCTAAGCTCTATGAACATCATTTCATTCATCGTCCGATAAACATCCGAAAAAAAAAAGCACATGGTTCAGGTAGTTCGGCTACGGAAATCGAACTCGAACCTGCGGAATGCGGGCTATAGACGAAAGCTCGGTTGGTAAATGACTTGCCACAGCAAACGTGTATTTCCGGTAAAATGGTGATTTGGAGCTCCTGTTCTTGCTATAAGTAAAGGAGCAGAGAAAGGAAAACGAATTTCCTGTGTATAGATCGATGCTGGGAGTATAAGTTTAAGATTTGACTTGAAGAACACTTCTCGGACGTACTAAAGCATGTATGGGTTATACAGCGTGATACAGAATAATGTTGAATGCAATAACCCTCTTCCGTTGCTCATTACAGCGCGCCTGCTCGGCGATCAGCATGAATGAACACGTGTGAGGACAGCCTGGCTCTTTTAACATGCCATTTTCCACTTAGCGACCGACTCAATGGAAAACCGCATCATTTTCCGACCACCGTTATTAGGCGTCCACTAAACCTCTGTCCCATTTTTAAATTAAAGAGAGCACAAACGGTGTTATCTCGTACAGAAACATACATACCTTTTGTTTGTCGAATTAATTTAACGCCAACACGTGTGTTGTTTTGTTTCATAAAAGGATTTTGTGTGTGGATTGTATACGTGTTGGCCATTCAATGGGATGAACATAAAGGAGAAAGTTTGTTTACATTCGACAACTTGTACATAAAAGTCATTTATATATACTTATTACTTTATCTGCTATGTACTTGCAGGAAGTAGAGGACGCATGTAATCCATCCAAAAATTGGGTATCTAGATTTAACCTAAAATACACATTTTTAGATCTTTCAAGCATATGACATGAAGATTTTTAAAATAAAGTCCTCCTAATAAAAAAATACACTTTATTTTGAAAAGTTTACGAAAAAAATAATTTTCTTAAAAATGTCTCTATAGATTTTGTTTAAAATACTAAATTTTTAAGAATTTTTCGTGATAAATGCACAACAGAGCGGAATGGCTAAGGCTTTCGCCCGTATTCGGGATTCCGGGTTCGAAATTACTTCCACACTAGCCGTGAGGAAGGCAAGGTTTATACAGATAGAGTCAGACTGAAAAATTCAACACCATAGCCGGAATTTGAATCACGGATATACATTTTTTTTAAATTTTCTTCCATTTATACTCCGCCTTTAACTACAACGGTCATATCGGCAGCTGTTCTGCTTTGGATCATATCGAAGGTGTATACTTTTGTGTTACGTGTATATCACTTCTTATCGTGCACTTTAATTAGCTCTATTTCAATAAACTGAGCTTTTGGTACAACCAATGCATTTGTGAAATATTATCAAAGTGAAAAAAATTAAAAAATTAAAGGTTCTCATAACAAAATAATATAAATTCTGAAGTTTAAGAAAATATAGCTTTTTTGTCAATTAAGTGTCACTATAAATGGATAGACGCAAGCTTATTAATGTCGAGTACTTTCTACATTGCTTTTTCTTAAACATTTCTCACCATTTTTCCGTTAACAGAATTCTCCGCAGGATTAATTTTTTTACTGTTTTCGGAATTGTTCTACTATCTTCCAAAATTAATTACATTAAAAATTTTTTGTATAGAATTTTAAAATGTTACAATCTTGAGGCATTTTAAGTTTAATAATTTATATTAGGTATTGAAAAATTAAGGAATGAGTGGAAAAATTATTTTCTCCGTATAATTGAATGGTAATATTGAGAAACCCCACGTGTCAATTTTTTTTAAAAAATGAGTTATATAGGCCTATCATAATGTAGAGAAACCATTGATGTTCTGACATTTTCTGTACTATTGTGCAGCCACTATGTCTCCGAAACTGAAGAGAAATTCCAAATGTACAAACAATATGGAATTTCTCAGAATTTTAATTTGCCAGCACTGTTTCAAATAGAGAGAATAATAACAATGGCCAACAATAAAAATATTTCGGGTTTAAAAATAGTGAATTTACATGTATTTCCATCTGCTGAATTTAAAAATCACCATAAACGATAGATTAACTCTTGTTTTGAAGATAAACTGACATTTCATTTTTAGAGTGAAGATTTTAAATTTGGGGGCATATTTTGGGGAGTTGGCACACCTGTCAAATAAAAAAACACGATCAGAGAGAAATTTTGGAAATTAAGTGATGCAAATGTTAAGGAAGGCATTTTTGTCACACCACAAATAAGAGAACTTGTAAAGGTTCCTGCATGTGACCAAATTTTGGAGGGGACAAAAAAGGAAGCTTGGGAAGCCTTCAAGGGTGTTGTTTATGTATTTTTAGGCAACAAAAGAGATGACAACTACAAGCAATTGGTGACAGTGCTCCTGCAAAAATACCGTAACCTTGGATACAACATGTCCCTTAAGATCCATTTTCTCCACTGCCACCTAGACCTTTTCCCTCCTAGTTGTGGAGCTGTTAGTGATGAACATGGGGAGAGATTCCATCAGGACATTTCTGGTATGGAACAAAGATATCAGGGCCGTTGGAATCAAGTAATGCTTGCGGATTACTGTTGGTCTTTGTATAGGGATTCTGCGGAACTCCATCACAAGAGGCAAGCTAAAAGACGACGAAGTCAATAGGCCACCACGTGATTCTCTTCAGACACGACTATCTACGAAGTATTTTTCCAGCTATTTAAAACTCTTATCATGTAATTACCAGTTTAAAAAATCAAATGCACTTTCATTGTTGTTAGCATGTATGTAATTAAAATGTATCCTTTTCTCTCAATCCGTTAATATGTAATACTTCCACCTTGTGTGTATCATAGAAACTAGAGCTAATAAGAAACTTTTCATTGTCATATTTGTCTCAACCCAAAATTAGTAGGAATTGCCTCATGAAGTGCTCGAAACATTCAAAAATTATTTTTTGCCCAGTGTAATTGGCCTCCTCTTTAATTCAATGGGTAGTTATTGTTGATAAACTGTCAGACAGTGGTGATGTTAGTGCAGAATGTGTAGAAGAGCACACATTCCAACTGGCTGAACCATTTATAATTCCACCAAAACCTATGATTCAGGCTTATCAAAATAGTGCGGCTAAAAATGAGAAGAAAATTCTGCAAGACCTAAGACTATTTGTACCATTCTTAACAAAAGATGAAATCATTCAGCGCTTCTATGAAGCCAGCATGTGTTAAAGAATGAACTTTGTGTAGAACATATTGCCAAATAATTCTCTTTGGCACAATCTGTTTCATTTTTGTCCTTGTCAGCTATATAGTGTGGGTTAAGCAATAATTTATGTATATTTATTACAAAATATTGAGAAAGCCCACATGTTTACTAAATAAATGTTAACATAGTTTCAAGAAAATGGATCAAGAATGTCTACAGTGCAATGCTACGTTCCCCCTACATTCATTTCAATGAAAAATGAAGACAAAACTGACTACGTAATTTTAAGAACTGGAATGTTTTTTGTCTCTCCTAAAAAAATTAGCTTTTCTGGACATGTGAGGTTTGTCAATATTGCGTTTCAATTATGGTTTAATACAAAAATATCTTATATAATAATTTTGGTAATTTATTCATGTGAAGCCTGAATTTTTAAGCGGAATGTGTTTGAAATGAATCTTACCAAGCATATTTATACACATTTATATTTATAAATTTATATTTATACACATTTATACCCCGCCTTTAACTACAATGGTCATATGGGCGGCCGTTCTCCTTTGGAACATATCGAAGGTGTTAACTCGTATTCGTTGAGTTTTAATCATTAGATCACGTACACATTTATACCCCGCCTTTAACTACAATGGTCATATCGGCGGCCGTTCTCCTTTGGAACATATCGAAGGTGTTAACTCGTATTCGTTGGGTTTTAATCATTAGATCACGTACACATTTATACCTCGCCTTTAACTACAATGGTCATATCGGCGGCCGTTCTCCTTTGGAACATATCGAAGGTGTTAACTCGTATTCGTTGTGTTTTAATCATTAGATCACGTACACATTTATACCCCGCCTTTAACTACAATGGTCATATCGGCGGCCGTTCTCCTTTGGAACATATCGAAGGTGTTAACTCGTATTCGTTGAGTTTTAATCATTAGATCACGTACACATTTATACCCCGCCTTTAACTACAATGGTCATATCGGCGGCCGTTCTCCTTTGGAACATATCGAAGGTGTTAACTCGTATTCGTTGTGTTTTAATCATTAGATCACGTACACATTTATACCTCGCCTTTAACTGCAACGGTCATATCGGCGGCCGTTCTCCTTTGGAACATATCGAAGGTGTTAACTCGTATTCGTTAGGTTTTAATCATTAGATCACGCATATGTTCGCACTCTCATTCATAATGCAATATTATGATCACAATTTTTTAAAGATACACAAAGTGCTAAATATGGACTATCAATGCTGAAAGAAGCAATATTTTAAATTGAAGGTTTCGTTACTAGGAAACGTGCCAAAAGCTATCTCTATTTAACCAAGCGGAATGGCTCAGACGGTATTGTCTGTAGTCCGCATTCCGGAGATCCGGGTTCGATTCCCGTGGCCGACCTACCTGGCCCATGGGTTTTTTTCGGGTCACTAGGCGAAGGCTGGGTAAGTTAATTACATCCAACGAATTTCCTGTCCCTCCATTCTATCTCCATTCCCCGTAGGGGAGGGGATCCGTCCCCTTCAACTGCCGTGGTGCGGGCGCTTTTTTTTTTTTTTTTTTTAATTTTACGTCCTCCGATGTTAAGTCAAATCGGACGGTAAATGGAATGGGTGAAATGATGCTCAAATGTATCTAGGGTCCATGGAGCTTAGAGCTACCCGACATTCGTCTTTAAGGATAAGGGAAAACCCCGTAAAAACCTTATCCAGGTAGCTCACCCTGACCAAGATTCGAACTCGAGACCTCTTGAACGTGAGGCAGACACGCTACCATCTACGCTACCGAGGCGGGCACTCGTATCTCTGACATTACTAGAGGAACCTCGGGCCGAACTGCCGAGCCCCTCCCTGAGGGAGTTGTTCGGATTGGGTTGGACTCGAGGGGGCAGTGGTTCCCGATACCCGTGGGAGATCGGGTACGTCTCCGGACGGGGTTGAGGGAAGCCATATATTCCCGCGTACTAGCCAGCATAGCTAGTAGAAGGTGTGCTAGATCACCAGGTGGCCCCGGTCATATCGGTAGACTTCCCCTTTGGAGTTGGCGCGCTAAGTAGCGTATCCACTTCCATTCCGTCTTGAGTCCAAAGGACCAGATGGGTGGGGACTTGTTAGTCTCTAGGTCTTGCCCTATGGAAAGCCCCACGGAGGCGTCGGGCGCCCTTTTGGGACAGCTTGGTAACTCCCTGGTCGTCAGAAGGGGGTCAGTCTTCACTCTCTGTGGATTGCCCTGATAGATACCCTCGAGCTTATGTATACTATCTCCATTATCATTTCACATCATCTCTCATCTGATGGTCTCTTTCAGGGAGTCTCGTAGCTGCATGGCAGGATAATATGCTCTGAGGAAAACTACTTCTTACTCCGGTAGGTTGGTTGCCGGTCTCAGCTTCTCTGCTGGGACCATTTCGGGACCGCCAGCCAGGGACCTTTGGGGCTCGGATCGCGTGCCTTGGGACCTTTTGGGCTTGGCTGCTGGGCTCGTTGCTGTCCCGCAGCAGGGGAGCGTGTTCGTTGTCCTGTCCTGCCGAGGGAAGTCTCTAAGAAAACTGTAGAGACCCTGCCCTCTGAACTGTCGTGGCTCCTTGGGTCGGCCGCCCTCGGTCTCCTTCGCCTCATCCTTTCTCCCGGGGGTGCCCCGCTTGGGGATATAGGACCAATGGGCCCAGCATGGTGACCTACGTACCTCATCCCCTCCTAACCCTATTACTATCCCTATTTACGTAGTAATAGCATTCGCATGATATCAGAAAACAGAAGTCTTAAATAAATGAAGTGCATTTAATATGAAATAATTAACATTTCTAATTAATTTCTAATAGCAAGCATTGAAATTCAAACGCAAGTAGTAATGTTTCCCAATATGAGATTATATTTCCTGAAAAACATACGCTTCAAAATATAAGACTAAAAACAAAATTATAACATTTTTTTGTTTACTGTTTCTGAGCATAAAGTTGTAATAGAACCTTAATACTGACTGGTACAAACAAACATTATGACAATGCTCCAAACAAATCATGTCATTATGGTGAAGAGATACAGAAAAGCCCTGGTTGTGTTACAATGTCACAGCCATCTCTACCGCAATGCTTTTCCTTAAATGCTTTTATGTTTCCGATGAGATCTGGATGTCAGTTTTTGGGTAGACCATTAAACTTCCCTTACCTATTGAAACCCTGTAGTCCAAAAAGTAAGCATTACCTGTACCAGCTTTTTGGAATTGTTTATAATATTAATAGTTCAGAATAAAGAACTTGTTGCTGCAAAAACAAAGTTTATGCATTTTCAGGAAACAGTCTAACATATTCCGCTCGCCATTGTAGGAGTTTTAGGCAGAAATTCAGATTGAAATGTTACGCTAAACCTCATTTTTTCCTCAGGTAAGCAAACTTTGTTATTCCGCAGGCCAGCGTATACACGTGCCAACCCTTCGCGGTGTAGTACTGCAGCTTCTGTTTACATTAGAGATACGCGCGACCTTGTGTTGCCAAATACGTACTAATTTAAAACTTTTTTGGAGATAACTATAAATTCAAGGGGGGGGGGGAAGTTACTTGATACATTTTAATCGTTTCACAGGTATATTTTCTGTAATTTTAATTTGAAGCAAAAAGTACCTTCCAGTCTGTGTATGAATGAGTGCCCATTATTTAAGGGCATGTATGACTGAAATTTCATGAAAATCGTGAAAATAACTACTTTTTTATTTTAATTCTATAAAATAATTTAGACATTCCCGAATGTGAAAAATGCATAATTTGCCTCCGAACGCCATTTTTAAATGCTTATTTAAATGTCGGTGGCCTTTAAACTCTGTCAGAGTCACGCCCTCTTTTGCCTACATCCACATTCTTTGTCTGTTTTCCGTTCTTAAATTTTCAATTCAAGAAAAGAAAAATAAGGCTTTCAGACAAAATAGTTCCTAAAATGTTGCCAATATATCAGAGGCTGGCTTCTACAACATTACTAGAGAGGTGCAAAACAGGAAAAACACAGAATGCCAATGAATCTTTGCATCATGTCATATGGAATAAGTGCCCAAAGGAAGTTTTCATATCAAAACAAAAATTGGATCTTGCTGTTATTAAAAGCATCAGTGAGTTTAACATGGGTAGTCTTAAGTCATTGGAGCTGCAGCAAAATATCAAAGGTGAAAGTGTAGTAGACTCAGCAAGGAAAACTTCAGTGCAGCGAGATCAGACTCGTATCCTGCAAAGCAAGAAGCGAAGTTGTGCAGAAGAAAAGCAACATCTAAAGAAGAAAAAGGTGGAAAAAGCAGCAACAGAGGAGAGGAAAAAGAAATCTGAGGGTCCAACCTATCAGCCTGGTGGATTTTAATGTGAGTTATGCAATCAAATCTTTAATCGCTGTTTTCTCAATGTTCATATTTTCAGCATTTTTCTTCCTGTAAAATGCTCCTTGCGATGCAGTTTTTGTACTACATTCATGAAATTTCCTACACAGGTTCAGAATATCATGAGGAATGGAAATTGCCCTAGGTTTTATTGTGAAATGTATATAAGCATATATTTTTAATTTTCAAACACAAAACTTAGTTTTTTAGACAAAAAAAGAATATTTGTAAATTAAAAAATTTTTGTGACCTAAACTAAAGGAGACACAGAAAAACCCAGAGCAATTTCAAAAAGTATGTGAATTATGAACATAGGGTTAAAATATTAGACCAAAATTCAAAATATTTTGTCGCAAAGGACTTTTTTAGTGACGTAACAAAAAACATACAAAATTTATCATAATTTCTAAACTGCTGGAGAAAAATGGTTTAAATTTAGGTTGTAACATGTTTACATTATACTACACCTATGGTGCAAATTTGAAAAAGCTAGCTTTATTAGTTCAAAATTTGAAAATTTCAGTCATTCATACCCTTAAATAAATAAAAATAATCCCACACGAAAGAGGTCTAATAAGGTGCAAAATAAAACATAATGTATATTAACATGAACATCTCAGGAGAATTTTGACAGTCGTGTCGCATATTTCAAATAAACAGAACTAAAATCCCAAGTTAGGTATTTATTTGATATTTGTTTTTGAGTTCTACTGTTTACGCATACACACAAAGATATTTTTATTTCGGAATCTCAAAACACATATTACGGAGCACTATATAGAATTTTTTTGGTAAAGAAAGAAAACTCGAAATACCTCGCTTTTTATTTAATTTTTAAAAATAGTTCAAAGACATTCTGTTTCCCTTATATTTATCAGTTTGCCTGGCTTCAAGAAACAGTTCCACCTTTTGTAACTCTTTACCACCCACCAGACATTCAACAGGGCGACGGGAGGCGGTAAACACTTTCCCCTTATTGCTCTTTATGTTCCTCAGAAATGTAACACGTTCTTAAAGCTGCATCAGCTACTACAAATAACTGTAAAGGGTTAATATATTCTATGCGATCACAGTCAAAATAATTGCCTTGGTCTCGTGCAGAGAGAAGCTGAGCATATGAATGGCAACTATTTAATATGGGGAGGGGCTGAAAAGGAATATTGTCAAATTACAAGGGTGGTCTGGGCAGCCGTTTGCAATGGAGCTTCCTATCACTTCCGCCGCCAAGAGCGAGTGGCGTGCAGTGATTCGTTTTTTGAGTGCCAAGGGCACAACCCCAACTGAAATTCATGGTCAGTTACGCGAAGTCTATGGGCCACAGTGTATGGACGTCAAAAACGTGCCAAAGTGGTTCAGAGAGTTCAAAGACGGACGTACAGACGTCCATGACGAACAGCGTTCTGGTCGGCCTTCGGTTTCAGCCGAAACAATTGCAAAAGTGGAGCAAGAAATGCTTAAAGATCGCCGTGTGACAGTTCACGAGCTGTGCGAACTTATCCCTGAAGTCAGTAAGACTACGATTGACAAGATTTTGACCGAACATTTTCATTATCGTAAGGTGTGTGCGAGGTGGGTCCCCAAAATGCTCACCGTAGACCATAAACGTCAACGTGTTGAAGCGCCCCACCGATTCCTGGAGCGCTATGCAGAACAGGGCGAGTTGTTGGATTCAATTGTCACTGGTGATGAAACCTGGGTGCACTACACAACACCAGAAACTAAAGAACGTTATCGTCAGTGGCGGCATTCGAATTCGCCGAGGCCGCGAAGGTTCAAACTGACATTTTCTGCCGGAAAAGGGATGGCCAGTGTGTTCTGGGACAGAAAAGGTGTATTGTTGTGCGAGTTTATACCTACCGGCACAACAATAAACGCCGCTAGATACTGTGAGACTTTAAACAAATTGGGACGTGCCATTAAAAATCGAAGTAGGGGAATGCTGACGAAGGGAGTGAGTTTTCATAACGACAACGCTCGTCCCCATAGTGCACATGCAACGGCTGATCTTGCCCAGTTCGGAGGGACATCCTCACACAGTCCAGACTTAGCACCTAGTGATTATCATCTGTTTCCTGAGTTGAAGTCACATCTGGGTGGAACACATTTCCAGACCGACGAGGTTGAGCGCTACCTGCACAACTTGGCGGGAGAGTGCTATGACAAGGGTATACAAAAACTGTCACAGCGCATACAAAAGTGCATCGATCGCAATGGTGATTACGTTGAAAAATAGCTGTAAGTTCCGCCTTTCCATCAATTTAACATTCATTGACAATAAACATGTTTTCTATATTAAATAAAATTGGAGACCTTATTTTACGGACACGCCTCGCAACAAGTTTCTGTATTAAAGAGTGTTCTAAACTTCTTCAAATCAGACTTTTGATTCTACGAACTCTCAAAGTCACACAATATATTTGTGTTTGAACTTTGTGTACACAAACAACTGTCACTCTTCTCTCACTAACGACTCTGGAGACGACTTGGAAGGTAAATATGCCAAAGATGCAAAATTGCTGTCAAGTATTAATGTGTCAAAATTCTATTGAGACCAATTCTCCATACCAGTACCTAAACTTATGGTGAACTCAGGAAGAGTTCGGATTGGTTGTGCTAAACCCACACGCTCCTATATCCGCTTTGAGAAACCATAACGAAAGAAAGTCTCTAGAAACCAATTTAAAACTGTAGGGAAATTTCTGGGAACTCACTTCAGCAATTGTAGAAATCTAATACAATTTTTGAAATATAAAAAATTATATAACCAAATATTGTCATCATTATCTCTTTTGTATGTTTTATCAAAAAGTATGAGCATTATAACATACATACATGTAATTCCATTAATATGCTAAATATATGAGCAAGAACAAATAAAAACCTACCAACCCTACTGCCGGCCTCACGCCCACTTAGGCAAGGCAGAGGTGGGCGATCATCCAACCAATACGGGGAGATGTGGTCAGCATCTCGGCATCCCCCAGTCGGAATGTTGGTTTTCGTGTCCAGGGCCGCTCCCCGTAGGGGAGGGGATCCGTCCCCTTCAGCTGCCGTGTTGCGGGTACCACTCGTGGTACCTCTGACGTTACTAGAGGAACCTCGGGCCGAACTGCCGAGCCCCTCCCTGAATGGGAGTTGTTTGGATTGGGTTGGACTCGACGGGGCAGTGGTTCCCGATACCCGTGGGAGATCGGATAAGTCTCCGGACGGGATTGAGGGAAGCCATTAATATAACCGGGTACTAGCCTGCATAGCTAGTAGGTGTGCTAGATCATCAGGCGGCCCTACCGAAGTCGTATCGGTAGCCTTCCCATTTTCGAGTTGGCGCGCATAAGTGGCGTATCCACTTCCATCCCGTCTTGAGTCCACAGGACCAGATGGGGGGCTTGTTAGTCTCTAGGTCTTGCCCTATGGAAAGCCCCACGGAGGTGCCGGGCGCCCTTCGGAGACAGCTCGGTAACTGCCTGGTCGTCAGAATGGGGGGGGGGGTTGAGTCTTAGCTCTGTGAGGATCTGCCCTGATAGATACCCCCGAGTTTATATATGTCCAGGGCCGCTTACCTAGAGTAAGCTCCTCACATTTCTCAGGATGCTGTGTGGGAACTGGTCTTATACCCGGGACCTAAAATCCGCAACCCATAGGGAGGATCGAACCGGGGGCGCTTTCTGTGGTCAGGGACTAAGGCATAGCGCCTTAGCCCACTCAGCCAAGGCGCAGGACGAGTAAGAACAAATAGTTACTTAAATTCTTTGCCGATGAGCAAATGTTCCAAAGGCATGATGATGATGATGATGATGATGATGATGATGTGTATAGGGGCGCTCAACTACGGCGGTCATCAGCGCCCTTTAAAAAACAAGTCATGGCAAAAGCCAGATATAAAGATTTCTAAAAATATATATTATTATCTATAAACCTGTTAAGACTACACACATATATATACTAAAAAATAACAAAAAAAAAAAAATACTTGAGGTTAAATTCTAAAATCCACAGCTGAAACAAATGCTAAAACTTTGCCCACTGCCGTTTCATCATCCGCGAGGATATCCGCCAAGCTGGCCGGCAGCTGGAGAGACCTGCGGAGACGTGCCAAGCTATAACAATCTAAAAACAAGTGACGGACAGTCAGGTCACCACTGCACAGTGGGCAAACAGGAACCGGAGTTTTATTCAATAAAAAGCTGTGGCTAAAATAACAATGCCCAATGCGCAACCGAGCCAAAGTCACCTCCTCGCGACGAGATGACCGACAGGAGGTAACCCAGGGAATCGGAAGTTCCTTAATAGATCTAAGTTTATTATTGCGGAGAGCGGACCACTCTTCCTGCCAGCAGGTTAGCACAGCTCTCCGTAATACCGCCCTAAAATCTTCCGATGTCACACATGGTAGTCGAACCCTGGGCTTCATGGTAGCCGTCTTGGCTGCCGAATCCGCCATTTCATTCCCCCGCAAGCCTACGTGACCAGGAATCCATGCACACACCACGCTCACGCCAGAAGCGTGTAAAACGTGGAGGGCATCCTGTATCCGCTGCACTATGGGGTGGTAGTTGTACAGCTGCCGTAGGCTTTGAAAATGTTATGGCCACGTTATGGCCTTAGAGGACACGTGACATAAAAACGGGGATGGGGATATAAAAGAATACTCTAACACTAAAGAGTTTGTGCCTTTATTTAGAGGAGCAGTTTTGCATTTACTTGTATACCAGAAAAGCCCGGAAGAAAACATTTTGAACTAACATCGGACAGGATGTCCAATATACAATTATTGATTAAGCGGTTGGACTGTGTAGCCTATTGTGTGTCCCACACAGATGCAGGAAAGATCCAAAGCTACAGGAAGTTAAGGAAACGCAATGCTCCAGAAGCTGTTAGTGATGTAACCTCAGGTAGTGGTCCACATTATTGGCCAGGTGGTAACCACCTACGTAAATCAAGAAAAAGACCATTGACGTCATTATGCTCTCTTAGCAACGAGAAGAAAGCTTTTATAGCAAGATGTCTGCTACACGGATTTTATATAATACAAAGGAATTGGACAAGTTTGTGAAGAAACTGACGATATTGACTCAAATATCAGAAATATCAGTAAAAACATCATCTATATGGTTAGTTATTTATTGTATAGAAGAGAGGTGTGGGGATGAGAGAGGGTGGATAATATAAATACAGTGCAATTTTTGGAAGTGTATTGTGACTTTGGGGGTTTGTGAAATTAAAAGTCCGGGTTACAAACACCAAAAATTGCTCACTTTCTTCTCGGGCAGGCAGCCAGGTGAAAAGATGTTTAGATATCAACGTTTCGGGAGTGTGCATCTCTCCCATCATCAGGATATTTATAAAATGTTATAACCACAAATGAAATACTGGACACCAATATAAACAAAGACAAAACACTATCAAAATTCGCATTGCTGAACAAAAGACTGTTTTCAGTAAATTAAATGCCCGGTCAGGAGATGGCGCGAGTATAGAACATTAATTGGGCCAAAGAAACGTAACTACTTAACTTGATTATCAAGCTGTATTGATCTTTGCTTCTTAATTCGACGGATTTCCATTTTAAGGGCGATTTCCAAGATGAGCTGAACTAAAGTCCAGCATCACGATTAAGCGTGCTCCTTTCAGAGGAAATCGCCAAATCCTCCTCAATTCTCCGTTCCTAGTAAAAGTTGCATTTTGCCAAGATGGTCGACTACCGAATATTGACTTTATGGTCGTTATCAAAACAATGCTCTGCCAGTCGAGACTTCTCAGGTTGCATTAAACGAATGCTCCGTTCATGTTCGATTATTCTGGTAGCGATGGTCCTTCCGGTTTGTCCTATATATGGTGTCCCACATTCACAGGGAATACGGTACACTCCCGGAACTTGGAAGTCCAGTTTGTCTTTCACTGCTCTCAACAGATGTTTAATCTTTGGAGGTGGCTTGTGGATGGTCCTGATGTATTTGGCGAGAATTCTGCTGATTCTGCCGGATAGATTGCCGGTAAACGGGATGTAGGCTGTAACGGTAAGCTTATCTGACACTTGCTGTATTACAGGTTTCCCTTTCCTAGCTTTGGTGATCGAGACTGCTGATTCTGCCGGATAGGTTGCCGGTAAACGGGATGCAGGATGTAGCGGTAGGCTTATCTGACGCTTGCTGTATTACAGGTTTCCCTTTCCTTGCTTTGGTGATCGAGGCTTCAACGTCATATTCGGAGTGGTCGTCTTGACGGAAAGTGAGTCTCAGGTGCTGTAATTCTTGTTTTAAGTGGCTGGGATCAGAGATAGACAAAGCTCTGTGGGCCAGTGTATTGAGAACTCCCAGTCGTTGAGACTTACGATGGAAACTATGAGCGTTCAGATAGAGATCGTTGTGTGTAGGCTTGCGGTATACAGCATGCCCCAGTGTACTGTTGCTGTTTTTTTGAAACAAGAATGTCCAAGAATGGAAGAGGTCCATCCTTCTCCACTTTAATGGTAAACTGTATTCATCGTCCGATATGACTTAACGTTGGAGGTTTTCTCTTATCCTGAAAGATGAATGTCTGGTAACTCTAAGCTCTATGTACCCTGTACTCATTTAAACATCATTTCATTCATCGTCCGATATGACTTAACGTTGGAGGTTTTCTCTTATCCTGAAAGATGAATGTCTGGTAACCCTAAGCTCTATGTACCCTGTACTCATTTGAGCATCATTTCATTCATCGTCCGATATGACTTAGCGTTGGAGGTTTTCTCTTATCCTGAAAGATGAATGTCTGGTAACTCTAAGCTCTATGTACCCTAGGTTCATTTGACATCATTTCATTCATCGTCCGATATGACTTAACGTTGGAGGTTTTCTCTTATCCTGAAAGATGAATGTATGGTAACTCTAAGCTCTATGTACCCTGTACTCATTTGAGCATCATTTCATTCATCGTCCGATATGACTTAGCGTTGGAGAACATTAATTAAAAAAAAGATATTGAGGTGAGTGTTGTTACGGCAAGAGATTATAGACGTTCTGTGTTTAATTCCTTAGAGCGTAAACTGTCCGGAAAAAGAGGTTGAGTTGGGCATAATTCACAACGCTGCTACGTCGCGGAAGAGAATGAATTGAATACAAAGAGTAAGTAAAGTGACAGTTTGAAAATTGGACCGAAGTCATATGTACAAGAAATCAAAGCTTTTAAACCTCTTCCCCCATTGACGGAGGTAGACGAAGAAGTGGTTACGCTGCGTGTGTTTCATTGCATCGTGAAATGAAGAAAGTGAAGTGATATAGAAAATGTAACTATGTAGTTGACAATGGTGAAGTGAGCGTGAAAGTTGAACTAGATCAAAACTATGAAGTGATAGTGAGAACTTAGTAAAGTGACAGTGAAACCTGGACCACGTATGTTTATGTATGAATAAATACAGTGCAGTTCGCGACTGTCTCAAGTGCCAAAAGTAGAGAATTTCAGGACCTTTACAGAAAAGTCAAGATATAATTTTGTTTATCCTCATATATCTTGAATATTTCTTCCCTCAAAACCGTTAGCGTTAGCGTTTAAGGATGTAAACAAACACGGGAAAGTTTCGTATGTAAAATGAAATTACCCCTTTTGGGCTCTTATGTACTATTATCACACTGTATTATGACATATGATTTATTTTGACACTCTCTTTTGCTTTGTTTCTGGGTTATGCTACTCATAAATTGTCCGCCTCGGTAGCGTGTCTGCCTCACGTTCAAGAGGTCCCGAGTTCGGATCTCGGTCAGGGTGAATTACCTGGATAAGGTTTTATCCGGGGTTTCCCTTATCCTGAAGGACGAATGTCGGGTAACTCTAAGCTCTGTGGACCCTGGGCTCATTTGAGCAACATTTCACCCCTTCCATTCATCGTCCGATATGACTTAACGTTGGAGGACGTAAATAACAAAAAAAAAAAAAACCTCATATATTGAAATTTTACTGTCAGTTTTTGGGGGGAGATTCGGTAGATCTCAAAACCATTCTTTGGAGAATTCCAGAAATCACATTCCTGGATAGAATCTAAGATTGAAGCAAATCAACAACAGATAACAAATTATAAGAATACCATAAATAAAGCATGTTCAATGCCATGACTGGGATTTGAACCACGGATCTCTTTGTTTCCGTCCAGTCGCTGTTCCCCATTGAGCTACCATGGCCAACTTGCTATCATGACATTAAATTCTCCAATTGACTCGTATATTTCCCCGGTAGACCACTAGGGGCTCTCGTATTCGAGATGCATCGTTTGTGGCGACTTACTATCGTAAGTACTTGAGTCCCAGGATTCATCATTTAACTCTTATTATTTTAGTTAATCGATGGAAGTTATTCATTTCTTCACAGTAGCCGTGTATAGTCTAAGGTTTTGCCGTATCATTGAATTTTTCAGTTTTAGTCTATCTACACAAAACCTTAACTCAAATGACTTAAAGCATATTGTCGCCAATCGCATTGTTGGTGGAGCCGCCGTAAAGCCGAGCTATGCGTGGGCAGACATATAGTGGCGCGAGCGCTGAATGCTTGCCGAGAGATAGAAAGAGATGGAGCGATGTCTTGATAGATCCATCTTTGCCTCGCTACTCGCGAGCGATCTACTGCATTCTAGAACAATGACTGGACGTATCAAAACCCGAAGGTGTTAGAGCGGCAGTCAGTTGCTAGTGAGTTGTCAGTTGTTAATTGAGTTGCAGCTGTGCAGTAACTGTCAAGTGTGTGGACATGTGAGGTTTACCGCAGTAATTTATTTCGGGGCCAGGAGACGACCTTGAAGACTGGCTTAGTGTATCGCTGCTGCAAGGGGTGTAAAAGTTACTGTTTACTGTTTTAATATTACGAACCCACAAAGTCACAATATTATGGCATAGGAAGAGTTGTTTATCTCCAGATTATTTTCTTGTGTTTAGAACAAATAAAAACGCATAAAACGTGAGATTATTCGTCGTGATGAAATATTGGGTTGATGCATTACTTCGTCATATTCAGAACTTTGTCATTTAATATAAACATTGCATGCGGTTTGATAGGTAGTAGCAGTTTATCACTTCAGCTAATCCTCCGGTTAATTTATGAGGATTATTTGGATTATTTAAAACTTAACTCTTCCTGAATTTGAAGAATGGAAGAGTTTTCTTATATTATCAGCACAAACGTTTTCATGCCCTTTCTCCTACTTGACACTTCTTTTTTTTTTAACCCGCAAACATCAAAACTTTGAACTGCAAGATTAAAGTCGCATTTACAAGCACACCACTGCAAATAACGCATGATAGTTGGCAAACGGTGAATGACGTCTGTGATGAACAAAAACGCTACACACTCATGCAGCAAACCGATTATTTTCAACTAGACATGAGTGAAATATAATTCTGGAACAGAAGCGTTTTATAAGCACAAAGTAAAATTTTTGAAATATTATTCATCTTGATTTCCTGAGAAACTACTACGTGATTAAGTTGAAATATAGTAACTTTATATATAAATATGAACCATTTCAATACGCCATAACTTCTGAACCAATAATAGGACACACGTGTAACTTTGGGAAAATAAAATACATAATTGTGAGATTACATTACACAATTTACATCTTAGAAAAAATGTTAGAAGTGTCCTCCACCAGCATCTATACATGTTTGTACTCATCTCACCATATTCTCTGAAGATTTACGGAGAGTATCCCCGCCAATGATACTTATTTCGGTTCAAATGGATTCCTTGAGGACATAAATTGTCCGAGGCCTATTCTTGTACACTCTATTTTTTACATACTCACACAAGAAAAAATCCGGTGAGGTTAGGTCAGAGGATCTGGGTGCTACAGACATTTTGAGATTATTCGATTATCAAAGAAACTGGTTACAAATTCCATGGTGTCATTAGATGTATGGGACGTTGCTCCGTCTTGTTGGAAATAACCTTCTCTCAATTCGATATCATCCAGCTGCTCCACAAATGTCTTGAAGTTACCCATATAAACTTCAGTGTCTACAGTCGTATCAAAGAAACTGGTTACAAGTTCCATGATGTCATTAGATGTATGGCACGTTGCTTCAATTTGCTAGAAATAACCTTCTCTCAATTCGATATCATCCAGCTGCTCAACAAATGTTTTGAAGATACCCATATAAACCTCAGTGTCTACAGTCGTATCAAAGAAACTGGTTACAAGTTGCATGGTGTCATTAGATGTATGGCACGTTGCTCCGTCTTGCTGGAAATAACTTTCTCTCAATTCGATATCATCCAGCTGCTCCACAAATGTCTTGAAGTTACCCATATAAACTTCAGTGTCTACAGTCGTATCAAAGAAACTGGTTACAAGTTCCATGGTGTCATTAGATGTATGGCACGTTGCTCCATCTTGCTGGAAATAACCTTCTCTCAATTCGATATCATCCAGCTGCTCCACAAATATCTTGAAGATAACCATATAAACTTCAGTGTCTACAGTCGTATCAAAGAAACTGGTTACAAGTTGCATGGTGTCATTAGATGTATGGCACGTTGCTCCGTCTTGCTGGAAATAACCTTCTCTCAATTCGATATCATCCAGCTGCTCCACAAATGTCTTGAAGTTACCCATATAAACTTCAGTGTCTACAGTCGTATCAAAGAAACTGGTTACAAGTTCCATGGTGTCATTAGATGTATGGCACGTTGCTCCATCTTGCTGGAAATAACCTTCTCTCAATTCGATATCATCCAGCTGCTCCACAAATATCTTGAAGATAACCATATAAACTTCAGTGTCTACAGTCGTATGATAGAAAATGGCACATTTAGGACTGTTAACTGTCAAAACTTCTCAGTGTTGCCAATTCTCCCGGAGACAATGAGATCACTAAAACAAATTTTTACATTCTACGAGATTTCAAAGGGAAATTATGACCTATTTAAGTGGTTCAGGTTTATATGAATCGCACTGTAGTCCATCTTCAGTAAGAAACACATTTAACAATTACATTGTGTTCCTGTATTTAACATTAACGGCCATTATCTCTCATGCTGCAGGTCCGTGTTTGAATACTGTTTGGCTAAAACCACACGTCTCCGAGGTTTTCATTCGGCGGTTTCTCTAGATCCCTGGGATAACGTGGGATAGCTCTAATGATATTTAGCTGCCCAGCTCACTTGCGCTGTTATCTACTCATTTGTCTTGTTATGAACTTTACGTACACAACAAGGCATGCTTCAGATATTATACTGTAATATTCTGAGACAAATTGTATGGTTTAATGACTTCTATATTTTTCTCTCTAGCACACCTTTGTCTGTCTCTAATGATGTCACTGTTATAGATTATTCGCTAAGAATATTTACTAAAAGTTCCAAACATATTGTGGCTTTTTGGGCTTGTAAAATTAAAAGTACAGTTTGCAGAAATTCAAAATACTCTTTATTTATGTAGAAAGTGACATGGGGCTAAATACGGATTATAGGGAGGGTGAGGGATGCACTTCACGTTGTTTTGCAATAAATTCAGCAACAACATTGGCAATATGCGGCCACGCATTATCGTGGTGCAACATCCAGCCTGCTTCACGGAAATGTGGTCTTTTGCGCCTGATATGGGCTTGCAATGTTTTCAGGACATCCCTGTAGAATTGTCCAGTTACTGATGTGTGTGCAGGTACAACATGCTGATAAACCATTCCATGAATATCAAAGAATGAGATGACCATAACTTTCCCAGCAGAAGTAACCACTTTTGCTTTTTTGGGGGGTTGGTGATGAAGGAGATTTCCACACTGAGCCTTGCTGTTTGCTCTCAGAATCAAAATGATGTAGCCAAGTTTCATCAGCAGTGATTACGTTTGAAAGAAACTCCGGATCTTCCTCTAACATCAACTTTAACTGCGTGTTACCTCCATTGCTGTGGTAGGCGATACTGAACATGTCGGAACTTGGCTAGTTCTCACAGGCGGGAACCAGGAGTACCTACAATGAAACTACTACGGCGTGTTTGTTTCACATTAAGCTAACAGAATATAAGATTGAATTTTAGTGCGAAAAATGATGATCATTCGTTATTGAACAGCCCTCTTATATAGCGCTAATAGATGTATATAACATTTTTGTTTTCATTTTTTTTTTTTTTGAAAAATCTGGACGTAGTAGAAGAAAATTTATGATATTTTTGGAATCTGCCCCAAGATGAGTGGAAATGACATTCAGAACCAAAACATGAACAAATTAAATCGCGGAGCAGTGTAATAAGTCTAACATCACCCCCTTTTTTATAAACTTAATTAGATTTTAACTACTAATGATGTGATACTGTAATTGTGTAAGGGTATAAAATGATACGGCACGACATATCTGCCCCTCATTGCGCAAGCAGCTAGGTGGTTGCGCCCCACAACATGCTCTTTAGGAATGACTGAAATCATCTGGAGAATCAAATTAACCAACGCATCATCATACGCCCTTCGCCACTGCGCATACTCCGAGCACACTCACGGAAACGGTGTGAAGTTTTAATAACGAATGAACAAACCGACGGTATTATTAATAAGCATGTAACAGAACCTACTTCAAATAGCGGCAGGTGCACTGCAAATGACGGTTGACAAAATGAGATACACTGTTTGCACAATACGAACTACCTGCACATCACCGGGGCCATTAACCTCTACCACGATACCACTTTCACATGTTTTCATATCTGTTTTATAACTAACATGTTTAATAGAATATGTTTAAATGCAAAACAAATATATTTTATGACTTATTACAACACTTGGGCATTAAATTTATCTCACATAACTAAGCCATTCATATAAAATAACAAAATAACTCGACTCTAATTTTTTAGCTTAATCAGAATAAATATCCGCAGAGAAATGCTTTCAAATTTGGAAATTTAGGATGCGTAGACAACTGTCAACTCATTTTACCCAAAAAATCATTTTCCACATTAGCTCACGCACAACAAAACAAGTACATTTTATTGACCCTGCAAAACATCTCTAATACATTTTTTATGAAATAAAATAGTTAAAATGGCTCCTTGAATTACCAACGAAGTTCTATGCATCCTGAATCATTTTTACAATAATTTTCTCTAAATAAAAAGCTATAACAGTAATTCAAAACTTTACTAAAGAAGAAATGTACATGAGAGAACGTAAGCTTTCACGGCCGGAGTTGCAGCGAAATCTTCTCCTGAAGAAACTTCGACCGCGCCTCTGAAGATTTCCACCGCAGCTGTGGACGAAACGTATGGACATTCTTACGCCAGTAGAGGTGACAAAACGGCCCGAAAATAATTCTTTGTAAGAAATGTACAATTTATTGAAACAGCTTGCTTCAAATACGTTTTTCGTGGCATTAACTTTTTCCGAAATATTTCGAACCGTAAGTTTCAAATGTGTGGCCGTCATTTGACGGAAGATACTTGAACAAATCGTGAGAGAACGTTTGCTGACGTTTGAAACTTTGTTTTTAAGGTCACCTTGAATGTCACTGTACCTTCACTGGTTCGCTTGAGGCAGTGAACGCTAGATAAAAGGCCCCAGTTACATAGTCGCCTTCCTGTACATACACGTTGCTATTGAGTTTTGCGGAAGTTGACTTTGGGATAGTGGAACTGTTGGCTATTCTTCGAGTATATTGCCAGCGAGCGCATTGTTTCGTTGGAGCTACGACAAGCCGGAGCTTGTCACGCGTGGGCAGGAAAGAGATAGTGGCGCGCGCGCGGGACGCTTGCCGAGAGAAAGCAACAAAGAGAGAAAGAGACAGAATGATGTTTCGATAGTTCCGTCTTTCTCTCGCCTCCGCGATCTTTCTCGAGAGCTCTACTCCATTCTAGAACAATGACTGGAGGTATAAAACCCCCGCAAAGTATTAGAGCGGAGTCAGTTGCGAGTTGTCAGTTGCTAGTTGAGTTGTAATTGTTTTAACTGTACCGCAGCGAATTTTTTTGTTTCTTTTACGTGTGGCGGGAGTAACGAGACGACCTTGAAGACTGCGCTTACGTCATTTTGCTTCTGTAAGGGTTGTACAAAGCGTATTTTTACTGCAATAAAAAGCATTTTCAATTTCTGCAAACAGGACTTTTGATTCTACTAACATACGAAACCACAATATTATGTATTCAATATTAATGCTGACTAGGCGGTCTTAGTTGCGTAGTCGCCTTCATGTACTATCAGTTTTAGTTATATTTATTTTTATACTGTAGATGGAACACGTTGGCTGAGGAAAATCAATCGATGTCGAGGTTGTCAAGGCACGTGATCTCCCTTTGAGCGACAGAGATGCTCCGCCTGAGTCATCTGCGCGGTTCTTGAGTTATTCCTCCGCGATTCAGATAAACATTTGAATGGACTCTTATGTTGTACACCGTAAGTTCTCTTAAAACAACTTCTAGCCAAAATATATCACGAATATTATAATATGATAACAATCATTTTATCGATGTTAAAATTGATATGCCTCCAAAGTTATGTGAAAATTAGATCGCAAAAATCATAAATAGGTATCTACAGAGAATGGATGTGACGTGTTTGTACAGAAAAGCTTTTAAATTATGATATACAGTGTGATCCATATAAACCTGAACCACTACAATAAGCCATAACTTTTGAACCAATAATAGGACACACGTGTAACTTTGGGAGAGTATAATATACAATTGAGAGATTACATTACACTATTTACATCTCAGAGAAAATGTTGGAAGTGTCCTCCACCAGCATCTACAGGATGTTTGTACTCGTCTCACCATATTGTCCGGGTAATATCGGACGATGAATGAAATGAGTGAAATGATGCTCAATAGAGGTTAGAGTTACCCACATTCGTCTTTCGGGATAAGGGAAAACCCCTGAAAAACCCGTATCCAGGTAACTCACCCAGACCGAGATTCGAACTCGGGACCTCTTGAACCTGAGGCAGACATGCTACCATCTACGCTACCGAGGCGGGCGTGAAAATGTTAAAAAAAATTATATTATCACTGTAGCATCCAAACTTACTTAACAAAGTATGTACAATCACGCAATGGCAAATAATTTTTGGAGGTTAAATGTTTCCATTTGTTAAATACTTTGCAATTTTTCAATTGCAAATTCGCTGTTCAATTTGCCGTTCGTAATCAAAGTGAAATAAATTTTAGTCATATTTAGAACTTCTTAAAAGATATGACTATAGTTCAGGCGTATATATTTGGTTTATTTCCCTTGTACCTACTCTGTCATGACTTTCTCTCGAGAATACTGCCGGCCGGAGCATGTGAGTGAACCCCTTGCCTGCCTGTCTGCCCTCGCTCGCTAAAGCAAGCGTATGACTCTATTAAGATCATGGGTTCGAACTTCGCTGTAGGCTGTGGTCATGCGCAGCGCTGGCCGCAATATCATAGATCCTGTCTTCCTCAAATATTGATCCATTAAAGTCTTTACAACTAATCAATAGGGCTACATTTTCAGTTTTATTTTTAGAAATCGATTTAGCACCAGCCGGGTATATAGAAAAGGGCTGCCTTCAAGCACCACAAAAAAGGCGCGAAATTTCATCAGTCCCAAAATTACGACTTTGTGCCGCGTATACGAAAACAAAACAAAAGTTTGGAGATGTGAGACCTTTTACACACGACCACGACTTTCATAAATGGTTTGCTTTTAAAGAAATTATCTCTAGAAGTGTGTTTTGAGTAGTGACAGCATGAAATATAAAAGGCTAAAGTGATATTCTTACATATTTCGAAATATAGTCTATGTATTATTTGTAAATAAGAATATTTTAGTATTTCTGCTAGAGATTACAGAAACTTGTAATAAAACATTTTTAGTAAATCTTCAAAATAAAACAGCTTTCAAGTAGTTTACAATTATTGTGAATAAAGAATTAAAAACAAATAAAAGCCTGTTAAATTTTAAAAGAAATAAGAAAACATTTGCCATTAAATTCTACAGAATTAGCTGTCAAAATAATTCGAAACAAATAACTGAATGAATAAAAGCGAAAGCAAGTTATATTTACGAAGCTACATGAATAACAATTGTGGATTCCTTCATGCGTACGTAAAGACAGGACTATGTAATCAATAATGATTCCGCAGGTGATAAGTTGGTCATCATCAAGAGAAGAAAGCATGATCGGAGCATCATCATCATCAAGACACATTGCAACGCTCTCTTTCGCTGAAGCGAAGGAGCCCTTATTGATCGTGTGTTCGATGGGTTACACACCTTTTTAGATTCGAGGATGAAAATCTCCTCTCTCTTTCCTTAACCTCTCTATCGCGCTTTCTGTTTCCCATTTTCCTTTTATTAAGGCAGTGTATGTTTTTATTTCTGAGTGACGTCACCGTTTTAAAAGGGGCGCGCAGTTCAACTTAATCGGCGTACATGTCCGTTATGGATTCAAAGTTATTTTTGATGACACGTTCCGGAATTTATTTTTGAAGGATAAAACTTATGTAAATACGTTAATTAGCCTATTTTTCATTTAAAACATTCATATATGTTGTAGAAAACAATGCCTTTTAGTAGGATATACAGACATTTATGAATTTTTTTTCTCAAAACTTGGAAAAACACTTTCATTCCAAGTTATCTTTACTTAAACAATGAAATAAAAGAAAGTTTTGGAAGAATGTATCAAAATATTGATTAGAAGCATTGACAGCCCAAAGTAAATAAGACAGATGTTGTGACAAAAGCCGAAGAAGAGGAATTATGAAAGAAAGTTATTGATTTGAACCGTCCCACCTGTATGGTAACTGGAGGCTTCGTCGGGCCGGAAGCATGGTGCAGACTGGTGATGATCGTAAGGATGTGCAGGTGTCGATGGTGATTGGTAACCATGTGGAGGATACCCATCGTTGTACATTTGGTGATAATGTCCTCCAACACCACGGTAATCCACATAGTTACAACAATCCATGTCGAACGATGATAATGTTTGTTATGAAGATTTTCAAAACTGTTGCATTATATCGCACATTGACTTTTTATTAACTTATTTCACCGAAAGTATATAACTAAAGCCTCCATAGCACGTCTATCCATAAAAATAACCTCTAAAAATAAATTATATGTAATTTTTTTGTCAACAGATGCTGTTTATTCCTGTTTTTGGGCAAGTTTCTGATGAACGAATGCTTTCACTGAACAACCACACTAGATTTTAAAGTTGTGGAAGAGATCACTGAGTAACATTGTTATAAAACGACACGCAAAGTTAGGTAAATGTTGAAGCACAGGTGCCTATTTCACTGACAGGGGTGTGTTTCTTCAAGAACTACCGAGAGATGAGAATGTCACCAAGTTGAAGGTTTGTTGTTTTGGTTTAAGATCACTCAGGGATGTTGCGCTAAGAAAGTTAGCGGGCGCCGTGCAGTGGCGAACTTGTCATGAAGCGTGGACAGTGCGGCGATTGGACTGTCGGTGTGACGAAGAAGAACAACACGATGATGATGTAGCCATCGAAAGTGATGATGATGTAGCTCTCAGTCGCGTGGAAGTTTGGCGCGATGTGGCTGGCTGGCTCGCTCGAGAGAGCAGGTCAGCCGCCGGCAACACACACCATCCACGGCCAAATCAATACCTTGACGAGAGCGCGGGCGTAGGCTCTGTAGCGCAGCCCGTCTACTAACCTACAACTCTTCCATACTGCTACTTCCAAATAACGGACCACCGCTTTCCGGAAACGCACACTTTCGATTCCGCTTATCACTTTCGTTGTTAACAATACGACTGTGGTTATCGATCTAAGCCCCGCACACAACGGAACTCCTCCGTGTCAAAAACAGCTCTATTGTTACCCTCCTCCGCGGCCAAAACAATGCCAACACTTCGGGAACATTCCACTACAATGCCAAACAAATATAACGATATTCTACATCTCTAGAAAATACAAAATTATGCATCTTTTTAAACAACAGGTATCAAAATTACACAAATATAAATATTTGTAACAAAACACTTCACTTATCTTAAGAAAGCATTTCCTTTGATTTTTAAAACCTGATATAGATACGTTGATGACATTTTGGCTTTTGTTCCTGATAAACAAATTAACAACGCTTTAAAATTACTAAATTTACAAAGTAAGGGAAATTAATTGTTCTTTCACACTAGCCGTGTGTAGGCTAAAGTAAGGAAAGGTAGAGTCAGACTGAAAAATCCAGTGTCATAGCCGAGATTTGAATCACGGATCTTCTGTTATCCGTCCAGCCGCTCTAACCCTTGAGCTACTATGGGCAACGTACCGATATGACATTAAATTCTCCAACTGACTCGTATGCTGAAGAACCAGAAGATCCGTGGTTCAAATCCCGGCTATGGGACTGAATTTTTCAGTCTGACCCTACCTTTCCTTACAAGATAAAGCTATAAAATTCACATTAGAAACTGAAATTAATGGATTTCTTCCTTTTCTGGATTTGAAGATAATCAGAAATAAAAATAAATTAGATTTTGGTATTTATAGAAAGTCTATTCATATTGATAATTAAATGAAAAATAAAAGTTTTGACCCTTTTTCACATAAATTTGCTGTTTTTAATTGTTTGATTTATAGATTATATACCCCTGAATAAAGAAGAATTTAATAAAGATTATAAACATATTATTAATACTGCTTTAATTAATGGTTTAATAAAGACTTTATACAGAAGAAGACTGAAAAATTTAAATATAAATTTAAATAAAAGACGATTATAATTTTAAAAAATTTACTTACCATCCTAGGGTTAATAAACATTATCAATTTTTTTTAAAGAAGTTGGTATAACTTGAGTTCCTCAAAATAAATATAGTATTAAAATTTTACTAAAAATGATACAATTCCCAATAATACACAATCTGGTATTTATCAATTTAATTGTTTAGACTGTGATCAGGTTTATATTGGAAAGACAAAACGTAATTTGGAAATCAGAACGAAAGAACATTTTCGTAACGTTAAGTATAAACAAACTGATAAATCGGCCGTAACAGATGTTTTTGGTCATTTAACCATGAAATAAATCCTAAAGTTAAATTATTAAAACAATTATATGCGATAGATTTTATGGTTTGGGAAAATATATTTATTTTAAAAACTAAACATCGCGTAATGGATTTTGAAATACCAGCTGTTGATTCTGCTTTTAAGTTTGTTTCGTTTTCAGATTTTGCTCATACTGAAAAAAAAAAACACAAGAATATGGTAACCGGAATCCTTGACTTCGAGATTTATTGATGGGCTGACGATGAAAGCTATTTGTTTGTGAAATCGATCTGCATTAGAAATAAGAATTAACACCATTTTCTTAAGATAAGTGAAGTTTTTTATTACAAAAATTTATACTTGTGTAATATTCATTGCCTCACTGTAGCTAGCTTCATTTTCTAGTACTCTAAGAAAAGTGTTTTTAAAAATCAAAATTAAGTCCCATAGATGTCCTACTCGTACAAATCTGAAAATTTTAAATTCTAAACATTTATCCATGTAATTTTATACAATCGAGATTAAATTAGCTAAACTATTAAACATTTCTTGGAAAAAATATAATAAAACATACAACATATTTAATGACCACAAACCTCATTTCAATTTTCGATACCAAGTAAAGGGTATGCATAATATATGTAATGTCATAACGCAGTTATTAAAAGACTTGCTTGCGGAAATTTAAAATGCTCTTTAGTACAGTAAACATTAACTTTGTACACCTCTTGCAGCAGAGAAATGACGTGACATTAAGCAGTTCTGATTGAGAAACGACGCGGTATGTTCTCCAAAGTTGTTAGTCTTCTGTCTGACAATGCCACAGCTCATTCATCTCAAGTTGACAAAACAAGGTAATGTGGCTTTGAGATCTTACAACATCCGCCTTATTCGCCTGATCTCGCACCAAGTGACTTTTTCTTGTTCCCGGAAATGAAGAATCTGTTGCGTGGTCGCCGATTTGACAACACAAATGACGTCATTAATAAAGTGGAAGAGTGGTTTAAAGCGAATTCTACAGACTTCTACAATCAAGGTATTCGGAAGGTCAAGAAATGCTGGGAAGAATGTGTAAATCTGGATGACTACGTTCAGAAGAACTTTCAAGCAAATATCAACAAAAACTCTCTATAACATTTTTAAATGTTGATAATTAAAACTTTATGACACCCTCTCGTATAATTACAAACATTTTAAGATGGTCGTTTCAAAGTAATGCAGGTATCTTAAACGTATAATATCATACATCCGATATAATTTACAGGAAATGTGTTTTGCATAGAAGGAACGGGATTTAAATAACCGAAAAATTAGTTGCGCTGGAGGAAACAGCGAAACAGCTTGCGTTCCAGCGTTTGCTTGCAAATATAATTGTAAAGTGCACGAATATATCCCGTTGGTTGGCCTCCGATTTGCACTGTAACAATTAGGAGCTCTCAGTGAAATTTCTTAAGAAAGTTTTCTGTGGTATTATTACTGTGACTTTGTGGGTTGGTAGAATTAAAAGTACAAATTGCAGAAATTTAAAACGTTATTTATTTGCCTAGAAATAAACTTTGGTCAACTCTTACAGAAGCAGAATTACGTAAAATACTCAAATGCAGGCTTCAAGTTCGTCTGCCACAACCATAAACAAAGAGTTCACTTTCAAATCACAGCTGTATGCGCGCCTGTCTCAAGTTCCATTTTCTCTGACTCTCACTGGCGATCGTGGCTTCTCTTATATACGTCCATTCATGATTCCAGACGGTTGTGGAATGTTCTCTATCAATCAAGATGTCACTAGAAGTTTTCAGTTATCTATCTTTATCTGTTTCGGCAAGCCTTATATCTCCGCGCTGCATTATCTACCCCTTTGTGTGCGTACGCCGCCAGTCGCGACAATATTTTTATCCTTTTTTTACTGCGTACCATTCCAACATAACATTCAATACTGAAATTCCATGGCAAATACAGGTTTTGACCTTATTGAAGGCCCCCCCCCCCCAAAGTTAATAAAGAACGTCCGTTTTTCCGTCAGCCCATCCCTCTTCGTGCGCGCGCGCGCGTGTGTGTGTGTGTGTGTGTCTAAATCATAAAAGAAAAGTTGATTAAATAACAAATTTAGTATTTAAGATCAGTCTTCCAAGGTTAGAAAATGATTTTCAGGAAAATTGCTCCCCTACTTCATTTTTATATTGAAAAATTTTATTTATTATGGCATTCTCAAAATTTTGTTTATGGGTCGAAATCCTCTTTAAAAACAGGCGAGGCACCGGAGCAGCTCCATGAAACTTTCCATAGGACAGTACCTGGATTCTAAAAAGCCCCTACTTTGAGGTATACTCAACCCCGTCTGGTCGGACTAGCCTGACATAACCCAATACATATGGGTGCCGGAAACCACTGCCACACCGAGACCAACCCATTCCCAATGCTCGCCCCTGGGTACTTCTAGTAACATCAGAAGTATAGGAAGTACTAGGGGTCCGCAGGGCTCGCAACACAACAGGTGAAAGGGTACTGTTCGCCCACCACAAGAAGGCAATCAGGGCCTGAAGAGGGAGAGGGGCTTGAACTGTTTATTTGTTCTGGTAGTGGATCTGTTTACTATGAAATGAGTGTATGAGAGTACATATGAGTCACCCATCTAACGTTCGTTTCAGTAAATGCAGTGATATTATGCATAGGTAAGTTATATGACAACACTGAACACATGCACCTACAATCCTTATACAGAGCGATCCATATAAACCTGAACAATTTCAATAGGTCATAACTTCTGAACCAATAATAGGACACACGTAAAACTTTGGGAGAATATAATACACAATTGGGAGATTAAATTATATTATTTACATCTCAGAGAAAATGTTGGAAGTATCCTCCACCAGCACCTATGGATCATTGATCCCATTTTCTTTGATATGACTGTAGACACTGAAGTTTATATGGGTATCTTCAAGACTTTTGTGGAGCAGCTGGATGATATCGAATTGAGAGAAGGTTATTTCCAGCTAGATGGAGCAACGTGCCATACATCTACTGACACCATGGAACTTGTAACCAGTTTCTTTGATAATCGAATAATTTCAAAAGGTCTGTGGCCCCCCACATCCCTTGACTTAACCTCATCGGATTTTTTCCTGTGGGGGTGTCTAAAAATAGTGTGCAGGAATGGGCCACGAACAATTGATGTTCTCAAGGAATCCATTCGAACCGAAATAAGTAACATTGGCGAGGATACTCTCAGTAAAACTTCAGAGAATATTTTGAGACGAGTACAAACATGGTGATTACGTTGCACATTTTTCTGCCTTGCCTTCGGGTGTTGGGTGTACAGTATATGGTATTTATGACAGAATGTGGGTAAAAAAAATATTTTGTTTGTTAACGAAGTCAACTGCCAGGATCATATCAGCACATCGCCCATCAAGAATTTTTTTATGTAGCAGTGAATTTGACATTACAGAAACAACTGAATACATAAACTGTGTAGAAGTCTTTTAAACACATCATTTAGTTTCATTGCTTTTGTGTGTCATCATCCATTATTTTACTGTCGATACCTGTTTAATTGTCCCATTCATGTTTCACACAATGTCATTAAAAGAGTTTGGAATTTCAAGGCAAGGTTATGGCAACGGCCATTAAATATCTGAATCTTCATTGGGTTTCCACTCTATAAAACCTTTTCCTGAGTAAAAATTGTATTGAAATTATTTTCATAAGTTTTCATTTCGAACAGAAAAATAAGCTTTAGTAAAAGTAGGTAAGGAAGCTATATAAAACGGGCGATATTGCATAGCGAAAAGCTGTTCAATAAAGAATGTCGTCATTTTTACGGTCAAAATTTTTCGCATTAAAATTCAATCTTATTATATTCTGTTTAGCGTAATGTAAAACAAACACACGTAGTAATTTCATTGCTGGTACTCCTGGTTCCCGCCTGTGACAACCAGGTAAGTTCAGACATGTTCAGTATTTGTCTACTGCTGCAATGGAGGTAACACGCGAGGAACAATATGCGGCTTTGAAATTCTGCTTTCGTCTCAACAAATCTTCAGTTAAGGCCTATACCATGTTACAGGGGGCCTATGGAGAGTCTGTTCTCCCTACAACACAGTTCGAAGGTGGTTTAAAATATTTAAGGAGGGGAGAGAATCAATTTCAAAGGAAGGTGGAGCCGTGTTCAGTTACTGCTCTTATGGAAGAAAATATCAACACTGCTGCTGCCATTGTGAGAGAGGATCGCCGAATTACCTTAAGATCACTTACTGAAATACTACACACTCCCACGTTGGTGACAGGCACATTACACATGAGACGTGTTGATGCGCGATGGGTTCCAAGACTGTTGATTCCCGAACAAAAGGACATTCGCATGCAGGTCTGCATGCAGTTAAAGTTGATATTAGAGGAATATCCGGAGTTTCTTTCAAACGTAATCACTGCTGATGAAACTTGGCTACATCATTTTGATCCCGAGAGCAAGCAGCAGAGCTCAGTGTGGAAATTTCCTTCATCAACAACCCCACAAAAAAAGCAAAAGTGGTTGCTTCTGCTGGGAAAGTTATGGTCACCTCATTCTTTGATATTCATTGAATGGTTTATCAGCATGTTGCACCTGCACACACATCAGCAACTGGACAATACTACAGGGTTGTCCTGAAAACATTGCAAGTCCATATCAGGCGCAAAAGACCTCATTTCCGTGAAGCAGGCTGGATGCTGCACCACGATAATGCGCGGCCGCATATTGCCAATGTTGTTGCTGAATATCTTGCAAAAATCAACGTGAAGTGCATCCCTCGCCCTCCACAGAGTCCGGATTTAGCCCAATGTGACTTTTCTTAATTCCCTAACTTGAAGAAACGGCTTCGTGGGAGGCATTATCCATCATCAGAAGCAGTAGTGAAGGCTGCGGAGACGATTTTGAAGGATCTCTCAAAAATGGTTTCCAGCATGCCTTTGAAGACTGGCAGAAACGCTGGAACAAGTACATCGCATTCAGGGGAGACTATTTTGAGAAGAACCAGCAAAAGTATGAGGGTGGGTACAGGTACGTGGCCAAAAAAAAAAAAAAAAAAAAAAAAAATGTGATCATTTTTGATTGAACAGCCTGGTAGTAAGAAGGAGGAAGTTGTTTAATGACTGAGAATGTAGACAAATATTTACGAAATTAATCTCTTCAATTAATAAAAAATTTACATCGTTTTCTTAAGATAAGTGAAGTTTTTTTTTTTTTTGTTGCAAACAGTTATATTTGTTGCTTCACTGTGGCTAGCTTAATACCATAAGACATTTTTCCTTCTTATTATTTGTTTTAATATTAAACCTTGTGTAATGGTAGGTAAAGAAAAGGTATTTTTCAAAAGTAAATACTAAACGTGAGGAGAAAACTGTGGTTTACCTAGTCCCATATGTAACAACTGTAGTTTTAATCACGCATGCGTACCTTGCGTGTTTACACATAGGAAGATATATTTCATTCTGATGCGGCCGCTCCTGGCACAGCGGATTATCCTTAAACGCACTGTAAACATTAAGGGTAGATGTACGTGAGGAGGTACGAAATGGTTTTCAAAGCGTACCACTTTAAATACCAATTCTGATTTTAAATACTACCCAAACGGAACAAATATGTAGAGTAGTAACAATAATTGGAGAGGCAGCATTGAGAACACCCAAAATAAGATGCTTTTTGGGCAAAATATGAAGATAGAGAACACAAAATATTGCGAAAAACACATTTTAAGACCAAATATTTTATACTTAAAAGGTTTTTGAGCAGATTCACTTCATAATTTAAAAAACCTAACCTGTATCGTTTATTAATGCCTATAAAATTATTCTTACAAAAGCGAGGGCTGTTCAATAAAGAATGATCACGATTTTTTTGACAACGTACCTTTACTCGTCCTCATAATTTTGATGGTCCTTCTCAAAATAGTCTCCCCTGAATGCGATGCATTTGTCTCAGCGTTTCTGCCAGTCTTAAAAAACATGCTGGAAACCATTTTTGAGAGATCCTTCAAAATCGCCTCCGCAGCCTTCACCACTGCTTCTGATGATGAATAATGCCTCCCTCGAAGGCGTTTCTTCAAGTTAGGGAATAGAAATAAATCACATGGCGCTAAATCCGGACTATAGGGAGGGTGAGGGATGCACCTCACGTTGATTTTTGCAAGATATTCAGCAAATACATTAGCAATATGCGACCGCGCATTATCGTACTGCACCATCCAGTCTGCTTCATGGAAATGTGATCTTTTGCGCCTGATATGGACTTGAAATGTTTTCAGGACATCCCTGTAGTATTGTCCAGTTACTGATGTGTGTGCAGGTACAACATGCTGATAAACCATACCATGAATATCAAAGAATGAGATGACCATAACTTTCCCAGCAGAAGCAACCACTTTTAATTTTTTGGGGGGTTGGTGATGAATGAGATTTCCACACTGAGCTTTGCTGTTTGCTCTCACGATCAAAATGATGTAGCTAAGTTTTATCAGCAGTGATTACGTTTTGAAAAAACTCCGGATCTTCCTCTAACATCAACTTTAAGTGCGTGCAGACCTACATGCAAATGTCCTTTTGTTCGGGAATCAACAGTCTTGGAACCCATCACGCACAAATACGTCTCATGTGTAATGTTTGTCACCGACGTTTGGGTGGCACCCAATGAAATTTTAGCTAACCAAAATAATAAGAGTTAAATGATGAAGCCTGGGACTCAAGTACTTACAATAATAAGTCGCCACAAAACGGTGTATCTCGGATGCGAGAGCCCCTAGTGGTCTACCGGGGAAATATACTATTCAAATGGAGAATTTAATGTCAGGACGGCACGTTGGCCATGGTAGCTCAAAGGTAAAGAGCGAATGGACGGAAACCAGGAGATCCGTGGCTCAAATCCCGGCCATGGCATTGAATTTTTCATGTTGTTCAGTATTTCAGAAAGTGATCTTAAGGTAATTCGTCGATCCTCTCTCACAATGGCAGCAGCAGCAGTTGGAGGACGTAAATTAAAAACAAGTGTACAAAAATGCACCTTTCAGACTAATTTTAGCATTGTATGTTACATTTGTATCATTGTTGGGAAACATTATTTTCAACAAAGAAATTATTAGTATTTCTTAGTTCAATACACTATTTATGCACAGATCTGCATTAAAACATTTTAGGTAGAACTGCTATTTGTAAAAATAATGGCACCTGGTAGAAAAAAGCAGAATCATGCATATCAGTGGTTTTTGATTGCAGTGTATACACTACTCTGTGCAGAGACAAAATAGCACATTGCAGCTCTCTACATCTATGTAGTAGATTTTTACGTTAGCAAATGCCCTTTGGTAAAATGTACACTGCTGTTTGTGAAAATTGCAATACCAAGAAGCAATTACCCGAATAACTCTAAACTTGGTAGAAGTGTAGAAGAGTGTGCAAGCAATAAGTGATTAGGTTTGCAGAGAGATGGGGTATACGTAGGCCGAACAAAGCCTTCGTGTGTCAAGTGATGCACCCAGTGTAGTTAGTGTATAGCCTTGAAACAAGGTGGAAACAATAAAGTGAGTGCCAATATGCCTCGTCAATGTAAAAGTTAACCATATTAGTATGTGACCGAGTTCGAACGGGGTAGAATGATCGGTCTCCGGGAAGCGAGTTTGTCATACCTTGACATTTCGGCTCGTATAGGGCATGCTTCTACGACAGTTATGCGTGTGTGGAAGCGGTGGATAGATGAAGGTCGTACGCAGTGAAGAGCGGGAACTGGACCACGAAAAATGACCACAGCACGGAATGACAGTCATCTTGTCCGTGTGACCATAACGGACCACACAGCTTCATCCACAGTGTTGGCTTGACACTGCACTGCAACAGGTGTGAACTTGTCTGCATCATCAGTTCGTCGCCAACTGCTGCAGCTTGGACTGGTTGCACGCATGCCATTACGTCGGCTTCAATTGTCCAGAAAGCACAAGTCCTCCGTCTGCAATGGGCACGTGAACACTGTCACTAGAGTGCTCAGTGGCAAAATGTAGTCTTTCCGGAGTCCCGCTTCAACGTGTCCTACAGTGAAGGCCGCAAACGTGTCCGACGTTAGCGTGGTGAGCGCAACCTGGAGGGCTGCATTGTTGAACGGCATAGTGGACAAACACAAGGTGTGATGGTTTTGGGCGTCATTGGTTACAACAATTGATCTCGCCTCCTACGAATTGAAGGCACTTTGAACAGCAACCGGTACCTAACGGGGATTCTAGAGCCTGAGGTACTTCCGCTGCTTCAGGCATCTCCTCAGCCCATATTTCCACATGACAATGTCCAGTCACATATGCGAGTAATGTACAAGCTTTCTTCGAAGAGCATCAGATGCCATTGCTTCCCTGGCCTGCACGTTCGCCTGATATGTCGCCCATAGAACATACCTGGGATGTGGTTGGTCCGCAACATGGTCCACCAATAACTAGTATCAAGGGATTGTCGGCTCGAATACAAGTGGCGTGGAGGGAAATCCCTCAGGAACGTATTCAGAAACTTCCGATTGAATGCCAAGACGTATAGCAACTCCAATTGCAGCACATGGAGTCCACACGAAATACTGAATATTAGGGCTCAAAGGTCATGTATAGATTTGAAAAGTTAACCATTTGTTACTTGTCATGTACCTAATCTGTGGTGTTAAATTCATGAATTCATGCGTTTCCTACTTGTTGTTACAATGTTCATAAAGTGTATTTAAATGAAAGTGATTCATCTTTGACAAACGTATCACAGATTAGTACATTACAATTCACACTGAAGCAGGTTTGCTACTGTACCAAATAAAATTTATCACATTCGGAAATCTTGTACCAAAACAGTACCGTATGTAATATCATAATGCCTTTGGGTATTTGAGGTGGGCGTGTCAATACACATAGCTATATTTCAACACATATTTAATCGGTAAATACATTACACATCCAATATATCGACACATTCAGAAAACTGCAGAGAATATGCTAGCATCAAAAATAAAATATCTGATGGGTTACATCCACATGACTTTCTCCACACAGTGTATTTTATTTTAAAATACTTTCTACAAACTATTCTTTGAAAAATGTATTTTATATCTACAGAAATAGTTTCATTACACGTTTCGTTGAAGGGATAGAGGAAATCGAGTCGAATCACATGTTTAAAAACAGACTTGCTCTACACTAGCATAGAAGTTTCATCCATGACACAGAGAAAACAATGAACAGCGATAGTATATTAAAATGGATTAGTGAATTGAACAATTTAAACCATTAATATTGCAGACACCACAAGAAAGTTATTTGAAATAAACTATTCTGTAGAAACATTGTGTCGTAAAACTTGGATAACGATACGGAGAGCATTAGGCACTTGATGTATTGTATTTATGCCCTTAGTTGGGTATCCCCGGGAGGAAGGATGAGGAGAGAGGAGACAACGCGGCCGTCCAAAGGAACCACGACAGTGTAGAGAACAGGGTTCCTAACACTTTACCAGTTGGATACTCCCCGCCAATCCAGTACAACCGGCATCCCACCCTATTCCCCGTAGGGGAGGGAATCCGTCCCTTTCAGCTGCCGTGGTGCAAGCGCTGAGGTCCTCTAGTACTCGTGGTACCTCTGACGTTACCAGAGGGCTCGGGCTCAACATTCAAGCCCCTCCCGAATGGGAGTTGTTCGGATTGGGTTGGACTCGAGGGCCAGTGTGTACCCGATACCCGTGGGAGATTGGGTACCTCCGGCTAGTCTTCGGCCGCCTAAGAAGTCCCGGGTACTAGCCTGCAGAGCTAGTAGGTGTGCTAGATCACCAGACGGCCCTGTCGAGGTTATTCGGTAGTCTTCCCTGCGGGGTTGACGCACGTAAGTGGCGTATCCACTTCCTCCCGTCTTGACGTTGTTGTCGATGTGGGCAGGCTCTATAGACTCAAGATATTGCCCCATGGAAAGCACCCCGGAGTTTTCCATCGCTCCCGGGAGATAGAGGCCGGAGTGTTCGGACTTTCGGTTTAGATCTGGTGATGAATGTGGGCAACGTAACTCAAAAACGTAAAGATAAATCCAGAGCTAGCAATTTATGTTCAACAATTTTCAAATATGAGTCGTGGACATTTAAGAATTATCCGGCCTCAAACCACCAACGGGGAACTTTTTTAAAAACTAGGATTTTCATAAAAATGACAACAACAATTTTGTTTGCTATGGCATATACTGATATGAAAAATAAAATATATAGAACGATTAAATTTTTGGGAATATTCCTTCTGTTTATTCAGAAGGAACTTTATAAGACTTGAATAACTAGTAAACGTTAAGGGTATGTATGACTGAAATTTCATGAAAATCGTGAAAATAACGACTTTTTTTATTTTAATTCTATAAAATACTTCAAACATTCCCGAATGTGAAAAATGCATAATTTACCTCCGAATGCCATTTTTAAATGCTTATTTAAATGTCGGTGGCCTTTAAACTCTGTCAGAGTCACGCCCTCTTTTGCCTACATCCACATTCTTTGTCTGTTTTCCGTTCTTAAATTTTCAATTCAAGAAAAGAAAAATAAGGCTTTAGAAGACAAAATAGTTCCTAAAATGTTGCCAATATATCAGAGGCTGGCTTCTGCAACATTACTAGAGAGGTGCAAAACAGGAAAAACACAGAATGCCAACGAATCTTTGCATCATGTCATATGGAATAAGTGCCCAAAGGAAGTTTTCATATCAAAACAAAAATTGGATCTTGCTGTTATTAAAAGCATCAGTGAGTTTGACATGGGTAGTCTTAAGTCATTGGAGCTGCAGCACAACATCAGAGGTGAAAGTGTAGTAGACTCAGCAAGGAAAACTTCAGTGCAGCGAGATCAGACTCGTATCCTGCAAAGCAAGAAGCTAAGTTGTGCAGAAGAAAAGCAACATCTAAAGAAGAAAAAGGTGGAAAAAGCAGCAACAGAGGAGAGGAAAAAGAAATCTGAGGGTCCAACCTATCAGCCTAGTGGATTTTAATGTGAGTTATGCAATCAAATCTTTAATCGCTGTTTTCTCAATGTTCATATTTTCAGCATTTTTCTTCCTGTAAAATGCTCCTTGCGATGCAGTTTTTGTACTACACTCATGAAATTTCCTACACACGTTCAGAATATCATGAGGAATGGAAATTGCCCTAGGTTTTATTGTGAAATGTATATAAGCATATATTTTTAATTTTCAAACACAAAACTTACAGTTTTTTAGACAAAAAAAGAATATTTGTAAATTTAAAAAAATTTTGTGACCTAAACTAAAAGAGACACAGAAAAACCCAGAGCAAGTTCAAAAGTAATGTGTATTATGAACATAGGGTTAAAATGTTAGACCAAAATTCAAAATATTTTGTCGCAAGGGACTTTTTTAGTGACGTAACAAAAAACATACAAAATTTACCATAATTTCTAAACTGATGGAGAAAAATGGTTTAAATTTAGGTTGTAACATGTTTACATTATACTACACCTATGGTGTAAACTTCAAAAAGCTAGCATTATTAGTTCAGAAATTGAAAATTTCAGTCATACATACCCTTAAGCGTAAGTTGAAAACATTCTACGCAAGCATATGCCAATAACTTTATCTGAATTGACTTACGTCGTGGCATAAGCCGTTTCCAAGGTTTATGCTATTAGTGGTTGGAATTATTCAAAACTTTGTTATTATTTTCAGGTCCCTTAGATTTAGTTGTTTCTCGTGAATGTATACATAGAGGGTTGGAATTTAATGGCCGGTATATAACGCCTTCTTGCACATTTGACTATCATTATTATAGTTACATCTGTAAGAAAATGTGTAAGGGAGTAGTTTCTGCATGGTTGAGTCACGTTTGGTAGGAAAACCCTCTAATAAACGATAAAGGGTAGCTGTGATGGAAAATATCATATTTCTCTTACTCGGCTTTGCACAGATGCTTTGTGTAGGGTTAGGCTGGTCTTTGAGTAACTTTATAATATCATAACATATTATGTCCTAAGTTTGGTTCAGAATGGTGCAACTTCGTACGTAAGGGGTTGAAAGGAGTGACATGTTTAAGGCAAACTAAAATTCTTACCGAGTGTTACGTGTAGAAATGTGCCAAAAGTTACAATGTTATATATAAGGGGGTACTTCATATGTAATGGGTTGACATTAACGTAGTAGTCTTAAAATACGTAGCCTATAATTTACGTCGAGTCCTATAGCACAAGTGCAGACATGTACAGTGCGATCCATATAAACCTGAACCACTACAATTTGCATTTGAAAGTTTGTAGAATGTAGAAATTTGTTATAGATTTCTCAGTGGCTCTGGGAGAATTGATAACACCGACAATTGTTGACAGTTGACTGTCTTAAATGTGGAGTCATAACAGCAACACGCAGTCTCAATACGAGAGAGTGTTTACATTTTCAAAACATATTGGAAGACAAATTCCTTGGTAATAACACAACGGGAATTTCGAAGAGAATTTAATATACGCGAATTTCCGACAAATACAACAATTTTATCGCTCGTAAGAAAGCTGGAGTCAACTGGTATACTCATTACTGAGAGTGGAAAACATAGACCGTCATCTGTTACAGATGTTCGCAGAAGGCTATTGAATTCTCCAAACAAATCCTTACGTCGATTGAGTCAGGAATCAGGGTATTCATATGGAACATGTCAAAGAGCTACGACCTTACAGAGTGCATATGGTGTAACAACTGAAAGAAGCAGATTATGATAAACGAATCAGTTACTGTCGATGGTTTCAGGGTATTCTTATTCCACGTCCAGACATTCTCTCCATAACGTGGTTTACAGATGAGGCATGGTTTCATCTGTCAGGCTGCATAAACACACAAAACACCAGATATTGGGCTGCTGTAAACCCCAAGTGATCCACAAAACCCCACTGCATGATGGTGTGCGGTGTCAGCTTCCAGAATCGTTGGTGCCATTCTCTTTGATACAACTGTAGACACTGAAGTTTATGAGCATCTTCAAGACATTTGTGGAGCAGCTGGATGATATCGAATTGAGAGAAGGTTATTTCCAGCAAGATGGAGCAACGCACCATACATCTAATGACACCATGGAACTTGTAACCAGTTTCTTTGATAATCGAATAATCGAATAATCTCAAAAGGTCTGTGGCCCCCCAGATCCCCTGATCTAACCTCACCGGATTTTTTCTTGTGGAGGTAGCTACAAAATAGTGTACAAGAATAGGCCACGGACAATTGATGTTCTCAAGGAATCCATTCGACCCGAAATAAGTAGCATTGGCGAGGATACTCTCCGTAAAACTTCAGAGAATATGCTGAGACGAGTACAAACATGTATAGATGCTGGTGGAGGACACTTCCAACATTTTCTCTGAGATGTAAATCGTGTAATGTATTGTCTCAGTTGTGTATTATATTCTCCCAAAGTTACACGTGTGTCCTATTATTGGTTCAAACGTTATGACGCTATGAAATGGTTCAGGTTTATATGGATCGCACTGTATATAAGCGATTGGAAGTATGTGTTAGAGGAATTTTTAAAATCAGGACTACTAAAGAATATAAAATTGGGATGGAAGTATTACAGTAACTTTCACAAGTTTGTTTTTCACATTGAACAACAGAAGCTAATGTGCTACATTTACGGACTTTCTCTACTATTTGAGTTCATTAGTGGATATATGCTCAGGCGGTAGTGTCTAATCCAAATTCAGGTGGTCTTGGGTTCAATTCCTGCTATTTTAAATATTGATAAAAAAAAGTATTGACTTACTAGGGTACTTCCTCTTGTGTTCGGCATCAACACTCCTGGCCAAATTGAAGTATCTGTCCTTGTACTCCTTCTCCATGGTCTTCCACATCCTGCCAAGTCTGTGAAAACAACCAAAAATGTTCTAATAACTAGTTAAATTATCAACAGCTATACACTTGACAGCAACAATGGGTATAGCTAGATATAGTCGACATGAAAAAGTCATTGCCATGGCTGGGATCTCAAAAACGGACCTCCTGGTTTCCGCCTAGTCGCTCTAACCTATTGAGCTACAATGGCCAACTTGCCGTCACGACATTATATTCTCCATTTGACACATTTTAATACACGATTGTAAGTCGCCACAAACGGTGTATCTCCAAAGCGAGAGCCCCTGGTGGTCTACCGGGAAATATACGAGTCAAATGAAGAATTTAATGTCATGACGGCAAGTTGGTCATGGTAGCTCAGTGGGTTAGAGCGACTGGACGGAAACCAGGAGGTACGTGGTTCAAATTCCGGCCGTGGCATTGAATCACTTAACTAAAATGGGTATAGCGTTAAACTAGCAACGGTAAAGTAATTAAACAAATAATATACTCATAATTTGCATACGAATAATTAATATTGTAAACTTTTTATTTAAATCTAATATAGTTTCAACATCCCAGACAAATATTTCCATTCCAATTTATATTCCCCAAACTACACGTATCTTTCCAAATTGCAAAATAATTCTTTATTTCATTTGATGAATTAAGTGACGCGCAAATGACTACAGGGTTAGACTTAAAGCTTAGAGTTAATAGACATTTATATTTCAGGATAAGAGGAAACCTCCAACGTTAAGTCATATCAGACGATGAATGAAATGATGTTCAAATGAGTACAGGGTACATAGAGCTTAGAGTTACCAGACAGTCATCTTTCAGGATAAGAGAAAACCTCCAACGTTAAGTCATATCGGACGATGAATGAAATGATGTTCAAATGAGTACAAGGTACATAGATCTTAGAGTTAACAGACAGTCATCTTTCAGGATAAGAGAAAACCTCCAACGTTAAGTCATATCGGACGATGAATGAAATGATGTTCAAATGAGTACAGGTTACATAGAGCTTAGAGTTACCAGACATTCATCTTTCAGGATAAGAGAAAACCTCCAACGTTAAGTCATATCGAACGATGAATGAAATGATGTTCAAATGAGTACAAGGTACATAGATCTTATAGTTAACAGACAGTCATCTTTCAGGATAAGAGAAAACCTCCAACGTTAAGTCATATCGGACGATGACTGAAATGATGTTCAAACGAGCCTAGGGTCTATAGAGCTTAGAGTTACCAGACATTCATCTTTCAGGATAAGAGAAAACCTCCAACGTTAAGTCATATCGGACGATGAATGAAATGATGTTCAAACGAGCCTAGGGTCTATAGAGCTTAGAGTTACCAGACATTCATCTTTCAGGATAAGAGAAAATCTCCAACTTTAAGCTATATCGGACGCTGAATGAAAGGATATTCAAATGAGCACAGGGTACATAGAGCTTAGTGTCACAAGACATTCATCTTTCAGGATAAGAGCAAATCTCCAACTTTAAGCCATATCGGACGCTGAATGAAAGGATATTCAAATGAGTACAGGGTACATAGAGCTTAGTGTTACCAGACATTCTTCTTTCAGGATAAGAGAAAATCTCCAACTTTAAGCCATATCGGATGCTGAATGAAAGGATATTCAAATGAGTACAAGGTACATAGAGCTTAGAGTTACCAGACATTCATCTTTCAGGATAAGAGAAAATCTCCAACTTTAAGCCATGTCGGACGCTGAATGAAAGGATATTCAAATGAGTACAGGGTACATAGAGCTCAGAGTTACCAGACATTCATCTTTCAGGATAAGAGAAAACCTCCAACGTTAAGTCATATCGGACGATGAATGAAATGATGTTCAAATGAGCCTAGGGTACATAGAGCTTAGAGTTACCAGACAAACTTTCAGGATAAGAGAAAACCTCCAACATTAAGTCATATCAGACGCCGAATGAAAAGATGTTTAAATGAGTCCAGGTTACATCGAGTTTAAAGTTACATGGCATCTTTCAGGATAAGGAAAACCCCCTGATAAAACTAAGGACTTCTTGAAGGACCTTCGTAGCTCTGTTGGGGTCAACGTTACTGAGAGCTACCAGGAACCCCCAGGAATGCCAGTGGCTTAGGCGTCAGAATTGGCATCATGTCTGAATTATTTTTGCAAATCATCACACTGCAGATCTCCATGGGTAAGCTACTGATCGCATTATTCATTCATTGGCTGGAGTAGAGTTCACTGCTAGCCCAATTCCATCCAGAATTTGCTATTCATATGCAATTTAGCCAATCAAATACCTCGGAATATATTTCCTACATAAATTACTGGCAGGAGTTGGTTCCGCTTTAAAACCTGGTTGGGATGTCAGGCCAAGTAGCGCTTAATAGAACTCAGGAAGGAGGTCTGTTCTGGTAGCTTACAGAATCCAAACAAAATTATCCCTCAAGGAAAGTGGCATAGCTGAAAGTATATCAGTTTTTATGATTGTGTGGCAACCAGAAGATAACATTTATAACGTCCTTGCTTCCTGGATTCAGTTACCGCGTTATATCTGACAGCCAAGTACCAATAAAATAGGTAGTATGCAGCGGTGCCACATTTCAAAGGAGCATTACTGCAGTTCTGAAAACCATTTGTGGGTCACCCATCGAGATCATCCTAATAGAAGACAACAAAAGGTTGACCACGTCAATTGGAATCTGCTTTGCGATGAATGTATTTTGTTATAAACTGTAAAATGGCTAACCACTGATAGTTTTAATTTTTTTGTGTAGTATTGTAGATCAGGATCTGCCATGTAAATTCTGCTATATTAGTGTATTCAATTCCACGACTAATATTTTAGAATTGGCTGGCAATACAGGAAAAAAAAACTTATTTAAAATACGAGGGTAGTGTGAAATGTTTCCAACCTAATAAAGATACAAGACATTTTTTCCATTTTTTTTTAAATTTTCAACATAGTCTGCTTGTAACTCTACACACTTCTCCCAGCGATGCTCCCCTCTCCATAACACGTCCAAATAGTACTCGTCGTTGTTCTCTACAAAATAATTGTTCACGAAGGTGACTGCCTCTTCATTTTTCTCTGTCCTCCGAGCGCCATTTTCAGATGAGGGAACAAAAAGAAGTCGCTTGGGGCTAGATCTCGCGAGTCAAGCGGTTCAAACCGTAATTCTTAGATTTTCGCAAGTGCAAACGCTGAGGCGTGAGACGGTGCGTTGTCTTGGTGCAACAGGATTTTCTTTTTCTGCACCTGTGGCCGATTTTCCGCAAGTTCTGCTTTAGTTTATCCAGTAATGATGGGTAGTATGCTCCTGTAATGGTTTTTCTTTTTGAAGATAATTGAAATAACTCCTAAAAAAACAGTGGCCATAACTATCCCAGCCGAAAAAACAGTTTTTGCCTTTTTGGAACCGGTCTCCCCTTTGCAGTCCCCTGTTTGGACTGGTTGTTTTGTTTGTAAACTTAGGTCCTCTAACGTTAAGTCATATCGGACGATGAATGAAATGGGTGAAATAATGATCAAAAGTGGCGACGGTCCATGGAGCTTAGAACTACCCTACATTCGTTTATCAGGACAAGGGAAAACCCCGGAAAAAACCTATCCAGGTAACTCACCCTGACCGAGATTCGAACTCGGGACTTCTTGAACGTGAGGCAGACACGCTACCATCTATGCTACCGAGGCGGGCAGCGTTTGGACTGTATTTTCGTTTCGGGCGCATAATCGTGTATCCAAGTTTCATCTGCAGTAATTAATCAGCGTCAAAACTCGGATTGGCGATGATTATTGGAACACGTTTTTGGTCTAACGTGAGTCAACGCGGCAGCCAACGCGTGGACATCTTTCTCATGTCTAAATGTTGATTTAGTATGTGAAAAATACGTTAGTTTGATGTTCATTGCCTCCACTATCCCTCTCACTTTAATTCGGCGGTCGTCTAGCACCATTTGGTAAACTTTGGTGATGTTTTCGTCGGTAGTTGCAGTTTTTGTACGTCCCGAACTTTCATCGTCTCCCAAGCTCTTACGGCCACGTTTAAATTCAGCTACCCAAAATTTCTCTGTGGTAAATAATGGTGCAGAGTCCCCATACACAGAATCCAACTCATCTCTGATTTACGTAGGCTTATTGCCTTTCAAAAATAAATATTTAATGACAGCTCAATACTCGATTTTGTCCATTGTCATAAAAACACTCACATCAACCTACTCAAACGACTGTTACATAACAACTGAACGTCTAAAGTGGCTCAAACTTTGGTGAGTAACTGTCAACATATGAGCGAATGCTATCTTCATGTTGGGGTTGGAAACTTTTCAGATCACCCTTGTAAACTGTGCATATATAAGCTTTGTTTTAATCTTTCCTTGTTTCCTTTTAGTGAGGAGGATTCATAGTCTTTTTGCAGAAATTCCAATACATATATACATTTTATAAGTTATAAGCTAATTTAATAAATAATTTTTTTGTATTTTTTGATAAAATATTGAATATATTACGATAAAGATATTTTGGGGTGAGCGATTAAAAATTTTTATATCTCATCCTTGGAAGAAGTTTATGAAGTCTTCGCGGATGATCAGTCGTGTCAGGTGTATTGAAGGTCGAGCTATACTCTTTTTGAACTAAGTCAAATCCTGAAGGCCTTGGAGTATACAATGAGTGAAAGTTCGACCTGACAGGGCTCAGCACCCGCGAAGCTTTGATCAACAACCCTCGTATTGAAAGCTTCAAGTCTTACAAGTTTATTTATTTATTCAGGTAGTCTCAAAAGTGTAGTTTCGCTGTAATCTCAGCATAGAATATTTGGTACTTATTACAGGTAAGCACGAGCAAATGTAAAAATAAATCTTCAAATTCCCATTTAAGAATACAATGTGTATTGTACGTCACTTCCGCAAGAGGTCCGTTAGACCTGTGCATGCAGTTCCCAGTGACAGTTGCAGTGCGGGTGCCGGAATCGCTGTTAGAAGTTGGGTTATATACAGTAGGAGTTATCATCAATACATAAATTGTCATGTAGTAGATTTATGTAATACTGACGTAAGTGTACTCCGAAGAACTGCAGTGTTTTACATACGCAAGAACTCAAAGGTGAGTAAAATGGGGATCCATGTATTTGTTTTATTTTGGTATTGTTATGTATTACACTAGTCAACAGTCATTTTCATCTGAGATGTGATACATCAACTAGTATGTATTTTGGTGGGCCAGAGAGTTCAAAGACGGACGTACAGACATCCATGGCTTGGATCTGGCACCGCTCTGGCTACACTCAGGCTGCTCTCTAGCTTTGCTTTGGCTTTACTCTGAATTTAGTTTAATGTACTATTTTTAACTTAGATTAGGTTCAAACACGGATGTGGACCTTCTTTGGACGTTTGACATTAGCTCTCTCAAAACTCAGAGGCATCCAATCGAGAGATTTGGCTCGGGATCCTGGGATCGCCAATTCCCGTACCTACCGCAGTAGGCCCCAGGGGGAAGAGTCGGGCTCTACTTCAGACTCCAGCCAATCCTAACCTTGCGCCTTCTTCCAGCGCTGCCGAATGTGATACACGCAACTCTAGCTCCTGAACTGAGAACATTATCTCATTAATTTCGCTCGGACATTAATTTTTGAAAATGACAGATGCCGATCTCATAATAATGAAAAATTTTATTTTCTGATCATGACCGTACAAAAATCAAATCTCTACAATACATAGAACGTGAGCGATGCACGTTTTATCTTTCATATGGTTATAGTTACCCAACATATATTCATTCAACACAGATAAGCATGAAAAACAACATTCCTTCCTGACAACATTTAACTCAAGCTTAAATAAATAATGTCCTTACTACAGGCAGTTTGAAACAGACTTAGTTAATATTCAGTTCATTTTCAGAGTAGAATTTGTTATTTTGTTATTTTGTGAACGGCATCGTTAAGTCATGAGGCGCATTCGAGCTGAAATATTGTTAATATTACATAAAGTTATTATTATACATATATTTTCTCCAGTGTTTGTGATCCGAATGCATGAACATGTACAAGGTGTCTCCGTAAAATAAGATCTTCAAGGCGCTGGAGCCGTGAGGCACGCTACGAGATCCGGCAACACTGGAGTGTAGCTTGGTTTAACCCCTTCAAATCCCCTCCACAACGAACTCGTTATAACCATTAGTCTTGGTTGGGCAGCCGTTTGCGATGGAGCTTCCTATCACTTCCGACGCCAAGTGCGAGTTGCGTGCAGTGATCCGTTTTTTTCAGTGCCAAGGGCACTACCCCCACTGAAATTCATCTCAGTTATGCGAAGTCTATGGGCGACAGTGTATGGAAGTGAAAAACGTGCGAAAGTGGGTCAGAGAGTTCAAAGACGGACGTACAGACGTCCATGACGAAGAGCGTTCTGGTCGTCCTTCGGTTTCAGCCGAAACAATTGCAAAAGTGGAGCAAGAAATGCTTAAAGATCGACGTGTGACAGTTCGCGAGCTGTGCGAACTTATCCCTGAAGTCAGTAAGACTACGATTGACAAGATTTTGACCGAACATTTGCATTATTGCAAGGTGCTCAACGGCTGATCTCCTGGCCCAGTGCGGATCGGACATCCTCATCTATCCCCCCTAGAGTCCGGACATAGCACCTAGTGATTATCATCTGTTTCCTGAGTTGAAGTCACACCTGAGTGGAACACATTTCCAGACCGACGATGATTTGAAAAACGAGGTTGAGCGCTACCTGCGCAACTTGGCGGGAGAGTGCTATGACAAGGGTATACAAAAACTGCCACAGCGCATGCAAAAGTGCATCGATCGCAATGTAGATTACATTAAAAATAGCTGTAAGTTCCGCCTTTGCATCAATGTAACATTCATTGAAAAAACATGTTTTCTATATTAAATAAAGCTGGAGACCTTATTTTACTGACAAGCCTCGTAGACAGTGTTAATTTCATGGTGCACGTATAAGATATTAAAACTCCTGCAAGTTTATGCAATAAAGAAATATATTTACCTGACACTGATGTCCTTGTTGCTCTCACTTGGATATTGGTTAGCTAACTTTCTTCTCCACTCGTTGGCGAACAGCATGAACGCATTTGGTGGTCTAGGGATCTTCTTGGAGGATGTTACAGTTGCGACTTTGTCTTGGTCAGCTTTGATTATTGCCAATCGTCGCTGTTGTGCGCTTCCTTTGGAATGCCCTCCTCTTGGTCCTGTAAGACAATCAACAAGTGCATATTACCCACTAATGTCCACAAAACCAGGCAGTGCAACAAACAGTTATTTCAGTAAACAATTATAATTCTCAAGACAAAATAATTATAAGCAAATCACTTGTTACTTTCATCAGCCATGCCCTGAATTGCGGTCAATTATGTATCGATATTTCCAAATGGGAGTGCACTCAATTAAGCTACAATTAAACAGAGCACAAGATATTTTTTTATTTTATTTTCTTTCCTCATTATTAAACGACCTGTCCTTTAAAATATCCATCCTAATACTTCATGATAATCGAAATAAACTTGTGTGGAAAATATGTTTTGTTACATATTTACGTGTAGATAAAGTAGGAATAATTGAATACACTAGACTTTTAGCAATAGTTACAAATTTTAAGAACTGGTTAATAAGTGAAACCTTTTACAGTCAGAAGGGAGAGAGAATTTACAAGAATTTCCCATTTCATCCCTACTTAGTCGGCACTATATGGGGCTCTACATCTAAACCAAAGCATTTCTTAATAAGTTTATTAAGATTAAATTTCATATTATTATTCTAGAATACAATATATTAATACATTACGAATTATATATGACCCTTTTTAATCTTATGCACCCAAGTGGTAAGTAAAAAGCAATGAAACCAAGTATTAATAAACAAAGCGGTAAGTTAATGTTAAATTAGAATTCCAATTGCTAGGCCATTTAACGCAGACTTTATTGTTGTAAACATCGACATAACTACACAAAATTGTGGAAGATCGGCCTTACAAAGTTAATTAAGTGTCAATAATAGCTCATTGACTCAGTGCTGATAGCTCAGTTGGCTGAGCGCTGGCCCACTATTCCCAAGTTCAAACTCGGCCCAACCGATCGTTTATAAGTATGCCCCATTTACTGGTTTGTTAAAGAACTCCAGACAGACGAAATTAAGGCACACCGGCCGCCTTGATATGGTTATGGCAGTTAATAGCGTTGTGAACAAAACAAAATATTTATCACAGTTTGAAGTATTACGAGGTCTGTTCAGTAAAGAACGATCATAATTCTTTTTTCACCACGTACCTTTACTCATCCTCATAATTTTGAGAGTTCTTCTAAAAATTGTCTCCCCTGAATGCGATGCACTTGTCTCAGCGTTTCTGCCAGTCTTCAAAGACATGCTGGAAACAACTTTTTAGAAATCCTTTAAAATCGCCTCCGCAGCCTTCACCACTGCCTCTGATGATGGATAATGCCTCCCACGAAGGCGTTTCTTCAAGTTAGGGAATAGCAAAAAGTCACATGGGGCTAAATTAGGACTATAGGGAGGGTGAGGGATGGACTTCACGTTGATTTTTGCAAGATATTCAACAACAACATTGGCAATATGCCGCCGCGCATTATCGTGGTGCAACATCCAGCTTGCCTCACGGAAATGTGGTCTTTTGCGCCTGATATGGACTTGCAATGTTTTCAGGACATCCCTGTAGTATTGTCCAGTTACTGATGTGTGTGCAGGTACAACATGCTGATAAACCATTCCATGAATATCAAAGAATGAGATGACCATAACTTTCCCAGCAGAAGCAACCACTTTTGCCTTTTTTGGTGGTTAGTGATGAAGGAGATTTCCACACTGAGCTTTGCTGTTTGCTCTCAGGATCAAAATGATGTAGCCAAGTTTCATCAGCAGTAATTACGTTTGAAAGAAACTCCGAATCTTCCTCTAACATTAACTTTAACTGCATGTTACCTCCATTGCAGCGGTAGGCGATACTGAACATGTCTGAACTTGACTGGTTCTCACAGGCGGGGACCAGGAGTACCAACAATGAAACTACTACGGCCTGTTTGTTTCACATAAAGCTAACGGAAAATAATAAGATTGAATTTTAGTGCGAAAAATTATGACCGTAAAAAAATTATGATAATTCTTTATTGAAGAGCCCTCGTAATTGCAATACACGTCATTATTACATTAATAAATAGCATTAATGAATAATCTTTTATAAAAATAATAAAACTACGTAGAAAAAACTTTCGACTAAGGGTACACACTATGATAATAGACAATTTGTAAGCGCTATAAAATTAGCATGTTTTGCTGCAGTAAGCATGGAACATCTTATAGAAATCTAAACAAAAGAATAAGATAGGCATTTACAAATTAGATCATTGTGAACGTAATTATAGTTGTCTGATTTTTACATGTACAGTGTGATGCTTATAAACCTGCAGCATTTCAATGGGCCATAAATTTTGAACCAATAACACTGGGCAACAAAAAATATTTTTTGAATGTTTCGAGCATGGGTTGAGAAAAACAAATATGATAATGAAAAAAATTTTATTAGCTCTAGTTTCCATGATATACTCAAGGAGGAAGTATAACATATTAACGGATTGAGAAAAAAGGATACATTTTAATTACATACATGCTAACAACAATGAAAGTGTATTTGATTTTTTAACTGGTAATTACATGCTAAGAGTTCTAAATTGCTGGAAAAATACTTCGCAGATAGTCGTGTCTGAAGAGAATCATGTGGTGGCCTATTGACTTCGTCGTCTTTTAGCTTGCCTCTTGTGAGGGAGTTCCGCAGAATCCCTATACAAAGACCAACAGTAATCCGCAAGCATTACTTCATTCCAACGGCCCTGATATCTTCGTTCCATAACAGAAATGTCCTGATGGAATCTCTCCCCATGCTCATCACTCACAGCTCCACAACTAGGAGGGAAAAAGTCTAGGTGGGAGTGGAGAAAATGGATCTTAAGGGACATGTTGCATCCAAGGTTACGGTATTTTTACAGGAGCACTGTCACCAAATGCTTGTAGTTGTCATCTTTTTTGTTGCCTAAAAGTTCATGAACAACACCCTTGAAGGCTTCCCAAGCTTCCTTTTCTTTTCCCTCCAAAATTTGGTCAAATTCAGGATCCTTTACAAGTTCTCTTATTTGTGGTCCAACAACAATGGCTTCCTTAACTTTTGCATCACTTAATTTCCAAAATTTCCATTTGATTGTGTTTTGTTATTTGACAGGTGTGCCAACTCCCCAAAATATGCCCGCAAATTTAAAATCTTCACTCTAAAAATGAAATGTCAGTTTATCTTCAAAACAAGAGTTAATCTATCGTTTATGGTGATTTTTAAATTCAGCAGATGGAAATACATGTAAATTCACTATTTTTAAACCCGAAATATTTTTATTGTTGCCCATTGTAATAGGACACGCGTGTAACTTTGGGAGAATATAATACACAATTAGGAGATTACATTACACTATTTACATCTCAGAGAAAATGTTGGAACTGTCCTCCACCAGCATCAATACATGTTTGTACTCGTCTCACCATATTCTCTCAAGTTTTACGGAGAGTATCCTCGCCAATGTTACTTATTTCGGTTCGAATGGATTCCTTGAGGACATCAATTGTCCGTGGCCTATTCTTGTACACTATTTTGTAGATACCCCTACAAGTAAAAATCCGGTGAGTTTAGGACAGGGGATCTGGGGGGAGGGCGCAGACCTTATAAGATTATTCGATTATCAAAGAAATGGGTTACAAGTTTCATTGTGTCATTAGATGTATGGCACGTTGCTCCATCTTGCTGGAAATAACCTTATCTCGATTCGATATCATCTCCGTAAAACTGGAGAGAATATGGTGAGACGAGTACAAACATGTATTGATGCTGGTGGAGGACACTTCCAGCATTTTCTCTGAGATGTAAATAGTGTAATGTAATCTCCTAATTGTGTATTATATTCTCCCAAAGTTGTACGCGTGTCCTATTATTGGTTCAAAAGTTATGGTCTATTGACATGGTTCAGGTTTATATGGATCGCTTTATACAAGTAAAACCGAGCGGAATCGCTCAGGCTGTTTCCTCCGTGGCCTGCATTCAGCAGGTCTGGGTTCGCCTCCCGTGGCCGGCCTAACTGACTCATGTTTTCTCGGGGGTTTTCCTGAGTCGCCAGGCGAATGCTGGTTAAGTTCGCTACATCCCACGAATTTCCTGTCACTCAATTTCATCGCCATTATCAGTTCACATCATCTCTCATCTGGTGGTCTCTTTCAGGGTAGAAGTGCCAGCAGATATGTCAGTGCTGCATGGTAGGATGATATGCTCTTTGTAGACACTCTGTTGTGACGCTCTCCAGTCTCGGCACCGACAGAGAGGGCCGTTTTAGGACCATGGAGCGTGGGATTAAACCCATAACCAGGTAGAAGCGGTATCTCCGTGGGTGTTTCGAGTAGACTAGTAGTTTCTAACTTTAAAAAGACCACCAATTACAGGGTAAAAGTGTATATGCCAATTAAGCGCATCTATTCCCCTTCCAGGAGACGATTACCGTTAACCTCGTTGTGGCAGCTGGTGACCTAGCACACCATGCAACTGCGTATGCAAGCTAGTACCCGGGACTCTCATTACACATCCCACAATCCCGTCTGGGCGACCACGACAGCGTAGGTACCCAACACCATTGGTGTCGGAAACCAACACCCTATCGGGAACAACCCACTCCGAACAACTGAAGAAGTCGGAACCACCCGCCTTCATTGAACTGTCGCACCCAGGAACGTACATTAGACACATCCATGGTACCATCACCACATACCTCACTTAACTGTCTTGGTTTGTTGTCACACGATGTTCTGTCTTCATTGTACTGTCACACCCAGGAACATACATTAGACACATCCATGGTACCATCACTACATGCCTCACTTAACTGTCTTGGTTTGTTGTCACACGATGTTCTGTCTTCATTGAACTGTCGCACCCAGGAACATACATTAGACACATCCATGGTACCATCACTACATGCCTCACTTAACTGTCTTGGTTTGTTGTCACACGATGTTCTGTCTTCATTGTACTGTCACACCCAGGAACATACATTAGACACATCCATGGTACCATCACTACATGCCTCACTTAACTGTCTTGGTTTGTTGTCACACGATGTTCTGTCTTCATTGAACTGTCACACCCAGGAACATACATTAGACACATCCATGGTACCATCACTACATGCCTCACCTAACTGTCTTGGTTTGTTGTCACACGATGTTCTGTCTTCATTGAACTGTCGCACCCAGGAAGGTACATTAGACACATCCATGGTACCATCACCACATACCTCACTTAACTGTCTTGGTTTGTTGTCACACGATGTTCTGTCTTCATTGAACTGTCGCAGCCAGGAACGTACATTAGACACATCCATGGTACCATCACCACATGCCTCACTTAACTGTCTTGGTTTGTTGTCACACGATGTTCTGTTTTCATTGAACTGTCACACCCAGGAACGTACATTAGACACATCCATGGTACCATCACTACATGCCTCACCTAACTGTCTTGGTTTGTTGTCACACGATGTTCTGCCTTCATTGAACTGTCACACCCAGGAAGGTACATTAGACACATTCATGGTACCATCACCACATGCCTCACTTAACTGTCTTGGTTTGTTGTCACACGATGTTCTGTCTTCATTGAACTGTCACACCCAGGAACGTACATTAGACACATCCATGGTACCATCACCACATGCCTCACCTAACTGTCTTGGTTTGTTGTCACACGATGTTCTGGCTTCATTGAACTGTCTCACCCAGGAACGCACATTAGACACATCCTCTAAGGGAGGGCTCGGCAGTTCGGCCCGAGCTTCCTGTAGTAACGTCAGAGGTACCACGAGTGCTAAGGGTCCGCAGCGCCCGCACCACGGCAGCTGAAGGGGACGGATCCCCTCCCCTACGGGACGATAGAGTCAACATGTAAATTTCAATGCTATGGCCGGGATTTGAACCCCGGATCTCCTGGTTTCCGTCCAGTCGCTCTTAACCTTTGAGCTACCATGGCCAACGTGCCATCCTGACATTAAATTCTCCATTTGACTCATATTTCCCTGTTAGACCACTAGGGGCTCTCGCATCCGAGATACACCGTTTGTGGCGACTTACTATCGTAAGTACTTAAGTCCCAGGCTTACATTTAACGCTTACTATTTTAGTTAATTGATAGAAATTAATCATTTCTCCACACTAGCCGTATATAGGCTAAGGTTTCTGATAGATAAGAGTAAATATGAAAAATGCAATGATTTTTTAAAAATGCACTATTCCACTGCAACGCCAAATAGGCACTGCATTTACCTCCTCTATAGCTTAGGTGTTAGCGTGTCTGTCTCAAATTCAAGAAATCCCGAGTTCGATTCTTGGTAAGGGCGACAAGGTATTGGCACGGCAACAGGCATGATAGTTTCGGAACAAATAAAAAAAAACAGTCGACAGATAAAGTTCCATGGTAATAATGGGCCTTGGTATGCAATTAATGATAGCGCGGCTATTGTAAACAAGCGCGGCAAGAGATAACTGAGGTAAAAGTCTCGCCGGCATAGATTAAGTTACGCTTCTACAATGTGATAGAATATTTGGTTTCTTTACTCTTCCGGAAATTTCTGAACTGATAGAGATTGTTCGGGTTCTGGCTTATTAAAGAACAATCTAGAGTTACGAAATAGGTATTTAAGGACGTGACAGCTCGCAAAGTTAGTTGAAAACAGAGTAAGCAGAGAACAGCTGAGAGTGTTGTTGAAAAGACAGTTGTGTAACAAGAGTGTTGTTGTAACGAGAGCTAATGTAATCAGCTGTCACGGTTTGTTATTGTCATCGACCTTGGAAGATTGTGTTATTATGTGATGTAATGTTGTTACGTGAGAATTGAAAAGTATATCTCTACGGAAATAAAGGAGATTTTTAATTTCTGCAATTCGGCCTTTTAATTCTATGATCCCACAAAGTCACAGTATTTTCTGAAGTTTTTTCTTATCCTGAAAGATGAATGTCTGGTAAATGTTGACAGGAAACTTGAATTTGTCATTGAATTTTTCTGGTTGACACTTATCTATCAAAAACTTTGCTAGGCTAGTGTGAAGAAATGATTAATTTCCATCAATTAACTTAAGTCCAATTTTTAATTTATTCAAAATAATAAAAGAAGCGATTATGCATCAGAGGTTCTCGTAAATAGAAACAACTGGATTTCTTTTAAGGCTGTAACACTGCGTTTCCTATACTTGTCTCTCAATTTAATATTAAAGTGGTTGTCTCTCAAAAGTACTCCAGTGCTGCCTAGCCTAAGGTTTAAACTCTTCCCTCCGCGAGTTAAACGGTGAATCCCTGTCAGTTCACATCTTTGTCATGCGGGGGTAATAGGGTGCCCTCAGGGCTCCGCTCTGCAACAGGAGTCAACATGATCAAAGAGATCAGTTGGGGGTGTACTTCCTTACTACTCACACCTGCGGTACAGCTTTCAAACTTTACCCTGCTTCAAGTTCTACACGTCCCGTCGTTAATATTTTCTTTTCCATCTAATAAAATGATACTAACATTCATATGTTATTTTATATCACCATATTACTGACCATAAAACTATTTACCATTCTCTCTAAAGAAACACACTCATATCTTTCTGTGTTAACAATTTATGCTTTTTCTATTGCTACCCTAATATGAAATACGTTGAAATTGAAATCTGTTTTCAACCACTAAGCATAAACATCAAATAGGCACTATCCACTGCAGTGCCAAATAGGCACTGCATTTACCACATCTATAGCTTAGGTGTTAGCGTGTCTGCCCCAATATCAAGAAATCCCGAGTTTGATTCTTGTAAAGAGCGATAAGGTTTTTTCCGAAGCTTTCTCTTATCCCGAAAGATGAATGTTCGGTAACTCTAAGCTCCCTGTACCCTGTACTCATTTGAACATCATTTCATTCATCGTCCGATATGACTTAACGTTGGAGCTTTTCCCTTATCCTGAAAGATAAATGTCTAGTAACTCTAAGCTCTATGTACCCTGTACTCATTTGAACATCATTTCATTCATCGTCCGGTATGACTTAACGTTGGAGGTTTTCTCTTATCCTGAAAGATGAATGTCTGGTAACTCTAAGCTCTATGTACCCTGTACTCATTTGAGCATCATTTCATTCATCGTCCGGTATGACAACGTTGGAGGTTTTCCCTTATCCTGAAAGATTAACGACTAGTAACTCTAAGCTCTGTGTACCCTGTACTCATTTGAGCATCATTTCATTCATCGTTCGATATGACTTAACGTTGGAGGTTTTCTCTTATCCTGAAAGATGAATGTCTAATAACTCTAAGCTCTATATATCCTGTACTCATTTGAACATCATTTCATTCATCGTCTGATATGACTTAACGTTGGAGGTTTTCCCTTATCCTGAAAGATGAATATCTAATAACTCTAAGCTCTATGTATCCTGTACTCATTTGAACATCATATCATTCATCGTCTGATATGACTTAACGTTGGAGGTTTTCCCTTATCCTGAAAGATGAATGTCAGATAACTCTAAGCTCTATGTACCCTGTACTCATTTGAGCATCATTTCATTCATCGTTCGATATGACTTAACGTTGGAGGTTTTCTCTTATCCTGAAAGATGAATGTCAGATAATTCTAAGCTCTATGTACCCTGTACTCACATGTGGATAACTTTAAAACACACGTGGTATGTCAAATTCATTTTCGTGACACTAAATGTTTCCAAAATATTCGTTTTGAATGCTTTGAATTTTCTATTACTTCACGTAGCAGAACATGGCAACCACTTTTAAAGCTTGTATCACCTTTCTGTATTGCCCTTGTATCTTCAAGGAATGTTGAAGCATTTACAAGAATACTTCTATCTTTTTTCTATATAGTAGTAGGAGAACTACTGAATTCCATCCAAAATTTTGATGTGGAAGTTTCGAAAGAAATATGCATAAACCACCTGATTATTCATGTTTTTTTGTTGTGGTTGTTGTAATTACGTACTTCAACGTTAAGTTATAGCGGACGATGAATGAAAGGGATGAAATGATGCTCAAATGAGTCCAGGGTCCATGGGGCTTAGAGTTACCTGATATTCGTATTTCAGGATAGGGGAAAACCCCGGAAAACACCTTATCCAAGTAGCCCGCCCTGACCGAGATTCGAACTCGGGACCTCTTGAACGTGAGGCAGACAGGCTACCATTTACGCTACCGGGGCGGGCGATTATTCCTGTTCTGATCTTTATAGGACTAAGAAGCATTTTTTCCCCTTTACTTGAGCACTAAGGTGGCTCTAAGAGACAGCAATAAATGACACGCCGCGAGATAATAGAGTGCCGCTTTCATTGTTGTCGGCCTGTCTGTTCCACGAACATGGAAAACAAGCTCACTTTCTGTTTTTTGTCAGGCATTATAGTTCAATGACATTACTGCTGCAAGGAAAATGTCAGCTCCTTTCAGAAGAAGCAGATCAACATTACGAAGTACATATTTTAGAAATAAATACACATACGGTATATCGGTTAATGTTATTTATTTTTGCTGTGTAAATCTTGGATAAACTTGGGAATTTCTTAAAAGAAATTTACTATTTTTATGCGTACATTTTTCCTTAAAAACGAATTGCAGGTTTCCGTATTGTTTGTTTATTTGATTTCCTCATTAACTCGAATAATTGAGAGTTTATCTGTTTATCTGAAGCAGATCTCTTTGGAACGTGGGAATGGTAGGGATGGAATCTGACAGTTATCACACATTCAGACATTTTTAGAAATTCCTTCCTTGCTGTATGCCCTTGTACTTTAAAGGAAATACGTAGAAAAACCATTTCTGAAAACATGAGGAATAAGTTATAATAGGAATAGCTTGTGGAAGAACTCGTGTTGAACCTAACACACGATTTATTCAGCTTTGTCGCAGCTTCGAAGTTCTGTTAGGTATAATTTTATGTAGCATTAAATATTACATGATTTTGTGATTAGGCAGCGCAGGAACCACTGGTGTGCGAACCTCAAAAGTTGTTATCGGGACGCACCGGCCACGAAAACTAAAGCATTGCTCCTTGTTCCTTATCAGTGAGCCATACCATACCATAGCCTACCTTTGAGGTAATGGGGCAAAGGGCGGTTTCACAGTCGATAAATAGAAGACGCCAATTGTGAACATCAAAAAGAAGACAGAAAGATCATAGATAGAAAGAGAATACCAGGAGAGAGAAGATATATACGGAGAGTATCAGAGTGGACAGACACAACTGATTATGCAGACGAGGAGAGATGACTACCCGGATGTCTGGAACTGACGAACCAGCTCCGTCCACTGATGCCAGTTCCTTTAGGAGATGGATACCAGTAGGAGGAAGCTTTGGATACCAGTTGCAGAAGAGAAAAGATGACAGCTATATATCTGGAACTGACTAACCAGCTCCATCTACTGATGCCAGTTCTTTTAGGAGATGGATACCAGTAGGAGGAAGCTTTGAATACCAGTTGCAGAAGAGGAAAGATGACAACCCGGATATCTGGAACTGACGAACCAGCTCCATCTACTGATGCCAGTCCCTTTAGGAGATGGATACCAGTAGGAGGAAGCTTTAGGTACCAGTTGCAAAAGAGGAAAGATGACAACCCAGATATCTGGAACTGACGAACCAGCTCCATCTACTGATGCCAGTTCCTTTAGGAGATGGATACCAGTAGGAGGAAGCTTTGGATACCAGTTGCAGAAGAGGAAAGATGACAACCCGGATATCTGGAACTGACGAACCAGCTCCATCTACTGATGCCAGTTCTTTTAAGAGATGGATACCAGTAGGAGGAAGCTTTGAATACCAGTTGCAGAAGAGGAAAGATGACAACCCGGATATCTGGAACAGACGAACCAGCTCCATCTACTGATGCCAGTCCCTTTAGGAGATGGATACCAGTAGGAGGAAGCTTTAGATACCAATTGCAAAAGAGGAAAGATGACAAACCAGATATCTGGAACAGACGAACCAGTTCCATCTACTGATGCCAGTCCCTTTAGGAGATGGATACCAGTAGGAGGAAGCTTTGGATACCAGTTGCAGAAGAGGAAAGATGACAGCCCGGATATCTGGAACTGACGAACCAGCTCCATCTACTGATGCCAGTTCCTTTAGGAGATGGATACCAGTAGGAGGAAGCTTTGAATACCAGTTGCAGAAGAGGAAAGATGAGAGCCCGGATATCTGGAACTGACGAACCAGCTCCATCTACTGATGCCAGTCCCTTTAGGAGATGGATACCAGTAGGAGGAAGCTTTGGATACCAGTTGCAGAAGAGGAAAGATGACAACCCAGATATCTGGAACTGACGTACCAGCTCCATCTACTGATGCCAGTTCCTTTAGGAGATGGATACCAGTAGGAGGAAGCTTTGGATACCAGTTGCAGAAGAGGAAAGATGACAACCCGGATATCTGGAACTGACGAACCAGCTCCATCTACTGATGCCAGTCCCTTTAGCAGATGGATACCAGTAGGAGGAAGCTTTGGATACCAGTTGCAGAAGAGGAAAGATGACAACCCGGATATCTGGAACAGACGAACCAGCTCCATTTACTGATGCCAGTCCCTTTAGGAGGTGGATACCAGTAGGAGGAAGCTTTGGATACCAGTTGCAGAAGAGGAAAGACGACAACCCGGATATCTGGAACTGACGAACCAGCTCCATCTACTGATGCCAGTCTCTCTAAGAGATGGATACCAGAAGGACGAAGCTTTGGATACCAATTGCAGAAGAGGAAATTTTAAAATTGTAGGAAACAGTCTTTCGTAGCTTGTTATAAGAATTAAAGCTGTAGTAGAAATGTAGGTTTGATTTATATTGTTGAAGTAGAAGTAAAATAGAAAAAAGAGATTGTTTCAGATAGACTAGATTATTAGATTTGTAAGGTTACTGGAATCCAGTAATCTGTAGGTTTAGTTAGTTCGTTAAGGTAGAAAGTAGGTTATATCTGCAAAATTTGTAAATTGTTTTGTGAAATCTGATTTAGAAGTTAATAAAGTTAAAAATGAAGTTTGCATTATAAGGCCTGGTATAGATTCCAGAAACCGGGCTATTAGATATGCTGATTTTATTTTATTTTTATTTTTAGCTATTTGTTAAAAAGTTGACTAATAACTCGGACAGTTGAAGGTTGCTCTTCAGTGTAAAACTACACATTCCGTCCTAACAGAGAGGATTTTGCGTGTACTTAGATAGCAAATCCAAGCAATATGGAGCGCTATACGAACGTCGAAATGACGGATATGGTTTTGATGGATGGAAGAGCTGAAGGGAGTGCAACGAACGCACGATTAATTTAGTTTCATTAAAAATATAAATTGTAAAAATAGTTACATCAATGTTAATATTTATTTAACTTCAGAGTATTTTGTTATGATCTTAATTGTACAATACCTTCAATCACTTACTGTAAATATCAACAGCTTACTTTTCGGTTACAAATGCTTTATTTAGTATTATCAAACACGTTAAATAAAATGCTCGTCTCATTGTATAAGTCATTTTCTTTTTTGTAATTTACGTCCTCCAGCGTAAAGTCATATCGGACGATCAATGGAATGGGTGAAATGATGCTCAAATGAGCCCAGGGCCCATAGAGTTCTGAGCTACCCGAAATTCGTCTTTCAGGATAAGGGAAAATTCCGGAAAACCCTTATCCAGGTAACTCACCCTAACCGAGATTCGAACTCGGGACTTCTTGAACGTGAGGCAGACACGCTATCACCACGCTACCGAGGTGGGCAGATTTGGTTAATTTATCTACAATTGTTTGATGTTCTTTTCTGTTCTGTTTATTATTTAATGCTTCCATCCTCAACCTCACTAACATTAACTTCCCTCTAAAAGGTATAAGTTGCATATGTCCACCAGCTTATTTGCGTCATGGACTGCTATAACGGAATTTTGAAACATGTTAAACACTCATAAGCAACAATTAAGCAATAACTTTTTTATTGCCATTTCATAAGCCAATGAAATTCTTAATAGTAGCAAGCTACTGCGGAGGATGTCAGTGCAATCAGCTACAGCATGCGACACAACGTGTGACCTATACCTGCGAACTCCGACAGCGTGAGGCACGCATAATTGTTCCTGTCACTGTCTAATCCACACTCATTCTGGAACATTTATGAGGCTCTATTGGCGGTAAAACTATGTATATATGTCATACAGAAGCTGAGCAATTCTATATGTTCGTTCTGTGTCGTTTTGAAGCACCCTGTATAGACGTATATTCAGACCATTTTTCGGTGACCTATTTCATGTATTTTCGATGAAGTTTCGGTATCACATTTTTCAGTGGAAAGCAATAAATACTTCATTTTTATGGGATGGAGAAGGTACAAACTCAGGTTGTCCAGGGTGTACTTGACTAAACTCCACCCTTCCTGCTTCTCTTGAACCCCAAGTTCGGTATTTAAATAACTTTTTGTTTTTGAACTACGTTCACGCAGACAGCTAAACGGATATTTTTCTATAAATACTTTTTTATTCAGGTGTACTCAAAACGTGTATTTACACTAATATCTTGGTATCGAATGTTTTGGGTAGAATGCAATGCCTTTGTTTTGCTAGGTATATGGTAGAGACAGCAATATATATAAAGTATTACGTGTAAGTAATATATGTAAAATTGGAGGAAATGTCAATTTATAGGCTTGAAGAATAATGCTAAAATGTAAGTTTTCGTCACTCTTGGATATTTTAAGCTCCTAAAAAGAAGGCGAGGAAATGACTTGTTTAGGTTCATTATGTTTCATTTCGTAACTATTTTTTGTTTTTTAAATTGATCAGTGTTCTCATTAAGAGCACTTTTATCACCATCTCGACCGACGACCTGGCTTCGTTGCTTGAAATCGGTTTTGCATGCACTCGGTTATTGATCAGGGTGAACAAGGCTTCCCCGAAACCAAGGCCACGTGAACTATGCGTAGAGGCACTGAAAATAAAAGTCCTGGCGTAAAGGGCCCAAAATAAACACCTGCTAACTCACGTTTACTTCTACTCATAGACGTTTGCTTATCTGTAATGCATTGTATCTCCAAAATGTACACAAGTTGGTGGGAAGTGTGTAACGGTTATCACTAATGGAGAAAACAATACTTCATATACACAAGCTAAATTTATTCTAATATATTACTTTGCTATTACTAAGAGCATTCACATAACTTTCTCTACTACTTCTTCTACATCCTGTTCATACGAAAGCGTATCCTTTTATATGGTAGTATATTATAAACATTGTATGTCATACCCCAAACGGTGTATCTCGAATGCGAGAGCCGCTAGTGGTCTACCGGGGAAATATATGAGTCAAATACAGAATTTAATGTCAGGACGGCACGTTGGCCATAATAGCTCCAAGGGTTAGAGCGACTGGACGTAAATCAGGAGATACGTGGTTCAAATCCCGGCCGTGGCATTGCATTTTTCATGTTGACTCTATCAAAAACCTTAGCCTATATACGGCTAGTGTGAAGAAATGATTATTTTCCATCAATTAACTAAAATCGCGTAATGAATTTTGAAATACCGGCAGTTTATTCTGTTCTGAAGTTTGTTTCCTTTTCAGATTTTGGTAACACTGAAAAAACATAACATAGTAACTTTCTTAACGACGTTTGTGTGTGTGTGTGTGTGTGTGTGTGTGTGTGTGTGTGTGTGTGTGTGTGTGTGTGTGTAATTTATGTCCTCCAACTTAAGTCATATCGGACGGTGAATGAACTGGGTGAAATGATATTCATATGAGTCCAGAGTCCATGGAGCTTGGAGTTACCTGACATTCGTCTTGAATGATAAGAGAAAACCCTGGAAAAACCTTATAAGGTAACTCACCCTGACCGAGATTCGAACTCGGGACCTCTTGTACGTGAGGCAGACATGCTACCATCTACGCTACCCAGGCGGGGGAATTTTTTTTTTCTCCTGTGGTTTTCTTTGACTGAAGATGCAGACAAGAGTTCGTGAAATCGGTTTCAATTAGAAAGAAGAATTGACATCATTTTCTTAAGTTAAGAAGTTTTTGTTACAATAGTTATATTTATATAATATTCATTGCTTGACTGTAGCTAGCTTTATTTTCTAATTAATAAGTAGTAAAATTTCTTACCATCTACCTTTACTGTTTCTCTTTTTATTCTCGGTTTATAGTGGTTTCTATTCGTTATATTTACGTAAATTTATATTTTTCTTGCATTTTATTTAAATTTGTATATTACTATGTGTAAATAATATACATGATTAACATTGTAATTGGGTTTATAAGTCTGTTATGTTCATAATAATACATAATAAATAAGTAAATTTCCTGTTAATGTACTACTTCAATTCACATACATTTAGTCCAAAACGTATTCGTCTAGTGCAAGAGTTTATGTTTAAGAATGTATGAAATCATCAGCATAAAGTACAGCAGGGACACTGTAGTATTTACTGATTAGTGAAAAGGAGAATATATTAACAAGCACATTAGTATATATCACATAAACATAGTAAAACACTCAAAAGTAAAGATGCAATATAGGATGCAAAATAAATATTCGTCTGCATACTGAAAATGGTGTAGAATGTTACCGTTGGTACTTAGTAGGTCCTCCATTCCTCTTTATAATCTCTTACATTTTCCTTGGTATGGATTTCACCAAAGATTGTGTTGTTTCCACAGTAATTTTACGCCATTCCTCTAGTAGAACGTTCTTTAGATCCTTTATATTACATATCTGATGATTTCTAATATTTTTGTTCGGTATACTCCACAAATTCTCTATTGGATTCATGTCTGGGGATTGCGGTGGTGTCGGCATCCGTCGTGGAGTATTATACAACAACCATAGCCTTACATCTAGAGCTGTGTGTTTTGGATCATTATCTTGTGTGAAAATATAATCCTCATAACGACTCATATTATTCAAACTCCTGGACAGATGTGATTTTAGGATGTTTATATAAAACTTATGGTTCATAATTCCATCAATAAAACACAAATCCCCTACAGCATTTGCACTCATACAGTCCCAGACAAGTACTGAACTGCCTCCATGTTTAACTGAAGTTACATTTTTCTCCTCAAGCTCACAATTCTTTTTTCTCCACACTGTTACTCGCCATTTTGACTTAAGGGTATGTATGACTGAAATTTCATGAAAATCGTGAAAATAACGACTTTTTTTATTTTAATTCTATAAAATAATTTAGACATTCCCGAATGTGAAAAATGCATAATTTGCCTCCGGACGCCATTTTTAAATGCTTATTTAAATGTCGGTGGTCTTTAAACTCTGCCAGAGTCACGCCCTCTTTTGCCTACATCCACATTCTTTGTCTGTTTTCCGTTCTTAAATTTTCAATTCAAGAAAAGAAAAATAAGGCTTTCAGACAAAATAGTTCCTAAAATGTTGCCAATATATCAGAGGCTGGCTTCTACAACGTTACTAGAGAGGTGCAAAACAGGAAAAACACAGAATGCCAATGAATCTTTGCATAATGTCATATGGAATAAGTGCCCAAAGGAAGTTTTCATATCAAAACAAAAATTGGATCTTGCTGTTATTAAAAGCATCAGTGAGTTTAACATCGGTAGTCTTAAGTCATTGGAGCTGCAGCAAAATATCAGAGGTGAAAGTGTAGTAGACTCAGCAAGGAAAATTTCAGTGCAGCGAGATCAGACTCGTATCCTGCAAAGCAAGAAGCTAAGTTTTGCAGAAGAAAAGCAACATCTAAAGAAGAAAAAGGTGGAAAAAGCAGCAACAGAGGAGAGGAAAAAGAAAATCTGAGGGTCCAACCTATCAGCCTGGTGGGATTTAATGTGAGTTGTGCAATCAAATCTTTAATCGCTGTTTTCTCAATGTTCATATTTTCAGCATTTTTCTTCCTGTAAAATGCTCCTTGCGATGCAGTTTTTGTACTACATTCATGAAATTTCCTACACAGGTTCAGAATATCATGAGGAATGGAAATTGCCCTAGGTTTTGTTGTGAAATGTATATAAGCATATATTTTTAATTTTCAAACACAAAACTTACAGTTTTTAGACAAAAAAGAATATTTGTAAATTAAAACATTTTTGTGACCCAAATTAAAGGAGACACAGAAAAACCCAGAGCAATTTCAAAAAGTATGTGTATTATGAATATAGGGTTAAAGTATTAGACTAAAATTCAAAATATTTTGTCGCAAGGGACTTTTTAGTGACGTAACAAAAAACATACAAAATTTATCATAATTTCTAAACCTCTGGAGAAAAATGGTTTAAATTTAGGTTGTAACATGTTTACATTATACTACACCTATAGTGTAAATTTGAAAAAGCTAGCATTATTAGTTCAGAATTTGAAAATTTCAGTCATACATACCCTTAAAGAGCTCAAATTGACTCTCGTCAGTAAATACAACCTTCTTCTAGAAATCAAACTCCTCGTATTTATGTACTTTTGCAAAAGCAACTCTTTTTACTGATGTATGGTTTTCTACGGGCTGTTCGGCCTCCGTACTCAACTTCATAAAGCACGTTTCTTATAGTTTGTGTTGAAACGGACTTTCCTGTGTGTGTTTGAACTGCAATAGCAAATTTTGGAGCATTTAGTTTAGAATTTTTCTTGATATCTCTAAGTAACTGTCGTTTCTCCATCTCGAATAGAACTGCAGGACGGCCGCTTACTGATTGATTTTCGTAAGTATTGTTTTGATCAAACCTGTATATGATAGTCTTTATTGTACTGGTAGGTCTTCCAATGGTTTCTGCAACTTCTTTAAAAGATTTTCCCTTTTTAAATATTCCGGTTCAAATTTTTCTCTCTTCTTTTGTAGTTTCACGACGTTTTCGATCCATATTACTTAAATGGCAGTCAACGGCTTTGAAAACAGAGATAGAACTCTCAAGGCAATGGATGAAACACAAGTGCATGAGAGAAGGGAAGGTGTGTGTGTGTCAGCGAGGCACCATACCTAGGATCTTGTTTACTAGACGAATACGTGACATCAAATGGGACATGATTTTAAGAAACCTAGAGCTGTGCACTAATTAAGCAATATATAAACTCAAATTGCATTTTATTTTTAAATATAGTTATCAACCGATGTAAGAAAATGGTTGTTATTTTGCGTTTCTTATCTATATTCTTCTGATTGTGCTTGTTATATTCTATATGCTACGATTAGACGAATGCTTTTTGGAGTATCTGTGTATCGTAGCACGTGCCACTATGATTGCTTTAAAATTCCATACTATTTGCATGACAATAAAATATAACTACTCATATATTTAAAATGTTATAATTATTTGAGAATTCAAACCAGAAAAGTCCACACACACACACGCCTACTAAGCTTCATTAAAAATTACCTGTTTTTGTATTTTCCCTAAAATCTAGCATTCTAATTTTTGTAAAGACTTCAATACCTTAATAAATTTGACATATTTCATCCTTTTAAAGAGTTACCTATACTATTCTATGCAAAAGAACTAAGAAGCGTTTTCAAAAGCTGGATAGATAATACAACAATGCAATTTCTGAGCATAGTAATACAATTATCTTAATTGTGCACTTTTACATCTATGACTGCATACAACTATGAAGTTTTGAGCATTCTAAAACAAACTTCACTATAGAACAAGACAAACACGTAGACAGCGATACATTAATAAACTTAATGTCGAAGTTAAATATCTTACTAAAATACTACAGAAAGATTTATCTACATTAATAATGTTTTCAAACTAATAGTGTATAGCAGATAAAATACTTTGCACTACTCATTAAATGCAACATTTTTAAAATGTGTAAAACTTATTTTTTCATGAGCATGGGTAAGAGGAAATTTTAAAGCAACTCACGTTTTGAAGATTTGGGTTTATCTTCACTCTCCTGTTTGCCGTTTGTACCTAAAACGAAACCATACAAACATTTCTGCAATGTTTAACAAGAAGCACATATAAAAATAAGCTCTTGTAAGCAAAGTTTATAAAAGAGGGGACGAGAGTCCAAGAAGGCAAGAGTTAAGCTTTATAAACGTTGTCTTACTTATAGAAAGCAGGTGGCATAACGGAAACTGCACCCCAAGCTTTCCCTACATCTTTTATGAGCTTTTCCAGTTTTATGAATCAATTATTAATCGTAAACCCAGAATGAAATAATTAGTTTAAGGCTTTTTGTATGTTTTAAAAACTGTACTTGAAAATAAGAAAGAAAACTTATGTAAAGAGGGAAACCAAACATATTCATCAGCATCAAACAATAAGCGAAGTTTTCCACTAGGTTGTACATCAACTCATCTCAAGGTTTTTACTAAAACACTGCATATATAGAAAGGAAATTTCCTTTCTAAAAGAGAAAATACCAACTTAATTCTTTTCCCTCTAACGACTTTACGATTTAAACAGTGGCCATATCATGACGAGTCTGGAGATACTCGTGCCTCGGTGTGTGGTGAACAGTTAACTTTCTACAAGAGCTGCTCAATAAAGAATGATCATACTTTTTACGGACATAATTTTTTGCACTATAATTCAATCTTATTATATTCTGTTAGCTTAATGTGAAGCAAACAGGCGTAGTAGTTTCATTGTTGGTACTCTTGGTTCCCGCCTGTGAGAACCAGGCAAAGTTATACATGTTCAGTATCGCCTACCGCTGCAATGGAGGTAACACGAAGTTAAAGTTGATGCTAGAGGAAGAGTAATCTTTCAAACGTAATCACTGCTGATGAAATTTGACTACATCATTTTAATCCTGAGAGCAAACAGAAAAGCTCAGTGTGGAAATCTCCTTCATCACCAACCCCCAAAAAAGCAAAAGCGGTTGTTTCTGCTGGTAAAGTTATGGTCATTTCATTCTTTGATATTCATGGAATGGTTTATCAGCATGTTGTACCTGCACACACATCAGTAACTGGACAACACTACAGGGATGTCCTGAAAACATTGCAAGTCTATATCAGACCCAAAAGACATATCCGTGAAGCAGGCTAGATGCTGCACCACGATAATGCGCGGCCGCATATTGCCAAATTTATTGTTGAATATCCTGCAAAAATCAACGTGAAGTGCATCTCTCAACCTCCCTATAGCCCGGACTTAGACACAGGTGACATTTTTCTATTCTCTAACTTGAAAAAACGCCTTCGTGGGAGGCTTTATCTAATATCAGAAGCAGTGGTGAAGGCTACGGAGGCGATTTTGATGGATCTCTCAAAAATGGTTTCCAGCATATCTTTGAAGACTGACAGAAACGCTGGGACAAGTGCAACGCATTAAGGGGAAACTATTTTGAGAAGGACCATCAAAATTATGAGGATGAGTAAAGGTACGGTGTCAAAAAAACATTGTGACCATTGTTTATTGAACATCTCTCGTAAGTCTAATTCCTGTACCATATCATCTGTTTATTAGACCTTAGCACTACATAACTGAACCTCTAAGTGTCCATAGAGACCATATTTATAGCCAACTGTATTTATGCATCTATACTTGGAGGAAAGGTAGCACCTTCCAGAGGCCTTAGAGTTGGCAACTGTGCTGCTGCTTTTACATGTGCAAGGCAGATGACCAGGGCGCCATCTGCTTTAATTATCTGTGGATAGATGGCAGAACATTTGATTTTACCACGTATTTTCATTTTTTTACTGTTGGTTTGGACTTTGGATTGTGGTTTTGACTGTCAAATCTGGTATTTACCTTTGCGACTGAGAAAAAAATACTCTGATGCATTACACCTATATGACTGACTTTTTCTATAGCGATAAAAGTTATTGCTTATGTTGGAGCTGGCGTGTGCATTTTTCCTTAGGTATATTACACATGAACTCTACTGTCATCGATCACGCATGTAAATAACTGCAGGTAGCACACGAGCATGACAACCGCGTCACTGCGAGAGGAAACAAAACAATCACGTTATATACACTTTGACATTGCATGTGATACACTTGAAACGTAATGCTTCACTAGTTCGCAGAGAAATACGTTAAGTTGTTTTCGACGTTTGCACATTTGATGGCGATGCTGTACTTCCGACGTCATTCATGCCCTGTGTTTGGCTAACTTGCATCACATGCGAGCACACATCTGTTTGGCTTTTAGTAATGTTATTGTGTGTTTACAGGAATATGTTAATAAAAATTCCGATTCCTTTGCATGATCATGACATAAAAAGACAAACATATTTCAATTTGAGAAATATAATGGAAAACTCCAGCGAATAGCACGCAATATTTCCTAAATATATCGAGATTTTTTCACTCCACAAAAATTCTACTTGTCATAAATTGTGTTTTAACGAAATGTTCATTTTTTGTATATTATCTCTAATGGTTTATCGGCTTTGCAAAAGCCATTGAGAATGAAGGACAATTCTTTCGACATTATCAGACAATTCAAGAGGTACATTTTATTTATTGTGAAAATGTCTTAAATATACGGCAATTTAATTAAAAAGGTTAGAACCATTTTTGAGAAAATCAAAATTTTCAAAAAAAGAATGTTATTAGTAAAGGTAGTCTTATATGTGCATCTGTTACAATGGGAAAGATTGAGAAGTACTAAATTTTCTAAAACCACTTTTTCTTAGAGAATCTCCTGAGAGGTTACGAATTTATCTGATTATCCGATAAAGCCACTAACCCTCATAAATATAGACAGAATGCATAAATAATTACTTTTTATTTGTGTTTAAAAGCAAACACACATTATGAGAGCTGTAAGATCACAGCATATCAAATCTATGAACAATCGAATGTGTTACAGCCAAAGCTAGCAACAGCAAAAATTAGAAAAGGTAACATTACAGCTAGAATAATAATACAGCAAAGGCACCGTTCTCCGTGAGAATAATTTATTTGGAATACGGCATTATTAGTGTGCATATTGAGTAAGTTTTGGATTTTTCGGTTGAAGGAATCTGTTGGTTTTCTGTTGTCAGAACTTAAGTGGATTGGACGGAAGAGCATACTGATACTAACTCAGATCTTATACAAGTTAACCGCATCCCTGTAACCATATTATAGGACAAACGACCGTGATTGGTCAATATCCGAGGCATTGCTAAAAGTTATTAGCCAATTAAAAACGTATTTCGGCGGTGAAAACTGAACAACTTAAGCTGCAGTTTCTCCATGAAGATAACCCTAAATTTATACTTCATGCCTACATTTATACACACTTGCAATGTGCAAAGAGCGCCAAGTAATATGCAGTTTCCGGAAGAATTCTTGGTATGCAGTTCCGTGTCCAAGTGTGGTTTCCGCTTGCCAGTCGGAACGTCAATAAGGCGAGAAAATAGGACAGAACGTGCGCCTTTCTCTGTATGCAATCCGCAACACACACATGTTTGGTGTGTAATCTAACAACTGTAGCAAGCGAGATAGTTGAGGATGGTTAGTTTCCTCTGTACGTGTGTGCGTGAGAGCAATTCTGTACAAGACTATTTACCAGCAGCCGTGTCCTACTGGTTAGCGAGCCCGCTCTCGCCAAGGAGCGTTGGTTCGATCCCTGGGAAGCCTTTGTGGGACTTGTGGATAAAGGGGCACCGATGCGCATTTTCTACGGGTTTTGTATTATCATCTATTATCATTTTTCCTTATTTGTTTCAGTTTGCACCTTAGCAGTCTATTCCGTTAGCCATGAGCTAATTGTACTTCAAAGCAAGCTAGTGTCATCGCCTCCAAAATTGGCATTTCCTTGGGATCTGTGCACACAATCCTGCATGAAGATCTGAAAATGCTCAATTGGCGATCCTCCAAAATAACGTTCTCCATTCGCTGGATCATGTCGTCAGACCGACTGGTGCGAGGCCGTCACTGTCTTGGTTTGTTGTCACACGATGTTCTGTCTTCATTGAACTGTCGCACCCAGGAACGCACATTAGACACATCAATGGTACCATCATCACATGCCTCACTTAACTGTCTTGGTTTGTTCTCACACGATGTTCTGCCTTCATTGAACTGTCACACCCAGGAACGAATTTTAGACACATCCATGGTACCATCACTACATACCTCACTTAACTGTCTTTTTTTGTTGACACACGATGTTCTGTCTTCAATGAACTGTCGCACCCAGGAACGTACATTAGACACATCCATGGTACCATCACCATATACCTCACTTAACAGTGTTGGTTTGTTTTCACACGACGTTCTGTCTTCATTGAACTGTCGCACCCAGGAACGCACATTAGACACATCCATGGTACCATCACCATATACCTCACTTAACAGTGTTGGTTTGTTTTCACACGACGTTCTGTCTTCATTGAACTGTCGCACCCAGGAACGTACATTAGACACATCAATGGTACCATCACCACATGTCTCACTCAACTGTCTTGGTTTGTTTTCACACGACGTTCTGTCTTCATTGAACTGTCGCACCCAGGAACGTACATTAGACACATCAATGGTACCATCACCACAAGCCTCACTTAACTGTCTTGGTTTGTTCTCACACGATGTTCTGCCTTCATTGAACTGTCGCACCTAGGAACGCATTTTAGACACATCCATGGTACCATCACCACAAGCCTCACTCAACTGGCGATGAATTTCAATGTGTCGCATCACGAAAATGGAGAAAACGAATGATTACGCTATTATTGCAATGAAAACGTCGCCATTTTTAGTTTCAAAAACAATCCTAACTCTCGTCGCTACCACTAGAGTTCTATGCACTGTACAGTGCTGCCATCTCTGTCAGGCATTCACGAAGGATCTACGTGTATTTAAAAAGAACAGAAGTCCCTAGCTAGTCCCAGTCCTGAAAAAGTAGGAGGTGTTCTAACTTGAACGGACATCGTAATTGTCAGTTAACCCATGCCAATTGACAAAACGTTCTAGAAACTCTGTGACACAGTATTCAATTTGTGTGGGAGAGATAGCTTTAGTTGAGTGGACTCTTTTCCGTACATCTATTTTGTTATTGACTTAATCGGAATTATATCATCGTTATTATCTGTATGCAAACCTGTAGTTTCTGATACGACAGACAGATGACCTTTGTTGTGCAGTCGCGTTCCTGTACTGTTTAGGTAGCGTAAATGTAATTGTGTTGCACAGGATGCTCAATTCTTTATTGACTTGGCAACTGAAGGAGACTAAATTGGCCGATACATTGGATTTGAAGAAAAATACGAGCCACAAATGCTATCTCAAGCTATCTCGCTCGATTGTTTCAGTAGAACATACTTTATGAGCTTTTATGTAAAGTACTTAATCTGTATTTCAATAAAGGCTTCTCCATTTCTGAATATCTCTCAATAATCTCTACTTATATACTAAATAACATCAGTTCAATTCGATAAACAGTGTGTGAATGACGACTTCAATGTTTACAATGCTTGGATATCAGTGACACAGGCTCACAGTACTGTGAGAGGTACCAATATGCCAGGGAAACCTGCAGATGATGCAACAGTGACGTAAGAAATTCTGCAGTTCTAACTGTGAATGAGCCAGCGCATGAAATGTATGACAAGCACAGAACAAGGCTAGCTCAATAAACATGCTTTACATGACACTAGTGGATTATATAATGTACACACAAGGTGTGTAACAAATATTTATATATAAGTAATAAAGACATTCAAATGATGTGGATCCTTGAAAAAGAAACTGAGAGAAAAATATCGATAAATGCTTATGTGTATGTGATGACATTGTGTAATGCGGAAACTTCATACTGCAACGAAATATCATTGAAGTATTCGGTAAGTATAAAATGAAGAGCGTTAATTGAAAAGTGGTTAAAAATAACCTGTTTGTTGAGTGAAATAATGCAAACCTTTTCTGAACAGAAAACTTCGGGCGGCTGTGAGACTGGAATACATTTAGTGATTGTGAATTGGATAGCCCTAATAATATACATATGTCCGATTTCACCAACAGATGTTAAAATCTATGTTAACAAATGTAACCTAACCATTGTAACAGCGCTAACAAAGCCCTTAAATTTCTTGCATTTCACCAACTGGTTTTCTGAAAAAGTTAACAAACACGTGTTAACGCCAAGAAACTTGTAAATATTACAGCTTTAGAAGGCTATGAATTAGTCGTATTATTTTCTGAACGTACTGTGATGCGCTTTTGTTTTCATTTTCATCTACATTCAGCTAATAAATGGCGGATAAACAAAATCGTAAACAAAAGCCGTGAAACAAATTCTCATCGACGGAGAAAGAATTGTTAATGGAATTGGTGACTAAGTGTAAGGATATCGTGGAAAATAGGACGGATAGAGTGAATGTAAAAGAGAAAGATGTCACGTGGAAAAAAATTAGAAACGAATTTAATCGAAATGTCATTACTGGAAACACGAAACATCTTCTTCAGTATTACGTAAATTTAAAACGAGGTGCGAAGAAGGACAATTGACGAGTGACTTGAACGTTTCAAGACGGGAGGTGCACAATGTATTATCCACATAATTCAGTGAATTATAAAACCGCAAAGTTATTAATTCTTGAAGTAAAGGCGAGATCGGCATATTTCTTTCGATGCATGTTCTAGCTCAGTATTACGTAAATTTAAAACGAGGAGCGAAGGGCAAGTGAGGAGTGAATTGAACGTTTCTAGACGGGAGGTGGACAGTGTATTATCCACATAATTCAGTGAATTATAAAATCGCAAAGTTATTAATACTTGAAGCAAAGGCGAGATTGGCATATTTCTTTCGATGCATGTTCTAATTCAGTATTACGTAAATTTAAAACGAGGAGCGAAGGACAAGTGAGGAGTGACTTGAACGTTTCTAGACGGGAGGTGGACAGTGTATTATCCACATAATTCAGTGAATTATAAAATTACGAAGTTATTAATACTTGAAGCAAAAGCGAGACTGGCATATTTCTTTCGATGCATGTTCTAAGTATTACGTAAATTTAAAACGAGGAGCGAAGAAGGACAAGTGAGGAGTGACTTGAACGTTTCAAGACGGGAGGTGGACAGTATATTATCCACATAATTCAGTGAATTATAAAATCACAAAGTTATTAATTCTTGAAGCAAAGGCGAGATCGGTATATTCCTTTCGATCTATGTTCTAACTCAGTATTACGTAAAATTAAAACGAGGAGCGAAGGACAAGTAACTTGAACGTTTCAAGACGGCAGGTGGACAGTATATTATCCACATAATTCAGTGAATTATAAAATCACAAAGTTATTAATACTTGAAGCAAAGGCGAGATCGGTATATTCCTTTCGATCTATGTTCTAACTCAGTATTACGTAAATTTAAAACGAGGTGCGAAGGACAAGTCACTTGAACGTTTCTAGACGGGAGGTGGACAGTGTATTATCTACATAATTCACTGAATTATAAAATCACAAAGTTATTAATACTTGAAGCAAAGACGAGATCGCCATATTCCTTTCGATGCATGTTCTAACTTCTCTTGTACTTCCGCAGTAACCTTCATAGCAACTTGTTTATACCTCTGTAGAACATTTTCTTCTGATAGCTCCTCAAAATCATTTCCCCTCTTAGGCCGTACTCTATTACGAATGCCATATAGACGGTCTTAAATATAGCAAATCAACATCAACAACTGAGTTCATGCCCACCATCTTGATTATTTACAATTGTTAAGGATCTAACATCAGAAATTTAACTAGTTAGTTTAACAAGAGATTTAACACGAGTGTTAAGCTGGGTTAACCTAGGTGCAGGGGTATAGTATGCAGATTTTTATATTTTGTTTTATTTATTTTGTTCCATATAACAATACAAAATATAGAGAACATAAATAACGCTAACAGGAATTTTGAGTATGATGTCAGTGAATGAATAATTCTTATTGGTTATATAAGTAAAATATAGCTTAATTTAAATCCAAAGTATATTTCAAAAAATTAAATTCATTGAAATGCAAAAGAAAAAACCTATTTTTTCTGCTATTCTAGAATTGCTCTCTGTTGTAGGCCTACAACATTTGTTTATATATGTTTTGGCTATTTTAAACCAATAATATTACATGATCTATGAAATCAAATTAAATTTTCAGTATTTAAAACCATATATTCCACAATTTCATATTAACCTCTATTTTTAACATTTTCTAAACGCACTTTATACATTGCCATACGGATATACCTACATGGAAATGAGCGGGAAGATGGAATTTCTAAACTTTACGCATTATCCCAAACGGAATTTAGTTTTAAAGTCTAAAAAATTGAAGAAAGAAATGTTTGAAATGTGGAACAGCACTTGTATAAACAGCGATAAAGAACAAATCCCTAGAATTTTACTTTTTTATACTCTTAATGATCATGTAAACTGCAAGTACTTTTCACCTAATTTTATTTTGATCCAGTTTGCTATTTATATGCGAAATTTAAAACTTACTTTCCAAGATTCCATATAGACTCTCCTGATGGATATGTAGATAAATGTGAAAGTGTTGAACACTTAATATTAGTGCTGCGTGATTTAATCGATTAACCAAAACGATTAATCGATTAAATCCTTATTTTAAAGATTAAAAATTTTAATCGATTAAACGAGTCGATTAAAATTAATCGATTACAATAAATATTAATCAAAATTCTGTTAGCCAAATTTGGCCCTCTTTGTTTTGATGCATTGCTTCAAACCTAAACAGTCTTTCTAACGCATCAAGCTTTTACTATAAACGTAATGGTCTTTGAACTTTGATATAATATAACTCCTGATAGCTAAAAGAAATCACTGTGAACCCCGAGAAAGCCTAAATAACACTTCTGTTGTGAAATATTCTAAGAGGTACATAACTACATACAGATGCTGACAGAGAGGTTTCTTTCCTTAAAGTTTGTGTGAGACAACATATCGTATACAACTGATTATTTATCGCTTGCTAGCATAAACTGAGCTGTACAACCTTGAACCCAACACTTCGATTACGCAGCTACAGAAACAATAGCTGATCCCTTTTCTCAGAGTTGGTGGTGGTGTAACTTTGCTATTAACTGCAGTAAGCCAGTAACGTTTCTGAGTTCATGACAGTGAGTGAAAGTTTTGTGTTAAAAAGTGAAAATAAGGAAAAACGTTATAAAAAACAAATGCATGTCTGAACTTGCCTGGTTGTCGCAGGCGGGAACCAGGAGTACCAGAAATGGAACTACTACGGTATGTTTGTTTCACATTAAGCTAACTGAATATAATAAGATTGAATTCTAGTGCGAAAAATTATGACCGTAAAAAAATTATGATCATTCTTTATTGAACAGCCCTTGTACATTTGTTCGAGATTTTCTCGGGAAAAAAACCAAGATTATGTTTATATTTGTTATCATAACAAGGTTTATAATTGTGTTATATCCAGGGATACATTTGTGGCTTCCTGAAGATGGAAGCCATGTACGCTCCCGAAACGTGTATTTCTAATCGTCTTTTCACCTGACTTGTTTCCCGAGAAAATCTCGGACATATTCGTCGCCAGGAAAGCTTCAGATAGTATTTAACAAATACATTATTTGTAACTTACAGTAAAATATTAAACAATCCAAATATGTGATTTTTGTGGCAGTTTTACAGAAAGCCGCTCCGTTCGACGTCCGGAGTTCCGCTGGAAATCACGTGAGCAAACCGTTTACGTACCCAACGTTTGCAATCGATGCATTCCCCAGAAGCCACATGGCTAAGGGCGTTGTCAGATCCGTCGCAAGACGTGTACGTACCTCTAGTACTATAAACTGCCTAATGAATTTCATTTCACTGCCTCGACTTTATAAAAACCGAATGAAGAGCCCAACAGAGCGGAGAGATTTGGGGAATGACATTTCCCACAGCGTTTATGGAACTCCGTAAACAAAACTAAAGTTTAACATCAGCTTAAAATTACGAGATACTTACGAGAACTGAGGACATAATGCACTATCAAACACCCAAGTAATATTGTCCTTTTAGAAGAACGGAGATTGCCCTCATTACTGCACAAAGTGGCCGTAAACTGTCATTCATTCCGGTTTAGAACCATGTCAGAGATTGCTGTACATTGCTACGGTTCAAAACAATAGAAATGTTTATGCTATTGCATGACGATTATGATGGTTATGATTAAGTGATTACAGGCGAGCCAATGCTTAATTTCAACAAGTAAATTGAAAAGGCTTAACGTATAATATTTTACACCACATATAATCGATGTTGGGAAAAAATTGTTTTAATAAAAATAACTATAAGCTGGTAGCTCTAAGCTCTATGTACCCTGTACTTATTTGAACATCATTTCATTCATCGTCCGATATGACTTAACGTTGGAGGTTTTCTCTTATCCTGAAAGATGAATGTCTGGTAACTCTAAGCTCTATGTACCCTGTACTCATTTGAACATCATTTCATTCATCGTCCGATATGACTTAACGTTGGAGGTTTTCTCTTATCCTGATAGATGAATGTCTGGTAACTCTAAGCTCTATGTACCCTGTACTTATTTGAACACAATTTCAGTCATCGTCCGATATGACTTAACGTTGGAGGTTTTCTCTTGTCCTGATAGATGAATGTCTGGTAACTCTAAGCTCTATGTACCCTGTACTTATTTGAACATCATTTCATTCATCGTCCGATATGACTTAACGTTGGAGGTTTTCTCTTTTCCTGATAGATGAATGTCTGGTAACTCTAAGCTCTATGTACCCTGTACTCATTTGAATATCATTTACCCTGTACTTATTTGAACACAATTTCATTCATCGTCCGATATGACTTAACGTTGGAGGTTTTCCATTATCCTGATAGATGAATGTCTGGTAACTCTAAGCTCTATGTACCCTGTACTTATTTGAACACAATTTCATTCATCGTCCGAAATGACTTAACGTTGGAGGTTTTCCATTATCCTGATAGATGAATGTCTGGTAACTCTAAGCTCTATGTACCCTGTACTTATTTGAACACAATTTCAGTCATCGTCCGATATGACTTAACGTTGGAGGTTTTCTCTTTTCCTGATAGATGAATGTCTGGTAACTCTAAGCTCTATGTACCCTGTACTCATTTGAATATCATGTACCCTGTACTTATTTGAACACAATTTCATTCATCGTCCGATATGACTTAACGTTGGAGGTTTTCCATTATCCTGATAGATGAATGTCTGGTAACTCTAAGCTCTATGTACCCTGTACTTATTTGAACACAATTTCATTCATCGTCCGATATGACTTAACGTTGGAGGTTTTCCATTATCCTGATAGATGAATGTCTGGTAACTCTAAGCTCTATGTACCCTGTACTCATTTGAATATCATGTACCCTGTACTTATTTGAACACAATTTCATTCATCGTCCGATATGACTTAACGTTGGAGGTTTTCCATTATCCTGATAGATGAATGTCTGGTAACTCTAAGCTCTATCTACCCTGTACTTATTTGAACACAATTTCAGTCATCGTCCGATATGACTTAACGTTGGAGGTTTTCCATTATCCTGATAGATGAATGTCTGGTAACTCTAAGCTCTATGTACCCTGTACTTATTTGAACACAATTTCAGTCATCGTCCGATATGACTTAACGTTGGAGGTTTTCCATTATCCTGATAGATGAATGTCTGGTAACTCTAAGCTCTATGTACCCTGTACTTATTTGAACATCATTTCATTCATCGTCCGATATGACTTAACGTTGGAGGTTTTCCATTATCCTGATAGATGAATGTCTGGTAACTCTAAGCTCTATGTACCCTGTACTTATTTGAACACAATTTCAGTCATCGTCCGATATGACTTAACGTTGGAGGTTTTCCATTATCCTGATAGATGAATGTCTGGTAACTCTAAGCTCTATGTACCCTGTACTTATTTGAACATCATTTCATTCATCGTCCGATATGACTTAACGTTGGAGGTTTTCCATTATCCTGATAGATGAATGTCTGGTAACTCTAAGCTCTATGTACCCTGTACTTATTTGAACACAATTTCAGTCATCGTCCGATATGACTTAACGTTGGAGGTTTTCCATTATCCTGATAGATGAATGTCTGGTAACTCTAAGCTCTATGTACCCTGTACTTATTTGAACATCATTTCATTCATCGTCCGATATGACTTAACGTTGGAGGTTTTCCATTATCCTGATAGATGAATGTCTGGTAACTCTAAGCTCTATGTACCCTGTACTTATTTGAACACAATTTCAGTCATCGTCCGATATGACTTAACGTTGGAGGTTTTCCATTATCCTGATAGATGAATGTCTGGTAACTCTAAGCTCTATGTACCCTGTACTTATTTGAACATCATTTCATTCATCGTCCGATATGACTTAACGTTGGAGGTTTTCCATTATCCTGATAGATGAATGTCTGGTAACTCTAAGCTCTATGTACCCTGTACTTATTTGAACACAATTTCATTCATCGTCCGATATGACTTAACGTTGGAGGTTTTCCATTATCCTGATAGATGAATGTCTGGTAACTCTAAGCTCTATGTACCCTGTACTTATTTGAACATCATTTCATTCATCGTCCGATATGACTTAACGTTGGAGGTTTTCCATTATCCTGATAGATGAATATCTGGTAACTCTAAGCTCTATGTACCCTGTACTCATATGAACATCATTTCATTCATCGTCCGATATGACAACTTTGGAGGTTTACCATTATCCTGATAGATGAATATCTGGTAACTCTAAGCTCTATGTACCTTGTACTCATATGAACATCATTTCATTCATCGTCCGATATGACTTAACGTTGGAGGTTTTCTCTTATCCTGATAGATGAATGTCTGGTAACTCTAAGCTCTGTGTACCCTGTACTCATTTGAACATCATTTCATTCATCGTCCGATATGACTTAACGTTGGAGGTTTTCTCTTATCCTGATAGATGAATGTCTGGTAACTCTAAGCTCTGTGTACCCTGTACTCATTTGAACATCATTTCATTCATCGTCCGATATGACTTAACGTTGGAGGTTTTCTCTTATCCTGATAGATGAATGTCTGGTAACTCTAAGCTCTGTGTACCCTGTACTTATTTGTACATCATTTCATTCATCGTCCGATATGGCTTAACGTTGGAGGTAACACTAACGTGTTGCACTCAACGGCTCTCTCTACTCTAGTACAAACTATTCTTAGAAACCTTATATATTAGTCTATCCACTTCATGTTAACAGCCATAAACGTTCTCTTGTTGTAAATTTTCTTGTAGGTGATAGGAAATAATGGGATCGCGGTAAACCTTAACCACATGGACAGTTTTTACAATATTTATTTTGATTCAGGGGATCTCAAAACTCTTATTTCCAATGCCATCTCGGCATCGAATTATGCGTTGTAAAAATAAGGAGAAGGATGTGTCGGGGTTATTGTATGCCGTAGCAAGTTCCACCTCAGTGGTTGGGATAACCAAAGCTACTGAAGCAGTTGGCAAATACGGCAAAAAATTTCAGGTTGAAAAACAAACAGAAACAGAAAATCGTAATCTTAAGAAAGTATATAAGAAGGATCGAAAATGTTATTGGAAAGGAATTGAGTCGTAAGTAGCGAAGAAAAAATCTAAGGGTATGACTAATACAGGGGATGTGAGTGATCGGAGAAATAATCAAAACAGGTAATAAATAATCAGAGCATGCCTGAACAATATACAAAAAAATGTAAATTGCGTGTTTAGAAAAGATTTACAACACGCTGGTGGAAGTAAGAATGTTACATATAACAGAGATACTGGGGCTGGGAAAAGTCTGAGGAAATTTGGACGTAATACACAGAAACTTTTGCAAAATAACCCAGGGATTCCAAGGAGTTTACTAAATTGAGTACCATAAGTAGAACTAAGGTAAGTGGGAGCAAATACTAGAAAAAACAGCAAAAGACTTTATCAGAGTAAATAACTGAGGAAAATGAAATACTACAAGAAATCCTGGTTATAGAGCAGAAAAGTGAAAATGTAGACTTGGGAGCAAAAGATAGAGACAACATTTGAAAAATAGGAATGGGAAAATCATGGGTAGAAAGAAACAATAAAAGTATGGATTTCTGGAATGAAATTAGAACAATAATGAAGTATATAGAAATAAAAAAAGATCGTTAATAAAATACATCATACAAAAATGTGGAACAAAGAGGCCAGAATTGAATATGTATGAACAAAAAGCCAATAATTTAAATGATCTAAGATGCAGAAAAAGAGGAAAGAGTTTCATTAAGCGTAGCAAATTGTGTTCTAATTGGCATTATATTGTGGAATAAAATGATACTAACAGGGAGAGAGAAAATACTAGGGAAATGGAAAAAGTTTGTTTACAGATAAAATTAGAAATATGTTTAACAGAATTTTAAATTAACATTTGGGGAAAGAAGGTAAATACTTTGAAAAAACTGCCTTAGCAATGGGTAATCCTCCTTCACCTTTTTGCTGATCTTTTTATGAGTTTTTTTCGAAATAAAGGTAATTAAACATTCCCTTTAATTTTTAAAGTTTGATATAGTTATGCTGATGATATTTTTGCAATTGTTCCTGATAAACTCATAAATGATGCTTTAAAACTACTAAATTTGCAAGATAAAGCTATAAAATTTACATTAGAAACTGAAATATATTAATGCATTTCTTCCTTTTCTGGATCTAAAGATAATAAGAAATAAGAAATTAAACTTTGGTATTTATAGGAAGTCTACGAATATCCAAAATGATATAAAAATAAACTTTTAAACCTTTTTCACATAAATGTGCTGATTTCAATAGTTTGATTTATAGATTGATAAATATATCCCTGAATTTAATAAAGAATATAAGCATATTATTAATTCTGCTTTAATTAGTTGTTTTAATGAAGACTTTATAAATAAAAAATTGAAAAATTCAAATATCAAAGAACTTTTTATGATATTTCTACCGTTAGAAAAATAAAAGACGATTATAATGTTAGAAAAGTTACTTGCTATCCTTGTATTAATAAACATTTTCAATTTTCTTAGAGTTTGGTATAACTTTAATTCCTCAAAATAAATATAGTATTAAACATTTATTGCAGTTCTCTAAAAAAGATGAAATTCCTAATAATAAAAAATCTGGTATTTATCAGTTTAATTGTTTCGATTGTGATAAAGTTTATACTGTAAAGACGAAACACAATTTAGAAAACAGAACGAAAGAACATTTTCGTAACATTAAGTACAAACAGACTGATAAATCTGCCGTAACAGATCATTTTTGGTCAGAAGTTAAATTATTAACACAATTAAATGGTCAGATAGACTTAATGGTTTGGGAATATATATTTATTTTAAAAAGTAAACTTCGCGTAACGAATTTTGAAATACCGGCAGTCGATTATGTTTTTAAATTAGTTTTATTTTCAGAATTTGTTAGTAGTAACAAGAACATATTAACATCGTAACGATGACGACAGTTTTGTTCTTTCCGGCTGGAGATATGTAAACGTTTTACATGAAATCGCGATCCCGGACAATTTATACCTAAGAATTATCATTTCTTATAAAGTAAGTGAAGCTTTAAGTTACAAATTGTTATATTTGTATAAAATGAGAAACATTTTTAACCGAATTTTAAATAAGCATTTGGGAAAAGAAGATAAATACTTAGGAAAAATATGAAAAATGGTTAAACGAATTCCCAAGAAAAGTAGCAAAAAATACAAAAAAGGCAAATAGGCCTAAAAGCATATAGTTGATACAGTTAGAGTTCCCATTAAACGTGCAAGAAAAAATAAGTAAGATCACGAGGGAGTAATACATTGCGTAAATATTATGCAAAGTTCAAAGAAGATATAAGTAGCCCATTCTTACTATAAGCACACAGCAGAGAAAGTATAAAATAAAATATAAACGGCATCTTTAAAATATGCCTTTAAAATATGCCATTTGTGGCAGTTAAAGAACAACAATCGATAGCACGTACTTTATGGCCAGCTGTATTTCAAAAACTACATCAGCACAGCTGCAACAATGAGAGCCGTTTGGCTGTCTGTCCTGTACGGCCGTCACCCCTCCCCTCCTCATTTTTACTGTTATGTTTGCTCAGAGTGAGATGCTGGAACATTTATAATATTCTGATTCTTATTATTTTAACTTCTCTTCATTGATTTCTAATACATACACTATTCGACAAGTATCATTTTTCTCATATGGAATTATGAGTTTCCAAAGGATTTTCATGTCAGAAATTCAAATCTAAAATCAGAAATTCCCTATCAGGCACAGTGTTTTAGTTATGCGAAGATATATGTCTCATCTAACTGATAATTTAAAGGTGTGCTAAAACTGGTGACATTTGCTTTGCAGCAGTTGGCAGCAATTAATTTTGCTTGTCAATTTACATTTTCAACTATTTCCCTTCCTGTTGCCAGTAAAATTATCTCAATATGCAAACCAATGGTACACTACTGTTTAAAATTTAGTCCTAAACTGGCATTTTAACTAGTGGAAACATTGATAGTCAACATGAAACATTCAATGCCACAGCAGGGATTGGAACCTCGGATCTCCTGGTTTCCGTCCAGTCGCTCTAACCCATTGAGCTACCATGGCCAACTTGCCGTCATGACATTAAATTCTCCATTTGATTGGTATATTTTCCAGGTAAACCACTAAGGGCTCTCGTATTCGAGATACACCGTTTGTGGTTGCTTACTATCGTAAGTACTTGAATCCAAGGCTTTATCATTTTAGTTAATTGATGAAAATTAATCATTTCTCTACACTAGCCGTATATTGGCTAAGTTGTTTTTTTCCCTTTAGATAGAGTCAACATGAAAAATTCAATGCCACGGACTTAAGTACTTAGGATAATAAGTCGCCACAAACGGTGTATCTCGAATGCGAGAGCCCCTAGTGTTTACCGGGGAAATGTAAGTCAATTGGAGAATTTAATGTCATGACGGCAAGTTGGCCATGGTAGCTCAATGGGTAAGAGTGACTGGACGGGAACCAGGAGATACGTGGTTCAAATCCCGGCCATGGAATTGAATTTTTCATGTTGACTCTATCCATCGCGTAATGAATCTTTAAATACCAGCAGTTGATTCTGTTTTTCGGTTTGTTTCGTTTTCCGATTTTGGTAATACTGGAAAAAACGACAGTAACGTTAACAACGAAATTATTTGATGGCTGAAGATGTGAACAAGGGTTTACCAAATCGATCTCATCAATTAATAAGGAAGATTTACATTATTGTCTTAAGAAAAGTGAAGTTTTTGCTGCAAAAAGTTGTATTTGTGTAGTATCCAACTTGGGGTTATAAGTACCACATCTTCCAAAGATACGACATTTTCTAGAAAATACCCTCCCTTAACTATCCTTTTAATCTGCGGCCTGCATTTGGGAGGTCTAGTTTGATTCCCGTGGTCGATCTATCTGACTCATGGTTTTTTCGGGGTTTTACCGGGTCGTCAGGCAAATGCTGGGTAGGTTAGTTACATCGCCTTATCTTCCTGTCCCTCCATTTCATCTCCATTATCATTTTATATCTTTCATCTGGGGGTCTCTTTCAGGGTAGAAGTGTTGGCGGGTGTCTCGGCGTTGCATGGCAGGATGATATGCTCATGGTAAACACTTTTTCCTCCGGTAGGACGGTTTCGGTTTCGGGCCGGCATAGTGTGCCGTTTCAGGAACGCGGAAGGTGAGATGCCGGTTGTACTGACCTGCCGGGGAGTTTGCAACTGGTATAGTCTAGGCATCCTGCCCCCTAAACTGTCGTGACTCCTTGGGTCGGCCGCGCTCTGTCTCCTCTCGCCTCATTCCTCCTCCCAGGGATGCCCCACTTGGGGTATAGGCACAATAGATCAAACTGGTCGAACCTACCGAATACCCTCGTTTAATTCTATCCTACCTATCCTTTACAAATCATTTTTGTTTAAATTTTGATTTTCTGAAAAACAACATAACGATTTTAAGTAAAATACTACACGCTTAAAATTTATTCAAGACAAATGAAACGTACATCTTGTTCTTTCTGGAACTGTCCTCAGGAGTCATCTTTATTGTAGATAACTTTTGATAAACAAAATCTTGCAACATGAAAGATGTAAATTCTAAAAAAAATTATTTATATCAAAGATATATTTTTGTGGAGTGAGCCATTTTCGAAATATTCCTTGTTATTTGTCATAATTTTGCAGAACTTGTACATTTCTCAAATGAGAACATGTTATTCGCTTTTCTGTATCTCATCTTTTGGCCGTGTAAAGAGTTGGTAATTTCAAAGACATCACATACTGGGCAGTGTTTTCACTATCAGTTAAAGCCTATAGGATTGCCCTTGCATCTACAACAAGATTAGCAATAAGATAATGTTGTAAGTGTAGTTTATACAAGAGTAGAAATGCTGGATTTGTTTTTGTCTATGTCTGCAATGAGAAATGAAAAGAGACCACTACCACAAACCGTATCACTGAGGCAGCATAACCGAGCCATGCCGAGTCATGCGGACTGACAGAATCAGTCATTTTGCTGCTTAACGTTATTTACGAGGACAGTCCAGCAACAGGTAAGTGCTGTCGATTGCATTTCTCTCGTTAAGATATAAATTATACATTCCACATGTTACCCACGTATTACGGTCCATTCCACAAAAGTACATCAAGCAAAAGCTCTCGCAAATGTGGTTTTCCGGTTCACAAAGTAAAGTACCATGAATGCTTTATATACGAGGTGTGTTCAAGTTATAACAACATTTTGTTTCTCAGGATTGGAACCAGATAGCGACTTCTGTTTTTTGAATGCACGTGGACTCTTTGTGAATGTGTGACAGAAATGGCAGCAATGTACAGTGCATAGAACTCCACTGGCAGCGACCACAGTTAGGACTGTTTTGATACTTAAAATGGCGACGTTTTCATTGCAAGAACAGCGTGCAATCATTCGTTTTCTCCATTTTCGAAGTGTGACACCTACTGAAGTTCATCGCCAGTTCAGTGAGGCACACGAAAATGGAGAAAACCAATGATTACACGCTGGTTTTGCAATGAAAACGTCGCCATTTTAAGTATCAAAAACCGCCATAACTCTTATCGCTGCCACCAGAGTTCTATGCGCTATACAGTGCTGCCCTCTCTGTCACGCATTCACAAAGAGTCCATGTGTATTTTAAAGAAAACTAGAAACTCCACTCTGCTGCCAGTCCTGAGAAAAAAAAAGTGTTATAACTTGAACGCACCTTGTACATATATGAAGGGCATATATGCGTCCACATAACTTTCTACTCATTCTTGTAATCTCTATTCTCACTAGGACTTTCCACACATCTTTTTATTGACAGACTTTAATAGAACATTTATAGATGTTGTTGGGGCTGGCGTTGTAACTCAATCAGTAGAGCCACTGACTGCAGTCTGGAAAATTGGCAATTTTTATGTACCGAAGATGCTCCACACAGTCCAGTAGTAAAAATGAGTTTGTGTGTTACCTAACGTACAAACAAAAACACTAAAACAAAATACACGGTGTTCATTTTTATCTGTAATTTTACCGCCAAAAAGTTGACGTCATCAATAGCATCGCTGATGCAGCGAGTTTATACACGATTCCCATAGCGGCTTACGATCGTATTTGCTGTGCTAACAGCAGTTTTGGGGCCTCACTCTACCGGCAGGTAAATATACTATTTGAGAGGTGGGTCGTGTCCACGTAATATAAAGGTACGTAATTTCGCCTGGTGCGTAGATACAATAACTGTTTTTTAAAAATACTATATACTGAAATGCAATAGACTGCAAAGATAATTATGCGGCCATAAAATTATACAATGAAGAATATACGAAATGATAAGTCAATGAACATTTATTATACAATTAACATCTGTTTTTCTGTTACAGTAGACATATATGCATATTAAAATAAGATCTGAAGCTTTCCTGGCGACGAATATGCTCATGTTGTTCTCGGGAAGCAAGTCAGGTGAAAATACGATTAGCAATCAACGTTTCGGGAGTGTGTATCTCTCCCATCCTCAGGATATTTATTAAATGCTATAACCACAAATGAATCACTGGATATAACACAAATATCTGCTTCCGTGTGTTTTGGCGGGTCACTTTTGAAAATCTTCTATTCGGGAAGATGCTGTCGTGAGGCATTGTTTTGCGGTGGGCCGAGACAGATAGTGCGGAGCGGAGCTAAACGCTTGCCGAAAGAAATTAAATGAAATGTGTAGTGTTTAACGCCCGCTTTTACTACATACGGCACCGCAGGCGATGACACTGATGATACATGAGATGAAGATGGAGCACCGGTGGAATGAGATGGCGGGGGAAACCGGAGATCCCGGAGAAAACCCGCCCCAGCGCCATGTTGTCCACCACGAATCTCACTTTGCGGTCGCCTGGGATCGAACCCAGGCCGCCTTGGTGAGAGCCAAGCGGTCTAACCACTGAGCCACGGCGCGGCCTTACCGAAAGAGAAAAAGAAAAAGACAGATGTCTGGAAGTTTCTTCTTTTCTGATGCCGTCTCGATTGTTACCGAGCGTTCCACTAATTTCTAGAAACAGTGACTGGAGATATAAAAGCGCCGCGGCTGTCAAAGAGATTTGAGAACTGTTGTGTGTGTGCAGCTGTGTAACGGACCTTTGATGTACACCGCAAGTGCTTTCTTTCGTTTGTTTACATGTGGTGTAGCAACGAGAGACTACTGTGTGTATGACACACCATTTTAGAGCCTTTAAGGGGTGTACAAAGTGTATTTCACTGAAATAAAGAGCACTTTAAATTTCTTCAAACAAGGCTTTTAATTCTACGAACCCACAAAGTCACAATACTGATTGAACTCAAATACCAGCTTTGACCTTTGACACACAAGGGAGACGGAGGCCATTTAACGACTCGTGATCGAGAGGTCTGGAGTTCAATAGTCTCGCCACGTCCGTTCTGCTTCACTGAGGTTTTTCCCTCGATCTGCATAACTGGCGTCCTAAACTTCAAGCTGAAACACTCCCTTCCCTAACTCCAGTTGTGTGAAAATACACTTTACGTTCTCCATTACGTACTTAAGAGTAAACCCAGGAAATATACTGCGATCCATATAAACCTGAACCATTCCAATAGACCACAATTTCCTTTTGAAAGTTCATAGAATGTAGAAATCTGTGTTCATGATCTCAGTGGCTCTGGGAGAATTGACAATACTGACAATTGTTGACAATTTTCTTTGATACTTATGTACACACTGAAGTTTATATGGTTATCTTCAATACATCTGTAGAGCAGCTGGACGATATCGATTTAAGAGAGAAGGTTATTTCCAGCAACGTGCCATACATCTAATGACACAATGGAACTTGTAACCAGTTTCTTTGATAACACTGGGCAACAAAAAATAATTTTTGAATGTTTCGAGCAGTTCATGAGGCAACTGCTACTAATTTTGGGTTGAAAAAAACAAATATGAAAATGGAAAACTTTTATTAGCTCTAGTTTCTATGATATACACAAGGTGGAAGTATTACAAATTAACGGATTGAGAGAAAAGGATACATTTTAATTACATACATGCTAACAACAGTGAAAGTTCATTTGATATTTTTAACTGGTAATTACACGCTAAGAGTTCTAAATTGCCGGTAAAATACTTCGCAGATAGTCGTGTCTGAAGAGAATCATGTGGTGGTCTATTGACTTCGTCGTCTTTTAGCTTGCCTCTTGTGATGGAGTTCCGCAGAATCCATATACAAAGACCAACAGTAATCCGCAACCATTACTTCATTCCAACGGCCCTGATATCTTTGTTCCATAACAGAAATGTCCTGATGGAATCTCTCCCCATGTTCATCACTAACAGCTCCACAACTAGGAGGGAAAAAGTCTAGCTGTGAGTGGAGAAAATGGATCTTAAGGGACATGTTGTTGCAACCAAGGTTACGGTATTTTTTCAGGAGCACTGTCACCAAATGCTTGTAGTTGTCATCTCTTTTGTTTCCTATAAATCCATGAACAACACCGTTGAAGGCTTCCCAAGCTTCCTTTTCTTTCCCCTCCAAAATTTGGTCAAATGCAGGATCCTTTACAAGTTCTCTTATTTGTGGCCCAACAAAAATGCCTTCCTTAACTTTTGCATCACTTAATCTCCAAAATTTCTCTCTTATTGTGTTTTGTTATTTGACAGGTGTGCCAACTTCCAAAAAATACTCCAAATTTTAAATCTTCACTCTAAAAAATGAAATGTAACTTTATCTTCAAAACAAGAGCTAATCCATCATTTTTATGGTGATTTTTGAATTCAGCAGATGGAAATACATGTAAATTCACTATTTTTAAGCCCAAAACATTTTCAGTGTAATCGAATAATCTCAAAAGGTCAGTGGTTCCCCACATCCCACATTATTTCTATCTCGCCTTGGAACTTCAACAAAATTGTACTTGAGGCAAATTATTCCTGTAAATGTTTACGTGGACCAATATGTGGCAGACAGAGAATAAACTTGAGGGAAAATTGTGTGCAGGAATTATTTAAAATTAAACGATATTGTTTAGAGACAGTAATGTGAATGTAATCTTTATTTTTTTTCCAAAAAACATACAGCAGTTGGCGAGAAATTTTATGTAGGTAGGTTGGAACAGCTTCACTGATAGTTTATCATTATTTATATAGTTATATAGGATTTCTGGGGACATTTCCATAACATTCAAGAGATATCTACATTTAATTTGTTATAAAATATATTTAATAAATGGAATTTTAATATTGTGAATTTGTGGGTACGTAGAATTAAAAGTCCAAGTTGCAGAAATTCAAAATGCTCTCTATTTCCGTAGAAACACACTTTGGTCAACCCTTACAGTAGCAGAATTACGTAATGTACACAAATACAATCTTAAAGGTCTTTGACTACAAACAAAAGCGTTCACTTTCAAAACACAGTTTCAAGCACACGATGCTCAGTTCATTCTGTCACAAGGAACTTTTTATTTGACGTAAATAAAAATAAATAAACTTGACCATATTTTACAAACTATCAAAGTGGATGGAAATACTCATTTCTTTCACACTAGCCGTGTGTAGGCTAAGGTTTAAATGTGTAGAGTCAGAATGAAAAATTCAATGCCATAGCCGGGATTTGAACCACGGATCTCCCGCTCTCCGTGCGGTTGCTGTATAACCAACTGAGCTACTATGGCCAACATACCGACATGGAGTTCTCATATGCTATGAGTCATGCACCTTTTATGGCCACTTCCACGACTAGTGTGGAAGAAATGATTATTTCCATCAATTTACCTGAATAACATAGTGGTTAACTATGAAGCCTGGGACTTAAGTACTTACAGCATAGTAAGTCCCATAGTATGCTGTAAGTACTGTAAGTACTTTAAGGCCCAGGCTTTATAATGAACCACTATTAGGTCAATTAATGGAAATTAATTGTTCTTTCACACTGGCCCTGTGTACGCTAAAGTATGGAAAGATAAAGTACTTACACGTTGAAGTGGTCATTAAGGTAGTTGTCTCATGTGTTTATGAGAACTCCTAAGTGGTTTACCAGGAAAATACGGCTCAGTTGGTAAATTTAATGTCATGTCGGCACGTTGGCTCAAGGGTTGGAGCGGCTGGACGGCAACCAGATGATCCGTGGTACAAATCTCGGCTATGGCATTGAATTTTTCAGTCTGACTCTACGTTTCCACACTTTAGCCTACACACGGCCAGTGTGAAAGAACAATTAATTTCCACTATCCCTCTGTTAGTTCCTTTGTGCAAAAAAGCCGCGCAAACCCTTTTATGCCCGTCGCCGCGACAGTATTAACAATACTAGTACACTAAAAGCATTATTGAAACAGAGACAGTAGTCCTATATAGTGTAATGACGAAATATTAGACATTTTATCATGCATTTACTCGAATAAAGTGGATGACGATTTCTGGAACACCCTGTATACAACGGATATGTGTATTTCAAACTAGAGACAATATAAACGCACTTATCATGCATCCCAAAGATGTACTCCGATGTGTGTCAGAATGAGAGAAACTGTTGCAGGAGTTATAAAATGAGTACTGTATTTACGAAGAGCTGAAAAAAACATGCTACATTGGTTTTTAAATACATTAAAGCTAAGCTGCAAATTGGATGCAGCGGTTTATTAGCGCAGCTCGACCACCGCCAGCATTCGAACCCGGGCTTTCCCCGTGACTCACTTTTTTTCCTCTTTTTTTTCACCGCATGGCTTGGAGCTGAAGCACCCAACTGAGCTACTATAGCGAAACTGGTGGTAGCAGTGCAAAAATCAATTCAGCCGTCTCCCCGAGATAAAACTACAGCCAGTACCTCTGCAACCCTTCCTAGATTCTGTCAATAACGGACTCAATATATGCAACATTATATATCTGTCACCCCTGCCAAATTAAAGAGAGTTTTGGGGTTATCTGTAAGAATGTAAACATAACACATTCTTTTAAGGGTTGATGGTGACGGGTAGATGCTTTTTGCAGACATCGGTTCAAAAAAGAAAAACATCTGTTGTAAAATAAGTCCTGAAGCTTTCCTGGCGACGAATATCCTCAAGTTGTTCTTGGGAAACAAGCCAGGTGAAAAGACGATTAGAAATCGAGTTTCGGGAGTGTGCATCTCTCCCATCATCATGATATTTATTAAATGTTATAACCAGGGGTGACCCGTGAGGCATTGTATTGATGGTGCCATAAATAAATAAATGAATACATAAATAGATTAATAAATGAATAGATTAATAAATAAATAGATTAATAAATAAGTAGATAGATAAATAAATAGATAAACAAATAAACAAATATATGAATACACAAATAAATAAGGGCTGTTAAAATATAAATATCTGTAGCAATTTCGAACGATTTAGGTAATCTTATCAATAATCCATCCTATTTTATAATATAATGTACCAAACGGAACGTACAGGGAAGCCAAAATAGATATTTATTACATCCGTACACTTGTTACGGACAGGTGTAACGAGTACAGTAAAAGTTTGATAATATAGTTCATGGAGAATGTGATACCAAATGTTCGTGTACGATTTCGCGACAGTTATCTTAAGTCACGTGTTTTACTGCACTCTAGGGGACAAAGCGTAAGTTATGTGCCAGATAAATCTCGGCACTACCTTCTCCCATAAGAAGCCGTGTATAAGCAGACATTCTAGCCCTTAACACAGGCGCTTATGGGCAGAGACGGTGCCGTTCTGGAATCGGCGCCAAGCCAGGACAGAGCGCTTGCGTTTAACGCGCCTATTCGCACTAGGGAGCAGACACTCAGCAACAATCTTTTTTGTGCAATTCCTATACACTTCTCTTTCTTTCGTGTTCATACAGATGGTGCCATGGCACAGCAACACTACCTCAGAAGTCACCCCTGGTTATATCCACAAATGTATCACTGGATATAACACAAATATAAGCAAAAACAAAACACTATCAAAATTCACGTTACTGAACAAAAGACTGTTTTCAGTAAATTAAATGCCAGGTCAGGATATGGCGTGAGTATAGAAAATTAATTGGGGCATTCGTTTAATGGAACCTGAGAAGTCTGGACTGGCAGAGCATTGTTTTGATAACGACCCTAGAGCCAATTTTCGGGAGACAATCATCTTGGCAAAATGTAGCAGTTACTGGAAGCGGGGAGTTAAGGAGGCTTTGGCCATTTCCTCCGAGAGGAGCATGCTTAGTCGTGATACTGGATTTCAGTTCAGATCCTCTTGGAAACAGGCCTTAAAATGGAAATCTGTCGATTTAAGAAGCAAAGATCAATACAGCTTGATAATAAAGTAGTTACGTTTCTTTGACCCGTTTTTTCTTTACGTTTCTGGTTTCCGTCCAATCGATCTAACCCATTGAGCTACCATTACCAACGTGCCGTCCTGACATTTAAGTCTCCATTTGACTCATCTATTCCCCGGTAGACCACTAGGAGCTCTCGCATCCGAGATACTCCGTTTGTGGCGACTTACTATCTTAAGTACTTGAGTCCCAGGCTTTATCATTTAACTCTTATTATTTTAGTTAATTGATGGAAATTAATCATTTCTTCATACTAGCCGCATATAGGCTAAGTTCTGTGATAGATAGTAAACATAAAAATTCAATGCCATTCCGAGATTTGAACCACGAGTCTCCTCGTTCAAATGGATCTCCTGAAGACCTTAGCCTATATTCGGCTAGTATGAAGAAATGATTAATTTCCATCCATTAACTTAAATTCCGGAATGTTCTCCAACAATCAAGAACAAAGGCGAACTCTCCAGAAATCCGTCTCCCCCCCCCCCCCCCGCCACCGTTTCGGCACCGTTTATCTACACACTACACTGCCCGAAACGAATAGTCACCGGCGCCGCCTCGATCAACAATAGGCTCACGACAATATCCTGGTGATGGGAGACATACACACTCCCGAAACGTCGATTTCTAATCGTCTTTTCATCTGGCTTGCTTCCCGAGAGCAACTTGAACATCATCTGTTGTGTTCCATTCAAATTTCTGTACACAATCAACACAGTACTTCGAAAAAGCAAATGACTTCCCATGTGGGAAAAGTGTAAAGAATTCAGACAAATAACAAGGAGCTCGCCTCGGTAGCGTGGTGGTAGCACATCTACCTCAAGTTCAAGAGGTCCCGAGTTCGAATCTCGGTCAGGGTGAGTTACCTGAATAAGGTTTTTCCGGGGTTTTCCCTTATCCTAATAGACGAATGTTGGGTAACTCTAAGCTCCATGGACTCCAGACTCATTTAAGCATCATTTTATCATAGGATATGACAACGTTGGAGGACATATATTGTAAGGATGGGTAAATAATTTACGAAATAATTTGGAAAATAATGGTATGGGTGATATTTGGAGGAAGAGAGAAACTAATTATAAAAGTTTTTGGAAAGGGGCTAGAATAAGATTTGAAGACATGGAGATCCAGAAACTGTTTAGTCAAATAGCAGAGAAGAGATCACTTGTTTTCTATATTCAATTGAAAAATAGTTGGGGGAGGGAGAGGTATATAGATAGCACTAACAGTGAAGAAAGAAAGAGGTTAGCATGGATAAGAGCAGGGATATGGAGATTAAGAGGTCAAAGAAATGGATACCCGCAAGACGAGTGCCCATTGTGTGGGGACAAAGAGGATATAGGACATATACTGTTTGCTTGTAAGGAAACAGAGATGTGGAGGAAAGAATGTCAAATATCAAAAATGAATAGGAGAATCAGCTTAACAAGGTTTTAAGTAAAAATTATAAAAAACATAGGTCAGTTTTTAAGTAAGGTTAAAAACAAGTGGGTGTGGACTGTAAAAAGAGAGAAGGAATAATAAGTGACTTCTGTAATAACACATATTGTAACACGTCTGTAAATATACTTAATGGACTGTCCTGTCTAGCAGTGGCCTGGGCCAAAACAGAGGGCAGTCCAAAAATTGTAAAAGCTTAGTACCTTAATAAATAAATAAATAAATAAATAAATATTACTTACTATGTAACATATATATATATATATATATATATATATATATATATATATATATTGCAAATGTTTATCTCAACAAAACATTTTGACATAAACTGTGTGCCTAATTCTGTTGTGTAGTAAACTTTTGTGTACCTCTTTCGGTTTAGCAGTTATGCAGAGGTCATCCAGAACGAAGAGGACTTCCCACGCATTTCCAGAACATTTCATTTGACGTTAAATATTTTAAATCTATGGCATTTTAATCAAAATCGTTTGTAGTATAAGCTTTTGTTCCATTGCAGGTGTACACCGGTTTTTATTCACTTCATATTTAATCTCTCAACAGATTTGTTTGAAGCTCAGGTTCAGTTTATCAGGGCGTGTATCTCTGCTTTTGATCCACCGTTTCACTTCCCTGAATTCCTACAAAAGAGGACGCTTACTGGAACTGTCCTTTAGCGAAATGTTGTAAATTACAAGACGGCGTTCCTGGTAACATTAGACATATGGTATTCAATTGCTGCTACCTGGAAACAGCCAGATATTTTCAATGGCTCTACTTTCATTAACTGCTGGAACATACATTTTATACTCAACACAGCCTGATAATTTCATATAGCAAAGTACTTTACAATTCTTGTGTTGGAGTTCAGAAAGAAATTAACATATGGTGCCCATCTACATAAGCAAAGAAGTACAAAGGCTACACTGAACAGTTTTAAAATGCTATGTTTCTAAGAATAAATGAAATTCGTTTATATTTTACAGCTACCTTCTAATACTTAGCCAGAATAAAATAAGACCTGAAGGTTTCCTGACGACGATTATGCTGAGGTTCTCGGGATGCAAACTAGGTGAAAAGACGAATAGACATTGACGTTTCGGAAGTGTGTATCTCTCCAAGCATCAGGATATTTATTAAATGTTATAAACACAGATGTATTATTGGATATAACACAAATATAAATATATTATTCAAAGTTCGAATTACTGAACAAAAGACTGTTTTCAGTAAATTAAATGCCAGGTCAGGAGATGGCGTGAGTGTAGCAAATTGTGTCAAAGAAACGTAACTACTCAACTTGATGATCAAGCTGTATTGATCTTTGCTTCTTAAGCCGACGGATTTCCATTTTTATGGCCGGTTTCTAAGAGGAGCTGATCTCAAATCCAGCATCACAATTAAGCGTGCTCCTCTCAGAGGAAATGGCCAAAGCCTCCTTTATTCTCCGTTCCCAGTTACAACTGCAACAGTTACTGGGAGCGGAGCGTTAAAAAACAAAAAGCAATCTGAAAAAATGTCTTCCATCTTTATTAGGTCGCAAACTTTTCAGGCCACCTATAAAGATGTAGCGTTAGTGCCGAGGAACACAAGAACTATTTACTGCAAACGTTTGAAAAAGTTCACGAAAACTTCCCGAGGCTAAAAATAATTGTGTATAAGACAACCCATCACTGCATACCTCCACCACAAGTAAAAACTAAGTATTTGATTAGAATAGACACGATGTAACACTTATGACTTATTTTTGTTTCCAAAAATTCAACATAAAGTGCTTGGAATCACCGATGAAGCAGTGAGTCACTATAAAACCCCGAAGGGTGGCACTAATTGCTTTATGGACTTTGGTTTCATTGAATGCAAAGATCTGTAAAATGTGAATATATTGAAAAACATTTGAATCATTAAAATAAGAAATTGCAGGTGGCATTTTCTCTGACGGTTTCGCTGACGGTTTCACATCGTCGTCGATGGTATTTTTCTTACAATAAAGCAAATAGTCAAGTTATAAGAGTTACGCTTCAGCTTTGGTAATTAATCGTGCTTAATGGAAAATGCGAACATTTGACTTACTTAATGCGCTAGCTTGTTGGTACGCAGGGGTTACAGATGAGCGCCTGCTGTCAGAGGTTCGTTGAGAAGTAGTGCAACAGGTACGGGGGATCGAACTGTACCCTGCAATAAGAGTAAATCAGATTAGTATGTAGAACTAAGGATAGGTGAAAGGGAGCAATTAGTGGGATAAAGGCAGCAAAAATGGGAGAGCCCGGAGAAAACCCACCACAAATCCCACATACGTTAGGTCCTCTGGAATAGAACCCGGCCACCTTAGGTCAATGGTTTGTGATACCACTCGGCCGTAGCGCATATTTGTATCATCATTGCCCGCCTCGGTAGCGTAGATGGTAGCGTGTCTGCCTCAGGTTCAGGTGCTCCCGAGTTCGAATCTCGATTAGGCTGAGTTACCTGGATAAGGTTTTTCCGGGGTTTTCCCTTATCCTGAAAGACGAATGTCTGGTAGCTATAAGTTCTGTGAACCCTCGACACATTTCAGAATCATTTCACCCCTTCCATTCATTGTCCGATATAACTTAACACTGGAGGTTTTCCCTTATCCTAAAAGACGAATGTCTGGTAACTCTAAGCTCTATGGACCCTGGACTTATTTGAACATCATTTCACCCCTTCCATTCATTGCCCGATATAACTTAACACTGGAGGTTTTCCCTTATCCTAAAAGACGAATGTCTGGTAACTCTAAGCTTTATGTACCCTGTACTCATTTGAGCATCATTTCACCCCTTCCATTCATTGCCCGATATAACTTAACACTGGAGGTTTTCCCTTATCCTAAAAGACGAATGTCTGGTAACTCTAAGCTTTATGTACCCTGTACTCATTTGAGCATCATTTCACCCCTTCCATTCATTGCCCGATATAACTTAACACTGGAGGTTTTCCCTTGTCCTAAAAGACGAATGTCTGGTAACTCTAAGCTCTATGGACCCTGGACTCATTTGAACATCATTTCACCCCTTCCATTCATTGCCCGATATAACTTAACACTGGAGGTTTTCCCTTATCCTAAAAGACGAATGTCTGGTAACTCTAAGCTCTATGGACCCTGGACTCATTTGAACATCATTTCACCCCTTCCATTCATTGCCCGATATAACTTAACACTGGAGGTTTTCCCTTGTCCTAAAAGACGAATGTCTGGTAACTCTAAGCTCTATGGACCCTGGACTCATTTGAACATCATTTCACCCCTTCCATTCATTGCCCGATATAACTTAACACTGGAGGTTTTCCCTTATCCTAAAAGACGAATGTCTGGTAACTCTAAGCTCTATGGACCCTGGACTCATTTGAACATCATTTCACCCCTTCCATTCATTGCCCGATATAACTTAACACTGGAGGTTTTCCCTTGTCCTAAAAGACGAATGTCTGGTAACTCTAAGCTCTATGGACCCTGGACTCATTTGAACATCATTTCACCCCTTCCATTCATTGCCCGATATAACTTAACACTGGAGGTTTTCCCTTATCCTAAAAGACGAATGTCTGGTAACTCTAAGCTTTATGTACCCTGTACTCATTTGAGCATCATTTCACCCCTTCCATTCATTGCCCGATATAACTTAACACTGGAGGTTTTCCCTTGTCCTAAAAGACGAATGTCTGGTAACTCTAAGCTCTATGGACCCTGGACTCATTTGAACATCATTTCACCCCTTCCATTGATTGTCCGATATAACAACACTGGAGGTTTTCCCTTATCCTAAAAGACGAATGTCTGGTAACTCTAAGCTTTATGTACCCTGTACTCATTTGAGCATCATTTCACCCCTTCCATTCATTGCCCGATATGACTTAACACTGGAGGTTTTCCCTTGTCCTAAAAGACGAATGTCTGGTAACTCTAAGCTCTATGGACCCTGGACTCATTTGAACATCATTTCACCCCTTCCATTGATTGTCCGATATAACTTTACACTGGAGGTTTTCCCTTATCCTAAAAGACGAATGTCTGGTAACTCTAAGCTTTATGGACCCTGGACTCATTTGAACATCATTTCACCCCTTCCATTGATTGTCCGATATAACTTAACACTGGAGGTTTTCCCTTATCCTAAAAGACGAATGTCTGGTAACTCTAAGCTCTATGGACCCTGGACTCATTTGAACATCATTTCACCCCTTCCATTGATTGTCCGATATAACAACACTGGAGGTTTTCCCTTATCCTAAAAGACGAATGTCTGGTAACTCTAAGCTCTATGGACCCTGGACTTATTTGAACATCAATTCACCCCTTCCATTGATTGTCCGATATAACTTAACACTGGAGGTTTTCCCTTATCCTAAAAGACGAATGTCTGGTAACTCTAAGCTCTATGGACCCTGGACTCATTTGAACATCATTTCACCCCTTCCATTTATTGTCCGATATAACAACACTGGAGGTTTTCCCTTATCCTGAAAGACGAATGTCTGGTAACTCTAATATGGACCCTGGACTCCTTTGAGCATCATTTCACCCCTTCCATTCATTGTCCGACATAACTTAACACTGGAGGTTTCCCCTTATCCTAAAACACGAATGTCTGGTAACTCTAAGCTCCATGGACCCTGGACTCATTTGAGCATCTTTTCACCCCCTCAATTCATTGTCCGATATAACTTAACGTTGGAGGACGTAAATAAAATAAAAAATAATTATCATTATCATTACATCATCAGTATCGTTATCATTATCGTCAATATCATCATTATTCCATCCATATAATTAGAACAGTAAAACGAATAATTCAATAATTAAAATTACGACTCTATAAGGTAAGGAAATAATACTTACGTATAAACACAAAATGGTTGATTTTTGGTAGCCTCTTACTTAGTAATGTCACGGAAAGAAAAGTTAAGAAACCAGACATCAAAATAATTTTCATAAAAAAATGGGCATTTGTTGTGAATGAATGAAGTTTGCTAAAGTTCCGTTTGAAGATTATAGACAAAAGAGTATTAACAGAAACAATAGATGGGTATAACAAAACTATATTCGACACTTCAAAAACTACATAACTTAATTATACGTTCCCAACAGTATGCATTTGTATACCAAGGATGATAAGTAAATTTTTTAAAATTATAATAATTATAATTTTATAAAATTACTTACCATCCTTGGATTAATAAATAATTTCAAAAAAGTTTTTAAGAATCTTGTATAACTTTGGTTCCTCAAAATAAATATAGTATTAAAATTTTACTAAATTTCTCTAAAAAAATATGAAATTCCTAATAATAAAAAATCTGGTATTTATCAATTTAATTGTTTAGATTGTGATCGGGTTTACATTGGTAAGACGAAACGTAATTTGGAAACTAGAACGAAAATCGTAACATTAAGTATAAACAAACTGAAAATCGGCCGTAGCAGGTCATTTTTGGTCATTTAACCATGAAATAAATCCAGAAATTAAATTATTAAAACAATTAAATGGTCCGATAGATTTAATGGTTTGGGAAGAGATATATACTTTAAAAAACAAACATCGCGTAATGAAAAATAAGACCTGAAGATTTCCTGGCGACGAATATGCTTACTTTCTTCTCGGGCAACAAGCCAGGTGAAAAGACGATTAGAGAACGGCTACTCCGAATATGACGGTGAAGCCTCGATCACCAAAGCTAGGAAAGGGAAACCTGTAATACAGCAAGCGTCAGATAAGCCTACCACTACACCCTACATCCCGTTTATCGGCAATCTATCCGCAGAATCAGCAGAATTCTCGCCAAATACAACATCAAGACCATCCACAAGCCACCTCCGAAGATTAAGCATCTGTTGAGACCAGTGAAAGACAAACTGGACTTCCAAGTTCCAGGAATGTAACGCATTCCCTGTGAATGTGGGACACCGTATATAGGACAAACCGGAAGGACCATCACTACCAGAATAATCGAAATAAACGGAGCATTCGTTTAGTGCAACCTGAGAAGTCTGGGCTAGCAGAGCATTGTTTTGATAACGACCATAGAGCCAGCTTTCGGGAGACGACCATCTTGACAAAATGTAACAGTTACTGGGAGCGGAGAATTAAGAAGGCTTTGGCCATTTCCTCTGAAAGGAGCACACTTAATCGTGATGCTAGATTTCAGTTCAGCTTCTCTTGGAAATCGGCCTTGAAAATGGAAATCCATCGAATTAAGAAGCAAAGACTAATACAGCTTGATAATCAAGTTAAGTATTCACGTTTCTTTGACACAATTTTCTATACTCACACCATCTCCTGACCTGGCATTTAATTTACTGAAAGCAGTCTTTTGTTGAGTAATGCGAATTTTGATAGCGTTTGTGTTTGTTTATATTTGTGTTATATCCAGTGTTTCATTTGTGGTTATAACATTATATAAATATTGTCACCTGAAAGTCGGAACTCCCGATAGAACTGGCCGGCAGTAGGGCCAGACGGGAAGCATTCAGGCCACGCCTGCCCATTTATCTCGTGTCACTAACTGTACTGTCTCTTTCCCCTCCCACCAGACCTCTGGAAACCTCGGGATAATTGTGCGCGCCGCGAACCTTCCAGAAACGGCGATCTTCCCTATATAAGGCCTGCAGTTGGCGAGACAGCTCTGCTGTCGCCGGCGCTCTTCGCAGCTTACATGGATGACATTCCAACGCACCACAACACCCAAACCTGTCAGTATGCGGACGATCTCATGATCTTCGTAGTCAATAGGAATACACGGTACAGCTTCCGGCAAATCCAAACCCAGCTCCGGGCCATTGGCGAATGGAGTGCAAAATGGCGAATGACAATTAACCCGGAGAAGAGCTCTGCTATTCTCCTGGCGAAAACCAGAGCCAACCGGTTGCAGCAGAACTTCGTTTTACGGCGCCCTAGAATCCCTTGGGTGCAAACGGCGAAGTATCTCGGAGTGACGCTGGACCGTAAGTTAACTTACGTTCCGCACGTCAAGGGCAAGGTCTAGCTGGGACACGTCGCACTCCGGAGCCTATACCCAATTTTCAGATCAACCATGACGATCCGACTCAAACTCCAACTGTATCGGGCGATCATTCCGCCTATGATTCTGTACGGCTGTGAGATCTGGGGAACAGTGGCTAATACCACTTTCGTCAGGCTCCAGACGCTGCAGAACACGGCACTCCGCATCATTTACGATACAGGCTGGTGATTCCTGGCTCATATCCTACATGAGCACTCCCAGATCCCGTACATTATCGATGTCATTCGCGAGAGGGCACGATCAATGTACGACAAAATCCAAATTCACCCCAACCCTTTAGTGAACTCCCTGGGAAGGTATGACCAGAGAGATCAAAGACGCTTGCCGTCCTTCAGACTGCCGAGGAACGTCTTGGAGCCCTTTGGTTAACCCAAGGAAAACCCCAGATGTCTCTGGGACCAATTTTTACGCCTGATGGATCAAGCGCTACACAACCCGTAGCCAAAACTGAGCGAAAAATTTAAATCGTGTCTCCCAAAACGGGGGAACTATTAAGTGCAGCTGCCCACGAGATTTAACTCAAAGGGGCAACCCAAATAAATTCAAACACTCCAGCAGAACATGGAACCAAATACTAGCTCATTTCGTAGGTTAAGCCGAAAAGCGGTTAGGTACTGCGGCATAAGACACCCGGACGGGGAAAAAGAAAAATAGCCCCGCCCGACCAGGACTACGTCTGGACCTCTAGACAGCTGAGTTCTCGGCAAGCAGCCGGAGGAGCGCCGTGCTAGTGAACGGACTGGAAGACTGTGTACGTGCATCGGAGGAGTTGTACGTAATTGCGAGTGCAGAATGGACCTGTGACAGACCAACTAGTGAACTTAATTGTGTGCGCTAGTAATTCTATGTAATCGGCAAGTGTTCCAACTGTAATTCGGTGGAAATAAAGAACATTTTTGAGTTTGTGCAATTGGACTTTTAATTTCACGAACGCACAAAGTCACAATATACTGATGATGGGAGAGATGCACACTCCCGAAACGTCGATATCTAATCATCTTTTCACCTGGCTTGTTGCCTGAGAAGAAAGTGAGCATAGCGTAATGAATTTTGAAATACTGGCAGTCGATTCTGTCCTTAAGTTTGTTTCGTTTTCAGTTTTTGGTAATACTGGAAAAATGTAACATAGTAACTTCCTTAACAACGAATGTGTTTTTGACTGAGGACGCGAAAAAGGTTTCGTGAAATCGATTTCATCTTCAACTAGTTCAACTAAATGGACTTCATTTTTCTTAAGATAAGTGACGTTTCTTGTCACAAATAATTATATTTGTATAAATGTTGAATATTCATAGAAGTAAATTCAAGACATTTATTCAAAAAATTACATATCATTTATTAAAACTCCAAAATAAGATCTATCTTAAATACATTATGAAAGTGTTGTAAAATAACAAGTAAAATGGTTGTCTCATGTGTTTATGAGAACTCCTAGAGGTTTACCGGTAAAAACACGAGTCAGTTGGAGAATTCAATGTCATGTTGGCACGTTGGCCATAGTAGCTCAGTGGCCAGAGCGGCTTGACGGAGAGCAGAAGTTTCCTGGTTCAAATCGCGGCTATGGCATTGAATTTTTCAGTCTGGCTCAACCCTTTCATAACAAGTAAAAGTCTCAAATTAATGAGTACAGTGGTTCTTGAGCTAAGTGCACCAAAATACTCTCATTTTGACATTGCTGATATAGGCTGTTCTAGCTTTCTAGCTCCCCTTAAAAATCATAGGAAATTGAAGTACAAGAATTACTCTATTTAATAAGACATAAAACTGTTTTGTCGGTTTTTCCACTTTTAGATCACTTTCCACAGATGGGTGTCCTTAAGACAATAAAGCCTAGACAATGCGAAACACAGAACAAGTGACTGCAGTACTCGCTTCTCTGGTAATGGTTTGATTCTGCCATAAAATGAAGACACTTGGTATCCAAACTCGTTTAAACTTACATTATAGTATGTTTCAAAGTTCCCTAACACAATATCTGAACTTAGAAAATTTATAAAAGAAGTAGAGAAAATCTACGAAGGAATGAAGTTTTGCATAAGGTGAGGAAAAAATATAATTACAGAGATGACAGAACAAAAAATAGGCCACGACAAGGATGCAAAATGAGTCCAATTTTATTTAACTTACTTATAGATGAGATAATAGACAAGGTTAAAAAAGGAAATCAGCACTGTACGGTAATAGCAAACAAAGAAATTGCTGGATGACTTAATGGTAGGATGTATAACGGTAGTAGGATTGCAGAAGGCAATAAACGAAATCCAGCAATTCTGTGAACCGTGAGGAATAAACATAACCATAAATAAATCATAAGTTATGTTCTTCAAGAAGGGAGTTAAACTAAAAAAGAGGAAAGTGGGTGCTAAATGGCAAAAGGGTAGAAGTGGTCAATGAATTTGAATACTTAGGAGTAAAGTTGAATAACAATGGAACGTGGGGAGCACACAGGAGAACAATTGAAGCAAAAGGAAGGGCGACAATGAATGAAATAGGAATATGCAAATATAAGCTAGAAATGACAACCAAGTGGTTAGAAAGAATGTATGAAGCACTAGTTGAATCCAAAGTGTTGTTTGCAGTGGAGATCTAGGGGGGGGGCACAGAGGTAAACAAAACGGTGGACCAAAACTACAGAAGGTTTTGTAAAGAGCTACTAGGCTTACCAAGATCAGAACCTAGGGAAGTAGCTTTAGTAGAATTAGGAAACACAAGAAGAAGTGGAATAATAATGGGAAGAATTATAAAATTATGGTATAGATGTTTGGCCAAAGAAGGGGAAATTATGAAATTATACATGAGACAGCAAGAAAGATTAGTGAACTCAAATAGTTGGTAGGCAGAGATAAGAGGAATTATGGAAAAAATAGGAATGGGAGATATATAGAGATTAGATGATGATGATGATGATGATGATGTGTAGTGTTTAACGCCCGCTTTTACTACATACGGCACCGCAGGCGGTGACACTGATGATAGATGAGATGAAGATGGAGCACCGGTGGAATGAGATGGCGGGGGAAACCGGAGGTCCCGGAGAAAACCCGCCCCAGCGCCGTGTTGTCCACCACATATCTCACTTTGCGGTCGCCTGGGATCGAACCCGGGCCGCCTCGATGGAGATTAGAGGAAAGAAATACAAGCATTGTGGGTAAATTAGTAAAATACAGAATAGAAGATGTAGACAGACAGGAAATATGGGGAAGTCTAGAAAATATGAAATCATTACAATGTTACAAGCAAATAAAAGAAAATTGGGGACAAGAAGCATATGTAGATTACTGCAGTAGACAAGAGAGAGAAGGATTAGCTTGGATGAGAACAGGAACAATATTTCTTAGAGAGATAAGAGGTAGGCAAAAGGGAATTTGTGAACTGTGTGGGGGAAAATAAAGCATACAACACTATGTAACAGAATGTGAGGAGGTTACAATGTGGAGAAAAAGGGTTTGGAAGGAAAAATGGGAGAAAGTAGAGAAGAAGATAGTAGCTATAAAAATAACGGGCAGGGAGGAAAAGAAGTTGAGAAGTATTGGGGAGTTCTTGCAGAAAGTAAAATAAAAATGGACAATGTAAAGAATATAAGAAAGGAAGTTGAGGGGTAGGAAAGGGGCTAATTAACAAGGAGACATGGAGGTTAAGAGCTACCTGACAGAACAGAAGACCAGGTTGTCATATAAGACAAGGTAGCAACAAGGTAAAGACAAATGAATGTAGCCTAAAGTTGTAAATTGTAAAATATTGGAATATGCACAATAAATATATATCATAAAAAAGACAAAACACAAACGCCACAGATGATCGAGGAACGTATTCACTTACCAACATGTTGTGAAGAACTGCGCTATACAGGTGTCTTGGCTGCCAGCAGTAAGACGTATTTATGCTGGCGATAAGGGGCCAAGCAGCTATAAACTTCGCCCGTCCAGTAAAACACCGACCAATCATATCGCTACAATCCTATACGCTTTATCAAACCTACTGGAACAATTCACTTCCGAGAGTAAAACCTCTGAACTTCTGCGTTTTACAACTCCAAAACTCATAAATTTGCCTAAAATGCTATTTCATTTCTGTGCTATAAGATATTCAAACTAAATGTAGCAAAAATAGTTATTTTTCAGTAATCGATGTGACTACTCCATTTCTAACAAGATTAGGTTCCAAATTACCATGCTAAGATGACACGTGCACTGGCTGAATGTTATGTCCGTGACTTGACTTCTACATCATGTAGTGCGCCTTCGTATAGTTGTGTTCTCTCTCGACCAATCAGCAATAGTTAATTGTTCTTTCACACTAGCCGTGTGACAGTGAAAAATTCATTGCCATAGCCGAGATTTTGAACCACGGATCTTCTCGTCTCCGTCCAGCCACTCTAAACCATTGAGCTATTATGGCCAACGTGCCAACATGACATTAAATTCTCCAACTGACTCGTGTTTTTCCCAGTAAACCACTACGAGTTCTCATAAACACATGAGACAACTACATTAATGGCGACTTACTATGCTGTAAGTACTTTAAGGCCCGGGCTTTATAGTAAACCACTAGGAGTTCTCATAAACACATGAGACAACTACCTTAATGACGACTTACTATGCTGTAAGTACTTTAAGGCCCGGGCTTTATAGTAAACCACTAGGAGTTCTCATAAACACATGAGACAACTACATTAATGGCGACTTACTATGCTGTAAGTACTTTAAGACCCGGGCCTTATAGTAAACCACTAGGAGTTCTCATAAACTCATGAGACAACTACCTTAATGACGACTTACTATGCTGTATGTACTTTAAGACCCGGGCTTTATAGTTAACCACTAGGAGTTCTCATAAACTCATGAGACAACTACCTTAATGACGACTTACTATGCTGTATGTACTTTAAGACCCGGGCTTTATAGTTAACCACTAGGAGTTCTCATAAACTCATGAGACAACTACCTTAATGACGACTTACTATGCTGTATGTACTTTAAGACCCGGGCTTTATAGTTAACCACTAGGAGTTCTCATAAACACATGAGACAACTACCTTAATGACGACTTACTATGCTGTATGTACTTTAAGACCCGGGCTTTATAGTTAACCACTAGGAGTTCTCATAAACACATGAGACAACTACCTTATTTGCGACTTACTATGCTGTATGTACTTTAAGGCCCGGGCTTTATAGTTAACCACTAGGAGTTCTCATAAACACATGAGACAACTACCTTAATGACGACTTACTATGCTGTAAGCACTTTAAGGCCCGGGCTTTATAGTAAACCACTAGGAGTTCTCATAAACACATGAGACAACTACCTTAATGACGACTTACTATGCTGTAAGTACTTTAAGGCCCGGGCTTTATAGTAAACCACTAGGAGTTCTCATAAACACATGAGACAACTACCTTAATGACGACTTACTATGCTGTAAGTACTTTAAGGCCCGGGCTTTATAGTTAACCACTAGGAGTTCTCATAAACACACGAGACAACTACCTTAGTGACGACTTACTATGCTGTAAGTACTTTAAGGCCCGGGCTTTATAGTTCGGACCACTATTAGGTACAATTAATGGAAATTAATTGTTGTTTCACACTAGCCGTGTGTAGGACGCACTATGAAAGAGTAGAGCCAGAGTGAAGAATTCAATGCTATACCCTGGATTTGAACTACGGATTTTCTGTTCTCCGTCCAGCCGTTCTAAACCACTGAGCTACTATGGCCAACGTGTCAACATGAGCCTAAAAACAAACACGAGTCAGTTGGAGAATTTAATGTCATGTTGGCACGTTGGCCATAGTAGCTCAGTGGTCTAGAGCGGCTGGACGGAGACCAGAAGATCCGTGGTTCAAATCCTTGCTATAACATTGCATTTTTCAGTCTAGCTCTACTCTTTGATAGTATTGTTTTTTAATAATTTTACGTCCTCCAACGTTGTCATATGGTACGATGAATGAAATGGATAAAATGATGCTCAAATGAGCCCAGAGCCCAAGGAGCTTGGAGTTAGCACGTATCCGAAACGGACGATGAATAAAATGATGTTCAAATGAATCCAAGATACATAGAGCTTGGAAGTATCTGAAATTTATTTTTCACCCGGAAAAAATCCATTATCTAGATAACTCACCCTGACCGAGTTTAAAGCTAGTGACGTCTTGAACGTGGGGTAGACGCGCTATCGTCTACGCTACCGAGGCGGGCAGACAGGATTTAATTGGCTGTTATGTTTATAAATACAGTGAAAACGTGTGCAATGAACCATATATAATTCCATTGTCACATAACTTATTTTATTTTTTGTTATGGACCCTCAGACGCCTCTTTGTAAGTCTAACACTGGACCGCCAGTTTTACTTCCCTTCCGAAGGAAGTCCTACCAAGTATTTATATATGCATACATTAAAATACAGTAGGAATCTTACTGCGTATTGCCTTGCCTTCTAAGTCTTCAAATTCTATGATTTTTGTATTATCACGAGAAGGGAAAAAAGGAATAGCGCCTTACATCTAGAAAAAAAAAACAAGTATTTCAAAATTCAAATTAATGACGGAGGTTATCAAAGAATTTACTGACGCAAAAAGAAAACGTTGCATGTTTCTAAGAGAATCCCACGTTTTGTACAGCAAATTAATATGTCACTCAGAATGAAGAACATTTTATTCGTCATGCAAATGCCATAAAAGGTATAGTTTTTAAGAAAATAAATAGCAAACATTTTGGCATATAAAGTATTAAATTGGAGTGGGAGGAATTTTCTGAAGTTTTTCGGGCAAACGGAGGTGGAAGTAGGGGGAGGGGGTGAGACTCAATAGTACAGGTGAACAAAAGAAAAAAGTATTAGCAAACGCCAAACAATCAAAATAGGCAAACAGAGCATGTAGCAGAGAAATGGGGGCTGGATAAACTTTGGGAAAAAGGTAGATGCAATACAAATAATTTTTGCAAAATAACCCTGTGGCTCAACTTAAGACAGTAGCACAAGCAGAAATGAGATAAGTGAGAGTATAAGGTAATATATTAGAAAGAGCGATCAAATAATAATTGACGATAAACCTATTACAGGAAAATTTTATACTAAAACAATGCGTGGTTATGTAACAGAAAATGGGAAAACAAGACACTTGAATGTGTGGGAAGAAGTAGAAATGGGGAAACAGGCAGGAAGAAGCAATAAAAGTAAGGGTTTGTGGAAAGGAATAACAAGAGTCGAGAATACTGAAAAGCAAGAAATTTTAAGCAGTTTAAATGAAAATGGTATACAAATTTAAAAATGCAATAGGGTAGAGAATAATACATCCAGGGATGTAACAAAGAAGCTAGAATTGGGCATGAATTGGTAGGACAGGTGTAATGAATTTAGTTGCTTAAGAGGAAGGACAGGTGGGGAGAGATGCACTAAATATAATACGAGGGTGGTCTGAAAAGTTTCCGACCTCAACATGAAGATGCCAGCACTCGTTAATAAATGCTAGTGAATTTCGTTGTTCATCTGTTGACAGTTACTCATCAAAGTTTCAGCTATTTCGGACGCTCAGTTATTATATAAGTCATTTGAGTGAGTCGATGTGACTGTTTTTATGAAAATAGACAAAACAGAGTATCGAGCTCTCATTAAATATTTGATTTTGCAAGGCAATACGTCTACGCAAATCAAAGATAAGTTGGATTCTGTGTATGGAGACTCTGCACCATCATTCACCACAGTGGCAGCTGAATTTAAACGACGTGGCTGTAAGAGTTTGGGAGACGATAAACATTCGGGACGTACAAAAATTGCAACTACCGACGAAAAAATCGCCAAAGTTCACCAAATGGTGTTAGACGACCGCCGAATTAAAGTGAGAGAAATAGCAGAGGCTATGAACATGACAAAAGAACGTGTTTGTCATATATTAAATCAACATTTAGACATAAGAAAACAGTCCGTGCGTTGGGTGCCGCGTTTGCTCACCTTAGACCAAAAACGTGTTCGAATGAATATTTCTAACGCTCTGTGGGCGCAGTTTAGGCGCAATAAATCCGAGTTTTGGCACCGATTAATTAATGTGGATGAATCTTGGATACACTATTATAGGCCCGAAATAAAAATACAGTCCAAACAGTGGACTGCAAAGGGGGAACCGGCTCCAAAAAAAATATGTTTTGCTGCTGGGAAAGTGATGGCGACTGCTTTTTGGGATACTCATGAAGTTATTTTAATCGATTATCTTCAAAAAAGAAACACCATTACAGGAGCATATTACGCATCATTACTTGACAAGCTGAAGGCAGAACTTGCGGAGAAAGGGCCACATTTGCAGAAAAAGAAAATCCTGTTTCACCAAAACAACGCACCGTCTCACACCTCAGCGGTTGCAATTGCAAAAATCCACGAATTACGGTTTGAATTGCTTAACTCACCAGATCTGGCCACAAGCAACTTCTTTTTGTTCCTTCATCTGAAAATTGCGCTCCGAGCACAGAGATTTTCGTTAAATGAAGAGACAATCGTCTTCGTGAACAATTACTTTGTGGAGAAAAACGCCGAGTACTGTTTGGACATGTTACAGGTTACATCGCTGGGAGAAGTGTGTAGAGTTACAAGGAGACTATGTTGAAAAACGCCGAGTACTATCTGGACGGGTTACAGAGATGGGAGCATCGCTTGCAGAAGTGTGTAGAGTTACTAGGAAACTATGTTCAAAAACGCCGAGTACTATTTGGACGGGTTACAGAGATGGGAGCATCGCTGGGAGAAGTTAGTAAAGTTTCAAAGAGACTGTTGAAAAACGCCGAGTACTATTTGGACGTGTTACAGAGATGGGAGCATCGCTTGCAGAAGTGTGTAGAGTTACTAGGAAACTATGTTCAAAAACGCCGAGTACTATTTGGACGGGTTACAGAGATGGATGCATCGCTGGGAGAAGTGTGTAGAGTTACAAGGAGACTATGTTGAAAAACGCCGAGTACTATTTGGACGGGATACAGAGATGGGAGCTTCGCTGGGAGAAGAGTGTAGCGTTACAAGGAGACTATGTTGAAAAACGCCGAGTAATATTTGGACGGGTTACAGAGATGAGAGCATCGCTGGGAGAAGTGTGTAGAGTTACAAGGAGACTATGTTTGAAAAACGCCGAGTAATATTTGGACGGGTTACAGAGATGGGAGCATAGCTGGGAGAAGTGTGTAGAGTTACAAGGAGACTATGTTGAAAAACGCCGAGTACTATTTTGACTGGTTACAGAGATGGGAGCATAGCTGGGAGAAGTGTTTAGAGTTACAAGGAGACTATGTTGAAAAACGCCGAGTACTATTTGGACGGGTTACAGAGATGGGAGCATGGCTGGGAGAAGTGTGTAGAGTAACAAGGAGACTATGTTAAAAAACGCCGAGTAATATTTAGACCGGTTACAGAGATGGGAACATCGCTGGGAGAAGTGTGTAGAGTTACAAGGAGACTATGTTGAAAAACGCCGAGTAATATTTGGAGGGGTTACAGAGATGGGAGCATCGCTGGGAGAAGTGTACAGAGTAACAAGGAGACTATGCTGAAAAATGCCGAGTACTATTTGGACGTGTTACAGAGATGAGAGCATCGCTGGGAGAAGTGTGTAGAGTTACAAGGAGACTATGTTGGAAAACGCCGAGTAATATTTGGACGGGTTACAGAGATGGAAGCATCGCTGGGAGAAGTGTCTAGAGTTACAAGGAGACTATGTTGAAAAACGCCGAGTAATATTTGCACGGGTTACAGAGATGGGAGCATCGCTGGGAGAAGTGTGTAGAGTTACAAGGAGACTATGTTTGAAAAACGCCGAGTAATATTTGGACGGGTTACAGAGATGGGAGCATAGCTGGGAGAAGTGTGTAGAGTTACAAGGAGACTATGTTGAAAAACGCCGAGTACTATTTGGACGGGTTACAGAGATAGGAGCATAGCTGGGAGAAGTGTTTAGAGTTACAAGGAGACTATGTTGAAAAACGCCGAGTACTATTTGGACGGGTTACAGATATGGGAGCATGGCTGGGAGAAGTGTGTAGAGTTACAAGGAGACTATGTTAAAAAACGCCGAGTAATATTTAGACGGGTTACAGACATGGGAGCATCGCTGGGAGAAGTGTGTAGAGTTACAAGGAGACTGCTGAAAAACGCCGAGTACTATTTGGACCGTTACAGAGATGGGAACATCGCTGGGAGAAGTGTACAGAGTAACAAGGAGACTATGTTGAAAAACGTCGAATACTATTTGGACGGGTTACAGAGATGGGAGCATCGCTGGAAGAAGTGTGTAGGGTTACAAGAAGACTATGTTGAAAAACGTCGAGTACTATTTGGACGTGTTACAGAGATGAGAGCATCGCTGGGAGAAGTGTGTAGAGTTACAAGGAGACTATGTTGGAAAACGCCGAGTAATATTTGGACGGGTTACAGAGATGGGAGCATCGCTGGGAGAAGTGTGTTGAGTTACAAGGAGACTATGCTGAAAAACGCCGAGTAATATTTGGACGGGTTACAGAGATGGGAACATCGCTGGGAGAAGTGTGTAGAGTAACAAGGAGACTATGTTGAAAAACGCCGAGTACTATTTAGACGTGTTACAGAGATGAGAGCATCGCTGGGAGAAGTGTGTAGAGTTACAAGGAGACTATGTTGAAAAACGCCGAGTACTATTTGGACGGGTTACAGAGATGGGAGCATCGCTGGGAGAAGTGTGTAGAGTTACAAGGAGACTAAGTTGAAAAACGCCGAGTACTATTTGGACGGGTTACAGAGATGGGAGCATCGCTGGGAGAAGTGTGTAGAGTTACAAGGAGACTATGTTGAAAAACGCCGAGTACTATTTGGACGGGTTACAGAGATGGGAGCATGGCTGGGAGAAGTGTATAGAGTTACAAGGAGACTATGTTCAAAAACGCCGAGTAATATTTAGACGGGTTACAGAGATGGGAACATCGCTGGGAGAAGTGTGTAGAGTTACAAGGAGACTATGTTGAAAAACGACGAGTAATATTTGGAGGGGTTACAGAGATGGGAGCATCGCTGGGAGAAGTGTGTAGAGTTACAAGGAGACTGCTGAAAAACGCCGAGTACTATTTGGACCGTTACAGAGATGGGAACATCGCTGGGAGAAGTGTACAGAGTAACAAGGAGACTATGTTGAAAAACGTCGAATACTATTTGGACGGGTTACAGAGATGGGAGCATCGCTGGGAGAAGTGTGTAGGGTTACAAGGAGACTATGTTGAAAAACGTCGAGTACTATTTGGACGTGTTACAGAGATGAGAGCATCGCTGGGAGAAGTGTGTAGAGTTACAAGGAGACTATGTTGGAAAACGCCGAGTAATGTTTGGACGGGTTACAGAGATGGGAGCATCGCTGGGAGAAGTGTGTAGAGTTACAAGGAGACTATGCTGAAAAACGCCGAGTAATATTTGGACGGGTTACAGAGATGGGAACATCGCTGGGAGAAGTGTGTAGAGTAACAAGGAGACTAAGTTGAAAAACGCCGAGTACTATTTAGACGTGTTACAGAGATGAGAGCATCGCTGGGAGAAGTGTGTAGAGTTACAAGGAGACTATGTTGAAAAACGCCGAGTACTATTTGGACGGGTTACAGAGATGGGAGCATCGCTGGGAGAAGTGTGTAGAGTTACAAGGAGACTAAGTCTAAAAACGCCGAGTACTATTTGGACGGGTTACAGAGATGGGAGCATCGCCGGGAGAAGTGTGTAGAGTTACAAGGAGACTATGTTGAAAAACGTCGAGTACTATTTGGACGTGTTACAGAGATGAGAGCATCGCTGGGAGAAGTGTGTAGAGTAACATGGAGACTATGTTGAAAAACGTCGAGTACTATTTGGACGGGTTACAGAGATGGGAGCATCGCTGGGAGAAGTGTGTAGAGTAACAAGGAGACTATGTTGAAAAACGTCGAGTGCTATTTGGACGGGTTACAGAGATGGGAGCATCGCTGGGAGAAGTGTGTAGAGTTACAAGGAGACTACGTTGAAAAACGTCGAGTACTATTTGGACGGGTTACAGAGATGAGAGCATCGCTGGGAGAAGTGTGTAGAGTTACAAGGAGACTATGTTGAAAAACGCCGAGTACTATTTGGACGGGTTACAGAGATGGGAGCATCGCTAGGAGAAGTGTGTAGAGTTACAAGGAGACTATGTTGAAAAACGTCGAGTGCTATTTGGACGGGTTACAGAGATGGGAGCATCGCTAGGAGAAGTGTGTAGAGTAACAAGGAGACTATGTTGAAAAACGTCGAGTTCTATTTGGACGGGTTACAGAGATGGGAGCATCGCTGGGAGAAGTGTGTAGAGTAACAAGGAGACTATGTTGAAAAACGTCGAGTATTATTTGGACGGGTTACAGAGATGAGAGCATCGCTGGGAGAAGTGTGTAGAGTTACAAGGAGACTATGTTGAAAAACGCCGAGTACTATTTGGACGGGTTACAGAGATGGGAGCATCGCTGGGAGAAGTGTGTAGAGTTACAAGGAGAGTATGTTGAAAAACGCCGAGTACTATTTGGACGGGTTACAGAGATGGGAGCATCGCTGGGAGAAGTGTGTAGAGTTACAAGGAGAGTATGTTGAAAAACGCCGAGTACTATTTGGACGGGTTACAGAGATGAGAGCATCGCTGGGAGAAGTGTGTAGAGTTACAAGGAGAGTATGTTGAAAAACGCCGAGTACTATTTGGACTTTTACAGAGATGAGAGCATCGCTGGGAGAAGTGTGTAGAGTTACAAGGTGACTATGTTGAAAACCAAATTTAGAAAATGTTGAAAAACTGTCTTGTATCTTTATTAGGTCAGAAACTCTTCAGATCAATCTCGTAAATATAGTTAGCATTACGATGTAGTTTACTTGATACGGAAAATGGGAGAGGGAGTTTAATATTATAGAAATGGAAAGAGAATCCAATAGACCTAAAAGAGGCTTTGCAACATAAGATCAGACGTTTATACAGAGAACGTCGGAAAATAGGGAAATAAGGTAAAAATGCTTAAGAGAAATGCGAAGAAAAGATCTGAGATACATATGACGATTCTGGTAAACCTTCCTACGCTACAGTTTTCTGTACTTTATTTTTTCCTCAGCAGCATTAGAAGGTTTCCGTTTCCTTTTTATCTTTTTTTTGTATAGATGACTTAAACACCTACGACTCACGAGTGGATCAGTCGCTTCTATGTACAGAGAGAATTCCCAGGAAGGGTGAATGATCGACCCTACTCCTGGTGTGTGGGTGGAGAATTGAGTGATATGAAAAGTGGATTATGTAGTTAGACAAATTCAATTCTCTATAAGTCAGTACAAATAGCGTATGCTGATGACATTGATTTAATGGGAAGAACGAAGTCAGCAATATCTGAAGCATATAGAGAAATAAAAGACGGAGCAAAAACAATAGGCTTAGAAATTAACACATCCAAAACAAAACAGGAGAAGGAACTATACAGGACCAACATAACATAGATACCTATAGTAAGGAACTTCAAAATATCTGGGAACAATAATGAATAACATTAATGATGAAGCGAAGGAAACAAAAATAAAAATGTTAATGTCGCATTAAATCTATCATTCACTCCATACAATATGTAGATCTAAACAACTTCATACTATTTACGTTAAAATTTCAACACCTCTTTTTTCAGGACTGGTTTTGTTTCTTTTAACACACAGGGACTCTTTGTGAATTCCGACAGACATGGCAACACTGTACAGTGCACAGAACTCTAGTGGCAGCGACGAGAGTTAGCACTGTTTTTGATACTTAAAATGGTGACGTTTTCATTACAAGAACAGCGCGTAATCATTCGTTTTCTCCATTTTCGTGGTGTAACACCTATTGAAATTCATCACCAGTTGAGTGAGGCATGTGATAATGGTACCATGGATATGTCTAATATACGTACCTGTGTGCGACATTTCAATGAAGGCAGAACATCGTGTGACAACAAACCAAGACAGTCACGGCCTCGCACCAGCCGGACTGACGACATGATCCAGCGAGGGAGAACGATGTTTTGAAGGATCGCCTCAATAATTGACATTTCCGTGAGATATGTGCGCACAATCCTGCATAAAGATCTGAAAATGCAAACAGTATTCTGTCTTCATTGAATTGTTGCACCCAGGAACGCCCATTAGACACATCCATGGTACCATCACCACATGCCTCACTCAACTGGCAATTAATTTCAATAGGTGTTACACCACGAAAATGAAGAAAATCCTCCCAGGTGCCTACTGCAGTAGGTACGGGAATTAGGGATTCCGGGTTCCCAAGCCAAATATCTCGATTGGGTGCCTCTGAGTGGTGAGAGAGCTAATGCCAAATGCCCAAACAAGATCCACATCCGTGTTTTACCCCGATCTGAGATTATTAACGTAAATTAAACTAAATTCAAGGTAAAGTCAAAGGAAAGCAAGAGTGGAGCCTGAGTGTAGCAAGAGCGGAGCCAGAGCACAGCCTAAGCAAAAGCAGAGCGGAGCCAGAGCAAAGCAGAGCAAAACCAGAGCAAACCGGTAGCGGAGCCAGAGCAAACCGGTAGCAAAGCCAGAGCAAAACCAGAGCAAACCGGTAGCAAATCCAGAGCAAAACCAGAGGAAACCGGTAGCAAAGCCAGAGCGGAGCCAGAGCAAACCGGTAGCAAAGCCAGAGCAAAACCAGAGCAAACCGGTAGCAGAGCCAGAGCGGAGCCAGAGCAAACCGGTAGCAAAGCCAGAGTGGAGCCTGAGTGAAGCGAAAACAAAGTCAAAGCAAACCCAAAGTGGAACCAGAGCAGAGCTAGGGCAGAGAAAGAAGAAAGAGTAAGGTCAAAGCAAAGCCAAAGCGGAACCAGAGAAAAGCCAAAGCAAAGCCAGATCCCAGGCAGAACTTAACCAGTGCGGAGCCAGAGCCAAGCCAGAACGAAGACGGAGCCAAGCAAGAGTTAGGTTAAAGAAGCCAGAGCGAAGCCAGAGTGGAGCCTGAGTGAAGCGAAAACAAAGTCAAAGCAAACCCAAAGTGGAACCAAAGCAGAACTAGAGCAGAGAAAGAAGAAAGAGGAAGGCCAAAGCAAAGCCAAAGCGGAGCTAGAGGAAAGACAGAGCAAAGCCAAAGTAAAATTAAAGATAAGTTAAGTAAAATGAAGGATAAGAAAGTGAAATACAGTTCTTGAAAGGGCGCTGATTACCATTGAGTTGAGCGCCCTTATCATTATCACGATTACACGCCGTTCTTGCAATGAAAACTTCGCCATTTTAAGTATCAAAAAGCCCTAACTCTCGTCGTTGCCACTAGAATTCTATGCACTTCACAGTGCTGCCATCTGTGTTACGCACCCACAAAGAATCCACAGTACTTAAAAAAACACCAGAAGTTCCTATCCGGTTACAGACCTATAAAAGGAGTTGTTACAACTTGAACGTGCGTTGGAACTGCCAGCAACAGACTAAACATCTTCTAGGAGAGAGTGTCATACATTTGTCGCCTTCTAACACTTTTCTCTGATTACTTACATGTTCTTTAAAATGTTGTACTTGCGACTGTAATATTTTGTGATTTTAAAATAAAATAAAAGTTAAGAATCACCACCGAAGTATCGAAAAATCATCAAGCGAATGGTATCGTTCAAAATCGATTCCATGCAAGTATCGACGACCCATCTCTAGTAATTTATGAAACGACATGAGATGGTTTATCACCGTATCCTTAAGAATTGTACTTGAGTTTTTAATGCGGAGAGCATAACGAACTCGGTTTTCTCCATGTACCCAATTTATCTCGAGAATATTATGATAGATTAAGTCGAATGTGTTTCATCAAGCGTCATGTACAGAATGTATATGTTACCCTAAAGTTGCCTTACCTGTTGCAATAGCAAAGTAACATCGTTTGGCTTCCTCCTTCTTGTCATCGTTAGCCGGTTGCGGATTGGGACACTGCGCTGGTTCTCGATTTTTGTCATCAACGTCCTCCCGGATCCAGCGGTTGAACTGAGCTAGGATTTTGGTAGCCTCTGAAAACAAGTTACACTGTAAGCATTCGCATGTCTTTCACTACCCACGTCGAGCGTGGTACTCGAAGTCGCAAGTTCAAACCCGGAGGATGACCGTAAACGTGCTTAGCAGGGCTTCCTTAGGAAGGAAACTAAAACCGTGTTGTAGATTTACGAGGATCTCAAGCCTAACAAAGAAACTTCTGAGCAAAATTATATATTTTTCTGCCCATTCTTCTTTGTAGGAATGGTTTTATCATATACTTCCTTGAAGGTACAATGGAAATCCAAGAATACAAGCTGAAATGCCATTTCATGCTTGATTGCCTTATATATAAAATGCCTTATTTTTCACTGGTGGCCGGCCGACGGACACGCTGTCGCCGCAGTACTCACGCCTCTGCCGCGTTGAATATTTAAATTCTAGCCCTTAGATTTATTATGCAAATTATAATTACAATAATCATAACTGTTGCAGGTGTTGGAAACGATGTCCCTGTGCTGCCACGCATGTTTCAAATATTCGAAGAAAATTTCTATTAACACGATTTACCTAAAATAAGACCTGAAGCTTTCCTGGCGACGAATACGTCCACTTTCTTCTCGGGAAACAAGCCAGGTGAAAAGACGATTAGATATCAACGTTTCGGGAGTGTACATCTCTGCCATCATCACTATATTTATAAAATGTTATAACCACAAATGAAATACTGGATATAACAAACAATATAAACAAAGACAAAACACTATCAAAATTCCCATTACTGAACAAAAGACTGTTTTCAGTCAATTAAATGCCAGGTCAGAGATGGCGTGAATATAGAAAATTGTGTCAAAGAAACGTAACTACTTAACTTTATAATCAAGCTGTATTGATCTTTGCTTCTTAAACCGACGGATTTCCATTTTAAGGCCGGTTTCCAAGAGGAGCTGAACTGAAATCCAGCATCACGATTACGCGTGCTCCTTTCAGAGAAAATCGCCAAAGCTTCCTTAATTCTCCGCTCCCAGTAACTGTTCCAACTGTTGTTACCAAGTTGGCTCTGTGGTCGTTATCTGCCTGCCCAGACTTCTCAGGCTGCATTAAACGAATGCTCCGTTCATATTCGATTATTCTAGTAGAGATGGTCCTTCCGGTTTGTCCTATATACGGTGTCCCACTTTCACAGGGAATGCGGTACACTCCCGGAACTTGGATGTCCAGTTAGTCTTTCACTGGAATCAACAGATATTTAATCTTCGGATGTGGCTTGTGGATGGTCCTGATGTTGTATTTGTTGTATTTGTATTTCCACAAACCACCTCCGAAGATTAAACATCTGTTGAGACCAGTGAAAGACTAACTGGACTTCCAAGTTCCGGCAGTGTACCGCATTCCCCGTGAATGTGGGACACCACATATAGGACAAACCCGAAGAACCATCGCTACTATAATAATCGAACATGAACGGAGCATACGTTTAATGCAACCTGAGAAGTCTGGGCTGGCAGAGCATTGTTTTGATAACGACCATAGAGACAACTTTCGGGAGACGACCATCTTGGCAAAATGCAACAGTTACTGGGAGCGGAGAGTTAAGGAGGCTTTGGCCATTTCCTCCGAGAGGAGTAAGCTTAATCGTGATGCTGGATTTCAGTTCAGCTCCTCTTGGAAACCGGCCTAAAAATGTAAATCCGTCGAATTAAGAAGCAAAGATTAATACAGCTTGATAATCAAGTTAAGTAGTTACGTTTCTTTGACACAATTTTCTATACTCGCGCCATCTCCTGAACTGGCATTTAATTAATGAAAACAGTCTTTTGTTCAGTAATGTGAATTTTGATAGTTTTTTGTCTTTGTTTATAGTTGTGTTGTATCCAGTATTTCATTTGTGGTTATAACATTTTATAAATATCCTGATGATGGAAAGATGCACAATACCGAAACCTCGATTTCTAATCGTCTTTTCACCTGGCTTGTTTCCCGAGAAGGAAGTGAACGCACTACCTACTTCATCTTCTGAAATTGCAGTTATTTCTCTTCTGATGTCTATCGTTGCAACTAATAAGGGAAATATATACAAATATAATAATTTGTAACTTAAAACTTCACTTGTAAGAAATTATGATAATTCTTATAAATTCTCCAAAATCGCGATTTCATGTATTCTTATACACATCTTCAGCTATCGTCATCGTTACTAAACGCTAGAAGTTGATATGTTCTTGTTAGTACTACCAAAATCTGAAAATAAAACAAATTTAAAAACAGAATCGACTGCCAGTATTTCAAAATTTATTACGGGATATTTGTTTAAAATAAGTATATTTTCCTAAACCATTAAATCTATGGGACCATTTAATTGTTTTAATAATTTAATTTCAGGATTTATTTCATGGATAAATGACGGCCGATTTATCAGTTTGTTTATACTTAATATTACGAAAATGTTCTTTCGTTCTAGTTTCTAAATTACGTTCTGACTTTCCAATATAATCTTTATCACAATCGAGACAAACTGATAAATACCAGATTTTTTTATTATTAAGAATTTTATCTTTTATAGATAAATGCAATACATTTTTAATACTATATTTGTTTTGAGGAACTAAAGTTATACCAAACTCTTCAAAAAGTTTTGAAAATGTTCATTAACCCGAGGATGGTAAGTAAGTTTTTTTTAAAATTATAATCGTCTTTTCTTTTTAAGGGTAGATTTATCATTAACAGATTTTTGATATTTGAATTTTTCAATTTTTATTTATAAAGTCTTTATCAAAACAATTAATTAAAGCAGTATTAATAATATGTGTATATACTTTATTAAATAAATCTTTTTTCTGGGGTATATTTACAAATCCTAAATCAAACTATTAAAAACGTAATTTAGAAACTAGAACGAAAGAACATTTTCATAACATTACGTACAAGGGGTGTCCAGAAAGTAAATTCTGTTTTAATTTATCTCCGCTGCAGCGCTGCGATCGCAGTTCCGCACATGCGCGAAAGACGCTCTGTATCAAGGAGAAGAAACGTGCGCCATTGTGAGATCGCTGTCAGCCACGTACGCTTTGTTGTGCTTGTTTACAATGTCGGTGTTGATTGAAAATCCCGCCGCTTGTGATAACAAATCTGTGATTCGTTTTCTGAATGCTAGGAAAGTGAAACCAATTGAAAATTATCAGCAAATTTGTTATGTAAAAAGGTGTTATGTTTCTTCACGACAACGCACGACCTCACGCTGCAAATGCGACGAAAAAGATCCTACAGGGATTTAGCTGGGACGTGTTTGACCATCCCCCGTACAGTCTTGACCTCGCTCCTAGCGACTTTCATCTGATTTTGCATCTCAAATCTTTCCTTGGCGGTCAACACTTCAGCAATGACGAAGAGCTGAAAGAAAATGCTCCCAACTGGTTGAAGATACAGGCGACACACTTCTATGAAGAAGGTATACAAAAACTTGTGCCTTGCTATGACAAATGCCTGCAAAATTTCGGCAGTTATGTGGAAAAGTAGTTCAAGAGTTGTAGAATTTTGTGCAGTAAATAATTTTTCTGTATCTGTACACAATTTAATTTTATTAACAAACAGAACTTATTTTCTGGACCTACCTCTTATAAACAAATTGATAAATCGACCGTAGTAGATCATTTTTGGTCATTTAGCCATGAAATAAATCCAGTAGTTAAATTATTAAAACAATTAAATGGTCCGATAGATTTAGTGGTTTGGGAAAAGATATTTATTTTAAAAAACAAGCATCGCGTACTGAATTTTGAAATACTGGCAATCGATTCTGTTTTTAAATTTGTTTTATTTTCAGATTTTGATAGTACTAACAAGAACATATCAACATCTAGTATTTAGTAACGCTGACGACAGCTGAAGATATGTATAAGTATACATGAAATCGTGATCCTGGAGAATTTATAAGAATTATCAACATTTCTTATAAGATAAGTGAAGTTTTAGCTTACAAATTGTTATATTTGTATATATTTGTTTGCTTCACTGTTAATAGCTTCATATTTTACGTATTTATCAGGGAAATGTTTGAAGATAGGGTCTTTAGCAAAGGACATGGCCACCGCGATCCCCAGATCTTACAGTATGTGATATTTATTTATGGAGGAACTTCAAAAAAGTGTATCGGAACAACCAGCATACGTTGGAAGAACTTAAAAGACAACAAGAAGAGAGATCACTGCAATTTCAGAAGATGAAATTAACGCGTGTCAATAGAAGTTTTCTTCGAAGTTGTGTGCCATGCGTGGCAGCGTAAAGACATCATTTCAGCCTCTTCTGTGACAAATGTATGTGATTATTGTAATTATAATTTACATAAATGTAAATATTCAACGCGGCAGCGGCTTGCCTACTGCAGCAGCAGCGTGTTCGCCGGCCGGCCACCAGTGAAAAATAAGGCACTGTATTTTAACTAAAATTAATGCATTACTTAATGGTTACAGGATAACAATTGCATTACGCTATTTCCAACAAATGTGAATTACTTTGGTAACTATTGTTAAAATTATATTTCTGTTTTGTTTACAATTTAGGTCCTCCAACGTCAAGTCGTATTGGACGATGAATGAAATGGGTAAAATGATGCTCAAATGAGTTCGGCGTCCATGGAGCTTAGAGTTACCCTACATTCGTCTATCAAGATAAGGGAAACCCCCAGAAAAACTTATCCAGGTAACTCACCTTGACCGAGATTCGAACTCGGGACCTCTTGAACGTGAGGCAGACACGTCGCTATCTACGCTACTGAGGTGTTCATTAAAATTCTATAAATATATGTGTACGAATCAGTAACAAGGAGAATGAATTTGAGGAAAAGTATCATTATAATCTCAGCATAGTTAAGTCAAATATTTTGAGATTCACTTGCTATGTGATGGCTTTGAGATACCCTTCATCCTCCTTACAAACACACATAGACCACATTCACATAGAAAGCATAACTCGGGGACTTGAACGTATGACAAGAACATCAAATTCGCTTTGCCATTCACAGCGTCAACTTCAAAATAAAATAAGTGAAGTGTGCAGGCTATCAAACATGGAGGCTGCAACGATTAACGAAAATGTTACAGTGTAATATATTCATTTACATGGCCACACACCAGCCGGTCTGACGACATGATCTAGCGAGTGGAGAACGTTGTTTTGGAGGATCGCCGATTGAGCATTTTCGGATCTTCATGCATCAATGTGTGCAGATATCCCACGGAAATGCCAATTTTGGAGGCGTTGTCTGCAACTGTCTTGGTTTGTTGTCACACGATGTTCTGCCTTCATCGAACTGTCGCACGCAGAAACGCACATTAGACACATCCATCGTACCATCACCACATGCCTCACTCAACTGACGATGAACTTCAATAGGTGTCTCACCACGAATATGGAGAAAATGAATGATTGCACGCTGTTCTTACAATGAAAACGTCGCCATATTAAGTATCAAAAACAGACCTAACTCTTGTCGTTACAACTAGAGTTCTATGCCCTGTACAGTGCTGCCATCTCTGTCAAGCATTCACAAAAACTCTACGTGTATTTAAAAAAAAAAACAGAAGTTCCAATCTGGCCCCAGTCTTGAAAAAATAATAGATATTGTGACTTTGTGGGTTCGTAGAATTAAAAGTCCAATATGCCGAAATTCTAAATGTTCTTTATTTCCTTAGAAATACACTGTTGAGTTCTCACGTAACATTACATTACATATACAACACAATTTTCCAAGGTCGATGACAATAACAATTACAGGAAGATCCGGAGTTTCTTTCAAACGTAATCACTGCTGAAGAAACTTGGCTACATCATTTTGATCCTGAGAGCAAACAGCAAAGCTCAGTGTGGAAATCTCCTTCATCACCAACCCCCCAAAAAGCAAAATTGGTTGCTTCTGCTGGGAAAGTTATAGTCATCTCATTCTTTGATATTCATGGAATGGTTTATCAGCATGTTGTACGTGCACACACATCAGTAACTGGACAATACTACAGGGATGTCCTGAAAACATTGCAAGTCCATATCAGGCGCAAAAGACCACATTTCGATGAAGCAGGCTGGATGCTGCACTACGATAATGCGCGGTCCCATATTGCCAATGTTGTTGCTGAATATATTGCAAAAATCAACCCGAAGGGCACCCCACACCCTCCCTATAGTCCGGAATTAGCCCCATGTGACCTTTTTCTATTCCCCAACTTGCAGAAACGCCTTCGTGGGAGTCATTATCCATCATCAGAAGCAGTGGTGAAGTCTGCGGAGGCGATTTTGAAGGATCTCTCAAAAAATGGTTTCCAGCATGTCTTTGAAGACTGGTAGAAACGCTGGGACAAATGCATCGCATTCAGGGGAGACTATTTTGAGAAGCACCGTCAAAATTATGAGAACGAGTAAAGGTACGTTGTCAAAAAAAATTGTGATCATTCTTTATTGAACAGCCCTCGTATATAACATGTAGGAACCAAACTACGTTATACAGATACAAAATGTATTAAGTTTCATTCAAAACATTCAGTAGAGTACATTGGATTTCGAAAAATTCACAGCTCGGTTCCTTTAAGGCCCAGAAATCTACTTTGATAAATGTGGTAATGTAATCTGAAGCTAATCCCTTGATATTATTGAAGTCTACGCGTCGTTTTCAAGACAGGAGAGGGCAGGGAATATAATTTGAGTTGTATTGTGCATGAATTATTAAATTGGATCAAGTTTTTTATTCCTTATCTGCTTCCAGTTGTGTAATTTGCAGCAGCACGAAAGCAGACATTTGCCAGAGTTTTCTGATATTTTAGCTGTAAACATAATTACTTAACGACCCATTATTGAGAATGGGTTACGCCAGTCATTGTTGAACACGTGCAAAAGCTAATGCTTGTTTGTGTACATCCACTGAATTGCCTGGTTAGGTATGTGGCAATCTAAAACAACAATTATACAGATATGGGTGACACTCTCATAGCTTTCTCTACTCATTCAACCAATTATTCTTATAAAATCTTATGGTTCTGTCTAGCCATGTTAAGCCAAATGTCACACAAATGGATTTATTATTATATCAAGTTGTAGGGAGAATATATAAATATTTAAATAGTTCAATTTTTGTATTAAGTCTTACTAAGCAGTATTAATGATATGTTTATATTCTTTATTAAATTCATCTTTATTCAGTGGTGTATTTATTAATCTATAAATCAAACTATTGAAAACAGCAAAAAATGTTAATGATATTAAACAAATAGAAATATTTGTAAAGAAATCTTCACTTAACTTAAGAAATTGATGTAATAATATCGATTTCAAAAGAATCTTGCTTCCACCATCAGTTAATACCCAAACTCCGGTGTTAAGGAAATCTCGGTTACGATGTTATTTTCTTTTGTTATGTTACGCATTACCAACATCTGAAGACGAAACAAACCTAAAAACAGAATCAATTGCCGGTATGTCAAAATTCATTACGCGATGTCTATTTTTTAAAATAAATATTTTCCCCACACTATTAACTCTATGGGACCATTTAATTGTTTTAATAATTTAACTTCGGGATTTATTTCATGGATAAATGATCATATTTTTATACCATATTTTAAAAATCAAAGGAAAAGCTTTAGTGACTTGAATTTCGAAAAAAACTCATAAATTTACATAAGGACTTAATCGTTGATTTTGTAAAACTTACTAATTTTTGTTTGGATCAGAATATTTTCACTTTTAATGGTGGATTTTTCAACAAACTTCTGGCTTAGCAATGGGTAATTCTCTTTCACCTTTTCTTGCTGACCTTTTGATGAGTTATGATATGTTGATGATATTTTTGCTATTGTTCATTAAAAACAAATTAATGATGCTTTAAAATTACTAAAATTACAAGATAAAGCTATAAAATTCACATTAGAAACTTAAATTAATGGATTTCTTCATTTTCTAGGTTTTAAAATAATAAGAAATAATAACAAATTAGATTTTGGTATTTATAGAAAGTCCACTCATGTTGATAATTACATAAAAATAAAAGTTTTAATCCTTTTTCACATAAATTTGCTGTTTTTAATAGTTTGATTTATAGATTAATAAATATTTCCCTGAATAAAGAAGAATTTATTAAATAATATAAACATATTATTAATACTGCTTTAATTAATGGTTTTAATAAAGATTTTATACAAAAGAAGATTGAAAAATTTAAATATAAAAAAAACTGTTAATGATATTTCTGCTCTTAAAAATAAAAGATGACTATAATTTTAAAAAAGAATTTACTTACCATCCTTGGTTTAATAAACATTTTCAAAAAGTTTTAAAGGAGTTGGTATAACTTTAGTTCCTCAAAATATAGTATTAACATTTTTTTACAGTTTTCTAAAAAGTTAAAATTCCTACTAATAAAAATTCTGGTATTTATTAACTTAATTGTTTGGATTGTGATCAGGTTTATATTGGAAAGACGAAACGTAATTTAGAAACCAGAAAGAAAGAACATTTTCGTAATATTAAGTATAAACAAACTGATAAATCGGCCGTAGCAGATAATTTTTGGTCATTTAACCATGAAATAAATCCCGAAGTTAAATTATTAAAGCAATTAAATGGACCGATAGAGTTGGGGAAAATATTTATTTTAAAAAATAAACATCGCGTAATGAATTTTGACATAGCGACAATTGATTCTGTTGTTAGGCTTGTTTCGTCTTCAGATGTTGGTAATGCGTAACATAACAAAAGAAAATAACATCGTAACCAAAATTTCCTTAACAACGGAGTTGGGTATTAAATGATGATGGAAGCAAGATGCTTTTGAAATCGATATTATAAAGAAGAAGGAAGTATTAACATCAACTTCTTAAGTGAAGATTCTTTTACAAATGTTTTTATTTGTTTAATATTTGTTGCTTCACTGTGACTAGCTTCATTTTCTCTGTGATCACTGTTAATGATATTTCTACCCTTAGAAAAATAACAGGCGATTATAATTTTAAAAAATGTACTTAGCACCCTTGGGTTAATAAACATTCTCAAAAAAATTTAAAGAGCCTGGTATGACTTTAGTTCCTCAAAATATAGCATTAAAATTAATTCATTTCTCTAAAAAATAAAAGATAAAATTCCTACTAATAAAATATCTGGTATTTATCAGTTTGTTTCGATTGTGATCAGATTTATATTGGAAAGACAAAAAGTGTGTGTGTGTGTGTGTGTGTGTGTGTGTGTGTGTGTGTGTGTGTGTGTGTGTGTGTATGTGTGTGTGTGTGTGTGTGTGTGTGTGTGTGTGTGTGTGTGTGTGTGTGTGTGTGTGTGTGTGTGTGTGTGTGTAAACAATATAACTAACAAACGACATGTTGGTTAAATATCAAAATGGGTACAAGTTCAGCCATATTACAAGGATATGACACAAAAATTAAAAAAAGGTCAACAAATCTAGACACCCTTTAAGAAACATATTTAGAAAATGTTGATTCCTTCACAAATGCCACTTAAGGATACCTATGACAGAAAATTCAACTAATAACGCTAACTTTTTAAGATTTATACCACAGATGGAACAAAGATGTAATTTTATCAATTTCGCTTTGATAGTTTGGAAAATATGATCAAATTCATTTATTTTTTTAAGTCAACTAAAAAGTCCCTTGTGACAAAATAGCTTAAAGTTTGGTCTAATATTTTATCACAGGTTCCCAATACATCCAGATTTTTAATTTGCCCTAGGTTTTTTTGTATCTCAATAGCTTTAGACTCCAGAAAGTTTCAAAACTATGAATATGGCTTTTTTGTCCAAAATTTGATAGTTTTTTGTTTTGAAGTAAATAAAGTGTGCTTAAATACATCTCACAATAAACCCAAGGCAATTTCTATGTACTGTGTCTCTATGAACGTGTGTAGCAAATTTCATTAGTCTAACACTAAAACGGCGATGCAAGGAACATCTTAAATAATGAAAAATGCTGAAATTTTCAATAACGAGAAAACAAGGATAAATAATTAGAATTCATATCTAACACTAACTTTCAAACTAGATTAGATCATTGGCTTGTGGATGCTATCTAAGCATTCTTTGGATTTAGGAAGGCTTACACTATATTATAAACAGAGGAGAAGGTGATTTTTTGAAAATGTTCATGAAATTTGTCATACATATCCTTAACGATTTGATTATACGTATTTTTATGTCAAATGAGATGTATATATAGACTTTTCTGGGATATTTTAGTAATAGCTCTTCATTTAAATGACTTTTGCATAACTTAAGCTGTAAGAGAAAAAATCTTAACATACAAAAATGAAGATCTCATTAAAACACAACTTATCTCATACTTTTTGTGCGATGTGAACAATTTTAGGGACATTACTCATTGTTTGTATGAATTTCCTAATACTTAAACTCTTATGAAATAAAAATTAGATATTCATTTTTCATTCTTGAAAATTAAAAAAGAATGGAACTTCAAATTCATCACATAGGGACCAAGTCTTTAAAGATGTAACTATTGCTTAAAGCCTACTGTATTTAATGATTTAAGATATTTATATTGGAAAAAAGGCTCTTAGATTAATTTGTGGAGTTGATATAAAAGAACATTGTAAAGAATTTTTTATTCATTTAGGTATTTTAACGTTGCCATCGATGTATGTGCTGAATTGTCTTTTATATGTTAAAGAATATGTTAGTAGCTTTATACTTTGCTCTAATATACATAATTACTCAACACTTAACTGTTTGAATTTATATATAAATACATTTAGACATACTAATTTTACCACAAAGACTAAGAGAGCCCCCAATTTTAAATTTTAAAAGCACTTTACGACATACATTGCTGGGCAACCCATAATGACTTATATAATGTGGCTTGGTAAATTTTAATTTATGACGCTGCTATACTGTAAAGTTTACGGCAATACAGGATATCTATCAAAATAATGTTCCCTTGCAAGAATTAACAATTAAACAATGTTTATCTCGATTAACAATAAATATATAGACAAATAAGCATTTGTAAGAACAGTTTGCATAAGCGCAGAGCAGGTCACGTGACTGCAGCACATCAGATGGAAATGTTACATACTTTGTTACAGTTGGTCGAATAATTTTCTAAAATATACAGTCATCACTCATTTATTCTTATTATATTTGTATTTTATTGTATTATTTAATTCTTAAAGGTTATTTTGAACGAGAGCAGTCACCCGAGTGCAGCACGTGAATGTCTCCTAACTGCATCTCGGTTTTTGGGTTGTGAATTCTACAGAATTTCAAAGAAAACAAAATTTTTTACTCCTCCACGTGGTAGTAGAGTTAAAAAACAACTATCTTGTACAAGTGTTGCCCTACACATTAGTGCCATCATATGTGCTAGGAGTGAAATGTATAAATAAATAAATTACTTGTCTTACCTGTAAATTACAATTTTAAGTTGATGAAACTAACCTCTAATTTTTATATAACGTCCTCCATGAGAGTCATATCGTACGAACTGTGTGAAATGATGTTCAACTGAGCTCAGGGTCCATAGAACTTAGAGTTACCGACATTCATCTTTCAGGATAAGAGAAAATCCCATAAATAACCTCAGCCAGGTAATACCTGACCGAGATTTCAACTCGGGACCTATTGAAAATGAGGTTTGTTTCTACATCTAACCTCTAAACGATGTTATTTAATCAATTGCTAATATAAACAAACACACTGGAAAATAGTTATGTGAATTTATAGATCAATCTGTTTTAATAAAAGGTTTCTGAAATCATGACTTTAGCAAATTTAAATAGTTTGATAAGTATTTGAATAACCCCCTGTTTTTTTACAATATGTCATGTAAAATGACACATGTTTTAAAAAAATTACTACGAAAACAACGCTTATTTCCAGAAAAGTTGTACACAAATATACCAAGGGATATTTGAAAATACCGCTTCAAGATATGCGAACTGTTAAACAAATTCGATTCTTAAATATATGAAAACGTTACAGCTTTTAAGACAAAAACGAAATCCCAGTCAACAACAACAAACATTCAACTCTCCTAAAAGCATGGATCAGAGTTCAAAGAAAGAAAAAAAAGCATATTACTCACTCCGTGTTCTGGCACTTCTGCGTAATACTGGAGGACTATCATCCTCAATCTCGATATGGATCACGTTTTGAGGTACATACGAGTCATCCCTTTTTCGGTTTGAGTTTCGCGTCTTGTATTTGGGTGACATCTTGATGAGGAATGGTCACTACCTTATCACAAATCTATCCAGACTGCTAAGCAACCAGACAGGGAAAGAGGTGGGTGAGTTGTGTTAATTTTACGCACATCTGATTGGCTGTCTGCGACCACTCACGCATTATTATTGTTTTAGCGCGAGTCTAGTCACCCGCGCAGTCATGATTGCCAAAATTACATAGTAAAACGTTATAAATCCAGCTGATGATTAACAACAGTTTTGGTAGTGTAATTTTGATAGTAGAAATGGCATTTTTAAAATACTAGCCGCATATCTTTCTCCCAAACCAATTAGTTCACAAAAACCTCAATAATTTTGTTTACGATTTAGCGGTCGAATTTTCTATTTAGCGGTGGATATAGGTAATCAATTCCAAACACAGCCATCCATGACGTAGTAATACAAGACCGTTTGTCGGTGATGATGACGAGCTGGCATTGGTAAACCTAGCATGAGTATTTTGAAAATCAACCCCCCATCACTTTCATATGCCTTTCTCTACTTACGTCTTCATAATCAAGATAGAGTTTGTATCATTACAAACTTCGCTGCAGCTACAAGAGATAGGTAACAGACTGAAGTGATAAGTCACATTTTTGAAAGGCGGGTTGCCCTATTCTGACATTGAAATTTTACTCTTTGTATGACCATGCCAAACATAACCACAGATCTTATTCAAAATTCAAAACTATGAGAAAAAATCTGATGACTTTCTCTGCTGTTTTAGTAACTTTTCTTATTATTTATTATTTATTTATATATTTATTTATTCATTTATTCCTTCATCCGTTTACTTTTTTATTTATTTCTTCATTCGTTTATTTATTTATTATTTATTTATTCCTTCATTCGTTTACTTTTTACTTTTTATGTATTCCTTCATTCGTTTAATTTTTATTTTTTATTTATTCCTTCATTCGTTTATTTATTTATTTATTCTTTCATTCGTTTATTTTTTATTTTTATTTATTCCTTCATTCCTTTATTTATTTATTCCTTCATTCGTTTATTTTTATTTTTTTATTTATTCCTTCATTCGTTTATTTATTTATTTATTCATTCCGTCATTCGTTTATTTTTTATTTATTCCTTCATTCGTTTATTTTCTTATTTTTTATTTATTTCTTCATTCGTTTATTTATTCCTTCATTCGTTTATTTATTTTGTATTTATTCCTTCATTCGTTTAGTTATTCATTTATTTATTCATTCGTTTATTTTTTTATTTATTCCTTCATTCGTTTATGTATGTATTTATTTATTCTTTCATTCGTTCATTCGTTTATTTATTTATTTATTTACTTATTTATTCCTTTATTTATTTACTTATTTATTCCTTTATTTATTTATCTATTCATCGATTTATTTCTCTATCTATTTAGTTATTCCTTAATTCGTTTATTTATTTATTCATTTAATATAAACTTTTCACGGTTTAAGCCATCAAGGCTCGTTTCGGTCTCATAACTTTTAAATTACGTGTTGTATCCAGCTTTTTCTTGATCTACCAATATTTCTTCCACCTAATGGTTTGTAATCTAAAACTAATTTTGGAATGCGGCTATCATTCATTCTGTCGACATGTTCCTTCCAGTTATTTCTATATTGATTTATTCTACCTGATACTTTAAAAATATTCAATTTTTTTAATGTACTCACTTTTTTGCTTATCTAGAAGATTATACACTGCTACATTTCTTAATTTCTACTGTGGAAACGTAGAGTCAGACTGAAAAATTCACTGTCATAGCCGGGATTTGAACCACGGATCTTCTGGTTTCCGTCCAGCCACTCTACCATTGAGCTACTATGGCCAACGTGCCGACATGACATTAAATACTCCAATTGACACGTATTTTCCCGGTAAACCACTAGGAGTTCTCATAAACACATGAGACAACTACCTTAATGACGACTTACTATGCTGTAAGTACTTTAAGGCTCGGGCTTTATAGTTAATCACTACTAGGTCAATTGATAGAAACTAATTGTTCTTTCACACTAGCTGTGTGTAGGCTCAATTGTGCAAACATAGAGTCAGACTGAAAAATTTAATGCCACAGCTGGGATTTGAACCACGGATCTTATGGTTTCCGTCCAGCCGTCCAGTAGCTCTACCCTTGAGCTACTATGGCCAACGTGCCGACATGACATTAAATTCTCCAACTGACTCGTGTTTTTCCCGGTAAATCACTAGGAGTTCTCATAAACACCTTAATGGCAACTTACTATGCTGTAAGTACTTTAAGGCCCGGGCTTTATAGTTAACCACTATTAGGTCAAGAACTCATGAGAGCTCCTAAGTGGTTTACCGGGAAAATATGAGTCAGTTGGAGAATTTAATGTCATATCGGCACCTTGGCCATAGCAGCTCAATGGTTAGAGCGGCTGGACGGAAACCAGATCTGTGGTTCAAATCCCGGCTATGGCATTGAATTTTTCAGTCTGACTCTACGTTTCCACAATTTAGCCTACACAGGGCCAGTGTGAAAGAACAATTAATTTCCATTAATTGCTGTTGTTTTAAACATTTAAAATTTACTTCCACATAATAATATAGGAACTGCCATTCCTTTACAAAACTCTACCTTAGTCTCTCTTCTCGTAATATTAAGGTTTTCTTTATGGTGCCACATATACCATTAAATTTGTTGAGTTTATTTAAAATGTCATTATTTTTAAAATAAGAGATATTGCAACCAAGATAAAGCAGTTGACTTGTTCAACGGATTTTCTTTCTAATAATATTTTGGCTCTTATGGTATTAGATCCCTTGAAAGCTAAAACTTCAGTTTTGTTTATAGATATTTTTAAACTATATTGACAGTGTTATTTAACACATTTATTATGTAATGTAATATATTTATTTGTTCATCCTGTAATCATTGTACGTGAAATGGGATACGTCAATAGAAAGAACAAAAAGATAGTCATTGCAATGTTTGTACTTTATAAGGAATCATTTTTCTGTAAAATTAAACAAATAAATACGAAAAAAAAGTTAAATGTAGAACTATTTCGAGCCAAGTTTGAAAACCTTACATAACTGAATGATGCACCTATTAATTATTAACTCTCAGCAAGGGGCCTGGGTTCGATCCAAGGTGACTGCAAAGTGAGATTTGTGATGGACAACACGGCGCTGGGGCGGGTTTTCTCCGGGATCTCCGGTTTCCCCGACCATTATTCCACCAACTGCTCCATCATCACCTTTCCTATCATTGATCTCGCCCTCACACCAGGCATTGGGCTGATCAGCCATCCTTGGTTCTCTGTCTGATCTAGAGCTGCAGTTCCTTAGCCAGATACCTAAAAAGGTATCAGGGGTAGAAGACCAAGAATCCCCTAACACTACGATAGTGGTATAACTAGAGAAGTAGAAGACGAAAGGAGAGGAAGAAAATGCTGGAAATCAGATGGTTGATAAATTTAAAAAATTATTTAACTGATTTTATTTTAGTTATTTGATTGAATTAATCATATCTTCACACTAGCCTTATATAGGCTAAGGTTTTTGATAGAGTTGAAATGAAAAGTTCAATCCCATGGCCGGGATTTGAACCACGGATCTCCCGGTTTCCGTCCAGTCGCTCTAACCTATTGAGCTACCATGGCCAACGTGCCGTCACATTAAACTCTCCATTTGACTCATATATTTCCCCGGTAGACCACTAGGGGCTCTCGTATCCGAGATACACCGTTTGTGGCGACTTACTATCGTAAGTACTTGAGTCCCAGGCTTTATCATTTAACTCTTATTTTAGTTAATTGATGGAAATTACTCATTTCTTCACACTAGTCGTATATAGGCTAAGTTTTTTGATAGATAGAGTCAACATGAAAAACTCAATGCCACGGCCAGGACTCAAACCACGGAGCCACCATGGCCAATCCCCCTCACGACACCAAATTCTCCATTCGGCTCGCATACCTCCCTGGTAGACCACTAGGCCATCAATTAACTAAAATAATATGAGTTAAATGATGAAGCCTGGAACTCAAGTACTTACGATAGCAAGTCGCCACAAACGGTGTATCTCGAATGTGAGAGCCCCTAGTGGTCTACCGGGGAAATATATGAATCAAATAGAGAATTTAATGTCGTGACGGCAAGTTGGCCATGGTAACTCAATGGATTAAAGAGACTGGACGGAAACCAGAAGATCCGTGGTTTAAATCCCGGCCATAGCATTGAATTTTTTCATGTTGACACTATCTAATACTTAACTGATTTTATATTTAAATTTTTCCCACGTGATAGGAGCTGGATCCCCTTTATTGTAGTGAACTCCTTAGTTGTTATGTTAGACTAATTCTAACATGGAACACGCGATGTGTATGGCATTAACGAATAAACTCGGTACCAGCGAGATGTCCCATACGCCGACAAAGATGAAAGCAAGGTAGTGTTAGGTTTGATTACCCATATGTAAGGTTATATGTATGCATCTTTAATGAGATGCATCCCTTATCAGCAATTCTATCTCTTCGGTAAGTGTACAAAGGCTGTCTGGTAGGATTTGAGTATCTGGTATCAAAGTTGTTATGGTATGGAAGTTCCCTCAGCTGTACCATCTGGTATTGGCACTAATAAGGTCATTCAACTTTGAAATCAGCTGCGAAATTTAACCTCTGCTAACCTAACAGAATTATATTAGAGATACGTTATACTCCCAAGGGTATACAGTGGACTTTAAGTTATATTCAAGTATTTTAAGAGGTGGTCGCTATACGAGAGCTTAGAAATTTATTCTCTTTATATGTCCAAGAGATAAAACAGTAATTACTTCCAACTTGAAAAATATAAATATTGAAAAATTCAAACAAATAATAAGTTTTTGTTTTCTAGTGCCTTGCATCTGGCAATGAAGCCATTAGCATTCGTGCTTTCCAATACTTTTGAACTGTACTTTCTTCTAATCTTAATGCTTCGCAGGTCTTCAAGTGATCTTCATTCATTTCTTCTGGATCGTTACACAGGACACATATTGGTGAAGCTGAGAGATGACTTGTCAGGCAGTCGTGATTAGTCAATAGTCTGAAGGCTGCAACTGCTGTTTTCCTTGGTCTCTGGGGGATTATATCTGTGTTGCAAAGTAGTGTGATCCATTTTTGTCTTTGGTGTTTGTTTCTATTTATTGTAGGTATGAGTGAGAAAATTTTGTAGTGATCAAGCGTTTTATTGAGGAATATGAGAAATTAAATTTATACTTTTGCTTTATTGTCGTGCCTTTCTTTGCAAGTATATTTGCAGTTTCATTCCCCATGACGCCTCAGTGTGCTGGAATCCATTGGAAATGGACACTCTTATTAACTTTTTGGAGTTGTGTTAACATTTTGTAAAATTCTGTAATTTTTGTTGACTTCTTTGTAGCATTTGAACATATTCCTTAAAATGCAGCCTTAGAATCTGAGAGAATTACTGCCTTGTTAAATTTATTCAAGGGAGATTTAGTAATTGTCGCAGAGCAATGTGTGTAGCCTCTATTTCTCCATCATAATTTGCTGTGTCTCTGCCACCAGAATGATTAAAGTAAAAATCTGTACATGTAACTACAGCTCCATCCATCAGTATATATGTGTAGACATTCTTCTGTGGGATATCTGGTATTGATTGTTTCCAGTGATAAAAGATTTTGTATTTATTTTGGTCTGATTTACCTGTTTTCTCTGTTAATTCCAAACTGAAGGTATAATAATCAGTAAAATCTCGAATTACTTCACAGCCAAAAAAAAGGAGCAATCAGACATAAATTGTGTTTTAAAGATATTCCAGGCCACCTGTGTAGCGTACGTGTTAACGTCTCTGTATCACGTTCAAGACGTCGCGAGTTCAAATCTCGGTCAGGGTGAATTATCATTTGGATAAGTTTTTTAGGAGTTTCCTCTTATCCTGAAATGTAAATATAAGCTGACTAAGCTCTACGTACCCTGTACTCATTTGAACATCATTTCATTCATCGTCCGATATGACTTAACGTTGCAGGTTTTCTCTTATCCTGAAAGATGAATGTCTGACAACTCTAAGCTCTATGTACCCTATACTCATTTGAACATAATTTCATTCATCGTCCGATATGATTTAACGTTGGAGGTTTTCAATTATCCTGAAACATAAATGTCTGGTAACTCTAAGCTCTATGTACCCTGTACTCATTTGAACATCATTTCATTCATCGTCCGATATGACTTAACGTTGGAGGTTTTCTCTTATCCTGAAAGATGAATGTCTGATAACTCTAAGCTCTATGTACCCTGTACTCATTTGAACATCATTTCATTCATCGTCCGATATGACTTAACGTTGGAGGTTTTCTCTTATCCTGAAAGATGAATGTCTGATAACTCTAAGCTCTACGTACCCTGTACTCATTTGAACATCATTTCATTCATCGTCCGATATGACTTAACGTTGGTGGTTTTCCCTTATCCTGAAAGATGAATGTCTAATAACTCTAAGCTCTATGTACCCTGTACTCATTTGAACATAATTTCATTCATCGTCCGATATGACTTAACGTTGGTGGTTTTCCCTTATCCTGAAAGATGAATGTCTAATAACTCTAAGCTCTATGTACCCTGTACTCATTTGAACATAATTTCATTCATCGTCCGATATGACTTAACGTTGGTGGTTTTCCCTTATCCTGAAAGATGAATGTCTAATAACTCTAAGCTCTATGTACCCTGTACTCATTTGAACATAATTTCATTCATCGTCCGATATGACTTAACGTTGGAGGTTTTCCCTTATCCTGAAAGATGAATGTCTAATAACTCTAAGCTCTATGTACCCTGTACTCATTTGAACATAATTTCATTCATCGTCCGATATGACTTAACGTTGGTGGTTTTCCCTTATCCTGAAAGATGAATGTCTAATAACTCTAAGCTCTATGTACCCTGTACTCATTTGAACATAATTTCATTCATCGTCCGATATGACTTAACGTTGGAGGTTTTCCCTTATCCTGAAAGATGAATGTCTGACAACTCCAAGCTCTATGCACCCTGTACTCATTTGAACATCATTTCGTTCATCGTGCGATATGACTTAACGTTGGAGGTTTTCTCTTATCCTGAAAGATGAATGTCTGGTAACTCTAAGCTCTATGTACTCTGTACTTATTTGAACATCATTTCATTCATCGTCCGATATGACTTAACGTTGGAGCATTTCTCTTATCCTGAAAGATGAATGTCTGACAACTCCAAGCTCTATGTACTCTGTACTCATTTGAACATCATTTCATTCATCGTCCGATATGACTTAACGTTGGAGGTTTTCTCTTATCCTGAAACATTAATGTCTGGTAACTCTTAGCTCTATGTACCCTGTACTTATTTGAACATCATTTCATTCATCGTCCGATATGACTTAACGTTGGAGGTTTTCTCTTATCCTGAAACATAAATGTCTGGTAACTCTAAGCTCTATGTACCCTGTACTTATTTTAACATCATTTCATTCATTGTTTGAAATGATTTAAGGTTGCGGGACAAGAAAGGAAGGCGACGTTTCAGATTAACTGCAGTTCTGGTATATATTAAAACATATTTTTACACCTATATTTATCCTCTGCTTAGATACTGCATGCATGTGACGCTCTGGCGGTATATATAGAAATGAAATACCTGTATCACTGCATCCGTATATTCTTTTAAGCTGTACGTATTTCTAGAAAGCAATTATGAGGGGGGTCCGATATGTTTTCGACCTCAATATGAAGATGGCAACACTCGTTAATAAAAAGTAGTGAATTTCGTTGTTCATCTGATGACAGTTACTCGCCAAAGTTTCAGCCAATTTGGCCGCACAGTTGTTATGTAACAGACGTTTGAGAGAGTTTATGTGAGCGTTTTTATAAAAATGGACAAAAACGAATTTCGAGCTGTTATTAAATATTTGTTTTTGAAAGGCAATACGCCTAAGCAAATCAAAGAACAGTTGCATTCTGTGTATGGGGACTCTACACCAGCATTTAAAAGTGAAACTTTGGCCAGCTGAATTTAACGTGGCCGTAAGAGCTTGGGAGATGAACGTTTGGAAAGTCCAAAAACCGCAACTACCGACGAAAACATCGCCAAAGTTCACCAAATGGTGCTAGACGGCCGCCGAATTAAAGTGAGAGAGATATCAGAGGCTATGAAAATCTCAAAATAACGTGTTTGTGACATATTAAATCAACATATAGAGATGAGAAAGCTGTCCGCTCGTTGGGTGCCGCGTTTGCTCACGTTAGACCAAAAACGTGTTCGAATGAACATTTCCAACGCTCTGTTGGCGCAATTTAGGCGCAATAAATCCGAGTTTTGGCGCCGATTAATTACTGTAGATGAAGCCTGGATACACCATTATACACCCGACAAAAAATACAGTCAAGCAGTGGACTGCAAAGGGGGAACCAGCTCAAAAACACTGTTTTTCGGCTGGGTAAGTGATGACGACTGGACTGCCATGGAGTTATTTTAATCAATTATCTTCAAACACGAAAAACGATTACAAGAGCATACTACGCGAAAATCCACGAATTACGGTTTGAACTGCTTGACTCAGCAGATCTAGCCCCAAGCGACTTCTTTTTGTCCCCTCATGTGAAAATCGCGCTCGGAAGACAGAGATTTTCATCAAATGAAGAGGCAATCACTTTCGTGAGCAATTATTTTGCAGAGAAAAACGCCGAGTACTATTTATACGGGTTACAGAGATGGGAGCATCGCTGGGAGAAGTGTGTAGAGTTACAACGAGACTGTTGAAAAACGCCGAGTACTATTTGGACGGGTTACAGAGATGGGAGCATCGCTGAGAGAAGTGTGTAGAGTTTCAAGGAGACTATGTTGAAAAACGCCGAGTACTATTTGGACGGGTTACAGAGATGGGAGCGTTGCTGGGAGAAGTGTGGAGAGTTACAAGGAGACTATGTTGAAAAACACCGAGTACTGTTTGGACGGGTTACAGAGATGGAAACATCGTTGGGAGAAGTGTGTAGAGTTACAAGGAGACTATGTTGAAAAACGCCGAGTACTGTTTGGACGGGTTACAGAGATGGGAGCATCGCTGGGAGAAGTGTGTAGAATTACAACGAGACTGTTGAAAAACCCCGAGTACTATTTGGACGGGTTACAGAGATGGGAGCGTTGCTGAAAGAAGTGTGTAGAACTACAACGAGACTGTTGAAAAACGCCGAGTACTGTTTGGACGGGTTTCAGAGAAGGGAACATCGCTATAAAGAAGTGTGTAGAGTTACAACGAGACTGTTAAAAAATGCCGAGTACTATTTGGACGGGTTTCAGAGAAGGGAACATCGCTGGGAGAAGTGTGTAGAGTTACAACGAGACTGTTGAAAAATGCCGAGTACTATTTGGACGGGTTACAGAGATGGGAGCGTTGCTGAAAGAAGTGTGTAGAGTTACAACGAGACGGTTGAAAAATGCCGAGTACTATTTGGACGGGTTTCAGAGAAGGGAACATCGCTGGGAGAAGTGTGTAAAGTTACAACGAGACTGTTGAAAAGCCCCGAGTACTATTTGGACGGGTTACAGAGATGGGAGCATCGCTGAAAGAAGTGTGTAGAGTTACAACGAGACTGTTAAAAAATGCCGAGTACTATTTGGACGGGTTTCAGAGAAGGGAACATCGCTGGGAGAAGTGTGTAGAGTTACAACGAGACTGTTGAAAAATGCCGAGTACTATTTGGACGGTTACAGAGATGGGAACATCGTTGGGAGCAGTGTGTAGAGTTACAACGAGACTGTTGAAAAACGCCGAGTACTATTTGGACGGTTACAGAGATGGGAACATCGTTGGGAGAAGTGTGTAGAGTTACAACGAGACTATGTTGAAAAACGCCGAGTACTATTTGGACGGTTACAGAGATGGGAACATCGTTGGGAGAAGTGTGCAGAGTTACAACGAGACTATGTTGAAAAACGCCGAGTACTATTTGGACGGTTACAGAGATGGGAACATCGTTGGGAGAAGTGTGCAGAGTTACAACGAGACTATGTTGAAAAACGCCGAGTACTATTTGGACGGTTACAGAGATGGGAACATCGTTGGGAGAAGTGTGTAGAGTTACAACGAGACTATGTTGAAAAACGCTGAGTACTATTCGGACGGTTTACAGAGCTGGGAGCATCGCTGGGAGAAGTGTGTAGAGTTACGGGGGGACTATGTTGAAAAATAAAACAAACAAAATTCTGAGAAAATATCTTGTATGTTTATTAGGCCGGAAACTTTACAGAGCACCCTCGTATGTTTTTCTTTTTCTTTTTTTCTTCTAAGCTTAAGCGTTTAAAATTGACTTTGTAATTTGATGAGTTTTATTTTATGTTTAATTATTAAATATCGATAAACAACTACAAAGTGTGGCTTCCAAAATGTGTCTGCTTTATACTCTTTAGGTACGTTTTGCATTAAAATAATTAATTTTATGATTGGTTTTTTGTCATATTTTCATATTTTGCTAAGGATATTGCTGTTGTCAAAATGTTCTTATTCTAAAGACATAGGTCAGCCTTAGGTGTGTCTGGATGCCGGGATTTAATCACCGCGTTGTACAAAAGAAATGATATCTCATTTTTTCTACTAAACGTTGGTAGTATGTGGCAACGTTGTTTGAGGCGTCAAGCACTGCCGACAATAATGAAGATAAGGCGTGTCTTTAAAGACCGGCATAGGAGCGTTCAGATTTCGTGTTTATGTCCGTTAGCAATTTGAAACTTAAAACTGCAAGTGTACAAGTTTGCACGCTCCCTCATGTAATTGGATTGTACTACAGGGAATGAATTCTTTTGGGATCATGGATCCTACTGGCATATGGCAAAGCCTTACGAAGTCATTGATTTTTCCAAATGACACATTATTTGGACTAATATCACATATACAGGCTTTTTATTATTATACGACTTACTACTTGGTAATTCTTTTATTTATCAGTGTTGCTAACGTAACTCCCATAAATCGCTGAACGACAAGTTGCAGGGTTTCTCTTATCCTGAAAGATGAATGTCTGGTAACACTAACCTCTATGTACCCTGTACTCATGTGAACATCATTTCATTCATCGTCCGATATGACTTAACGTTGGAGATTTTCGCTTATCCAAAAGATGAATGTCTGGTAACTCTAAGCTCTGTGTACCCTGTACTTATTTGAACATCATTTCATTTATCGTCCGATATGACTTAACGTTGGAGGTTTTCTCTTATCCTAAAAGATGAATGTCTGGTAACACTAAGCTCTATGTACCCTGTACTCATGTGAACATCATTTCATTCATCGTCCGATATGACTTAACGTTGGAGATTTTCGCTTATCCAAAAGATGAATGTCTGGTAACACTAACCTCTATGTACCCTGTACTCATGTGAACATCATTTCATTTATCGTCCGATATGACTTAACGTTGGAGGTTTTCTCTTATCCTAAAAGATGAATGTCTGGTAACACTAAGCTCTATGTACCCTGTACTCATTTGAACAACATTTCATTTATCGACCGATATGATTTAACGTTGGATTTTTTCGCTTATCCGAAAGATGAATCTCTGGTAACTCTAGCTGTATGTATCCTGTACTCATTTGAACAACATTTCATTTATCGACCGATATGATTTAACGTTGGATTTTTTCGCTTATCCAAAAGATGAATGTCTGGTAACTCTAAGCTCTGTGTACCCTGTACTTATTTGAACATCATTTCATTTATCGTCCGATATGACTTAACGTTGGAGGTTTTCTCTTATCCTGAAAGATGAATCTCTGGTAACTCTAGCTGTATGTATCCTGTACTCATTTGAACAACATTTCATTTATCGACCGATATGATTTAACGTTGGATTTTTTCGCTTATCCAAAAGATGAATGTCTGGTAACTCTAAGCTCTGTGTACCCTGTACTTATTTGAACATCATTTCATTTATCGTCCGATATGACTTAACGTTGGAGGTTTTCTCTTATCCTGAAAGATGAATCTCTGGTAACTCTAGCTGTATGTACCCTGTACTCATTTGAACAACATTTCATTTATCGACCGATATGATTTAACGTTGGATTTTTTCGCTTATCCGAAAGATGAATCTCTGGTAACTCTAGCTGTATGTATCCTGTACTCATTTGAACAACATTTCATTTATCGACCGATATGATTTAACGTTGGATTTTTTCGCTTATCCGAAAGATGAATCTCTGGTAACTCTAGCTGTATGTATCCTGTACTCATTTGAACAACATTTCATTTATCGACCGATATGATTTAACGTTGGATTTTTTCGCTTATCCAAAAGATGAATGTCTGGTAACTCTAAGCTCTGTGTACCCTGTACTTATTTGAACATCATTTCATTTATCGTCCGATATGACTTAACGTTGGAGGTTTTCTCTTATCCTGAAAGATGAATCTCTGGTAACTCTAACTGTATGTATCCTGTACTCATTTGAACAACATTTCATTTATCGACCGATATGATTTAACGTTGGAGGTTTTCGCTTATCCGAAAGATGAATCTCTGGTAACTCTAGCTCTATGTACCCTGTACTCATTTGAACATCATTTCATTCATCGTCCGATATGACTTAACGTTGGAGATTTTCGCTTATCCAAAAGATGAATCTCTGGTAACTCTAGCTTTATGTACCCTGTACTCATTTGAACAACATTTCATTTATCGACCGATATGATTTAACGTTGGAGGTTTTTGCTTATCCTGAAAGATGAATCTCTGGTAACTCTAGCTCTATGTACCCTGTACTCATTTGAACATCATTTCATTCATCGTCCGATATGACTTAACGTTGGAGGTTTTTTCTTATCCTGAAAGATGAATGGCTGGTAACTCTAAGCTCTATGTACCTGTACTCATTTCAACATCATTTCACTCATCGACCGATATGACTTAACGTTGGAGGTTTTCGCTTATCCAAAAGATGAATCTCTGGTAACTCTAGCTCTATGTATCCTGTACTCATTTGAACATCATTTCACTCTTCGACCGATATGACTTAACGTTGGAGATTTTCTCTTATCCTGAAAGATAAATCTCTGGTAACTCTAGCTCTATGTACCCTGTACTTATTTGAATATCATTTCATTTATTATCTGATATGACTTAACGTTGGAGGTTTTCGCTTATCCAAAAGATGAATTTCTGGTAACTCTAGCTCTATGTATCCTGTACTCATTTGAACATAATTTCATTCATCGTTCGATATGACTTAACGTTGGAGGTTTTCTCTTATCCTGAAAGATAAATCTCTGGTAGCTCTAGCTCTATGTACCCTGTACTCATTTGAATATCATTTCATTTATTATCTGATATGACTTAACGTTGGAGGTTTTCCCTTATCCGAGTGATGAATGTCTGGTAACTCTAAGCTCTTTGGACCCATTTTGGATTCATTTGAACACACGTATAGCTTCTAAATATACACAGTGCTTATTTCTAAATACACAAGTATTTTGTAAATAAAGTAAAAGTAAAAAAGTAAAGTTTTGAACATGTGAAATGATAATTGAGATAAAATGGAGGGAGAAAGTATTTGGGGGATGTAATTATCCTACCCAACATTCGGCTGGCGGTCCTGGAAAACCCCTCTAAGAAATCATGGGTCAGGTAGGTTAGCGAAGGGAATCGAACCCGAACCTTCCGAATGCGGGAAGGTGGACGAAATAGCTTGAGCCATCCCGCTCGGTTTGTATCTTGTATCTCCTATGCCACTTGTAAGTGGCTGGCTCACTAGCATAGTCCGTAGAGAACCTAGATGCTGTGCAAGGGTTTCCGAGTTCAATTCCGGGGAATGGGAACTTTTCTATAGTCAAGAATATGGAAACCCTATCTTCGTTAGAGTCTGGAAGTATGGTTGTGGTAGTCCAATGTACAAAAAGCCCAAGGCCGCCGTTATGACCGTTGAAGTTAAAGACGAGGTATAAAGGGAACAATAAAAAATGTTGGAAGACTACTGAGAAACTTCGGTAGGACCACCTGATGATCTAGCACACCTTCTACTAGCTCTGCAGGAGAGTACCCGGGACTTTTTAGGCAACCCTCTGCCCCCTCCGGGCGATGGAAGCCTTGCCGGTGGTACCCGATTGCCCGCGTTTTACGGGAACACACTGCCCCCTAAGTCCAAGCCATCGAATGTTCGGCCCGAGGTTCCTCTAGCAACGTTAGAGGTACCACGACTGCTAGTGGTCCGCAGCGCACTTAAGCAGCTGAAGGGGACGGATCCCCTTCCCTACGAAGAGATAGATTCAACATGAAAAATTCAATGCCATGGCTGGGATTTGAACCACGGATCTCCTGGTTTCCGTTCAGTCGCTCTTACCCATTCAGCTACCATGGCCAACGTGCCATCCTTACATTAAATTCTCCAATTGACTCAGATGTTATATATTTTCCCAGTAAACCACTAGGGACTTTCGTATCCGAGCTCAGCAGGAAAAGTGGATGTATATTATTACAGGTGGGTTATCAGTAGTTATGGTGAATCTGTAGATTAATTTCTTAAGTTTGTGAGAGTATTTCTATCTTTCTAGTTTTGCGATAACTCCTTGTAAGTACTTGAATCCCAGGCTTCATCATCTAACTCTTATTATTTAAGTTAATTAATGGAAGTTAATCATTTCTTCACACTAGGCATTTATAGACTAAGTTTCGGATGCCCATGTTTATCACTCCACATTGCTAATTTCAAAAGATATTTTCATAAATAGAAGGCTCTTACGGTCAGCCTATTTTTTTCAGTTGAATTTAAAATGATAAAACCTTTCCTGTCTCTATATCATCACTCAGTTGGTTGTATTAGATTTCTATCTGCATTTTTCAACTCAATGATCTTGAACCTAAATTATGCACATTCGTTAAACTGTTCATCTTTTACACTTCAGATGGAATTAAAAACTCGTGGAAATATTTGTTCTAATATGTTAATAATTATGCCGATCATTTGGAATTTGTACCTTCATAGCCCTTAATATAGTTTCGAAGCTGCAACTCTGATAATTTGAAATGTAAACTTAAGAGATTTCGAATCAAAATGCTGGAAAGCACATATTGATTGTATAAAGATCACAGAGTACAGTTATAAACTGTGATTTTAAATACAATATAAATAACCATTTAAGCAGTTTTTTGTTATAGGTTAGAGCACCGTCAAATTTCATTGTTTCGTATCCAATGCTATTCTATATAACAGGATACGTTTACTTTCACACACACACGTTAAATATAAGCAGTCCCAGCTGATTCTAAAGATATTTCTTATTGTTGTTTAAAAATGCTTACCTTGAAGTTCGTTTACCGTCTCATTTGAGCCTTCCATCTGCTACAATGTTAGGTTCCCACAGTCTTACAGATGTTGCTTTCGCTTACTTTCGATGATTATTGTACGCTTTTCTTACAATGGCTACCTACTTTTATCAGCAACGATGATTATCACCACAATTATGTTGAGAACAATCCTTTCTTAAAACATTCTGAATCAAATGTATTTGTTTAATCTGGCATTATTACGTCATCCGTAGCCATGGAGCATAATACATAGAACTTCTAAGATGAATATTTCCCTTCACATCTCATTAACTTCAGATATTTATCGATAGACAAACTAAATTGGAAAGTTAGCTTTCCATCTTTCTTTAAAAACACTTTCATGGAGGTTTCTTAATTTTCACAAATATATTCAGTGGAATATTGTTTTAATTTCTCACGCCTTCAATTACTATCGAATGTTTTTGTTCACCAATATCGATATTAGAGACATGGCCTCATAAACGGAAGAACCAAATACAAATCCCTTTAGAGGTAACAATCTTACAAGATGTTTTCATGCTCTCATTTCTCAAACTCGTGGTATAACTAAATGTACATCGTTTTTATAAGAAAGGAACCACTGATAGGTTAGAAATAATATGAGTAGATATGTATTAAGTATAGGATTAGTGGTTTCATACAAATTCTGCGCTTTCTTACCTTTCTTCCCTTTTTGCAGCGAACTTGAGTGGCACAACAGCATAATTTACTTCTCACTCCACTCAAACCTTCTTAACCAGATTTCGAAAAAGTGTTAAGCTTCGAGATTTTTTGAGGTTACAGAGAAATACAAAAATGTTTAGACATAGTTTTGTGTAGAAACACAGGAGGCCATGACAAGCAAACGATTCAAACTTCTCAGCCTTCTCCGATATTTGTCACTATTTTGATGTGGAAAGATGTTCTCCATATATAAAAGGTAAGTAGATTGTGTCTACTAAATGTGCTTTTTGGTATGTTAAAAATTAGACGAATATAATAAGTGGATTAGTAAGACATTATTAAAAATCCTTTACTAATCTCAAACTCGCATTTCGTACAGAGAATGAATGATACACAGTATACCGTCTGAGGCAATGGCAAGTCTACCGAATCACAACGTTAAGACAACCTTTATAAATGACAGCACTTCAAGAAAGCGTCGCTTTCCCTACATTTACCTACTTTGGTCGAAGAATAAGACGGGAGAATTGAATCAAATACCTGGAAGTGAGATTGAATGGGGCCTTAACATCCGTGTGCTGTCGCATCGGGCATGCGGGGCCTCTGCCTTGTTATACCCCTTGCTGCGGCCTGTGATGCCGGTTCCCCTTAAGTTGAGTCTCTCCGGGTTCTAGTCCTCCCTGTTGTGCTTTATGCGTGCGAGGTCTGACCGACCGATCAAAGTGCTGGCTGGCTGTATAAAACCAGAAGGTTTTTGCTGCGTGCCCACCCATTAAGGGTTTTACCGCAGGTAAGGTTTTTCTTTTAGAGATTTTGTAGGATGTGTTGTGGGTTTTGAGGTAGAAATTTATTTTTGAGGTTACAATTTTTTATGTACCTTCAGTTGTTGGAATGGATGCAATACCTTGCACCTCGTGTTTTAATTTTAAAATTTGTGATTTGGTTGGAAAAAATTTGATGCCAAGTAGCTTAGAAGAATTATGTAGAACTCAGCTTTAGCTGCTGTTAGGATTAGCTCGTAGGTTATCTCGGGTGCCCACCAGCCATGCGGTGGTACCCGGAAAGCAAGGTCTGGGGCATGGCAGCAGGTTCTAACCTGCTGCTACTTCAATGTGTACAGAATAGGTGCCTTCGGGTTATCTGTTCTGTATACAGAGGATTTCCCGTGAGGTATCACCATGAGGCCTCCTCTCTCCACTATGTGGAAGATGCAATTACGCGCCGGGCCACCAAATTCTTCCAGAAATTACCAGCACATCAGAGCGCCCTGGTTAGAACCCTTGGGAACTATACTTCTAGAGAACGCGATTCAAGCGGTACCGGCTCCCCCGCATGTCTTGTACGCCATACCGGTAACACTAAGGCCTCCACACCAGCCTTAACGAACTTTACACACCCAAGTTCTTTGCCTGAACTAACAAAATTAAATCTTCCTTTTCAATACATAAACTACATCCTCCAGAGGTGCACCAGGACCACTGCAGCCGATTCCACAACCGTTGAGGAGCTATTCGGCTACCTCCTTTCTGACCTACCATTCGACAACACTCACATCCCCGCCACTTCGTGGTTAAGCCCTACTCAGGGCAGGTACACGTATTAACCATGCTCGGGCTGTTCCTAAGCCTGCCAGCTTGCGACGAACGGAGGACTGACGAAACTCAGCAATGCTTCAGTCGCCTAGACTTCTCCCAAGAAAGAAGAAGCAATCATCATTGACTCCCATGATGGACTTAGCATCAGAGACTACGCTCTGATCGTAAGTAAATTAACTGAACCAAGCAATATAAAGTTTATCTCACGGATCTTCAACTCCTAACGTCATCCAAAGTAGCAGAATCACTGGTTACAAACACCCTAAAATAAACATAAATAATGTTACTCTTCAGCTCCGTCCTCTAATTACTCCAAACAAAAGAATAATTCCTTCAAATGTTTGTCCAATTATACCAAACTCACTCATAAAGACTCACCTAGATGCATATGGAATTAAACTAATGTCAAACATAACCTACATAAGAGCTGGCAACTCTAAGCCTTAGTTTCCAGCGTCTGTTTTAAACTCCAGCCAATCATGTGGACAAATTACCTCCTAGCATACAAATCCTGTATGAAGACAACATTGGATATACCCAGTGATTAATTTGGAACAAAATATCTACAGGAACTCGTCTTAGTAATTCAGCAATTTCCAAATGGACTCGTAATGGGTGTCAACATCAGCGGCTTTGTGTTTCCGATTAGTTGTTGTTATTAGGTGAACGTTTCCCCTTTCGTAGCCATGACTTGACATATGGTTGTGTATTAAATATATGCACAGGAGGTCCAACGCTATTTCTGAAAATAAGTCCGCTTGATCTTGTAACCAGCAGCTGGTGTGGAGCTCATTCATGGTATTGAAAGCTCTTTCAGTTTCTGCTGTAGAGATGGGAATGGCCATTAAAGGTATCAGCTCCACTGGAATTTCCTTTATGTTGACATACTTTCTAAAAGCATTAATGTAGCTCTTGTCTGACATTTGGTAAAACTCACAAAGGTTGCCAACACTCTCATCACCATAGCAGATGTCCAAAGTAGAAGTGGATGGCCAATTATTTTTGTATAGTACTTTTGAATCACTGATAACTTTTGTCTTTCTTTCATGTCTCTGCTGACTAGAGCTGGAACCAGGATAAAATGATGTGGACATATTTACTATTAGTCTGTTATTTAAATTATTCATAAGACAGTAAACTCATGGGTACAACTCACTTTCACAGCCACTGGAAAACTTGAAAGGTACTACGGGGCTACTGATGTACTTTAACTACAGAGAGATTTCATGAACATAACACCAGAACCAATATGAATTACTATAGAGATAGTGTAATTAAAACTGTCTCTCAAAAGGATATACATATACTAGGAATTAAACTTTAAAATAAACTGCCATCTGATATTAAATCAATAGCTAGCATCTCAAAACAGCAGTTTATATGGAAGTTAAAGGCTTTCCTCATAAATAAATGTTTATATAACTTAAATGAATTATGACATTGCAGCTTTAATTATACTTGAAAGTGATAAATTCATTAAGATGATTAAGGGATCATGTGTAGAATTAGTTTCTAATGCTGTAATTGACTCTGTAAATTAGATTCTTGTAGAATTGACTATGTACAAGTAGTATTAATGATGAAAAATTGACTATGTCAGAAATTGTAACCAACAATATATTGACAATATTTATTTGCTTTTTCTACTTTAGACTTTTTTTTGGATCTTGCATCTGTTACAGTTTTTAGTCTTATGTAACTTTTTATATTTATCTTTGTATCTTGAACTGATACGTGTCCTATAGCATATGTATTATGTTCCAAAGGATGAAATAAATACAATAATTACAATAATCTGCTTCACAGCAACACACTGAGCCAACATAACGAGTGGAAGAAAGTTGTTGTGCTCACTTCTCGGTCTCCGAATCCAATAGTAGTGTAGCCAACCTTATAGAACCAGAAAACCGCCCAGGATTGTAAAAGCGACCGTATTTTATGAACATAAAACCGCAGTGTTCGATATTAGTCCGCTAGAGCATACCCATGGCATTTCAGCAGATTACAAACGAATTTCTTACTGAATGCAAAAACCCTAAAGTGAGAAAATATTTTCCGGAACGCCGTGCCGGCTCGTTCCGGTCCAACTAACCCTTACAGCAGACACCCCTACCTGCTTCATCTTGCAAAATATTGCCGTGAAGCTTACGGTATACATGAAACTAATCCACCTACACTTAAAATGATGACATGCCCGGAAAGACGGACCAACCCTCAAAATAAAATATTTTGCTATAAGTGCTGCCCTCTGTTGTTGCGGCAAAAGCTATCTTTTCTTGTGTTGGTATGTTCTCCAGCAACAATATTACGCTAAATACAGAGAGATGAAGTTCTTGCGTTTCGTGATATGCTATTGGTATAATGTCAAAATGGGCTAGCATGTCATATCTGTGAATGCCATCTATTGGCCGGTCATACACTTGTGTCTTGTGACCGTGACTTCGGCCTGATACAGAATAAAAAGAGGCAAACAGCTTACATTTATATTCCAGATTAGTGGATGGAGCTAGTGAAAAAATCCAGGGTAAAGTATCCTTTTCATGTTGTCAAAATGACAACTAACATGTGCATCTCTGCAATGCCTCTTTTCCAAAAAGTAAAGAAAATAACAGTTTCAGAATGTGGACAAGAGGTACTCTTGAGCAAGGTGATATGTATGAAAGTAATTAAAGACCTACCCTTTAAGCTATATTTTGTATTGAGGGTTATGGCATTTAGAAGGAAAATATCCGGCAAATCATTGCTTATTTATGTGATATTTTCTCCAAAATACAATGTTCCAGGACAAGTCAAGTGGAGCAGTAATAGGGAGACACTGAACACTATATACAAAACATTCATCATTGTTATAATGCAGAGGTAATAATTACAGCAAACAGTTCTAACATAAATCACCTAGAAGTATGCCAAAATCAGGCCCTGTGACTAGTAACAGTTGCAGCAAAATCTTAGGAGGAGCAGGCAGTAATACAACATGATAAAATGTTGCGGTTAAAAACAACAAAATGGAAGAAAAGATTACTACAACCAATCAAGATGAAAACACAAACAAGTTTCCTACACAAAGTTATGGAATTAAAAACAGATCTGAGTCTTCCTAATTCTAAAGAAAACATTTTAATCACAGAAAACCCATTGACTTTTGAACCAATCAATATTCAATTAGATTTAGAACAAATAGTTACAAAATCTGAAACTTCCAAACCTGTACTAAAAGCACTAGCATTAGAAACTGTGAACAATAGATACCCACCTGAAGAATGGTTACATATCTACACAGATGGATCTAACTTGGACAACAACTCAGGAGCAGGAATTAAGTGTGCACTGTTCTCATTCTACCAACCAGTAGGATACCACACAACAAATTTTGATGCAGAAGTAACTCCAACACCTTCTATACAGAATAGATAAATTCAAAAATGCTGTCATACTTTCTGATTCCAAAGCAGCATTATGTGCAATAGCTTCATGTAAAATGAGGTCAATCCAAATTAAAGGATGTCACAAAATGATCCAACAACTTAAAAAACTACAGAAAATAATTATATTACAATGGATACCTGCACATTGTGGAATTGCTGGAAATGAATCAGCTGATTTTCTTGCCAAAAAGGTGCAAATTTAATTCAGAGCAAAAGTAAAACTTACCCTTTACATCCATAAAAATATTAATTAAAAACAAATATAGAAACAAACAAAACCAATCAATATCTAACAAAGCCAAAGATAAAAAATGGAACATTTTAATTAAAAATCCAGAAATTATTCCAGAAATCCCACGTAAAGCTGCAGTAGCAAATTTTAGATTACTTACGGAACATGATTATTTGGCCAAACACTTACACAGAATAGGAATTTATACAAGTCCAAATTGTCCTCTGTGCAACAAGAGGAGGAAATGACTGAAGAACATCTTTTAACCTGTGAAGTCCTGCCTGCTGGACCCACTACACAGAAATATTGGAGAGCAAGAGAGCTAATGGCTTCATTGCCAAAGCTTAGCATTTGACAACAAAGAAGATGAAATGGCTGAAGAACATCTTCTAACCTGTGAAGTCCTACCTGCCGGACCCACTACACAGAAATATTGGAGAGCAAGAGAGCTAATGGCTTCATTGCCAAAGCCTAGCATTTGAAAACAAAGAAGAGGAAATGGCTGAAGAACATCTTTTAACCTGTGAAGTCCTACCTGCCGGACCCACTACACAGAAATATTGGAGAGCAAGAGAGCTAATGGCTTCATTGCCAAAGCCTAGCATTTGACAACAAAGAAGAGGAAATGACTGAAGAACATCTTTTAACCTGTGAAGTCCTACCTGCCGGACCCACTACACAGAAATATTGGAGAGCAAGAGAGCTAATGGCTTCATTGCCAAAGCCTAACATTTGACAACAAAAAAGAGGAAATAACTGAAGAACATCTTTTAACCTGTGAAGCCCTACCTGCCGGATCCACTACACAGAAATATTGGAGAGCAAGAGAGCTAATGGCTTCATTGCCAAAGCCTAGCATTTGACAACAAAGAAGAGGAAATGACTGAAGAACATCTTTTAACCTGTGTAGTCCTACCTGCCAGACCCACTACACAGAAATATTGGAGAGCAAGAGAGCTAATGGCTTCATTGCCAAAGCCTAGCATTTGACAACAAAGAAGAGGAAATGACTGAAGAACATCTTTAACCTGTGAAGCCCTACCTGCTGGATCCACTACACAGAAATATTGGAGAGCAAGAGAGCTAATGGCTTCATTGCCAAAGCCTAGTATTTGACAACAAAGAAGAGGAAATGATTGAAGAACATCTTTTAACCTGTGAAGCCCTACCTGCCGGACCCACTACACACAAATATTGGAGAGCAAGAGAGCTAATGGCTTCATTGCCAAAGCCTAGCATTTGATAACAACAACATGTTCCAAGGCCTATAAATTATGCAAAATTAAAGGATATACAGGATCTGATGAATTATATCCCACCAATTTATCACGAATACTATAAAGCTCTTAAATCTGAGACCACAGCTTCTCAGAATATTGATGAATCATTTTTTGAGCAGCCGGACTACAACTAAAAGGCACGCACCTACTTTCCAAAATGACATACTTATTGAAAAATGGAATAATCCAAAGTGTACCGTGTTTGAAAATGCCAGAAGACATTTTTAACTATTAGTATTACATAAAATGTATGTAAAATGTATTTAGAACAAAACTTTAGTAAATGCTGACAAAGGTGTTTCCTTTATTTTCCTTATTTTGTTTTTATTAAAATTATTCCATCAGTCATGTTTTGGGATCTATTAAGCATAAAATTTATAAAACATACTGTATTCTTGAGACTCATATTCTCAGAAATGAAATAAAATAATGTTGAGAAATTCCTTCAGTCTCGTTCGCAAAACACTGTTTTTCTCCATGTGGGTTAATCCGCTTTTCCGGGCATGACTTAAAATGTACACTAGCACTATCTGCTACTGCTACCACCATTACTTCTAGTGTGTGCTAGCTCAAACGCCCTATAAATTTTATAAAATGTATTAGCCTACAAAGAATGTATCTATCCCTATCAATTTGATCATTGCGTCGGTTTACTGGCAGTCTGTAAGCGCTTTCTAGCTGAGCACTTATATGCACACGACCAGATATGACGAACTGAATACATGCATTCTTATGTGAGTGTGAATTCCCGTGCTGCTTTATCCTTTAACCAAGTCGGCACCTCTTATCAATTTACTCACTTCAGGCCTAAACATTAGGAACGGATAGCAAAAAGAGCATTTCTAATACTGCTACCGCATAGCCATTTTCAGGTTATGTATACATTGTTGTTAAATTTGATTTTTGTAACACGCTCAATTAGGCTGCGGACGTCCTAGTTGCTTTATTACACCTTTTTATTCGTAAGTCAGCATCCACCGAGTTCATAGCTACCTCTTGAGAGAAGTTCAACAGTCACAAAGACCACCCTCGTGAGTGGTCGCTGCACACAACAGCTGAAGCGCTAGTAGTACTTGATGTACTGGGAAACTCGCAGTTGCCTTACTTGCTGATCACGTACAAATTCCAAGGTTTTCACAGTGTTTAAAACAAAACATGTGTTTAGAAACTGGACCGTAATAACCACCGCATTCAAAGCAACAATAGCTGATAGTGTCAGTAGGTGGAAACATTATTTGTATTTGGAGATAGTTACAGTTAAATTCTATAGATAGTAGCACTTTCCAGAGATAACCAAGAACTCTGGCATTGCTAATGTGAACCAACATGCACATCGTAACTGTGCTATGATCCATTACATCCATACCCTTTCACGTTCCTTCTATCAAAACCTCTCCCACAACTTCAACTCCCTCATCCGCGATCTAGGTGAGTACGACATCGATCCTGGAGAGCGCTACAAACGCCCGAGACTGCTTCTAGACACATAAAATAACACATCAGATGGCTTATATATAACTCCAACCTCATCTTCTGCCGTATATTATCCTTCCTTACAAAACACTCCACTGCCAGTAGAGGGCCTAGCCCTGATCCTGCTTGAGGCCGAAGGTCTGACATTCAGATCTTCAATGTACAGTCGTGTCTGATATGATCTGGGCGCATCTAACCAGTGCCTGTCTGTAGCATTTGTCGTCTACGCATGCGCAGAGCTTTAAACGTTACATTATGTGCTAGCACAAGGGATGTGTGCTAGCTGCAACGTTGTCACATACTCATGTTATCACCGTCTACTTACCACACATTCGAACAGAATGAGCGCGGTAAATACAAATAACGAATCAAAAGAGAAAAAGGGCTTTTACAAGACAAATATTGGGGATTCACGTTCTCTTGTGTTCCTAAGCAACAGGCGCCCCTAACCCTAAGCCTCCTAAGGAATTAAATAAACACACAGACACAGCACAGAGGAGTCGTTGAAGGTTGAACCTCGACATTTTGCCATTTCGGGACCTTGTCCCTTACTGGCATGGTGGTGAGTTTTAATGATATGACGGTGGGTAGAGGGTGGTGAATAGGTAATGTAATGGTTGTTTAATTAGATTGTTAGGGATTGGAAGTGTAACGGATAGCTCAGATTTGGTTTGTAGGTGCCTATGGTGATGCTAGCACTAGTCTGGGTCGCTTGTAGGTTTCCCCGGGGTCGAGGTCATATTCCCCCAGACCGCGGATTAGACTGTTGGAGCTAGAAGGGAGCTTGTTATAAAAACCATGGGATAGGGTAAGGATGTAGTCTGTGATTTTGGGAAGGAGGGGTCTCCATGGATATTGTCGTTAGGGATGTACCAATCGGAAGCTGACTTAAATAAAAATACTTTTCCATAACTCCCTATCGCTACCGACAACCTCCAGGACCACCTCCTTTCTCCCCCATAGTCACTGAACAGCAGGAATCACCTAACCCTACTGCTACCTCTGAGCCCATTCCACCATTTCAAAACGAATGCAACAATTCTCCAGAACCTATGTTAATGGAAACACAAACAAGATCTAAACGACCATTATCATCCAGCACTACTGATACAGAGGTTAACTCCTCGCAAGAAGATAATGCTTCTGTAAAAGAAGTGCTCCACATCCCCACTACTAAGGCTAAAAAAAGCTAAGAAAACAAAAGAAACTCTCAGTCCAATTAAAAGCATTATTGAATCAGACACCAACAATTATGCACTAAATTTCAATCAGTTCCAAAGCTTTATGTAAAATAGTGTTGGAATAGAAAACATTTTTTCCTTAGCTTTGGAATACACTTCAGATCTAAAATCTCTAGTGAACACAGTGCAGAAACTCTATCCCTACTATACAGAGCGCAGTAATAGACCAGGAGTAGTAAAATTACTGCTGAAATATGTTTATCAGCTCATAAATGGTTCTGAGCAAACAAAACCGAAGTATCCAGAAAACTAACCGCCAGTGACATTGCATCAAATTCCACAAACAAAATTAATATATGAATAATATACTACAATGGTTTCCATGATAATTTCGAATATCTTGAACTCCTAATTAGTGAATTTAACCCTACAATTATTGCATGTCAGGACGGCCCGTTCGCCATTGTAGTTCAATGGGTTAAAGCGACTGGACGGAAACTAGGAGATCGTGGTTCAAATCCCGACCATGGCATTGAAATTTTAATGTTGACTCTATCTATAAAAAAGTGAATTTTTACCCCAAGTGAGGTACCTTCTCACCTCAACATTAATCACTCCTGATATCCAGTTGCAAAACAATTACATGGCAGTGACCATTTCCCAGTTTTATTAACTGATGTAAATAACATTCCTCTGATTTTTAACTCTCAACCAAGATGGAATTTAAAATGTGCAAACTGAGCAAGTTCAGAACTCATGTACTTGCCAATTTATCCTGTCTAACAACACCCACGAATTTCAGTCAATCAGATACTAGCAAACTAGTAAATTCGTTTACAGAAGTGATTTTCAATTCTGCCGAAGTCAGTGTCTCTAGGATAGGTATGCCCTGTTTCTAAGAAGACTGTAAGTTGGCGAAATCAAGAATGTAAAACAGCGATACCAACAAAAAATGAAGACTATTATAAATACAAAAGGTAACCTAATCCTGAATACAAAATCGAGTTCCAAAAGTCAAAAGCTATGGCACGCCAAGCACATCAAAAAGAATCCTGGCTAACGTTCATGTCCACAGTTTAAAAAAAAAAAAAAAAAAAAAAAAAAAAACGCGTCACGAGTGGTATGACAAAAGATTCCCAATTAACTTAAGAAGTTGATGACAATACTTCTATATTCTTTTTGCGAGATTAATTTCATAACACCTGAAGACGAAACAAAACTAAAAACAGAATCAATTGCCAGTATGTCAAAATTTAAAATAAATATTTTTTTCTAAACTATTAAATCTATAGGGACATTTAATTGTTTTAATAATTTAACTTGATTTATTTCATGGTTAAATGACCAAAAATGATCTGCTACGGCCGATTTATCAATTTGTTTATATCTATTTGGTCATTTAACCATGAAATAAATCCCCAAGTTAAATTATTAAAACAATTAAATGTCCCTAAAGATTTAATAGTTTGGGAAAAAATATTTATTTAAAAAAATAAAAATCGCGTAATGAATTTTGACATACCGGCAATTGATTCTGTTTTTAGGTTAGTTTCGTCTTCAGATGTTGGTAATAGGTAAAAATACATGGTATCCTTGACAACGAAGTGTGTTGACTGAAGATGTGAGCAAATGTTCATGAAATTAATCTCGCAAAAAGAAGATAGAAGTATTGTCATCAACTTCTTAAGTTAAGTGGAAGATAATTACTAAATATTTTTATTTGTATAATATTACAACTACTCATCCACAAACTATAGAAAACATTCTGGTGCATACTTTTGCAGAGGTATATAGAGAAGAAGCTTGCGAAAGCAAGTTGGCCCACTGCTACCAACCTGACGAAAGTGACCAAGAAAACTACAATGATAACATTACATTTACATAATTCATGGAAGTATTTGAAAAAAGCAAATGCTCCAGACCAGGGCCGGATAATATTCGTTACATGATGTTAAAATCCTTACCGGAAGATCTACTAGTTTACTTGCACGAACTCAAGAATTTTTCCTAAGCAGTGGCGCACAGCAACTATAGTACCCATCCCCAAAACAAACAAAGATCTTACTTCTGAAAATTCCATACTGATAGCTCTTATCTGCAATATTTGTAAAATACTTGAAAAAATTATGAATAACCGACTGCGTTGGAAATTAGAAAAAATGCAGGGAGGTCCTGCGGCTGAACGGAGGAGAGATGATACTCCGACAACCCGAAGAGCGCCTTGGACTTTGCAGAGGTAATACCAGAAGACGTGCTAGCATGGCATTAAATTCTCCAACTGACTCGGGGTGTAAATCCCGGCTTTGGCATTGAATTTTACAGTGTAAATCTACCTTTGCGTACTTCGTCCTATACACGGTTAGTGTGAAAGAACAATTCATTTCCAAGAATTTTAGGTAAAAACGTGTTTAAAAATTATGTTAATATCACGAAACCTACATTTTCTTTAGTTGCCTATTACAATTCACATACATATTTTGAAAGAACACTTTTAAGTAATTCAAAATACAAGTACACAAAAAATAATACAGGATGTACATAAAGTTCCAGGCTCATTACGTTCATTAGTAATTATCAGGCTTAGAAATTCTTAAACTTTCGATGTTTTGTAAGAGCAATTCGTTGAGAAATTCATGAGATCGCAACATATTGAAGCATATTTTGGATGGCCCGAAAAGGGTTTAAAATTCTCAAACTAAATTTTAAAAGAAAATATTTATAATTGTTAAGGAAAAACGTACATAAAACATTTACAATCGTTTGCGCGGTGTTCTGGAGTTATATGAAGTGATTTCGCTGTGTAAGGGAACGAAAGAGATTTATTCGTCAGTAACTGCTATACTAGCACTTCTAATTTAGATAAATACATATTGCGTGGAAAGGGGAACGTGAAAGAGGCAATCAAGAAAGGCTCCTCCACGCTGGCGCCCTCTATTACCAGCTTTGATGTTACCAACCCTTGCAATAACCAACTGTTACTTCTGTAACAAATGCCGGCAGTTCATGAAAGCGTATCAAAGGAACATCGGCAAATTATAACAGCATTCCTTAAGGGACCCTTCTTTGACAATAACCAATACACTAAGGACCGGCTGCATAAAAATCCCTAACTGCAGTTCATTTATAATCGAACTAAGTTTACGAACCCGCGTGGGTTGTACAATGCTGATCTTAGAACAGATGAACGCCGTTTAGTACTGATCCGAGATCACAAAAACAAATGTGGCAACATCGCCAAACATGTTGTAACTTTCGTGTTGTGCAGAGAGTAGCCAATCTAGACATAACAAAAACTAAATAAATCTTTCGCTTTGTGGTTATTTATCCTAGAAATAATGTTATTTTAAATAAAAAGTATAAGAATGTACTCCATATTGAAACAGTATTTATCAAAAGTTAATCATTTCGCTTACTTTATCTCCATTATATGCCCAACGTACAGCCTTTTCATTTTCGTCTGTTTACAGTACGGTGAGCTGGAAAATATAAACAAAAATGGAAGATGAATTTTAAGTTACAAATTATTATATTTGTATATAAAAATGGAAGTTCAAGCAAAAGAGAAGGTGCGTTCAGTTAACTTTAAATCTCGCATAACCCTTCTTATTTCACCATTTTCCATAAACATCCTGAGAAATGAGATCTTAAAACTGCAATCTCCCTTGTAACTTTGTGTATTGTTCTAAACGCAGTTCCTTTATTTATATTAAATATATCCCCAATCACCATTTGGAAGCTTCCAGTATCATAGAACCGTAATGTGAGAAGGATCACAAATATTAGATTGAGTGCATAATTCCTCAGGGTTTGTGTTCTTAACTGTACGTGTAGTCTATGCTCCAGTTCTTCAACTACATGCTTTGACAGTCGAAATATCATTTTGAATTTTCTGCCATTAAGTTCTGAGTTGGGATTTCCTCTATGTTGGAAAACACGAGGAGACCTTTCAAATTGAAAATTCTAATCATCAGAGATATCAGAGTAATCTGAATTCTGAAAATAATTAAAATGTATAGGTTATGAATACAAATAATGCATCTTTAACATACATTTGTGAAATAAAGAGGCTAATTATTTATACAAGTAACCACAAAAATACTTTATTTACTATTTATTTAAAGCTGTAGTACTTATTTCTTCTCAGAAACTATTGGGTAAATTCTGCAGTTCTGCTGATCTAAGTTCAATCAAGTTAACTGGAGAAAATTCACCAGTTAGATTTGATCACCAGTTTGGTATCTCCTCACACATCCACCATCATTTGAGGCACCTAGTATTAAAGACGGACATTTGCCATTTTTATCGAAACTGAGTTAAGAATCGATCTATTTTATATTTGGCCTGCTCCTTTTGAATCTGCAGTCCATTTGTTCCTGAAATGGGCCTTTATACGTATTTTTCACACTTGAAATGTGTAGTTAGTTTCAAAACCGGACTCCTCAATGCTCAGTTAGTATCAAAAATGGAGCACATGGCCGTTTGAACCAATCAAATCGCTGGAAATCATTGAAAACTGTCTATGGAGTTTAACTGTAACTATCTACAAATACAAATAATGTTTAAAACTCCTGCCACTATCAGCTATTGTTACTTTGAATATGATGTGTTATTATTGTCCAGTTTCTAAACAGATGTTTTGTTTTAAACGCTGTGATAAACTTGGAATTTGTAGGTAATCAGCAGATGAGACAATTGTGAGTTTCCTAGTACATCAACTATCACTAGTGTTTTAGCGCAGAACAATTATTCTTTGTTGTGTGCAGCGATCGACCACGAGGTTTTGGAATCTTTGTGACTCTTGAACTTCTCCAAAGAGGTAGCTACGAACTCGGTGGATTTTATTTTAAGGGGTAAAACATAAACTGACTTACGAAAAAAAAGTTGTAATAAAGCGACTAGGAAGCCCGCCTCGGTAGCGTGGTGGTATCATGTCTGCTTCACGTTCAAGAGGTCCCGAGTTCGAACCTCGGTCAGGGTGAGTTACCTGGATAAGGTTTTTCTAGGGTTTTTCCCTTATCCTGAAAGACGGATGTCAGGTAACTCTAAGCTCTATGGACCCTAGGCTGATTTGAGCATCATTTCACCCATTCCATTCATTGTCCGGTATAACTTAACTTTGGAGGACGTAAATTACATTTTAAAAAAGCGTCTAGGACGTCCACAGCCGAGTTGAGCATGTTACAAAAATCAGAAGCGGGACTACGGGCGCAAATTTACATAATCTGTAAATGGCTATTCGGTAGCAGTATTAGAAATGCACTTTTTGCTTTCCGTGCCTAATGTTTAGATCTGAAGTGAGTAATTGGACAAAAGTAGGAGGTGTTCACTTGGTTCATCTTACAGAAAAGATAAAGAAGCACCGGAATTCACACTAACATAAGAATGAATGTATTCAGTTCGCCATGTTTGGTTGTGTGAATATTAATGCTCAGCTTACAGACTGTCAGGAAAGTGACACAATAAACAAGTTGACAGGAATAGATATTATCTTTTTAGGCTAAGAGATTGTATAATATTATGTGGGGCGTATGAGCTAGCACTAATTAGTAGTAGTGGAGGTAGCAGTAGCGGATAGTGCTAGTGTGCATTTTAAGTGTAAGATTTCTGAACACCCACACTTTTATTCCACGAGCCGACACTGCTCCCATGTGTCTTTGTCATAAAATGTGTTAGCTTCTGGCAGAGTGACATGTTCCAGTAGTGAACGAACATCGTAATATTTTGTCTTCTTAATCTTCCGAAGTCTATCTGGTCTATCGCACTATCACATGCCTTGTGTAAGGCTTACAACGTCACTACTCTCCTCAAAAGAGACTGGAGACGATAAAGTGAGGAAGACATTGTGTGACGAACTTCTGGTACACATCCTCTTTGGTAATGCATACCCCGGATTAAAGTGGATTCAGGAATACTTCTTACAAGGACATGGTCGAGGACATCTTTGAGGTCAAAAACTACAAGAACTGCAGTGCCATCCATTGTCGGTCAGTGGACGTTTGCCATGGACAACATCAATGGGCTTCTTCTGTAGTGAATCTTTGATCCGTTTCATCCATGTGGAAGGGATTAAGACGTTATCCATTGGACGCTTCTTCTTCTCAATATTACCAAAAATTCTGTCAATAGGCATGAAAGAGTGCCCTGGTATAGGGGAGTACAGATAAAGTTTCCGAAAGTGCACTTGAGGAATGTTTGAAAATGTCTAATCTAAAATGTATCAACAGTTGATATCAAATAGCTTGGGTGGCACCACCAAACGGCTAATGCGGCAACTACTTGACTTAACAACATCTAACTCGAAAAGGCTGACTTAACAACTTTTATTTCTGAAATCGATGCCCATTCAACATGCCAGGGTCATAATATGTTCGACCTAACATCTTCTGATCCACAAATCTTTTAGCACTATTACAGAACTGGTATTCAGATTGCTTATCGTGTGTTTAACAGAATTTCTCAAAAACATTGTCCTAACTTCTGAATCTGAGTGCTTCAATTGTTAGTCTTGCAATGCAGTAATTCCGGGTATCATTTGTTTAACAACAGTTAGCAGAAAAACACTAATTTGTAGACCTACCATGGGAAAGCAATACAATATTATTGCAGGAGAAAGGTTGCTGCAACCGAAGTTAAATGTGTGTAAGTAGTATAAAGCGTTTAATTCTATAATTTTGAAAAATCAATAACGCATTAACTTGCAGCCTATGCGGATATTTAATTTGCTGCCAATTAATTCCTTCCGCAGTTATACCAGGGGTGGTTATATGATAGCAGAACTGCACAAGGATCGGTTTATACCTCCGGCTATTTTCAAGTAGTATTTACACATTCTGGTTTATGTTTTTACCACGTATATAGTAGATACAGAACTTACTGCATTCAACCGAAAAATTGATGTCGAAATTTAAACGGATATTTTCGTTTTGAGATCTACTGAATCAAACATTAATTTTCAGAAAGGTCTATGTGTCTGTGTGCAGCATGTTTCAAAAACAAAAAGTGGTTTATATATCAAATTTAATATGTAGCTTCTACATCTATAAAGAATGTGTCACAAAGATTTCAGGAAATTCCCAAAAATTATTTGGAATAGTCAAAGCACATTTTGATATCCTCAGAAATGACTAGAATGGATTTGCTTAAAATACCAGACGTTTAAAATGCTTTTACGAAAAATGAAATATATGTATATCTCGAACTTTCTGGGGATGTCCTCACACATATCCAGGAACGTGTCATTCTTATTGATCTTTGTACGAGGTGCGTTCAAGTTAACAACGCATGTGGTGATGGTACCATGGATGTGCCTAATGTACGTTCCTAGGTACGACAGATAAATGAAGACAGAACATCGTGTGCCAACAAACCAAGATAGTTAAGTGAGGCATGAGGTGATGGTACCATGGATGTGCCTAATGTACGTTCCTAGGTACGACAGTTCAATGAAGACAGAACATCGTGTGCCAACAAACCAAGATAGTTAACTGAGGCATGAGGTGATGGTACCATGGATGTGTCTAATGTACGTTCCTGGGTGCGACAGTTCAATGAAGACAGAATATCGTGTGCCAACAGACCAAGACAGTTGAGTGAGGCATGTGGTGATGGTACCATGGATGTGTCTAATGTACGTTCCTGGGTACGACAGTTCAATGAAGACAGAACATCGTGTGCCAACAAACCAAGACAGTTAAGTGAGACATGAGGTGATGGTACCATGGATGTGTCTAATGTACGTTCCTGGGTGCGACAGTTCAATGAAGACAGAACATCGTGTGACAACAAACCAAGAGAGTTAAGTGAGACATGAGGTGATGGTACCATGGATGTGTCTAATGTACGTTCCTGGGTACGACAGTTCAATGAAGACAGAACATCGTGTGACAACAAACCAAGAGAGTTAAGTGAGGCATCTGGTGAAGGTACCATGGATGTGTCTAATGTACGTTCCTGTGTGCGACAGTTCAATGAAGACAGAACATCGTGTGACAACAAACCAAGATAGTTAAGTGAGGTATGTGGTGATGGTACCATGGATGTGTCTAATGTACGTTCCTGGGTACGACAGTTCAATGAAGACAGAACATCGTGTGACAACAAACCAAGACAGTTAAGTGAGGTATGTGGTGATGGTACCATGGATGTGTCTAATGTACGTTCCTGGGTACGACAGTTCAATGAAGACAGAACATCTTGTGCCAACAAACCAAGACAGTTAAGTGAGACATGAGGTGATGGTACCATGGATGTGTCTAATGTACGTTCCTGGGTGCGACAGTTCAATGAAGACAGAACATCGTGTGACAACAACCAAGACAGTTGAGTGAGGCATGAGGTGATGGTACCATGGATGTGTCTAATGTACGTTCCTGGGTACGACAGTTCAATGAAGACAGAACATCGTGTGCCAACAAACCAAGACAGTTGAGTGAGACATGTGGTGATGTTACCATGGATGTGTCTAATGTACGTTCCTGGGTGTGACAGTTCAATGAAGACAGAACATCGTGTGCCAACAAACCAAGACAGTTGAGTGAGGCATGAGGTGATGGTACCATGGATGTGTCTAATGTACGTTCCTGGGTGCGATAGTTCAATAAAGGCAGAACGTCGTGTGACAACAAGCCTTGTACCAGTCGGTCTGACGACATGAACAGCAAGTGGAGAAAAACAGCGTTGTTTTAAAGGATCACCGATTGAGCATTGCAACTTCTCCACCAGTTGAAAGCGAATGATTACACGCTGTTCTTGCAATGAAAACGTCGCCATTTTAAGTGCCATAAACAGCCCTAACTCTTATCGCTGCCACTAAAGTTCTATGCACTGTGGAGTGCTGCCATCTCTGTCACTCATTCAGAAAGAGTCCAACTGTATAAAAGAAATAACTTCCTATCTGGTCCCAGTCCCGAAAAAAAATTTTAACGCACCTCATATAACTAGTTAACAATTTCTCAGATATTTCCTTTTTTTTTTTTTTTTTTTTTTTTTTTTTTTTTTTGAAATTTTGCAAAACTTTCCTCAAATGGAAAGTCTTTATTCATTGTTTTTATCACTTGGCAATGCAAAGAGAACGAAGTCCTAAATGCAAGGCATAGTAACCAGCTATGCTCATAAACATCTGACTATCGCTCAAAATCAATGACATTCTCATATTCCCTTGTACCTACAAAACAATTAACAATAAGATGTTATCTCGATAAAGGAATACCCGTTTGTATAAGGGAGTAGAGGAAGCTATATTACTTCACTGCGTATATTAATTTTTTTCTTTCTTATTTCTTAACGAGGGTGGTCTGAAAAGTTTCCGACCTCAAGATGAAGATGACAACCCTGGTAAATAAAAGATAGTGAATTTCTTTGTTTATCTGTTGACAACTACTTACCAAAGTTTCAGCGAATTTGGATGCTCAGTTGTTCTGTAAATCGTTTGAGTGAACTGATGTGAAAGTTTCTATGAAAATGGACAAAATCAAGTATCGAGCTGTCACTAAATATTTGTTTTTGAAGGGTAATACGTCTACGCAAATCAAAGATGAGTTGGATTCTGTGTATGGGGACTCTGCCAATTATTTACCACAGTGAAATTTTGGGCAGCTGAAATTAAACGTGGCCGTAAGAGCTTGGGAGACCATGAACGTTCGGGACGTCCAAATACTGCAACTACCGACGAAAACATCGCCAAAGTTCACCAAATGGTGCTAGTCGACCGTCGAATTAAAGTGAGAGAAATAGCAGAGGCTATGGAAATGTCAAAATAACGCGTTTGTCACATATTAAATCAACATTTAGACATGAGAACGCTGTCCGCGCGTTGGGTGCCGCGATTGTTCACGTTAGACATAAAACGTGTTCGAATGAACATTTCTAACGCTCTGTTGGTGCAGTTAAGGCGCAATAAATCCAAGTTTTAGCGCCGATTAATTACTGTAGATGAAACTTGGATATACCATTATACGCCCAAAACAAAAATACAGTCCAAACAGTCGATTGTAAAGGGGGAACCGGCTCAATAAAAAGCTAAAGCTGTATTTTTCGGCTGGTTAAATGATGGCGATTGTTTTTTGGGATAGTCCTGGTGTTATTTTAATCGATTATCTTCAAAAAGGAAAAACCATTACAGGAGAATACTACGTATCATTACTTGACAAGGTGAAGGCAGAACTTGCGGAAAAACGGCCACATTTGTAGAAAAGAAATCCTGTTTCACCAAGACAACACACCGTCTCACACCTCAGCGGTTGCGTTGGCGAAAATCCACGAATTACGGTTTAAACTGCTTGATTCACCAGATCTAGCCGCAAACGACTTCTTTTTGTTCCCTCATCTGAAAATTGCGCTCGGAGGACAGAGATTTTCGTCAAAAGAAGAGGCAGTCACCTTCATGAACAATTATTTTGCAGAGAAAAACGCCGAGTACTATTTGGACGTGTTACAGAGATGGGAGCATCGCTGGGAGAGGTGTGTAGAGTTACAAGGAGACTATGTTGAAAAGAACCGAGTATTATTTGGACGTGTTACAGAGATGGGAGCATCGCTGGGAGAAGTGTGTAGAGTTACAAGGAGACTATGTGAAAAGCGCCGAGTATTATTTGGACGTGTTACAGAGATGGGAGCATCGCTGGGAGAGGTGTGTAGAGTTACAAGGAGACTATGTTGAAAAACGCCGAGTGTTATTTGGACGTGTTACAGAGATGGGAGCATCGCTGGGAGAAGTGTGTAGAGTTACAAGGAGACTATGTGAAAAGCGCCGAGTATTATTTGGACGTGTTACAGAGATGGGAGCATCGCTGGGAGAGGTGTGTAGAGTTACAAGGAGACTATGTTGAAAAACGCCGAGTATTATTTGGACGGGTTACAGAGATGAGAACATCGCTGGGAGAAGTGTGTAGAGTTACAAGGAGACTATGTGAAAAACGCCGAGTACTATTTGGACAGGTTACAGAGATGGGAGCATCGCTGGGAGAGGTGTGTAGAGTTACAAGGAGACTATGTTGAAAAACGCCGAGTACTATTTGGACGGGTTACAGAGATGGGAGCATCGCTGAGAGAAGTGTGTAGAGTTACAAGGAGACTATGTTGAAAAACGTCGAGTACTATTTGGACGTGTTACAGAGATGGGAGCATCGCTGGGAGAAGTGTGTAGAGTTACAAGGAGACTATGTTGAAAAACGTCGAGTACTATTTGGACGTGTTACAGAGATGGGAGCGTCGCTGGGAGAAGTGTGTAGAGTTACAAGGAGACTATATTGAAAAACGTCGAGTACTATTTGGACGTGTTACAGAGATAGGAACATCGCTTGGAGAAGTGTGTAAAGTTACAAGGAGACTATGTTGAAAAACGTCGAGTACTATTTGGACGTGTTACAGAGATGGGAGCGTCGCTGGGAGAAGTGTGTAGAGTTACAAGGAGACTATGTTGAAAAACGTCGAGTACTATTTGGACGTGTTACAGAGATAGGAACATCGCTGGGAGAAGTGTGTAAAGTTACAAGGAGACTATGTTGAAAAACGTCGAGTACTATTTGGACGTGTTACAGAGATGGGAACACCGCTGGGAGAAGTGTGTAGAGTTACAAGGAGACTATGTTGAAAAACGTCGAGTACTATTTGGACGTGTTACAGAGATAGGAACATCGCTGGGAGAAGTGTGTAAAGTTACAAGGAGACTATGTTGAAAAACGTCGAGTACTATTTGGACGTGTTACAGAGATAGGAACATCGTTGGGAGAAGTGTGTAAAGTTACAAGGAGACTATGTTGAAAAACGTCGAGTACTATTTGGACGTGTTACAGAGATAGGAACATCGCTGGGAGAAGTGTGTAAAGTTACAAGGAGACTATGTTGAAAAACGCCGAGTACTATTTGGACGTGTTACAGAGATGGGAACATCGCTGGGAGAAGTGTGTAGAGTTACAAGGAGACTATGTTGAAAAACGCCGAGTACTATTTGGACAGGTTACAGAGATGAGAACATCGCTGGGAGAAGTGTGTAAAGTTACAAGGAGACTATGTTGAAAAACGTCGAGTACTATTTGGACGTGTTACAGAGATAGGAACATCGCTGGGAGAAGTGTGTAAAGTTACAAGGAGACTATATTGAAAAACGCCGAGTACTATTTGGACGGGTTACAGAGATGGGAGCATCGCTGGGAGAAGTATGTAGAGTTACAAGGAGAGTATATTGAAAAACGCCGAGTACTATTTGGACGGGTTACAGAGATGGGAGCATCGCTGGGAGAAGTATGTAGAGTTACAAGGAGACTATATTGAAAAACGCCGAGTACTATTTGGACGGGTTACAGAGATGGGAGCATCGCTGGGAGAAGTATGTAGAGTTACAAGGAGACTATAATGAAAAACGCCGAGTACTATTTGGACGGGTTACAGAGATGGGAGCATCGCTGGGAGAAGTATGTAGAGTTACAAGGAGACTATATTGAAAAACGCCGAGTACTATTTGGACGGGTTACAGAGATGGGAGCATCGCTGGGAGAAGTGTGTAGAGTTACAAGGAGACTATGTTGAAAAACGCCGAGTACTATTTGGACGGGTTACAGAGATGGGAGCATCGCTGGGAGAAGTGTGTAGAGTTACAAGGAGACTATGTTGAAAAACGCCGAGTACTATTTGGACGGGTTACAGAGATGGGAGCATCGCTGGGAGAAGTGTGTAAAGTTACAAGGAGACTATGTTGAAAAACGTCGAGTACTATTTGGACGGGTTACAGAGATGGGAGCGTCGCTGGGAGAAGTGTGTAGAGTTACAAGGAGACTATGTTGAAAAACGTCGAGTACTATTTGGACGGGTTACAGAGATGGGAGCGTCGCTGGGAGAAGTGTGTAGAGTTACAAGGAGACTATGTTGATAAAACGCCGAGTACTATTTGGACGGGTTACAGAGATGGGAACATCGCTGGGAGAAGTGTGTAGAGTTACAAGGAGTCTATGTTGAAAAACGCCGAGTACTATTCGGACGGGTTACAGAGATGGGAACATCGCTGGGAGAAGTGTGTAGAGTTACAAGGAGACTATGTTGAGAAACGCCGAGTACTATTTGGACGGGTTACATAGATGGGAACATCGCTGGGAGAAGTTTGTAGAGTTACAAGGAGACTATGTTGAGAAACGCCGAGTACTATTTGGACGGGTTACAGAGATGGGAACATCGCTGGGAGAAGTTTGTAGAGTTACAAGGAGACTATGTTGAGAAACGCCGAGTACTATTTGGACGTGTTACAGAGATGGGAACATCGCTGGGAGAAGTGTGTAGAGTTACAAGGAGACTATGTTGAAAAACGCCGAGTACTATTTGGACAGGTTACAGAGATGAGAACATCGCTGGGAGAAGTGTGTAAAGTTACAAGGAGACTATGTTGAAAAACGTCGAGTACTATTTGGACGTGTTACAGAGATAGGAACATCGCTGGGAGAAGTGTGTAAAGTTACAAGGAGACTATATTGAAAAACGTCGAGTACTATTTGGACGTGTTACAGAGATAGGAACATCGCTGGGAGAAGTGTGTAAAGTTACAAGGAGACTATATTGAAAAACGCCGAGTACTATTTGGACGGGTTACAGAGATGGGAGCATCGCTGGGAGAAGTATGTAGAGTTACAAGGAGAGTATATTGAAAAACGCCGAGTACTATTTGGACGGGTTACAGAGATGGGAGCATCGCTGGGAGAAGTATGTAGAGTTACAAGGAGACTATATTGAAAAACGCCGAGTACTATTTGGACGGGTTACAGAGATGGGAGCATCGCTGGGAGAAGTATGTAGAGTTACAAGGAGACTATATTGAAAAACGCCGAGTACTATTTGGACGGGTTACAGAGATGGGAGCATCGCTGGGAGAAGTATGTAGAGTTACAAGGAGACTATATTGAAAAACGCCGAGTACTATTTGGACGGGTTACAGAGATGGGAGCATCGCTGGGAGAAGTGTGTAGAGTTACAAGGAGACTATGTTGAAAAACGCCGAGTACTATTTGGACGGGTTACAGAGATGGGAGCATCGCTGGGAGAAGTGTGTAGAGTTACAAGGAGACTATGTTGAAAAACGCCGAGTACTATTTGGACGGGTTACAGAGATGAGAGCATCGCTGGGAGAAGTGTGTAGAGTTACAAGGAGACTATATTGAAAAACGCCGAGTACTATTTGGACGGGTTACAGAGATGGGAGCATCGCTGGGAGAAGTGTGTAGAGTTACAAGGAGACTATGTTGAAAAACGCCGAGTACTATTTGGACGGGTTACAGAGATGGGAGCATCGCTGGGAGAAGTGTGTAGAGTTACAAGGAGACTATGTTGAAAAACGTCGAGTACTATTTGGACGGGTTACAGAGATGGGAGCATCGCTGGGAGAAGTATGTAGAGTTACAAGGAGACTATATTGAAAAACGCCGAGTACTATTTGGACGGGTTACAGAGATGGGAGCATCGCTGGGAGAAGTATGTAGAGTTACAAGGAGACTATATTGAAAAACGCCGAGTACTATTTGGACGGGTTACAGAGATGGGAGCATCGCTGGGAGAAGTGTGTAGAGTTACAAGGAGACTATGTTGAAAAACGCCGAGTACTATTTGGACGGGTTACAGAGATGGGAGCATCGCTGGGAGAAGTGTGTAGAGTTACAAGGAGACTATATTGAAAAACGCCGAGTACTATTTGGACGGGTTACAGAGATGGGAGCATCGCTGGGAGAAGTATGTAGAGTTACAAGGAGACTATATTGAAAAACGCCGAGTACTATTTGGACGGGTTACAGAGATGGGAGCATCGCTGGGAGAAGTGTGTAGAGTTAAAAGGAGACTATGTTGAAAAACGCCGAGTACTATTTGGACGGGTTACAGAGATGGGAGCATCGCTGGGAGAAGTGTGTAGAGTTACAAGGAGACTATGTTGAAAAACGTCGAGTACTATTTGGACGGGTTACAGAGATGGGAGCATCGCTGGGAGTAGTGTGTAAAGTTACAAGGAGACTATGTTGAAAAACGTCGAGTACTATTTGGACGTGTTACAGAGATGGGAGCATCGCTGGGAGAGGTGTGTAGAGTTACAAGGAGACTATGTTGAAAAACGCCGAGTATTATTTGGACGGGTTACAGAGATGAGAACATCGCTGGGAGAAGTGTGTAGAGTTACAAGGAGACTATGTGAAAAACGCCGAGTACTATTTGGACAGGTTACAGAGATGGGAGCATCGCTGGGAGAGGTGTGTAGAGTTACAAGGAGACTATGTTGAAAAACGCCGAGTACTATTTGGACGGGTTACAGAGATGGGAGCATCGCTGAGAGAAGTGTGTAGAGTTACAAGGAGACTATGTTGAAAAACGTCGAGTACTATTTGGACGTGTTACAGAGATGGGAGCATCGCTGGGAGAAGTGTGTAGAGTTACAAGGAGACTATGTTGAAAAACGTCGAGTACTATTTGGACGTGTTACAGAGATGGGAGCGTCGCTGGGAGAAGTGTGTAGAGTTACAAGGAGACTATATTGAAAAACGTCGAGTACTATTTGGACGTGTTACAGAGATAGGAACATCGCTGGGAGAAGTGTGTAAAGTTACAAGGAGACTATGTTGAAAAACGTCGAGTACTATTTGGACGTGTTACAGAGATGGGAGCGTCGCTGGGAGAAGTGTGTAGAGTTACAAGGAGACTATGTTGAAAAACGTCGAGTACTATTTGGACGTGTTACAGAGATAGGAACATCGCTGGGAGAAGTGTGTAAAGTTACAAGGAGACTATGTTGAAAAACGTCGAGTACTATTTGGACGTGTTACAGAGATGGGAACACCGCTGGGAGAAGTGTGTAGAGTTACAAGGAGACTATGTTGAAAAACGTCGAGTACTATTTGGACGTGTTACAGAGATAGGAACATCGCTGGGAGAAGTGTGTAAAGTTACAAGGAGACTATGTTGAAAAACGTCGAGTACTATTTGGACGTGTTACAGAGATAGGAACATCGTTGGGAGAAGTGTGTAAAGTTACAAGGAGACTATGTTGAAAAACGTCGAGTACTATTTGGACGTGTTACAGAGATAGGAACATCGCTGGGAGAAGTGTGTAAAGTTACAAGGAGACTATGTTGAAAAACGCCGAGTACTATTTGGACGTGTTACAGAGATGGGAACATCGCTGGGAGAAGTGTGTAGAGTTACAAGGAGACTATGTTGAAAAACGCCGAGTACTATTTGGACAGGTTACAGAGATGAGAACATCGCTGGGAGAAGTGTGTAAAGTTACAAGGAGACTATGTTGAAAAACGTCGAGTACTATTTGGACGTGTTACAGAGATAGGAAAATCGCTGGGAGAAGTGTGTAAAGTTACAAGGAGACTATATTGAAAAACGCCGAGTACTATTTGGACGGGTTACAGAGATGGGAGCATCGCTGGGAGAAGTATGTAGAGTTACAAGGAGAGTATATTGAAAAACGCCGAGTACTATTTGGACGGGTTACAGAGATGGGAGCATCGCTGGGAGAAGTATGTAGAGTTACAAGGAGACTATATTGAAAAACGCCGAGTACTATTTGGACGGGTTACAGAGATGGGAGCATCGCTGGGAGAAGTGTGTAGAGTTACAAGGAGACTATGTTGAAAAACGCCGAGTACTATTTGGACGGGTTACAGAGATGGGAGCATCGCTGGGAGAAGTGTGTAGAGTTACAAGGAGACTATGTTGAAAAACGTCGAGTACTATTTGGACGGGTTACAGAGATGGGAGCATCGCTGGGAGTAGTGTGTAAAGTTACAAGGAGACTATGTTGAAAAACGTCGAGTACTATTTGGACGTGTTACAGAGATGGGAGCATCGCTGGGAGAGGTGTGTAGAGTTACAAGGAGACTATGTTGAAAAACGCCGAGTATTATTTGGACGGGTTACAGAGATGAGAACATCGCTGGGAGAAGTGTGTAGAGTTACAAGGAGACTATGTGAAAAACGCCGAGTACTATTTGGACAGGTTACAGAGATGGGAGCATCGCTGGGAGAGGTGTGTAGAGTTACAAGGAGACTATGTTGAAAAACGCCGAGTACTATTTGGACGGGTTACAGAGATGGGAGCATCGCTGAGAGAAGTGTGTAGAGTTACAAGGAGACTATGTTGAAAAACGTCGAGTACTATTTGGACGTGTTACAGAGATGGGAGCATCGCTGGGAGAAGTGTGTAGAGTTACAAGGAGACTATGTTGAAAAACGTCGAGTACTATTTGGACGTGTTACAGAGATGGGAGCGTCGCTGGGAGAAGTGTGTAGAGTTACAAGGAGACTATATTGAAAAACGTCGAGTACTATTTGGACGTGTTACAGAGATAGGAACATCGCTGGGAGAAGTGTGTAAAGTTACAAGGAGACTATGTTGAAAAACGTCGAGTACTATTTGGACGTGTTACAGAGATGGGAGCGTCGCTGGGAGAAGTGTGTAGAGTTACAAGGAGACTATGTTGAAAAACGTCGAGTACTATTTGGACGTGTTACAGAGATAGGAACATCGCTGGGAGAAGTGTGTAAAGTTACAAGGAGACTATGTTGAAAAACGTCGAGTACTATTTGGACGTGTTACAGAGATGGGAACACCGCTGGGAGAAGTGTGTAGAGTTACAAGGAGACTATGTTGAAAAACGCCGAGTACTATTTGGACGTGTTACAGAGATGGGAACATCGCTGGGAGAAGTGTGTAGAGTTACAAGGAGACTATGTTGAAAAACGTCGAGTACTATTTGGACGTGTTACAGAGATAGGAACATCGTTGGGAGAAGTGTGTAAAGTTACAAGGAGACTATGTTGAAAAACGTCGAGTACTATTTGGACGTGTTACAGAGATAGGAACATCGCTGGGAGAAGTGTGTAAAGTTACAAGGAGACTATGTTGAAAAACGCCGAGTACTATTTGGACGTGTTACAGAGATGGGAACATCGCTGGGAGAAGTGTGTAGAGTTACAAGGAGACTATGTTGAAAAACGCCGAGTACTATTTGGACAGGTTACAGAGATGAGAACATCGCTGGGAGAAGTGTGTAAAGTTACAAGGAGACTATGTTGAAAAACGTCGAGTACTATTTGGACGTGTTACAGAGATAGGAACATCGCTGGGAGAAGTGTGTAAAGTTACAAGGAGACTATATTGAAAAACGCCGAGTACTATTTGGACGGGTTACAGAGATGGGAGCATCGCTGGGAGAAGTATGTAGAGTTACAAGGAGAGTATATTGAAAAACGCCGAGTACTATTTGGACGGGTTACAGAGATGGGAGCATCGCTGGGAGAAGTATGTAGAGTTACAAGGAGACTATATTGAAAAACGCCGAGTACTATTTGGACGGGTTACAGAGATGGGAGCATCGCTGGGAGAAGTATGTAGAGTTACAAGGAGACTATAATGAAAAACGCCGAGTACTATTTGGACGGGTTACAGAGATGGGAGCATCGCTGGGAGAAGTATGTAGAGTTACAAGGAGACTATATTGAAAAACGCCGAGTACTATTTGGACGGGTTACAGAGATGGGAGCATCGCTGGGAGAAGTGTGTAGAGTTACAAGGAGACTATGTTGAAAAACGCCGAGTACTATTTGGACGGGTTACAGAGATGGGAGCATCGCTGGGAGAAGTGTGTAGAGTTACAAGGAGACTATGTTGAAAAACGCCGAGTACTATTTGGACGGGTTACAGAGATGGGAGCATCGCTGGGAGAAGTGTGTAAAGTTACAAGGAGACTATGTTGAAAAACGTCGAGTACTATTTGGACGGGTTACAGAGATGGGAGCGTCGCTGGGAGAAGTGTGTAGAGTTACAAGGAGACTATGTTGAAAAACGTCGAGTACTATTTGGACGGGTTACAGAGATGGGAGCGTCGCTGGGAGAAGTGTGTAGAGTTACAAGGAGACTATGTTGATAAAACGCCGAGTACTATTTGGACGGGTTACAGAGATGGGAACATCGCTGGGAGAAGTGTGTAGAGTTACAAGGAGTCTATGTTGAAAAACGCCGAGTACTATTCGGACGGGTTACAGAGATGGGAACATCGCTGGGAGAAGTGTGTAGAGTTACAAGGAGACTATGTTGAGAAACGCCGAGTACTATTTGGACGGGTTACATAGATGGGAACATCGCTGGGAGAAGTTTGTAGAGTTACAAGGAGACTATGTTGAGAAACGCCGAGTACTATTTGGACGGGTTACAGAGATGGGAACATCGCTGGGAGAAGTTTGTAGAGTTACAAGGAGACTATGTTGAGAAACGCCGAGTACTATTTGGACGTGTTACAGAGATGGGAACATCGCTGGGAGAAGTGTGTAGAGTTACAAGGAGACTATGTTGAAAAACGCCGAGTACTATTTGGACAGGTTACAGAGATGAGAACATCGCTGGGAGAAGTGTGTAAAGTTACAAGGAGACTATGTTGAAAAACGTCGAGTACTATTTGGACGTGTTACAGAGATAGGAACATCGCTGGGAGAAGTGTGTAAAGTTACAAGGAGACTATATTGAAAAACGTCGAGTACTATTTGGACGTGTTACAGAGATAGGAACATCGCTGGGAGAAGTGTGTAAAGTTACAAGGAGACTATATTGAAAATCGCCGAGTACTATTTGGACGGGTTACAGAGATGGGAGCATCGCTGGGAGAAGTATGTAGAGTTACAAGGAGAGTATATTGAAAAACGCCGAGTACTATTTGGACGGGTTACAGAGATGGGAGCATCGCTGGGAGAAGTATGTAGAGTTACAAGGAGACTATATTGAAAAACGCCGAGTACTATTTGGACGGGTTACAGAGATGGGAGCATCGCTGGGAGAAGTATGTAGAGTTACAAGGAGACTATATTGAAAAACGCCGAGTACTATTTGGACGGGTTACAGAGATGGGAGCATCGCTGGGAGAAGTATGTAGAGTTACAAGGAGACTATATTGAAAAACGCCGAGTACTATTTGGACGGGTTACAGAGATGGGAGCATCGCTGGGAGAAGTGTGTAGAGTTACAAGGAGACTATGTTGAAAAACGCCGAGTACTATTTGGACGGGTTACAGAGATGGGAGCATCGCTGGGAGAAGTGTGTAGAGTTACAAGGAGACTATGTTGAAAAACGCCGAGTACTATTTGGACGGGTTACAGAGATGAGAGCATCGCTGGGAGAAGTATGTAGAGTTACAAGGAGACTATATTGAAAAACGCCGAGTACTATTTGGACGGGTTACAGAGATGGGAGCATCGCTGGGAGAAGTGTGTAGAGTTACAAGGAGACTATGTTGAAAAACGCCGAGTACTATTTGGACGGGTTACAGAGATGGGAGCATCGCTGGGAGAAGTGTGTAGAGTTACAAGGAGACTATGTTGAAAAACGTCGAGTACTATTTGGACGGGTTACAGAGATGGGAGCATCGCTGGGAGAAGTATGTAGAGTTACAAGGAGACTATATTGAAAAACGCCGAGTACTATTTGGACGGGTTACAGAGATGGGAGCATCGCTGGGAGAAGTATGTAGAGTTACAAGGAGACTATATTGAAAAACGCCGAGTACTATTTGGACGGGTTACAGAGATGGGAGCATCGCTGGGAGAAGTGTGTAGAGTTACAAGGAGACTATGTTGAAAAACGCCGAGTACTATTTGGACGGGTTACAGAGATGGGAGCATCGCTGGGAGAAGTGTGTAGAGTTACAAGGAGACTATATTGAAAAACGCCGAGTACTATTTGGACGGGTTACAGAGATGGGAGCATCGCTGGGAGAAGTATGTAGAGTTACAAGGAGACTATATTGAAAAACGCCGAGTACTATTTGGACGGGTTACAGAGATGGGAGCATCGCTGGGAGAAGTGTGTAGAGTTACAAGGAGACTATGTTGAAAAACGCCGAGTACTATTTGGACGGGTTACAGAGATGGGAGCATCGCTGGGAGAAGTGTGTAGAGTTACAAGGAGACTATGTTGAAAAACGTCGAGTACTATTTGGACGGGTTACAGAGATGGGAACATCGCTGGGAGAAGTGTGTAGAGTTACAAGGAGACTATATTGAAAAACGTCGAGTACTATTTGGACGGGTTACAGAGATGGGAGCGTCGCTGGGAGAAGTGTGTAGAGTTACAAGGAGACTATATTGAAAAACGCCGAGTACTATTTGGACGTGTTACAGAGATGGGAGCATCGCTGGGAGAAGTGTGTAGAGTTACAAGGAGACTATATTGAAAAACGCCGAGTACTATTTGGACGGGTTACAGAGATGGGAGCGTCGCTGGGAGAAGTGTGTAGAGTTACAAGGAGACTATGTTGAAAAACGCCGAGTACTATTTGGACGTGTTACAGAGATGGGAGCATCGCTGGGAGAAGTGTGTAGAGTTACAAGGAGACTATGTTGAAAAACGCCGAGTACTATTTGGACGTGTTACAGAGATGGGAGCGTCGCTGGGAGAAGTGTGTAGAGTTACAAGGAGACTATGTTGAAAACGTCGAGTACTATTTGGACGGCTTACAGAGATGGGAGCGTCGCTGGGAGAAGTGTGTAGAGTTACAAGGAGACTATGTTGAAAAACGCCGAGTACTATTTGGACGTGTTACAGAGATGGGAGCGTCGCTGGGAGAAGTGTGTAGAGTTACAAGGAGACTATGTTGAAAAACGCCGAGCACTATTTGGACGTGTTACAGAGATGGGAGCGTCGCTGGGAGAAGTGTGTAGAGTTACAAGGAGACTATGTTGAAAAACGCCGTGTACTGTTTGGACGGGTTACAGAGGGGACCATCGCTGGGAGAAGTATGTAGAGTTACAAGGAGACTATATTGAAAAACGCCGAGTACTATTTGGACGGGTTACAGAGATGGGAGCATCGCTGGGAGAAGTGTGTAGAGTTACAAGGAGACTATGTTGAAAAACGTCGAGTACTATTTGGACGGGTTACAGAGATGGGAGCGTCGCTGGGAGAAGTGTGTCGAGTTACAAGGAGACTATGTTGAAAAATACATTATAAATAAATATCTTTATTAGATCGGAAACATTTCCTATGTCAATCGAGATAAACGTTTCCGGGAATCAGTGCATGTTCCATTATATAGAGCAGGGGGAAATTGTATTTTAAAAGGACGTCATTATAGGCTGACTAAACTTTATGACGATGCTCGTGGCGTGCCATGTTCCCAGCAGCAATTTTATTCTGTCACAAACAAAAATGCTTGTCTACCTGATGTTCAGTTATATAACTCTCAGGTGTCTTACGTAATAGAAGCAGCATCTCTGGAAATCTGGCTGGACCAACATTTAGATTGGGGAACATACAATTAAAAAAATAAAAGACGATTATAATTTTTAAAAAGGACTTTCCATCCTTGTTTAATAAACAACTTCAAAAAGTTTTTAAAGAGTTTGGTATAACTTTGGTTCCTCCAAACATATATAGTATTAAAAATTTATTACATTTCTATAAAAAAAAGCTTAAATTCCTAATAATAAAAATCTGGTATTTATCAATTTGATTGTTTATTTTGTAATCGAGTTTACATTGGTAAGACGAAACGTAATATTGAAATCAGAAGGAAAGAACATTTTCGTAACGTATAAACAAACTGATAAATCGGCCATAGCAGATCATTTTTGGTCATTTAACCATGAAATAAAATTGTTATTAAAACAATTAAATGTCCTGATAGATTTAATGGTTTGGGAAAATATATTTATTTTAAAAAATAAACATGGGTTAGTGGATTTTGAAATATCGGCAGTTGATTCTGTTCTTTAGTTTGTTTCGTTTTCAGTTTTTGGTAATACTGAAAAAAAAAAAACAGAAGAATATAGTATCTTCCTTAACAATGAATGTGTTTTCTCCTGTGGTTTTCCTTGACGGAAGATGCGGACAAGAGATTGTGAAATCGATATCAATTAGAAACAAGAATTAACACTATTTTTCTTAAGTTAATTGAGGCTTTTGCTGCAAATTGTTATATTTGTATAATATTCCGTGTTTCACTGTAGCCTTCTTCATTTCTTACATAATGTCGTTAAGTGTCCAATACCTCGTCGTGGTTGGATCTGCTTTAGGCTGCTATAGTGGTGAACTATGGTAACCTTTTGTTTTTCTTTCTTTTTCAGGATATACTTGGATTGGTGTGAGAACAGAGAACATCAGTTGCTTAACGTTCGTAATGGATGAACCTTTATTGTTTTACATAATTTGTACTGTTGTTTTTGTTGCGGAAAAATAGTAAACAAAAGCATTCTTATGTTATACGTGTAACACTCAGAACTGGCACAAGTCAAAGCTTTTCTTATAATCCCGAAGACTTAAACTACAATCTCGGGGCCGACCGCACTTTGAAAGAGAGTATCGGCCCAATCTCTTCTTTACAAAGCAACGACTGACATGAATGGAGAGATTTGCCCCCCTTCCCACCTGGCCGGCCACCCCTGACAAAGTTAACCCCGGCGGTCTCTGTTTAACGTCGCCGTGCATGAGCTTGGTAAAAAAGTAAAACTGGAATGTAAAATCCCCTAATCCTATGAGTAACAAGCGGAGCTGATTCTTTTCTTGAAAACTGTTGGAAAGGTGTTGAACCTCGCTCTAATTTGCGCTGCGCCCCCCTCCACATTTAATCCTCGCACCAGGGGTCCAAGAGGGGAGGTCATGCGAAACCAATCTGCCCTGATTCGGTTCTCATCACGTGTGAAATTGACACTGATGATACCTGTGTAAAAAATACGGTTAGCTCCAATATGACGCTGCTAAACGCTTGTTAAAAAATTACCTACCTGCCCCTGGTGTCGATGTGCTACTGGAAAACCAAAAATCTAAAACCCTTCAGCTTAGAGGAAATACAGAAAAAACTCCAGCCAGGTTTTGGTGTTATTATTTTATTGCCTTCTTTATGACATGTCTACCTATCTTGTATATTGGACAAATATAGCATTCCACCTAAAAATGCTAAAAAACTTATCTTATAAGAAATTATTTATTGGAAGTCTACTCATATCGATAATTACATAAAAAATAAATTCACATAAATTTTCTGTTTTTTATAGTTTGATTTATAGATTAATAAATATACTAATGAATGAAGAGGAATTTAATAAAGAATATAAACATATTATTAATACTGCTTTAATTAATGGTTTTAATAAAGATTGTTATACATCAAAAATTGAAAAATTTAGATATCAAAAAACTGTTAATGATATTTCTACTCTTAAAAAATAAAAGACGATTATAATTTTAAAACATTTACTTACCATCCTTGGGTTAATAAACATCCATCCACAAAACGCAATTGTATTTTATAATTTGTTGTAACAATGCATGTATATGTATTGTCTACGAATTTGTAACAACAATGGACGTACAAATGAAGATTCAGAAGATGTATTGTTGCAAAGTTTTAATTATTGTAATAAATTTATAATATAGCATGGAAAATCGCATATTGTAAACCTGGGGTATTTTCTGACCACGTTACATAAAATTTAGAAATCTGTGCTACCGTCCGTCATATTACCATAAATATTTTGTTCTTTTATAATAAAAAGTACACAAAAAGCATATCTGGAAGATGAGAAGTCTACGTTCACATTAAAACAGTTTCTACGTAGTTAAAGCAGCCTTACTCAAGAAACAAAGCAAGTTGAATAAAATGAACACAAATTTTCCCTAAAATTGGAAACACAAGGTCCTACTAATCCACTCTGCTCAAAATTGTTTAGCTTTGAATAAACTACAAGAGGCAAAATGGCACATACCTTTCGCTCATTCAATGTTTGCTTCAGTTCTTTAATTAACCCTGAACGTTCTACCATAGAAATATATTGACCTTCAAGTAAATGAGCAAAATTATTAAATACATCGGCCTGACTATACACAAAACAGAGCCATATTTCTGAGAGAGGATCATCCAAAAACAATCTAATGCTTGTGGGACAGTTTATCTGTGATTCAAAGTAAGATTTTAAAGCTGGGTTAAGTTTAAGTACACGTTCAGCTGGTAACAAAGAAAGCCATCTAGTTTTGCTCTATGAAAACAGTTTTAAGTACTCTATTTCCACAAACTCACGCAAAGGTGTTTCGTGCACTGTATATATGTAGAAAATAAATACTGTGATCCATATAAACCTGAACCATTTCAATAGGCCACAACTTTTGAACCAATAATAAGACACATGTGTAACTTTGGGAGAATATTATACACAATTGCGAGATTACATTACACTATTTACATCTCAGAGAAAATGTTGGAAGTGTCCTCCACCAGCATCTATACATGTTTGTACTCGTCTCACCATATTCTCTAAAGTTTTACGGAGATGATATTGAATTGAGAGAAGGTTACTTCCAGCAAGATGGAGCAATGTGACATACATCTAATGACACCATGGAACTTATAACCAGTTTCTTTGATAATCGAATAATCTCAAAAAGTCTGTGGCCTCCCACATCCCCTGACCGAACCTCACCGGAGTTTTTCTTGTGGGGGTATCTAACAAATAGAGTGTACATGGACAATTGATGTTCTGAAGGAATCCATTCGAAGCGAAATAAGTAACATTGGCAAGGATACTCTCTGTAAAACTTGAGAGAATATGGTGAGACGAGTACAAACATGTATAGAGGCTGGTGGAGGACACTTCCAACATTTTCTCTGAGATGTAAATAGTGTAGTGTAATCTCCTAATTGTGTATTATATTCTCCCTATTTTCTGCACTAAATTTTAGTAAACAGTTAATTGCAATTTGTATATAGTTAATCATTAGATGTACAAAGCAGCCAACATCTACAATTGATTGGTTTAAGGAATTCTGAAGAATAATGTCAATATATTCTTACCTTTTCTTGCTGCCCCTCTAAAATTGCTGTTAGTATTCTCAGCAATCAAACCTACAACTCTGACTTCAGTTTTGTAATCACTTAAAGTCTTTATGTATACACTGTGATGTAATTCACTTGTTCTAAGTCTTTCTGTAACTCTGAATTCTCACAAAGGCTGATCACATTCGTCACAATTGCATCGGACTTCGTTCTTGCACATAAATATTGAAGTTCAAAACATTTCTTAATCAATTTCGAGGTACAGTTGAAACGACTGGCAATGAGTTACTGTGTGAGATGCAAAACATGCTTTTACTACTGCATTTGTTTTCTGTGTCCAAGTTGTTTGCAAATGGCGTAATGTTTCGGACCTCGCACTGTTTGCTATCGAAAAATTTGAGGAACATTTTAGAAGACAGCATACGTCACAGTATTTTCTTCTTAAATAAAAGGATACAGAAATTGAAATTTGGAATGTAAAACACAGTTTCTTCTCAGTGCCATCCCGAAAAAGCGACTGTAGCGGAGAACTGCAACAACACGAAGGTAACACAGCTAATCTAACACTGCCAAAGTGAATAAATAAGCAATAATGAATAAACCGCAGAGACGCATAGCATAAAGGTACACATTGTTGAAGAAACACAAGCAGGCAACTGAATACAAACATAGCCGATGCCGCATTATCGTAATCATGGCAGTTAAACAATTATCACAATAAATAAAAACGCTAGAACTAGTGATTTAATGCTTAAACTTACAACTTAATATTAAAGTAGGATATTTTGCAGGATATTTCTAGAAACAAGGACCTATTTCAGAGTAATGTCCTGCGAAAATCAGTACGTAAGTTCAAGTTGGCGGCTCTGCAGTGATGTGCAGTTGTTTACAGTTGATAACCTTTGGGTTCGTTTACACTGGGCTTTTCTTTATCAGTATTAAACTCATTCCCAATCTCTCGCATTTTCATACCATAGGGAGGATACGGAATAATTCTTTCTAAACAAAAATTCCCATTCCCCAGTAGGGAACTCTGCATTTGAAGCTAGTATACTAATCGCCAGACCACATATGCGGTCTTTTATTTATTCTTAATATGAAGTACAGTTACTCCAAAAAGTATCCGTCTAATGCATGAGTTTATGTTAAAGGATATATAGATAGTGGAAAATCATCAGAATAAAGTACAGCAGGGACACTGCCTTATTTATTGATTAGTGAAAAAGGGAATACAATAAAGAAAGGTCTATAGTATCTATTCACATAAACATAGTTGAACATTCAAAAGTAAAGATATACAATATGGGATGCAAAGATCTTTGTATGTTTCATATATGTTATTCCTGTACGGTAATTCATTCCTACTATGAAAATGTAATATAAGTATTGTTAAGGGCTGTTTTCCATCATTTTATATATTTTTGTACTGTTCCCTAGCATGAGCTATGGCTCTGGGAACCTTTTCAGATAATAATAAATAAATAAATAAATAAATAAATAAATAAATAAATAAATAAATAAATAAATAAATAAATAAATAAATAAATAAATAAATAAATAAATAAATAAATAAATAAATAAATAAATAAATAAATAAATAAATAAATAAATAAATAAATAAATAAATAAATAAATAAATAAATAAATAAATAAATAAATAAATAAATAAATAAATAAATAAATAAATAAATAAATAAATAAATAAATAAATAAATAAATAAATAAATAAATAAATAAATAAATAAATAAATAAATAAATAAATAAATAAATAAATAAATAAATAAATAAATAAATAAATAAATAAATAAATAAATAAATAAATAAATAAATAAATAAATAAATAAATAAATAAATAAATAAATAAATAAATAAATAAATAAATAAATAAATAAATAAATAAATAAATAAATAAATAAATAAATAAATATATAAATAAATAAATAAATAAATAAATAAATAAATAAATAAATAAATAAATAAATAAATAAATAAATAAATAAATAAATAAATAAATAAATAAATAAATAAATAAATAAATAAATAAATAAATAAATAAATAAATAAATAAATAAATAAATAAATAAATAAATAAATAAATAAATAAATAAATAAATAAATAAATAAATAAATAAATAAATAAATAAATAAATAAATAAATAAATAAATAAATAAATAAATAAATAAATAAATAAATAAATAAATAAATAAATAAATAAATAAATAAATAAATAAATAAATAAATAAATAAATAAATAAATAAATAAATAAATAAATAAATAAATAAATAAATAAATAAATAAATAAATAAATAAATAAATACATACATACATACATACATACATACATAAATAAATAAATAAATAAATAAATAAATAAATAAATAAATAAATAAATAAATAAATAAATAAATAAATAAATAAATAAATAAATAAATAAATAAATAAATAAATAAATAAATAAATAAATAAATAAATAAATAAATAAATAAATAAATAAATAAATAAATAAATAAATAAATAAATAAATAAATAAATAAATAAATAAATAAATAAATAAATAAATATTGGTCTGCATACTGAAAATGGTGTAGAATGTTACGGTTGGCCCTCCATTCCTCTTTATAATCTCTTGTATTCTCCTTGGTATGGATTTAAGCAAAGATTGTGTTGTTTCCACTGTAATGTTACGCCATTGCTCGAGTAGAACGTTCTTTAGATCATTTATATTAGATATCTGATGATTCCTGATATATTTTTGTCCTGTATACTCCACAAATTCTCTATTGGATTCATGTCTGGGGATTGCGGTGGTGTCGGCATCCATCTTGGAGTATTATACAATAACCATGACATCTAGAGCTGTGTGTTTTGTATCATTATCTTGTGTGTACATATAATCCTCAGAAATACCCATAATATTCACACTTTTGTACAGATGTGCTTTTAGGATGTTTATGTAAACCTTGTGGTTCATAATTCCACCAATAAAACACAAAACCCCCACACCATTTACACTCATGTAGCCCCAGACAAGTACTGAACCGCATCCATGTTAAACTGAAGCTGTTAAATTTATCTCCTCAAGCTCACAATTGTTTCTTCTCCACACTATTGCTTGCCATTTTGACTTAGAGAGCCCAAATTGACTCTAGTCAGTAAATACAGCCTTCTTCCAGAAATCAAACCCATCGTATTTATGTTCTTTTGTAAAAGTAACTCATTTCTTTCTGTTGATTTTACTGATGTATGGTTTTCTATGGGCTGTTCGGTCTTCATACTCAACTTCATAAAGCACGTTTCTTATAGTTTGTGCTGAAACGGACTTCCCTTTGTGTGTTTGAACTGCAATAGCAAGTTTTGGAGCACTTAGTTTAGGATTTTTCTTGACTTCTCTGAGTAACTGTCGTTTCTACATCTCGGATAGAACTGCAGGACGTCCGCTTCTTGATTGATTTTCTTAAGTTTTGTTTTGATCAAACCTGTATATAGTAGTCTTCACTGTACTGTTAAGTCTTCCAGTGGTTTCTCCAATTTCTTGAAAAGATTTTCCTTTTTTAAGTAACCTGATGCAAATTTCGCTCTCTTTTTTTGTACTTTCACGACGTTTTCGACCCATCTTACTTAAATAGCAGTCATCAGCTTTGGAAACAAAGATGGAATTGTCAGTATAAAGCACAATTCATAAGAAAAGGGAAGGGATGTGTCTCAGCGAGGCGCCATACCTGACATCTTGTTTACTATACGAATACTTGTTTGACATCAAATGGGACATGATTTTTAAATAACGTAGAGCTACCCACTAGTTAAGCAATATACGAACCCAAATTCTGTTTTATTTTTAAATCTAAATATCAACCGATTAAGAAAATGATAGTTATTGTCCGTTTCTTATCCATATTTTTCTATTGTGCTTGTTATATTCTGTGTGCTACGATTAGACAAATACTTTTTGGAGTATCTGTATGTAAGTGAGGACTTAAGGAGGTAAACGAGTGGAGTAAATGAACAAAAACTTCTAATACTCCTTTGTACTTAAATGCATCGTAATCCAGGTAATCGCGTTTAAAGGTAGTCAACATGCCACTTCTGTATCAACAAATGCGCACCTACTGGTGGCTCAGTGAACTATTCTATCTATAACAACAATGTAAATAACGTTGGCCATGCACGCAATTTGGATTCCAAAAAATTCAGAGGCAAAAAAGTGAGGTTATTATTCACTGTAAACATTACCTCGAATTCTACATTCGATATGGGTATTTTATTTGTACGGTTAAACACCAAATATTTGGTCTGTTCTGTTTGAGAAGCGTATGCCATGGTTAGGTAACGAACTTACGTGGAATTGTTACTGATATTTAACAGTTTTAAAGTTTGTATATACATAATATGTGTGGAGTTTAAAAGGTACCATACAGCAGTGGTATTTTTGTAACAGCACAATGTTTCACTTGCAATGAAAACAACTATTCTAAATGTTATGACACGATGACTGAAAAGATGTTCTAGCTACCTGCCATTAAAAGGCTCCACTGTCTCTTAAGGTTACTGTATTATTCTATTACCATAATATCTACAAGGAATTATGAAATAAGGCAAAGTGACGCTGCCCTCTGGATTGTCGTAGCTCCTTGGGCTGACTGCCTATTGTATTCTCTCGCCTCATCCTTCCTCCAGGTGATGCTCCACTTGGACCTTAGGTACAATAGATCAAGACTGGTCGTAGCACCGAAAGCCCTCCCTAAGGATTTATTTCACCCTATCCTAAAGTTTTGTTATCTTTTGCAGTTTGCCCATTTTACAAAAATAATTCACAATGAAGGCTTCAGACGCTGTTGTCATTAAATCCAATATACATTTCATACGTGAGCTGATCAATAAAGAAATATCACAATTTTTTTTGACGACGTACCTTTACTCATCCTCATAATTTTGATTATTCTTCTCAAAATAGTCTCCCCTGAATGAGATGTACTTCTCCCAGTGTTTCTGCCAGTCTTCAAAGACATGCTAGAAAACATTTTTGAGAGATCCTTCAAAATCGCCTCCTCAGCCTTCACCACTGCTTCTGGTGATGGATAATGCCTCCCACGAAGACGTTTCTTCAAGTTCGGGAATAGAAAAAAGTCACATGGGGCTAAATCCGGGCTATAGGGAGGTTGAGGGATGCACTTTACGTTGATTTTTGCAAGGCACTCAGAAACAACATTGGCAATATGCGGCCACGCATGATCGTGGTGCAGCATCCAGCATGCTTCATGGAAATCTGGTCTTTTACGCCTGATATGGACTTGCAATGTATTCACGACATCCCTGTAGTGTTGTCCAGTTACTGATGTGTGTGCAGGTACAACATGCTGAAAAACCATTCCATGAATATCAAAGAATGATATGACCATAGCTTTCCCCGAAGAAGCAACCACTTTTGCTTTTTTTGGGGTTGGTGATGAAGGAGATTTCCACACTGAGCTTTGCTGTTTGCTCTCAGGATCAAAATGATGTAGCCAAGTTTCATCAGCAGTGTTTACGTTTGAAAGAAACTTAGGATCTTCCTCTAACATCAACATTAACTGCATGTTACCTCCATTACAGCGGTAGGCGATACTGAATATGTCTGAAATTACCTGGTTCTCACAGGCGGGAACTAGGAGTACCAACAATGAAACTACTACGGCGTGTTTGTTTTACATTAAGCTAACAGAATATAAGATTGAATTTTAATGCGAAAAATTATGACTGTAAAAAAAAATATTATGATCATTCTTTGTTTAACAGCCCTCTTATATTAAAATATCTTTAAAAAACATAATAATTCAACCAAGTTCATTCAATTATTTTCGAAACAAATTCTATGTGAAGGTAGTTTGAAAAGGGGGATTTTTTTAAACCTTCTTGTTGCATTTTTGGATATATTGAATCTGAAAACATTTCTTCCAGTTAAATATAAGTACCAAAATGTTGGGTATACAATGGAATACTTTGTTTACTTGCTGTAAGTGCGTATCAAATAAACAAAGTCGCAGTTTAATCTACAAGTTCAATGAGACACTGCCCTCTTTCATCACAAACAAGAAATGCTTCTCCAAAAGTGGCCTTCTTAACATAAAAGGGACTTCAAAACGGTATTTGAGGTAAGATTTGAAAGTGGAATTCTTATGACGCTACCTTTACGTACAATAGGTAAGGAAAGGAAGAAGAAATTTGTTCTGTGACACGAAGGGCTGGGAAGAAAGAACAGTAAACCAGTACTGCCACCTGTTGAAGAATGGCTGTAATTTCCATGTATAATATCTCGATGAGAAACGATTTCCTTAACATTACTGTGATAAATGCGAAAACCGAGAAATTGCACTTTATTAATTCTGAAATAGCATTCAGAAACACGATAAAATGAATTAGAATTTGATGAGAATGATCTGATCAAATGTTTAAGGAGAAATGCGATCTCTCTAGAGGCTGTGTAGCTCAATAGTTAGGGCGTCTGTCTGCCGCCCGGGAGGCTCAGGGATCGATTGATGGGGTTCTACCTCGATTGCTCACTTCCGAGACCATATTAGCCCCTGGGGGTTAACGTCCATCTACCCCCAAGAAGCTAACTCACCCTAAACCACTGACGTCTGTTTGTAATGTTTATTACACTAATTAATACGTAACAAATAAATGTATCACATAAATTTGCTGTTTTTAATAATTTGATTTATTAAATGTATACCCTTATTAAAGATGCCGCTTAAATTGTTAGTTATAAGAAATATTTTATACGAAAAAAGATTGAAGATCTTAAATATAAAAATATATATTGATGGAAAGGCCGAACTTACATCTATTTTTCAACGTAATCACCATTGCGATCGATGTACTCTTGCATGAGTTGTGGCAGTTTTTGTATACCCTTCTCATAGCACTCTCCCGCCAAGTTGTGCAAGTAGCGCTCAACCTCGTTTTTCAAATCATCGTCGGTCTGGAAATGTGTTCCACCCAGGTGTGTCTTCAACTCAGGAAACAGATGATAATCACTAGGTGTTAAGTCTAGACTGTAGGGGGTATGGGTGAGGATGTCCCATCCGAAATGGGGCAGGAGATCTTCGGTGAGCATTTTGGGAACCCACCTCGCAAATGTTCGGTCAAAATCTTGTCAATCGTAGTCTTACAGACTTCAGGGATAACTTCGCACAGCTCGCGAACTGCCACACGCCGATCTTTAAGCATTTCTTGCTCCACTTTTGCAATTGTTTCGGCTGAAACCGAAGGCCGACCAGAGCGCTGTTAGTCATGGACGTCTGTACGTCCGTCTTTGAACACTCTGACCCACTTTCGCACATTTTTGACGTCCATACACTGTGGCCCATAGTCTTAGCATAACTGACGGTGAATTTCAGAGGGGATAGTGCCCTTGGCATTCAAAAAGCGGATCACTGCACGCAACTCGCACTTGGCGGCGGAAGTGATAGGAAGCTCCATCGCAAACGACTGCCCAGCCAAGACTAATGGTTGCAACGGGTTCGTTGTGGTGGGGATGTCAAGGGGTGAAACCAAGCTACACGCCAGTGTTGCCAGATCTCGCGTAATAGTGTTCCTCAAGGCTCCAGCGCCTTGCAGACCTTATTTTACGGACACGCCTCCTAGTTGCAGAACGGCACGTTGGCTAAGGTAGCTCAACGGCTTAGAGTGACTGGACGGAAACAGGAGATAAGTGGTTCAAATCCCGGCAATGACATTGAATTTTTCATGTTGATTCTATATATGTAAACGATGTTTCTAACCTTATAAAAATGTTAAATTTGTATTTAAAAACAGTATTACTATCCTTGGGCTAATAAATATGTTCAAAATTTTTTGAAGAATTTGGTATAACTTTGGTTCCTCGAAAAAAATATACTATAAAATTTTTTCTTATTTTCTCTAATATATATATATATATATATATATATATATATATATATATATATAAAGTTTCCGATAATAAAAAAATCTGACATTTATCAATTTAAGGGGAGAGGATACCTTAAAAATGGTGAAAATATATTGTATTTTGCTTACTTTCATAGATGGAAGTGTGTTTTTATGAATATAAGTTCGTTTTGCACCAGAAACTTACTTAAAGGGCCTAAAAGTGGGTTTAAATCACATGCTGCAGAGTAGGTCATGCCCCGTTTTCATTCTGTGATTCCTCTTAGAACTTTCTCTGATATTTTATGTTTAGGGATATTTTCTTCTGCATTTTACACTTTCCGATATTGGTAAACCTGCTTGTTCTTGCTCTTTCACTTGTTTTTATTGATATTCTATGGTTCTAAACGTGTGTTTTGTTATTGAATGAGGAAAATGGCTATATTTTGTGCTAAGGTGCTCAGAAAAAGGTCTGGAGGGCCTGGTAGGAAGAAAGAGACGATTATAAATAAGGAAAACTGTGAAAATAACTCAGGTCTTGAAAATGGTACAACATCTATTATAGTGATGATCAAAGTGTTAGGTTAGGAGATTCAACTCCACATGATTGTGTTGTTCCAAACAAAAGTACTTCTAGCTCTAAATTATTTTAAAGAAATGGACCAATATCGTGTTAGCAAGGCTGACATGGAGACAGAAGACATCTATAAAAGTGCTAGACAGAAGAAAGCAGTAGAGAAGATCATGGCAACACTGAGTATGGGGCAGGAATGTTTTAACAGACTTTGAGTACTGTAAAACTTTAAACTCATTTTCCCGTAACTTTTGTTTATGTAAGCCTTATGTACCTTTTCTTTGAAGCTACTTATACTAGAGCAATAAAATTTTCATAGATTTTCCCTGACGTATATTTATAAACTGACATTTTGCAACACTTAGATGTTTTTATCAAGGAAACTGATAATTCTTTTCTTTTCAAGTGTATCAAAAAGTATTATTATTAAAAGAAGTTATAATATTTACAGTTTTAAAGCTATATACTCACAAAAATGTCGTTTTATTGCCCAATAGTGTGAGTATATGTGTTAAAGAATCATTGCTGTATTATTCATAGTTCAGAAAAGCTACATTGAAAATGTCAAATTTAACATGGCAGAGATAGAAGGTACCTACTCCCCTTGATTGTTTAGATTTATACTGCAAGGACCTTAGAAACAGAGCGAAGAACATTTTCTAAATACATTCCCTAAAAACAAAAACAAAAATCATGACCAGCGCCACAGAAAGCATTATTCAAGTAGATGGAGAACAAATAGAATATCGTAATAACTACATTTACCTGACCAAATGGCGAGTCTCTCAGGGACAAGTGATGCAGGAATAAGGAGAATAAAATTAACATGGGGTAAATTCGGAGCCTGAAATTTATTCTTTAAAACCAACATTTAAGACCCGATATAACAATAGAAACGCTTCAAACCTGCATCAATTCCAAACTTGGGCAGTAACGAAGAAACAGGCTGTAATGCTACAAACATACCAACAGAAGATGGAAAGGAAGATCCTGAACATTAGCTTAAAAGATCAAGTGAAGAACGAAGTGTTGCTAAGATATAGCTACTAGAGCTAAGAGGATCAAATGGCAATGAGCAGGACATGTGTCGAGATGGGCATACGCCATAACAGTATGGGATGTGCGACAAGAGAGGAGAAGCAGAGAACGTCCGAGGCTACGATGATCCCCAGAGTTCAAGAATGGGCTGGAGGCAAAGTGAATTACAACGGCAAAATTCAGGCATCAATGAAAGCAAGTGGTAGCAGTCCTAAAGCGAAAGTGACAGTGCGAGGTCTACCCGAGAGTCCAAAGACTCCGACCTCTATCACCCGGGAGATGATGGAGGACTCCGGGATTCTTTCCTTGGGGCAATACCTTCTTCTAGCTCTGCTGGCTAGTACCCGGGAATATATGGCTTCCCTCAACCCCGTCCGGAGACGTACCCGATCTCCCAGGAGTATCGGGAACCACTGCCCCCTCGAGTCCAACCCAATCCGAACAACTACCAATCAGGGAGGGGCTCGAATATTCGGCCCCAGGTTCCTCTGGTAGCGTCAGAAGTGAAAATGAATAAAGTTCAGTGAGGTCTACCCGAAAGTCCGATAACCCCGGCCTCTGATACGCGGGAGCGATGGAAAACTCCGGGGGTCTTTCCTAGGGGCAATACCTGGAGTCTAAAAAGCCCCCCTATAACGTCAAGACGGGTGGAAGTTAGTGGATACGCCACTTACGCACGTCAACCCCGCAGAGAATCCTACGGAACAACCTCGTTAGGGCCGCCCGGTGATCTAGCACACCTTCTAGTAGTTCTGCAGGACATTTTAAGCAACCGTCTGCCCCCTTCGGGCGACCGAAGCTTGGCCGGAGGTACCCGATCTCACGCGGGTGTCGGGAACACACTGCCCCCTCGAGTCCAACCCAATCCGAGCAACTTCCACTCAGGGAGGGGCTCGAATGTTGGGCCCGAGGTTCCTCTGTTAACGTCAGAAGTGAAAATGAAGTCATTTCTAGATATAACGATGCAGTATTAATTAAGGGTAGACAACTGTTGCCTTTCAGGGATTTGCTAATCCTGTAACAAACGGCCGAGCTGACCCCACCAAGGGTTGGGCGGCCCTTGCTCTTAAAGGATGTTATGGGCTATTTATTATTATTATTATTATTATTATTATTATTATTATTATTATTATTATTATTATTATTATTATTATTATTATTATTATTATTATTATTATTATTATTATTATTATTATTATTATTATTATTATTATTATTATTATTATTATTATTATTATTATTATTATTATTATTATTATTATTATTATTATTATTATTATTATTATTATTATTATTATTATTATTATTATTATTATTATTATTATTATTATTATTATTATTATTATTATTATTATTATTATTATTATTATTATTATTATTATTATTATTATTATTATTATTATTATTATTATTATTATTATTATTATTATTATTATTATTATTATTATTATTATTATTATTATTATTTATTAATTATTAATTATTATTATTATTATTATTATTATTATTATTATTATTATTATTATTATTATTATTATTATTATTATTATTATTATTATTATTATTATTATTATTATTATTATTATTATTATTATTATTATTATTATTATTTATCATTATTATTTGCCACATATGTAATGTGGTCTCTCCACGTCAATTTGATGTCGAGTAGAACACCAAGATACTTAACATAAGTTATCCAATGGACGTCCTCACCAGCTAGGCGAATTGGTGGAAGGAGATGGCCTGGCTCTTCTGTGGATGGACGTGTAGGCGCCAACGTTTGAACCAGGTGGTGAGGAGGTTGGCATATAGTTGAATCCTGCGAGCACATAGGTTGAGCTCTGATGATGTGGAGGTGACAGCTGTATCGTCAGTAAAGAGATACAGCGAGCAGCGTAGCAGGGATGGTAGGGTGTTGATGTGTAGAAGGAAGAGAGTGGGTGCCAGGACACTACCTTGGGGAACGTCAGCTCTAATGGGATGGGATGAAGTACATCCATACCATTTCACGTTCCTTCTATCAAAACCTCTCCCACAACTTCAACTCCCTGATCCGCGGTCTAGGTGAGTACGACATCGATCCCGGAGAGCCTTACAAATGCCCGAGACTCTTTCTAGACACATAAAGTAACACATCAGATGGCTTATATATAACTCCAACCTCATCTTCTGCCGTATATTATCCTTCCTTAAAAAACACTCCACTGCCAGTAGAGGGCCTAGCCCTGATCTGACTTCAGACCGAAGATAAACCAAGGCCTCAGTGGACACATGACGAAATAAGATGGAGCCACATGGTAGGTATAATTTGTCATGATATAAACACGTAAACCAAGTGACTAAAATGGAGAGAGTGAGAGAGAGATAGGGAGGGAGAGTGAGAAAGTTCGCTGCACGTTTGTGAGAGTGTGAAAAGTTCGGAAAGTTCCCTGAAGTCTAGACGCTGGGTCACCCTATGACACAGAGTAGTTAAACATATCCGGGTGGGTAATCTCTGCCATTTGAACTCCCCTAGAAACTGCAGACAGCTCGTAGTTTTTTATACCCCGATGATTTTCTGAATTTCTTTAATATTGTGGATAAAGAGGAAGGCATTAAAATTCATGAGTGTTTAAAGACGCTCACAGCTGCACCTAACGAGTACTGTAGGGGTGGGAATGACCCCTCTGAACATTTCCATTGCAACCCCCACTCGACTTGTTCACGTCTAAAATTACACAGCGCCCTTGTAAAACTTTGATTCATATTAACGTTCATCCTATTAATGTCCAATCGTGTTCACATCAAACTTTTGTAACGTGCAGAAAATGCACTAAAACATTATAGCAAACTGTTTTATTAGAAGAAGAGAAGTAATACAATCAGTAAGTGTATTAATGGAATGCCGTAAACTTCAGGTTTTGATATTATCTACGTCATAAATGCATTTCGCTGGCTTCTTGTGTGACGAAGTTCGCACTTACTCTGTGGACATTTACCTCAGAACTTGTTCGTTTGTACATACGCAAAATCGTAGAAAAAGATGAATAGAGCTCTAAACTTTTAACTCATCGTCCGATATGACTTAACGTTGGAGGTTTTCCCTTATCTTCAAAGAAAAATATCTTGTAAGTCTAAGCTCTATGTACCCTGTACTCATTTAAACATCATTTCATTCATTGTCCAATATGACTTAACGTTGGAGGCTTTCTCTTATCCTGAAAGATGAATGTCTGGTAGCTCCAAGCTCTATGTACCCTGTACTCATTTGAACATCATTTCATTCATCATCTAATATGATCTAACGTTGGAGGTTTTCTCTTATCCTGAAAGATGAATGTCTGGTAGCTCCAAGCTCTATGTACTCTGTACTCATTTGAACATCATTTCATTCATCGTTCAATATGACCTAACAATGGAGGTTTTCTCTTATCCTGAAAGATGAATGTCTAGTAACTCTAAGCTCTATGTACCCTGTACTCATTTGAACATCATTTCATTCATCGCCCAATATGACCTAACGTTGGAGGTTTTCTCTTATCCTGAAAGATGAATGTCTGGTAGCTCTATGTACCTGTACTCATTTGAACATCATTTCATTCATCGCCCAATATGACCTAACGTTGGAGGTTTTCTCTTATCCTGAAAGATGAATGTCTGGTAACTCTATGTACCTGTACTCATTTGAACATCATTTCATTCATCATCTAATATGATCTAACGTTGGAGGTTTTCTCTTATCCTGAAAGATGAATGTCTGGTAGCTCTATGTACCCTGTACTCATTTGAACATCATTTCATTCATCGCCCAATATGACCTAACGTTGGAGGTTTTCTCTTATCCTGAAAGATGAATGTCTGGTAGCTCTATGTACCTGTACTCATTTGAACATCATTTCATTCATCATCTAATATGATCTAACGTTGGAGGTTTTCTCTTATCCTGAAAGATGAATGTCTGGTAGCTCTATGTACCCTGTACTCATTTGAACATCATTTCATTCATCGTCTAATATGACCTAACGTTGGAGGTTTTCTCTTATCCTGAAAGATGAATGTATGGTAACTCTAAGCTCTATGTACCCTGTACTCATTTGAACATCATTTCATTCATCGTTCAATATGACTAACGTTGGAGGTTTTCTCTTATCCTGAAAGATGAATGTCTGGTAACTCTAAGCTCTATGTACCCTGTACTCATTTGAACATCATTTCATTCATCGTTCAATATGACTAACGTTGGAGGTTTTCTCTTATCCTGAAAGATGAATGTCTGGTAGCTCCAAGCTCTATGTACTCTGGGCTGATTGAAGCATCGTTTCAGTGATGGTTGCCGATATTGGTAAATCAAAGACATTACATGAAAATGTGAATGATAAGTAGAATAACTAATTTAAAAAAACAATTTCCCATTATTGCCAGATGTTTATCCAATTTCACAGATGTATTGCCTCTTGTATAACTCTCTGTGACGTAATAACATTATGCAATTTTTGTACCTTTGCCCTAAATGGATACGGGAATCCCTGTTAAAAAACAATCTTCATTGAAAGGTTATCATTCATTGCGTTTGAAGGTGTATTTACTTACCAGTGCTTTGGAATACAGACAATTGTGTAAGACAAAAGACTGGCATGAAGATGAAGACGCCTTGAGGCATAAATCAGCCAACGAGAAATTTAAAACCAGTATTTGCATTAATGTTTTTGTTTTTCTGAAACAAGGCTAGAAACAGAGCTCTATTGTTTCGGATAAAATATACGTAATTTCATATTGGCATACTTTAGTGCCTTTTCTTTTCCTATTTCTTCTTTATGTCCGTTCTCTAGTTTCTTTTATTCTTGCGGTGCTTTCGGTATCTCAAATAATTGCTTTCGTTATTCCTGTGATGTCTTATTTTCTTCTTTTTGTTGCTGCTGCAACAGTTCGCCTAATTTTATCTCTCGTTTTGTCTGTACTCCTTTAGCTTTCAGGCCTTCAAAAGAACTTGGGGAAACTTATAGTCCGAAGCACTAAAGTCTGATGCAGCCATTAATTTCCGAGTGTGCCAGAATTCCTTTATCTTAGTGGCTGTATCCCTGAAACGTTCTTTGCTTTATCTCTTGTATAGAAAGTAAAACATAGCTACCAAATGTATGTCCATAAAGCAGCGTCTTTGTGTCTGGTTGCACACCGAACTTGAAGGAAAGTTTCTAAGAAAGGCATTTGGATATTCCTGTTACGATTAGTGATGGATCGATACTTGATTCTCGATATTGATAGCCTCATTTCTACTTCTAATTTCAATACAAAATAGAATGCGTGACTGGAGGAATTTAGTAACAGTGACGTCAAAATTAATCTGTAAAGCTATTTGTAGTCGATTTATTGACACTTCGTCACTTACGTTTTTATATTATCGAAGGACTACCTTTCGAAGCCTTTGCCCCCATTTTCATCCTCTCTCCAACTAAAGTCGGTATAGTCAACTCGTGTGCAGGTCGGCCGTCTCCTTTGATGAACCCTTAAAACCGTTTTACAAAACCGACCCTCCTTCTCCCAGTCCTTTATGCAAGGTTGCCACTTTTCTCGATACGCCATGGGTATCTTACGAGGTTTCGTCTAAATAAATTATCTTATGTCCATTACTGCGAAACCTCCTTAGTTTTGGCAAATATAAATAGTGCCCATAACGAAAATCACAAATTTCTTGCAATTGTTTAACCAATTCGTCTAAGGTGGGCGCTCTCCCTTTTGCATAGAATCTATAAATTTCTCGACGAATTAAATCGCATATGAAATTATCTCCTTTAGAGAAACGTTTCCTTTTGTTTTCACACTTGATCGACGTCTTTGGTATTCCCTTCGTCACAATATTTCTTACTGTATTTCTGTGAATACCCAGAATTTATCATCAGGTTCATTGCACGACCCCTTACCAAGTTTATTTGTCAGCACGTATTTATATGTGTTCAAAACAAGAGCTCGAATTTGCTTAGAAACAGTTCCCGTTATAACTTTGTTTTTTGAGGCTTTTCCAGTCATTCCCACATTGTCATCACTTTGATTATTTTCACGGACTGAAAGTTATCTACTGCTTCATTTGCATTTACCACTGCATTTCCCTCCCACAGTCTCCACGTCGTGACACACAACGAATTTCTGCACGTAATGAAACAGATCAACTGGAAGTTCGAACTTTGGTAACTGAGACTCCACGTGGAGTAGACATGCGACTGTCACCTCGAGAAAATCAGGGTTACTATTGGTCCTCAACGACAGTGTTCCATTTCTGAAGTGTGGAGATGGATTTATGACAGTCATTAGTGGGCGGTAGGATCCGTTTCCTTTGCGGCACAACTGCACTCGCCTTGACTTGACAGACTTTTAGCTCCGTCAGCTGTAATCGCCAAATATGCCCCCGAACGAAATGCAGGTTAGCGTGTGACGTCACCACGCTGATTTCTGCCGCCCATGAGAAAGGAAACAGTTTGATGTGTTGGGGTTCCGACAGCGCAGGAAAGACAGGAAATGCATAGGGTATCAATAATATGTACAACTTACATCTTGGGTGTTGTAATGTTAGTGGTGACTGCTTTAATTACACAATTGTTTACAGTTTATAAACAATTACATGTTGGCTGTGTTGTATGAGAAAATATATAAAACTTCAACTCGTAGTTCATCTGTAGGTCAGGCATGTTATAAAGTAAATAAAATAAAACATAAAGTAATTTTCTCTGCAAATTAGAGGAGAGCCATTCAGAACAAAAGAGCGGGCATTTTCCGATACTTTTTGTTTCGTTTTTCTTTAACTAGTATATCAATGTCAGGACGTAATATCTGAGAAATCTGTAATCGAAGGCTGCATGTTAGATTGTGATCCGATAAGGTACTTCGGGGTCTGGACTTAGCTAATTCCATAACAGAAAAAAAATTGTTCGCACACATATGTGCTACACATATGCTACACCTGACTGAACCCAAGATTCTGTACTCACAGCGCCATTTATATAGAAATCTAAGCACCAGAGTCAAAGAGCACTTCAGAGATATCAGAATGAAACAATAACATAAGTCAGTAGTAGCATTTCATTTTTGGAACGAAAATCATGACATTGATCCAAATCCAAAATGAAAACATTAAAACTTCCTATGGAATGAGAACTGTTTACAGCTATAGTTGTGTGGTTTGCGGCAGATGACAGACAAACTCTTAAAGTTTTGTTTTTTATTTTGTTTTGTTTGTTTCTGGTATAATCTTACCTAACCAAGAGGAAGCGCAATATGTTCTAGGGTACTCTGAGACACGCTCACCTATTATTGTTTAGAGAAGGTTTAGTAGGGATTGTAAAAGCATCGTAGCTTGGTACACAAAGTTTAAGGAGGCTGGAAGTGCAACCTGCCGTCCATGGCCAAGACCTCCAACGGTAACAGAAGCGAGCGTTGAGATTGTGCAGCAAGCATTTCAAAGAAGCCCTTCCAAGTCAATTCGTCGTGCATTTCGTGAACTCGTGATTCCACGGTTCACATATGCGACTTCATCTGTATGCTTATAAAGTTCAGATAACAAAAAGTATGAAGCCAGATGATCACCCTCGCCGTTCTGCTTTTGCAGAAGAGGATTGATGTTAATAATGCGTAGCTGCGCTACCTTCCATACCTCTGGGTAGGTCAACCAGTACAATGTGAGAATATGTCATCATGTAACATGAGGAAAATAGCCCAAAAGTAAATGTCTTGTGTGGCTTAATACATGACAGGTTTATTGGTCCTTTGTTTTTTAATGAGAACTCAATAGCAGCTAAAATTTACCTAAATAGTTACAGCCTTACAATGTACCACAACTTAATGACCCGCAATCCACAGTGATATTCCAGCAGGATGGAGCACCACGACATTAGCGATTAAATGACAGAGAGTTGCTGAGTCACACATATCTGAACAGATGGATTGGGCGCGATGGTCCAACACTGTGGCCTCCACGATTCCCAGGCATAGCCTCCTAGAATTTTTTCTTTAGGGCTATGTAAAGTATATGCAACACTTGTTCCAGGTATGAACACTTTGAGAGGAAACATAACTGATGCTGTTGCTAGCATTACGCACAAAATGCTGCAGAATATATTGCGATGATGATGATGATGATGATGATGATGATGATGATGATGATGATGATGATGATGATGATGATGATGATAAATGGCGCTCACTGCGCGGTCATCACTGCCCGTGAAATCCAAATTAGCCTAACTTTACTTGACTTTGGCTTAGCTCTGGCTAGGCTCTAGCTTAGCTCTGGCTTAGCTCTGGCTGGAGTCTAGCTCAACTCACTTCACTCTGGCTTTGTTCTGGCTTCGCTCTGACTTCGCTCTGGCTAGGCTCTGGCTTAGCTCTGGCTAGGCTCTGGCTTGGCTCTAGCTCCACTCTAACCCCATTCTCAATTCTCTCTAACTTGGCCCTGGCTTGGCTCTAGCTTAGTTCTGGCTTGCTCCTGACTTCACTCTAAATTCACTCTAACTTGGCTCTGACTTCGCTCTGGCTTGGCTCTGGCTTAGCTCTGGCTAGGCTCTGGCTTGGCTCTGGCTCCACTCTAACTCCATTCTCAATTCTCTCTAACTTGGCCCTGGCTTGGCTCTAGCTTAGTTCTGGCTTGCTCCTGGCTTCACTCTAAATTCACTCTAACTTGGCTCTGACTTCGCTCTGGCTTGGCTCTGACTTAGCTCTGGCTAGGCTCTGGCTTGGCTCTAGCTCCACTCTAACTCCATTCTCAATTCTCTCTAACTTGGCCCTGGCTTGGCTCTAGCTTAGTTCTGGCTTGCTCCTGGCTTCACTCTAAATTCACTCTAACTTGGCTCTGACTTCGCTCTGGCTTGGCTCTGGCTTAGCTCTGGCTAGGCTCTGGCTTGGCTCTAGCTCCACTCTAACCCCATTCTCAATTCTCTCTAACTTGGCCCTGACTTGGCTCTAGCTTAGCTCTGGCTTGGTCCTGGCTTCACACTAAATTCACTCTAACTTGGCTCTGACTTCGCTCTGGCTTGTCTCTGGCTTAGCTCTGGCTAGGCTCTGGCTTGGCTCTAGCTCCACTCTAACCCCATTCTCAATTCTCTCTAACTTGGCTCTGGCTTGGCTCTAGCTTAGTTCTGGCTTGCTCCTGGCTTCACTCTAAATTCACTCCAACTTGGCTCTGACTTCGCTCTGGCTTGTCTCTGGCTTAGCTCTGGCTAGGCTCTGGCTTGGCTCTAGCTCCACTCTAACCCCATTCTCAATTCTCTCTAACTTGGCCCTGACTTGGCTCTAGCTTAGTTCTGGCTTGCTCCTGGCTTCACTCTAAATTCACTCCAACTTGGCTCTGACTTCGCTCTGGCTTCTCTCTGGCTTAGCTCTGGCTAGGCTCTGGCTTGGCTCTAGCTCCACTCTAACCCCATTCTCAATTCTCTCTAACTTGGCCCTGACTTGGCTCTAGCTTAGCTCTGGCTTGCTCCTGGCTTCACTCTAAATTCACTCTAACTTGGCTCTGACTTCGCTCTGGCTTGGCTCTGGCTTAGCTCTGGCTAGGCTCTGGCTTGGCTCTAGCTCCACTCTAACTCCATTCTCAATTCTCTCTAACTTGGCCCTGACTTGGCTCTAGCTTAGCTCTGGCTTGCTCCTGGCTTCACTCTAAATTCACTCTAACTTGGCCCTGGCTTGGCTCTAGCTCCACTCTAACTCCATTCTCAATTCTCTCTAACTTGGCCCTGGCTTGGCTCTAGCTTAGCTCTGGCTTGCTCCTGGCTTCACTCTAAATTCACTCTAACTTGGCTCTGACTTCGCTCTGGCTTGGCTCTGACTTCGCTCTGGCTTGGCTCTGGCTTAGCTCTGGCTAGGCTCTGGCTTGGCTCTAGCTCCACTCTAACTCCATTCTCAATTCTCTCTAACTTGGCCCTGGCTTGGCTCTAGCTTAGCTCTGGCTTGCTCCTGGCTTCACTCTAAATTCACTCTAACTTGGCTCTGACTTCGCTCTGACTTTGCTCTGGCTTCACTCTAAATTCACTCTAACTTGGCTCTGACTTGGCTCTGGCTTGGCTCTGGCTTAGCTCTGGCTAGGCTCTGGCTTGGCTCTAAATTCACTCTAACTTGGCTCTGACTTCGCTCTGGCTTGTCTCTGGCTTAGCTCTGGCTAGGCTCTGGCTTGGCTCTAGCTCCACTCTGACTCCAAATTTCAATTCTCTCTAACTTGGCCCTGACTTGGCTCTGGCTTAGCTCTGGCTTGGCTCTGACTTCGCTCTGGCTTGGCTCTGGCTTACCTCTGACTTCGCTCTGGCTTGGCTCTGGCTTAGCTCTGACTTCGCTCTGGCTTGGCTCTGGCTTAGCTCTGGCTAGGCTCTGGCTTGGCTCTAGCTCCACTCTAACCCCATTCTCAATTCTCTCTAACTTGGCCCTGACTTGGCTCTAGCTTAGTTCTGGCTTGCTCCTGGCTTCACTCTAAATTCACTCTAACTTGGCTCTGACTTCGCTCTGGCTAGGCTCTGGCTTAGCTCTGGCTAGGCTCTGGCTTGGCTCTGGCTCCAGTCTAACTCCAAATTTCAATTCTCTCTAACTTGGCCCTGACTTGGCTCTGGCTTAGCTCTGGCTTGGCTCTGACTACGCTCTGGCTTGGCTCTGGCTTAGCTCTGGCTAGGCTCTGGCTTGGCTCTGACTCCACTCTAACTCCATTCTCAATTCTCTCTAACTTGGCCCTGACTTCGCTCTGGCTTGGCTCTGGCTTGGCTCTGACTTCGCTCTGGCTAGGCTCTCGCTTAGCTCTGGCTAGGCTGTGGCTTGGCTCTGACTCCACTCTAACTCCATTCTCAATTCGCTCTAACTTGGTCCTGGCTTGGCTCTAGCTTAGTTCTGGCTTGCTCCTGGCTTCACTCTAAATTCACTCCAACTTGGCTCTGACTTCGCTCTGGCTTAGCTCTGACTTCGCTCTGGCTAGGCTCTGGCTTGGCTCTGACTCCACTCTAACTCCATTCTCAATTCTCTCTAACTTGGCCCTGGCTTGGCTCTAGCTTAGTTCTGGCTTGCTCCTGGCTTCACTCTAAATTCACTCTAACTTGGCTCTGACTTCGCTCTGGCTTAGCTCTGACTTCGCTCTGGCTAGGCTCTGGCTTGGCTCTGACTCCACTCTAACTCCATTCTCAATTCTCTCTAACTTGGCCCTGGCTTGGCTCTGGCTTAGCTCTGGCTAGGCTCTGGCTTGGCTCTGGCTCCACTCTAACTCCATTTTCAATTCTCTCCTACTTGGCTCTGGCTTGGCTCTGGCTAGGCTCTGGCTTGGCTCTGACTCCACTCTAACCCCATTCTCAATTCTCTCTAACTTGGCTCTGGCTTGGCTCTGGCTTAGCTCTGGCTAGGCTCTGGCTTGGCTCTGACTCCACTCTAACTCCATTCTCAATTCTCTCTAACTTGGCTCTGGCTTAGCTCTGGCTAGGCTCTGGCTTGGCTCTAGCTCCCCTCTAACTCCATTCTCAATTCTCTCTAACTTGGCCCTGGCTTGGCTCTAGCTTAGTTCTGGCTTGCTCCTGGCTTCACTCTAAATTCACTCTAACTTGGCTCTGACTTCGCTCTGACTTGGCTCTGGCTTAGCTCTGGCTAGGCTCTGGCTTGGCTCTGGCTCCACTCTAACTCCATTCTCAATTCTCTCTAACTTGGCCCGACTTGGCTCTGGCTTAGCTCTGGCTTGGCTCTGACTTCGCTCTGGCTTGGCTCTGGCTTAGCTCTGGCTAGGCTCTGACTTAGCTCTGGCTAGGCTCTGGCTTGGCTCTGACTCCACTCTAACTCCATTCTCAATTCTCTCTAACTTGGCCCTGACTTGGCTCTGGCTTAGCTCTGGCTTGGCTCTGACTTCGCTCTGGCTTGGCTCTGGCTTAGCTCTGGCTTGGCTCTGACTTCGCTCTGGCTAGGCTCTGGCTTGACTCTGACTCCACTCTAACTCCATTCTCAATTCTCTCTAACTTGGCCCTGACTTCGCTCTGGCTTAGCTCTGGCTAGGCTCTGGCTTGGCTCTGACTCCACTCTAACTCCATTCTCAATTCTCTCTAACTTGGCCCTGACTTCGCTCTCGCTTAGCTCTGGCTAGGCTCTGGCTTGGCTCTGACTCCACTCTAACTCCATTCTCAATTCTCTCTAACTTGGCTCTGACTTCGCTCTGGCTAGGCTCTCGCTTAGCTCTGGCTAGGCTGTGGCTTGGCTCTGACTCCACTCTAACTCCATTCTCAATTCTCTCTAACTTGGCCCTGACTTCGCTCTGGCTTGGCTCTGGCTTGGCTCTGACTTCGCTCTGTCTAGGCTCTCGCTTAGCTCTGGCTAGGCTGTGGCTTGGCTCTGACTCCACTCTAACTCGTTTCTCAATTCTCTCTAACTTGGCCCTGGCTTGGCTCTAGCTTAGTTCTGGCTTGCTCCTGGCTTCACTCTAAATTCACTCTAACGTGGCTCTGACTTCGCTCTGGCTTGGCTCTGGCTTAGCTCTGGCTAGGCTCTGGCTTGGCTCTAGCTCCACTCTAACCCCATTCTCAATTCTCTCTAACTTGGCCCTGACTTGGATCTAGCTTATTTCTGGCTTGCTCCTGGCTTCACTCTAAATTCACTCTAACTTGGCTCTGACTTCGCTCTGGCTAGGCTCTGGCTTGGCTCTAGCTCCACTCTAACTCCATTCTCAATTCTCTCTAACTTGGCCCTGACTTCGCCCTGACTTCGCTCTGGCTTAGCTCTGACTTCGCTCTGACTTGGCTCTGGCTTAGCTCTGGCTAGGCTCTGGCTTGGCTCTGACTCCACTCTAACTCCATTCTCAATTCTCTCTAACTTGGCCCTGACTTAGCTCTGGCTTGGCTCTGACTTCGCTCTGGCTAGGCTCTCGCTTAGCTCTGGCTAGGCTGTGGCTTGGCTCTGACTCCACTCTAACTCCATTCTCAATTCTCTCTAACTTGGCCCTGGCTTGGCTCTAGCTTAGTTCTGGCTTGCTCCTGGCTTCACTCTAAATTCACTCTAACGTGGCTCTGACTTCGCTCTGGCTTAGCTCTGGCTAGGCTCTGGCTAGGCTCTGGCTGGGTTCTGGCTTAGCTCTGGCTAGGCTCTGGCTTGACTCTAGCTCCACTCTAATTCCATTCTCAATTCTCTCTAACTTGGCCCTGGCTTGGCTCTAGCTTAGTTCTGGCTTGCTCCTGGCTTCACTCTAAATTCACTGTAACTTGGCTCTGACTTCGCTCTGGCTTGGCTCTGGCTTAGCTCTGGCTAGTCTCTGGCTTGGCTCTCGCTCCACTCTAACTCCATTCTCAATTCTCTCTAACTTGGCCCTGGCTTGGCTCTAGCTTAGTTCTGGCTTGCTCCTGGCTTCACTCTAAATTCACTCTAACTTGGCCATGACTTCGCTCTGGCTTGGCTCTGGCTTAGCTCTGGCTAGGCTCTGGCTAAGCTCTGGCTTGGCTCTGGCTTAGCTCTGGCTAGGCTCTGGCTTGACTCTAGCTCCACTCTAACTCCATTCTCAATTCTCTCTAACTTGGCCCTGACTTGGCTCTAGCTTAGTTCTGGCTTGCTCCTGGCTTCACTCTAAATTCACTCTAACTTGGCTCTGACTTCGCTCTGACTTGGCTCTGGCTTAGCTCTGGCTAGGCTCTGGCTTGGCTCTAGCTCCACTCTAACTCCATTCTCAATTCTCTCTAACTTGGCCCTGACTTGGCTCTAGCTTTGTTCTGGCTTGCTCCTGGCTTCACTCTAAATTCACTGTAACTTGGCTCTGACTTCGCTCTGGCTTCTCTCTGGCCCACTCTAACTCCATTCTCAACTCTTTCTAACTTGGCCCTGACTTGGCTCTAGCTTAGTTCTGGCTTGCTCCTGGCTTCACTCTAAATTCACTGTAACTTGGCTCTGACTTCGCTCTGGCTTGGCTCTGGCTTAGCTCTGGCTAGGCTCTGGCTTGGCTCTAGCTCCACTCTAACTCCATTCTCAACTCTTTCTAACTTGGCCCTGACTTGGCTCTAGCTTAGTTCTGGCTTGCTCCTGGCTTCACTCTAAATTCACTGTAACTTGGCTCTGACTTCGCTCTGGCTTGGCTCTGGCTTAGCTCTGGCTAGGCTCTGGCTTAGCTCTAGCTCCACTCTAACCCCATTCTCAATTCTCTCTAACTTGGCCCTGACTTGGCTCTAGCTTAGTTCTGGCTTGCTCCTGGCTTCACTCTAAATTCACTCTAACTTGGCTCTGACTTCGCTCTGGCTAGGCTCTGGCTTAGCTCTGGCTAGGCTCTGGCTTGGCTCTAGCTCCACTCTAACTCCATTCTCAATTCTCTCTAACTTGGCCCTGACTTGGCTCTAGCTTAGTTCTGGCTTGCTCCTGGCTTCACTCTAAATTCACTCTAACTTGGCTCTGACTTCGCTCTGGCTAGGCTCTGGCTTAGCTCTGGCTAGGCTCTGGCTTGGCTCTAGCTCCACTCTAACTCCATTCTCAATTCTCTCTAACTTGGCCCTGACTTGGCTCTAGCTTAGTTCTGGCTTGCTCCTGGCTTCACTCTAAATTCACTCTAACTTGGCTCTGACTTCGCTCTGGCTTCTCTCTGGCCCACTCTAACTTCTAACTTCGACCCGGATCTGGGTCGGCTTTTGTTTGGCTTTGGCGAAAACTGAATATGGCTTAGATGTTTTGAGGGCGACAAACGATGCACATCTGGAAGTGTGAGTTTAAAACGTTGAGAGTTTCTCTTTCATCTACCACAAACCACACAGGTCTAACTTCAATAGTTTTCAGCTAATAGGAAGTTGAAGTGTTGGAAATACTTTATGAACATCCTGTATAACAGCGTGTTCATTGATAACTCACGTAAGACTCACCGTCGATGGGAATCGAACCCCTGGCCACCAGAAATGCACCAGTATACATTACCATGGAGTCATTTGTGTCCCTTTTACTATAAAATGTCGAGGATTCGAGAAGCTGCAGCGCATCATATGCTTGAGAGGATATGAAGGCATCTGCGGAGGTTCACTTTGCCCGAGCCTTTGTAAAACAAACTTGCCGAGTCCCTCTTCAGCTTGACATGCATATGAATGTACCAACCTTGGTGTATTACATTAAAATATCTTACCTTGAACCACTATCAATACTGTCTCTATCCCTGTAAACGTTCTTTTTTCGACTACAGAATATCAAGGGGCTGAAGCACAGTCGAACGTTTAGAAAATATGTATACTGGTTTTGGAATTCTATACTCTTTGCACTATATTACCAGAAACAAGTGAATTGCTGAATGAGAAAGGTATTGTACATTTTAAACTGTAATTATGTAGTGGTTGACGCTACATAACCTCTTTTGGAGCTGTATTTTATATGAAGTAAATGTTTATGGTTTTCCAAGTATAGAACATTTATTCAGATTTATTGCATTTTATAAATACGTATAAAATAACAAAAGCAGTTCTGAAGATGCGTGAGATTTATATCTTTTGTTTTAATGTTATTCAAATGTTTTGATTAACAGAATGAGCTTATACAAACTCGCTCTTGTCCATTTTAAATTTAGGTAGAAATGTGGTTGCGCAGTTCTGTGAAAATTTTCTCTTCCCCTTTTTTTATTCTTAGTGATAAAGCCAAACTTTTCCTTTGACAGGTCCCCACCGCAAGCCTCTGATTGTGTGGGTGTTAAACTTCAGAGTTGCGAGCTGGTAAATATGTACATTCACCAATTTAAATGGTTTAACACAGAGATCCAGCTCCTTGAAGCTATCACACACATATATATATATTAATTTACATTAAATCATGATGACCGACATGGATTAAATGATACACAAAAGAGCCCAGGGTACGTAGATCTTACATTTACTTTCAAAACAGGAGAACACATCCAAAGCTACGTCACCTTAGACGATGAATGAAATGATGTTCAAATGAGTACAGGGTACATAGAGCTTAGAGTTACCAGACATTCATCTTTCAGGATAAGGGGAAACCTCCAACGTTAAGTCATATCGGACGATGAATGAAATGATGTTCAAGTGAGTGCAGGGTACATAGAGCTTAGAGTTACTAGACACTCATCTTTCAGGATAAGAGAAAACGTCCAACGTTAAGTTATATCGGACGATGAATGAAATGATGTTCAAATGAGTACAGTGCACAAAGAGCTTACAGTTACCAGACATTCACCTTTCAGGATAAGGGGAAACCTCCAACGTTAAGTCATATCGGACGATGAATGAAATGATGTTCAAGTGAGTGCAGGGTACATAGAGCTTAGAGTTACTAGACACTCATCTTTCAGGATAAGAGAAAACCTCCAACGTTAAGTTATATCGGACGATGAATGAAATGATGTTCAAATGAGTACAGTGCACAAAGAGCTTACAGTTACCAGACATTCACCTTTCAGGATAAGGGAAAACCTCCAACGTTAAGTCATATCGGACGATGAATGAAATGATGTTCAAATGAGTACAGGGTACATAGAGCTTAGAGTTACTAGACATTCATCTTTCAGGATAAGAGAAAACCTCCAACGTTAAGTCATATCGGACGATGAATGAAATGATGTTCAAATGAGTACAGGGTACATAGAGCTAGACATTCATCTTTCAGGATAAGAGAAAACCTCCAACGTTAAGTCATATCGGACGATGAATGAAATGATGTTCAAATGAGTACAGGATACATAGAGCTTAGAGTTACCAGACATTCATCTTTCAGGATAAGAGAAAACCTCCAACGTTAAGTCATATCGGACGATGAATGAAATGATGTTGAAAGGAGTACAGGGTACATAGAACTTAGAGTTACCATACATTCATATTTCAGGATAAGAGAAAACCTCCAACGTTAAGTCATATCGGACGATGGATGAAATGATGTTTAAATGAGTACAGGGCACATAGAGCTTAGAGTTACCAGACATTCACCTTTCAGGATATGGGAAAACCTCCTACGTTAAGTCTTATCGGACGATGAATGAAATGATGTTTAAATGAGTACAGGGTACATCGAATTTAGAGTTACCAGACATTCATCTTTTATGGTAAGATAAAACCGCGGAACAAAAACCTTATGGAGATAACCCACCCTAACCGAGATTTGAACTCCTCAGCTCTTGAAAGTGAGGCGTACACTACGGAGGCAAACAAAGGTTCGTTGCTTGCTAATGTGTCTACATCTTGGCTGTTTGCTGCTTTACAATCCGACAAAATAACAACATTCTTGCATCATTGCATGGTTTTGGAGCGAAAGATAAATGGCTAAACCTTCGCCATCAAAATCTGCAGTGTTTCTTGAAGCACGTTTGTAGAAACAGTTGAATTCTCACGTTGCACGAGCTCCATGTTCATCTAAGAGTGTCAACTGTTTGAAATTGTCCAGTTTACTGAAGGATAATTTGCGTGTATAGTTTCTAGCCATGTGTGGAGGAGTTTCTCTTTTATTAATTCAATTACTGAAATTTAGATTATAGTCAATGCGGTAATTATCGATTGCGTTGATACCACTGCATCATAAGTAATGTCTTTTTTTTTTAAGAAAAACAATTATTTGAAATGTGCTCTGACAAGAAATTATTTTTCAAAGTATAGGTCATGGGACATCGTTCTGCGAGGTTTATTATCCCACCAATTTCTGGTTTTTGATGCGAAGAATTCGTTGACACTCAGTATGATTTTCCAAGTGTCTTCATATGGCGATATATTGATCCACCAAATTCTTCTGAAAGCCTAGGGTACTTTTTCTTTACGGATTTTCTCACTAAATTTGGCGTGTATCGTCAATATTCCATACTTTAGATCTTCCAGAACGTGGTAAATGTTTAGTGTTTTCGTCTCCATTGTTGAAACGTTGGAACCATCGTTGTGCCACACACTCAGTAACGAAATCTTCTCCTTCCACTTCACATATTCTTGGACCTGTAACAGCGACTTTATAATCTTGTTTCTAGTAATGTTTTAGAAGTGCTCTAAGTTCAAACTTTGTTATGTCCATTTCGTGATTGTTTATTAACAACTGAGGACTGATACATTCTCGTAATGTACGAAACACTACCCATGCCATAACTTACCAAGCGGGAAGACTCAGTCTGTAGCCCGCATTTGGGAGGCCCGTTTTCAATTCCCGTGGCGGATCTTGCTGACATATGGTTTTTTTCGGGGTTTTCGAAGGTCGCTAGGTGAAGGCTGGGTAGATTAATTATATCCCCCAAATTTCCTGCCCCTTAATTTCATCTCCATTGCCATTTCATATCATCTCTTATCTGGTGGTCTCTTTCAGGGTAGAAGTGTCGGCGGGAGTCTCGGCGGTACATGGCAGGATGATATGCTCTGAGGAAAACTACTTCCTCCTCCGGTAGGTCGGTTGCCGGTCTCCCTCCTCTGCTGGGACCATTTCGGGATCGCCTGCCTTGGTACCATTAGGTCTCGGCTGCTGGGCTCGTTGCCGTCCCGCAGTAGGGGAGCGAGTTCGTTGTCCTGGCCAGTCGGGGGAAGTCTATCTAAGTTAACTGTAGGGATCCTGCCCTCTGTACTGTCGTGCCTTGGGTTGACCGCCCTCTGTCTCCTTCGCCTCATCCTTCCTCCCGGGGGTGCCTCACTTGGGGACATAGGAACAATGGGCCCAGCATGGTGGCCTACGTACCGAATCCCCTCCCTAATGAAATCCCAATGAAATCTCATGGCATCCTGTAAACTGCATTCCAAACCTAAGAAACCAAATAAATGTTCCAAAACACGAGAAAAAAATGACTTTCCTTATGAGATCACCTAGTCCTTGTTTCACATAAGTTTGCCCCGTATCTCTAAACGGTCACGTGACCTTATCACCTCTCATTGGCTGCTGTTGTGGTGCAGACTGTTGTGCGGTAAAAATTAATTTTAATTAAATATATTACACGACAGAGTTGATTTATCTGAAATGCATGTTAATTCTTAAACGAAGTAAAGAGGAGGTTCCTTTGCTCTCAAGCACATGACACGATATCACGTGATTTAGCGGTAGTGATGACATATTTGTTTATATGACTTTTATCACTGACCTTGTTTTGAACTGGATTAGTCATATATCGCCATTCGACGGTGGGCTATGCCGAGTGCGAGAGCTAAATTATTTTATTGATCGTTTATTGCGCGTGTACTTATTATATGTATAATGGCAGAGTCTACCGCCAGTTTTTCGCTGAACCATCGCAAGGGAAAACCTTTACAAAGCGGTGAAAAAAGAATTGTGTTGCATGTGTTTAATGTACTCACAGAGAGGAATCCGTCTTTGTCAGTGAGAGAAGTCGAACAGCTGTGCTCTGAACTTACAGGTGTAGGGATATCGCGACGTGAAATTGTGACAACAGGATAACTTAGGACTCCAGGGGCGATACTGCTGTGTGGCGAAGACGTTATTTAAGGACAATCAGACTGTACCGGGATACAAATCGCAAAATATACTACCTTGACGAGACTTGGGTAAATGAAGAACACACGACAAGTATGACGTGACACGACTTTTAAGACTGAAAGACAAGCATTTTTGCAAGGTATGTGTGCTGGTTTTAAAATATCCCAGTGGAAAAGACCGAAGGCCTTTCATTATAAACTTGTTTCAGTTTCATTGCTTATTCATTCAGTTTCAACTTGCTCAGTTTTATTATAAACTTCATTATTTTTGCATGCCTTCATATTCTTATTTCTATCTTCCTGACAATTATTATGACGTTTACTGCAGGTTTAAATGTGACGGGAAGGCACCGCCTATGTCCTATGGCGCGAAAGCATTAGACAATTAGGATGAGGGGGAAGGTAGTTGCACGCGGAATGATACATGTCAGCGGGGCAAGGTTATATGAATCAGAGATTCCGGTTTTCTTTGTTTTTTTTTTTTTTTTTTGTATTTCTAATTTTTCTATTAATTTTGCTGCTTCGTGTGTTAATTCAACTTGACTTTTCATTGTTTAGATATTTGATATTCTGCCTATTTATCTGAGTCTGGAAGCCTTTATTTATTTATGTGAATATTACAAAATATAAAAAAAGAGAATTTAATTGACACGTACTCCGATTCTATTCTGTTTCTAAGCAGTAGTGATAAATTGTTTAAAGTTTATTTATAAGGAGAGACGCTGTGTTTTAGAGAAAGCAAGAAAATGAACACCCTGACGGACATCTTCACTCCCGATGTGCATATCCCGCCGTCGTAGTCGGTGTAGATCGACAGTGTTTGAGTGGTATCGAGCGAAAGACGGTCAAAGAACATAGGAGAAAGACGACACAAGAAAGATTTTGTACTCGGCACTTGGGAATCATTCTTTTGGACTTTACCGCCAACTGAAATACTTCACAAAGTAGTTTAATACTCATTACAATTTGTTGTAATTGACTTCAAAACAGCACTTAAGCAATTCTGATACTAATAATTTAGTTAAATTACTCAATATTTGAAATATTTCAATGGCATGTGTGTTTTGAATTTTCTGTGAATAATATCTGAAATTCTATTGATTATGAAAGACTTCTGGATCATTATAAACCGTAAGAAATAATACGAGGGCTGTTCAATAAATAATGATCATAATTTTTTACGGTCATAATTTTTCGCACTACATTTCAATCTTATTATATTAGGTTAGGTTAATGTGAAACAAACACGCCGTAGTAGTTTTATTGTTGGTACTCCAGGTTCCCACCTGTGAGAACCAGGCAAGTTCAGACATGTTCAGTATCGCCTACAGCTGTAATGGAGGTAACACGCGAGGAACAATATGCGGTTTTGAAATTCCGCTTTCGTCTCAACAAATCTTCAGTTGAGGCCTGTACAATGTTACAGGAGGCCTATGGAGAGTCTTTTCTTCTCTACAGAGAATGTTCCAATCTTTATACAGGGTGTTTCAAAACAACACCGAACATACATTCAGAAGTAGTTGTTCAGCTTCTATGTGGCACATATAGATAGTTTCTACCGCCAATAAAGTCGCATAAAGATGTTGCAGAACGAGTGTGAATTAGACAGTGCCTCACGCTGTCGAAGTTGTTGGTAGCTGACACACCAGGTCGCGTGCTGTAGCTGTTTGTAAACTTACCGACATACTCCGCAGTAGCTCGCTACTATTAAGTATTTCTTTGGCTAATAAACCCGCAAAAAAGAAGTTATTGCTTAATTATTCCTTATGAGTGTTTAACGTGTTCCAAAATTGCGTTATAGCAGTCCATGATGGCAAATAAGCTGATGGACATATGTAACTTATACCTTTTAGAGGGAAGTTAATGTTAGTGAGGTTGAGGTTGGAAGAATTAAATGATAAACAGAACAGAAAACAACATGGGAAAATTGTAGATACATTAACCAACACTAAATGGTTTATACAGTCAGACGAGTATTTTATTTCACGTGTTTGATAATACTAAATAAAGCATTTGTAACTGAAAAGGAAGCTGTTGATATTTACAGTAAGTGGTTGAAAGTATTGTACAGGTAATATCATAACAAAATACTCTGAAGTTAAACAAATAATATAATCATTGATATAACTATTTTTACAATTCATATTTTTAATGAAACTAAATTAATCGTGCGTTCGTTGAACTCCCTTCAGCTGTTCCATACATCAAAACCATATCCGTCATTTCGACGTTCGTATAGCGCTCCATATTGCTTGGATTTGCCAAGTACACGCAAAATCCTCTCTGTTTGGACGGAATGTGTAGTTTTACACTGAGGAGCGACCTTCAACTGTCCGAGTTATTAGTCAACCTTTTCACAAGTATCTGCCCTTTGACTCATTACCTGAAAGGTAGGCTAGGGTCAATGATAACAAGCAAGCAGTAATGCTTTTGTTTTCGTGGCTGGTACGTCCCAATAACAACTTTTGAGGTTCGCACAGCAGTGGGTTCTGCGCTGCCTAATCACAAAATCATGTAATAATGCTGCATAAAGTTATTCCTAACAGAACTTCGAACCTACGACACCGAAATACGGTAATATTTAATATTTAATGATGCATAAAATTATATGTAACAAAACTTCGCAGCTGCGACTAGTTAAGTTATAAACTACACAACGGATATAATCGTTCGGAGTCGCTTGGAAACAACCTGTATTTCTCTCAAATGAGGAGTTGTTATTTAGACACGCAAAGAGAAGAAAATGTGAGATTCATTACACAGTGACCATCTCATATGTTACTTTAGGGATGGATCCTCGCGCTACTTTCATGGTATCGACAGCGTACGATATTTCAGGAAATTCGCTCGATACTTCGGTGGAGTTTCTGCAATTTTTATTTTATTTTAAAAGTACAAAATATATCTGCCGCAAGTAGAACATTACAAAGTGCGAGAAATTGCCAGGAATGTGGTAGCTGTACAGTAACATTATGTAAGAAAATAATCGTGTGTCAACTGTCAGTTAACAGTTCGCAAGAAGAAATCACTATATATCTCCTGTCACCTCCTCTTTCTAGTGTACTGGATTACTGGAAAACAAATTAAAATTTTCCAGAACTAAAAAAAAAAAAAAAAAGTATATTCTACTTGCAACAGTTTCCTCGAAAGACCTTTTAGTACAGCAGGACTCATGTGTGACAGAAAAAGAAGTGCACTTGATCCCGAAAGTATGAGAATTCTAGTATATTTGAACAAAAACTTATAAAGTGGACTGTTTTGCTGTTAACTGTATTAATATAGTTTAAGAATAACAATGGATTTTAAGTTTTGCCTCAGTAAATATGTACATCTATTGTATTTCATAGGAATTACACAGTTCTCCCAACATTATATTTTGAATGGAGTATGTTAGGTTTCTAGTTAAAAAAGCACATAGATACAAAGGTCAAAATAACTGGACGTGATAATACTTATAACGATTTAAAAATTTGGACAATAAATTGATCAAAAGCTGAAGTGCAGCAATTTTTTAAAGAATACAATAATCTACGGTGTTTGAAGGTCTGGCAATTGTTCTGAGGTTGGTCAATTTGGAGATACATAAACGTTGTTATGACGATTTTCTTTTGTTATAACTGTTGTATTTAAAATGTGGAATAAATAGTGACTACCACAATTGTTGACCCCGACGTGATAAATAGGCGGGCTGTTTTCCCTCTTTCGCATACCACCATCTGAGATTAGGTTGCTAGTTTTTTGAAAGGTACGTACATGGGGAATGGTATTTTTGGCATTGTCCCCGAATTTAGTATGATACCAGCAATAAGTAGTGTTGGAAGAGGTCGAGGATCTGTTTTTGTTAGGCCTACTATTTCGTCGACAGTGACTTGATGAACGCCCGCGTTGATAAAAAGACTCTAATCTTTCCAAACGTGAATTAATATCTTACAGAGTGTTACTGAGCCGTGATAAATCACTGGTATTTGGGTCGATATCAGTGGCAACTGCGTTAACACAATTTGAGTTTTGAAGAGCAGTGACCTCAAATAAAAGATGTTGGATAACGTATCTCTTTCTTGGAAGATCACATCTAAATATTAAGTGTTCAACACTTTCATCAACACTTTCACACTTACATAGCTATCCTAGAGGAGAGTCTATATGCAATCTTTGAAAGTAAGTTTTAAATTTCCCAAGTCCGGTAGCAAACTAAGTCAAAATAAAATTAGGTAAAAAATACTTGTAGGTTACACTATCATTAACAGTAGAAAAAAATAAATTTCGAGTGAATTTCCCTTTATCGCTGTTTATCCAAGTGCTGTTCCACATTTCACCTTTTTACAAATGTGATTTTAGACCCTTTAAAACTGAATTCCTTTTGGGATAATGCACAACATTTTGCAATTTTACCTGCCCTCTCATTTCCATGTATACCCGTATGGCCTCTAACTCATGTGATACACACGTGATTGGCATTTGTTATAATGTCGTTTCTTAATTTGGTAGCAAATGAATATCTCCGAAAATAATTGGAAGTAGAAAAGACGATATCCAGTTTAAAAGTATCGAGTATCTTGGAAAATATGTATATATGTGTATATCGAGAATAGAAAAAATTGGTACCGACCCTTTGCCCGCCACAGTAGCATAGATTGTTGATTGGACATGACATTTTAAAGCCTGGAAAAATCTTAGGCTAGATCTAGCAGTTCTAGCCCCAAGCGAAACCTTTTTGTACCCTCATCTGAAAATTGCGCTCGGAGGACAGAGATTTTCCTCAAATGAACAGGCAATCACCTTCCTGAAGAATTATTTTGTAGAGAAAAACGCCGAGTACTATTCGGACGGATTACAGAGATGGGAACATCGCTTGGAGAAGTGTGTAGAGTTACAAGGAGACTATGTTGAAAAACGCCGAGTACTATTTGGACGGGTTACAGAGATGGGAGCATCGCTGGGAGAAGTGTGTAGAGTTACAAGGAGACTACGTTGAGAAACGTCGAGTACTATTTGGACGGGTTACAGAGATGGAAGCATCGCTGGGAGAAGTGTGTAGAGTTACAAGGAGACTACGTTGAAAAACGCCGAGTACTGTTTGGACGGGTTACAGAGATGAGAGCATCGCTGGGAGAAGTGTGTAGAGTTACAAGGAGACTATGTTGAAAAACGCCGAGTACTATTTGGACGGGTTACAGAGATGAGAGCATCGCTGGGAGAAGTGTGTAGAGTTACAAGGAGACTACGTTGAAAAACGCCGAGTACTATTTGGACGTGTTACAGAGATGGGAGCATCGCTGGGAGAAGTGTGTAGAGTTACAAGGAGACTATGTTGAAAAACGCCGAGTACTATTTGGACGTGTTACAGAGATGAGAGCATCGCTGGGAGAAGTGTGTAGAGTTACAAGGAGACTATGCTGAAAAACGTCGAGTACTATTTGGGCGTGTTACAGAGATGAGAGCATCGCTGGGAGAAGTGTGTAGAGTTACAAGGAGACTATGTTGAAAAACGCCGAGTACTATTTGGACGGGTTACAGAGATGAGAACATCGCTGGGTGAAGTGTGTAGAGTTACAAGGAGACTATGTTGAAAAACACCGAGTGCTATTTGGACGGGTTACAGAGATGGGAACATCGCTGGGAGAAGTGTGTAAAGTTACAAGGAGACTATGTTGAAAAACGCCGAGTACTATTTGGACGGGTTACAGAGATGAGAGCATCGCTGGGAGAAGTGTGTAGAGTTACAAGGAGACTACGTTGAAAAACGCCGAGTACTATTTGGACGTGTTACAGAGATGGGAGCATCGCTGGGAGAAGTGTGTAGAGTTACAAGGAGACTATGTTGAAAAACGCCGAGTACTATTTGGACGTGTTACAGAGATGAGAGCATCGCTGGGAGAAGTGTGTAGAGTTACAAGGAGACTATGCTGAAAAACGTCGAGTACTATTTGGGCGTGTTACAGAGATGAGAGCATCGCTGGGAGAAGTGTGTAGAGTTACAAGGAGACTATGTTGAAAAACGCCGAGTACTATTTGGACGTGTTACAGAGATGAGAGCATCGCTGGGAGAAGTGTGTAGAGTTACAAGGAGACTATGTTGAAAAACGCCGAGTACTATTTGGACGTGTTACAGAGATGAGAGCATCGCTGGGAGAAGTGTGTAGAGTTACAAGGAGACTATGTTGAAAAACGCCGAGTACTATTTGGACGGGTTACAGAGATGAGAGCATCGCTGGGAGAAGTGTGTAGAGTTACAAGGAGACTATGTTGAAAAACGCCGAGTACTATTTGGACGGGTTACAGAGATAGGAGCATTGCTGGGAGAAGTGTGTAAAGTTACAAGGAGACTATGTTGAAAAACACCGAGTACTATTTGAACGGGTTACAGAGATGGGAGCATCGCTGGGAGAAGTGTGTAGAGTTACAAAGAGACTATTTTGAAAAACGCCGAGTACTATTTGGACGGGTTACAGAGTTGGGAGCATCGCTGGGAGAAGTGTTTGGAGTTACAAGCAGACTATGTTGAAGAATAAGTATCTGAAGAAATTTCTTGTATCTTTATTAAATCGGAAAGTTTTCTAACCTCCGTCATACTATCAACTGTTCAGAAGAAGTATTTTAGTTATAAAGTGAAAAACAAAGCCAGAAAGCGAAGTCAGTTAAATAAGGAACTTGGTAATTTAGTTCATATCCCTCTTTCCGAAAATTTACACGTTTTCTAAAATGAGTGACGATTCCGTTTAAAACGTCATATGTTTAAGGTAAATCATATATGTAATAATCAGACTCTGGTTTTGAAGTACGGCTGTACTTGCCTATAATCTCATCTGCTGGGTCACTGTATCAACGAGAGAATCTCTTTTATCTAATTTGGTGATGCGTGGGCACTTCCAAGGAAATAAATACACGGAAATAAATCTCTTAAATACGAGAGATTTATCGTCAAAGAGGAAACTCGAAACACCACGAGGACTCTTGGTCGCCCCTTTAACTCTATAACCATTAATATTTGTATCAGGATGCACTAATACAATGTATTTAACTATAACAATTAAAATACATAGTGACTTAAATATCAGGTTTAGTATTATTAACTATTTTTAGTTTGCTAGCTGTCCACAGTGATTCAAAACCAATAAGTTCTTTATCTCATTAGGTTTGTCAACACCTGCCTGTTCCCTCGGTCACCTAATGAAGCAATCATTTGCCACATTGTTAATGTCTCTTTGATAAATTTACTGTGGGCTGACATGGGTGAACTATAGGACCGTTTTCTGAGTGGATCTGTGAGTTCGGAGAGAATACAGAATGGCAGCAGGCTGACTGCAAGAACATTGATGACTGATTTCGCCGGAACGCCTAATTGCCTTAGCTGCACTGACGTATTATTGATTTTGCAAAACCGAATGTTCCTGCCTAGTAAATGCTTCCTACATCTTTTTTTTTTTTTTTTTTTTTTTTTTTTTTTTTTTTTTTTGTTATTCAACAATCATTTTTTGCCGACATATTAAATGCCTGCATCTGTAGCGTAGGAGGTGCTGACCTTACATTCAAGAGGACCCGAGTCCAAACCCGGCCAGGGTGAGTTACTTAGATAAGATTTTCTCCAGGGTTTTCTCTTATTCTGGAAGATGAATGTCAGGTAACTCTAAGCTCTATGTACCCTGTACTCATTTGAACATCATTTCATTCATCGTCCGATATGACTTAACCTTGGAGGTTTTCCCTTATCCTGAAAATTGTATGTCTGTTATTTGTAAGCTCTATGTTCCCTGTACTCATTTGAACATCTTTTCATTCCTCGTCTGATATGACTTAACGTTGGAGGTTTTCTCTTATTCTGAAAGATTAATGTCTGGTAACTCTAAGCCCTATGTACCCTGTACTTATTTGAACATCATTTCATTCATCGTCCGATATGACTTAACGTTGTAGGTGTTCCCTTATCGTGAAAGATGAATGTGTGGCAACTCTAAGCTCTATGTAACCTGTACTCATTTGAACATCATTTCATTCATCGTCTGATATGCTTAACTTTGGAGGTTATCTCTTATTCTGAAAGATTAATGTCTGGTAACTCTAAGCTCTATGTACCCTGTACTCATTTGAACATCATTTCATTCATCGTCCGATATGACTTAACGTTGGAGGTTTTCCCTTATCATGAAAGATGAATGTCTGGTAGCTCTAAGCTCTATGTATCCTGTACTCATTTGAACATCGTTTCATTCATCGTCCGATATGACTTAACGTTGGAGGTTTTCTCTTATCCTGAAAGATTAATGTCTGATAACTCTAAGCTCTATGTACCCTGTACTCATTTGAACATAATTTCATTCATCGTCCGATATGACTTAACGTTGGAGGTTTTCTCTTATCCTGAAAGAGGAATGTCTGGTAACTCTAAGCTTTATGTACCCTGTACTCATTTGAACATAATTTCATTCATCGTCCGATATGACTTAACGTTGTAGGTTTTCCCTTATCGTGAAAGATGAATGTGTGGCAACTCTAAGCTCTATGTAACCTGTACTCATTTGAACATCATTTCATTCATTGTCCGATATGACTTCAAGTTGGAAGTTTTTCATTGTCTTGAATAAAATTACGACAGCATTAACCATTTCTGAGTAAATCTTTGGTGTTGGTTTGAATTTGGGAATACTTATACTATTCTTAGTAGAAAACCGCTATTTTGTTGCCTGCCCAAGCGAAGAGAACGGAACTTCTAAGCCATCACATAGCGATCCAGTCTTAAAAAGACTGACTCGCCTCAGCGTACTATAATCCCGTACTCTCCCTAGAGGGAACGTTTACTTAGATGTTTACCTAGATTTACGTAAGTTAGTTAGCTTGTAGATTAGTAGTGAATGAGTAAACAAAGGCATGTGATAATAGCAACAGTGAAGTCGTTATTTAGTTGTTTCTCGTGAAGCCATGAAAGGAGTATAGGGATTTCAAGGCCACCTCTAACTATCGATTTTGTTTCCTCTGTCTTGTATACCAACAACGAAATATAAAATGAAACTATTTGTGCACATAAAGTCGATAGAAAAATGTTTTGGTAGGAGTAGTTTGTAGTAGCCGTGGTAAATAGGGTAGGTACATAGACAAATCCTAAGTGCAGTGTTTAGAGAGCGCTGCTTACTATTTGTTAACTAAAAGGTTTTGTGAAGGTACTTAACAGCGCGCTTGGAGCTTGCCACATGTTTGAGTCGAACGTCGCGTTGGAATGCTCTGAAATTCTGATGCAATTCAACAGGTTGCATTGGAAATCCGCAATGCCTTGATAGACCTCATGATTACATATTTGATTGGCTCGACAAGTTCCATTGAGAAAACTAACACCTTGACGTTCGCTTTCTGGATATCATCAACCGGATTTTCTGTATTGCAGTTGTGGACGTGTTTTATCCAGGATGTATTGCAGCTGTTACGGAATATGGTTCGATAATTGCAAAAGTAATAAAAGCCTTTCCGATACCCATCGCGCTGGCTGTCGCCTCTGGCAGCTTGCACACGCCAGCCATCTCGCGGGCAATGTTGTAACTTGCTGAAATGGCTTCATCGCCTCAGCTCTTCGACCTACGGGCGTAGACCTGGAGCACTTCGATCTATGTAGTCTCCTAGGACCAAGCCTGACCTCCCTGATACTATCTAGTGATTTGCAAGTACCACATGTCCATTAGGGAACATCCAATAAAATTATCCACTCGCTATTCCATAACATCTTAAAAAAGTTACAAACATTTACACATTATATTTTAGGTCTAAGAAGAAAATAGGCTAAATTAGGATTTTTAAATAGCGTAATGCTAACTGATAGCTTCCAAGTTCATACTCTTTACTCGGCACGATAAATATTTATGGTCAGGGGCAAGATTTTCTGATGACTATTACCATAAATTCGCATTAATTTCGCGCAAATTTTCGGAGAGAATTAATGATTAACGACATGGCTGAAATGAAAAGTAACAGGTAACTAGAGCAACACTACTGTTAAAATCCCTTTTATCCCAAATTAAAATATTTTATTTGAAATTAGCAAACACTAGGTAACACGAATAAAATTAAATATCACAGATCAGACATCGCCAAACTGCAGTATACAACAACTTGTGATATTTTCCCTTTTCATACTTCTTTTGTCTGTCACAACTAAGTTATATGTGGAGAAAAATCTTTCACTGTCAGCGTTTGACATCGGCAACCAAAGACATTGAAGAGACTTTTCACAGAAATTGCGGTAAGAATCAGCTTTTGTCTTCAATGTCAAGAGTGCTGTTACTACATCTAATCTGTTATGGTTACCAACATGGCTTTGCTGTTCAACAATGTCACAAAGCTCTTTGCAACAAAGAAACAAATCAGAATCACAAGTAATATCACTGGTTTAAAATGCATTTAGTTGTTTAAATGTTGCCATTACATTATTCAGAAATATATTTGGAGTGATAAGAGACTTAGACGGATGGAGAATGCGAACTAACTTGGAGTTAGTCTATTTGGACAACCAGATATAGTAGTGAAAATTAAACAAGGAAGAATAAGGTGGATTGGCCATGTGGAGAGAATGCCGGAAGCCAGTGTAGTTAAGAAGATATTCATAGGAAAGCTGAATGGCAGAAGGAGAAGAGGAAGACCCAGAAAAAGACGGCTAGATGATGTAGAAGACGACTTGAGAAAGTTGGGGGTTAAAGGCTGGAGAAGAAAAGTAGAGGACCGAATAAATGGAAGAGGGTGGTTAGGTAGGCCAAGGGTCTACATGACCTGTAGCGCCAACTATCATCATAATCATCTTCACATGATTTAAGTCACCTATTTCACCAACAGATGTTAAGACTTAACACAAGTTTAGCAATAGTTAAAACCAAAATTGCATTTCACCAACAATTGTTAGCGTAACACTCGTGTTAAATCTCTTGTTAAACTAACAAGCCAAATTTCTGATCTTAAGTCCTTAACAATTGTAAATAGTCAAGATGGCGAGCATAAACTCATCTGTTGATGCCGATTTGCTATATTTAAGACCGTGTAAATGGCATTCGTAATAGAGTACGGCCTGTGAGGAGAAATTATTTTGCGGAGCTGTCAGAAGAAAATGTTCTAAACGTTATAGACTGTCGAAACAAGTTGCTATGAAGGTTACTGCGGAAGTACAAGAGAAGTTAGAACATGCATCGAAAGGAATATGCCGATCTCGCCTTTGCTTCAAGTATTAATAACTTTGCGATGTTATAATTCACTGAATTATGTGGATAATACATTGTCCACCTCCCGTCTTGAAACGTTCAAGTCACCCGTCACTTGTCCTTCTTCGCTCCTCGTTTTAAATTTACGTAATACTGAGTTAGAACATGCATCGAAAGGAATATGCCGATCTCGTCTTTGTTTCAAGTATTAATAACTTTGCGATTTTATAATTCACTGAATTATGTGGATAATACATTGTCCACCTCCCGTCTAGAAACGTTCAAGTCACTCGTCACTTGTCCTTCTTCGCACCTCGTTTTAAATTTACGTAATACTGACGAAGTTGTTTCGTGCTTGTAGTAGTGACACTACATTAAATTAAATTCCTTCCCAACAACACGTCAACACGTGTTTGTTAACATTTTCACAAGACAGGTTGGTGAAATACAAGAAATTTAACAGCTTTTTTAGCGCTGTGACAATTGTTACATTACATTTGTCAACGTCAAGTTTAACATCTGTTGGTGAAATCTGGCACTAATCTGTTATCGTTACCATCATGGTTTTGCTGTTCAACAATGTCACAAAGCTCTTTGTAACAAAGAAACAAATCAGAATCACAAGTAATGCCACTGGTTTTAAATACATTTAGTTGATTTAGTAACTAGCCTAGAAGGTTCAAACAAATGATATAGCTTTTATAGCTTTTACACCATCAGTTTCTTTTGCCATAATGGAGTTTAATTTAGACAAAGTCATACGGCAGCAAACTTTTAGATTCTCTTCTACTGCTTCTCTAACACTGGGATCCATGATATGATCTACAAGTGTACTTACTCTGTCTCCAAAGTGACCACTCTCTAATATTTCACATTTGGTTATCAGCGAGTTAATTCCGGATTAAACAAGATGAGCCACTGGTTTTTTTATTGGAATTCCAATATTGGATCTGTTATCAATCTGCAATTTTCAGAAACAAATATCGTTGTTGTTGTACCTTTACAATATTGCAGCACTTGGCATCGCAAAAATGATAATTTAACAAATTTTGCGCATGAACTGAAAGCTTTTCTGTTTTAGAAAAGACCTCGAGACAATTGCATCAAAATAGCTGGCAATGTAAACTACTAAATTAAACCAGCTAGACCAGGGTATTAGTACAGACAATGGAAACAGATCAGCTTTCAGTGAGGTATTGCTTGTATTCATTTTTAAACTTTCGGACATTTCGGGACACATTCTTAAGCCCTGAGGGACAGTATTTTCATGTTAATATGTCTGAGAGTTGCTTCCGAGAAGTTCAGTACCTTCAATTCAAGGAGTTTTATGCTTCCTGTCCACGGTGTACTATCCAATGAATAACATTTCCAGACAAAGTTCTCAGTATCTACCTAGGATCAGCTCGGTGATGTATCGTCCGATATGACTTAACGTTGGAGGTTTTCTCTTATCCTGAAAGATGAATGTCTGGTAACTCTAAGCTCTATGTACCCTGTACTCATTTGAACATCATTTCATTCATCGTCCGATATGACTTGACGTTGGAAGTTTTCTATTATCCTGAAAGATGAATGTCTGGTAACTCTAAACTCTATGTACCCTGTACTCATTTGACATCATTTCATTCATCGTCCGATATGACTTAACGTTGGAAGTTTCCCCTTGTCCTGAAAGATGAATGTCTGGTAACTCTAAGCTCTATGTACCCTGTACTCATTTGAATATCATTTCATTCATCGTCCGATATGACTTAACGATGGAGGGTTTACCTTATCCTGAAAAATGATGTCTGGTAACTCTAAGCTCTATGTACCCTGTACTCATTTGAACATCATTTCATTCATCGTCCGATATGACTTAACGATGGAGGGTTTACCTTATCCTGAAAAATGAATGTCTGGTAACTCTAAGCTCTATGTACCCTGTACTCATTTGAACATCATTTCATTCATCGTCCGATATGACTTAACGATGGAGGGTTTACCTTATCCTGAAAGATGAATGTCTGGTAACTCTAAGCTCTATGTACCCTGTACTCATTTGTACATCATTTCATTCATCGTCCGATATGACTTAACGTTGGAGTTTTTCTCTTATCCTTAAAGATGAATGTCTGGTAACTCTAAGCTCTATGTACCCCGTACTCATTTGAACATCATTTCATTCATCGTCTAATATGATTTAACGTTGGAGAACGTAAATTTTAAAAAAAATGTGTAAATATGTAAACAGTTGTTAAACGTCGTAATTCTTGCTGGTTTGTTGAAAAGAGGATCTTTAGAAGACATTATCAGTTCATTGATTAATTTTCTTAATTGAGAAAAGATTGTAAATACATACATTATATATTATACATTATTAAAATGCAAAATATAAATTTAGATAAACAAATACAAAGTTTTCATTATATTTGTATGATCATAAGTCATTTTTCTTTTAACTTCTACTGTTCCAAATGTTTTTGTTGACAGGTGTGCACATTGTATACAGATATTAGTATGTCGTACGGTATTGGGTATTCTACGTGGACGTACCAATGAGAACATTTATAACATCTCTATCTTCTTTTCCATCCATAAGTTGTATATTTCTGATCCTTATTTTATCCTTCCTGGATTTTCTGACTGAACTTCTTAAGTTTATTTATGCCTTTTTGTTATGATGGCCCAAAAAGAAAAATAGGATTAAATACAAAGTATTCTTTCGTGGAATGTATAATTTGCGAGATATTCCTTATTGCTTCCATTTTATTCATGCTTTTGCTTTTTTCAAATGGGAAGTCGTTAGTCATATTTGTTATCTGTTGGCTATGCATAGAGAACGGAATTTCAATGTCATTACATACCTTTAAAATATCTGACTATCGCTTAAAGCCTACTATACTCCTACATTCCCTTGCACGTAAAAGAAAATTAACAAAAGATAATTTATCTTTATTAACAATCCCATGTTAACATTTCCTTTACCTTTGAAAACAGAAAGCGTGTGTAAAAATGCAGGAAACAAAAGCTCTAAAATATCTCCATTTCATTGTTTTATACAAATCTAATTTTTCAGACACAGTGTTTGAGATGTTCGCTTGTTAAGGCAGGTGATACAAGCAATTTGAGTTTAATACCCGCTCTGTCAAGAGAGCTTAATTACAGCTGGTTGTACCTTTGCAGAGAGAGACAAGCGTTAGTTAATTCCATTTGGCTTTACGTTCTTTGAAATTGTCTCCCTTAATGCTGTAGCTAATCCTCCCTTGCAGTAATGAAAAGCTCTTCCTGCTGCATCTGAAAGAAAAACAGAAACAAAAGCAAAAGTAAATGTCGTGCCTGAAAGAAGGGAAAAAACACGATGTTCTGCTAAACATGTCCTCATAGCACTGCATATCACCGTCAACTGTTTTGTATTAGGTGCACAAGCCAGAACGAGGTAAACAAGAGAAGGTAGGGCGCCTGCTTTCACGGAAAATGTGTATAAATGCTACATCAATTAAATATTAATGGCTGGCCCCGTAGCTCAGTCGGTTGAACGCCTGCCTGTCGTGCTAGAGTTCACGGGTTCGATTCCCGGGGATTTTTCTCCGACCAAGATAATTCCTGATCTTTGCCAGAGTCTGGAAGTATGAATGAGAGTGTGAATATGTGCGTGATCTAATGATTAAAACCCAACGAATACGAGTTAACACCTTCGATATGTTCCAAAGGAGAACGGCCGCCGATATGACCATTGCAGTTAAAGACGAGGTATAAATGTGTACGTGATCTAATGATTAAAACCCAACGAATACGAGTTAACACCTTCGATATGTTCCAAAGGAGAACGGCCGCCGATATGACCATTGCAGTTAAAGACGAGGTATAAATGTGTACGTGATCTAATGATTAAAACCCAACGAATACGAGTTAACAACTTCGAGATGTTCTAAAGGAGAACGGCCGCCGATATGACCATTGCAGTTAAAGACGTGGTATAAATGTGTACGTGATCTAATGATTAAAACCCAACGAATACGAGTTAACAACTTCGAGATGTTCTAAAGGAGAACGGCCGCCGATATGACCATTAAAGTTAAAGACGAGGTATAAATGTGTACGTGATCTAATGATTAAAACCCAACGAATACGAGTTAACAACTTCGAGATGTTCTAAAGGAGAACGGCCGCCGATATGACCATTGCAGTTAAAGACGAGGTATAAATGTGTACGTGATCTAATGATTAAAACCCAACGAATACGAGTTAACACCTTCGACATGTTCTAAAGGAGAACGGCCGCCGATATGACCATTGGAGCTAAAGGCGGGGTATAAATGTGTACGTGATCTAATGATTAAAACCCAACGAATACGAGTTAACAACTTCGAGATGTTCTAAAGGAGAACGGCCGCCGATATGACCATTGGAGCTAAAGGCGGGGTATAAATGTGTACGTGATCTAATGATTAAAACCTAACGAATACGAGTTAACAACTTCGAGATGTTCCAAAGGAGAACGGCCGCCGATGTGAACATTGCAGTTAAAGGCGGGGTATAAATGTGTACGTGATCTAATAATTAAAACACAACGGATACGAGTTAACACCTTCGATATGTTCCAAATGAGAACGGCCGTCGATATGACCATTGCAGTTAAAGGCGAGGTATAAATGTATACGTGATCTAATGATTAAATCCCAACGAATACGAGTTAACACCTTCGATATGTTCCAAAGGAGAACGGCCGCCGATATGACCATTGTAGTTAAAGGCGAGGTATAAATGTGTAGGTGATCTAATGATTAAAACCCAACGAATACGAGTTAACACCTTCGATATGCTCCAAAGGAGAACGGCCGCCGATATGACCATTGTAGTTAAAGGCGGGGTATAAATGTGTGTGTGACCTAATGATTAAAGCCCAACAAATACGAGTTAACACCTTTTTTTTTGTTAACTTAAGCTACTTGCTTTTATTTTTGAAGAGAAAGAGGGAGGAAGGGAGGGACAAAGAGAGGGAGGAAGGGAGAGGACCGATTTTTATCTTTATTTTATTGTACCTCACTGTTTTACATGTGGGGGAATGATGTCGGAAAGGGGTATCATATTGCCTATATCTCTTAAATGTGCAGTATCCACGGTTTGAAGGGTGCTATTTTCTTGAGCTGGATCATTGTCCATCTCTCTTCGCGTAAAAATCGTCTGAGCCGTGATACTGAACAGTCACCCGGCGTGTCCAGTGTTTATCCAGGTAAATGTACCCATTATGAGCCAGAGCAGTGCACGTTGTAATGAAGGGTTCACCATAGGAAGATTCAATTGTAAGATATCTTCATGTGAAGCATCCCATCCGGCAGGTATCCAGCTATTATATTTGTTTAGCACCCAGTTCCATATATTAGCTTTTCCGGAACATACCATCACCCGATGCGGAAGTGAATCTGCTTCCGAGCAAATAGGGCATCTCGGGCAGTTAGCCATTCTGTGGCGGTACAGTTTGTCTGCCGTTGGAAGAAGTTCGTTGACAATTTCATTCGTCACCGCTAACCATGTGGTGTTCAGTTGCTGACAGCCAAAACATTTCCATATGCGCTGCCAGGGCAGCTGCGGATATTTTATCTGTACCTGTGGGGTGATTCTAACTGCTTGACGAAGATAAGCATAAATGTTCTTTACTGTGCACTTATCACCATCTATTAAGTGCTCCGGGGGTAACCGCTCCAACGCGTAATACGTGTCCCGTAAAATCTCGGGTACCTTGCCTCGTTGTCCTTGGCGCCAAAAATCCATGTGCGTGCGTTGTATCATGGTGTCCACAGGATCACTCTGATTGTTTAGGGCAAGCAGAAGCATTTTGATCATCAACGCTTGCGACTGGAGAGCCACCTCTATTAATCCCCAACCACCTTGCCCCTTCGGGAGACGTAGTTGAGCCCGCGCAACACGGTAGAGCTTCCCTGTCCAGATGAAATAGCCCAATATCTGTTCTATCCTCTGGGAATCCCGCTTTGTTGGTGGTAGCACGTGTGCAAGGTACCAAATCCTGCTGAGCGCGAAACTGTTACAATATCGTATACGTTGTACCAAATTCAACATCCGGAGTTTCTGCTTGTACATCATCCCACGCAGTACATTAATCCGGGTCGTCCAGTTATATTCCCTCATGTCCGTCTCGCTATCACTAAAGTAAACTCCCAAAATCTTCGTACGCCGCACCATAGGTATTCCTAAGATGGATGTGTCAGGCGGATCTGGTCCAATGGCTAAAATCTCGGACTTCTGCATATTAAATGTCATCCCTGTCGATCCCTCGTACTCTTGTAAACAATCTCTTAAGCGAGGACTGTCTTGGGGGGTGGTAACTATTACCGTAATATCATCTGCGTAGGCCCTCACAACCATTCGCTGCCCATATATCTCAAGTCCATCAAGTGTAGATTGCAGCTGTCGGAGTAGTGGGTCAACATACAGGGAGAATAGCATAATGGACATGGGACATCCTTGTCTGACTGAGCGTTTAATCGGTATAGCAGACGTTAAATAGCCATTGCAGAGAACTTTTGACGAGGCACCAGCATACATGGCTCGAATCAGGTTGCAGAATTTATCAGGCACTTTTAATTCCATCATACGTCTCCACAAACCGTCATGAACAACGCTGTCAAAGGCCCTTTGGAGGTCGCTGCAGACTGATGTTCCTGTGATGTTCCTGTGCGCAATGCAGTATACATCCTCTCAAGGCAGCTAACGTATTTTGCAGGGTCGCTCCCTTCTTTACTGCGGCCTGGAACTCGCTAATGCTATATGGAAGTATCTTTTGCATACGACCAACAATTATTTTAGCGAACAGTTTGTAATCACAGTTTAACAGCGTGATCGGTCGATAATCCTGTAAGGACTTGGGTCTAGCCACCTTCGGAAGTTGTACCACTATCCCATCTGCAAATGTGCGTGGTAAATGCTCTGTATTCCACATTTCCTGAAAGACTTGTAACAGTTCGTTCTGGATGTGACACCATCATTGCTTGTAAAATTCATATGGCAAGCCATCAGGTCCTGGGGAGGCACGTAATTTGGATTTTTGGATTATTTCACGTAACTCTGATTTGGACAGCGACAGCGTGTCCTGCCACAATTCTTCCGGTAGCTCTGGTAGGAATTTTGACATATATGCCTCTACTTTGTGTGCGAGATCTGCGGGGTCGGTGAATCGTTGTGCGTAGAAATTGTTCACTTCACGAATAATTTCGGCTGTAGTGGAAACCTCCCGTCCATCTATTTCAAGTTGAGTGATTAGCTTCCGGCGACCATGATTACGTTCCTTTGCCAAATGAAAAAAACTCGCCTGCTCCCCATGCAGCACTTCCTCCGAGTGTACTCTGGCCAAATATCCCTGAAGTTGTTGTGTTTTACGAGCTTTTATATGTTCTTTGATCTCCCGCACTAGTTGCTGAACATTGTCTCCCTGCTGTTGGCGTACGTGCAGCTCGTGGAGGATTTGGAAGTAATATTCAATGGTTTCTCTTCTAGCCAGCGCTCGACGAACGGCAGCAGCCCGAAAGAAGTTTCGTAATGTAGGTTTGGCTTTACACACCCACCAGTCGACTTTGTTTGGTGCACGCGCAAAGGATTCCCGCAATCGTGACTAGCAGTCCTGGAAATCAGTCATCACTTCCTCATCCGTAAGCAAGGAGCAGTTAAGTTTCCAGTAACCTCTGCCTCTATTGCAGCTCGCCGCCCTGCCCTCAAGTGCATGTATTAGAGCGTTATGATCACTAAATGCCACCGGCATTATTTCTGTGCGCTGAAGGCGGGGTAAGAGTTCAGCCGTAACATACATGCGGTCCAGTCGTGAAGCTGATGGTCCTCTCACGAATGTAAATTGTACTGCTGAGCCGTGCTTATGTTCCCAGGTATCTGTCAGGTGCATTTGTTCTACTAGCTGTTGCAGAGTACTACACCCATTGACGGCACCCCGTTGATCTTTAGCAGCTAAAGTACAATTAAAATCGCCAACCAGGACGAACGGTGCACTTGATGGAATATGGGTCAAGATGTCTTGCCTAAAAAAAGTTTCTCGCTGCTTTCGTTTATTACTGCCCGCAGGGGCGTAAATGTTCACCAAGGTAATGCCCTCATACACTGCTGAGATGGCTCTACCAGAGGGATGGAGCACGAAATTATGTAGTTGTAAACCTTGACGATACACAATAGCCGTACCCGTACCTTCCGGCCCAAGATTCGTCTCGTACTCGTAGCCATATAAGAAGTCCATATTATCAATATTCACCTCCTGCAAAAAGCAGATATCTATGTCATGATTTATCAAGAAGTCCCTTAAAAGTTGCTGTTTGACCACCTGTCGCAGACCATTAACATTAAGCGAAGCCCAGATTTGCGCACCTATCGGCATTCAATGGGGTAGGAGCACATCCTTAGTGATGCCAGGATTTCGAAGAACCAGGAACCACTTTGATATCAGTTGAGCCTCCTTGAACAATGCCTGGGCGCGAATCCTCTTTGGTAAGTTTAGCTGAACGTAGTTCTTCTTCATATTCATCACCGTCATCCACTGCCGGCCGCTTGCCTGAGTCTATCTCTTTCCCTTGGATGGGAACCAGGGGACCACCCTTCAGGTGTAGCACATCCGGAGGTTGCTGTCGTGGTGGAATTCCTTGCACTTCCATCCTCCTGTGCTGACTTCTTAATCGAGGGTCGCGACCCGACAATGTAATGCCAACCTTTTGCCTTAGCTGAGCTATTTCAGTATCAGATACCTCTACTTCTTCATCACTTACAACCTCCATAACACCATCCCGAGAACCCTCAGCTGGAGCAGTAACAGCAGATCTGTCAGGGGCATCCTGTGTCGCAACCATAGGCGTGATATCGTTGGCCACTGCAGACTTTTCGGACTCCGCTGGCTCTCTCGTCAGCTCCACTACTACCGGACCATTGTCTGCCTGTTGTGTAGGTTGCTCCGGCGGCTGGTCTTCTGTGGACGTACTCGTCGAACCTGCTGCGTACTCTCTACCGACAGCAGCAGCATATGAGTTAGCACCTGCTGCGACACTGAAGGTAACTGGACGGTTCCGTGGGTTGATGGGTAACCGCGTAGCACGAAGGGGGCACTCAGCTTTCAGGTGGGTAGTGGCATGACAGAGATGACAAGCTTGCGGTTGACCGATGTAACTGATTCCAATCAAATAGGTATCGATAACCAAGCTAGCAGGTATGTGACGTTTTAGTCCCATCTTCACAGCAATCACTCCGTTGTTAGTCGGAGGAAGATACTGGGAGCTCCATTGCTCTCTGCGTATGTCATACACTGTACCGTATTGGCTCAGCTGCTGCGAGAACACAGCGAGGGGAACCTCCGAAGGTAAATTGAACACTCTAACATTCACTGTTTGCTGATCACCCGGTGTAATGCGTAACCTTGCCGTTTCTCCAGAGGCGTAGGTAAAGGTTTGTTCATCTTGATAACGGGCTAGGAGATTATCGTACAATACTGCCGAAATCACCTTCACATATATAGCACCTTCTCTTGTGTGCAGCTGGAGCGTGTCAACTTGATCCACTTGTAATCCCATGAAGTTTACAAGCCACTGGTGGATTTCTAATGCAGTAGGTTTACTTGCCGTTGCTTCAAATTGGATTTTTAGTGTATTCACACGTTTGTATATCGCCATGATTACTTTTTAAACTCAAAACCGAACAGGTATAAATATACCCAATTCAACAAAACTACGCGCGGAGCGCTGAACTGTATACACGACAGCACAAACAAAGCCCGCTTGGCCTGGCGTTTACTACCGTACACAGCGGAAAGACAACCTCGCGGTATGCCAGTCACCGCACAACTGTTTTTCTTTCGATATGTTCCAAAGGAGAACGGCCGTCGATATGACCATTGGAGTTAAAGGCGGGGTATAAATGTGTACGTGATCTAATGAATAAAACCCAACGAATACGAGTTAACACCTTCGATATGTTCTAAAGGAGAACGGCCGTCGATATGACCATTGTAGTTAAAGGCGAGGTATAAATGTGTACGTGATCTAATGATTAAAACCCAACGAATACGAGTTAACACCTTCCATATATTCCAAAGGAGAACGGCCGCCGATATGACCACTGCAGTTAAAGGCGGGGTATAAATGTGTACGTGATCTTATGATTAAAACCCAACAAATACGAGTTAACACCTTCGATATGTTCCAAAGGAGAACGGCCGCCGATATGACCATTGCAGTTAAAGGCGGGGTATAAATGTGTACGTGATCTAATGATTAAAACCCAACGAATACGAATTAACACCTTCCATATATTCCAAAGGAGAACGGCCGCCGATATGACCACTGCAGTTAAAGGCGGGGTATAAATGTGTACGTGATCTAATGATTAAAACGCAACGAATACGAGTTAACACCTTCGATATGTTCCAAAGGAGAACGGCCGCCGATATGACCATTGGAGTTAAAGGCGGGGTGTAAATGTGTACGGAATCTAATGATTAAAACCCAAAAAATAGAGTTAACACCTTCGATAGGCTCCAAAGGGGAACGGCCGCCGATATGACCATTGTAGTTAAAGGCGAGGTATAAATGTGTACGTGATCTAATGATTAAAACCCAACGATTACGAGTTAACACCTTCCATATGTTCCAAAGGAGAGCGACCGCCGATATGACCATTGGAGTTAAAGGCGGGGTATAAATGTGTACGTGATCTAATGATTAAAACCCAACGAATACGAGTTAATACCTTCGGTATGTTCCAAAGGAGAACGGCCGTCGATATGACCATTGCAGTTAAAGGCGAGGTATAAATGTGTACATGATCTAATGATTAAAGTCCAACGAATACGAGTTAACACCTTCGATATGTTCCAAAGGAGAACGGCCACCGATATGGCCATTGGAGTTAAAGGCGAGGTATAAATGTGTACGTGATCTAATGACTAAACCCAACGAATACGAGTTAACACCTTCGATATGTTCCAAAGGAGAACGGCCGCCGATATGACCATTGCAGTTAAAGGCGAGGTATAAATGTGTACGTGATCTAATGATTAAAACCCAACGAATACGAGTTAACATCTTCGATATGTTCCAAAGGCCGATATGATCAGAGCAGTTAAAGGCGGGGTATAAATGTGTACGTGATCTTATGATTAATACCCAACAAATACGAGTTAACACCTTCGATATGTTCCAAAGGAGAACGGCCGCCGATATGACCATTGCAGTTAAAGGCGGGGTATAAATGCGTACGTGATCTAATGATTAAAACCCAACGAATACGAGTTAACACCTTCCATATATTCCAAAGGAGAACGGCCGCCGATATGACCACTGCAGTTAAAGGCGGGGTATAAATGTGTACGTGATCTAATGATTAAAACGCAACGAATACGAGTTAATACCTTCGGTATGTTCCAAAGGAGAACGGCCGCCGATATGACCATTGGAGTTAAAGGCGAGGTATAAATGTGTACGTGATCTAATGATTAAAATCCAACGAATACGAGTTAACACCTTCGATATGTTCCAAAGGAGAACGGCCGTCGATATGACCATTGTAGTTAAAGGCGAGGTATAAATGTGTACGTGATCTAATGATTAAAACACAACGAATACGAGTTAACAACTTCGATATGTTACAAAGGAGAACGGCCGCCGATATGACCATTGCAGTTAAAGGCGAGGTATAAATGTGTACGTGATCTAATGATTAAAACCCAACGAATACGATTTAACACCTTCGATATGTTCCAAAGGAGAACGGCCGCCGATATGACCAATGTAGTTAAAAGCGAGGTATAAATGTGTACGTGATCTAATGATTAAAACACAACGAATACGAGTTAACACCTTCGATATGTTCCAAAGGAGAACGGCCGCCGATATGACCATTGTAGTTAAAGGCGAGGTATAAATGTGTACGTGATCTAATGATTAAAACCCAACGAATACGAGTTAACACCTTCGATATGTTCCAAAGGAGAACGGCCGCCGATATGACCATTGCAGTTAAAGGCGAGGTATAAATGTGTACGTGATCTAATGATTAAAACCCAACGAATACGAGTTAACAACTTCGATATGTTACAAAGGAGAACGGCCGCCGATATGACCATTGCAGTTAAAGGCGAGGTATAAATGTGTACGTGATCTAATGATTAAAACCCAACGAATACGAGTTATCACCTTCGATATGTTCCAAAGAACAGCCGCCGATATGACCATTGCAGTTAATGGCGGGGTATAAATGTGTACGTGAGCTAATGATTAAAACCCAACGAATACGAGTTAATACCTTCGATATGTTCCAAAGGAGAACGGCCGCCGATATGACTATTGTAGTTAAAGGCGGGGTATAAATGTGTACGTGATCTAATGATTAAAACACAACGAATACGAGTTAATACCTTCGATATGTTCCAAAGGAGAACGGCCGCCGATATGACCATTGTAGTTAAAGGCGAGGTATAAATGTGTACGTGATCTAATGATTAAAACCCAACGAATACGAGTTAACACCTTCGATATGTTCCAAAGGAGAACGGCCGCCGATATGACCATTGTAGTTAAAGGCGAGGTATAAATGTGTACGTGATCTAATGAGTAAAACCCAACGAATACGAGTTAACACCTTCGATATGTTCCAAAGGAGAACGGCCGCCGATATGACCATTGGAGTTAAAGGCGAGGTATAAATGTGTACGTGATCTAATGATTAAAATCCAACGAATACGAGTTAACACCTTCGATATGTTCCAAAGGAGAACGGCCGTCGATATGACCATTGTAGTTAAAGGCGAGGTATAAATGTGTACGTGATCTAATGATTAAAACTCAACGAATACGAGTTAACACCTTCGATATGTTCCAAAGGAGAACGGCCGCCGATATGACCATTGTAGTTAAAGGCGAGGTATAAATGTGTACGTGATCTAATGATTAAAATCCAACGAATACGAGTTAACACCTTCGATATGTTCCAAAGGAGAACGGCCGCCGATATGACCATTGTAGTTAAAGGCGGGGTATAAATGTGTACGTGATCTAATGATTAAAACTCAACGAATACGAGTTAACACCTTCGATATGTTACAAAGGAGAACGGTCGGCAATATGACCATTGCAGTTAAAGGCGGGGACACACAAAAAAAATTAAATCTTAAGCAAAGTTAACAAATATGGAGACCTAAATACGATAATATTTAAAACATAAAATTTAACGAGCTGTCCATAGTTCGATCATTAATAAGCTGAACTACATACATAAGAAATAGGTAATACCTTACCTGTAATTATTGTTTGTGTAAATAAAATTCGTCTATATGTAAGAGCACACTAGATAATAGCTCACATTTTTCATTTATAACTTTACTGTGAATTGTGATAGGTATCCCCTTTGAGGTGCTAAAATAATACAAAGTTTGATGGTTCCTATTTTTAGACAGTCCTGAATATTTATAGTTATGTTATAGAGTATATATAAGAGAGACATCGTAACGAGACATTGAAGATCTGAATGTCAGACCTTCAGTCTCAAGTCAGATCAGGGCTAGGCCCTCTACTGTCAGTGGAGTGTTTTGTAAGGAAGGATAATATACGACAGAAGATGAGGTTGGAGTTATATATAAGCCATCTGATGTGTTATTTTATGTGTCTAGAAGCAGTCTCGGGCGTTTGTAGCGCTCTCTAGGATCGATGTCGTACTCACCTAGACCGCGGATGAGGGAGTTGAAGTTGTGGGAGAGGTTTTGATAGAAGGAACGTGAAAGGGTATGGATGTAGTCGGTTATTGTGGGGATACGTAAGTCACGTCGGATAACTAGATTAGGGTTGTACCAATGGGAGACTGTAGCAATGCGGAGGAGTCGGGATTGTAGAATTTCAGGGCGGTGTAGGTGAGACTTGGCTGCTACTCCCCATATTTCACTGGCGTATGTGATGGCTGGTCGGAGTACTTGCTTATACAGGAGCAGTTTTGTAGGCAGAGACATCACTGATCGTCGGTTATAGAGAGGGTAGAGCATACCCATTCTTTTGTTAACTGTATTAGCCACATATGTAATGTGGTCTCTCCACGTCAATTTGGTGTCGAGTAGAACACCAAGATACTTAACGTAAGTTTTCCAATGGACGTCCTCACCAGCTAGGCGAATTGGTGGAAGGTCCGCTGTTCGTCTTCGAGAGAAGGTGATGGCCTAGCTCTTCTGTGGGTGGACACGTAGTAGGCGTCAAAGTTCGAACCAGGTAGTGCGGAGGTCAGCATATTGTTGAATCCTGCGAGTACACAGGTTGAGCTCTGATGACGTGGAGGTGACAGCTGTATCGTCAGCAAAGAGATACAGCGAGCAGCGTGGCAGGGATGGTAGGGTGTTGATGTATAGAAGGAAGAGAGTGGGTGCCAGGACACTACCTTGGGGAACGTCAGCTCTAATGAGATGGGATGAGGATAAGATTCCGTCGTGGGAGACAGCAAAGGTTCTGTCAGTGAGGTAGGAGTGAATGAGATGTATTAAGTAGGAAGAGGTTTGGTAGGTGATGAGACGGGAGTGTAAGCCTTCGGGTCATACGCTGTCGAATGCTCTTGTGATATCTAGGAGTAGCGCTGAAACGAACTGCTTCCTGTTAAAGGATGTGTAAACTTCATCGACCAGACGAACTAGCTGGTGTTGAGTGGAAAAGATTATATATATATAAAGTACGAGGGCGGTCTGAAAAGTTTCCAACCTCAACATGAAGATGGCAGCACTCGTAAAAAAGCTAGTGAATTTTTTTTTTTTTTTTTTTTTTTTTTTTTTGTAATTTACGTCCTCCAACGGTAAGTCATATTGGACGGTAAATGAATTGGGTGAAATGATGCTCAAATGATTCCAGGGTCCATGGAGCTTAGAGTTACCCGACATTCGTCTTGAAGGATAAGGGAAAACCCCGGAAAAACTTGTCCAGATAGTTCACCCTGGCCGAGATTCGAACTCGGGACTTCTTGAACGTGAGGCAGATATGCTACCATCTACGCTACCGAGGCGGGCAATTTCGTTGTTCATTTGTTTTATTACTCACCAAAGTTTCAGCCATTTTGAACGCTCAGTGTAATATTAAGGATAGATACAGTTTCACTTTAACCACTGTATGAATAAAATAAACTGACTAGAGCTAGGTTTAAAGTATAATATTTATTGTAGTTTTAACATTTAAATGTAGCCTAAAGTTGTAAATTGTAAAATTTTGGAATATTCGCTATATAAATATGATCTAAAAAATCAAATCATTTTTATAACATTGTTACAAAATTGTTACATTATTGTTATTTATTATTATTATTATTATTATTATTATTATTATTATTATTATTATTATTATTATTATTATTATTATTATTATTATTATTATTATTATTATTATTATTATTATTATTATTATTATTATTATTATTATTATTATTATTATTATTATTATTATTATTATTATTATTATTATTATTATTATTATTATTATTATTATTATTATTATTATTATTATTATTATTATTATTATTATTATTATTATTATTATTATTATTATTATTATTATTATTATTATTATTATTATTATTATTATTATTATTATTATTATTATTATTATTATTATTATTATTATTATTATTATTATTATTATTATTATTATTATTATTATTATTATTATTATTATTATTATTATTATTACCTACACTTATCTGGACATGTTCCAATTCCTGTTAAAAGGTTACCAGAACTTCCGAGGCTCATGATATCCTGGTACTTAGCTACCCATACGTGTAGAGGTTCTGAGGAAAATGCAGAAATGTGTTGCGTATATTGCATAATATAAGCAGTGTAATCAGAAAAGTTTAAAAGTTTTTGTTTTACTACAATTACCTGAATAAGTCAAAGAAGGCAGTTCAAATTCTTTTGGTCTCTGTGGTGAAGCATCTTTCTCAGGCTTTCTTATAATGCTGGTTACCATGTCTCCATTATGGGTAACTCTCCAGTTTAACAGACGTGGGTCGTCGGCTGAGAAGCAAACTTTCCTTGACGGGATGGGTCTTAAATGGACATTTCGTCACATAGTTCTGATCTAAAACAGTTTTCCAGTCATACACCATTTCCTGACAGACATTCATAACAATAAAAGGTGAAGGTTTGATTCTTGAATTAGTAATCATGCATATCCGCTTTCGGGAGGCGCGGGTTCGATTCCCTTGGCGGACCTACCTGACCCATGGGTTTTTTCGGGGGTTTTCCCGGGTCGCTAGGTGAATGCTGCGTAGGTTAATTAAATCCCACAAATTTTTAGTCTCTTCATTTCATCTCCATTATCATTTCATATCATCTTTCATCTGGTGGTCTGTTTCAGGGCAGAAGTGTCGGCGGGAGTCTCGGCGGTGCATGGCAGGATGATATGCTCTCAGAAAAACTACTTCCTCCTCCGATAGGTCGGTTGCCGGTCTCTGCTCCTCTGCTGAGACCATTTCGTGACCGCCAGCCAGGGACCTTTGGGGCTCGGCTGCTGGGCTCGTAGCTCTCCCGCTGTAGCTGTCCGTTGTCCTGGCCTGTCGGAGTAAACTGTAGGGACCCTGCCCTCTGTACTTTCGTGGCTCTTTGGGCCGGCCACCCTCTGTCTCCTTCGCCACATCCTTCCTCCCGTTTTTTTTTTTAATTTACGTCCTCCAACGTTAAGTCATATCGGACGATGAATGGAATAGGTGAAATGATACTCAAATGAGCCCAGGGTCCATGGAGCTTAGAGTTACACGACATTCGTCTTTCAGGATAAGGGAAAACCCCGGAAAAACCTTATCCAGGTAACTCACCCTGACCGCGATTCGAACTCGGGACCTCTTGAACGTGAGGCAGACACTCTACCACCACCCTACCGAGGCGGGCGTCTCCCGAGGGTGTCCCCACTTGAGGGCATAGGAACAATGGCCCAGGATAGTGGCCTACGTACCAAATCCCCTCCGTAATGAAATCCCAATCACAATCATACTTATGAACTCCTCTGGGGTTCTTTGTTTCAAATTCCAAAGACAAACATTCTTATCACATTCCATGTAGGAATGAGGCAGAACGAAGAGTTAATGGTGCGATACGTCGCTATCGCCCTGTCTCTGTTGGCAGAAAGATGACTTGCCTGGTTCTTTAGCGGGAAAAATTGACTTACTTGGTTCTTTTCCTGTACGCCAAAATTTAAACGTCAAAAAACCTCATAACTAACCAGTTTTCTCCTTATTTCGTACCTTTAAAAGATGGTACTTCCCATGGAGTATCCATGACGTGTCAAACTCATTTTGAGAAAAAAGTGACTTACCTGGTTTCTTCCCTGGGCCATCCATGTTAGATCTTAGCCAGCCGGCCTTGGATTAAATAGCCATATAGTATATAATAGGTAGTTGTCTCATGTGTTTATGTGTTTATGAGAACTCCTAGTGGTTTACTATAAAGCCCGGGTCTTAAAGTACTTACAGCATAGTAAGTCGCCATTAAGGTAGTTGTCTCATGTGTTTATGAGAACTCCTAGTGGTTTACTATAAAGCCCGGGTCTTAAAGTACTTACAGCATAGTAAGTCGTCATTAAGGTAGTTGTCTCATGTGTTTATGAGAACTCCTAATGGTTTACTATAAAGCCCGGGCCTTAAAGTACTTACAGCATAGTAAGTCGTCATTAAGGTAGTTGTCTCATGTGTTTATGAGAACTCCTAGTGGTTTACTATAAAGCCCGGGCCTTAAAGTACTTACAGCATAGTAAGTCGTCATTAAGGTAGTTGTCTCATGTGTTTATGAGAACTCCTAGTGGTTTACTATAAAGTCCCGGGCCTTAAAGTACTTACAGCATAGTAAGTCGTCATTAAGGTAGTTGTCTCATGTGTTTATGAGAACTCCTAGTGGTTTACTATAAAGCCCGGACCTTAAAGTACTTACAACATAGTAAGTCGTCATTAAGGTAGTTGTCTCATGTGTTTATGAGAACTCCTAGTGGTTTACAATAAAGCCCGGGCCTTAAAGTACTTACAGCATAGTAAGTCGTCATTAAGGTAGTTGTCTCATGTGTTTATGAGAACTCCTAGTGGTTTACTATAAAGCCCAGGCCTTAAAGTACTTACAGCATAGTAAGTCGTCATTAAGGTAGTTGTCTCATGTGTTTATGAGAACTCCTAGTGGTTTACTATAAAGCCCGGCCCTTAAAGTACTTACAGCATAGTAAGTCGTCATTAAGATAGTTGTCTCATGTGTTTATGAGAACTCCTAGTGGTTTACTATAAAGCCCGGGCCTTAAAGTACTTACAGCATAGTAAGTCGTCATTAAGGTAGTTGTCTCATGTGTTTATGAGAACTCCTAGTGGTTTACTATAAAGCCCAGGCCTTAAAGTACTTACAGCATAGTAAGTCGCCATTAAGGTATTTGTCTGATGTGTTTATGAGAACTCCTAGTGGTTTACTATAAAGCCCGGGTCTTAAAGTACTTACAACATAGTAAGTCGTCATTAAGGTAGTTGTCTCATGTGTTTATGAGAACTCCTAGTGGTTTACTATAAAGCCCGGGCCTTAAAGTACTTACAGCATAGTAAGTCGTCATTAAGGTAGTTGTCTCATGTGTTTATGAGAACTTCTAGTGGTTTACTATAAAGCCCGGGTCTTAAAGTACTTACAACATAGTAAGTCGTCATTAAGGAAGTTGTCTCATGTGTTTATGAGAACTTCTAGTGGTTAACTATAAAGCCCGGGCCTTAAAGTACTTACAGCATAGTAAGTCGTCATTAAGGTAGTTGTCTCATGTGTTTATGAGAACTCCTAGTGGTTTACCGGAAAAAATACGAGTCAGTTGGAGAATTTAATGTCATGTCGGCACGTTGGCCATAGTAGCTCAATGGTTAGAACGGCTGGACGGAGACCAGAAGATCCGTGGTTCAAATCCCGGCTATGATATTGAATTTTTCAGTCTGACTCTCTAACTTTCCATACCTTAGCCTACACACGGCCAGTGTTAAAGAACGATATCTAAATTAAAAGTAACTTCCCTATTTTACTGCATATTAATTAAAAAATATAGTAATCCTTTTTAATGTAAGTGTTGGATAAAACATTGTATGATACAAGGCTTATTTATACAATCTCGGAAATTAACAAACCCTCCATTCGTCGATAAAATGGTTTGATTCACCACTACCAGAAATAACTACTACAGTTTTGTATCTTAGCTGAACTATTCATGATCCAATTTTATATTATATACCTCCCATGTATTTTGTTTCAAATTTTACTAGCGTTTAGAAAAAGTGTTTTATTAATTTTAGTAACTTTAGTTCGAAAAGCTTATTACATTGGATAGACGCTGATCTTCCATAATGGATGACCCTGAAGTCCCTATATCCTGTCTATTTGTAGGGCTAAATTGGTTGTGAGGCAGAGGACTGGGCTTCCTGTGCCGGAAAACTCTTCACTTACTCTTCAGTAAGCACGTTTATTGGATACAGAGAACCGTTTCGCTTTTATGGACACATTAAAGACTCTACGCGCTTTGTTTAAACGTCTGCGGATGTACTTGAGTGATAAAAAATAGAGGGGCTGGTTGGATTTAAAGGGACCAAGTGCATGTTGGGGTGGCGGTCGGTAAAGTGAATTTTGTGGCAACGTAGGGAACCAGGCAAGCGCGCCTTAGGGCACGTCTCACAGCAATCAACTCATAAGTAGCTCTGAAATATAACTATTCGAACGTAAACATATTTATTACTTATATTATTTTAAAGCTACGCAGGGTAAGCATACGTAAATACAACTTGTATAAAATAAACTTGAGTCTTCCATTAAACATATAAACTCATAAATAGCAACTGAAACTAATTTGCACTACAAGGGGAAATAAAAGGGTTACTTTACATCTGGACATAAGTATTCGAACAGAGAACAGCTAGTATTTAGTTATCATCCCCTTTCTTTGAATTACTGCTGATAATCGTTTGGGCATTGTCTGTATGTGACTGCAGAGTCCATATTTCTCTGCTCTGTTTAAAGAAGTTGTTTGAGATGGTCCTTACTTCTGATCTGATGCTTCCTCACACGCTGCTCGAGTTCCTTCCAGATGTTCTCTCTAGGATTTAAATCTGGAGATTGGGGCAGTGTCTTCAAAGTGTGAGGAATGTTGTACACGATCCAAAGTCTTACAGTTTCAGCAGCAAGCTTCAGATCATTGTCCTGCTGGAGGTAATAATTATGTCATAATCCCAGCTTCTCTGCAGTCTTTTTAAGATTGTTTTCAAGAATCCTCTTGTATTCAAATTTGTCCATGATCCCATCTATGAACACGAGTTCCCCAAAGACAGATGTAGAGATAGTCCCATACAATCACACTACTGCCACCATGTTTCACTGTAGCTACTACGTTCTTAGGTTCCCATTCTGTATTTGGCAGTCTCCACACTTTAAGACGTCCATCACTCTTGTATAAGCAGAATTTGCTCTCGTCCGACCAGATAACTTTATCCCAGAATTCTGTTGGATTCACCACATACTGTTTAGCAAATTCTATACGCTTTTTCTTATTCAACTTATTAACATATCGTTTCTTCATAGGAATGGGGGCATTGTACCCAGTACTATTTGAAACCGGTTCAATTGTTCTGGTGTGAACCACAGTGCCAGAATATTGCACAAGGCATCCTCTATTCTCAGATGCACTGACTCTTGGAATCTGTTTCACAATTGTTATCATTTGTCTCCTGTCTTTGGTGGTGAGTTTAGAAGGAGCGCCATTTCTAGGTTTATTTACAACAGTATTTGTCTGTTTGAAGCTTTGAATTATACAGAACACTGGAGTTTTGCCTCGTTAATGGTTTTGGAAATTTCAGAGAGAGAGAATGTTACAGATTTCAAGACAGAAAGAGAAATGGGAAGAGATGGAAATGATCGAAGCCGTTCTCTGCAGGTGACATCTATTGTGACATAACAAGGTAAGAACTTCTTCCCCGTGTCTTTCAGAGGGTGTGTGCTAAACATGCAGGTTTTTCCCTTCCCTCTTCGCACGTGCTAGCGTACGCTGAGGCACGTGACAAGTGTCATGGACCCAAATTGCTTCCTGCCTCTTTCCGGGGGATGTGTCGAATCGATTACGTTTCAATTTGCTGGTCACGTGTCATGTAATCGCGATAATTCAGCTTTAACAAGACCACCATTGCTACTAGCGGGTGGCTTTCAATCTGGGGCGACAGGTGTTATTTACTAAAAGAGCATTCTTCATGAATTACAGTTGTTTATCTAAAAACGGGTCATTAAGCGTCCTTAAAAATTCTTCTTTCCCTTCTACTTCTTTTCTGGCCTTCTCCGTTTATCATAATACTGAGCTTAGGTCCAATTTTTGCTGTCAATTCCTTTAGTACAAGCCATCATTTCATTAATGAGTACTAGTTCAATTTTCACTGACTTTTACTCAGTCCTTACCTCCATTTCACTACGGTATTTTAGTTTAGTTTTTACTAACACTTCACCCAGGCCTTACTTCCAATTCAGTGCTGTAGTTCGTTTTTCTGAAACTTCACTCAGTCCTTACTTCCACTTCACTAATCTGTTCTACTTCAATTTTACAGACATTTCACTCTCTCCTTACCTCCACTTCACTTATGTTTTAGTTCAGTTTTTACTGATACTTGACTCACTCCTTACCTCCATCTCTGTAATGTTTACTAGTTCAGGTTTAACTGACACTTCACTCTGTGCTTACCTCCACTTCACCAATTTCATCTAGTTCAATGTTAATTGAGGCTTCACTCACTCCTTACCTAATGTGTTCTAGTTCAATTTTACTAAAACTTCACTCTCTCCTTACCTCCACTTCACTTATGTTTTTAGTTCAGTTTTTTACTGATACTTGACACATTCCTTACCTCCACCTCACTAATGTTTACTAGTTCAATTTTACAGACAGTTCACTCACTCCTTACCTCCACTTCACTAATGTTTTCTAGTTCAATTTACTGACATTTCACTCACGCCTTACCTCCACTTCACTAATGTGTCCCGGTTCAAATTTTACTGACACTTCACTCCGGCTTCCCTCCACTTTACTAAGGTGATATAGTTCAATTGTATTGACGCTTCACTCAGTTCTTACTACCACTTCATTAATGTAATTTAGTTCAGTTTCCACTGACACTTCATTAAGTTCTTAATGCCACTTCACCAATGTGATTCTACTCCAAATTTGCTTGTCTCTTCATTATTATTATTACCAAGTGCAATATGCCCCGAAACTTCACTTATTTCCCAACGGCACATCACTAATTTGACCAAGATGAACTTTATCTATCACTTCACTTTCTTTCGCAAACAAAATGTAGCGAAATATGTGTGAAGCAACCTCCTCTGCTGGAGAATCGAAGAGATGACGTCTCTAATTTCTCGCAGCAGTACTCGGCAACTCACAAACTTACAATGACCACACTCACTCTGACATTTTAGCGGGTTCTAAAGTATTCGGAAGGCGGGGAAATGGAAAACTTGTAGAAGAGTTCCATTCAACTCCCAATAACGCATCTGGTGAAAGTGCTATCTCAATCACTCTGTCCCTCGGTACCTTCTGCATAATCTCGGACCACAGCCGCCATGTCGCAATACTCTCTCATATCTGAAACCTTCTTGAACATTTTCTACTCTTACAGTCTTAAACCACACTTTCAAAAACCGGTGTAGTCATGAAATCTGTAATCTCTGGAGGCGATAGTTTGGAATGCAGAGCGTTCAGACTACTATTCTTTAGAGAGAGAGGGAGGGAGAGAGAGAGAGGAGGGTTTATTTTTAATTTACGTCCTCCAAAGTTAGTCATATCAGACGATGAAGAAATGATGTTCAAATGAGTACAGGGTACATAGAGCTTAGAGTTACTAGACATTCATCTTTCAGGATAAGAGAAAACCTCCAACGTTAAGTCATACCGGACGATGAATGAAATGATGTTCAAATGAGTACAGAGTACATAGAGCTTAGAGTTACAAGACATTCATCTTTCAGGATAAGCGAAAACCTCCAACGTTAAGTCATATCGGACGATGAATGAAATGATGTTCAAGTGAGTACAGGGTACATAGAGCTTAGAGTTACCAGACATTCATCTTTCAGGATAAGCGAAAACCTCCAACGTTAAGTCATATAGGACGATGAATGAAATGATGTTCAAATGAGTACAGGGTACATAGAGCTTAGAGTTACCAGACATTCATCTTTCAGGATAAGAGAAAACCTCCAACATTAAGTCATATCGGACGATGAATGGAATGATGTTCAAATGAGTACAGGGTACATAGAGCTTAGAGTTACCAGACATTCATCTTTCAGGATAAGAGAAAACCTCCAACATTAAGTGATATAGGACGATGAATGAAATGATGTTCAAATGAGTACAGAGTACATAGAGCTTAGAGTTACCAGACATTCATCTTTCAGCATAAGCGAAAACCTCCAACGTTAAGTCATACCGGACGATGAATGAAATGATGTTCAAATGAGTACAGAGTACATAGAGCTTAGAGTTACCAGACATTCATCTTTCAGGATAAGCGAAAACCTCCAACGTTAAGTCATATCGGACGATGAATGAAATGATGTTCAAATGAGTACAGGGTACATAGAGCTTAGAGTTACCAGACATTCATCTTTCAGGATAAGAGAAAACCTCCAATGTTAAGTCATACCGGACGATGAATGGAATGATGTTCAAATGAGTACAGGGTACATAGAGCTTAGAGTTACCAGACATTCATCTTTCAGGATAAGAGAAAACCTCCAACGTTAAGTCATATCGGACGATGAATGGAATGATGTTCAAATGAGTACAGGGTACATAGAGCTTAGAGTTACCAGACATTCATCTTTCAGGATAAGAGAAAACCTCCAATGTTAAGTCATACCGGACGATGAATGGAATGATGTTCAAATGAGTACAGGGTACATAGAGCTTAGAGTTACCAGACATTCATCTTTCAGGATAAGAGAAAACCTCCAACGTTAAGTCATATCGGACGATGAATGGAATGATGTTCAAATGAGTACAGGGTACATAGAGCTTAGAGTTACCAGACATTCATCTTTCAGGATAAGAGAAAACCTCCAACGTTAAGTCATATCGGACGATGAATGAAATGATGTTCAAATGAGTACAGCGTACATAGAGCTTAGAGTTACCAGACATTCATCTTTCAGGATAAGAGAAAACCTCCAACGTTAAGTCATATCGGACGATGCATGAAATGATGTTCAAATGAGTACAGGGTACATAGAGCTTAGAGTTACCAGACATTCATCTTTCAGGATAAGAGAAAACCTCCAATGTTAAGTCATACCGGACGATGAATGGAATGATGTTCAAATGAGTACAGGGTACATAGAGCTTAGAGTTACCAGACATTCATCTTTCAGGATAAGAGAAAACCTCCAACGTTAAGTCATACCGGACGATGAATGGAATGATGTTCAAATGAGTACAGGGTACATAGAGCTTAGAGTTACCAGACATTCATCTTTCAGGATAAGAGAAAACCTCCAACGTTAAGTCATATCGAACGATGAATGGAATTATGTTCAAATGAGTACAAGGTACATAGAGCTTAGAGTTACCAGACATTCATCTTTCAGGATAAGAGAAAACCTCCAACGTTAAGTCATATCGGACGATGAATGGAATGATGTTCAAATGAGTACAGGGTACATAGAGCTTAGAGTTACCAGACATTCATCTTTCAGGATAAGAGAAAACCTCCAACGTTAAGTCATATCGGACGATGAATGGAATGATGTTCAAATGAGTACAGGGTACATAGAGCTTAGAGTTACCAGACATTCATCTTTCAGGATAAGAGAAAGCCTCCAACGTTAAGTCATATCGGACGATGAATGAAATGATGTTCAAATGAGTACAGGGTACATAGAGCTTAGAGTTACCAGACATTCATCTTTCAGGATAAGAGAAAACCTCCAACGTTAAGTCATATCGGACGATGAATGAAATGATGTTCAAATGAGTACAGGGTACATAGAGCTTAGAGTTACCAGACATTCATCTTTCAGGATAAGAGAAAACCTCCAACGTTAAGTCATATCGGACGATGAATGGAATGATGTTCAAATGAGTACAGGGTACATAGAGCTTAGAGTTACCAGACATTCATCTTTCAGGATAAGAGAAAACCTCCAACGTTAAGTCATATCGGACGATGAATGAAATGATGTTCAAATGAGTACAGAGTACATAGAACTTAGAGTTACCAGACATTCATCTTTCAGGATAAGAGAAAACCTCCAACGTTAAGTCATATCGGACGATGTATGAAATGATGTTCAAATGAGTACAGGGTACATAGAGCTTAGAGTTACCAGACATTCATCTTTCAGGATAAGAGAAAACCTCCAACGTTAAGTCATATCGGACGATGAATGAAATGATGTTCAAATGAGTACAGGGTACATAGAGCTTAGAGTTACCAGACATTCATCTTTCAGGATAAGATTTGCTTATTTATATCCTAAATAACTATTAGGATCAATAGTGTTCAATATTATGGTTAAATGCCTATGGCGTTATACACAAGGATATTAAGTTATATGGCGAAAGCTTGGGTACAATGCAATGTTTTCTATACGTTACGTAATAGATGTATTTAATAAGCAATTGTCTTCAATGATACAATATTCATTATAGTTAAATAGCTGATGGTAGTCTGATACGTTAAGGAGGACAGGCCACAAAATCTTATCTTTGAATCAGTACGCGTGTTTTCAATCAGATAAGCTTCTGATGACAGAACCTAGGCGGCTCTGCTGTAGATACGCCGCATGCAGCAGCTGCCTTCATGGACCACACAGTAAACACTGCAAGTACCAAAACTGGTACAGAGGGAGGGGATGTACATACTTTGCTCCCCACATTTCTTCCTGTGATTTATGTTATTTATAGGCTGCAGGGGTAAAGCTATTGACTGATATTCGCGTTGGGGAGGAAAATGGCTCGGGGTTATGGCTATCGTTTCTGAAAAACCCTTGCACGAGGTGGTTCATGTGCCCTTTGGGCTTCGGGGTAGAATCTGATTGTGTTTAATGTTAAATGTTGCTAATACAGCCGCTGGTCTTTGCCAGGTGACCGCTAACCTCTCCAAATGTCCGGTATGCTATATTCACTAGTCTTTTGTTTTAATATACTTTCTAATACGAAGGTTGTCAATAAAGAATGATCACAACTGTTTTTTGACAACATACCTTTACTCATCCTTATAATTTTGATGATCCTTCTAAAAATAGTCTCCCCTGAATGCGATGTACTTGTCCCAGCGTTTCTGCCACTCTTCAAAGACATGAGAGATCCTTCAAAATCGCCTCCGCAGCCTTCACCACTGCTTCTCATGATGGATAATGCCTCCCACGAAGGCGTTTCTTCAAGTTAGGGAATAGAAATAGGTCACATGGGGCTAAATCCGGACTATAGAGAGGATGAGGGATGCACTTCACGTTGATTTTTGCAAGATATTCACCAACAACATTGGCAATATGCGGCCGCGCATTATCGTGGTACAGCATCCAGACTGCTTCACGGAAATGTGGTCTTTTGCGCCTGATATGGACTTGCAATGTTTTCAGGACATCCCTGTAGTATTGTCCAGTTACTGATGTGTGTGCAGGTACAACATACTGATAAACCATTCCATGCATATCAAAGAACGAGATGACCATAACTTTCCTAGCAGAAACAACCACTTTTGCCTTTTTGGGGGGTTGGTGATGAAGGAGATTTCCACACTGAGCTTTGCTGTTTGTTCTCAGGATCAAAATGATGTAGCCAAGTTTCATCAGCAGTGATTACGTTTGAAAGAAACTCCGGATCTTCCTCGAACACCAACTTTAACTGCATGCAGACCTGCATGCAAATGTTCTTTTCTTCGGGAATCAACAGTCTTGGAACCCATCGCGCACAAACACGTCTCATGTGTAATGTTTCTGTCACCAACGTGTGGGTGGCACCCAATGAAATGTTCAGTATGTCAGAAAGTGATCTTAAGGTAATTCGTCGATCTTCTCTCACAATAGCAGCAGCAGTGTTGATGTTTTCGTTCGTAAGAGCAGTAACTGGAGCACCGGGTTTACCTTCCTTTGAAATTGATTGTCTCCCCTCATTAAACATTTTAAACCACCTTCGAGCTGTGCTGTAGGGAAGAACAGACTCTCCATAGGCCTCCTGTAACATTGTATAGGCCTCAACTGAAGATTTGTTGAGAATTTCAAAGCCGCATATTGTTCCTCGCGTGTTACCTCCATTACAGCAGTAGGCGATACTGAACATGTCTGAACTTGGCTGGTTCTCACAGGCGGGAACCAGGAGTACCAACAATGAAACTACTACGGCGTGTTTGTTTAACATTAAGCTAACAGAATATAATAAGATTGAATTTTAGTGCGAAAAATTATGACCGTAAAAAATTATGATCATTCTTTATTTAACGGCCATCGTATTATTCTTTATCCATGTCACAGTAATCGTGACATAGCAATGATCTTACTAAAATTTTTTTTACAGGGCTTAGATGTACCCAAATCATAAGAGAGATGGTTTCTAAACGATGGCTTTAAAACTCTATTCACTCACCATATCAATAACGTCATCTTATTTGAGGATGCAATATCTTGTAAACGATTATGAAACAAAAAAAAAGTTATTTGCTTATCTGACACAACAAGATTTACACCTCTACCTTATTCTTAGGTACAAAAGTAATTCAATACTTCAAGGGCTATTCCAAGGAAATTCTCAATATACCTATTTTATTTGATATAATAATATCTGAAACATCTGATATTTTAATAAATTTTCGAAAAAATAAAAACAGAGTTTCAGTTCTTCAAACCAGGGAATTTTAGGCACTTCTGTGGCCTGTAGGCTGCTACCAAAGGTCTCCCAAGGTATCTTTAGTTCATCCCTTCCTCTCACAAGAGATTATTTTATAAACTTGTAGCTCGTCATAATTCAGGAAACAAAACTTGTGATGTAAAGAAATAGTAGAGCTTACAATAGTGCTGCTATTCAAATAAACAACAAATAAATTGCTGATTTTGAATTACGTTGCATTTTTCAATGTTCTTACAAAATGTATCCCTAAAATCAATCGAGGAGGGACTATCTGACAAAAGCTAACTTCCCATCTTCTGTGGCTTAATTTCTAACTTGTATATTGTTACTGGGCTTCTAATCTTGGAGACGGAAAAAAAAAACACTTGAATGCGTTATTAAACTGCTTAAACACACACATGACCGCCTCTGTAGCTCGGGGATAGCGTCTCACCGTCACCTCCAAGAGATCCTAAGTTCGAACCCCGGTCAGGGTAAATTATCTGGGTAGGATTTTCCCTTATCCTGAAGGATTACTGTCTGGTAACTCTAAGCTCAATGTACCCTGTACTCATTTGAACATCAAATCATCCATCGTCCGATATGACTTAACGTTGGAGGTTTTCCCTTATCCTGAAAGTTGAATATCTGATAACTCTGAGCTCTATGTACCCTGTACTTATTTGAAAATCATTTCATTCATCGTCTGATATAACTTAACGTTGGAGGTTTTCCCTTATCCTGAAAGTTGAATGTCTGGTAACTCTAAGCTCTATGTACCTCGGGCTAATTGGAGCATCGTTGCATCCATTTCATTGTTGTTTATGACAATTTGGAGGACGTAAAAGATATGTTTGGTTTGCTACCGATGAACCGAAACTGCTGACGGCAGACAAAAAGTGAGAGAACGTGGTAAAGCATTTTTTTGCGTTATAAAAGGCACAGAACACAAAATACGCAATAATGCTCATTGTAAAATTAGTATAGTTTATTCTAGTATACATGAAACATATTTACAAACATTGTTCTTTTTGTTAAATACTATTTACCTTTAGTATTTTATAAGGATGAGATGCAAAATAATCACGAAACTACTACCAATCTGTAGTGTCATAAACTTTGGAGCATTACAGTAAAGTCCACTTTGTTTATTATATCAATGAAGGGATTTGTCAGTAATGGCAGACACGTGCACTGCCGGCAGAGAACGCGTTCGTTACCTTCACGTTCAATTGATGGGAAATCCGGATTTGTTCCAGTTAGCAAATGTGTCACATTGTCCATTTCCGTCTGCAACTAAATTTCCTCATCGAATCTTGACAAATATCGGACACCCTTCTAGTGTGGTCCCCCTCGCAGCAGCACCAAGGCTTTTACTAAAATTAACCAGTGGCGGGGCTTTCAGCTGCTTTTGTGTTACGTTTACATGACTTTCTCAATTCAACCATGTGAAATTATTCTTACAAAAGTTCATTGTTAGTATAAACATTTGAAGAAATAATCTTATTTCATTTTTGTTATAGATCTAATGGGGATTGGGGAAACAGCAGACTTTAAGCGATAGTCAAATGTTTCAAGTTTTATTCCTATGTGATATCTCTGAAATTTCATTATCTTTGAGGATAAACAGAGAAAAAAATGAATAACACTTTTCACTTGAGAAGGATATATATATATATATATAATGTTGTTTAGTGTAGCAAATGACTTGTTCTACAGACGATAAATTGATTTTCCTGCAGGTACATTACTCGAAATCTCTTACACTCACCCCACCTGCTTGGAACCAAGTTGGAAAATAAACTTGGACAAAGTAATGGTCTGTTGTGTGTGACTTGCCAGAGAACAAGATTGGAGAAGAATAAATAAGTGTGGAAGAATATTTTATGGATATTCTTAAAAATATTGGTGGCTGTTCCAAAGTTGATGAAGAAGAAATTGACTATGACGGAGGTTATAAACCAATTACAGAGGAATGCATTATTGCATCATGCAGTGTTCTGGAAAAAAGAAGAATATTGAAGTGTTGATGAACCAGCTAGTCAGGGGGCGGATTTTGCCCTATTTGCCTATTGTATCCCTTTGTTCAGAAAAGTAGGCTTTAAAGTTATAAGCACGTTTCCTACCATTATTAGTTTTATAGTGACTATAAATGCCTATTTGATACGTTTGTGCCTTTTCTGCTTGTTAGTGCCTAAAACTGCATATTTAGCTAATTTCTTCTGTTTGTAAATTGTAATAACAACTTTTCCATTTCTTGGTTTCAACGTGAAGTTTTCGGGGAAGAGGAATTTCTTACTGCTGCACATTGGATACACAAAAAGGGGTTTAGCCAGGTAGATATCTGCCTTACAGACGTGTCACAATACACTAATGACGTCACGGAAAAATCGTCGAATTCGCTCAAGGTCGAGAAGCAAAGACCAATTGACAAATTGACAAATGACCGCTCTTTGTGGGGAGTGGAAAGCCCATTCTGTTATCAGTGTTTCAAGTGCACACATAGATCAGTTTCCTACGCAAATATGACAAAAGAGAGAAGCACCAGAAGTGTAATTTAGCCATAAACTATTAATTCCTCAGAAATTATTATAACTGAAAGCTGAAACTTGGTATTATTCCATTCTTGTTCGATCACAAAGGTAAATGGTAAAAATTTGAAACAAATCTAACAAAAGCTTCAGATATTTCAATTTTCAGCCTTAAGTTCCCCCCAACCCATGTTTTTGTTTTTTGACATAGTTAATTACACCACACCTTTCTGCACGTTTTAGTTCTTACTTAGTGAAGTGGATTTATATGTATTTTAATTATACGACATTATCTGTTATTTTAACTTCCTATGGAGCCATTTATGAAATTTGGAATAAATGTAGAACTATTTCGTCTAGGGAACCGCAAAATAGTATGTGTTTAGCTAATTTGTTGCAGCATATATTTATTGCATGATTGCCATTTTGTTATAGTACACTTATAGAGACATTTTACTAAAATGGTGTATTTATAAGTGTTTACTTAGCAAATTTTTAGTGCCTATTTAAGTGCCTATTTTTCCCATTTTAGTGCCTTTTTGCCTGCCTATTTCACACATTTTCAGAGCCTATCAATCCGCTCCCTAGTTATGACCCACAAACAAGCAGTAACAAACATAGAGACAAGCCTAAACATTGACAAATGAACGTCTAATGTTAAAGTGGATGCGAGATCGCGCTACTCGTAACTGATACAGTAAGTGTAACGTAGAAACTCTCTGCAGTTTTGGAGGGCGCAGAGGTAAACAAAACGGTGGACCAAATCTACCGAAGGTTTTGTAAAGAGCTACTAAGCTTACTAAGATCAGCACTTAGGGAAGTAGCTTTAGTAGAATTAGGAAAGACAAGAAGAAATGGAATAATAATGGAAAGAATAATAACATTTTGGTATAGGTGCTTGGCCAAAGAAGAAGCAGAAATTATGAAATTATGCATGAGACAGCAAAAAGAATAGCGAACTCAAATTGTTAGTGGGCAGAGATAGGAGGAATTATGGGGGAAAATAGAATGGGAGATATATGGAGATTAGAGGAAAGGAATACAAGCGATGTGGGTAAATTAGTAAAATGCAGAATAGAAGATATAGAAAGACAGGAAATATGAGGAAGTCTAGAAAATATGAACTCACTACAGTTTTAGAAGCAAATAAAAAGAAACTGGGGACGAGAAACTTATGCAGATTACTGTAATAGAGAAGAGAGAGAAGGGTTAGCTTGGATGAGAACAGGAACAATATTCCTAAGAGGGATAAGAGGTAGGGAAAAGGGAATTTGTGAATTGTGTGATGGAAAAGAAAGCATAGAACACTATGTAACACAATGCGAGGAGGTTGAGTGTGGAGAAAAAAGGTTTGGGAGGAAAAATAAGAGAAAGTAGAGAAGAGGACAGTAGCTATAAAAATGTTAATAGGAAAGGAGGTAAATGAGGTAAGAAGTATTGGTGAGTTCTTACAGAAAGGAAAAGAAAAATGAGCAGGAAATGTAAAGAATATAAGAAAGGAAGATGGGGTGGGGGCGGAAAGGGACTAATTAAGTAACAAGTAGGCATGGAGGTTAAGAACTACCTGACAGAGCAGAAGACCAGGATGTCATGTAAGACAAGGTAACAACAAGGTAAAGACAAATAAATGTAAAGAATATAAGAAAGGAGGATGTGGGGGAGGAAAGGGACTAATTAAGTAACAAGGAGGCATGGAGGTTAAGAGTTACCTGACAGAGCAGAAGACCAGGGTGTCATGTAAGACAAGGTAGCCACAAGGTAAAGACAAATAAATGTAAAGAATATAAGAAAGGAAGATGATGGAAAGCAAAGGGACTAATTAAGTAACAAGGAGGCATGGAGGTTAAGAGTTACCTGACAGAGCAGAAGACCAGGGTGTCATGTAAGACAAGGTAGCATCAAGGTAAACACAAATAAATGTAAAGAATATAAGAAAGGAGGATGTGGGGGAGGAAAGGGACTAATTAAGTAACAAGGAGGCATGGAGGTTAAGAGTTACCTGACAGAGCAGAAGACCAGGGTGTCATGTAAGACAAGGTAACAACAAGGTAAAGACAAATAAATGTAAAGAATATAAGAAAGGAAGATGATGGAAAGCAAAGGGGCTAATTAAGTAACAAGGAGGCATGGAGGTTAAGAGTTACCTGACAGAGCAGAAGACCAGGGTGTCATGTAAGACAAGGTAGCAATAAGGTAAAGAGAAATAAATGTAAAGAATATAAGAAAGGAAGATGATGGAAAGGAAAGGGACTAATTAAGTAACAAGGAGGCATGGAGGTTAAGAGTTACCTGACAGAGCAGAAGACCAGGGTGTCATGTAAGACAACGTAGCATCAAGGTAAAGACAAATAAATGTAAAGAATATAAGAAAGGAAGATGAGGGGGGAGAAAGGGGCTAATTAAGTAACAAGGAGACATGGAGGTTAAGAGTTACCTGACAGAGCAGAAGACCAGGGTGTCATGTAAGACAAGGTAGCAACAAGGTAAAGACAAATAAATGTAAAGAATATAAGAAAGGAAGATGATGGAAAGCAAAGGGGCTAATTAAGTAACAAGGAGGCATGGAGGTTAAGAGTTACCTGACAGAGCAGAAGACCAGGGTGTCATGTAAGACAAGGTAGCAACAAGGTAAAGACAAATAAATGTAAAGAATATAAGAAAGGAAGATGATGGAAAGGAAAGGGACTAATTAAGTAACAAGGAGGCATGGAGGTTAAGAGTTACCTGACAGAGCAGAAGACCAGGGTGTCATGTAAGACAAGGTAGCATCAAGGTAAAGACAAATAAATGTAGACTAAATTTCTTTTTTTTTAATTTATGTCCTCCAAAGTTAAGTCATATCGGACGATGAGTGGAAGGGGTACAATGATGCTCAAATGAGCCCAGGGTCCATAGAGCTTAGTTACCCGACATTCGTGTTTCAGGATAAGGGAAAACCCCGGAGAAAATATCCAGGTAACTCACCCTGTTCGAGATTCTAATGTGGGACCGCTTGAACGTGAGGCAAACACGCTACCACCACGCTACCGAGGCGGCAACCCTGTTAACTGAGTTAGCTAAAGGAATGAAAGACATTCCATTCGGATATCCCAGAACTTCAGAAATTGACGTGGGCCAGTTCTGTAAATTATAAAATCAAAAGGAATTCTTAGAATTTACAAGCCACGGAGTGCAAGCTTTGTTTCATAAGTGATTGAGAAGGTAATACGAGAACTTTGATAGCGGTAGTCATAAAGTCAAGCGTTATTGATATTTTATAAAGTTTCATATTTTGTATACAGCTTACAGAAATATTTACTGTGGTCGATTATTACCGGCATTCCGTAACGCCTGAAGAGCGCCTGTTCGCTTATCATTGTTATCACCAGAGCTAGGAAGTTCGTACCGCTGCAGGTTGCGACCGACCTCCCGGCATCCAAACAAGTCATAGATAGAAACTCACAGCGGAGAGGCATTGGAACCGGTTGCTCAGAGAAACAAAGTGACTTATGAGACATTCGTAAATGCACATCTATTTAGATCATTATGTACAAGACACAAATCCTTATATAGTACATACGGGTTTGTCTCTGACTGATCTCATTATTTTAATAGGCACATTGTAGCAACACCCAAGCAATTATAACGCGGATTGTAACATTTCCTGATCCAATGTTAAATAATATCCAAATAATAAAATTAATTTCTTAAATATCTGAAGACTCTTACTAGACACTGTAACTAAAATGTTTATGGATGCACACAATTCCACGTTGTGGACGCCAATTTGAAGCAATAATTTAATGGCGAGCAAATAAGTCGGCGAGCAATGAGGTTTCTCTCAGGGTATGCGTGAATGTGTGAGAAGGAGATTTTAATAACACTGGAATGTCCGTTTCCACTTTATTTATTTACTGCTTCTTCTTTTAAAACATCGAAATGAAAGTTGCCAACCAAGGGTTACCAATCTCTGTTTAGAGTTACTGACTGCAGAATGTTTATTACTCGATAAATTTATTCGTTCCTCATATATATACGAACCGACAAATATATTCCAGACAAAACCAGAGGACTGCCTTAATCGTCCTCACGCCTCAGACTCTTCTCATCGACCTGACGCCGAAGACTCCTCTAATGGCTTCCTAGCCACGAACTGCCCGCATCGGCTCCACGCCGAAGACTGCTTCACTGACCACAGCTGCGCGAGTGTGTATATGTAACTTTCACTCTCAGGAAACTTCTTTTCAACCAAAATCCCTTTGTGGCTGTTTTGTCGCCATTGTAAATGATCCAAAGAATTCCCTATCCATACTAGTCAAGTGAGCCCCTTTAGAAAACCGCTAAGTACGCTGTTTCTTACATTGCTTTCGTTATAACAACTTTCCCTACAACTGCTGGACTCAACTGGCCTTGCCCTTGACGTAACAAAGAACCAACATTCCTTTGACATCCATCATGATTCTTTACTTCTGGCAAACCTTAATTTCGGTATCAACACAATACCAAAGTAGGAATTTTACTACATATTTACTCATCTGCGGCCGTTTTACTAAAAGAAATAATGTACCTCTGAGGCCTTTCAAATGAAAAACTCATTCTATGTCGCGTAAAACAAGATTTAGTTTATTGATAATCTGTTGCAAATTCGCTAATCATTTCAGCTAATTTAGTTTCCCGATCTGGCTTCTTTGTTTGCTGAAATATCCCACTGAAATGTAAATGTAAATAATGAAGTAAATAAGGACATGAATAAGTACACTTCTCTGGTTGTACAGCAAATTTAGTTGCCCCTTTGAAGCATAACAAAGATGTTATTCGAATGTCTTCCTTCCTACCAACGTGCTATATGTCATGCAGTTACAACTGTTTTATAGTAATGAGTTGTATTCTACGACGAACCTTGCCCTTTCTAGTGTCGTTTACGATCATAACCTCAAAAACAAACAACACGTTGACTAACACAAGCTAAGACATTTGCTGCTTCTGTCATCTGTTTAAAAAAAACGCCACTGTCGATTGTTGGTTATGCAGTGTAATGTATCGATATAGCTAATTCGATATGCTTGACGTCCGAAAAAGGTCTGTTTTACATTTCCATTACAAATATTTCTGTATGAATTACTGCGACTTGCGAATCAAATTGATTGGGTATGATCGATTTCTGTACAGCAATAGGGATGAAAACGTTAGTAATACAAAAGAGATGAAGCATTTCAGGAAAGAAGATAAATAAAAAAAATATTGGATGTATAAAGTGCACATGCCTTTCTCTCTATCAACTTTGTTTATAGTTGTATCACACTATCATTACCAAGGTTATTTTTCCAAATTCATTGTAACTCATGTATCCCCTTAAAGAAGTTGTTATATTCCATATTTTGTAAGGTACAGTATAGTTGCTGTTGTACATACTACGCTGACTTTAATGTGCCACACTCGTGCACGGCAGAGAAACAAAGGAATGGTCAGTTAGCACTTAAAAAGATGTATGCTACATATTGGAAATGGTAAATTTTGCTATCATATATTCATATAAATTGGTATTTTAGCGGCCTTTTAGTTTAACACTTACTCTAATTTAAATAGAAATAGTTGGGAATGAAGATAACTTAATAAATACGTAAAATATGAAGCTATTAACAGTGGAGGAAACAAATATATCCAAATATAACAATTTCTAACCTAAAACTTCACTTATCTTTATTTATCTATATTGTAATTTTACGTCCTCCAACGTTAAGTCATATCGGACGAACTTATTTTATAATAAATGACGATACCTCTATAAAATTCTCCGGGATCGCGATTTCATGTAAACTTATACACACCTTCAGCCGTAAACAAAGCTGTCACCATCGATACGAACACTACACTGTTGATTTGTTATTGCTAGTATTACCAAAATCTGAAAATAAATTTAAAAACAAAATCGACATGTTAGTGATATTTCAAAATTCATTACGCAATATTTGTTTTTTAAAATAAATATAATTTCCCAAACCATTAAATCTATCGCACCAATTATTTATTTTAAGAACGTAACTTCTGTATTTATTTCATAGTTAAATGACCAAAAATGATCTTCTACTTCCGATTTATCACTTTTTATACTTAATATTACAAATATGTTCTTTCCTTCTGGTTTCTAAATTACGTTTTGTCTTTCCAATATAAACTTCATCACAATCGAAACAATTAAATTGATAAATATCAGATTTTCTTAGTTTTTACTAAAAATAAAAAAAATTAATTTTTATTTATTTATTTTTAAATACCAGATTTTTTACTAAATTTGCAATATAAAGCTATAAAGCTTACATTAGAAACAGAAATTAATGGATTTCTTCCGTTTCTAGATCTAAAGATAATAAGAAATAATTATAAATTAAACTTTGGAATTAAATGAAGTCTACTCATATTGATAATTACATAAAAAATAAAAGTTTTAACCCTTTTTCACATAAATTTTCTGCTTTCAATAGTTTGATTTATAGATTAATAAATATACCCCTGAATAAAAATGAATTTAATAAAGAATATTAATACTGCTTTTAATAAAGACTTTATAAATAAAAAAAAAACGAAAAATTGTTAATGATATTTCTACCCTTTGAAAAATAATAGACGATTATAATTTTAAAATAATTACTTACCATCCTCGGGTTAATAAACATTTTCAAACTTTTTAAAAAAGTTTGGTATAACTTAAGTTCCTCAAAATAAATATAGTATTAAAATTTATTACATTTCTCTATAAAACATAAAATTCCTAATAATAAAAAATCAGTTATTTATCAGTTTAATTGTTTCGATTGTGATAAAGTTTATATTGGAAAGACAAAACGTAATTTAGAAACCAGAATGAAAGAATATTTTCGTAACATTAGGTATAAACAGACTGATAAATCGGCCGTAGCAGATCATTTTTGGTTATTTAACCATGAAATAAATCCAGAACTTAAAATATTACAATTAATTTAATGATTTGGGAAAATATTTATTTAAAAAAAAACATTGCGCAATGAATTTTGAAATACCGGCAGCCGATTCTGTTTTTAAATTTGTTTTATTTTCAGATTTTGGTAGTACTAACAAGAACATATGAACTTCTAATGTTTAGTAACTATGGCGACAGCTTTGTTTCTCCAGGTGAAGATGTGTATGAAAATATGAGGGCTGTTCAATAAAGAATTATCATAATTTTTTACGGTCATAATTTTTCTCACTAAAATTATATTGTTACATTAATGTGAAACAAACACGCCGTGGTAGTTTCATTGTTGGTACTCCTGGTTCCCGCCTGTGAGAACCAGGTAAGTTCAGACATGTTCAGTTTCGCCTACCGCTGCAATGGAGGTAACATGCAGTTAAAGCTGATGTAGAGGAAGATCCGGAGTTTCTTTCAAACGTAATCACTGCTGATGAAAATTGTCTACATCATTTTGATCCTGAGAGTAAACAGCAAAGCTCAGTGTGGAAATCTCCTTCATCACCAACCCCCAAAAAAGCAAAATTGGTTGCTTCTGCTGGGTAAGTTATGGTAATCTTATTCTTTGATATTCGTGGAATGGTTTATCAGCATGTTGTACCTGCACACACATCAGTAACTGGACAATACTACAGGGATGTCCTGAAAACATTGCAAGTCCATATCAGGCGCAAAAGACCACATTTCCGTGAAGTAGGCTGGATGCTGCACCACAATAATGCGCGGCCGTATATTGCCAATGTGGTTGCTGAATATCTTGCAAAAATCAACGTGAAGTGCATCCCTCACCCTCTCTATAGTCCGGATTTAGCCCCATGTGACTCTTCTCTATTCCCTAAATTGAAGAAACGCCTTCGTGGGAGGCATTATCCATCATCAGAAGCAGTGGTGAAGGATTTTGAAGGCTCTCTCAAAAAATTGTTTCCAGTATGTCTTTGAAGACTGGCAGAAACGCTGGGACAAGTGGATCGCATTCAGGGGAGACTATTTTGAGGAGGACCATCAAAATTATGAGGGTGAGTAAAGGTACTTGTCAAAAAAATTGTGATCATTCTTTATTGAACAGTCGTCGTGTACGAAATCGCGATCCTCGAGAATTTATAAGAATTATCATTACTTCTTATAAGGTAAGTGAAGCCTTAAGTTACAAATTATTATATTTGTAAATATTTGTTTGCTTTAATGTTGATAGCTCCATATTTTACGTATTTATTAAATTTTGAGTAATTATTTGTTTTTAATTTTGACCTATAAGGCACACATGGTCCTTAGTGTGTGACCAGGAGAACTAGTAAAAGCAGATTGTTTACAATAAGGCGAGTAATCTTTGACAGAATGGTCAGAAATATTACGTAGAAGTTGAACGATTTCGTTTTGAGGGGCACGCGCTGTACGGAGAAAAGAGTTATGAATACAAACTCTCGAGAGCTGTGACAAAAGGCGGTAGAAGTCAGGGATGTCTGCACCTGCGCAGGCGCAGCACTGGGTGATTCACGAATGATTGTAGAAATGCTCGCGGCAAAGCACACTTGATCGACCAAGGACAATGCAGTTAATTCGCCACCACCCTTAACCAATTTCCACCCCCGTTGTAGCTGGAGGCTGCGTATTCATGGTTTGACATCTTCTGATCAAGGGGGATGACAGATGGGGTCGTGCATGGCCAAGTGACATCTATGGAACGACCTACAAAACTCGGCGTCGCGTTATTTTAATGGGTCTACCGTCTGGACAGAATCTGACATCCATCCTGGGCACAGGACTTCACAGTGCGTCGAGTTTCTCTACTCCGAATAATAAGTGGGTAAATTACAGTGTGATCCATATACACCTGAACCATTTCAATAGGTCATAACCCTTGAACCAATAATTGGACACACATATAACTTTGGGAGAATATAATACACAATTGGGAGATTACATTACACTATTTACATCTCAGAGAGAATGTTGGAAGTGTCCTCCACCAGCATCTATACATGTTTGTACTCGTCTCACTGTATTCTCTGAAGTTTTACGGAGAGTATCCTCGCCAATGTTACTTATTTCGGTTCGAATGGATTCCTTGGGAACATCAGTTGTCCGTGGCCTATTCTTGTACACTCTATTTTAGATACCCCTATCCGGTGAAGTTACTTCAGGGGATCTGGGGCTACAGAACATTTCAGATTATTCGATTATCAAAGAAAATGTTTGTGTTGCAATTTACGTCCTCCAACGTCAAGTCATATCGGACGATGAAGGGAATGGGTGAAATAATGTTCAAATGAGTCCGGGGTCTAAGGAGCTTAGAGTTACCTGATATTCGTCTTTCAGGATAAGAGAAAACCTTATCCAGGTAACTCACCAGACCGAGATTCGAACTCGGGACCTCTGGAACGTGGGACAGACACGCTACTATCTACGCTACCGAGGCGGGTTCAAAGAAACCGCTTACAAGTTCCATGGTGTCATTAGATGTATGGCACGTTGCTCCATTTTGCTGGAAATAACCTTCTCTCAATTCGATATCATCCAGCTGCTCCACAAATGTCTTGAAGATACCCATATAAACTTCAGTGTCTACAGTCGTATCAAAGAAACTGGTTACAAGTTCCATGGTGTCATTGCATGTGTGACACGTTGCTCCATCTTGCTGCAAATAACCTTCTCTCAATTCGATATCATCGAGCTGCTCCACAAATGTCTTGAAGATAACCATATAAACTTCAGTGTCTACAGTCGTATCAAAGAAACTGCTTACAAGTTCCGTGGTGTCATTAGATGTATGGCACGTTGCTCCATCTTGCTGGAAATAACCTTCTCTCAATTCGATATCATCCAGCTGCTCCACAAATGTCTTGAAGATACCCATATAAACTTCAGTGTCTACAGTCGTATCAAAGAAACTGGTTACAAGTTCCATGGTGTCATTAGATGTATGTCACGTTGCTCCATCTTGCTACAAATAACCTTCTCTCAATTCGATATCATCCAGCTGCTCCACAAATGTCTGGAAGATACCCATATAAACTTCAGTGTCTACAGTCGTATCAAAGAAACTGGTTACAAGTTCCATGCTGACATTAGTTGTGTGGCACGTTGCTCCATCTTGCTGGAAGTAACCTTCTCTCAATTCGATATCATCCAGCTGCTCCACAAATGTCTTGAAGATACCCATATAAACTTCAGTGTCTACAGTCATATCAAAGAAACTGGTTACAAGTTCCATGTGTCATTAGATGTATGGCACGTTGCTCCATCTTGCTGGAAATAACCTTCTCTCAATTCGATATCATCCAGCTGCTCCACAAATGTCTTGAAGATACCCATATAAACTTCAGTGTCTACAGTAGTATCAAAGAAACTAGTAACAAGTTCCATGGCGTCATTAGATGTGTGGCACGTTGCTCCATCTTGCTGGAAATAACTTTCTCTCAATTCGATATCACCCAGCTGCTCCACAAATGTCTTGAAGATACCCATATAAACTTCAGTGTCTACAGTCGTATCAAAGAAACTGGTTACAAGTTCCATGGTGTCATTAGATGTATGGCATGTTGCTCCATCTTGCTGGAAATAACTTTCTCTCAATTCGATATCACCCAGCTGCTCCACAAATGTCTTGAAGATACCCATATAAACTTCAGTGTCTACAGTCGTATCAAAGAAACTGGTTACAAGTTCCGTGGTGTCATTAGATGTGTGGCACGTTGCTCCATCTTGCTGGAAATAACCTTCTCTCAATTCTATATCACCCAGCTGCTCCACAAATGTCTTGAAGATACCCATATAAACTTCAGTGTCTACAGTCGTATCAAAGAAACTGGTTACAAGTTCCATGGTGTCATTAGATGTATGGCATGTTGCTCCATCTTGCTGGAAATAACCTTCTCTCAATTCGATATCATCCAGCTGTTCCATAAATGTCTTGAAGATACCCATATAAACTTCAGTGTCTACAGTTGTATCAAAGAAACTGCTTACAAGTTCCGTGGTGTCATTAGATGTGTGGCACGTTGCTCCATCTTGCTGGAAATAACATTCTCTCAATTCGATATCATCCAGCTGCTCCACAAATGTCTTGAAGATACCCATATAAACTTCAGTGTCTACAGTCATATCAAAGAAACTGGTTACAAGTTCCATGTGTCATTAGATGTATGGCACGTTGCTCCATCTTGCTGGAAATAACCTTCTCTCAATTCGATATCATCCAGCTGCTCCACAAATGTCTTGAAGATACCCATATAAACTTCAGTGTCTACAGTCGTATCAAAGAAACTAGTAACAAGTTCCATGGCGTCATTAGATGTGTGGCACGTTGCTCCATCTTGCTGGAAATAACTTTCTCTCAATTCGATATCACCCAGCTGCTCCACAAATGTCTTGAAGATACCCATATAAACTTCAGTGTCTACAGTCGTATCAAAGAAACTGGTTACAAGTTCCATGGTGTCATTAGATGTATGGCATGTTGCTCCATCTTGCTGGAAATAACTTTCTCTCAATTCGATATCACCCAGCTGCTCCACAAATGTCTTGAAGATACCCATATAAACTTCAGTGTCTACAGTCGTATCAAAGAAACTGGTTACATGTTCCATGGTGTCATTAGATGTATGGCATGTTGCTCCATCTTGCTGGAAATAACCTTCTCTCAATTCGATATCATCCAACTGTTCCATAAATGTCTTGAAGATACCCATATAAACTTCAGTGTCTACAGTTGTATCAAAGAAACTGCTTACAAGTTCCGTGGTGTCATTAGATGTGTGGCACGTTGCTCCATCTTGCTGGAAATAACCTTCTCTCAATTCGATGTCATCCAGCTGCTCCACAAATGTCTTGAAGATACCCATATATACTTCAGTGTATACAGTCGTACCAAAGAAACGGGTTACAAGTTCCATGGCGTCATTAGATGTGTGGCACGTTGCTCCATCTTGCTGGAAATAACCTTCTCTCAATTCGATATCACCCAGCTGCTCCACAAATGTCTTGAAGATACCCATAAAAACTTCAGTGTCTACAGTCGTATCAAAGAAACTGGTTACAAGTTCCATGGTGTCATTAGATGTATGGCATGTTGCTCCATCTTGCTGGAAATAACCTTCTCTCAATTCGATATCATCCAGCTGTTCCATAAATGTCTTGAAGATACCCATATAAACTTCAGTGTCTACAGTTGTATCAAAGAAACTGCTTACAAGTTCCGTGGTGTCGTTAGATGTGTGGCACGTTACTCCATCTTGCTGGAAATAACCTTCTCTCAATTCGATGTCATCCAGCTGCTCCACAAATGTCTTGAAGATACCCATATATACTTCAGTGTATACAGTCGTACCAAAGAAACTGGTTACAAGTTCCATGGCGTCATTAGATGTGTGGCACGTTGCTCCATCTTGCTGGAAATAACCTTCTCTCAATTCGATATCACCCAGCTGCTCCACAAATGTCTTGAAGATACCCATATAAACTTCAGTGTCTACAGCCGTATCAAAGAAACTGGTTACAAGTTCCGTGGCGTCATTAGATGTATGGCATGTTACTCCATCTTGCTGGAAATAACCTTCTCTCAATTCGATATAGAGTTTTCAAGAATAGTCCACGGACAATTGATGTTCTCAAGGAATCCATTCGAACCGAAATAAGTAACATTGGCGAGGATACTCTCCGTAAAACTTCAGAGAATATGGTGAGACGAGTACAAACATGTACAGATGCTGGTGGAGGACACTTCCAACATTTTCTCTGAGATATAAATAGTGTAATGTAATATCATAATTGTGTTTTATATACTCCCAAAGTTGAACGTATTTCCTGTTATTGGTTTAAAAATTTTGACGTATTGAAATGGGCCAGGTTTGCAATATTTTCTTTTGCCAATATTTTCAAAAATAGAGCCTTTGGGGTCCTTCGAATAAAATAATTATGTGGAAAAATTAACACGAAAATCTCTTCACCTCAAAATAAGCTTTAAGTAGAACAAATTTCATTTTTTAATTTTTTTTTTTTTTAATTTCTGAATAAAATTTTGAGAATTATCAAACTTAGTAATTTTGGTTAAGATATTTTCGTTATAAATGATATGTAGTTCCGGACTCTTTTTGGCTATATCCTGTGAAGTCCGCTTCATTCTCTGTGACTATTGCATAACTGGAAAACTGTAAGGTATAGACAAAACCTTACTACATAAAATGTAGACCTCGTTAAAGCAAATTATTCATCTTTCAGGATAAGAGAAAACCTCCAACGTTAAGTCATATCAGACGATAACTGAAATGATGTTCAAATGAGTACAGGGTACATAGAGCTTAGAGTTACCAGACATTCATCTTTCAGGATAAGAGAAAACCTCCAACGTTAAGTCATATCAGACGATGAATGAAATGATGTTCAAATGAGTACAGGGTACATAGAGCTTAGCGTTACCAGACATTCATCTTTCAGGATAAGAGAAAACCTCCAACGTTAAGTCATATCGGACGATGAATGAAATGATGTTCAAATGAGTACAGGGTACATAGAGCTTAGAGTTACCAGACATTTATCTTTCAGGATAAGAGAAAACCTCCAACGTTAAGTCATATCGGACGATGAATGAAATGATGTTCAAATGAGTACAGGGTACAGAGAGCTTAGAGTTACCAGACATTCTTCTTTCAGGATAAGAGAAAACCTCCAACGTTAAGTCATATCGGACGATGAATGAAATGATGTTCAAATGAGTACAGGGTACATAGAGCTTAGAGTTACCAGACATTTATCTTTCAGGATAAGAGAAAACCTCCAACGTTAAGTCATATCGGACGATGAATGAAATAATGTTCAAATGAGTACAGGGTACAGAGAGCTTAGAGTTACCAGACATTCATCTTTCAGGATAAGAGAAAACCTCCAACGTTAAGTCATATCGGTCGATGAATGAAATTATGTTTAAATGAGTACAGGGTACATAGAGCTTAGAGTTACCAGATATTCAAGTTTCAGGATAAGGGAAAACCTCCAACGTTAAGTCATATCAGACGATGAATGAAATGATGTTCAAGTGAGTACAGGATACATAGAGCTTAGAGTTACCAGACATTCATCTTTCAGGATAAGAGAAAACCTCCAACGTTAAGTCAAATCGGACGATGAATGAAATTATGTCTAAATCATCTTTTATGATGAGGGAAAATCCTAGACGAAACTTTATTTATGTAGGTGACCCTGACTGAGATTTGAACTTCGGATCATCTGCTCTGCGAAGTTGGGCACAAACATCTGTTGTTTAACATGAGGTTGACAGAGGAATTGGTGTTTTCAATATTAGTTTGCACAGGAGAGATGACCTAACTGAACTATTCGGAGGGACAGTCGCCGATTTGGCAGACAAATGAAGACGTCATTTTAAGATAAGTTTGTGGATAATAAATTAGAATACAATGAATGTCGGATGTCAAATATTTAGATGTTAGCTATAATGGAGGAAGTGCTTAGATTGGTTACGGCACACGCTTTAGGGGAGAAAATCGTGTCGCTGCACACGTCCGATACGCTTTGCTGTAATGCGGAACGGATGTAACAAGGGAGAGAGCAAATACTCTCGTCAACTGTTGCCAATCCCCTCAATCTGCAGGTAAATCTTAGTAACATCCACAGAGAGAGATATATAAATAAAATAAATGGACAGGAACGCGACTATACAACTAGGGGATTACATTGACTACGCATGAAAAAGTATAAGAAGTCATGAACAGTGATGTTAGAATAAAATCTGCATATCTAATAATCGGTTTCTGGAATCTATACCAAGCCTTTCTATGCGAACTATGTTTCGTAACTTTATTCAATTTTCAAATCAAGTTACATGGAAACAATCAAGTAGATGGAAATAATCATTTCTTCCATACTACCCGTATGTAGGCTAAGGATTGCATGAGTATAGTCAGACTGAAATATTCAATGTCATAGCCGGGATTTGAACCTTCAGATACGACCCCACCTTCTGCATTTCGACAGGTAGTAAAGGACTATCAACATCTATTGCCATTGATTACAACGGAGTCAGGATGCCTTACGACCAAACAATTGTACATCGAGTTGTTAAAAGAGTATTTGACTGTGCCAGCAATTGTTGCAAAATATCCAAATACAACATGGGATCGCATATGGAAAATTTTTCAAGAAACTTACGTTCCTCTTGATTGGAAGGTGTCCGTGTACTTCTTTGTGAATGAACTAATCCCCACGGAATTAAAGAAATGTAAACATAATTTAGCAACAGTCCCATGGTGTAAACGTTGTGGAAAAGTGGACACGCAGATACACAGAATTACCACCTGCAAAAACATATCTGAGATCTGGAAATGGACTAAACATAAAATCGGTGTGCTGGTTGGAAGCAGGGCGGAATATACGACAGTGCCAATAATTCTATCCTGGAATATTAAAAAAGGCAACACTGCACGGACTCAAATGTGGTTGATAATGGCTTTCTACCATTATTGCCTGAGTGCAGATTATCCTAATTTATTTGCATTCAAAAAGTGGCTCAGAGCAGAGCGATACAAAATGCGTAGATATCATGAGGTGTGGACCGATTTAAATGATCAACTGGATCTCACTTGCTAACTTTTGCACGGGTGTGCACACCGATTCTTTCTAAAATGTTGCAACAAAATGTAACCACACATGAATAAATAAAGTAAAACCAGACTTCCCACTCCACCTTTCCCCTTTGTGATCCTGATTGAAAAAAAAAAAAAAAAAAAAAAAAACACGGATTTCCCTCTGTGTGCAGTTGCTCTAAACCAACAGAGCTACTATGGCCAACATGATATTAAATTCTCCAACTGACTCGTATGCTTCCCGGTAGACCACTAGATGTTCTCATATGCTATGAGACACGCACCTTTTGTGGCGATTTATTATGCTGTAAGTACTTAAGTCCCAGGCTTCATAGTTAAACTACAATGTTACTTAGGTTAAAAAAAAAAAAAAAAAAAAAAAAAAAACATATGAGTCAGTTGGACAATTTAATGTCATGTTGGCCATAGTAGCTCTGATCTTTAAAGCAACCGCACGGAGAGCGGGAGATCCGTGGTTCAAATCCCGGCCATGGCATTGAATTCTTCATGTTAGCTCTATCCATCAAAAAGCTTAGCCTATATACGACAAATGTGAAGAAACGATTAATTTCCACCAATTAACTAAAAGAAGCTATTGCTTAATTATTGTAACGTGTTTCAAAATTCCATTATAGCAGTCCATGATGGCAAATAAGCTGTATAATTTTGGTTCCATTGCATGATATTAAGGGTACAATTGTTAAACTACGAGGGCTGTTCAATATAAAATGATGACAAACTTTTTGACAACGTACCTTTACTCATCCTCATAATTTTGATGCTCCTTCTCAAAATAGTCTCCCCTGACTGCGATGTACTTGTCCCAGCGTTTCTGCCAGTCTTCAAAGACATGCTGGAAACCATTTTTGAGAGATTCTACAAAATCGCCTCCGCAGCCTTCACCACTGCTTCTGATGAGGGATAATGCCTCCCATGAAGGCGTTTCTTCAAATTAGGAATAGAAAAAGTCACATGGGGCTAAATCCGGACTATAGGGAGGGTGAGGCATGCACTTCACGTTGACTTTTGCAAGATATTCAGCAACAACATTGGCAATATGCGGCCGCGCATTATCATGGTGCAGCATCCAGCCTGCTTCACGGAAATGTAGTCTTTTGCGCCTGATATGGACTTGCAATGTTTTCAGGACATCCCTGTAGTATCATCCAGTTACTGATGTGTGTGCAGGTACAACATGCTGATAAACCATTCCATGAATATCAAAGAATGAGATGGTCATAACTTTCCCAGCAGAAGCAACCACTTTTGCTTTTTGGGGGGTTGTGATGAAGTAGATTTCCACACTGAGCTTTGCTGTTTGCTCTCAGGATCAAAATGATGTAGCCAAGTTTCATCAGCAGTGATTACGTTTGAAAGAAACTCCGGATCTTCCTCTAACATCAACTTTAACTGCATGCAGACCTGCATGCGAATGTTCTTTTGTTCAGGAATCAACAGTCTTGGAACCCATCACCCACAAACACGTCTCATGTGTAATGTTTCTGTCACCAACGTGTGGGTGGCACCCAATGAAATGTTCAGTATTTCAGAAAGCGGTCTTAAGGTAATTCGTCGATCCTCTCTCACAATGGCAGCAGCAGTGTTGATGTTTTCTTCCGTAAGAGCAGTAAATGGAGCACCGGGTCCACCTTCCTTTGAAATTGATTGTCTCCCCTCTTTAAACATTTTAAACCACCTTCGAGCTGTGCTGTAGGGAAGAACAGACTCTCCATAGGCCTCCTGTAACATTGTATAGGCCTCAACTGAAGATTTTTTGAGACGAAAGCAGATATTCAATGCTTCATATTGTTCCTCGCGTGTTACCTCCATTGCAGTGGTAGGCGATACTGAACATGTCTGAACTTACCTGGTTCTCACAGGCGGGAACCAGGAGTACCAACAATGAAACTACTACGGCGTGTTTGTTTCACATTACGCTAACAGAATATAATAAGATTTAATTTTATTGCGAAAAGTCATGATCATTCTTTATTGCACAGTCCTCGTAGAATACAGGTTCACTAGTGTAAGTTGAAGATGAAGTACCCACAATTTACAATCGATAATGACTGGTAAATTATTCTTGTTACTGTTAGGAAATTATTCTTCTTAATTTCCACAAATAATCTGATTTGCAATACCTTCTACACTTTCTTCCAAATAGCCTTTGGCGACACTTGAAGACTTGTACCCTCCGTGACTTTTTAACCTCAAAATTACAATTCTTCGCTACTCAAAGCCTCCAAAATCATATTACACTTAGTAAGAGCATCGATTCTAAATTTTTATAAAAAATAACATTTTTATAATTCATAAAGCAAAGTAACGGATATAATGACGTATAATACTGGCGAAGTTTGAGGCGCTGACGTCTCGGGGGTTATATTGTTTCACTCGCTAATAAACATCAACTATTTATAACCTCGCAAGTCCCATAAGTAGACAAATGACATTTCGCTGACACAATAAAAGCGAGCACTCTTTAAATAAAGTAAAATATAAGAGACTTTTGGATTCAAATACAGAGGGAAGCCACATCAAAATTCAAAACCACTATTCCAGCATAAAATCCGTTTATTCAATGTTGATTTTGCGAATTAAGGTTACGCAATTTTCCAAGTCACCTAATCAATTCGCCGAGACGATCTTGCTAAAAAGTCTTTCTTCTACTTTACTTCTACTCCAGCAATATAATTCAAATCTACGTTTCTACCATAACCTTAATAATACTATAACCAGCTATGAAAGATTGTTTCCTACAATTTTAAAATTTCCTCTACTGTAACTCGTATCTAAGGCTTCCTCCTGCTGGTACCCATTACCTAAAGGGATTGGTATCAGTACACGTAGCTGGTTCATCAGTTCCAGATATCCGGGTTGTCATCTTTCTTCTTCTACATAATCAGTTGCGTCTGTCCGCTCTGATACTCTCCACATGTCTCCCCTGTCTCTTTCTTTCTGTGGTTTCTGCTCTTCTTTCCGATATCCATAACTGGCGTCCTCTATTTATCGGTTCTCCGTCTTAAATTAGATCTTCTCAAGTCTGGTAATTTGTATCTTCAGTTTCTTTTCCTTCCTTCCTTCCTTCCTTCCTTCCTTCCTTCCTTCCTTCCCTCCTTCCTTCCCTCCTTCCTTCCTTCCCTCCTTCCTTTCTTCCTTCCTTCCTTCCTTCCTTCCTTCCTTCCTTCCTTCCCTCCTTCCTTTCTTTCTTCCTTCCTTCCCTCCTTCCTTCCCTCCTTCCTTCCTTCTTTCCTTCCCTCCTTCCTTCCCACCTTCCTTCCTTCCCTCCTTCCTTCCCTCCTTCCTTCCTTCCTTCCCTCCTTCCTTCTTTCCTTCCCTCCTTCCTTCCCTCCTTCCTTCCTTCCCTCCTTTCTTCCTCCCCTGCTTGCTTCCCTCCTTCCTTCCCTCCTTCCTTCCTCCCCTGCTTCCTTCCCTCCTTCCTTCCTTCCCTGCTTCCTTCCCTCCTTCCTTCCTTCCCTCCTTCCTTCATTCCTTCCTTCCTTCCTCCCCTGCTTCCTTCCCTCCTTCCTTCCTTCCCTCCTTCTTTCCCTCCTTCCTGCGCTCCCACCTTCTTTCTCTACCTCCTTCCCTACCTCCCTCCTTCCCTCCTTCCCTGCCTTCCTCCCTCCTTCCCTCCTTCCCTCACTCGCTCCCTCCTTCTTTCCCTCCCTCCCTCCTTCCCTCCTTCCTTCTTTTCTGGTTTGGCAATGCTATTTACAGGATGCCATAGCTAGTGTTGTGTACATTGCGAGCATGTATCAGTCTTTAGTTGTTAATAAACAATCACAAAATGTAGATAACAAAATTTGAAGTTAGAGTACTTCTAAAACATTACTAGAAACAAGGTTACAAAGTCACTGTCACAGGTTGAAGAATATGTGAAGTGGAAGGAGAAGGTGTCGTTAGTGAGCGTGTGGTACAACGATGGTTCCAACGTCTCAACAATGGAGACAAAAACACTAAAGATTTACCACATTATGTAAGACCTAAAGTGTTACAAGAAAATCCACATAAGAGCACTCGAAGTCTTTCAGACTTTGGTGCATCAAAAGATTCCATGCATCTCCACATTAAGACACTTAGGCAATCTTACAGAAGCTGTAGATCTCTACCTCATGAACTGACAGCTCAACAGGCTGAACGTAGAGTGGGTATCTGTCGTCAGCTTATCTGTAATCCCATGGATGATAATTTGGCAGGAGAATTGTCACTTGTGATGAAAAATTGGTGTATTACCGAAACCCTGTTTCCTGGAAACAGTGATTTGATCCCCGCCAGCCTGACAAAGTCATCAGTTCGGTCCCAAAGTAATGTTGTGTGTCTGGTGGAATGTTGAAGGTGTGATTCACTAGGAGTTTGTTCCAAACGGACGGGCGATTGTTGCTGATCTTTATTCTCAACAACTGGAACGAGTTCATGAAATTTTTAGTCGAAGATAACCAGAATTAGTTAACCGAAATACAGTTCTATTACAACAGGACAATGTAACATCCCATACTAAACGAACAACCATGGAGAAAGTTTACCAGTTGGGAGTGATCGAACTGCTACCACACCCAGCATACAGCCCTGATCTCGTATCATCAGATTATCATCTTTTTCTATCCATGGTCCATTTTCTAAGTGGAAGAAGTTTTAACAACATAGAATCTAATTTTCTTACTTTAAAAATTAGGTAGTTGCTTGTTACAACACATTTCAAATAATTGCTTTTCTTAAAAAATGACTTTGCCTATAACTAGGGGGCGGATTTTGCCCTATTTGCCTATGTTATTCCTTTGTTCAGAAACGCAGGCTTTTAAGTTATAAGCACGTTTCCTAATAAGCCTAATTTCTTAGTTTTATAGTGCCTATAAATGCCTATTTCATACGTTTGTGCCTATTCTGTTTATTAGTGAACAAAACTGCCTTTTTACTCAATTTCTTCTGTTTGTAATTTGTGACAAAAGCTTTTGCATTTGTTGGTTTCAACGTGAAATTTTCGGGGAAGAGATATTTCTTACTGCTGCAATTTGGATATACAAAAAGGGGTTATTAAAGAGACACATTTGTGCAAATTGACCCAAAACTTACAATAATTTATTTTCTTAAATTAATATAGATATACTTCAATAATATAATTTCTTTTTAGTTGCACTAGAGCAAACGTCACATAACTATTTACGAGCGCAGTAATATAAAGAATGATCATAGTTTTTCTCTCTAAAATTCAATCTTATTATACTCTGTTAGTTTAATGTGAAACAAACACGCCATAGAAGTTATATTCTTGGTAGTCCTGGCTCCCGCCTTTAAGAACCAGGCAAGTTCAGACATGTTCAGTATCGCCTACCGCTGCAATGGAGGTAACATGCAGTTAAAGTTGATGTTAGAGGAAGATCCGGAGTTTCTCTCAAACGTAATCACTGCTGATGAAACTTGGCTACATCATTTTGATCCTGAGAGCAAACAACAAAGATCAGTGTGGAAGTCTCCTTCATCACCAACCCCCTAAAAAAGCAAAAGTGGTTGCTTCTGCTGGGAAAGCTATGGTCATCCCATTCTTTGATATTCATGGAATGGTTTATCAGCATGTTGTACCTGCACACACATCAGTAACTGGACAATACTACAGGGATGTCCTGAAAACATTGCAAGTCCACATCAGGCCCAAAAGACCACATTTCCGTGAAGCAGGCTGGATGCTGCACCACGGTAATGCGCGGCCGCATATTGCCAATGTTGTTGTTGAATATCTTGCAAAAATCAACGTGAAGTGCTTCCCTCACCCTCCCTATAGTCCACATTTAGCTCCATGTGACCTTTTCTATTTCCTAACTTGAACAAAGGCCTTCGTGGGAGGCATTATCAATCATCAGAAGCAGTGGTGAAGGCTGCGGTGGCGATTATGAAGAATCTCTCAAATAAAGGTTTCCAGCATGTCTTTGAAGACTGACAGAGACGTTGGGATAAGTGCATCGCATTCAGAGCACACTATTTTGAGAAGGACCATCAAAATTAAGAGGATGAAAAGGTAGGTTGTCAAGAAAATATTGTGATTATTCTTTATTGTACAGTCCTCGTAGATAAACCTACACCTGTATCGTAGCTGCTATTACGTAATTTTAACCTCAGATTTCTCAGATTCCATATTTTCTACATTTTCCTAACTTCAAAATGTTACACAGGATGCAGTTTTCTATTAGGTACTATGCATGAAATTCTAAACATGCTTCTAAGGGCAACTCCATATTAAGTGTACCCATTTACATTTGTTGTGTTTTTTTTATTTGTATTGGAAAGGATTATAATGCTTACTTCTTACTGAAAACGCTTAGTAAAATAAAAATTGTTAAATAGGTATGATTATTTTTTCCCTTCGTTGATATAGCGAAGACAAATATTTCACATAGGTACACGTCATTAATAGGTTAAAATGGGTGCAGAAACTTATACCCCAAGCATTAATTATTAAAATTACAATATGTGGGATATTTTGTAAATCGCCTGTAATTTAGACATAAACTGTTAATTCCTCAGAAACCAATGTAACTAGAAAGCTGTAACTTGGTATTATTCCATTCTTGATTGATCAAAAAATAGTATAAATTTGAAACAAATCTAACAAAAGCTTCAGATAATTCAATTTTCACCCTTAAGGCCCCCCCCCCCAAACTCATGTTTTTGTTTTTTGACAAATAGTTAAGTACTTCACACCTTTCTGCACATTATGATTCTTACTTAGTGAAGTGGATTTATATTTATTTTAATTATACGACAATATCTGTTATTTTAACTTGCTGTGGAGTCATTTATCAAATTTGGAATAAAAGTAGAACTATTTTGCCTAGAGAACAGTTTAGCGAATTTGTTGCAGCATATATTGCCTAGATTGTAATTTTCTTATAGTGCATTTTAGTGAATTTTAAGAGCCATTTTACTAAAATGGTATATTTCTAATAAGCGAATTTCAGCAAATTTTTGTGCCTATTTTGCCCATTTTTAGTGCCTAAGGCTACCTAATTCACACACTTTTAGTGCCTATAACTCCGCTCCCTACTTATGACAGTAGCTATATAAAACATTAGTTTAAAAGCAATAAATTATAAAAAAGTGTTCTAATAAAGAGGGATTGTGCTGAAAAGGTTATGTTGGTACAATATCTCACGTGCTAAATGAGCCAGCACGATATCATATGCACTGACAAACATTGGTTTGTCGCGTATCCAAGGGTTACCTGATATCACTGTCATATCAGGTCACATTTATCTTGTGTAAATGTCTCATCCTACGCTTCTATATTGCATACTTTTCCTCTTTCATACACTTTAAGAAAGTTCTCTTAACCACCTCCAATGTTAAGTCATATCGGACACATTTACCTTGTACTTGATAGTACTTGTTCTAGAGTAAAACTAAACGGTCTCTTACGCCCAATACAGAATGGAACGCTTAGAAGGACCGAGCCTAACTAATATAACAGATTTTTAGATTATAATTTATTGTGCATTTTCCAAAATTTTACAATTCACAACTTTGGACTGCACTTATTTGTGTTTACCTTGTTGCTACCTTGTCTTACATGACACCCTGGTCTTCTGCTCTGTCAGGTAGCTCTTATCCTCCATACCTCCTTGTTACTTAATTAGTCCCTTTCTTCCCCCTAATCTTCCTTTCTTATATTATTTACATTCATTTGTGTTTACCTTGTTGCTACCTTGTCTTACATGACACCCTGGTCTTCTGCTCTCCTAGTTAGCTCTTAACCTCCATGATTCCTTGTTACTTAATTAGTCTCTTTCTTCCCCCTAATCTTCTTTTCTTATATTCTTTACATTTATTTGTGTTTACCTTGTTGCTACCTTGGCTTACAGGACACACTGGTCTTCTGCTCTGCCAGGTAGCTCTTAACCTTCATACTTCCTTGTTACTTAATTATCCCCTTCTCTCCTCCCATCTTCCTTTCTTATATTCTTTACATTTATTTGTCTTTACCTTGTTGCTACCTTGTCTTACATGATACCCTGGTCTTCTGCTCTACCAGGTAGCCCTTAACCTCCATGTCTCCTTGTTACTTAATTATTCTCTTTCTTCCCCCTCATCTTCCTTTCTTAAATTCTTTATATTTATTGTCTTTACCTTGTGGGTACCTTGTCTTACATGACACCCTGGTCCTCTGCTCTGTCAGGTAGCTCTTAACCTCCATACCTACTTGTTACTTAATTAGTCTCTTTCTTCCCCCTCATCTTCCTTTCTTATATTCTTTACATTTATTTGTCTTTACCTTGTTGCTACCTTGTCTTACATGATACCCTGGTCTTCTGCTCTACCAGGTAGCTCTTAACCTCCATGTCTCCTTGTTACTTAATTAGTCTCTTTCTTCCCCCTCATCTTCCTTTCTTATATTCTTTACATTTATTTGTCTTTACCTTGTTGCTACCTTGTCTTACATGATACCCTGGTCTTCTGCTCTACCAGGTAGCTCTTAACCTCCATGTCTCCTTGTTACTTAATTAGCCCCTTTCTCCCCCCTCATCTTCCTTTCTTATATTCTTTACATTTATTTGTCTTTACCTTGTTGCTACCTTGTCTTACATGATACCCTGGTCTTCTGCTCTACCAGGTAGCTCTTAACCTCCATGTCTCCTTGTTACTTAATTAGTCTCTTTCTTCCCCCTCACCTTCCTTTCTTAAATTCTTTATATTTATTGTATTTACCTTGTGGCTACCTTGTCTTACATGACACCCTGGTCTTCTGCTCTACCAGGTAGCTCTTAACCTCCATACCTCCTTGTTACTTAATTAGTCCATTTCTTCCCCCTCATCTTCCTTTCTTATATTCTTTACATTTATTTGTCTTTACCTTGTTGCTACCTTGTCTTACATGACACCCTGGTCTTCTGCTCTGTCAGGTAGCTCTTAACCTCCATACCTCCTTGTTACTTAATTAGTCCATTTCTCCCCCTCATCTTCCTTTCTTATATTCTTTACATTTATTTGTGTTTACCTTGTAGCTATCTTGGCTTACATGACAGCCTGGTCTTCTGCTCTGTCAGGTAGCTCTTAACCTCCATACCTCCTTGTTACTTAATTAGTCCATTTCTTCCCCCTCATCTTCCTTTCTTATATTCTTTACATTTATTTGTCTTTACCTTGTTGCTACCTTGTCTTACATGACACCCTGGTCTTCTGCTCTACCAGGTGACTCTTAACCTCCATGTCTCCTTGTTACTTAATTAGTCTCTTTCTTCCCCCTCATCTTCCTTTCTTAAATTCTTTATATTTATTGTGTTTACCTTGTGGCTACCTTGTCTTACATGGCACTCTGGTCTTTTGCTGTTCCAGGTAGCTCTTAAAATCCATGTCTCCTTGTTACGTAATTATCCCCTTCTCTCCTCCCATCTTCCGTTCTTATATTCTTTACATTTATTTGTCTTTACCTTGTTGCTACCTTGTCTTACATGACACCCTGGTCTTCTACTCTGCCAGGAAGCTCTTAACCTCCATGATTCCTTGTTACTTAATTAGTCTCTTTCTTCACCCTAAATCTTCCTTTCTTATATTCTTTACATTTATTTGTGTTTATCTTGTTGCTACCTTGTCTTACATGACACCTTGGTCTTCTGCTCTGCCAGGTGGCTCTTAGCCTCCATGTCTCCTTGTTACTTAATTAGTCCCTTTCTTCTCATCTTCCTTTATTATATTCTTTACATTTCTTGTCCATTTTTCTTTTACTTTCTGTAAGAACTCGCCAATACTTCTTAACTTCTTTTCCTTCCTGCCCGTTAACATTTTTATATGTACCACACTCTTCTCTACTTTGTCCCATTTCTCCTCCCAAACCTTTTTTCCTCCACATTACAACTTCCTCGCATTCTGTTACATAGTGTTCTATCCTTTCCTTCCCCCACAATTCACAAATTCCCTTTTCCCTATCTTTTACTCTTAGAAATATTGTTCATGTTCTCATCCAAGCTAACCCTTCTCTCTCTTGCATATTGCAGTAATCTACATATGCTTCTCGTCCCCAGTTTATTTTTATTTGCTTGTAAAATTGTAATGATTTCATGTTTTCTAGACTTCCCCATATTTCCTGTCTTTCTATATCTTTAGTTCTGCATTTTACCAGTTTACCCGCATCGCTTATATTCCTTTCCTCCAATCTTCATGTATCTGCCATTTCTATTTTTTTCATAATTCCTCTCATCTCTGCCCAACAAATATTTGAGTTCTCTATTTTTTTTTTTTTTTTTTTTTTTTTTTTTTTTTTGCTGTCTCATGCATCATTTCATAATTTACCCTTCATCTTTGCCCAAACACCTATACAAAATGTTATTATTCTTTCCATTATTATTCCATTTCTTCTTGTCTTTTCTAATTCTACCAAATACAATTCAAATTCTGGCAATAGAGACGGAGTCAAAAGATTCTTCTGGAATGTTACAAAGGATTTAAAATTGTTCTAGAAGGCAGGGGTTACGTGTTGACATGTTTATTTGTTAGTGATGTAGTCTTGATATTAAATGTGTTTCCAATAAAGCTGTCAACGACACATCATACTTGCAGTGGATGACCGAACTACAACAATTACTTACACGATCTTATTAGGAATTAAAGTCTTGGTGTTTGTTCGATCCTTTAAAAAGCCTTTAATATCGATCTATGCAGCAAAGTGCAGCGTTAGTTAAAATTCATTTGTCTTGCTCCCCAACAAAGGAAAGAGGGGGTTAATGCAAAACATTACATGAGATGGACAGCCAAGATATCGCAGAAGGGAAATGGGATTATCCAAATAGAAAGCGCCTTTGTGGTTTTTGCGATTTGAGTCGGGATGGTTAATACCTTCCTCTCCCACGTAAAGGTTTAACATTTCTACCGAAGGGAGCCAACCCCCGGCAGCTGCTTGCAGCATGGTTACGCTCTGCTAGACAACCAGCTGGGGGTTCAGCTGGTAGGGGGAGAGGGTGCACCTTCAGAGATTGTATTGTGGACCTCCGGGAGCGGATTTAGGGGTGAGGAGAACGCCCCAGGGCAGTTAATAGGCCAGAACCCCCCACCCTCATAACCGGAATTGCGTATTTGCTTTATTTCCGTATGAATATTCGACATACACAGAAATAAGGATAATCCAGCTGAATATATGTAAGTGAGTGATGTGTCCAGGACGTGAAATTAGCATTAAATGCTCCTATTCACTCTCGTACATAACGAGAATTAGCCGTAGTCGTAAAGCGGTCACGCAATTTCCTGAATCCATCAACAACAGGTCGAGAGGATGTGGTTTCTCCACATGTTACAGTAATTACAATTAAATCTATACCTCCTCGTCCAAATCCAATGATAAAGTACGTCCTAGTCAGAATCTGTAGCGTGACTGCATTACGTTCAAGGGTTCCGAGTTTAAATCTCGGACACGTGAGGACCTTTCCAAGGTTTAACTTTACCCTGAAAGATAATGCCTGGTAACTCTAAGCTCTATCTACCCCGTACTCATTTGAACATCATTTCATTCATCGTCCGATATGACTTAACGTTGGAGGTTTCCTCTTATCCTGAAAGATGAATGTCTGGTAACTCTAAGCTCTATGTACCCTGTACTCATTTGTACATCATTTCATTCATCGTCCGATATGACTTAACGTTGGAGGTTTTCTCTTATCCTGAAAGATGAATGTCTGGTAACTCTAAGCTCTATGTACCCTGTACTCATTTGAACATCATTTCATTCATCGTCCGATATGACTTAACGTTGGAGGACATAAGGTTAAAAAAAGGAAAACTTGCATCCTAGCCTTTGCTAACCTTTCACAACGGCAATAACACTTAAGCTCACATACTACATATTAAAATATTTTAGTCACAAACACTGTATATTTTGAATTATCTGAAAATAGCCATTGAAAGCGTATTCATTCTCATCTAAAACCTAAGCCATGGGTAACAGTGCGTTAGCGGATCAGAGCCTGCCAACCCGACTGCCGATCTCACGCCCACTTAGCATGACAGAGGTTGTCGATCATCGAACCGATAGGGAGCGGAGATGCAGTACAAGGTGCATAGAGCTTGGAGTTGCCAGACATTTATCTTTCAGGATAAGAGAAAACCTCCAACGTTAAGTCATATCGGAGGATGAATGAACTGATGTTCAAATGAGTACAGGGTACATAGAGCTTAGAGTTACCAGACATTCATCTTTCAGGATAAGAGAAAACCTCCAACGTTAAGTTATATCGGACGATGAATGAAATGATATTCAAATGAGTACAGGGTACATAGAGCTTAGAGTTACCTGACATTCATCTTTCAGGATAAGGGAAAACCTCCAACATTAAGTCATATCGGACGATGAATGAAATGATGTTCAAATGAGTACAGGGTACATAGAGCTTAGAGTTACCAGACATTCATCTTTCAGGATAAGAGAAAACCTCCAACGTTAAGTCATATCGGACGATGAATGAAATGATGTTCAAATGAGTACAGGGTACATAGAGCTTAGAGTTACCAGACATTCATCTTTCAGGATAAGAGAAAACCTCCAACGTTGAGTCATATCGGACGATGAATGAAATGATGTTCAAATGAGTACAGGGTACATAGAGCTTAGAGTTACCAGACATTCACCTTTCAGGATAAGAGAAAACCTCCAACGTTAAGTCATATCGGACGATGAATGAAATGATGTTCAAATGAGTACAGGGTACATAGAGCTTAGAGTTACCAGACATTCACCTTTCAGGATAAGAGAAAACCTCCAACGTTAATTCATATCGGACGATGAATGAAATGATGTTCAAATAAGTACAGGGTACATAGAGTTTAGAGTTACCAGACATTCATCTTTCAGGATAAGAGAAAACCTCCAACGTTGAGTCATATCGGACGATGAATGAAATGATGTTCAAATGAGTACAGGGTACATAGAGCTTAGAGTTACCAGACATTCACCTTTCAGGATAAGAGAAAACCTCCAACGTTAAGTCATATCGGACGATGAATGAAATGATGTTCAAATGAGTACAGGGTATATAGAGCTTAGAGTTCCATGACATTCATCTTTCTGGATAAAGTAAACTGTAAATAAGTCACCCTGACCGAAATTCGAACAGGAGACATGTTGAGCTACACACCACGCTACAGAGGCGAGCAGTTCGGGGTGGGGGAGTTCACGTCACAGCTTTGAAGTTACTGACATTCATTGCCAACTTTCGTATTTAGTCGGTTTTTGCTTTTTAGTTACGATGTTCTCGTTTTCTATATTTGTTTCTTGGATCAAGGGATCTTATGTTGAATTTTCGATATATTTTAGAGGATTACATTAGTTCCTGTAATTATGACGCAGAGAAAGCAGGAGAGTATAGTTTTTGGATTATGAAAATCATCAAAATAAAAGGTTATAAAATATTTTAATGCATTAATAAGTAAGCATTTGTTTTTACAATCAGGATGACTGGTACAAAACTAGCTTCAGGTGCAGTAAAATGTGGCTACAGTTCAGTTCTAGCGATGGTACTTTGGAGTTAAAACAAACCTGATCAAAACAAATGCAAAGCATTACAGATCTGTCTGTATCTCCCGCCTTATTGACTCTACTAAGTGCAGAGCGCCGTTCGCTCTCTCGAACTGTGCACAGGTGCAGATAACAGTCACCTGCTAACAGCCAGTTTCACTGTATAAGCTGATATTTTAAAGAATTAGATCTTTTACAACCAGTAAATCAGTTGCTTTTGAGTGTTTGGAAATATATGATGGAACAAACGTTGTTGAAAGTTTTTCTTTCGTACACTTTGAATTTTGAATCTCTCTTTGACTATATTATGTACACTTCGTTGCTGTAACGTTATTTAACGTAATAATTAGACCATTACGTTTGTTTTCTTTACAAAACTGTAACATAGTGAATATTAATTTTCCACTTTGCAAACGTATGACGGTTTTTATATTTTGTCTTGATTTGAACCCATCCACTGTAACAGACTCAACTACTGTATTGTCGAATGATGACATAATGCCGCTTATCTGTTTGTGTTTACGCAAGCTTCCACTGTTGGTCATCTGCATTCATTCTTAGACAGGTTATACAGACTATTATGTTTTTCAAATGGGAAAAGTTCTAGCTTGTAGCGAATCGGATGCGTTAGCGCATTCAGCGTTGCCACCTCGTTACCCCCACTCTTTTATATTTCCCTTTCTCTCGCACATTTGCCAGCCTTCTTGGCGCTAGACGTAAGGGAACGCAAACTAAATTTTCCAAAGATTTATAATAATGCAGTTGTTCAAATCCCATAGATATTCGCATATTATGCCAATGTTTTAAATATTTAGTTTAAAATTAATTATAGTTTATGAATTACTTATTTTTCTAATCCAATGAGAATACTAGCGGTGCATCCGTGTAGTTGTGAATGTTGTTTATGTTAAGAAATAATTCTTCATTGTCATTGTCTTCAACATCTGAGTATGCCGGCCCTCGTAGCCATGGTCGCTAAAGCGTATGTCTTTAGTGTTCCGTCGCGTAGAGGGTCGCGGGTTCGAGTCCCGCCTTGGGCATGGGTGTTTATGTGTACAGTGAATATTTCTGAAACTAGGAAAGCAGTTAAGAAAATAAACGCAAATAATGAAAAATTTGTTAAATAAGAAAAAATATATACATAGCTATATATTTTAAATACAAATTTTAAAAAAATCAAAAAAGTGCTGCAAATTTATGATTATAGGTTCCAAAATCTCGTTACGTGCTATTTCTTTCCAAAAGTCGTCTTCTTGTAGCTTATCTGATGTCTCACGCAGTTTTCCCAGTCTTGTTGTGTTCCTTGTCAATTTCTTAGTGAATAAGTCGTTCAGTGTCAGTCAATTTAAAAATATTATTTCTGTTTACAACATAATTTGAACCCACATTAACTCTGTTGGATTGTTCTAGCAATAGTAACGGGATATTTTTTTTTGTAATGTATGTCCTCCAACGTTAAGTCATATCGCACGATGAATGAAATGATGTTCAAATGAGTACAGGATACATAGAGCTTAGAGTTACCAGACATTCATCTTTCAGAATAAGAGAAAACCTCCAACGTTAAGTCATATCGGACGATGAATGAAATGATGTTCAAATGAGTACAAGGTACATAGAGCTTAGAGTAACCAGACATTCATCTTTCAGTATAAGAGAAAACCTCCAACGTTAAGTCATATCGGACGATGAATGAAATGATGTTCAAATGAGTACAAGGTACATAGAGCTTAGAGTAACCAGACATTCATCTTTCAGGATAAGAGAAAACCTCGAACGTTAAGTCATATCGGACGATGAATGAAATGATGTTCAAATGAGTACAAGGTACATAGAGCTTAGAGTAACCAGACATTCATCTTTCAGGATAAGAGAAAACCTCCAACGTTAAGTCATATCGGACGATGAATGAAATGATGCTCCAATGAGTCCGGGGTCCATGGAGCTTAGAGCTACCCGACATTCATCTCTCAGGATAAGGGAAAAACCCCGAAAAACCTTATGCAGGTAACTCACCCTAACCGAGATTCGAATCCGGGAGCTCTTGAACGTGAGGCAGACACGCTACCATCTACGCTACCGAGGCGGGCAGTAAGGGATAAGTTGCATCACGTCTCATTGATCCAGCTGATACACTTTTTCATGGAAGAATAACTAAATAATGCTGCTGAGTATATAGAGATTACGAACCATTCATAAACAAAGATATAATGTGACCAGATACATTCTGCTAGACTAGCAAGAAGTGTATCGTTTCCTCTCGTCGAATTTAACAAACAGCTTGGCTTATTCAAAGTACATATTTCTTTTATCACGTCATGTCAAATGTTTGCGTTTTAGTTCTGAGTAATTTCAAATATACGTTCACGCATACATAATAATAGTAGTAATAGTAGTAGTAGTAATAATAATAATAATAATAATAATAATAATAATAATAATAATAATAATAATAATAATAATAATAATAATAATAATAATAATAATAATAATAATAATAATAATAATAATAATAATAATAATAATAAACAACCCATGGCGCCACAGTCCTTAGAGGACCAAAGCCTACCAACCCGACTGCCGACCTCACGCCCACTTACGCACGGCAGAGGTGGACGATCATCTAACCGATACGGGGAAGAGATGTGGTCAGCATCTCGGCATCCCCCAGCTGGAATGTTGGTTTCCGTGACCAGGGCTGCCTACCTAGCGTAAGCTCCTCACTTTCCTCACAATGCTGAGTGGGCACCGGTCCTATACCCGGGACCTAAAATCCTCACCCCAAGGGTGGGATCGAACCCGGGCCGCTTTCTGTGGCCAGGGACCAAGGCATGCTACCTTAGCCCTCTACGTCACGGCGCAGGACTCATGCATACAGCCAACCAATAATGATATTCATTACAGTGCTTACGTCGCAATGCATTGTTGTTATATAATGTATCTACTTTGTTTATTTGTATTAGGAAAACTATTTGAGCTAAAAATATGGCGTTTTACGATTATGTCATGGATCAGTTTTTGCAAAATCTGAAGTTTTGTCTTAGCACGGATAGTATTTATTAGAGATTGATTAGTTTGGCAAACACCACACGTCACACATCACTTAGGAGAAATGCAATACGACAACACCGCAGGACTTCGATTGGTTGCTCGTCTAGTAGCGCTCAAGGACAAACATCTTCCCATTTGAAACAAGTAATAGTCGCAGTCATCAGTCTGTTGTGATGGTACGGTGTCGTACGTTCTAGTTTCTCATTGTTTACTAATACTGTATGTGCACTTTGTCGTGTGAGTTACATATTTTGATTTTGATGTCTTATAAAGTCAGAATTCAGTTTCATGTTCATGCACCGCCCCTAACCTCAAAATACTGCCTCTCTAATGTTAATAATTTTCAGCATAATGTTTTTACAGAGCAGATAGATTCAAAAAGATTTGTTTACTTCCAGAATAAATACTGATATTCACAATTAATTAATTAATTACAATTTTGTTGCGTTATTTTCATCGTTGTATTATTTCCACTGCCTGCCTTATTGTTGTGGTTTTATACTTAACAAACAAAAATTTAGTTAACTGATAAATTGCAAGATTTTTCAAACTATCTTTTGATAAAACTAAACAGTTGATTGTGCTATTTTATACAAGTATTATTTAACAGAGATTCATGGCTGTCTTGATCGAGACGATTGTTATATTTCTGCAACAAACCATAGTTGGCACTCCTGGTGGTTAAACGCTCTTGATCACTGAGCGAAAGCATTTTCTATCAGTCGTGAACTACTAAAAAGCAACACCAACTCCAATACTCAGACCATAATACGAGAATCGATTGTAGGAAAAATGGCGGCGCTCGTGGCCCAGCATGTTATGTTGTGGTTATATCTACAGAGTAAAGTGTGTGTTTGTTTACTTTGATTGTGTGTTTGAAGAATTAATGTAATTCATATTACAGTGGCAATTAGTGACTAACGAGTTAGTTTATAGTTAAGTATTTAACATAAAGTGATAACGTTTACCTAAATATATACTGTGAAGTATTGTCGAAATGCATCGTTGTTGTGTTCCCAGCTGCAATCTAATTATGGTAGTGCACCTCACACGACATTTAAATTTGTGAAGGAAAAATCGTAATGGGATAAGTGGATCAGGATCATACATCGTAAAGATTTTAAAGTAAATGACAAAACTGTAGTTTGTATTCTTCATTTTGAACAGTGCTTTGAGGTTAAGGAAGACATATTTCCTGTAAATGATGGTGAACCAATTCGTGCCCTTCGAAAAGTACAAAAATTAATAGATGATGCCTACCGCACGATTTTTAAGAATCAGCCATCCTATCACACATTAAAGCTCAACCAGAAAATACGAAAACCTGAAGAATGCATCCAAGACATTTTACAAAGAGTGAAGATAATTTTAATATTTGGTGTGCACAAGATGTTATTGACAGTTTTGAGTCCTTAAAAACCGAAGTGGTGAGGAGATTTTAACCCATTGATAGGCATTATTAAAGACGATTAGTTACGTTCTTTTCAATAACATTCAAGATCCCAGCTTCACTGATGTTCCTTCACTTAGTAAGTTTCAAAGTATTTCATAACCTAGAAGAAATATCATGAGCCTACCAGTGGAAAATTTTAAATGGCTCTTGCAGTGTGAGGGAACTGACACATTCAAACGTGACAATTGGAGTAAACTGGACAATCTGGTGAGTTCTCTTAAATATTATAGTATAAGCAGTATGTCCTTGCCAGAAAAGTTTACCATGTAAACAATGTAAAAGAAACTTTAGTACTTGCTACAGACGATAGGATGATACAGTCCAATAAGATAAAGTTTCCTGTGTTTAATGCTTATGAGTTGTCATGCCTTATAAATTAAATTTTGATTGGAAGTATAAGGTGGAAAATGCATAGTACTGGTCGTGCTACTATATAATGTTATAAGCTCTTAGAATTTGTCATGATGCTCTTTATTTATGTTATTACACATTTTAGTTGAAAGTATAAAGTGATAAATGCTTAGAAGTTACCTCGCTGCTCCGTAATATGGATTACATTATGTCCATTGTGTATAGTTTCCTATTCTGCGTAACCAGAGTCGCTGGGCTTCGACGGGCGCCATCTTGGAATCTGTATTATGGTCTGAGTATTGGAGTTGGTGTTGTAAAAAGTCTACGTTTACTATCAACTGTTTAAAAAAGCACAATCTGCATTTCTGTGTCACATCAAATCACTTACTCTAACCTTTACACATACTGAGAAACATCTGAATAACGACTTTGCTCAACATCAACTACAAAACGCCATCTACATCTGGATGATCTGATTAATGCTTTTGAAATATTCTATCATTGATAAAGGATGTGGTAGGAAACTTACCAGGCAACTGTAGTTTCTTTATAAATATAATTTATTTATATACATCTATATTCTATTGACAAAAATATATCGATAAAATTGCTAGCAATACACACACAGTTTATTGACAATGTTCAGTTATATTTAACCAAAGTACACATAAGTTGAATGTAGCAAATATATATCTAAAAATGTAATTCTTTTTTCTGAGAGTGTGTCCGTATTACAAACCTTGGGCAATTTACTGCAATTCTTCAAAATTTTAAACTGGAACTCCTTTGGAAGACACGTGATTTTGCCTTGTTCTTTTTTTTTGATACAGAGGTACAAAATATGTGGTTTGTCATTTATATAAACAAGGCTGAAGGTGAAAATATATAATATATATTTACATCACTTAATTACTCTAAGCATTTTTTGCCTATATTTAAAATCTATTTGTTTGAAAAGTGTTTTCCTTTTCATGAAATACACATCTTGTTCTGTTTCCACTAAATAAATTTCTCTATTTATTATAATCAGAGATAGGAAGTTTGTACCGCTCGTCATTCCCTATACAGGTTGCGACCGACCTCCCGGCATCCAAACAAGTCATAGATATGAGCACACGGCGGAGAGGCATTGAAACCGGTTGCCCAGAGAAAACAAATGACTTATGAGACATTCGTAAGTGCACATCTATTTAGATCATTATGTATAACATAGAAATTATTATATAGTACATAGAAGTTTGTCTCTGACTGATCTTATTATTTAAATAGTCACATTGTGACAACACCCAAGTAATTATAACGAGGATTGTAACATGTCCTGGTCAAATGTAAAATAATATCCAAATAATAAAACTAATTTCTTAAATATCTGAAGACTCTTACTAGACAAAATGCCAAAACAGGAATTTCACTACATATTTACAGATGTATTTTTTTATCTTGAAAAGTGCAGAGCGATGCGCAGTGGTATCTAGACGAGTTCACCTCAGAACGGTTGCAACTGGAGGGGAGGGCAGGTCAGTTGCGTACCAGTTGCGAGCAACTAAACACGTGCAGAACTACTCGATAACACTACAGCTTGTTTCAAAATGTGCTTGTCTCCTGGTTCCAAGAGAGCATTTATAAATGACGCCTCCTAGCTGCACATTAGGAAATAAAGTGCTACATTTAAAAACACGAGAAGTAATAACCAATATCCATAGATTTATAAAAAAAAAGAACAATGGTGTGGGTCAGCTATAAAAATCTGGGGAAGGGTATCTGAGGCAACAGTTTTGTCTGAAAGCAGTTTAGGAGAGTTATTAAGGAAAGAAAAGCCATTGGTGCTAGCGCAACAACGTCCTTCTCTATGCCCAGTAAACAAAGATTAAGAACATGCACAAAATCTAATTTGGATGTTTTAATTCAGAAGTAGCTAGTCGAACTGTGAATAATTTTTAAAACACAGAAAAACAAGAACAATTCTGAAGAAAGTGCTTATGAAGCTTAAAAATTCTACTGACTTCCAAGACAGTGTCTGAACATTAAGAAGAGTTCTTTTGAAGCTAGGATTATTTGAAAAAGAAAAAGCACTAAGCGTGACAGACAAATTTTAATTGAACATCGCACCATACGTGCAAAAAGGCTTAAGTATTTACGAAATATTCGGAGATATCGAAGTGAAGTTTATATAGTTTATATGGATGAAACTTATATAAATACAGCACATACTGGACCATATGCCTGGAGTGAAATACGTTACAGGGACTCTGCAGCGATATTGAAAGGCCGACAGTTGTTTATCATGCCTGCTCGAGGAGAACAGGGTTTTGTTCCAAATGCCTATTTAAGATCCAACAAAAGCGTGGAGATTACTACCATAGTAAGAATTACAACTTAGTTTATAAGAGCTGAAAAAACTGGCTTCGAGAATGAAATTTGTTTTTAGACACCTTATGCACCGCCCTTCCCCTCTCGTAATCTTACGCGTGTGACGCATTGTGGCGATAGATGCACTATCCCCAGCACAGTTGCTACTCATCCCTACCGCGCAGAATTCCTGTCAAGATAAAATAATACATCTGTACTCATCTGGGGCCGTATTATTAAAAACAATAATGTACCACTGAAGCCTTTTAAATGGAAAAACTCCTTCTATGTTCCGTAAAACAAGATTTAGTTGATTGATAATCTGTTGCAAATTCGTTAATGATTTCAGCTAATTTAGTTTCTCGATCTGTCTTCTTTGTTTGCTCAAGTATCCCACTGAAATGCAAATGTAAATAATGAAGTAAATAAGGACATGAATAAGTACACGTCTAGAAAACATACAGTGGTTGTACAGCAAATTTAGTTGCTCATCTTTGAAGTACAACAAAGATGTTATTCGAATGTCTTCCTTCCTACCAAAGTGCTCTGTGTCATGCAGTTACAACTGTTTTGTAGTAACGAGTTGTATTCTACGATGAACCTTGTCCTTGCTAGTAGCGCTGCGTGGTATAGCCATGCCTGGCCGCTCTTACACTGCTCAAGGAAATCGGTACGAACTTCCTAGCTCTGTTTTTTTAGGCATTTCACTTATAATTTGGTACTTTGTAAGTAGGCACTTGTGGAGTAACAAAGTTATATTATCTGTGGGTAGAGATGTAGTTTTGTCTAATTGGTTCTCACTGCTTTGTCAGCACCAGTGTATGTAATGTATTATTGCCGGTGTCACCAACCGATGTTTAAAGTGGCATCTTGTTTGATACTTTTACGTTAAATGTATAGTGTTTTATCGAGAAACTGCTAGCTAAGATGTAATTAACATGAATCGCAGCCTCCATGATTTGGGTTAATATAGTAGGTTCAAACCGCGCAGGGCGATAGACGTATTGGGGGCATAAAATCCTTAAAATGGGCTCTTTTTAAAAGGAAGTGGTAGATTTATGGCACGTAAAAGGAGCATGAAGTCTAGTAAATGGGCCTCTATGCAAAATTCATCAGCCTTTCACCTGAGAAACGTAGCACTTAAGAAGCGTTCATAATCAATTTTAATTTCAAAGCCAGCTGCGACGAAATTCCAGAAGGCAGTGACCGAATACTTGGCTTTTGATGCGCTTTTGTCTACACATTCTCTGTTTTAGCAGTAGATGACCGTTGCATAATCAAAGCAATTCCCTATTTGAGGTTAGATTCTCGATTTCAATCGAAAAATATGCCTGAAGGGGAATTAATGTTTTATTATTATAGAATTGAATACTAAGTGCATTTAGATTAGTGAACTATCGACCTCAATTACGAAGGAATATACAGCTTATGCAATAAAAGCTGCCTAAAACGGATCCTTTATATGTCGGAAACATGAAAAAAGAAAAATAAATTTCGGAACGGGCTATTTCCCATGTGAAATTATATTGTAAGCCGGAAAACTGCATAACGCGGAAATGTAAATAATTTTCGGGAACCGTTTGCGTAAATAACGTGATTAAAACGGATTACTTTATCTGTAATGGGTTACAACGTACGTATTTTAAGAAGGGCAATAATTTTCAGGGCGACTGTACTTGCCCCGAAGTTCCATGAAACACAAAGTCATGAACTGCAATCCTTCGAGGAAAAGGGAAAACAAACCATTGGCTGTCTCAACTCTTCCAACACACATGGTAAGGGTACAACTGTTTTGTAGTGCGTTTAATTTCGGTTTCGTTGTTACAAGTGATCAAGTACGAGTGGAAGAAAACTGTGAACGTAGGTGATTCTTTTTCAAAACATAATTTGTATGTACAGAAATTCTGTAAAATGAGTCCTCAGCATGAGACATTATCACTAAAGGACGAAATTAATGCTGTTGAAGAACACAAAAAGAACAAACGTCCAGGTAAAGAATTATCTGTGATGTTTAAAGTGGGGAAAACTCAGTTATATGAGATTTTGAAAAAAAAAAAATTAAAAACGAGTGGTTAAAGAGAACAGCAGGGCATGTGAAACGCAACACAAAATCTACAGATTATGTCGAGTTAAGTCGTGCTGTGTTCGAGTGCTTTGTTAGTGCTCGCTAAAGGAATTCCCATCTCTCGACCATTACTTCACACTGAAGCTTTAGAGACAGCTTGAAAAATAGTCAAAGACAATTTCAGAGCTTCCAATGGATGACTAGAGAGTTTCAAACATCGCCATAACATTGTTTTGAATGTTGTGTGTGGTGAAACAAATGAAGTTGATCTGCAGACAGTTGAAGATTGGGAAGGGAATATTGAAAACAGACGAGGAACTAGTCGATAAACTACAAATGTTTTATGTAAGTTGAAATTATAGTACATACAGTATGCGCAATTTATCTTGAGCGTTCGTCTCCCAAGTCCTCACTCGGTAGGTTTCGGCTAACTCCGTAAACACAGATGACAACTTAGAAACATGAAATGCGATATACTAGTACACTAAACTAGTACACTCTGACATCTAGTGACTAACATGCTAAGCTTTTACGCGCGCTCTTTGTTTTCTGTGTGCATTCATTTTGTGCAAGTTTGAGGTTAATTACTACAGCTTAACCAGTTTGTAATTATGGCTGAGGGCACACCAAACTCATCATCATATGTACCTTCCGAGCAACGAACTCCGACTCGGAAACATGCACGTACAGTCGTGCATAGTGATGGCCACAAAGTAATAGCGAAAGTTGCAGAAAGTTGCGATATAGAAAAGGATAACAACCAGCTAATGTTCCCACTCAGCAAATCTGCTTACACAGGAAAAAGCGTCAGCACTGTCAGGCGTTTTGTACATCTCATCCCAATGAATCTCCAAAAACACCAGGAAAAAGCCGGTAATGCTGTGATACGTGTATGGTAATAACTAATAGTGATGTTTTCTTTCTTTCTTATTTTCACTTCAATCCTTTCCTTTTTGGCTTCCTCCTTTTCCTTATATCTTGCTCTTTTATCTTTCTTTTTCTCTTGCTCTGAGCCCTTTGTATATTTCTACATAGCTTTCTATTTCCCTACATTACCAAAGCTACACCGGTATAGGCCAACAAACCTGGGAGCAAGACTTACCTATGTTGTGGATGTTATGGTTCTCGAAAGGGGACACACTATTATTCGTTTACCTCCGTATAACTGTGATGCGAATGCAATTGAACTGGCGTGGGCAAAAATAAAGAACGTTTTCAGAGGACACAACGTTACTGGTGATATGTCAGTCACAAATCTGCATAAACTTGATACAGAAGCATTCTCTTCTGTAACTGCGACGGATTGGGAAGGATACTGCAAGAACTGGAAATGAAATATTGGAGAAATAATTGTGTAATTGAAAATGCGATTGATGAAATGATCAACAGATTGGGGGATACTATCGATGAAACTGATGCAGTGGACTCAAAAATCGAAAAATCACAAAGCGAATGAGTATTTATGGCTGTCATATTTGTTTACTGTTTTTATGTGTTTCATAAATGGTAAGTATATAAATACACAGCATATAGGATCGAGTTCAATTTAATGTTTGTCCACAGATCTCACACTTGCGGCGCATATCTTCGCTTATCTTACACGTTATTTTGCTGAACTGTGTTTTTCGAGGTTGAGCACACTGTAGAAACAAAAGAGCGTTAGCTCTCGCAACTTCCCCTCTACCCGCACTACACCTAAATCCAGCGCTCTTCTTATCTTGCGCGTACTGTATATCGGCCGATTATTATTTACATTTAATTTTATATTGTTACGTAATTTCTTTGTATTTAAACAAAACCCTCTGTAAGAAAATCTGCGAGCTTAGTACTATGTTGAGGAGGCCTCACAGAGAATTAAGTATTGCCGATATTAGTGGGTTAGTTGCCACATATCAACGCTGCCGGTATGCTGGAATTTCGCCCTACAGGAATTGTTTTACATGCCAGTAAATCTACCACCTTGGAGCTTTCATTTAAAAATAATCTGGACCAACTCAACGACCTAGACCTACAGTGGTGTTATCTTAACAACAACATTAACATTATGTTACAGCTCGACAAAGTATAACTTGGTTTAGCTTCAGTGTAAATAACTAAAATTTTAAATGATAAAATTTTACATCGGTTGGTGAAACCTGTCCTTAGTAAAAGATTCCTTGCTTACAAAATCCAAAAATTGTATTTTAAAAATATATTTGTATTATTACATGTTTAATTTTACTGATCGAAATATGTAAATTATATAAAATAAGTAAGTGTTTATATTCACACGATTGGAGTCACTACAAACACTGATAAACACTTGAATGAGGCTCGTGGTAATGCGGATGGTGTGGAGTGTTGTCCGTGGTGTGGTAGTGGTGCTCCTGAGGTGAAGGGAACTCCTGATCGCTGCACATGGAGAAGGAACTCATCGAAGAGTCCTGTTCCCCGTTGAGAGTCCAGTGGGGCGGTACTGGTGGCGGAGGTAAAGCGGTGGCGGCAGAGCGACGTTGTTGGGCGACCGCACAGCTCCCTGTACTGGAGGTGATCATGTTGCCCCGGTCACCCCCGATACTCACAGTCACGCTGCCCATACTCAGCGTCGTGCTGACCGGGGTTTGTGTGGACGACGCCGCAGAACACGTAGAGGACATCTCCTGGCTCTGTATCATGCGCACTGTCTGACTCAGTGCCCATATGTAGTTGTGAGCGAATCTTAACGTTTCGATCTTCGTCAGCTTGGTGTCCTCAGGAAACGTGGGCAAGACACAGCGAAGTCGGTCCAAGGCTTCGTTCAGCATGTGCATCCTGTTTCTTTCCCGGTCGTTGGCCTTCATACGTCGATGTTTCTTCAGTCGAAGAGTCTGTAAAACAGAAAGAGTTCCTTATTTATTGTAAATTAACGCCCTCCAACGTTGTCATATCGGACGATTAATGAAATGATATTCAAATGAGTACAGGGTACACAGAGCTTAGAGATTTACCAGACATTCATATTTAAGGATAAGAGAAAACCTCCAACGTTGTCATATCGGACGATTAATGAAATGATGTCCAAATGAGTACAGGGTGCATAGAGCTTAGAATTACCAGACATTCATCTTTCAGGATAAGAGAAAACCTCCAACGTTAAGTCATATCGGACGATGAATGAAATGATATTCAAATGAGTACAGGGTACATAGAGCTTAGAGTTACCAGCCATTCATCTTTCCGGATAAGGGAAAACCTCCAACGTTAAGTCATATCGGACGGTGAATGAAATGATATTCAAATGAGTACAGGGCACATAGAGCTTAGAGTTTTACCAGACATTCATCTTTCAGGATAAGGGAAAACCTCCAATGTTAAGTCATATCGGACGATGAATGAAATGATATTCAAATGAGTACAGGGTACATAGAGCTTAGAGTTACCAGCCATTCATCTTTCCGGATAAGGGAAAACCTCCAACGTTAAGTCATATCGGACGATGAATGAAATGATATTCAAATGAGTACAGGGCACATAGAGCTTAGAGTTTTACCAGACATTCATCTTTCAGGATAAGGGAAAACCTCCAATGTTAAGTCATATCGGACGATGAATGAAATGATGTTCAAATGAGTACAGGGCACATAGAGCTTAGAGTTTTACCAGACATTCATCTTTCAGGATAAGGGAAAACCTCCAATGTTAAGTCATATCGGACGATGAATGAAATAATATTCAAATGAGTACAGGGCACATAGAGCTTAGAGTTACCAGACATTCATCTTTCAGGATAAGGGAAAACCTCCAATGTTAAGTCATATCGGACGATGAATGAAATGATATTCAAATGAGTACAGGGCACATAGAGCTTAGAGTTTTACCAGACATTCATCTTTCAGGATAAGGGAAAACCTCCAATGTTAAGTCATATCGGACGATGAATGAAATGATATTCAAATGAGTACAGGGTACATAGAGCTTAGAGTTACCAGACATTCATCTTTCCGGATAAGGGAAAACCTCCAACGTTAAGTCATATCGGACGGTGAATGAAATGATGTTCAAATAAGTACAGGATACATAGAGCTTAGAGTTACTAGACATTCATATTTCAGGATAAGAGAAAACCTCCAACGTTAAGTCATATCGGACGGTGAATGAAATGATGTTCAAATAAGTACAGGATACATAGAGCTTAGAGTTACCAGACATTCATCTTTCAGGATAAGAGAAAACCTCCAACGTTAAGTCATATCGGACGATGAATGAAATGATGTTCAAATGAGTACATGGTACATAGAGCTTAGAGTTACCAGACATTCATCTTTCAGGATAAGAGAAAACCTCCAACGTTAAGTCATATCAGACGATGAGTGAAATGATGTTCAAATGAGTACAGGGTACATAGAGCTTAGAGTTACCAGACATTCATATTTCAGGATAAGAGAAAACCTCCAACGTTAAGTCATATCGGACGATGAATGAAATGATGTTCAAATGAGTACATGGTACATAGAGCTTAGAGTTACCAGACATTCATCTTTCAGGATAAGAGAAAACCTCCAATGTTAAGTCATATCGGACGATGAATGAAATGATGTTCAAATGAGTACAGGGTACATAGAGCTTAGAGTTAACAGACATTCATCTTTCAGGATAAGAGAAAACCTCCAATGTTAAGTCATATCGGACGATGAATGAAATGATGTTCAAATGAGTACATGGTACATAGAGCTTAGAGTTACCAGACATTCATCTTTCAGGATAAGAGAAAACCTCCAATGTTAAGTCATATCGGACGATGAATGAAATGATGTTCAAATGAGTACAGGGTACATAGAGCTTAGAGTTACCAGACATTCATCTTTCAGGACAATAGAAAACCTCCAACGTTAAGTCATATCCGACGATCAATGAAATGATGTTTAAATGAGTACATGGTACATAGAGCTTAGAGTTACCAGACATTCATCTTTCAGGATAAGAGAAAACCTCCAATGTTAAGTCATATCGGACGATGAATGAAATGATGTTCAAATGAGTACAGGGTACATAGAGCTTAGAGTTACCAGACATTCATCTTTCAGGATAAGAGAAAACCTCCAATGTTAAGTCATATCGGACGATCAATGAAATGATGTTTAAATGAGTACAGGGTACAAAGAGCTTAGAGTTACCAGACATTCATCTTTCAGGATAAGAGAAAACCTCCAATGTTAAGTCATATCGGACGATCAATGAAATGATGTTCAAATGAGTACAGGGTACAAAGAGCTTAGAGTTACCAGACATTCATCTTTGTACATGAATGAAAGGTTTGGTACCTAACCAAATTTTCATTAAGAAAGGAACTCTTTTCTATGAATGCTTTCAAAAAATTAAGAAAGTTTCAAAACATGTATTTATTTCCTGTGAAATTTTGGTATTGAATTTTTATATAAAATACCTCTACTTACTCTAACAATTAAAATAAAAAACTATTACGAAGAAGCTTTACGGAGAGTATCTTCGCCAATGTTACTTATTTCGGTTCGAATGGATTCCTTGAGAACATCAATTGTCCGTGGCCTATTCTTGTATACTACTTTTTACATACCCCTACAAGAAAAAAAGTCGGTGAGTTTAGTTCAGGGGATCTGGGGGGCCATAGATCTGTTGAGATTATTCGATTATCAAAGAAACTGGTTACTAGTTCCAAGGTGTCATTAGATGTATGGTACGTTGCTCCTAACCTTCTCTCAATTCGATATGATCTCCGTAAAACTTCAGAGAATATGATGTGACAAGTACAAACATGTATAGATGCTGGTGGAGGACACTTCCAACATTTTCTCTGAGATGTAAATAGTGTAATGTAATCTCCCAATTGTGTATTATATTCTCCCAAAGTTGTACGTGTGTTCTATTATTGGTTCAAAGGTTATGGCCGATTGAAATGGTTCAGCGTTATATGGATCGCACTATACAACAAGGGATGTATTTCGCTAATAATTTGGCGTTTAAAACGTCAAGCTATTTACCTGTGTGGGACTTTTAGCTCTAGGTGGCCGAGTTCTGGAGGAACGCTTTTTCACACCCCTGCTCTCGTGTCCTGTGGCCGTCCCGCACTCCCCGTCTTCTTGTTTGATCACTCTCTCCTCGTAATCTTCCTCCTCCTCGTCTTCCATGTTCTCCTGATCGTCGAGCTCCAGTTTGAGTCCCACTAGCGACATCTTGAGATGATAGCTGGAGTCAGAACTGCAGCTACTACTGTCTTCGTACAGTTCCGAATTGTACCGCTTGGCCGTCATCCCTGTCAATGAAACAAAAACACATCTCGCTTTAAACTTGCACGATACGAAACAAAAACACATCGAGTATAAAACCTCCTACACAATACGAAACAAAACAACATCGAATATAAAACCACCTCGCTTATACGATACACAACGTTCTGTTTTACTTCATCTAATTGAAGTCACACTGTCATAAAATTAGAATTTTTTACGGATTTACTTTCTCTACACTCTCTACACTAAGAATACATATAATTTGTATTTGTATGTAACAGTTCAAATCGAGATTTTCTCGGAAATTCTTATTTTAATCCTCACTGCAGTGGATTGTCTCTGAATTCCTGTTAATTCTGAATGACTTGCACAAATATGCAAACTCTTTCTGCACAAAAGGCACATATATTGTTAACCCACACACTTTATGTTATAAATACCCTCCTTTTTAAAGTTAACCATTATTCTTTATTCTTTTGAATTTTCCAATAAGGCAAAAATAGAATTAAGGAATACTTGATTGTTTTAAGGCCATAATGGCTTGGAAATTGCATTCGCTTTGCATAATCACGAGGAAAAATTATAGAGACTTTGTATCTCAGAAAAGGTATAGAGTATTTGACAATTCCAGACTATAAAAAGGAATATCTCGGATATTTTTTATGCTTCTAAAGATTTCATTTCGCATAGATTGATTTAGGAAGACGTTCATCTGTCACAGTTCAAAACACTTCCAGGCAATTGTTGCTAGAAAGTTCAAGAAATACATTTCCTCTGATATGTAAATATCTCATACCTACTCTTAGTATATTAATCAAAATTGTTATACATTTCGAGAAAATAAAAAATACTGAATACATTGTTGTGTAAAAAGTATCTGGAATTATAATACCAGTTTAGTAATCTCACATTGTTCTGAATTATGTTTACAGGAGGCGGGCAATGGGATATAATGTATGACAATGTAGCCGTGTGTCAATTGTTTTGGGGAATCACAGCTGATATCTGCCGTATTAATATGCATACACAGAGAGAATAATAATAATGCATGGGAGGTTGTCCTAGTGTTTGGATGTTGTATTGACGCTACGGTATTGTTAGGTTTGCTGAATGTCAAGGACATTGGAGCTACACACATTCCATTAAGAACACAAATAGTTGATGGTCGGAATTGGAAAGAATGGTATCGAAGATAGGTATGGGAGATTTATGGAGTTTAGAGGAGTCAAATCATAGCGGTTTTTGGAAGTGAGAACCAGAGTACAAGACATAGATAGGCAGGAGATATGGGCAAGTATAGAAGAAAAGAAATCTTTGAAATTTTATAAGCAATTAAAGACAGAATGGGGTAGGGAAAAATATATAGATCATTGTGACAAAACTGGAAGAGAAGGCATAGCATGGATGAGAGAAGGAATAATATATCTAAAAGGGTTGAGAAGTAATGAGGTAGGGATATGTGAATTTTGTGGAGATGAAGAGAGCACTGATTGAATGTAAGGAATTAACTTGCAGGAGAATTATATGGGATAAGAAATGGGACAGTGTGAGCAGAGGTAGTGGCGTTGGGCATGTTGACGGGGATGAGGTTTGTTTGTTAGTATTTTTTTTTGTGATTTACCTCCTCCAACGTTGTCATATCGGACGATGGATGAAATGGGTGAAATGATGCTCAAATGAGTCCAGGGTCCATTCGTCTTTTAGCATAAGGGAAAACCCCGAATAAACCTTATCCAGGTAACCCACCCTAACCGAGATTCGATCTCGGGACCTCTTGAACGTGAGGCAGACATGCTACCATCACGCTACCGAGGCGGGCAAGAGGGGATGAGTGAAAAGAAAAGAGATGTATAGAAGAATTCTGATATAAGTTGAGAGAAAAGTGGATTAACGGAGGCATTCATCTTGCATCAAATTTTACTCTTAAGACGATGCTATTTGCGGATGACCAAATAATTGTAAGTAAAACTGAAGACGAGCTGCAAAGAGCAGTATATATTTTACAGAAGTTATGTAACAATTATAATTTCAAAATTTCCACAAATAAAGCAAAAACAATGGCGTTTCGAGGTAAAGACACTGTTAGAACTAAAATAGTAATTGATATTATCTTAGAGCAAGTTAGGGGTTTTAAATATTTGGGAACATATGTCAGCTATAAATATGAAAATGATTTTAAAAATAAATTACCAATGTTTCAACAAATATGCAGCATAATAAATAGAAGCCTAAAAACTAAAACCAGAAAAGAAACACGGATGAAATTTTATAATAATAAATAATATAATGGCTGTGCCTGCTTTTCTTTTTGGTTCTGAAACATGGACATTAACAAAAGCAGACAAAAACAAGATACAGGCTGCCGAAATGAGATTTTTAAGAGCAGTAAAGTGATGTACTCTTTTAGATAAAATTCCAAATGAAAAAATAAAAGAAGATTTAGAAATAAGTTCTTTGGAAGAAAAAATAATAAATTATAGAAATAAATGGAGAAAGCATATTGAGAGAATGCCGAGAGTTAGGAACCCAAGAAGAGTTATAAACTATAAACCTAGAGGAAAGAGACATCCGGGAAGACCACGAAAACTATGGTCAGACATGTTTCAAGCTGGAACAGGCAGCATTGCCTAGCCCTTGGTGTGAAGAAGAAGAAGAAGAAGAAGAAGAAGAAGAAGAAGAAGAAGAAGAAGAAGAAGAAGAAGAAGAAGAAGAAGAAGAAGAAGAAGAAAAGTGGATTAGGATAAAAGAAGTAAAGGTCAAGAAGAGATGACATCAAACTGCTCAGGAAAAGCAAAGACTTATGGCCAGGGGACCTGAGTCAGCGAGTAAATCTTAGAGTCAACAATTTCATATATTTGTATAAGTGCATGTACGGTGTTAAAGTCACTGTAGTAAAACTGTACAAATAAATATCATCACATTCACTACTCTCGCTCCTCGGTTCTGAGATTTTCTGAATTATAAAAGAGCATTTTTTGAAGAAAGCACTGTATGCTAGTCTTTGAAAAGATTAATTAAAAAAGTAATAGCAATTGGATTGGACTATGCTACGGAGGGAATTTGGCACGGAGGTCCAAACTTGGTCTATTGCACCTATGCCCCAAAGTGGGGCTTCCCCGGGGGAAGGATGAGGCGAGAGTGGCCGTCCCAAGGAGTCACAACACTGCAGAGTGCCTGCAATTTACCAGTTGGAACGTCCCCAATATGTTAGTATAACAGGTATCCCACTCACTTCCCGTAGGGGAGGGGATCCGTCCCCTACAGCTGCCGTGGTGCGGGCGCTGCGGACCCTTAGCACTCGTGGTACCTCTGACGTTACTAAAGGAACCTCGGGCCGAACATTCAAGTCCCTCCGTGAATGGGAGCTGTTCGGATTGGGTTGGACTCGAGGGGGCACTGTGTTCCCGACACCCACGGGAAATCGGGTACCTCTGGCCAGGCTACGGCGGCCCGGAGGGGGCAGAGGGTTGCCTAATAAGTCCCGGATGCTAGCCTGCAGAGGTAGTAGCTGGTGTGCTAGATCACCGGCAGCCCTACCGAGGTTATTTGGTAGCCGATCCATTTAGGATTGGCGCGTAAGATGTGTATCCACTTCCGTCCTGTCTGCCGTGTGCAGACTCCCGCCGACAGTTCTATCCTGAAATAGACAACCAGATGAGAGATGATGTGAAATGATAATGGAAATGAAATGGAGGGACAGGAAATTGGGGGACTGTGTGTAATTCACCTACCCATCATTCCACTGGTGACCCGGGAAAACCCAAGAAAAACCCATGGCTCAGGTAGGCCAACCACGGGAATCGAAACCGGACCTCCTGAAGGTGGGTTACAGACCAAAACCATCCCACTCGGCTTTTTTATTCTGAATGACTGTAATTTCAAAGCCCTTTCATAGCGACCAGGTCTTATAAGATTTAACTATCGTTTGAAGCTTACTGCATTGGCATATTTATTTTATTTTATTTTATTTATTTATATGCTTGATGACTACTAAAAAGCAGTAAAATAACGACATTGCTATTCAAGACACTGCGGATCCAGCACGTCCATCACTTTTACCAGCCAAGTCGAAGGAAAGGTTTCCCCCTGAAATTCTTCTGAAGAAATAAAAATAATTTCTCGCTTTTTAATGTTAACAAGACGTACAATTTTACATTTAAGATTTTAATAAATATCAAATCAAGTATTGCAAAAAATAATTGTGTAGTTTAATATTTTCTATTTATTCCTAAATAATGGTTTGCATTTTAAGTAGTTAGGGGAGATGCGCCCAGTAATGCACAGCGCCCAGTACCGCACAGTGCCATTATCTCGTAGTTGCCGGTAGATAGTAGAAGCTCATGCTGTGTATTTAGACAAACAACTATCCTTGTTACCAACGGAAAGTTTTCCCTCCTCTTTGACCGTTAAATCATACCTTATTATTCAGAGAAGTCGTGTAGTGAACTGGAGCTGCGCTGTTAATAACTTGCTGACATTGCTGCTGCCTTGTCCGGTGAAGAACTAATTAAGTATTTGTACTCATATTATTTGGTATTAAGTAGACTACACAAACACAAAATACAGTGTCGGTTTAAAAGAATCGGCCCGTGCTATGACGTTATATATACGTACGTGTGAGTTGCTCAGTACCGTGCGATAACAATTTTCTCAGTAACGTACGCGAAGGTATATTTTTATCCCTGAACTTGCACTAACATTAGATTAATTTTTGTTTATAGGCATTCCTGTTGACATGGAGGCCAAAAAGAAATGAAAATGGTTAGAAGAAAACATAAAACAATCAATAAAGAATGTGATAGAAGGATCAATGAGCCTGGGAGTAGTAATATATATTGTTGAAATATTAACATCGACTCTGTATAAGTTGATGTTGCAGGAAAAGGCACTAAAACAGAAGAACAAACCAATAGCAAAGGGATGCTAGACTAACATTAATAAAACTATAAACAGAGAACCTAGCTCTAACTCTTTGCCAACAGAAACTGGAAATAGTGAAGAGCCTTAGAAGACTAAAAGAAAATTACATTTTGGAACCAAAACTAGTGTCGACTGAAGTGTTCTAACAGAGTGTATCATTTGTTTAGAAATCACAGACGAGGCTTGGGTTCAGTGTGTATCATGCAAGAGTTGTACAGGGCAAGAGAACATTGATTTTTATAGATATGATCACTGTGTTTAAAAAAAAAAAAACGTTTCGTTAGTTCTAAGACATTTTTTGTGATAATATCTAGAGAACGTTTTGAAAAATATAGTATCATTTTACCGTGTTTTGTTTCTATCTCAAAAATACAATAATTATGATAAGAATAATTATTTTGTGATTTATTATGCAGTTCCTCTTCCTTTATTTAGAAATAAATATTTATTTACGTCTGTCCGGTACTGCGAAATACTTTTTGAGATGCGTAGTTATCACTAATATTTACTTTAGTTATTAAAAGTCAACATAACTCGCGTTCATGAATGTTCATTACTAATTCTGTTTCTGTATGTTATTAGCTTCATTACGCTGCTTGTTCTCCATTGCATTTTCTTTGAATTTTGAAAAAAAAAAAAACCTAAGGTGTGAGGTACTGGGCGCATCTCCCCTAATCTTCCTCTACCTAACACAAGGCAAGTGGCAGAGAAATAATCTCCAAGTCATGAAAACAGAACACAGTATAAGTAATTAAAAAGAAGACCAAAATTAGTGCGCCGTTGGATATCTGCGGTGAGATAAAGACAGTATCTGCTGCAGATTAGATAGCGGCCATTTTGTACGATCAATGGATCTTCTCTTAACGACTTTCAAATTATTTGCATTCTACGTTACGGATTTAAAGGGACCGACCGGTTTTCCATTGTGACCCGGTTACATCGCGCTTCTTTTGTTATTCTCTATCTAGACATTCGTTTGTCTGGCGTGTTGAGAGGGGAGGCTACAAGTTTCCGACTTTTGTTGAAAAAAAGAGCTCTGAATTGTTACATTCTACACCCTGTCCCACAAAACTAGTCTTACAAAATCTTTATCTCCTATCTGTTTCATTTTGATCTAGGAAATGGTTTTATAGGTGCAAGAGCAACAGAAGAAAAGCAGATAGCTTTGGGATGCCTTTGAAATTTCGTTATGTGTACTTTATCACGAGAAAAAATAGTAATTGAACATTTAAACACTTCACAACTCAAAAAAATAATACAGATTATCTTGGAAACGGTTAATTCTACGAAGAAGCTAATTAACATAAATTAATAATGATTTAAAGTAATACAGCAATTACATTGGGCAACAAAAAAGGAATATTTGAATGTTTCGAGCACTTCTTGAGGTAATTCCTATTAATTTTGGGTTGAGAAAAACAAATATGACAGTGAAAAAATTTTATTAGCTCTAGTTTCTATGATATACACAACTCGCGTTGTTTTGTTAGGTTTGTTGGACCGCGTCAGCTTGTAAACACTTGACGGTCGTCGCTGGAGCGTTCCCTCAGTGGCATTTTAGTAACTCGCGGCAACTTCAATTGTTGCTATAGAAACAATTATTTTTAAACCTAAAAGTGGGCAGATTCTTTGAGGAATTATATGGAGGTTTTCAGGAGAGAGAGAGAAAAAAAAAAAAAAAAAAGACTTCAGAAGTTACCCGCAAGAAATATAAGATTCTAATTCAATAAATGGTGCAAATATCGTGTTTAGAGCCACTGATTGAGCATAAAAACATTTAAAAAAATGAAAAAAATTAATGTAAATATGAAAATTTGAGGGAAGTGCTTTTTTCTCAATGCACCTCGCATTTATTACGGCATGACCTATCAAGGTATACCAGAAAAATTCCTCCCTTGACTCCAAAATTGCTTTCAATTCACATAAAATTCAGATGAAAGCAAGTTTTGAGCCTTTTAAAAAAAAAAAAAAAAAAAAAAAAAAAACATTTTAATGGCAAACCTGAGGATCATCTTAAACTTCAATCCCAAGTTAGGTCTTCATTCCAAATTCATTTCTGAATTACATTGCATTACACATCGGCAAGGAACGTTTACTAACTTTGTTTGTTTGTTCCAGGGAGCCTTAGAACGTATTTCTGGTTAAAACTTTCTTTGGGTGTAATACAGGGCTGTTCAATAAAGAATGATCATGAATTTTTACGATCATAATTTTTCGCACTAAAATTCAATCTTCTTATATTCTGTTAACTTAATGTTAAACACGCCATAGTAGTTTCATTGTTGGCACTCCTGGTTCACGCCTATGAGAACCACGGAAGTTTAGACATGTTCAGTATCGCTTACCGCTGGAATGGAGGTAACACGCGAGGAACAATATGCGGCTATGAAATTCTGCTTTCGTCTCAACAAATCTTCAGCTGAGGCCTATACAATGTAACAGGAGGCCTATGGAGAGTTTGTTCTTCCCTGCAGCACAGCTTGAAGGTGGTTTAAAATGTTTAAAGAGGGGAGACAATTTCAAAGGAAGGTTAAGATCACTTTCTGAAATATTGGATATTTCATTGGGTGCTACCAACACGTTTTAGACAAAAACATTACACATGAGACGCGTTTGTGTGCGATGGTTTCCAAGACTATTGATTCCCCAACAAAAGCACATTCGCATACAGGTCTGCATGCAGTTAATGTTGATGTTAGAGGAAGATCCGGAGTTTCTTTCAAACGTAATCACTGCTGGTGAAACTTGGCTACATCATTTTGATCCTGAGAGAAACCAGCAAAGCTCAGTGTGGAAATCTCCTTCATCATCAACCTCCAAAAAAGCAAAATTGGTTGCTTCTGCTGGGAAAGTTATGGTCATCTCATTCTTTGATATTCATGGAATGGTTTATCAGCATGTCGTACCTGCACACACATCAGTAACTGGACAATACTACAGGAATGTCCTGAAAACATTACAAGTCAATATCAGGCGCAAAAAACCACATTTCCGCGAAGCAGGCTGGATGCTGCACCACGATAATGCGCGGCCGTATATTGCCAATGTTGTTGCTGAATGTCTTGCAAAAATCAACGTGAAGTTCGTCGCTCACCCTCCCTATAGTTGGAATTTAGCCCCATGTGACTTTTTTCTATTCCCTAACTTCGAAGAAACGCCTTCGTGGAAGGCATTATCCATCATCAGAAGCAGTGGTGAAGGCTGCGGAGGCGATTTTGAAGGATCTCTCAAAAATTGTTTCCAGTATGTCTTTGAAGACTGGCAGAAATGCTGGGACAAGTGCATCGTATTCAGGGGAGGCTATTTTGAGAAGGACCATCAAAACTATGAGGATGAGTAAAGGTACAATGTCAAAAGAAAATTGTGGTCATTCTTTATTGAACAGCCTTTGTGCTATACTTCTAATCAATCTACTAAAAGGAAATCTAATTCGCATAAATTATCAACACATTATGCCTTATCGATATCCCACCTCATTATAAATGTATCTTGATTTTGCTTAAAATTTGTACCTATGCAACTTATTTTGGAATAAAGAAATTTCTAATCTATGTCTTAAAAGCAGAAATAATAAACAATATCTAATATTACCATTCTAAAAGCCATATATCAAAGGAGTAAATGCTTCTTAAACTCAGTAACTTTTATGAAAGTTTAAGTAAGTTTCTTCAACTGTCAGATCAAACAAGGATGATTTGGCAAATATATGAAACACAACATCGATGCTCAACTGTCTGAGCGAGGAATGAACATCAAATGAGGTTAACATGGATGCTCCTTCAACCTGTTAAGGAATAAAAATTTAAGTAATAACAATTATCACGCAGACTTCTATGGTTGGCTTGGAAATATAATTTCTGAACGCATTTTTACTTACTCTAGCAAGGAGAATAATAATGCATTCCAATGAAAAAAATTCGATAACGAGGAAGTACAAGTTTTGTGACTTCATGAAAAAACAAAACAAAACAAAAACACTTTGTTGAAGTTGCATCGGAACAAATATCCCACTAAACTTCAAATTTCATATTTAAATATAACGTCTTCCACTGCAGAATACCGTAACATGGACAAATTTTACAGAAAAATAGCCCGCGATTTTAATAACAACCCATATGCTAGAGAAAATTTTATGAAAAATAAACTCCTAATTTTGAGCTTTGTGACATCGTCAGATGTTTCTTCATTATGAATGACTTTTGCATAACTGCTAAATTACGAAAGTGACAAAACTATTGCTCCACAAAAATACAATACAGTCAATTTATGTCAAATACTTTTTTTGTGAGGTGAAAATATCCGAGATATTCCTTGTTATTTTTTTAATTTTCCAAAACTTAACATTTCTATAATGTTGTATGTTCTGGATATGCAAAGAGAATGGAATTTTTAAGCAATCACATAGCCACGATTTACAATTGTCTCCTGCACTCTTCGATTCTCATACTGTCTCATCTCGTTTACCAAGTTACGGTTATAAAAATAATTTGTATAAGAAATGGAGAATGTCATGTAGGTATATCTACACATATATTTCAGAATCATTTTCCAAAAAATTGTGGTTATTTGTTTTACAGAAATTCGTTTCCTCTCGTCCTGATGCTTCAACGCAATTTCAGTCATAACACATTCAAGAGGTCCCGAGTTCGAATCTCCGTTAGGGTCAGTTACCTTAATAAGTTTTTTTTCCCGAGGTCTTCCCTTAGCTTGAAATATAAGTTCTACTAACTCTAAGCTCTATGTACCTTGTACTCATTTGAACATCATTTCATTCATCGTCCGATATGACTTAACGTTGGAGGTTTTCTCTTATCCTGAAAGATGAATGTCTGGTAACTCTAAGCTCTATGTACCCTGTACTCATTTGAACATCATTTCATTCATCGTCCGATATGACTTAACGTTGGAGGTTTTCCCTTATCCTGAAAGATGAATGTCTGGTAACTCTAAGCTCTATGTACCCTGTACTCATTTGGACATCATTTTATTCCTCGTCCGATATGACTTAACGTTGGAGGTTTTCTCTTATCCTGAAAGATGAATGTCTGGTAACTCCAAGCTCTATGTACCTTGTACTCATTTGAACATCATTTCATTCACCGTCCGATATTACTTAACGTTGGAGGTTTTCCCTTATCCCGAAAGATGAATGTCTGGTAACTCTAAGCTCTATGTACCCTGTATTCATTTGAACATTATTTCATTCATCGACCGATTGGAGGTTTTCCCTTATCCTGAAAGATGAATGTCTGGTAACTCTAAGCTCTATGTTCCCTGTACTCATTTAAACCCGAAATGACTTAACGTTGGAGGTTTTTCCTTATCCTAAAAGATGAATGCCTGGTAACTCGAAGCTCTATGTTCCCTGTACTCATTTAAACCCGATATGACTTAACGTTGGAGGTTTTTCCTTATCCTAAAAGACGAATGCCTGGTAACTCGAAGCTCTATGTTCCCTGTACTCATTTAAACCCGATATGACTTAACGTTGGTGGTTTTCCTTTATCCTGAAAGATGAATGTCTGGTAACTCGAAGCTCTATGTTCCCTGTACTCATTTAAACCCGATATGACTTAACGTTGGAGGTTTTTCCTTATCCTTAAACATGAATGTCTGGTAACTCTAAGCTCTATGTTCCATGTGCTCATTTAAACCCGATATGACTTAACGTTGGAGGTTTTTCCTTATTCTTAAACATGAATGTCTGGTAACTCAAATTCTATGTTCCCTGTACTCATTTAAACCCGATATGACTTAACGTTGGAGGTTTTTCCTTATCTTGAAAGATGAATGTCTGGTAACTCTAAGCTCTATGTTCCCTGTACTCATTTAAACCCGATATGACTTAACGTTGAAGGTTTTCCCTTATCCTGAAAGATGAATGTCTGGTAACTCGATGCTGTATGTTCCTTGTACTCATTTAAACCCGATATGACTTAGCGTTGGATGTTTTCCCTTATCCTGAAAGATGAATGTCTGGTAACTCGATGCTCTATGTTCGCTGTACTCATTTAAACCCGATATGACTTAGCGTTGGAGATTTTCCCTTATCCTGAAAGATGAATGTCTGGTAACTCGAAGCTCTATGTTCCCTGTACTCATTTAAAGCCCATATGACTTAACGTTGGAGGTTTTATCTTATTCTAATTGCTGAATGTCTGTTAACTCTAAGCTCTATGTACCCTGTACTCATTTGAACATCATTTCATTCATCGTCCAATATGACTTACGTTTGGAGAACATAAATTAAAAAAGAGGTATTAAACAAAAATTTGACTATCAATATTTAAATGATATATATGTAGAGAGAACTCACCAGCTACTAGTGATGATATAATCCTGTACTATCACACGCTCACACACGAACACGTCCGCGCACGTGGACTGCACCACCAGTAACTAACAACTTGTACCAAAAACACCCCGCTTATCTACACATCCCCATGGTAACGCCCACATGCCTCTGACTGGTCGGTTTTGGCACAGCGCACGCGCCGAGAGGGCATGTTATCTACGCTCTAGTAAACCACCCCCTCCACCATTCAACTCGTGTCAGGTGTCTGTTAGTATAAGAGCTGTTTGGGTGTGGGGGTGAACAGACCGAGGGTGAGTCGGAAAACCCTATTATTTTCGCTACAATGGCCCGTGCCAGTACTAAATGGGGGTAAAGTCTGTACCTTTAGCTATAGACTACGTGTAAATAACAACTTCTCAAATCACAGAGAGTGCTTTTATAAAATATCAGTCATAACGTAGTTTCAGGCTCGGTTGCATAAAAATCGCTAACTGCAGTTCATTTATAATCGAACATCAAAACAGAACTAAGTTCGCGAACCCGCGTGGGTTGTAAAATGCTGATCTTAGAACAGATGAACGCCGTTCAGTACTGATCTGAGATCACAAAAACAAATGCGACAACATCGCCAAACATGTTGTAACTTTCGTGATGTATCGAAAGGATTCCAGAATTATCGGAATTACTCGACTTTAATTCAAGTGCACAGAGTAGCCAATCTAGACATAACAAAAACGAAATAAATCTTTCGCTTTATGCTTATTAGTCCTAGAAATAGTGTTATTTTAAATAAACAGTATAATAATTTACTCCATATTTAAACAGTATTTATCAAAAGTTAATTATTTAGCTTACTTTTCTCCATTATATTCCCACATATTTTTAATTTTCGTCTATTTACAATACTGTAAGTTGGAAAATATAAACCAAAAATGGAAGATAAGTCAAGTTTTAAGTTACAAATTATTATATTTGTATAGAAAAATGGAAGTTCAAGCCAAAGAGAAGATGGGTATGGTATAACTTAACGTTGGAGCTTTTTCCTTATCCTGAAAGATTAATATCTTGTAACGCTAAGTTCTATGGACGCTGTACTTATTTGAACACCATTTCATTCATCGTCCGATATGACTTAACGTTGGAGGTTTTCTCTTATCCTGAAAGATGAATGTCTGGTATCTCTAAGCTCTATGTACCCTGTACTCATTTGAACATCATTTCATTCATCGTCTGATATGTCTTAACGTTGGAGGTTTTCCCTTATCCTGGAAGATGAATGTCTGGTAACTCTAAGCTCTATGTACCCTGTGCTCATTTGAACATCATTTCAATTATCGTCTCGCATAACCCTTCTTATTTCACCCTTTTCCATAGACATCCTGATGAAATGAGGTCTTAAAGCTACAATCTCCCTTGTAATTTTGTGTATTGTTCTAAACGCAGTCCCTTTATGTATATTAAATATATCCCCAATCACCATTTGAAGGCTTTCAGTTGCATAGGACCGTAATATGAGCAGGATCATAAATATTGGATTAAGTGTATAATTCCTCAGGGTCTGTGTTCTTAACTGTGCATATAGCCTATGCTCCAGTTCTTTGATAGTCGAAATCTCATTTTGAATTTTCTGTCATTTAGTTCTGAGATGGGATTTCCTCTATGTTAGAAAACACATGGAGACCTTTCAAATTGAAAATTCTAATCATCAGAGATATCAGAGTAATCTGAATTCTGAAAATAATAAAAATGTATAGGTTATGAACACAAATAATGCATCATTAACTTGCATTTGTGGAATAAAGAGGCTAATTATTTATACAAGTAAACACAAAAATGATTTATTTACTATTTATTTAAAGCTGCACTATTTATTTCTTCTCAGAAACTATAGTGTAAATTCTGCAGTTCTGCTGATCTAAGTTCAATCAAGTCCACGAACTTAGATCAATGTTTATACAACCAAAATTCTAAGTTCAGCTTGACTGAAGATCGTTTTCATATACTTGAACTTAGATTATTATCTTTTATGCAACCGGGCCTGAGAGTGAAACGAGCTCTCTTATCAGGATTACAAAAACATTAATCTGCTTTGATGCTTTGTTTTTATGTTTAAATAGCCTTTATCCAACAGTTAATTTTAAAGTTGTACTTTAATAATATAAGTCAACCTACTAAAACAACAGTTGAATATTAAGAATGGGTAAAATTTCATTTTAACTACTGAATAAACAAAACACAATCACTAGGCCTAGTATAAACGACTAGCCAACATCGATTCTCTCATGTTAGGTATTACCCAGCAGGCCTTGGTCTAAACAGCCTTATATTCCAGAAAGTAAAATCACAAACAATTTTTTTTTAATTTATTACAATTTAATTAAAAAGTATTAAGCCTTCTTGAGATATAAGTTGAGTAATAAATTTATTGATAAACAAATACATGATATCTTAAAATTATTAAATTTGCAAGACAAAGCTATGACATTCACATTAGAAACTGAAATTAATGGATTTTTTCCTTTTCTAGACCTAAAGATAATAAGAAATAATAATAAATTAAACTTTGGTATTTATAGGAAGTCTACTCATATTGATAATTACATAAAATAAAAGTTTTAACCCTTTGTCACATAAATTTGCTGTTTTTAATAGTTTGATTTATAGATTAATAAATATATCCCTGAATAAAGATGAATTTAATTAGGAATATCAACATATCATTACTATAATATAAAGTATTGACCGGGCTTGTGGTCCGTGGCGTGCTGGGCTCCTTCTTCATCTTCCCAGACGTTTCGTCTGCGGCTGCGGCAGACATGTTCAGATGTAGTGCGATCGGAGTGGCCTGGCGGATTTCTCAACAGCAACTATGTACAGCCGCAGACGAAACGTCTGGGAAGATGAAGAAGGAGCCCAGCACACCACGGCCCACAAGCTCGGTTAATACTTTATATTATACTGACACCGGCCGTGAAAGCTTACGAATTTTAATATATTAATGCTGTTTTAATAAAGACTTTATAAAAAAAAAAAAAAAAAAGATTGAAAAATTTAAATATCAAAAGCTGTTAATGATATTTGTACCCTTAGATAACAATAAGACGATTTTAATTTAAAAAAAAACGTTTAAAGAGTTTGATAAAACTTTAGTTCCTAAAAATAAATATAGTATTAAAAATTTACTACATTTCTTGCCCGTCTCGGTAGCGTAGATGGAAGCGTGTTTGCCTCACGTCCAAGAAGTCCGGAGTTCGAATCTCGGTTAGGGTGAGCTACCTGGATAAGGTTTTTCCCGGCGTTTTCCCTTATCCTAAAAGACGAATGTTGGGTAACTCTAAACTCTATTGACCTTGGATTCATTTGAGCATCATTTCACCCATTCCATTCATCGTGCGATATGACTCAACGTTGGTCCGTAATAATAAAAGATCTATTATTTATCAATTTAATTGTTTAGATTGTGATAAAGTTTATATTGGAAAGACAAAACGTAATTTATGAACCAGAAAGAAAGAACATTTTCGTAACATTAAGTATAAAGAAATTGACAAATCGGCCGAAGCAGATCATTTTTGGTCGTTTAACCATGAAATAAATCCTGAAGTTAAATTATTAAAGCAATGTTAAAGCAATTAAATGGTCCAATAAATTTAATGGTTTGGGAAAAATGTTTATTTTAAAAAATAAACATCGTGTAATGACTTTTGAAATACCAGCAGTTGATTCTGTTTTTAGGTTTGTTTCGTTTTCAGATTTTGGTAATACTAGCAAAAGCATAGTAACAGCTGATAGTATCGTTGACGACGAAGTTGTTTGATGAGTGAAGATGTGGAAAAATGTTTACGAAATCGATCTCCTCAATGAATCATTTTCTTAAGATAAGTGAAGTTTTTGTTGCAAATAGTTAGATTTGTGCAATATGTATTGCTTCGTAATTTTAAGTAAAGTGTTGGGTGAAACATGGTATGGTACAAGGCCTATACATTCGAGGAAATTAACAAACCTTCACTCGTCGATAAAATACGTATTGAGTCACTAGTACTGTTAATAGCTAATGATAATTTCATCATTTGAAGTAGTAAAGGATAACTTTTTCCCAAGAAACTGGTGTCAATTAGGACCTAAATAAATTGTTTCATATTAAAATTTCTAAACAGTAAAAAGAGAGAAAAAAACATTAATGGCAAACATTGCACTGCCATGTATGGTATAATGTTCTTGTATTTTCGATAAAATTGAAGTTTTATTAACTATAACTTATTAGGGCATTTATAAGTAACAAAGTACATCCTGCAACTTTGGCTCATCACGAATTAATCTCTAAACATAATTGTTTGTAATCATTCTATATTAATTTAGCGTAATCAATAAATAACTTATACATACCTATTACTGTTGCCCTTACTTATCTGTTTTTCTTTAATGATTTACCTAGAATTACTTTCCGTGCTTCTATGAAATGATCTTGTTCCTGCCCTTCCGTTGAAACCAAAGCATTTGGTCTATATCATTATGAAGTAACTTTAACAGATCGTTCAGTTTACGGTAGGATATTTTCAATGGCCGTTTGTATTAAGGATAAGACTGGCCCAGAAGTTCCTTTTCATAATGTATTATGGACGTCTTTCATTTATTTTATACTTTCAGTTCGTTTCTCAACCATTTTTACAGTTTCTTTCTACTTATTAATGGAGGAAAAATATATGACAATAGGCCTCCTCGTTCCTCGTTCGAATCAAAGCAGAGATTACACAAATAAATGAAAGACCTAAGTTAAAACATTTGTGAAATATTTTTAAACTCCGTGGTTTAAATGGAATAAATTAGTTTCTGATTAGTCTATAAGACCTTAATCAGTTCGTACGCTGCCTTAAAGATGTTCGCGACCTACCTAATCTAACAAAAACTTATGTTAGATTTAATTCGACTATTTTATCTAATACAAAAGGGAAAAAAAAAAACAGAACCCAAAAGTGAATGTGAAAACTGACTACTTACAGAATACATCAAATATCATTAGATGTGAGTATTTTTGCCAAGGAAGGCCCTCTGAATTGTTCTTGCTATTATAAATAGCATATCTTCACTTTTAAATGTAGTTGGAAATATTTAAAATAAGGTTATGTAATATAGGCAATCCTTATATTATGTAATGTAAATAATTTTAGATACATTTAGCTATTGTTGTTATATTATTGTTTAGAGCTTCATTAATCAAACCTATAGAAACTTTAAAACAAAAAGTTATTAAAACACTATAATTATAAAAGTAAAAGTTGATGACATTTATTTCTTGTTGCAAACGATATATGTAGATTCTAAGTTCTACAAGTACTTCATTATTCTCTAAGACTACTGTTTAATAATTTGAAGGTATATTTTCAAGAGGATTCGTTCAAATGTCCTATTATATTTATTCGTTCTCTTCCTGGACATGTGACATATTCGATTTTTACTATATCGATAGTTTGGTCAAAGAAGTTACGTGTGGAGATGTGCTACATTGCGAATTTTTAAAATTGAAACCGAAACAGAATTAATGTTGGTAACACTAACAGGTCAGCAAAATTTTGTTGAAAGTTGACTATCGTAACTGATTCGGAATTGTTTTGACATGTATAGCAGATATTTCATAGTGTTAAAAAGAATAGTTAAAGGAATTGAAATCTGTAATGAAATAGAGATATAATGTAAGGTATGTGTGTGTAACTATGACAACCTCATAGGAGGGGAAATGGGAAGTTTTTATATATCTCAAAGATATCTTTTCTGCAAGGAACATTTGTAGATGATGGACGTATATCAGTATTGCTCTGCAAGTGTATAGATAAGGAGTTACAAATGAATGCATTTGTGTGATGCATAATAGACGCACCAACAGGTAGTGTGCTATTAATTTATAATTAGTAGATATTTTTCATTATTAATAGCAGGAGAAAAGGACTTATCAATAATCTTCAAGATTTTGTAAGATCAGACATCAAATTGTGTATGTAGAATAAAATATTCTTCTTTGGGAAAGCATGATTGAAAGGTTAATCAATCAGCAGTAGAATCTAATACTTCTCAACTCCGATACTACGACCCTGGGAAAAGTAACTCATATCTCCAGAATTACCTATGCGCCTACACATCCATAGTTGCAGGGGAAATTTCTATATTTGTTCAAGATCGTCACCAAAGGTGAGAAATTCATCAGCATCCACCATTACCCCATCAACAGCTTCAAATGCTTGCTATTGCTTCGCAGTTGTTCCTGATTTGTTTCTATTTTCTTAAAGAACATAGAAGGCCATGCTATATTATGCTCACATACATACATGCATACATACATACATACATACATACATACATACATACATACATACATACATACATACATACATACATACATACATACATACATACATACATACATACATACATACATACATACATACATACATACATACATACATACATACATACATACATACATACATACATACATACATACATACATACATACATACATACATACATACATACATACATACATACATACATACATACATACATACATACATACATACATACATACATACATACATACATACATACATACATACATACATACATACATACATACATACATACATACATACATACATACATACATACATACATACATACATACATACATACATACATACATACATACATACATACATACATACATACATACATACATACATACATACATACATACATACATACATACATACATACATACATACATACATACATACATACATACATACATACATACATACATACATACATACATACATACATACATACATACATACATACATACATACATACATACATACATACATACATACATACATACATACATACATACATACATACATACATACATACATACATACATACATACATACATACATACATACATACATACATACATACATACATACATACATACATACATACATACATACATACATACATACATACATACATACATACATACATACATACATACATACATACATACATACATACATACATACATACATACATACATACATACATACATACATACATACATACATACATACATACATACATACACACACACGCTCCACATACACCTTCTCCGAGGACAAGGAGCCTTAGACGTTTTGCCATTCCGCGATTCTGTCCCTTACTGGCGTTATGATGGATTTGTAATACTAGACGGTCGGTAGATGGTGATTTTTATGAAATGTCATAAGCTTTAGGATGAAAGAAAGGATATATGCTAATTATAGGAGACTATTGAGGTTATGATGGGCCTAAGGTGAGTCTAGGACGCTTGTAGGTTTCCCCGGGGACGTATTATTCCCCGAGACATCGGATAAATTGACTGAAGCTGTAGGGAAGACGGGAATAGAGAGAGGTTGATGATATAGTGATTTAATTTGGGAAATGATAGATCTGAATGCATGTTGTCATCAGAAATGTACCATTCGGCAGCTTTTGCTACTCGAAGGTATCGGGCTATATTACGTTAATGTATAATATAATTTAAGACTATTTTCGTTGTATTAATATTGCTTATTAAACCTTTATTTCAGTAAATAGTCTTAGTAATAGCATTCCTGAGTTTGATATCAATCAAAGCTAGGGTAATGATCGACAATACCGAACTTACTCATATTTTTATACTCATTTGCATAAACTTTAACTTCTTCGATACGAAGGCAGTGCCAGTGGTTACACGACAAAGCCGAAAGACCGCAGTTCGCTAATTTCATTTCCAATAGAGGAGCATATAATGAACTGGGCACACTTTCACTTGTTTAAAAGGAATTGGATGCGGGGAAAGGATAATTATCAACGTCACAAGGAGTTTACACAGCCACGTGACCTTCCTTTGTGTCAACTTAAAGCATCATCCATTAATGTGTCATATATGCCATTGTTGGCAGTTGGAGAGAATAAAATGCTCTTACATGGGATAAATAAATTACCCTTGCCTTGTCCACCCCTCCTCCCCCTTATTATACTGTGAATTTTACGCTCTTTCAGGTCTTGCTCGTGAACCCTGCACTTAGCGGAGGGGAACAGGGAGGAATTGCTAATGTTGCTAAAGAGGGAGGTATAGTAACTGCAGTACAGAATGTACCATCTCTGATCGTGATTATAGAATCGAGATAATAGTTGTGGGACTTGTTAGTTAGTTTATGTTTACTAGCGAGTGAAAGAATATAACCCCCGAGGTGTCAGTGTCTCAAACTTTGCCAGTCTCATAAGTCATTTTATCCGTTACCTAAAAAAAACAGACTTTGAATTATTAATTATAAAAATATTAAAAATTGTTTTATAAAATATTTAGAACAGATGTTTTTATTAGGTACAGTATGATATTGGAGGCTTTAAATAGCGATGAAAAAATAGGCACGGGGGTGGGAGTCTTAAAGTGCTGCCGAAGGCTATTTGGGATAAAGTGTAGAAAATATTGCAAATCGGATTATTTGTGGAAAAAAAGGAGGAGAATGTACGATCAATAACAAGAATAATTTACCCGTCATGTTCTTGTAACTTGTTGGGTAATTCATCTTCAGCTTACACTAGTGAACCTGTTTTCTATTTTAACAACTGTACCGTTAATATTAATTATGCAATGGAACCAAAATTATACAGGGTGTTTCAAAACGACACCCAGCGATTATAGCCATTGCGTAGTTTATAACTTAACCAGTCCAAATTTCGGTGTCGCAGTTTCGAAATTCTCCTAATCTCTGGTTCATAAAATCTTGCCCCGCTGACGTGTATCACTCCGCGTGCAACTATCCTCCCCCTCACCCTAATTGGCTAATACTTTCGCGTCATAGGCCATAGGCGGTGCCTTCCCGTCACATTTAAACCTGTAGTAAACGTCATAATAATTGCCAGGAAGATAAATAAAGTCATACAAATAAGAATATAAAGGCATGCAGAAATACAAGTTTATAATGAAACTGAGCAAGTTGAAACTGAATGAATGAGCATTGAAACTGAAAGAAGTTTATAATGAAAGGCTTTCGGCCTTTTCCACTGGGATTTTTTAAACCAGCACACATACCTTGCAAAAATGCCTGTCTTTCAGTCTTAAAAGTCGCGTCATGCCATACTTGTCGTGTGTCCTTCATTCACCCAAGTCTAGTCAAGGTAGTATATTTTGCGATTTGTATCCCGGTACAGTCTGATTGTCCTTAAATAACGTTTTCGCCACACAGCAATATCGCCCCTGGAGTGGTAAGTTTTCCTGTTGTCTCAATTTCATGTCGCGATGTTCCTATGGATCTAACACTCACACCTTTAAGTTCAGAGCTCAGCTGTTCGACTTCTCTCGCTGACAAAGACGGATTCTTCTCTGTGAGTGCATTAAATACATGCAACACAATTCTTTTTTCGCCGCTTTGTAAAGGTTTTCCCTTGCGATGCCGCAGCGAAAAACTGACGGTAGACGCTGCCATTATACATATAATAAGTACACGCCCAATAAACGATCAATAAAATAATTTAGCTGTCGCACTCGGCACAACACACCTTCAAATGGCGATATATGACTAATCCAGTTCAAAACAAGATCAGTGATAAAAGTCATATAAACAAATATGTCATCACTACCGCTAAATCACGTGATATCGTGTCATGTGCTTGAGAGCAAAGGAACCTCCTCTTTACTTCGTTTAAGAATTAACATGCATTTCAGATAAATCAACTCTGTTGTGTAATATATTTAATTAAAACAGTTACGAAAATATAAATTCGACAATTCTCTTCCAACATATAAGGACATATCACCATGTTAAATAACGAACTAATTTTTACCGCGCAACAGTCTGCACCACAACAGCAGTCAATGAGAGGTGATAAGGTCACGTGACCGTTAAGAGATACGGGACAAACTTACGTGAAACAAGGATTAGGTGAGCCACAGCCAACTCGCTTATTGGGGTGCATGTGCCGGACTACAAGCATCGTGTGGTCTCGCACGGTTTCTCTTCGGTAGCAGTGGCGGTCCGTACTTCAGTGTCAGTTTGATATGGAAGGACACTCGTTAAAGCTCGCAGGCAGCTGACACATCGTGCCGCGTGCTGTAACTCTTTGTAAACATACCGACATACTCCGCAGTAGCTTGCTACTATTAAGAATTTCTTTGGCTTATGAAACCGCAGTAAAGAAGCTATTACTTATGGGTGTTTAACGTTTTCCAAAATTCCGTTACAGCAGTCCATGATGACAAATAAGCTGATGGACATATGCAACTTATACCTTTTATAGGGAAGTTAATGTTAGTGAGGTTGGGGATGGAAGCATTAAATGATAAACAGAACAAAAAACAACATCAAAGAATTGTAGATAAATTAACCAAAACTAAATGGCTTATACAATGAGACCAGCATTCTATTTCACGTGTTTGATAATACTAAATAAAGCATTTCTAAGTGAAAAGGAAGCTGTTGATATTTACAGTAAGTGGCTGAAAGTATTGTACAATTAAGATCATAACAAAATGCTCTGAGGTTAAACAAATAAATGTTATCATTGATGTAACTATTTTTACAATTCATATTTTTACTGAAACTAAATTAATCGTGCGTTCGTTGAGCTCCCTTCATCAAAACCATATCCGTCATTTCGGTGTTCGTATAGCGCTCCATATTGCTTGAATTTGCTATCTAAGTACACGCAAAATCCTCTCTGTTAGGACGGAATGTGTAGTTTTACACTGAAGAGCGACCTTCAACTTTCCGAGTTATTAGTCGACTGTCCTTTGTCCCATTACCTGAAAGGTAATCTAGGGTCACTGATAAAGAGCAAGGAGTAATGTTTTTGTTTTCGTGGCCGGTGCGTCCCAATAACAACTTTTGACGTTCGCACACCAGTACTTCCTGCGCTGCCTAATCTCAAAATCGTGTAATATTTAATGCTGCATAAAATTATACCTAACAGAACTTGGAGGCTGCGACACCAAAATTCGGACTAGTTAAGTTATAAACTACTAATAAGTTAAAATTTCCTTCGGTGTAGTTTCTAAGCAACCGGTATGTATATACAAAGGCGTAAAAAAACCTGAAGCGATAATGGACCGGGTTATTAACTAAATATAAAAATACATACACAAAATTTTACGGAAGACATACACCTTCCTTTATTTTCGACAAACAAAAGTATTACAAAGTAGAAAGATATTCCACTTCTTACCAAAGTCTTCAAAGATATTTCACTTACCATATTTTATTAAATAACGTTTATCGTTTGTTATCAAGACTGACATTCCTTTATGTAGCATGATGATAATACCATTCGAAGACTAGATACAAAATTAATTTCTGAACTCACTATAACACTATGTATATTTGACCACAGACAGTTGTAGTCAAATATGAATCCTTGAAAACATTGAATCCTTAGGTATCTTCTTTATAATCTGTTTGTGAATTCGTGAATGTGATTTGAATTGACACAAAATTAATTGAATTTATTTTGTGATTCCGATGATTGCAATGGATTTACCTTTTGACTTTAATTGATTTTAATTAATTAATATTTATAGTAAAGGGTGTCTGGGGTAGGTATATATTTGTAATATTTGGATGGCATTTTTCTGCAGTATCAAGTTTGCTTTTTACTTTTTTCATTGATTATTTTTCTAAAATTCCCTGTTTTTTTTTTTTTTTTTTTTTTTTTTTGGAAAATCCCGGTATTTAATTTATTGGGTAGAATACAAAACTGCCTCTACCTTACCGAAAACGTGTATTTTCTGCCACCCTTCATTCCTTTTGATGACAAATCTGCCTTACAATTGACATAAAACGTTTTCTTAAACGATTCGAAATGTTTAACAAATAATACCACATTTCAATAACTGGAAATTAATTGTTCTTTCACACTAGCCGTGTGTGGGACGCACTGTGAAAGGGTAGAGTCAGACTGAAAAATTCAATGTCATAGCCGGGATTTTAACCACGGATCTTCTGGTCTCCGTCCAGCCGCTCTAACCATTGAGCTACTATAGCCAACGTGCCGATATGGCATTAAAGTCTCCAGCCGGCTCGTGTTTATAACTTAACAAATTCTAAGAATTTTTATATTTTGAGTCTTTAAAATATGATTCCAACATAAGAATAATGCAAGAAAACTCGTGTAAAACGCCATAAAGCTGGTTTTGTTTTTATGATTAAAGTTACTTATAGTCTGAAAAAATGGTCTACTAAAATGGCCCTTAGAAGTGGTTTAATTTTGTTCAAAATGTTAATATTCACGTATTTTCTAAATAGCGCCCGAAAAGTTATAAAAATCCACAATCTCATACGTCTTTTGATACATTAAATACTATTTGACCAAGAATATGGGGAAAGTATGGATTATATGTTGAAAGTATATAATCCTCCTGTCTTCCTTTATTCCTGCTCTTCTGTTCTGTATAGAAGCTCAAGTGGTTCCTATTTCTACAAGATAACTGTAACAACACCTGGGGGTGCTACAGAAAAAAGAAGTTCTGTGCCGCAAGCTTTGTACCCTCAAATCTTTCTACTTGCGGCACATCTCCCGCCTCAAAGCGACTAATGAAGCGTGCAATTTTAGGTTATGTACAGTTATGCATTTTCATCTATTGTACTTCAAACGTTTTGCTTCCAGAACATGAAATTCGAGAGTAAAATGAAGGCATAAACTGTTTACCAGAATCTGAAATGCAGGCAAAAGCAACCCAAGCCTGAACTAAGGTTTATTGCTGGAAGTAATGGAGCAATGAGTGCAGGGTTTGAAACGTAATATTTTCCCATTCTTCTGGTACAGGCATATTGCACGGTGCTTTCTTACGGAAGCAGCGATTATACATTTTGTGGTTTGCCCTTCTTTTACAGACAGTTACGTATCTCTGTTGCGGTTGCTAACCTCTTCTTTTGTCTCGTTTTTCTGACATGTTTTCATTATCTGTGCTCCTTGGTAGTACATTGAACCACCGCTGTTATAGAAATATTTAGATATTTGTCGCAGTTTAATATAAGACTACCTTAATATTCCACAAAAGTTAGAACGAAGGGTAATTACTCCCCTGAATTTTCCGTCCCTTTATTTTACTTCATTTTAATTTCATCCTCATTTTATTCTATCATTTTCCCCCGATTTTAAATATGGACTCCTTTTTGCCATAATATTTACTTTTTCTACAAACACTATATATATTCTTATAAATTAACCTTTCTATGCTTTCACTTATCTTTAAGGGTGTATTTTAAGCAAAATCGTACAAGGGCTGTTCAATAAAGAATGATCATAAACATTTTTACGGTCATAAATTTTTTGCACTAAAATTCAAACTTATTATATTCTGTTAGCTTAATGTGAAACAAACACGCCGTAGTAGTTTCATTGTTGGTACTCCTGGTTCCCGCCTGTGAGAACCAGGCAAGTTCAGACATATTCAGTATCGTCTAACGCTGCAATGGAGGTAACACGCAGTTAAAGTTGAGGTTAGAGGAAGATCCGAAATTTCTTTCAAACGTAATCACTTGGCTACATGATTCTGATCCTGAGAGCAAACAGCAAAGCTCAGTGTGGAAATCTCCTTCATCACCAACCCGCAAAAAGCAAAAGTGGTTGCTTCAGCTGGGAAAGTTACGGTCATCTCATTCTTTGATATTCATGGAATGGTTTATCAGCATGTTGTACCTGTACACACATCAGTAACTGGACAATACTACAGGGATGTCCTGAAAACATTGCAAGTCCATATCAGGCGCAAAAGACCACATTTCCGTGAAGCAGGCTGGATGCTGCACCAGGATACTGTGCGGTCGCATATTGCCAATGTTGTTGCTGAATATCTTGCAAAAATCAACGTGAAGTGCATCCCTCGCCCTCCCTATAGTCCGGACTTAGCCTCATGTGACTTTTTTCTATTCCCTAACTTGAAGAAATGCCTTCGTGGGAGGCATTATCCATCATCAGAAGCAGTGGTGAAGGCTACGGAGGCAAATTTGAAGGACCTCTCAAAAGTGGTTTCCAGCATGTCTTTGAAGACTGGCAGAGACGCTGGGACAAGTACATCGCATTCAGGGGAGACTATTTTGAGAAGGACCATCAAAATTATGAGGATGAGTAGAGGTACGTTGTCAAAAAAAAAAAAAAAAAAAAAAAAAATGTGATCATTCTTTATTGAACAGCATTCGTACATTACTTTTCATTCTTTTCGGTTAGTTTGACTGTAACCCAAGTAATTTAGTTATTTGGCTTTGGGTAGGGTTTATTTTTCGATTGTATTTCTATTATTTACGTCACGTGGCACCACTGTTTTCCTATATGGTTTTAGGCGAAAAATATAACCTCTCTCGGAGAGTTTTACGAGGGTGGTCTGAACAGTTTCCGGCTTCAACATAAAGATGGCAGCACTCGTAAATAAAAGCTAGTGAATTTCGTTGTTCATCTGTTGACAGTTGCCCATCAAAGTGTCAGCCATTTTGAACACTCAGTTGTAACAGTAATTTGAGTGAGTTGATGTGAGTGTTTAAATGAAAATGGACAAAATCGAGTATCGAGCTGTCATTATATATTGCTCAGAATGCGACATTTTTTTCAGAATTTGTTTTTCAACATAGTCCTCCTGCAACTCTACACACTTCTTCCAGCGATGCTCCCACCTGTGTAACTAGTCCAAATAGTACTCGGCGTTTTTCTCTGTAAAATAATTGTTCACGAAGGTGATTGCCTCTTCATTTGACGAAAATCTCTGTCCTCCGAGCGCAATTTTCAGATGAGGGAACAAAACGAAGTCGCTTGGGGCTACACCTGGTGAGTCAAGCATTTCAAACCGTAATTCGTGGATTTTCGCCATTGTAGCCACTAAGGTATGAGACGGTGCGTTGTCTTGTTGAAATAGAATTTTCTTTTTTGCCAATGTGGCCGTTTTCCCCCCAAATTCTCCTTCAGCTTGTCAAGTAGTGGTGCGTAGTATGCTCCTGTAATGGTTTTTTCATTTTTTAAGACAATCGATTAAAATAACTCCATGAATATACAAAAAAAAAAAAAAAAAAAAAAAAAACAGACGCCATTACTTTCCCAGCAGGAAAAGAAACAGTTATTGCTTTTTTGGAGCCGGTTTTCCCTTTGAAATCCACTGTTTGAATTGCATTTTTGTTTGGGGCGGATAATGGTGTATCCAAGTTTAATGTACAGTAATTAATCAGCGCCAAAACTCGTATTTATTGCGCTTAAACTGCGCCAACGGAGCGTTGGAAATGATCATTCGAACACGTTTTTGGTCTAACGTGAGCAAACGCGGCACCCAACGCGCGGGCAGCTTTATCATGTCTAAATGCTTATTTAATATGTGACAAAGACGTTCTTTTGACATGTTCATAGCCTCTGCTATCTCTCTCACTTTAATTCGGAGGTCGTTTAGCACCATGTGGTGAACTTTGGCGATGTTTTCGTCGGTAGATGCAGTTTTTGGACGTCACAAACGTTCATCGTCTCCCAAACTCTTACAGCCACGTTTAAATTCAGCTGCTCAAAATTTCACTGTGGTAAATAATAGTGCAGAGTCCCTATACACAGAATCCAACTCATTTTTGGTTTTCGTAGGCCTTTTGGCTTTCAAAACCAAATATTTAATGACAGCTCGATACTCGATTTTGTCCATTTTCATAAAAACACTCACATCAACTCACTCAAATGACTGTTACATAAATGGCTGGAACTTCAATAAGTAACTGTCAACAGATGGGCAACGAAATTCGCTGGCTTTTATTTACGAGTGCTGCCATCTTCATGTTGAAGCCGAAAACTGTTCAAATCACCCTCGTAAATGAAGTTATGCTATAGGATCCAAAGAATTTATAAGAGACCTCACAACTTGATAAAACGACCCCACTATGTATATAAAACCTACCTTACCTCACTTCGAGCATCTTATGGGTACAGTTATACCATTTATTAAATCAGGTCACAAATTGAGGAGTTAAAGCAGTTGACGAAAGTTATAAGATACCACACAATTTCAAAACACCGTATCTTCTGTATCCTTATGTAAATTGTCTTCTGTTTAACCAAACTGGAGAAAAACGTTTTCGCTTTATTTACAATTAGAACTGGTAGCCTACTTACGTCAACCTTATTCTTAACTCTGTAGTTGACGTAGAATGTACCAATAGAACTTAGAGCAGGAAGCCAGTTTTCATGCATACGTGTTTCGTAAGCCATTTTACTTTTAACTGTCTAGTTTGATTTTTGGGAAACATTGTCTGGAACAATAGGCAGTTAGAGCAGCAGTGCACTTCCTTCCTGGGCATTTGAAAACCGGAGGTCTCCGGGGACTTAACAAAAAAGCAAAGGGGATTTTGTTTGGCGGTTCGGCTGGTGCTTTTTTTCAATAAAGTAGATACTGTATGTATTATTGTCAGTGTGGAGTGGTTGCAGCACTTGTCCCTGGGAGCGCTGGTACACTTGTTATACCCTCCACATGCACCCCTCTTTGTGACCATCTGGCGCTCTGAAGTCAGGGCAGACTTAACTAACAGTCAAACTGTCGTTATACGCTCGTTATTTATAATCGGTGGACAAACAGTTTACGTGCTGTCGTAGTTGCCTGGCAACTACATTCTAACTATTTATATATTACATAAGGATAATAAAAAAAAACCAACGTACGATGAATGAAATGATTAATTGAACTTGTTAGATCCATGTTTTGAGAAAGCAAAGGTTTTCGAAGTATTTTACATATAATTCCATGTTTGTGACTGAGAGGAATTTTTAAAATATTGTAATGGCAAGATTGTATTTCTAGCTCGGTATATAAGCCTCTTTTTATATTATGGTAACAATTAATGATAGGATTAACCTCATAAATACTGGTCAAGCGAGTTTTAAAAATGTAGATAGTACCACTTTCTTGCAAAGTTTAGAATTTAGAAACTTCTAGAACTAATCTTTGGATAAAGACAAGATTATTTAAGGCTAGAGAAATAGTAATGTTTCTGGCCTACATTCAGCAGGTTGTGGCTTTGATTCCCACCTTCCTGACTTAAGGTCTTTTCCGATCTTTACCCAGATAGGCCAATTCTGGTAAAAATAATTACATTCTTCTCAATTTCTTGTTATTCTACGTAATTTCACTTCACTCTTCATCATGGTTGGCTGCTGTTGTCCTTCTGTTCGTGGTTAGTCAACTATCTTTTGCAATACCTGCTTCAAAAAACTTAAAAAGCAATAATAAATCAAAATTTCTTTTCCATATTTTATTGTAGATTAAGAAAAACCAATGAATTGAAATGTGAACAAAATGAATTTCTACCTCTAAATTATATGGACAGAGCTTTCTTAGACATTCTTTTGTTAATGAATTAATTTAAGTAGCACATGTCTTTGTTTTAGGTTTTTTGTTTATATAGCTGAATTGAATCGTTTTATGTTTGATGACTACTAAAAAGCAGTAAAATAGCAACATTGCTATTCAAGAAGCTGCGGATCTAGCACGTCCATCACTTTTACCAGCCAAGTCGAAGGAAAAGTTTCCTCCTGAAATTGTTCTGAAGAAATAAAAATAATTTATCACTTTCTAATGTTAACAAGACATCCAATTTTACATTTAAGATTTCAATAAATAGCAAATCAAGTATTACAAAAATAATTGTGTAGTTCAATATTTCCTATTTATTCCTTAATAACGGTTTGCATTTTAGTAGTTAGGGGAGATGCACCCAGTACCGCACAGTGCCCAGTACCGCACGTTCTCAGTATCTCGTCGTTGCCGATAGATAGTAGAAGCTCATGGTGTGTATTTAGACAAACAACAATCTTTGTTACCAACGGAAAGTTTTCCCTCCTCTTTGACCGTTGAATCAGAAGTTATTGTTCAGAAAAGTCGTGTAGTGAACTGAAGCTGTGCTGTTAATAACTTGCTGACATTGCTGCTGCCTTGTCCGGTGAAGAACTAATTAAGTATTTGTACTCATATTATTTGGTATTAAGTAGACTACACAAACACAAAATACAGTGTCGGTTTAAAAGAATCAGGCCGTGCAATGACGTTATGTATACGTACGTGTGAGTTGCTCAGTACCGTACGATAGCAATTTTCCCAGTACCGTACGCGAAGGTATATTTTTATCCCCTGAGCTTTCACTGACATTAGATTAATTTTTGGTTATAGGCATTCCTGTCAACATGGTGGCCAAAAATAAGGGGAAATGGTTAGAATAAAATATGAAACAAGCAATAAAGAATGTGATAGAAGGATCAATGAGCCTGGGAGTAGCAATATATATTGCTGAAATATTAACATCGACTCTGTATAAGTCAATGTTGCAGGAAAAGAACCACATCAGAAGAACAAACCAATAGCAAAGGGATGCAAGACTAACGTTAATAAGACTATAAATAGAGAACCTAGCTCTAACTCTGTGCCAACAGAAACTGTAAATAGTGAAGAGCCTTAGAAGACTAAAATAAAATTAAATTTTGAAACAAAAACCAGTGTCGATTGAAGTGTTCTAACAGAGTATATCATTTGCTTAGAAATCACAGACGAGGCTTGGGTTCAGCGTGTATGGTGCAAGGGTTGAACACATATTGAATGTGCAGGGCAAGAGAACATTGATTTTTATAGATGTGATCACTGTGTTTAAAAAACGTTTCATTAGTTCTAAGACACTTTTGTTTTGTTGTGATAATCTCTAGAGAACGCTTTGAAAAATATATTATCATGTTACCGTGTTTTGTTTTCATCTCAAAAACACAATAATTATGATAAGAATAATTATTTTGTCATTTATTATGCAGTTCATTTTCCTTTATTTAGAAACATATATATTTATTTACGTCTGTCCGGTACTGGGAAACACTTTTTGAGATGCGCTGTTATCACTAATATTTACTTTAGTTATTAAAAGTCAACATGACTCGCGTTCATTACTAATGTTCATTACTAATGCTGTTTCTCTATGTTATTAGCTTTATGATATAGGTACTGGGCGCATCTCCCTTATATCTACATTTCTCAAATGAGAAGTCGTTATTCGAGTTCTCTCTCACATGCCAACTAGATCTTACTTGTCTATACTGCTTGCAGCGGGAGAATAAAGTAGATGTAAACAAAACCACGTGACCGTTGCTAGTAGCACGCCTTCTTCAAAATTCCCATGATGCTTCCACCATGTAAATAGTCCCTTGAAAAAGTACTGCTACAGAGGTGTGGATTCTTGAGTTCGTTTTGCTAAAGCGTACAAGTACGTACTAAACATATTCCAACTATAAAAACATACTAATAGATAATTAAGTTAGTTTGTAATTAAAGTAAATCATGCTGCGCGCGTATATTGAAGCTGAGAGGCGTATCCATGCCGGAACTGGCGAGTACTGTTAAACATGCTCACGGAAAGCCTTTACGAAGTGGTGAAATCATAATATGGAACAAGTTCTGTAAAAAAATTACTAGAATTCGCTGTCGATTAAGTGGTGCAGTTAACATCTGAGTTTACCGGTGTGTCGGTTTCCAGCATTTTTACGAGGGCTGTGCAGTAAAGAATGATCAAATTTTTTGCGTCATAATTTTTTTCGCACTAACATTCAATCTTATTATATCCTGCTAGCTTAATGTGAAACAAACACGCCGTAGTAGTTTCATTGTTGGTATTCCTGGTTCTCGCCTGTGAGAACCAGACAAGTTCAGACATGTTCAGTATCACCTACCGCTGCAATGGAGGTAACATGCAGTTAAAGTTGATGTTAGAGGAAGATCTGGAGTTTCTTTCAAACGTAATCACTGCTGATGAAACTTTGCTACATCATTTTGATCCTGAGAGCAAACAGCAAAGCTCAGTGTGGAAATCTCCTTCATCACCAACCTCCAAAAAAAGCAAAAGTGGTTGCTTCTGTTGGGAAAGTTGCAGTCATCTCATTCTTTTGATATTCATGGAATGGCTTATTAGCATGTTGTACCTGCACATACATCAGTAACTGGACAATACTACAGGGATGTCCTGAAAATATTGCAAGTCCATATCAGCCGCAAAAGACCACATTTCCGTGAAGCAGGCTGGATGCTGCACTACGATAATGCGCGGCCGCATATTGCCAATGTTGTTGAAGAATATCTTACAAAAATCAACGTGAAGTGCATCCCTCAACCTCCGTATAGTCCGGATTTAGTCCCATGTGACTTTTGTCTATTCCCTATCTTGAAGAAATGCCTTCGTGGGAGACATTATCCATCATCAGAAGCAGTGGTGAAGGCTGCGGAGGCGATTTTGAAGTATCTCTCAAAAATGGTTTCCAGCATGTGTTTGAAGACTGGCAGAAACGCTGGGACAAGTTCATTGCATTCAGGGGAGACTATTTTGAGAAGGACCATTAAAATTATGAGGATGAGTAAATGTACATTGTAGAAAAAAAGTGATCATTCTTTATTGAACAGCCCTCGTATTTCATGCAAGGAAACAGCCACATTCGGTGAAGTTTCAACTACCGTCAAGAAGAGACTACGTGCGAGATCAGTGTTGGATGTTGTTTGTGAGGTCAACAATCCGCCGAAAATTTCATCAATTCCCCAAATTACAACCAAATGGCGTTATTGTGATTGACAATGCCCCCTAACAGAGTGTGAGGTTAGAACGTATACCAAACAAGTGACATCATAACATGGCTACAGAGTAAAAATACAATTTTCCACGAGGGTCATGTTAAGGCGGAATTGCTGGCAATGGTCAAGTCTCGTGCTAAAGAGTACGAAAATTACGTAAGTATTATGCGTTTCAAATGGAAAGAGTTCTCGTCTGTAGCCAATCAGATGCGTTAGAGCCTTCACCGTTGTCACCTCGTTATCCCCACTCTTTTTATATTCCCCCCCCCCTCTCTCTCTCTTGCAAACTTGCAAGTGTTCGTGGCGCTAGACGTAAGGAAACGCAAACCGAATTTTCCAAAGTTTTCTAATAATGCAGTTGTTGAAATCACAATAGTAACATGAATATTCGTATATTACACAAATGTTTCAAATATTTAGTTTAAAGTTAATTATAGTTTATGAGTTACTTATTTTTCTAATCCAACGAAAATACCAGCGGTACATCCAAGTAGCTGTGAATGTTACTTACGTTAAGAGATAATTGCCATTTTCTTCAAAGTCTGAGTAGTGCAAATTTATGATGATAGGTTCCAAAATCTCGTTACGTGCTATTTCTTTGCAAAAGTCGTTTTTTTTTTGTAGTTTATCTGATGTCTCACGAAGTTTCCCCAGTCTTGTTGTGTTCCTTGTCAATTACTTCGTGAATAAGTCGTTCAACGTCAGTCAGTTTAAAAATATTATTTCTGTTTGCAACATAATTTGAGCCCACATTAACTCTATTGCATTGTCCTAGCAGTAGTAAGGGGGGTGAGGGGGGTGGGTCGCGTCTCATTGATCCAGCTGATACACTTTCTCATGGAAAAGTAACTCAATTCTGCTTTGAACTCTCTAGAGTAAATAGAGATTACAAACCATTTATAAACAAATATATAATGTGATCAGACACGTTCTGCCAGACTAGCAAGAAGTGTATCGTTTCTTCTCATAGAATTTAACAAACACCTTGGCTTATTCAAAGTACATATTTCTTTTATCACGTTTGTCAAATGTTTACGTTTCAGTTCTGAGTAATTTCAAATATACGTTCACGCATACATGCCAACCAATAATGATATTCATTACAGTGCTTACGTCGCAATGCATTGTTATAATATAATGGCATTTGTTTTATTTATTTGTATTAAATTTTTGAGCTAAAAATAATGGACGTTTACGGTTATGTTAAATACATTATTCTCTCCTTCCTGGATCAGTTTTTGCAAAGTATGAATTTTTGTCTTACCACTAATAGTATTTATTAGAGATTGATTAATTTGCCGCTAGTCACACACCACTTACAGCTAATGGAATATGACAACACCGCAGTACTCCGATTGGTTGCTTACCCACTAGCGCTCAAGGTCATACACCTTCCTATTTGAAACACATAATAGTAGTTAATTGTCATCGATATTAATAGTGTACTGCGTGATACTTAGCTCGAAAAATGTGCCTTTAGTATCGAAAATTTATATTAATATTATACTTAACGAAGCGATAAAGTGGTTGGCTTGAATAAATACGTGCTTTTTGTGTTGAAAAAGCATATTCATATTATTAATACATACTAATATTATACTTAACGAAGCGATTAAGTGGTTGGCTTGAATAAATACGTGTTTTTGTGTTGAAAATGTATATTTATATTATTAATACATATTAATATTATACTTAACGAAGTGATTAAGCGGTTGGCTTTAATAAATACGTGTTTTGTGTTGAAAATGCATATTCATATTATTAATACATATTAATATTATACTTAAAGAAGCGATTAAGCGGTTGTCTTGAATAAATACGTGTTTTTGTGTTGAAAATGCATATTCATATTATTAATACATATTAATATTATACTTAAAGAAGCGATTAAGCGGTTGTCTTGAATAAATACGTGTTTTTGTGTTGAAAATGCATATTCATATTATTAATACATATTAATATTATACTTAACGAAGCGATTAAGCGGTTGGCTTGAATAAATACGTGTTTTTGTGTTGAAAATGTATATTCATATTATTAATACATATTAATATTATACTTAAAGAAGCGATTAAGCGGTTGTCTTGAATAAATACGTGTTTTTTGTGTTGAAAATGCATATTCATATTATTAATACATATTAATATTATACTTAACGAAGCAATTAAGCGGCTGTCTTGAATAAATACGTATTTTTGTGTTGAAAATGCATATTCATATTATTAATACATATTAATATTATACTTAAAGAAGCGATTAAGCTGTTCTTGAATAAATACGTGCTTTTTGTGTTGAAAATGCATATTCATATTATTAATACATATTAATATTATACTTAACGAAGCGATTAAGCGGTTGTCTTGAATAAATACGTGTTTTTGTGTTGAAAATACATATTTATATTATTAATACATATTAATATTATACTTAACGAAGCAATTAAGCGGTTGGCTTGAATAAATACGTGCTTTTTGTGTTGAAAATGTATATTCATATTATTAATACATATTAATATTATACTTAACGAAGCAATTAAGCGGTTGGCTTGAATAAATACGTGGTTTTGTGTTGAAAATGCATATTCATATTATTAATACATATTAATATTATACTTAAAGAAGCGATTAAGCGGTTGTCTTGAATAAATACGTGTTTTTGTGTTGAAAATGTATATTCATATTATTAATACATATTAATATTATACTTAACGAAGCAATTAAGCGGTTGGCTTGAATAAATACGTGGTTTTGTGTTGAAAATGCATATTTATATTATTAATACATATTAATATTATACTTAACGAAGCAATTAAGCGGTTGGCTTGAATAAATACGTGTTTTTGTGTTGAAAATGTATATTTGTATTATTAATACATATTAATATTATTCTTAACGAAGCGATTAAGTGGTTGTGTTGAATAAATACGTGTTTTTGTGTTGAAAATGCATATTCATATTATTAATGCATATTAATATTATACTTAACGAAGCGATCAAGCGGTTGGCTTGAATAAATACGTGGTTTTGTGTTGAAAATGCATATTTATATTATTAATACATATTAATATTATACTTAACGAAGCAATTAAGCGGTTGGCTTGAATAAATACGTGTTTTTGTGTTGAAAATGTATATTCGTATTATTAATACATATTAATATTATACTTAACGAAGCGATTAAGTGGTTGGCTTGAATAAATACGTGTTTTTGTGTTGAAAATGTATATTCGTATTATTAATACATATTAATATTATACTTAACGAAGCGATTAAGTGGTTGTGTTGAATAAATACGTGTTTTTGTGTTGAAAATGCATATTCATATTATTAATACATATTAATATTATACTTAACGAAGCGGAAACAGTACTGTCATTCCGAACGCATGTGGACGCGGAGTGATACATGACTTTATTCTCTCTTTGGATTTACTATACTACCGCTTAAGTCTACTATATTGTGTATTCACACTTTCTGCAAATGTTTATCTCGTTTGACATAAAGTACATAGAAGCATGAAAACTTGTAAGAATGGTTTTGTACATGAGTACATCAGATTCTTTGACAATCATATGAAGATAGGTTTAGTACTTCGATATGTTCTCCCCCACATACCCTGCAGATGCATGGCTCACTCCATGTTTACTATTCATTTTAGCAACAGACTTTTACAATAAGCCGGCGTATTACGTTAGTCACGTCCTCTTGACTTAATTGAATGTGCCGCTCGTTTACAAGTGGTTCTTTTCATTGCGGCTTTTTGGGCACACATGTATCTTCATGATAAACCTGCACTTGATGTTATCGTAGTCCGAGATTGACTGCCCAACGACAGTTGCTTGTTTTAATTTAATTATCTTCTTTCTTCGTGCAAATATAAAGTGAACTGCCACACCTGCTGTACCCAACCTCGAGAATGACGCTCTTGCAAGTTTGGAGACCTTCTGAAGCATTTTCAGAAATAGATTATATTGTATGTATCTGTCTGAGTGAGTTTGTATACAGTATATAACTCCCAAAAAGTAAAATTAATTTAAACCAAATTTCTTTTTTAATTAAAAAATTCCAAGAATACAACACCAAAATGTTGGAAATATCCTCCCAAGTTGGGCTACCATTAACATGGAATGCTTTCTAAAATTTCTATTTTCTGAAAACCGTTGTTAGAATGTTCATAAAAATGAAAATTTAAAATATTTGAATAACATATGTAATTTATATCTTCAATTTTGTAGAAATTTCCTCAGTAGTTCTCTTTATTCTGAATGGTTTTTGTATAAACGGTAAAATTTAAGACGAAATATTACTATAAAAACTTACTACGAGTTCACACTACTTAGGGGGGTGGTCTAAAAAGTTTCCGTCCTTAAAATTAATATGGCAGCACTCTTAAATAAAAGCTAGCGAATATTGTCGTTCGTCTGTTGACAGTTACCAAAGATTCTGACCTTTTCTACGCTCAGTTGTTATGCAACAGTCGTCTGAGTGAGTTGATGTGAGTGTTTTTTTATAAAAATGCACAAAATCGAGTATCGAGCTGTCATTAAATATTTGTTTTTGAAAGACAATATGCCTAAGCAAATAAAAGATGAGTTGGAATCTGTGTATGGAGACTCTGCACCATCATTTACCACAGTGAAATTTTGGGAAGCTGAATTTAAACGTGGCCGTAAGAGCTTGGGAGACGAACGTTCGGGACGTCCAAAAACTGCAACTACCGACGAAAACATCGTCAAAGTTCAAGAAATGGTGCTAAACGACTGCTGAATTAAAGAGAGAGAGATACCAGAGGCTATGGACATGTCAAAAAACGTGTTTGTCACATATTAAATTAACATTTAGACATGAGAAAGCTGTCCGCACGTTTGCTCACGTTAAACCAAAAACGTGTTCGAATGAACATCTCTGTTGGCGAAGTTTAGGTGCAATAAATCCGAGTTTTGGAGCCGTTTAATTACTATAGATGAAACTTGGATAAACCATTATATGGCCAAAACAAAAATACAGTCCAAACAGTCGACTTCAAAGGGGGAACCGGCTCCAAAAAGGCATAACTGTTTTTCTTTTTCCGCTGGGAAAGTGATGGTGTCTGTTTTTTTTTGGGATATTCATGGAGTTGTTTTAATGGATTATCTTCAAAAAGGAAAAACCATTACATTCTGCCACATTTGCAGAAAAACAAAAACCTGTTTCACATAGACAACGCATCGTCTCACACCTCAGCGGTTGCAATGGCGATAATCCACGAAATACAGTTTGAACTTCTTGACTCAGCAGATCTAGCCCGAAGCGACTTCTTTTTGTTCCCGGATCTGAAAAATGCGCTCGGAGGACAGAAATTTTCGTCAAATGAAGAGGCAATCACCTTCGTGAACAACTATTTTGTAGAGAAAAACGTCGAGTACTATTTGGACGGGTTATGGAGATGGGAGCATCGCTAGGAGAAGTGAGTAGAGTTACAAGGAGACTAGGTTGAAAAACGCCGAGTACTATTTGGACGTGTTACAGAGATGGGAACATCGCTGGGAGAAGTGTGTAGAGTTACAAGAAGACTATGTTGAAAAACGCCGAGTACTATTTGGACGGGTTACAGAGATGGGAGCATTGCTGGGAGAAGTGTGTAGAGTTACAAGGAGACTATGTTGAAAAACGCCTAGTACTATTTGGACGGGTTACAGAGATGGGAACATCGCTGGGAGAAGTGTGTAGAGTTACAAGGAGACTATGTTGAAAAACGCCGAGTACTATTTGGACGGGTTACAGAGATGGGAGCATCGCTGGGAGAAGTGTGTAGAGTTACAAGGAGACTATGTTGAAAAACGCCGAGTACTAATTGGACGGGTTACAGAGATGGGAGCATCGCTGGGAGAAGTGTGTAGAGTTACAAGGAGACTATGTTGAAAAACGCCGAGTACTAATTGGACGGGTTACAGAGATGGTAGCATCGCTGGGAGAAGTGTGTAGAGTTACAAGGAGACTATGTTGAAAAACGCCGAGTACTATTTGGACGGGTTACAGAGATGGGAACATCGCTGGGAGAAGTGTGTAAAGTTACAAGGAGACTATGTTGAAAAACGCCGAGTACTAATTGGACTGGTTATGGAGATGGGAGCATCGCTGGAAGAAGTGTGAAAGTTACAAGGAGACTATGTTGAATAACGCCGAGTACTATTTGGACGTGTTACAGAGATGAGAGCATCGCTGGGAGAAGTGTGTAGAGTTATAAGGAGACTATGTTGAAAAACGCCGAGTACTATTTGGACGAGTTACAGAGATGAGAACATCGCTGGGAGAAGTGTGTAAAGTTACAAGGAGACTATGTTGAAAAATGCCGAGTACTAATTGGACTGGTTACAGAGATGGGAGCATCGCTGGGAGAAGTGTGTAGAGTTACAAGGAGACTATGTTGAAAAACGCCGAGTACTATTTGGACGTGTTACAGAGATGTGAACATCGCTGGCAGAAGTGTGTAAAGTTACAAGGAGACTATGTTGAAAAACGCCGAGTACTATTTGGACGGGTTACAGAGATGGGAGCATCGCTGGGAGAAGTGTGTAGAGTTACAAGGAGACTATGTTGAAAAACGCCGAGTACTAATTGGACGGGTTACAGAGATGGTAGCATCGCTGGGAGAAGTGTGTAGAGTTACAAGGAGACTATATTGAAAAACGCCGAGTACTATTTGGACGGGTTACAGAGATGGGAACATCGCTGGGAGAAGTGTGTAAAGTTACAAGGAGACTATGTTGAAAAACGCCGAGTACTAATTGGACTGGTTATGGAGATGGGAGCATCGCTGGAAGAAGTGTGTAAAGTTACAAGGAGACTATGTTGAAAAACGCCGAGTACTATTTGGACGTGTTACAGAGATGAGAGTATCGCTGGGAGAAGTGTGTAGAGTTATAAGGAGACTATGTTGAAAAACGCCGAGTACTATTTGGACGAGTTACAGAGATGAGAACATCGCTGGGAGAAGTGTGTAGAGTTACAAGGAGACTATGTTGAAAAACGCCGAGTACTAATTGGACTGGTTACAGAGATGGGAGCATCGCTGGGAGAAGTGTGTAGAGTTATAAGGAGACTATGTTGAAAAACGCCGAGTACTATTTGGACGTGTTACAGAGATGAGAACATCGCTGGGAGAAGTGTGTAGAGTTACAAGGAGACTATGTTGAAAAACGCCGAGTACTATTTGGACGGGTTACAGAGATGAGAACATCGCTGGGAGAAGTGTGTAGAGTTACAAGGAGACTATGTTGACAAACACCGAGAACTATTTGGACGGGTTACAGAGATGAGAACATCGCTGGGAGAAGTGTGTAAAGTTACAAGGAGACTATGTTGAAAAACGCCGAGTACTATTTGGACGGGTTACAGAGATGGGAACATCGCTGGGAGAAGTGTGTAGAGTTACAAGGAGACTATGTTGAAAAACGCCGAGTACTATTTGGACGGGTTACAGAGATGAGAACATCGCTGGGAGATGTGTGTAGAGTTACAAGGAGACTATGTTGAAAAACGCCGAGTACTATTTGGACGGGTTATAGAGATGGGAACATCGCTGGGAGAAGTGTGTAGAGTTACAAGGAGACTATGTTGAAAAACGCCGAGTACTATTTCGACGGGTTATAGAGATGGGAACATCGCTGGGAGATGTGTGTAGAGTTACAAGGAGACTATGTTGAAAAACGCCGAGTACTATTTCGACGGGTTACAGAGATGAGAACATCGCTGGGAAATGTGTGTAGAGTTACAAGGAGACTATGTTGAAAAACGCCGAGTACTATTTGGACGGGTTATAGAGATGGGAGCATCGCTGGGAGAAGTGTGTAGAGTTACAAGGAGACTATGTTGAAAAACGCCGAGTACTATTTGGACGGGTTACAGAGATGAGAACATCGCTGGGAGAAGTGTGTAGAGTTACAAGGAGACTATGTTGAAAAACGCCGAGTACTCATTGGACGGGTTACAGAGATGGGAACATCGCTGGGAGAAGTGTGTAGAGTTACAAGGAGACTATGTTGAAAAGCGCCGAGTACTAATGGGACGGGTTACAGAGATGGGAACATCGCTGGGAGAAGTGTGTAGAGTTACAAGGAGACTATGTTGAAAAACGCCGAGTACTATTTGGACGGGTTAGAGAGATGGGAGCATCGCTGGGAGAAGTGTGTATAGTTACAAGGAGACTATGTTGAAAAACTCCGAGTACAATTTGGACGTGTTACAGAGATGAGAGCATCGCTGGGAGAAGTGTGTAGAGTTACAAGGAGACTATGTTGAAAAACGCCGAGTACTAATTGGACGGGTAACAGAGATGGGAACATCGCTGGGAGAAGTGTGTAGAGTTACAAGGAGACTATGTTGAAAAGCGACGAGTACTAATGGGACGGGTTACAGAGATGGGAACATCGCTGGGAGAAGTGTGTAGAGTTACATGGAGACTATGTTGAAAAACGCCGATTACTATTTGGACGGGTTAGAGAGATGGGAGCATCGCTGGGAGAAGTGTGTATAGTTACAAGGAGACTATGTTGAAAAACTCCGAGTACAATTTGGACGTGTTACAGAGATGAGAGCATCGCTGGGAGAAGTGTGTAGAGTTACAAGGAGACTATGTTGAAAAACGCCGAGTACTATTTGGACGGGTTACAGAGATGGGAACATCGCTGGGAGAAGTGTGTAGAGTTACAAGGAGACTATGTTGAAAAACGCCGAGTACTAATTGGACGGGTTACAGAGATGGGAACATCGCTGGGAGAAGTGTGTAAAGTTACAAGGAGACTGTGTTGAAAAGCGCCGAGTACTAATTGGACGGGTTACAGAGATGGGAACATCGCTGGGAGAAGTGTGTAGAGTTACAAGGAGACTATGTTGAAAAGCGCCGAGTACTAATTGGACGGGTTACAGAGATGGGAACATCGCTGGGAGAAGTGTGTAGAGTTACAAGGAGACTATGTTGAAAAGCGCCGAGTACTAATTGGACGGGTTACAGAGATGGGAACATCGCTGGGAGAAGTGTGTAGAGTTACAAGGAGACTATGTTGAAAAGCGCCGGGTACTATTTGGACGGGTTACAGAGATGGGAACATCGCTGGGAGAAGTGTGTAGAGTTACAAGGAGACTATGTTGAAAAACGCCGAGTACTATTTGGACGGGTTACAGAGATGGGAGCATCGCTGGGAGAAGTGTGTAGAGTTACAAGGAGACTATGTTGAATAACGCCGAGTACTATTTGGACGGGTTACAGAGATGGGAGCATCGCTGGGAGAAGTGTGTAGAGTTACAAGGAGACTATGTTGAATAACGCCGAGTACTAATTGGACGGGTTACAGAGATGGCAACATCGCTGGGAGAAGTGTGTAGAGTTACAAGGAGACTATGTTGAAAAGCACCGAGTACTAATTGGACGGGTTACAGAGATGGGAACATCGCTGGGAGAAGTGTGTAGAGTTACAAGGAGACTATGTTGAAAAGCGCCGAGTACTAATTGGACGGGTTACAGAGATGGGAACATCGCTGGGAGAAGTGTGTAGAGTTACAAGGAGACTATGTTGAAAAGCGCCGGGTACTATTTGGACGGGTTACAGAGATGTGAACATCGCTGGGAGAAGTGTGTAGAGTTACAAGGAGACTATGTTGAAAAACGCCGAGTACTATTTGGACGGTTTACAGAGATGGGAACATCGCTGGGAGAAGTGTGTAGACTTACAAGGAGACTATTGAAAACAAATTTATGAAAGTCTCCTGCCAGAAACTTTTCAAACCACCTTTGTATGTCCAGTATATCATGTGTGGAGTGAATTTTTTTCTCGATATATTCTTTGTTATTCGTTTGAATTTTCCAATACTTTTACTTTTCACAACTTGGAGGACCTTATTGGTTTTCAGGTTCTGAAAATACAAATAGGACAAAATTCCAAAGCCATCACAAAACGATCCGCTGTTAAAAAGTTGACTGCAGCCCAAGTATTCTATATTTCTCTCTATCTTTACCTTCAAGTAAACATATAATATAATAATTTCTGCAAACCATTATGTCCATTAATATGAAATTGAGGTGCAAGCCTCTGTAATATAGATGGCAGCGTATCTGCCTTACTTTCAAGAAGTCCCGAGTTAGAATGTTGGTAAGTTAACTGGATATTTGACAATACTTTCATGAAATTGGATAATATGTCAAGCGCTAATTGCAAATCCTTTAAGAACATCAGTATTATTACACCTCTTTTTAAAATAAACCTTTCGTGGTTTTGTTCAACAATTATAAGTGACGTTTATTTATGTGAACATTGAAGACCTCTAAATTTCATGTAGGTATCACATTTAGTTTTTGAAAAAAACTCTCTTGTCTCTTGACAAATTTTCAAAATGATTAAAGTTTAAAACTGTTCATAGCACATTTGAATTTCGTATATTAGTTCATTCCTGATTTTAGTTCAGCAGATAATCCACATAATTACGACAAAATATATTTAACATTATTAATTGCATACATTTTATATGTGCATAACTAAGAGGGTGGGACAAAGATTAATGCCTCCGATTTTTTTATCTTTTTAATTGCCAAGAAAATTGAATCCAATTTACATAGCTCAAAAACTACAACATTGACAATTAATTTGTTACTATTCAATATAATCTCCGTCCTTTTCCACAGTTTTGGTCCACCTTTTAACTAGGACATGTATTCCAGTGTGGTAAAACACACGGTCTTGCTTCCTAAGCCATTGACGCACGGACGTTTTCACAGCCTCCTCATCTTCAAAATGAATCCCACGATGAGCTTCCTTTAGTGGCCCGAAGAGATGGAAGTCTGATGGTGCCAGGTCAGGGAGGTAAGGCTTGCCATCCCAATTTCTCAATTTCTGCAGTGGTGTAACGGCTGGTGTGTGGTCTTGCATTGTCATGCAAAAGAAGAACATCCGCCATAGTTTTTGTTGGACGAACTCGGTGAAGACGTGCTTTCGGCTTTTTGAGAGTTCTAACGTATGGGACAGAATTTATTGTGCATCCCTTCTCCAAAAAGATCAATCATAAGCACACCCTCTGCATCCCAAAACACTGTCGCCATAACTTTCCCTGCCGGACGCTGAATTTTGAATTCTTTCCCTTCGGTGACGTTGTGTAATGCCATTCCTTTGACCGCCTCTTTGATTCAGGTTCAAAAATGAACCCACGTTTCGTCTCCAGTAACAATGTTTCTCCAGAAACTCCTCTCCCTCCAAATTGAAGCGCTGCAAGTGTTCGGAGGCTATTGTTTGCCTTGTTTCTTTGTTTTGGGCGGTTAACATTCTTGGTACCCAACGTGAACAAACTTTTGAGTAACCCAGTTGTTGAAAAATCGTCATTACACTGCCTTAACTGAGGGAGGTAATGCGACACAATTCACCTGTTGTTACCCGGCGATCACCACGAATGATCTCATCGACTCGCTGAATGTTGCATGGGAGTCACTGACGCTTCGCTTTTCATCTGCCAATGGTGTTTGCCCTTCAGCTTCGTTACAGCGAGGAACCCATCGTCTAACAGTGCTGACATCCACCGTTGCATCACCATACACATTTTTTAGCCTTTCGTGAATGCGAATTGGCATTTCACCTTCCGCAGTCAAAAATTCAATCACAGAACGCTGTCTAATACGAATGTCGATGTCAGCCACTTTGCAAGAGGATGCAGTGCTGCCACCTGTTGACTTAGGAAGTTACTACTGTAGGGAATTGAGGAAGAAGGTTTGAGGAATTGCACCAAATTCAAAGTTTTCACATAACTTACATATTTAAGAAAGAACATAGGAGACATTACCTTTTGAAGCACCCTCGTACTTATGCATTATTAAAGGAAAACATTTTTAAAACTTAATTAGAGCCAACTGAAAAATTCAATGCCATGGCCGGGATTTGAACCACGGATCTACTGGTTTCCGTCCAGTCGCTCTGACCCTTGAGCTACCATGGTCAACGTGCCTTCCATCCATATCCCCCATATACCGGAGTAATGTATTTAAAAGGATTAATTCTTTAAGGATTAATTCCTCAATATAAATTTACATTTTTAAAACTATCAATTTTTAAATGGAAATAATTTTAATTCCACCTTTTATCTTGAAATATATAAAGTAGATAAAAACTATGCTGAAGTAAAATGAAGTTTTTTGAATACTGTTGAAACTTAAATAACAACTTTACTAAATTTGAATATTTGTTTCCGTAAAACAGCTCATTTGGCGTGCAAATGTAAAGGAGAGAAAAGCTACAGTTGCATCCAGTAGCTATGTAACGTCCGAGCGTTTATTTCTGTATGAAAATTGCAAGAATGTGTTGTTTTTTCGAAAGATAATGGAAAGTTGTGGTTGGAGTGACTTTAGTTAAAACAAAGATATGAAATAATTGATCTAACAGAAGGACAGCAAACAATTTAAAGACTATGAACTGTGCTGCTAGAGTTCTTGTCTGGTTTTAAGCTTCCCCTGTCCTCGTAGGCAACTTCTCCACCAGGACTGTAGTGCACTACACGCCGCAGGCGTTTGTCACAACAGAGAACTAAATGTAAATTTGAGTATAGTTACAGGATTTTATATATAATTTATCTCAACCTAGTTTAATCTTGCTGTAAACATCTTGTGGGAAGAGAGACAGAGACATAAAACGGCTAAGCTGTTGATTGGTTTAGCGAAGTTAATGGACGTTTTGTTTTATTTGCATACGTACGACAAACCCCTCCTTTAAGTACAGTACTGTAAGTAGTTTTCTGATCACTGCTCTGTGCGAGCTAATTTCGGAGAGAGAAAAGTATGCAAATGTTTCGATTATTATAAACGTAATAGCCTCACATTTTATCTTTCTGCTTCATATACCACATACATGTGTTCTGTATACTATATACAGATTAGACAAAAGACAGGTGAAACTATACACACTATTAACTTATTATGTTAAATTAAGCTGCATTTTATTTAACAATTACTAAAGGACACTTTGCATTCCTGTACCAGGCAGCTCTCTCACAACGAGGTCTGTATCGAGTTGAATGCTGATTGAGATGTTATTGTTTATAGTGTGGAGTTACTTCTGATATTTAACACTGTATTTCCTGTACATGTCGTGTACCTCACAAGTCCAAAAACACTTATGTAGGTATATACAATTTAAAATCAGTAAGCTTTTCATTATGGAGTAGGCTGGTGCTTCAGCCGAAATAAAACACAATCGAGGCAAACCTTTAAAAAGTGGCGAGAGGCGAATGATCGTGCATTGTTTTGCGGTGCTTAAAGAAAGAAACTCGAAATCGTCTATAAAAACATTGAGAAAGAAACTGGAGATCTTGGTGTTTCCGCAAGTAGTATATATAGTTTTAGTTAATTGATGGAAATTAATCATTTCTCCACACTAGCCGTATATAGGCTAAGATATTTGATGGATAGAGTCAACATGAAAAATTCAATGCCATGGCCGGGATTTGAACCACGGATCTCCTGGTTTCCGTCCAGTCGCTCTTAACCTTTGAGCTACCATGGCCAACGTCCGTCCTGACATTAAATTCTGCAGTTGACTCGTATATTTCCCCGGTAGACCACTAGGGGCTCTCGCAACCGAGATACATGGTAGCTCAAAGGTTAAGAGCGACTGGACGGAGCGACCAGGAGATCCGTGGTTCAAATCCCGGTCATGGCATTGAATTTTTTATGTTGACTCTATCCATCAAATATCTTAGCCTATATACGGCTAGTGTGGATAAATGATTAATTTCCATCAATTAACTAAAATAATAAGAGTTAAATGATGAAGCCTGGGACTTAAGTACTTACAATAGTAAGTCGCCATAAGCGGTGTATCTCGGATGCGAGAGCCCCTAGTGTTCTACTGGGGAAATATACGAGTCAAATGGAGAATTTAATGTCAGGACGGCACGTTGGCCATTGTAGCTGAAAGGTTAAGAGCGACTGGACGGAAACCAGGAGATCCGTGGTTCAAATCCCGGCCATGGCATTGAATTTTTCATGTTGACTCTACCCGTCAAGTGTATATAGTGTTAGAATAGAACAGCAAGCATCCAGAACTCTAAGAACACAGGAAAATCGCGTAAATGCAAACAGCGCGTGGAGAAATACGATGATTTTACGAAAAGAGCTATACGTAGTAAAGTTCATGATTTTTTTTTCAGAAATGAACCAACTCATAGATTTAATAAGTTAGTGTGTAACCCAACTCTATTTATTGTCTACAAATTAGTGCTGCTGTATATACTGCCAGTGTTGCAAAACTTATGTACATGCATGTAGCTTCTAACACGTGGTGAGTTGAGTCAGCTCCGCCTTGTTGTTTCCAGTAGGATTGAACTAGCGTGAGATAGAGTATAGTGAAAAATTTAAATGTACCAGAGAAAATGTAAAGAAAAAATTAGATGTATGCGTTAACTCTCGGAAAGCTATTTTATGATTGGAAATGCAAAGAAATTTATTATTCCAAACTGTAACAAAATATTGAACTATTGAATTGACTGTTTTGATGCACGAACTGAGTCATTGCTCAAAATATTGTAATTATATCATTTAAGCAGTTGATCTTAAACTTAAAAATAGTATAGGGAGACATGCGCGTGTAAAGAGAATTATTACTTGAGACTGTTTAAAAATACGGGACTTCATCTTGTCTATTTAACAGGTTCTTTTATGCATTTACGCATAGTTTTTGTAACATCATCTACTTTATTTATTTTAATTAACGATTTATAAATAATTTCCCTATTATTTCTACGGATTTAACGCAAAATTGCCAACTCTAAGTTTTAACTAATAAGATGATGCAGCAAGATTTAATTTAGGAGGCTTTGAGTAAAATCTTTGGCAGTTGATGCCGGAGTTTAAAGCGGTTTGTTTTAAATAATATATGAGAAAAGATATTCAGTACTTTAAAACTAATTTTAAGTCTAAAATATGCATGTAGATATTGGATAGACATAAAAATTTGAGTTGTATTTTACTCTCCCCAATGATATGTTATTACAGTCACCAAATTTATGTTGGCAAACATGGCTTTCCTTGAAAACAAATACACAACGTATACAGTTGTTCAGATGTTTTGTGTTTGTCTCAGATACAGAAGTTTCGTCGTATAGAGGAAATATTTTTATACATTCAATACACTAAAAGGAAACATTAGTACACTCATACTATTTATAGGTTAGAGTCCAATCTTCACATGCCGTGGGTATAAACTTTTTCAATGGAGAAAGGATTCAAGTTTTATAGAATAGCTGATGTAAATTTTGATATGTCGGTTCAGTAGCTGACACCACGGTCTAGGAGCGCCTTATCAGTATTCTACCCACATTACAGACCTGTTCATTTCGCTGCATACACTGTAAAATCATTTTCTATTATATAATTTTATTTTTTCTAAAGAAATTTCGTACTTGATAATCTTTTAAGTGTTACAGAATTATTGTAATGAAGCATTTATACACTATTTATATAAAATTCAATAATTAATCACATTCTTAGCAGTGCTATATGTTAATATTTTATTATCTATATTACAAACATCCTATTTTTATCAGTATTTTAAATATCAAGAGTTTATTGGAATACTATACGAAGTATTGTGATATAAATTGATATAGATGTACTATTATGTGTCTTTAATCATGTTTACTGTGTAAGTGTCAGCAATATGTATTTATTTTTCATAGCCCTGCAGTTTAATTTTGCGACCAGAATAGATAAAGAAGGTACAAAGTCGCATTTATTAATTTCTAAGCGCTATCTTTGCTGCAGATAATTAAAATTAGCACCAGGTGCATGTCGTCTGTGAACATTACAACGATATCCACGTGTTTCCAAGTTGGTTTCGCTTGAACAAATACAGAAACAAATCCAAAACACGGTAGCAAGGCTAAATATTGACAATGTACTCGTGAGGTTCAGTTTTACGAATCGTTATCAAAGCTGATAAGGGGATTGCTACCTGATTTAACCCCTCTCTCTATATTTAATAGTAAATTACAGTTTTCATCTCGACACCACCTGTGTAGCTGCGAACTCAAGTGTAACTCTCAACTGTCACCACGTGGTTGCTCTCTTTATGTGAAACAATATTTGCCGATTAAACATTAAGAAAAGCCTAGAGCTGAACAGATGGTCAGAACAAATATGCTGGCACCACGGAATTGAAAAAAACAGGCCTTCTGGTTTCACCCCCTCCATACAACGTCGAGATATTGTGTTAGCACCTACCCAAGTTTTAATGAAAATGTCCTCATAGGCTATATCATGACCCTCAACGAAGAAATCAAATTTCTTTCACGTTTTAATGTCTATACGAGGGCTGTTCAATAAATAATGACCACAATCTTGTTTTGACAACGTACCTTTACTCATCCTCAGAATTTTGATGGTTCTTCTCAAAATAGTCTTCCCTGAATGCGTTGCACATGCCCCAGGTTTTCTGCCAGTCTTCAAAGACATGCTGCAAACCATTTTTGAGAGATCCTTCAAAATTGCCCCCGCAGCCTTCACCACTGCTTCTGATGAACGGAAGTCTACAGAAAATTCTTCATAAAAACTTAGCATTAACATAATCTAGAATGTCCAGGCTTTAACATAAGATAAAAGCTTTCATATTTACGTGAGTAATAGGGATTTTGTCAAAGATTTTCCCAGGTCTTGTGCCCCCATGGAAATTGGCGTTTATGGATCCTGACGTACTGTTTTGTGAACATTGGTTGTTTTCACTGGAGCGCTTATCACATGTTGAATTGTTTCGGAGTGATGATTACATCTAACAGTGGAGCTAATGTACAGCATATTTGGTGTGTGTTGTATATCAAATAATGACAAATACCACGTATCAGTATGGATTAAACAGTTTGTTCAAAAGACGAGTATACCAGTCAGAAACAAATCACTGGTTTGTATCACTCCGCCGCGGCCACTTAATTTCAAAATAACAGAACACTTATCATCACTAAAAGGACATATTTATTGGGAATAAATATAAATAATATTCAGCAAGCTAGTCACTTAAATCAATTGATACACACGTCATCTACATTCCTCTAATCTAAGCTTTAAATTGGTAAGGTCTTGCTGGAAGTTCTAACCTCACTAACTGTACATTTTTCTTTACGTACGCTGTAAGTACTTGAAAGCGACACACCAGTAAACGCTGGATGTTAATTTATTACTTCATCGATAGCAAGCTCTGGGTATTTGTCATAGAACTTGTTAAACACGTTTAATATTATTGCTTTTTCACCATTCGTAACATATGTTTACCAACACTCACTTGTTCCGATACTGTTTTGTTTTTCCCTTGTCCCATCTCCCAGTTATGTCGTATAAGTAAGGTTAGTTACAAATTAACTTAGTGTATAGTTTTATAACTGAACTGTACTTAATACTCAGTAGTTTTTACTTTATATGAATGAATGAATTTATTAAACTTCATTGTATATACAAATTCCTATACAGTTACAATTTAATATTGTTTATCTTATATATACCCCTACATATCTTAAGTTACATATCAAATTACAACTCTTTATTGAGTTGCTAAATTTCCTTGGGCCCATAGACTCTAACACCTTGGTTTTTTAGCTATAGAGTCCTATTTACCACTACATTATTCTGATTATCATTATTTCTAATTTTTCTTAACAATTTATTTCTCACTAAACCTAAGTACTTTCCTATTTCCAACACATTGTTTCTTCATTAAACGCTCAATAAATTTTTGACTAATATTTCACTAGGTAACACAGTCCAATTCTTTTTTAGTACTTTTCATCTCCAATTCTTTGTTTTCTCACATTCTATCAATACATGACAAAAACTATTTGTTTTCGTATTACATTCTCTCTCCCCTAAGCCTTATCACTCATTTTCTGGTCCATGCACAGCTTTCTCTTGTCATTTTGGCACAATTATCAACATATTTTCTCTTTCCTAATTCATTTTTATCTCTCTATAAGTACATAGTGAGGTTTTGGAATTTAAACTACCCATTATATCCTGTCTTTCTATATCTTCTATCCTCATTTTGACTCTTTTCCGGAACTCTTTCTCTACTCTATTACTGTCCCTCCACATATCCCCATATCGTATTTCACTCAGAATTTCTTGTATACTCTTGTACTAAGTATCTTCTTTAATACATTTTTTCTGCATTTCTAAACACTGCTTCAAAATACGAGGTACATGCAGAAAGTAAGTTCTGTTTAGTAATAAAATTAAATTGTGTATAGACGCAGAAAAATTATTTATTGCACACAGTTCTACAAATCTTAAACTACTTCTCCACATAACTGCCGAAATTTTGCAGGCATTTGTCATAGCGAGGCACAAGTTTTTTTATACCCTCTTCATAGAAGTTTGCTGCCTGTGTGTTCAACCAGTTGGAAACATTTTCTTTCAGCTCTTCGTCTTTGTTGAAGTGCTGACCGCCAAGGAAAGATTTGAGCCGCAAAAACAGATGAAAGTCGCTAGGAGCGAGGTCAGGGCTGTACGGGGGTGGTCAAACACGTCCCAGCCAAATCCCTGTATGATGTTTTTCGTCGCATTTGCAGTGTATGTTCGTGCATTTTCGTGAAGAAACACAACACCTTTTGACAGCATTCCTCGGCGCTTGTTCTGTATTGCGCGGCGCAATTTCCCAAATGTCTCGCAATAAACATCTGCTTTCCTTGTTTGATCACGCGGTAAGAAATCAATGAGTGAGATGCCTTACCTGTACCAGAACACTCTGTACTTCATTTTTCGAGGTGTCAAGATTTGTTTCGGCTTAACCGTTACTGGGGATGAGGTGTGCCTCCATTCCATTGATTGACGCTTACTTTCAGGGGTGTCGTAACGAACCCAAGTTTCATCTCCTGTGACTATCTGTGTCAGAAATTCTTCGCCGCCTTCATCATAACGGGTCAAAAACTGAAGTGCACTACCCATCCGTTTTGTTTTGAGTTGCTCAGTAAGAATCTTTGGCACCCAACGTGAGCAAAGTTTATGAAATTTCAGTTTTTCGGTAACAATTTCATGAACTAGTGATCGTGAGATTTGGGAAATTCGATAGCGAGAGCACTAATTGTAAACTTGCTGTTTTCCTGGATCTTGTAAACCAGTTCTTCTGTAACCAAAGATGGACGCCCACTTCGTACATCATCGTGCACTTCACTACGTCCTTCATTGAACTGTCGGACCCATCTTCTCACCATTTTATCACTCATCGAATTTTGTCCGTAAACATCACAAATTTGTCGATGAATTTCAATTGGTTTCACTTTCCTAGCATTCAGAAAACGAATCACAGATCTGATTTCACAAGCGGCGAGACTTTCAATCAACACCGACATTGTAAACAAGTATAACAAAGCGTACGTGGCTGACAGCGATCTCACAATGGCGAACGTTTATTCTCCTTGATACATAGCGTCTACCGCGTATGTGCGGAACTGCCATCGCAGCGCTGCAGCGGAGATAATTTGAAACAGAACTTACTTTCTGGACGCTCTTTGTATTATTGTCTTCCAATTCTTTTATTGTTTCAATGCTCTTTCCATTATTTTAACTTTGCTACCATATCTTCCTAACTCCATTTATGCAACCCCATTTGGTGATGCTTTTGGTAAGCCCAAAATTAGTTTACAAAAGCTCCTATGTACCTTGCTTACATTATCCCATATTTGCTCTACGCCCCAAATTTCAGATCCATATAATATTTTGCCCTCAATTACTGCTCCATATACCCTCTCAACCATTTTATTCGTATCACTGGTAGTTTATCTTCACATGCTCTTATTAGGTTTTATTGCCAGTTTCCCTTTAGATAATACTGTTTTCTTTTGATCAATCCATCTGCCATTACTGTTTAGCCTTACTCCTAGATAATTAATTGTTTACCACCTCAATTTCATTTCCTTGTTAACTCCATTTTTCATCCTTCCTTAACTTATTACCTTTCCTGGATACCCTTATTTTTGTTTTGTTAGTGTTTATTCTCAGACACCATTTATTACAAAATTCCTGTATGGCTCCCATAATTTTGTATACCCCTACATTTGTTACAGGTCCTGCAACTAGATCATCAGAAAATAGCAAACCCACTTACACTGGGCAACAAAAAATAATCTTTGAATGTTTCGAGCACTTCATGAGGCAATTCCTAATAATTTTGGGTTGAGAAAAACAAATATGACAATGAAAAATTTTATTAGCTCTAGTTTCTATGATATACACAAGTTTGAAGTGTTACATATTAACGGATTGAGAGAAAAGGATACATTTTAATTACATACATGCTAACAACAATGAAAGTACATTTGATTTTTTAACTGGTAATTACATGCTAAGAGTTCTAAATTTCTGGAAAAATACTTTACAGATAGTCGTGTCTGAAGAGAATCATGACTTCGTCGTCTTTTAGCTTGCCTCTTGTGATGGAGTTCCGCAGAATCCCTATACAAAGACCAACAGTAATCCGCAAGCATTACTTTATTCCAACGGCCCTGATATCTTTGTTCCATAACAGAAATGTCCTGATGGAATCTCTCCCCATGTTCATCACCAACAGCTCCACAACTAGGAGGGAAAAAGTCTAGGTGGGTGTGGAGAAAATGGATCTTTCACATTTCTCAAATGAGCCCAGGGTCCATAGAGCTTAGAGTTACCATACATTCGTATTTCAGGATAAGAGAAATCCCCGTAATGAAATGTGTAGTGTTTAACGCCCGCTTTTACTACATACGGCACCGCAGGCGGTGACACTGATGATACCTGAGATGAAGATGGAGCACCGGTGGAATGAGATGGAGGGGAAAACCGGAGATCCCGGAGAAAACCCGTCCCAGCACCGTGTTGTCCACCACAAATCTCACTTTACGGTCACCTGGGATCGAACCCGGGCCGCCTTGGTGAGAGCCAAGCCGTCTAACCACTGAGCCACGCCGCGGCCTCGAAATCCCCGTAAAAACCTTATCCAGGTAACTCACCCTGGCCGAGATTCGAAGTCGGGATCTCTTTAACGTGAGGCAGACTCGCTGCCACCACGCTAACGAGGCGAGCATTGTGTTTTGTTATTTGACAGGTGTGACAACTCTTAAAAAATTCCCCCAAATTTAAAATCTTCACTCAAAAAATAAAATGTCACTTTATCTTCAAAACAAGAGCTAATCAATCACTTTTGTGGTGATTTTTTAATTCAGTAGATGGAAATACATGTAAATTCACTATGTTTAAGCCAGAAACATTTTCATTGCTGCCCAGTGTTACTGGAAGGTGTCTATTTTCATACTTGATATCATCGATGAACAAGTTAAATAATGCTGGACTTAACTTGCAACATTGTCTTAACGTTATGTATCGTACTTTATAACAAATGAAGTGAGCTTCAAACCTACTACTGCTTTATAGCCGGAATTTAGAGGGTGAAAGCGTCAACCAAACTGCGGTCAAAAAGCACTTGGTTTTGTACGAAGCATAGACATCCTTAATTCAGTAATTTTCATGTTTCATATCTAATAAAAAATGTAAAAGTTCCAGGTTTAAGGCTCTATACATCTGTTAAGCACTTTCACACTTTGTTATTAGTACAGTAAGAGATAGAGCGGCGATGCAAGTGTGTTAATGCCCGGAGCGCCACGTGGCGGGTTAAGGGGCACTTAGAGACCGACGCGGCGGGTTCCATTGATGCTGATGGGTAAAAGATTATAAATGGTGTTAATGTTCTCACGTGAAACCTATACAGCCTAACACTCCATTAGTGATGTCCCATGAGAGAGGAATGTGGTACAGAAGGAGATGGCACGCTTCCATTTTGATGGAAATGATCTCTTATTTGAAGTGCTGTGGGAATGGATACCACTAAAATATCCAGTCTGGCGTATACAGCACAAAGAAAAAATGTTGCATGTGCCTCTTAAAAAATATCTGGTGCACTACACTCATGTGATCTTTTCTACTCGCTTTCGTTTAACATACAGAGGCCTGAAAATCGTGTTGATATACATCGCTTATGCTTTTTACATATCTTAGATGTCAGAACAAACAGAAATTTTAGGAAATGAAGAAAACGATAACAATGAAATAAATTAATTCCTAAAAATACTTTATTTGCAACAATTTGTCTACTTCAACCAGATGTAAGCTGTAGTCCATGATAAGCTCTTTTTCCATAATTAGGTTTCAGAAATGTCACGAAGTTATTCAAAATTCATCCTTAATAAAGACAACTTCTCAGTCGACATTCCGACGTAGGTGGTAAATGTCTGCCTCACGTTCAGATATCCACAGTTCCAATCCCGATCAAGGTGAGCTATCTAGTTATTGTTTTTCCAGGATTTTCTCTTATCCTTAAAGATGAATGTCTGGTAACTCTAAGCTCTATGTACCCTGTACTCATTTTAACATCATTTCATTAATCGTATGATATAATTTAACATTGGAGGTTTTCCCTTATTCTGAAAGATGAATGTCTGGTAACTCTAAGCTCTATGTATTCTGTACTCATTTGAACATCATTTCATTCATCGTCCGATATGACTTAACGTTGGAGGTTTTCTCTTATCCTGAAAGATGAATGTCTGGTAACTATAAGCTCTATGTACCCTGTACTCATTAGAACATCATTTCATTCATCGTCCGATATGACTTAACGTTGGAGGTTTTCTCTTATTCTGAAAGATGAATGTCTGGTAACTCTAAGCTCTATGTATTCTGTACTCATTTGAACATCATTTCATTCATCGTCCGATATGACTTAACGTTGGAGGTTTTCTCTTATCCTGAAAGATGAATGTCTGGTAACTATAAGCTCTATGTACCCTGTACTCATTAGAACATCATTTCATTCATCGTCCGATATGACTTAACGTTGGAGGTTTTCTCTTATCCTGAAAGATGAATGTCTGGTAACTATAAGCTCTATGTACCCTGTACTCATTTGAACATCATTTCATTCATCGTCCGATATGACTTAACGTTGGAGGTTTTCTCTTATCCTGAAAGATGAATGTCTGATAACTCTAAGCTCTATGTACCCTGTACTCATTTGAACATCATTTCATTCATCGTCCGATACGACTTAACGTTGGAGGTTTTCCCTTATCCTGAAAGATGAATGTCTGATAACCCTAAACTCGATGTACCCTGTACTCATTTGAATATATTTACATTCATCGTCCGATATGACTTAACCTTGAAGGTTTTCCGTTATGCTGAAAGATCAATGTCTGGTAACTCTGAGCTCTATGTACCCTGTATTTATTTGAACCTCATTTCATTCATCGTCCGATATGGCTCAACATTGAAAGTTTTATCTTATCTCGAAGGACGAATGTCTGGAAACCCTAAGCTTTACGTATCCTGTGCTCATTTGTACATCATTTCGTTCATCAAACCAGTAAACCCAGTGGCGATGTGCGACTTTCAAAGCGAGGGAAGTTCTAAGTAATAATTTTCATTAAAATAAGAGGGAATAGTGACTCAAAGAACTAAGACTACTCTTTAGTACTCTTTCTACTGTACAGTCACACGTAGGTCCAGCAGCGAGGCGTGACTTTTAAAGTAAGGGAAGCTCCAAATATTAATGTTCATTAAAATAAGAGAGAATAATGACACAAAGAACTAAGGCTACTCTTCAGTACTCTTTCTATTGTACAGTCACATGTAGCTCCAGCAGCGAGGCGTGACTTTTAAAGTAAGGGAAGCTCCAAATATTAATGTTCATTAAAATAAGAGAGAATAATGACTCAAAGAACAGGCTACTCTTCAGTACTCTTTCTATTGTACAGTCACATGTAGGTCCAGCAGCGAGGCGTGACTTTTAAAGTAAGGGAAGCTCCAAATATTAATGCTTATTAAAGTAAGAGAGAATAATGAGTCAAAGAACTAAGGCTACTCTTCAGTACTCTTTCTATTGTACAGTCACATGTAGGTCCAGCAGCGAGGCGTGACTTTTAAAGTAAGGGAAGCTCCAAATATTAATGCTCATTAAAATAAGAGAGAATAATAACTCAAATAACTAAGGCTACTCTTCAGTACTCTTTCTATTGTACAATCACATGTAGGTCCAGCAGCGAGGCGTGACTTTTAAAGTAAGGGAAGCTCCAAATATTAATGCTCATTAAAATAAGAGAGAATAATAACTCAAATAACTAAGGCTACTTAGTACTTCCGGAAACCTACGAAACATGGTATTTAAGGTTACGAATGCGTAAATACAGTATTGAATGAGCTCTCGGAACTAGTCACTCGAAATTAAGCAGCTGTAAAATTGTACGCAGCACCACAGATGTTCGCGATAAATTTTGAAACTGTATCCAGAACAAATGATAATTTTGTTTGGCATAAATTTTCTTGTTTTTCTTCTTTTTTCTGGCATTTTTGGGGAAGCGGCGTTTCAAGGTTTCATTGCACGGTTCGCCATTGAGTAAATCTGAACATTAACGGGAAATAAAGCTTTGGTTCGTGAAGAGAGTGGCACGTGCTGCCGGCGCCTAATGACCGATGCATTATTGAGTCATGCAATAGACATATCTCGTTGCATGTAATACAAGTTGTGTTTGTGAAGTGCCACTAATTTAGTAGTGGTCCGTGTGTGACGAACGGAGTGATTTAATTACTTTCCTGTCCACATGAGTCAACAGACGACCAGCTGCTGGTCAGCGATCGCGTGCATATCCACTTCTCCACATTCGCCTCTTTTTATTCCAACACTGTGTCCACATCTCACACGCAGATCAAACATTACCATTTGGGTCCATTCTAAATAGCATTTAAGATGATCATACTGTCTTGTCAAAGCCAGGACGTTAATATCTATCAGCCTCATACATTCTTCCCTTGATTTTTCCATCATTACTACTCGGTAAGCAATTGTTCTAATATTTGGTAAATTTTGATCTCAAGTATAGAATTTAAGAGACCGTTTTCTATAGAAATTTCACATAAATTATTCTCTACTAAAGATGCAGCACATATTAAAAATAATCATCCCATCTAAAAGTACCCCTAATATGAAGCATTTAAAAAAAAAAAGTTACTGCCTTGGCTTAGAGAGATCAGAGAAGACGGGAATATAGTACAGTACAGTCTGTCCATCAAAACATCAGAACATCGTACGTAACACGACGTATATTGTATTACCTGTCTGGCGAATGAGTACAATTACTATGGGAGGTCGCTGCTCGGTTTAGAGACATCAGACAAGACGGAAATATAGTACAGTACAGTCTGACCATCAAAACATCAGAACATCGTACGTAACACGACGTATATTGTATTACCTGTCTGGCGAATGAGTACAATTACTATGGGAGGTCGCTGCTCGGTTTAGAGACATCAGACAAGACGGAAATATAGTACAGTACAGTCTGACCATCAAAACATCAGAACATCGTACGTAACACGACGTATATTGTATTACCTGTCTGACGAATGAGTACAGTTGTTATGGGAGGTCGCTGTTCGGTTTAGAGAGATCAGAGAAGACGGGAATATAGTACAGTACAGTCTGACCATCAAAACATCAGAACATCGTACGTAACATGACGTATATTGTATTACCTGTCTGACGAATGAGTACAGTTGTTATGGGAGGTCGCTGTTCGGTTTAGAGAGATCAGAGAAGGTGGGAATATAGTACAGTACAGTCTGACCATCAAAACATCAGAACATCGTACGTAACAGGACGTATATTGTATTACCTGTCAGACGAATGAGTAACTTTTGTTATGGGAGGTCGCTGCTTGGTTTAGAGAGATAAGAGAAAACGGGAATATATTACAGTACAGTCTGACCATCAAAACATCAGAACATCGTACGTAACACGACGTATATTGTATTACCTGTCTGACGAATGAGTACAGTTGTTATGGGAGGTCGCTGCTCAGTTTAGAGAGATCAGAGAAGACGGGAATATATTACAGTGCAGTCTGGCCATTAAAACATCAGAACATCGTACATAACACGACGTATATTGTATTACCTGTCAGACGAATGAGTACATTTGTTATGGGAGGTCGCTGCTTGGTTAAGAGAGGTAAGAGAAAACGGGAATATAGTACAGTACAGTCTGACCATCAAAACATTAGAACATCGTACCTAACACGACGTATATTGTATTACCTGTCTGACGAATGAGTACAGTTGTTATGAGAGATCGCTGCTCGGTTTAGAGGTATCAGAGAAGGCGGGAATATAGTACAGTACACATCAAAACATCAGAACATCGTACCTAACACGACGTATATTGTATTACCTGTCTGACGAATGAGTACAGTTGTTATGAGAGATCGCTGCTCGGTTTAGAGGTATCAGAGAAGGCGGGAATATAGTACAGTACACATCAAAACATCAGAACATCGTACCTAACACGACGTATATTGTATTACCTGTCTGACGAATGAGTACAGTTGTTATGGGAGGTCGCTGCTCTGTTTAGAGGTATCAGAGAAGGCGGGAATATAGTACAGTACACATCAAAACATCAGAACATCGTACGTAACACGACGTATATTGTATTACCTGTCTGACGAATGAGTACAGTTGTTATGAGAGATCGCTGCTCGGTTTAGAGGTATCAGAGAAGGCGGGAATATAGTACAGTACACATCAAAACATCAGAACATCGTACGTAACACGACGTATATTGTATTACCTGTCTGACGAATGAGTACAGTTGTTATGAGAGATCGCTGCTCGGTTTAGAGGTATCAGAGAAGGCGGGAATATAGTACAGTACACATCAAAACATCAGAACATCTTACGTAACACGACGTATATTGTATTACCTGCCTGACGAATGAGTACAGTTGTTATGAGAGATCGCTGCTCGGTTTAGAGAGATCAGAGAAGGCGGGAATATAGTACAGTACACATCAAAACATCAGAACATCGTACGTAACACGACGTATATTGTATTACCTGTCTGACGAATGAGTACAGTTGTTATGGGAGGTCGCTGCTCTGTGTAGAGAGATCAGAGAAGACGGGAATATAGTACAGTACAGTCTGACCATCAAAACATCAGAACATCGTACGTAACACGACGTATATTTTGGTACTTTGTAAATCGATATCCCATATCCTTAAGTATTCTCCAGGATGTGTCCTTCTAACTACAAAAGATATATTTTCTTTAACAAGATTCATAAGTTTACGTACTGTAGGAATTTCTCTTCTCAGTTCGTAAAATCCGAGAAAAGTTCTGTACACAACACATTTTTCAAACTCAACGAGTTCGAACCTTTTTGGATGTGAGCGATGTTGAAATGTTTTCTCCTGTATCCTTTGAATTTTGAAGTTCTTTCACTATATTATGTACAGTTCGTTGTTGTAGCATTATTTAACGTAATAATTAGGCCTTTGTTTCTATTCTTTACATAACTGTAACGCATTGAATATTAATGTTCTACTTTATGAGCGTATGACGGTGTTTACATTTTGACTTGATTCGAACATGTCCACTCTATTGTCGAATGATGACGTAATGCCGCTTATCTGTTTATTTCTACACAAGCTTACACTGTTGGTTCATTGCTCAGACAGGTTTTATATATTACATTTTCTGGAAATGTGTTCAGAAGTCCTCTTTACGTTCGACGACTTTTGTACCTATAATTGGTAAATCGTAAGAGATAGACATAATCTTAATCAACAAAAATGTAGATCCGTTAAAACATAGAATCTATATCAAACAGACACATTTACTCTTGGAGGAAGCCATTATGAGACATTTCTTACTATCAGGGCTATTCTGGAAAGTCTGGTTGAAGCTGAACCACTTGTTAAAGTCGCTAACCACTGGCTACGCGCCATTTGTTATTCTGTTACATCGTGAGCATAACAACGTCTTGTTGAGAGGAAGAAACTTATGGATAAGGATAATAAGAGGCGAGACCGTGTTGTTAGCACCAGTAATACTACTTTTTCTTTGCTGAAATTTGATTTAGAAGCACAAAGGAATAAAGGACATCGGAGGAGATATATAACCTTATATTATTCATACATCGTAAAGTGAAACCATAAATTTGTGTGTGTGTGTGTGTGTGTGTGTGTGTGTGTGTGTGTGTGTGTGTGTGTGTGTGTGTGTGTGTGTGTGTGTGTGTGTGTGTGTGTGTGTGTGTGTGTGTGTGAAAATAATGTAAAGTGTGTGCTTACACGAGAAATACATTAAGAGTTTCCTAACCTCACATTTAACTTCTTGTTATTTACGGAGTAGTAAAGAACATATCGAAGAAATGTTTGCTCTGAGATTCATTTCTCCGTCAGAATTATCTTGTAATCAAGCATTTGCATTTAATTTTCTGCCGTGTAACATTTGAAATCCTGGTTTGTGTCAGAAAGCCCTAAAAACTATAACTTCCGCATTTCTTTAGCAGCTGATACCCAAGCAAACGAATATCCAAAACTAACGCAGTTTCTTTCAAATTAAATGCTAGAAGATAGCACATGTATACTACGAAATCACTAGAACTCGTATTTCATTTCAGTATCGATTACAGATTATTATAAGAAATTATACTTTCTTGTAAAATATAACCTTTCTTCGTGGGTTTGCGATCTGGAAGGTGATGTGTGGATAATGTTAACCATTTTTGGTGTGCTAAATTGAATAATGCTGTCAATTTTTCTCTAACGCGTAAGGTTTTCTCTCAAATCACAAATAATAATTTGAAAGTGGTGGTTTCATGTAAAGATCGTGCGTTACAAAATGAATACAAAAAGAAAAATTTCTGAGTGATAATATAATGTAATCATAAGAACAAAATACCACATTTATATACTTGGATATGCATATCTTCGGACATTTTCCATATATGAATTGTTTTCTTCCCACAGTGCCCGCACAGATTTCGTGGTATCATTGTCAATTTTTCTGAGCTTAGTTGGGCATCATTTCATCCATTTCATTCATCGTCCGATATGACTTAACATTGGAGAAAGCTAAAAAATTGAATTTCCTACCGACCCTTAGTCGCTTCGCCCGCTGTTGTAGTAATATTTATTTTTGTCTGTTGGCAGCACTAATTAAGTAACTATCATATCAACAAGGAGGACTGTAGATGTAAAAGGGTCTATATTTTCTTACTTTATAAGTTTCTGTAGCAAGTTCAATGCACATTCGTAATAAATCTATCTTAAACGATCTTAAAAAATAACAAAATGCCATAGATAGAGCAATGATATATCTCCTTTCAGTAAAAGAATGTCGATTACTCACTTCGACTGACAAAACACAATCGTATTACACCGTCAACTGTCTCAGATAGCTAACTTCTTCGTTCCAACAAAACAAAAGACTACCGTCCCCTAACTTTTGCTTTTAACCGACTTTTATTTTTCATTTATGCTGTTCACAGGCTTACACAGAGAAATTTTTCAGAAGTATATACTTTTCTGGATTAAGGGGGTTTTAAAACAGTAGTGCTTCCTCTATTTAGTTTACGTAATAAGTGAACGTCATGTGGATTCAACTGTCGCTCTAAGGGAAGCTCCCGTACTCTTCCAATAAATGAATGCACTGGGACTATAATCTGCTGACATATCAGCAAGTTGTGGGTGTTGCAATGACCTGTTGACCGCTGTCACGTCACGCCTCCTGGTTTTAGCAGGTGTTTCACATACACCCCTCGTAATATCCATCACCTGTTTTACTTCACTGTTTCGGTTCGTTGATTTCTGTCAGTCGATGTTCATTTGCTTAATAGCTCGACAATCATACTGACTAAACGTGAAACCTTATATATAGTGTGATCCACATAAATCTGAATCATTTCAATAAGCCATAACTTTTGAACCAATAATAGAACACACGTACAACTTTGGGAGAATATAATACACAATTGGGAGATTACATTACACTATTTACATCTCAGAGAAAATGTTGGAAGTGTGCTCCACCAGCACCCATACATGTTTGTACTCGTCTCACCATATTCTCTGAAGTTTTACGGAGAGTATCCTCGCCAATGTTACTTATTTCGGTTTGAATGGATTCCTCGAGAACATCAATTGTCCGTGGTCTATTCTTGTACACTCTATTTTTAGATACCCCCACAAGGAAAAAGCCGGTGAGGTTAGGTCAGGGGATCTGGGGGATCACAGACCTTTTGAAATTTTTCTCTGACCTAACCTCACCGGCTTTTTTCTTGTGGGGGTATCTAAAAATAGAGTGTACAAAAATACACCACGGACAATTGATGTTCTCAAGGAATCCATTCGAACCGAAATAAGTAATATTGGCGAGGATACTCTCCGTAAAACTTCAGAGATTTTGTTTGTTTGTAATTTACGTCCTCCAACGTTAAGTCATATCGGACGATGAAAGAAATGGGTGAAATGATGCTCAAATGAGTCCGGGATCCTTGGAGCTTAGAGCTACCTGACATTCGTCTTTAAGGATAAGAGAAAATCCCTAAAAAACCTTATCCAGGTAACTCACCATGACCGAGATTTGATCTCGGGACTCTTGAACCTGACACAGACATGCTTCCCTCTACGCTACCGAGGCGGGCTTCAGAGAATAACAATGCTCTGCCAGTCCAGAATCCTCAGGTTGCATTAAACGAATGCTCCGTTCATGTTCGTTTATTCTGGTAGTGATGGTCCTTCCGGTTTGTTTCATATACGATGTCCCACATTCACAGGGAATGCGGTACACTCCCGAAAGTTGGCTCTATGGTCGTTATCAAAACAATGCTCTGCTAGCCCAGACTTCTCAGGTTGTATTAAACGAATGCTCCGTTCATGTTCGTTTATTCTGGTAGCGATGGTCCTTCCGGTTTGTTCTATATACGGTGTTCCACATTCACAGGGAATGCGGTACACTCCCGAAAATTGGCTCTATGGTCGTTATCAAAACAATGCTCTGCTAGCCCAGACTTCTCAGGTTGTATTAAACGAATGCTCCGTTCATGTTCGTTTATTCTGGTAGCGATGGTCCTTCCGATTTGTTCTATATACGGTGTTCCACATTCACAGGGAATGCGGTACACTCCCGAAAGTTGGCTCTATGGTCGTTATCAAAACAATGCTCTGCTAGCCCAGACTTCTCAGGTTGTATTAAACGAATGCTCCGTTCATGTTCGTTTATTCTGGTAGCGATGGTCCTTCCGGTTTGTTCTATATACGGTGTTCCACATTCACAGGGAATGCGGTACACTCCCGAAAGTTGGCTCTATGGTCGTTATCAAAACAATGCTCTGCTAGCCCAGACTTCTCAGGTTGTATTAAACGAATGCTCCGTTCATGTTCGTTTATTCTGGTAGCGATGGTCCTTCCGGTTTGTTCTATATACGGTGTTCCACATTCACAGGGAATGCGGTACACTCCCGAAAATTGGCTCTATGGTCGTTATCAAAACAATGCTCTGCCAGCCCAGACTTCTCAGGTTGTATTAAACGAATGCTCCGTTCATGTTCAATTATTCTAGTAGCGATGGTCCTTCCGGTTTGTTCTATATACAGTGTCCCACATTCACAGGGAATGCGGTACACTCCCGAAAATTGGCTCTATGGTCGTTATCAAAACAATGCTCTGCCAGCACAGACTTCTCAGGTTGTATTAAACGAATGCTCCGTTCATGTTCGATTATTCTGGTAGCGATGGTCCTTCCGGTTTGTTCTATATACGGTGTTCCACATTCACAGGGAATGCGGTACACTCCCGAAAGTTGGCTCTATGGTGGTTATTAAAACAATGCTCTGCCAGCACAGACTTCTCAGGTTGTACTAAACGAATGCCCCGTTCATGTTCGTTTATTCTGGTAGCGATGGTCCTTCCGGTTTGTTCTATATACGGTGTTCCACATTCACAGGGAATGCGGTACACTCCCGAAAATTGGCTCTATGGTCGTTATCAAAACAATGCTCTGCCAGCACAGACTTCTCAGGTTGTATTAAACGAATGCTCCGTTCATGTTCGATTATTCTAGTAGTGATGGTCCTTCCGGTTTGTCCTATATACGGTGTCCCACATTCAGAGGTAATGCGGTATACTCCCGAAAATTGGCTCTATGGTCGTTATCAAAACAATGCTCTCCAGCACAGACTTCTCAGGTTGTATTAAACGAATGCTCCGTTCATGTTCGTTTATTCTGGTAGCGATGGTCCTTCCGGTTTGTCCTATATACAGTGTCCCACATTCACAGGGAATGCGGTACACTCCCGAAAATTGGCTCTATGGTCGTCATCAAAACAATGCTCTGCCAGCACAGACTTCTCAGGTTGTATTAAACGAATGCTCCGTTCATGTTCGATTATTCTGGTAGCGATGGTCCTTCCGATTTGTCCTATATATGGTGTCCTACATTCACAGGGAATGCGGTACACTCCCGAAAGTTGGCTCTATGGTCGTTATCAAAACAATGCTCTGCCAGCCCAGGCTTCTCAGGTTGTATTAAACGAATGCTCCGTTCATGTTCGATTATTCTGGTAGCGATGGTCCTTCCGATTTGTCCTATATATGGTGTCCTACATTCACAGGGAATGCGGTACACTCCCGAAAGTTGGCTCTATGGTCGTTATCAAAACAATGCTCTGCCAGCACAGACTTCTCAGGTTGTATTAAACGAATGCTCCGTTCATGTTCGATTATTCTGGTAGCGATGGTCCTTCCGATTTGTCCTATATATGGTGTCTCACATTCACAGGGAATGCGGTACACTCCCGAAAGTTGGCTCTATGGTCGTTATCAAAACAATGCTCTGCCAGCACAGACTTCTCAGGTTGTATTAAACGAATGCTCCGTTCATGTTCGATTATTCTGGTAGCGATGGTCCTTCCGATTTGTCCTATATATGGTGTCCTACATTCACAGGGAATGCGGTACACTCCCGGAACTTGGAAGTCAAGTTTGTCTTTCACTAGTCTCAACAGATGTTTAATCTTTGGAGGTCACTTGTGGATGCTCCTGACGTTGTATTTGGTGAGAATTCTGCTGATTCTACCAGATGGGTTGCCGGTAAACGGGATGCAGGTTGTTTTGATAGAGCAAACTTTCGAGAGACAACCATCTTGGCAAAATGCAACAGTTACTGGGAGCGGAGAGTTAAGGAGGCTTTGGACATTTCCTCCGAGAGGAACACGCTTAATTGTGAGGCTGGATTTCAGTTCAGCTCCTCTTGGAAACCGGCCTTAAAAATGGAAATCCGTCGAGTTAAGTAGCACAGATCTATACAGCTTGATAATCAAGTTAAGTCGTTACGTTTCTTTGACCCAATTAATTTTCCATACTCACGCCATCTCCTGACCTGGCATTTCATTTACTGAAAACAGTCTTTTGTTCAGTGATGCGAGTATTGATAGTGCTTTGTCTTTGTTTATATTTCTGTTATATCCAGTAATAAATTTGAGGTTATAAAATTTAATAAATACCCTGATGATGGAAGAGATATACGCCTCCGAAACGTCGATTTCTAATTGTCTTTTTACCTACTTGCTTCCCGAGAAGAACTTGAATATAAGTTACGAAATGGTGAAAAGACAATAATATTGAACGTGTTTAACAAGTTCTGTGACAAATATCGAGAACTTGCTATCGATGAAGTGATAAATTGACATTCAGAGTTTACCGGTGTGTCAGTTTCAAGTATTTACAGCGTACGTAAAGAAAAATCTACAGTTAGTGAGGTTAGAACTCCCTATAAGAAGATACCAATTTACAATTCGGATTAGAGTGATTTAGATGACGTAAGTAACAATTAATTTATGTGTGCAGCGTGTTATTTATATTTTTATCGAACAAATATATATTTTTAATGGTGAAAAGTTATCAACAGCTGTGTTGTCATTGCAAACGTACGTGACCGCGTAGTGTTTTGTTTGTAGCTGCATTATGCACCTGGTGAATGGTATTGATTCTCTTACATAGAAGACAAAAGTTTACCTACTTTCCTATCAGTTATTGAATCTATGCATGAAGCAACATAAAGGCATCAAGAACACAAACAGTTGATGGTCGGAAGTGGAAAGAATGGTGTCGAAGATAGAGATGGGAGATTTAAGGAGAGTAGAGCAATCAAATTATAGCAGTTTTTGGAAGGAAGTGAGAACTAGACTACAAGACATAGGTATGCAGGAGATTTGAGAAAGTACAGAAGAAAAGAAATTTTTGAAATTTTATAAGCAATTAAAGACATAATGGTTTAGGGAAAATATATATAGATGAATTTGACAAAACTGGAAGAGAAGGCATAGCATGGACGAGAGTAGGAATAATATATCTAAAAGGATTGAGAAGTAATGAGGTAGGGATATGTGAATTTTGTGGAGATGAAGAAAGCACTGTTTATTACCTGATAGAATGTAAGGAGATAACAAATTACAGGAGAAAAATATGGGATAAGAAATGGGACAGTGTAAGCAAAGAAGTAGTGACGTTACGTACAGAGGCCGATATAAGTATTGGAACGTAAACATATTTATTACTTATATTATTTTAAACCTACGCGGAGTACGTATACGTAAATACAACTGCTACAAAATAAACTTGAGTATTCCAATAAACATAAACTCATAAATATCAACTGAAACTAATTTGTACTACATCTGGACATAAGTATTCGAACAGAGAACAGCTAGTATTTAGTTCTCATCCCCTTTCTTTGAACTACTGCTGATAATCGTTTGGGCATTGTTTGTATGTGTTGTTTAGTGACTGCAGGGTCCATATTTCTCCACTCTGTTTAAAGAAGTTCTTTCACATGGTCCTTGCTTCTGATGTGATGCTTCCTCAAACGCTGCTCGAGCTCCTTCCAGATGTTCTCTATAAGATTTAAATCTGGAGATTGGGGCGGTGTCTTCAAAGTGAGAGGAGTGCTGTACACGATCCAAAGCCTTATAATTTCAGCAGTATGCTTCGGATCATTGTCCTGCTGGAAGTAATAATCATTACCCAATCCCAGCTTCTCTGCACTCTTTTTAAAATTGTTTTCAAGAATCCTCTTTTATTCAATTTTTCCATGATGCCATCTATGAACAACAGTTCCCCAAAGCCAGGTGAAGCTATACAGCCCCATACCATCACACTACTGCCACCATGTTTCACTGTAGCTACTATTTTCTTAGGTCCCCATTCTGTATTTGGCAGTCTCCACACTTTAAGACGTCCATCACTCTTGTATAAGCAGAATTTGCTCTCGTCCGACCAGAGAAACGTATCCCAGAATTCTGTTGGATTCACCACATACTGTTAGCAAATTCTATACACTTTTTCTTATTCGCCTTTTTAACATATGGTTTCTTCCTAGGAACGCGGGCATTGTACCCAGTACTATTTAAAACCCGTTCAACTGTTCTGGTGGTTCACAGTGCCAGAATATTGCTCAAGGCATCTTCTAATCTCAGATGCAGTGACTCTCGGATTCTGCTTCACCATTTTTATTATTTACCTCTTGTCTCTGGTGGTGAGTTTAGAAGGCGCGTCATTTCTAGGTTTATTTACAACAGTATTTGTCTGTATGAAGCTTTGAATTATACAGAACACTGTAGTTTTGCTTCTGTTAATGGTTTTGGCAATTTCAGAGTGAGATTTGTTTTGTTTGTACATATTTATCACGATATTCCTCTCTGCCACCGTTGTCGCCTTACCTTTACGTCTCATATTACCTGTGAGTTCACAATTGGTTGAATAACTTTGAGCACAGTTTCGAGACGTAGCATAAACACAACTGCTATGTGGTAGGGGCGTGTGGGGTACGTCCAACCAACCTTTCTCTGTTCGGTTGCGTACGTTCGAATATTTATGGCCTCCAATAAGAGGGACAATAGAATAAATACATGCAATGTGATATTTTAAATATTGTTTCCGAGACACAAAAGGTTAATGTTTACATGTTTAGCAATTCAACGCTGCCAAATAAATATTACAGTATTTATGGTACGTGCAATGTTACATGTTACATTATTCGAATATTTCTGTCGGCCTCTGTATGTTAACGGGCATGGGTGAAAAGAAACATAGATGTATAGGAGAATTTTTATATTTCTTACGTACGCAGGTGCTCCAAAGATTTTATTCGTAGTGAATATACCATTCGTCGATATAATTTCATACGATCCAATAACGTAAGTGCAGGTTTCCCCAAGTTATCATGAGTAAACTCCCGTAAAACTGTGGTACAAAAGCGACATGTGAATGGAGACAGGGGAGGGTTGGGGGCAAGAAAAGCGTGGATCTAGCTCCATACAAACACGTGTTGTGTACGTAAAGGGTGACAATTTGCATTGAAAGCAAAAGGGTTGAAGAACAAAATGGGAGGGAGGCTAAAAAACACAATAGGGGCACGTCAAAAGGGGGTCGGGGAGGTTCGAGAAGTAAATCATAACTGTCATAAGCTTTCAATGGGTTGGCATCTTCCACCCCTTTAACCCTGTTCATTGAGACTGGGAGCTAGCTCATGTTTGATACACCATCAGCCAGTTACTTAGGATTAGCTAAGCTCTTTAGCATGTAAACCGTTTTGGGGCTTGTTGATTTCACGGTCTGCATCTTGTTTATCTAATGCTTCGAGGTGACAAGTACGCTGTTTCGTATTTGATGCCAGATAATGCATTTTTAGATAGTTCATAGTAGAAATGGACCTTTTAGTAGTTCACGACTGTGTCAAAAGTATACATTCTTTCGCTCAGAGCTTTGTAACTTTTAACACGTGGATAATACCAACTTTGGTTTATTGTAACAACTGCCTTATTCCAGAAGGCCATGAATATGAGTTGAATATAACTTGTATAAAATGGCGGATTATTTGAATGTGAATATGGATTATACTGAACCTGTTGCCATTTTACAAGCAGCAAGCTTCCTTTTGATCTTACTGCATATCGATTCCACTCAAACACCTCTTTGGATAATCTTCCCCTTTCAGTATATAGCCGAAACATTTTAGACTTTAGAATTTCCATCAATATGTCATATTTCTGTTAAATACAGGCACGCACACTTAATCTCGTTAAATATAAATTACCATCCTGAAACAATTTAAATGATTATTTAAATCTATTTAATAATTTAAATAAATACAAATAATTATTTAGGATATTGAATAATGGTATGGAAAAGTTATTATATAAAATTTATGAAGAAATGTATAAAAGTTGAATGATGTTGATTTGTCGTGATAGCAACGGCAAAAAGACTATATAAGCACCTGGACTGGAGGTGATTGTTTCTTCTTCATTTGACTTCCATGGTGAAAGGACGTGTGAGTTAGTCCGCAAATAGACGCTTATGTACAAAGGCAATTTTTGTGTGTAAGAATATATGTATCAGTATATTTTACTTGGTGCAACAGAAAAGTGATTATTGGTGAATAGTTAAAAGGATTGCACAAGAGAATACTGATATCGATTGATTTATGTTAAAAAAGTTTCATTCTTAATAAATCTCTAATTTTGGAGATTCGTTGGGCAAATTATAAGTAATCTTTTATTTAAAACAACGTTATCCTTCCATATCCGCGACCACCCCTGAAAAGAAGAGTCCATGCAGATAGATACCAGAGCAGCCGAGGAACGACTAGATCGAACTCCGAGAACTTCGAAGAAGTCCATCATCACCAAATTTCTTTGAACACCCCACTTTGGAACATATATATTTTTATGTTCCAAACAGAGAAGCGAACCCGGGGCTTCTGAACTTGGCAGTTAATGTGCTAACCACACACGCAGTCTTCTTTATGATTTTATAAAATTAGTAGTAGTTTCTTTATTATTTCTAAAAAGGGCAAGTTGTAAATTTATTGAAATACTGCGCAAAATATATCACGATAATGAGTTCTACATCAAGCTGCAAGGAAACAAAGTAACTGATTGTACAGAGAGCAAGGCGGGTGTAAGACAAGGATGTAAACTCAGTCCGGTGCTATTTAACCTTTTTATAGATGATATTCTAGAGGAGATTGCTAAAAATAGGGTTCAATCCCCAGTTATTCATAACAAAGAAATCCCAGAGTTGTTATTTGCAGATGACTTAGTAGTTGGTTCTATATCTGTTGGAGGGCTGAGAAGGGCAATTGAAACAATAAGTAGTTATTGCCAAAAATGGGGGTTGAGAGTTAACGAAAAGAAAACAAAGATCACAGTTTTTAAGAAAGGTTATAGATTGCGCAAAGATGATAAATGGGAGATAAATAGAGGTCGTAAAGAGATTTGATTATTTGGGGATAAGATAGAGCTGTGATGGCAAATGGACTGAACAGAAAAAATTGGCTCTAGCAAAAGGTAAAATGGCCATGAGTATTGTAAGAGAATGTTTAAGGAAATTACCTGACATTAATGTCCAATGGCTGGAAAGGATCTATACTGCCATAATAGAACATAAGATGTTGCATGGGGCAGAGGTATAGGGAGTGGATGAAGCATGGGAAGAGGTGGGTGTTATTAACAGATCTTTCTGCAAATATATTTTGGGCTTACCTGTAGCTTCACCCAATGGGGCAGCACAATTAGAGTTGGGAAGATATTCAACAGGGATTAAAATTGTCTCAGGGGCATTGGAGTATTTATACAGAGTTGCCAATTTGGAGGAAAGCAATATTATCAAGGAATGTTTACTTTTGCAGATGAGAACCAAATGGGGAGAGTCTTGGGCGCAAAAAGTAAGGGAACTGATGGAACAGATATGTATGGGACATATTTGGAGAAACGAGGAGTATTATTATAGGGGCTTTTGGAAAGAGGTAGAATTAAGGCTGGAAGATTTAGATAGCCAAGTTATATTTAGCAGTGTAAGGGAGAAAAGATCACTGAGGACATATAGGGAAATAAAGACAGTGTGGGGGAGGGAGAAGTACATAGATGTGTGTAATAAGTCAGGGAGAGAAGGATTTGCCTGGGCAAGGACAGGAGTTAGAAATTTGAAAGGTATTAGATATGATAAGGATACAGGGAAATGCCCAATGTGTGGAGAAGAGGATACAGATTGGCATAGTATACTTTATTGCAAACAAAAAAGATATGGAGAGAACAAATTTGGCAACAAACGTGGGACAGTTTTAGGGATGGGGGGAGGTATTAATAATAATAAAAGATGTTATTGGTAAAAGGAGAAGAGAATGTAAGAAATATAGGTGAATATCTGGGGAAAGTTAGAGAGAAATGGTTAAGACTGATCAAGAATAACTAACAATTAAGGGCTGGAAAACTAGAACGAGGGATACAAGGGAGAGGAGGGTCATCAATACACGGAAAACCAGGGGTTATGTGTATTGAGACCGAGACTTGGGGCAAGCAGGTAGGAAGGTTATGTTAGATGTGAATAATCTATTTTGTTATTGTGTGAAAGAAATGTTACAAATGTCAATGTATCAATAAAATTGTATGTGGAAGAAAGATGAGAAATCAATAAAATACAAATTATTATTTCTAAAATATTATTCTTGTTTCTTCTTGATTTCGAGTTTCCATTTCTTTCTTTTATTAGTCCTAAAGTTGACAAATATTTTTTTAGTTTTGGAATTTAGTAATTTTGTTTACGATCTCAGAGGCGTAGATAAGTATAGGTTTCACTATAGCTTTGTACAGATGCATTTTACTACAGGTTTTTAAAAACATCGCACCAATTTTACGTTACACACAAAAACAAAGAGGGAGCAGTTGAATATATAACCTACACCAGGAGGCATTTTCGAAATTTGTGACTTATATAATACCTATTACATTTTATACGTAGTTATTGTGCACCTTTTTACTTATGATCTAGTGAAAAATCAACAATAATAATAAGACTAACAGTTGAATACTAACAAGTATAATCGAAACAAAATCAATAAATATGCTCAATTGTTTTCTTTTCTTTCTGGGAACCAGCAGCAGAGGAGCTCAACTGTTGAGGGAGACAATGAGAAGGTGAGAGGCTCACGGAAGACACATGCAGTGAGAGAAAGGAGGGAGGGATATAGAGGGGGAAAGGGACATAGGAGAGAAATAAAATAAACTCAGTTATATTTATGAACGGTCCCTAACTGCTGTGGTTCTCAGCTTCTTATTCTGTATTTTGCTCAGAGGTCTCTTTATGAGGCTTCAAATTCCTTAACGTCACATAAATTTATGATATGGCACCACTGGCTTTACTTTCCCTCCAAAGAAAGCAACGTTTAGGAATTTTAAGCCCGAAAATAGAAGAAACGGCATAGGTACATTGCTTTTTAGTAATTTTACGTCCTCCAACGGTAAGTCATATCGGATGATGAATGGAATGGGTGAAATGATGCTCAAATGTGTCCAGGGTCCATAGAGCTTAGAGCTACCCGACATTCGTCTGCAAGGATAAGGGAAACCCCGGAAAAAACTTATCCAGATAACTCACCCTGACCGAGATTTGAACTCGGGATCTCTTGAACCAGCCCGCTTCGGTAGCGTGGTGGTAGCATGTCTGCCTCACGTTCAAGAGGTCCCGAGTTCGAATCTCGGTCAGGGTGAGTTACCTGGATAAGGTTTTTCCGGGGTTTCCCTTATCCTTACAGACGAATGTCGGGTAACTCTCAGCTCTATGAATCCTGGGCTCATTTTAGCATCATTTCACCCATTCCATTCATCATCCGATATGACTTACCGTTGGAGGACGTAAAATAAATAAATAAATAAATAAATAAATAAATAAATAAATAAATAAATAAATAAATAAATAAATAAATAAATAAATAAATAAATAAATAAATAAATAAATAAATAAATAAATAAATAAATAAATAAAAAAGCAATCCACACAAAGTGTGACAGAGCCCCCCTCTCAAGACCAGGGAGTCACCGCGCCCGTTGCCTCCGTGGGACTTTCCATAGGGCAAGACCTAGGGACTAACAAGGCCCCACTATCTGGTCCGAAAACACAAGACGGGATGGAAGTGGATACGCTACTTACGCGTGCCAACACCAAAAGGTGAAGGCTACCGATATGACCTCGGTAGGGCCACCTGGTGATCTAGCACACCTTCTACTAGCTATGCTGGCTAGTACTCGGGGATATATGGCTTCCCTCAACCCCGTCCGGAGACGTACCCGATCTCCCACGAGTATCGGGAACACACTGCCCTCTCGAGTCCAACCCAATCCGGACAACTCCCCTACTCGGCAGTTCGGTCCGTGGTTCCGCTGGTTACGTCAGAGGTACCAGGAGTGCTCAGGGTCCACAGCGCCCGCACCACGGCAGCTGAAGGGGACGGATCGATGATGATAGACGGACTGATAGTGAAAGGGATGAATATAGAAACAAAAGGAGGGTCATAGAGGCAGAGAGGAAGATAAGAGAGGGAAGAGAGAGACAATAAAAGCCCCTCAATGTAATGACTGGGCTGGAGTGGACTAGGCTACGGAGGGGAATCGGCCCGGAGGTGCAAACTTGGTCTATTGTACCTGTACCTCAAGTGGGGGACCCCAGAGAGGAAGGATGAGGCGAGAGGAGACAGGCAGCTGCCGTCCCAAGGAGTCACGACAGCGCAGAGGGCATGGTACCTACATTTTCCACTTGGAGACTCCAGCAGGCCCCGGCATTCCATCCCACTGTGGTCAGGAGATGGCCACTAGACCGTTTTCGGAGGCCGGAGCAAGAGCATATCATCCTGCCATGCAACACCGAGACACCTACTGACACTTCTACTGTTAAAGAGACCACCAGATGAGAGAGGATAATGGAGATGAAATGGAGGGACAAGAAATTCGAGGCATGTAATTAGCCTACCCGACATTCGCCTATCGACCCGGGAAAATCCCCGAAAAACTGATAGGTCAGGTAGGTCGGCCATGGAATCGAACCCGGGCCTCCCAAAGGCCGGCTACAGACGAAACCGCCTAACAAAGCTGTGAATCTATTATTAGAAATTAATTGTGTTTTCACACTAGCCGCGTATAGGACGCGCTATGAAAGGGTAGAGCCAGACTGAAAAATTCAATGCCTGAGCCGGGATTTAAACCACGGATCTTCTGGTCTTTTCCAACAATCTTGAGTTCTCCAACTGTAAAGTACTTACAGTATGGTAAGTCGCCATTAAAGTAGTTGTTTATGAGAACTCCTGGTGGTTTATCGGGAAAAACACGAGTCAGTTGGAGAATTTAATGTCATGTCGGCACGTTGGCCATAGTAGCTTAATGGTTTAGAGCGGCTGAACGGCAACCAGAAGATCCGTGGTTCAAATCCCAGATTTGGCATTGAATTTTTCAGTCTGGCTCTACCCAATCTATTATTAGTTGACTATTTTGTTTAACGTTTACAGAACGCTGCTATTACTTCATTTTTTTTCTGTATGAGTCCAAACACACTACTGTGCGTATTCTACTTCAACATTGTTCAAATATATGTGAACGTCCTTATGTAGGTAGGCGGGCCGGAGGTGGCATCGGTAAAGTTCACTCTCGTACGTACCAGGCACCAATAGAAACCGAACCTACGACCTTCGCGGTGTTGAAGACATCAAGGCTGTCTCAGAGGTGACAGGTGGGGTGTTCGTGAAGACACAGAACACACTCTTATCCCAAGAAAACATCTAAATAACAAAATAACCGAAGACAAGTAAGATTTCCACTGTTCTGCTCCAAAGGCAAACAATTCCAACATTCCTCCTTTATGACTCGCCCTACCTGTAACAGGTTTTCTTCTTGCAGTTCCAGCCGTTAGATGTCTCTAGCGTCTAGATTCCTCCGAAAGGTTTGCCAAGGTGAGGCCCAGCAACTGTCAAGACAAAAAGAACGTGAATGTCGTGGAGGTGGTGTGGAATCATGGCGGTTGTGGAGGAATGCTCGTGAATTTAACCAAAATTTTTCTGCAAATGCGCGTGGCACTGTGATTGTGTGCAATGTGTTGTGTGGTGAGATAAAGTGAGTTCTCGGAAGTACCGTTCTTTGCCTCCTGTCTTCAGCTACAAACAACATCGTCAGGATTCCTGGAGCCAAAGTATTTCGTAAGTAACTCCAAATGCACAATTACGTCCTCCACATAACTGCACTTTTAAAGTTTCTTTCTAGAGTTACTTTGAGATAAATTACTGAAAGATGCTAAGTTTCAAAGGAAAACAGTTAAATTCGCACATTTCCTCTACCAAACATCGTATAAATTCTACAAATTATTGTTAGGGAGATAACTTTTACAGTCTTTTCGTTGTAGGCACATTAAAGTGTGATACAGGAAGCTTCTTGATCTTCTTCTGTTTTCATAACAGGGAAAAAATGAAAACCGATAGAATGCCTGTTACCACAATAAGGTTATTTCAAATAAATATACACTTTTAAAGATATCTGCATTTTTTTTTTCGTTTGCAATATTGTTTAACAACAAGCTATAGTTTCTTATTTATACATAATTCACGCCGAAGCATTGTTTCAGAGTATATTTCAAGAAAATTCAAGATAAAGCATGCAAAAGTTAAACGTATAACAAAGTTACAAATATCTCGAAGCATATTTACACTTTGAGTATGTTAAATTAAGTTTTATTTGTATGTTTCTTTGAAGCAACTTCCATTCCTACTTTATTTTTAATTCGTGGATAATGTTATTAACCATACAGGCTATCATATCACTGGAGAAATAATTTCAGAGTAGATAAATGAAGCCCTTTAACCCTAAAACTATGCTAATTTAATACAAATATTTAAATATTTTGAAATATTTAGCAAATTTTGAATACCTTCTCAAGTAAAGGATAGTTTTTTTACATATAGGACATATTAAAACATGCATTCAGGTGAACAATTTTAAAATACGCTAATACATTTAAATAAACTGCATTCTTGTTGTTTTAAATTCAACCAAATTAAATCTGGTTAGCTTTTAAGCTTCTTAATAATCGGTTTGATAAAAATAAGTATTCAAAATATTACGACGGCTGTTCAATAAAGAATGATCATAATTTTTACGGTCATAATTTTTCGTACTAAAATTCAATCTTGTTATATTCTGTTAGCTTAATGTGAAACAAACACGCCGTAGTAATTTCATTGTTGGTACTCCTGGTTCCCGCCTGTGAGAACCAGGCTAGTTCAGACATCTTCAGTATCACCTACCGCAGCAATGGAGGTAACACGCGAGGAACAATATGCGGCTTTGAAATTCCGCTTTCGTCTCAACAAATCTTCAGTTGAGGCCTATACAATCTTACAGGAGGCCTATGGAGAGTCTGTTCTTCCCTACAGCACAGCTCGAAGGTGATTTAAAATGTTTAAAGAGGAGATACAATCAATTTCAACGGAATATGGTCCCGGTGCTCCAGTTACTGCTCTTACGGAAGAAAACATCAACACTGCTGCTTCCATTGTGAGAGAGGATCGACAAATTACCTTAAGATCACTTTCTGAAATACTGAACATTTCATTGGGTGCCACCCACACGTTGGTGACAGAAACTTTACACATGAGACGTGTTTGAGCGCGATGTGTTCCAAGAATGGTGATTCCCGAACAAAAGGACATTTGCATGCAAGTCTGCATGCAGTTAAAGTTGATGTTAGAGGAAGATCCGCAGTTTCTTCTGGGAAAGTTATGGTCATCTCTTTCTTTGATATTCATGGTATGGTTTATCAACATGTTGTATCTGCACACACTTCAATAACTGGACAATGCTACAGGGATGTCCTGAAAACATTGCAAGTCCATATCAGGTGCAAAAGACCACATTTCCGTGAAGCAGGCTGGATGCTGCACCACGATAATGCGCGGCCGCATATTGCCAATGTTGTTGCTGAATATCTTGCAAAAATCAATTATGAAGTGCGTCCCTCACCCTCCCTATAGTCCGGATTTGCCTCATGTGACCTTTCTCTATTCCCTAATTTGAAGAAACGCCTTCGTGGGAGGCATTATCCATCATCAGAAGCAGTGGTGAAGGCTGCGGAGGCGATTTTGAAGTATCTCTCAAAAATGGTTTCCAGCATGTCTTTGAAGACTGACAAAAACGCTGGGACAAGTGTATCACATTCAGGGAAGACTATTTTGAGAAGGACCATCAAAATTATGAGGATGAGTAAAGGTACGTTGTCAAAAAAATTGTGATCATTCTTTATTGAGCAGCCCTCGTATTTGTTTAAAAATATTAGACTGATATTAAAAATATTTCAGTTGTACGTGAAATGGATTTAAATATACACTAAGTAAGTTGTATTGTTTTTCCCCTTAAATGAAGAGGCATTCGCCATAGAATTTTATGAACATTTGTTGCTTTCAATAACAGCTGGGAAGCTTTTACTCGTTGTATACTAAAATGTTGTAAATTTCCAATTTAAGACGTCTCCATACAAATACAATACCTTTATTGCAGCAAAATATATAGTTACTGAAAAAAGGTTTTTGAATTATTTGTGTCACGTATCGACCTAATATTTTTGTTATTTTGATACATAGTTGTATAAATGTTATTACTGTGAATTGTAAATGTTGGATCGGTAGTTATATTCACGGTATTTGTATTGCAGATGTAATTTATTTTGGGGGTGAATTAGTAATTATGTTTTGCTTCATTCAAATACAACGCTTTGACAGAGAAGTTGTTCTTTTTCAATTCAATCTCATTGCATTAGCAAACCATTAGTTTTACGTCACTACGCCATCTACACATAGCTTCATTTTTAAGCATAGAACTTTTATGAAACGCTCCCGAGTCAACGTCCATTAAATCTCCTTATTTTTATGCAAAACGCTGCAGAAAGTTTACTGACCTCGGAGCGGCTGTTCGGACAAGCCTAAAGCTCTTTCAGCAGCATTTCGGGTGAATTTCTGCGTTTGCCTTAACATCAAATTTGTGTTTTTCGAAAATTGACAATGGTTGCCAACTTGAATTGAGTTTATATGTATACATACTTTTATTTCTCTATGCATTTAAACTAACAATATGATACGAAATTTTCGTCAAAAATAAACGTTTAGAATAAAAGAAAAAGCATTTTTATAACATTTTCAAGAAAATATTATTGCTACTTTAGATTATACAAGAAACTACAATAAATATTTTAATGAAACAGTATATTTGTCTCACTATCGTGTCATAAAATGTACGTGTTGAATTTTCGGTAGTCATTTCTTATTTAGAGGAATATTAACCTTCTCTTGTTTCATAAAACAACAGAGAGGCAAAGCGCATGGTTAGACAAGCATGAAACGATAAAAATAGGTCAGCTCGTCGGCAACATTCATTTCTTGGCATATACAACATTGCTCAGTTGATTACAGACACAAGGGATGTCAAGGTTGGTGCCTGGTAAGGCACTTCCGGAAACCATAAGCGCTGTTACACGGGAGTAGCGTAATTACCGTTAGATCTGATTTCATAATCACAGTCACTCATGCACAACATTGCGGTTGTCATCTCAAAGTTTAAAAGGCGGTATGAAACGCTTTCTTGACAATCAGGGTCTTTCACAATAGCAAAACTGTGTTACTGTTCGAAACGAAACTTAGAAAACGACTTGTAGTTTGTCGCTCATTCTATTCCACGTTTAAGCTCTTCATATGGTTCAACAATTACGTTACAGGTACAACAAATATGCAATCAAGTACTTCACTTTGAAATTCCGTTCTCTCTACTAGACCACATGAAAAGACTATCTCTGTAGCGTGGTGGTAGCGAGTCAGCCTCGCGTTTAAGAGGTCCAGAGTTCCAAACTCGGTCAGGGCGACCATCTGGATAACCTTTTCCCCCGGTTTTTCCTTTATCCTGAAAGATGAATGTCTGGTAACTCTAAGCTCTATGTACCCTGTACTCATTTAGACATCATTTCGTTCTTTAACGTTGGAAGCTTCTCGTTATTCTGAAAGATGAATGTCTGGTAACTCTAAGCTCTGTGTACCCTGTACTCATTTGAACATCATTTCATTCATTGTCCTATATGACTTAACGTTGGACGTTTTCTCTTAATCTTAAAAAATGAATGTCTGGCAACTCTAAGCTCTATGTACCCTGTACTCATTTGAACATCGTTTTATTCATCGTCTGATGTGATTTAACGTTGGAGGTTTTCCCTTATCGTGAAAGATGAATGTCAGGTAACTCTAAGCTCTATGTACCCTGTACTCATTTGAACATCATTTCATTCATCGTTCGATATGACTTAACGTTGGAGGTTTTCTCTTATCCTGAAAGATGAATGTCTGGTAACTCTAAGCTCTATGTACCCTGTACTAATTTAGACATTTCATTCTTTCACTTTGGAAGTTTTTCGTTATTCTGAAAGATGAATGTCTGCTAACTCTAAGCTCTATGTACCCTGTACTCATTTAGACATCATTTCGTTCTTTAACGTTGGAAGTTTCTCGTTATTCTGAAAGATGAATGTCTGGTAACTCTAAGCTCTGTGTACCCTGTACTCATTTGAACATCATTTCATTCATTGTCCTATATGACTTAACGTTGGACGTTTTCTCTTAATCTTAAAAAATGAATGTCTGGCAACTCTAAGCTCTATGTACCCTGTACTCATTTGAACATCGTCTTATTCATCGTCTGATGTGATTTAACGTTGGAGGTTTTCCCTTATCCTGAAAGATGAATGTTTGGTAGCTCTAAGCTCTACGTACCCTGTACTCATTTGACCATCATTTCATTGATCGTCCAATATGACTTAACGTTGGAGGTTTTCTCTTAACATGAAAGATGAATGTCTGGTATTTCTAAGCTCTATGTACCCTGTACTCAATTAGACATCATTTCATTCTTTAACGTTGGAAGTTTTTCGTTATTCTGAAAGATAAATGTCTGCTAACTCTAAGCTCTATGTACTCTGTACTCATTTGAACATCATTTCATTCATCGTCCGATATGACTTAACGTTGGAGGTTTTCTCTTATCCTGAAAGATGAATGTTTAACTATAAGTTCTATTAAGATTTTGTATATTTTTTATGGTTTATCTGTTATACAAAGGTCATTCGCTGTGAAGAAGACCTCAGGCCATCTGCAAATTATTCAAGATAATATTTTATTTTTCAGTTTCATTTTTATTTTTTCTTTAACGAGCTATTAATAGTCAAGGGCATAACTGTGCTGCAGGTGTGCTGTAATTTTGTCCCATAAGAGTTTTCTTATACGCCAATATTTCTGTGGATTTGAAGCTGCCACTTTTAAGCGTATTTAAAAACCATTGTCCAGGGGGAGTTTGAATTTATTTGATATATCATGTTTGCTTTTAATCTGCATAGTTTTACATTGTTTCTTCGATTGCCTAATGTCTTGATATTGGACCTCTTTTGTTTTGTTCTGTATCGCTGTATAAGGCTGGTTTTTGAGATTATACACCTTTCAGTGGCAGTAGACTCGGTTCTTGTTTAAAACTTGTAACAAGTAATCTAACTTTGTACGCTATTACACTTCATGTTATGAAACTTACGCAAGATAATCGCAGCTCACAAAAGCTGCAGAGTTTTAGCACACGTGTGATTTTTCTCATAACATGTTTCCCTTACATAATTAGCATGTCCGTGCCTAGTCAACTTACAGCACTTTCTCTATTGTGTACGCAAGTTGCTGTGCTATCCATGCATTGAAATCTCCATACTGCTGCAAGGTATTAAACGCGGGCAATCTAAACATGTTGCATTCACGTGGCATTTTCAACTCAGTTTTCTTCAATGTATTTCTTGATAGTCGAGTTACGAGGGACGTTCAATAAAGAATGATCATAATTTTTTAGTCATAATTTTTCGCACTAAAATTCAAACTTATTATATTCTCTTGGCTTAATGTGAAAGAAACACGCCGTAGTAGTTTCATTTTTGGCACTCCTGGTTCCCGTCTGTGAGAACCAGGCAAGTTCAGACATGTTCAATATCGCCTACCGCTACAATGGAGGTAACACGCGAGGAACAATATGCGGCTTTGAAATTCTGCTTTCGTCTCAACAAATCTCCAGTTGAGGCCTATACAATGTTACAGGAGGCCTATGGAGAGTCTGTTCTTCCCTACAGCACAGCTCGAAGGTGGTTCAAAATGTTTCAAGAGGGGAGACAATCAATTTCAAAGGAAGGTGGACCCGGTGCTCCAGTTACTGCTCTTACGGAAGAAAACATCAACACTGCTGCTGCCATTGTGAGAGAGGATCGACGAATTACCTTAAGATTACTTTCTGAAATACTGAACATTTCATTGGGTGCCACCCACACGTTGGTGACAGAAACATTACACACGAGACATGTTTCTGCGCTAAGGGTTCCAAGATGACCACATATTGCCAATGTTGTTGCTCAATATCTTTCAAAAATCAACACGAAGTGCATCCCTCACCCTCCCTATAACTGGATTTAGCACCATGTGACTTTTTTTTCTATTCCCTAACTTAAAGAAACGCCTTCGTGGGAGGCATTATCCATAATCAGAAGCAGTGGTGAAGGCTGCGGAGGCAATTTTGAAGGATCTCTCAAAAAATTATTTGTAGCATGTCTTTGAAGACTGGCAGAAACGCTGGGACAAGTGCATCGCATTCAAGGGAGACTATTTTGAGAAGGACCATCAAAGTTATTAGGATGAGTAAAGGTACGTTGTCAAAAATGTGTGATCATTCTTTATTGAACAGCCCTCACAAATATTCTTTACACATTTATACTCATACGTATCTTTGAAGTTACAATAAGAATGCTTATCTTTTACAAGTGGGTGCTTATACAAGAAAAACGAATAGAGACTTCAGTATAAGAGACCTCCCTAATACGACCTACAGAGGAAACCAACTCAGCCTTCGCTCTCGCTAAATCTCGATAGGTACCTGATAAAATTTTGGGTGCAAAATAATTCTTTTTCCTCTTCTTATAGACGTGAACTAAAAATGTAAAAAATCCATACTTTCTCACCTCTTATGATGATATTTAAATGAATTTGCATTTTTCTATGCTCACTTTTGTGTTTTTACCTCTATTTCACATCGTTTCTTTCTTCGTTCAACTTTTTTCACTGTGATATCCGTACCGCTTCTTCACAGATATCTCCTATCCAATTTGTTTCAGCAAAAAGTTACTAAAGCATTGTTTGGTATTCGCTTTGCTCTAGATATAACATCTGAAGAACTTGGAATAGTGCTTCTTTTGTTTGAGTTTCACTTTCCAGGGTATTTTGTTGGTCAACCTTTTTTATTTTACGCACGAATAAATGTTGCACATAATAATATAAAATTCCATAGTAATATAAAAGGCACCATTTTGTCCTTGAGAGAATTATTTCATGTTGGATTAAAAGTGGATTAAGGTCATTTAAGTCTCCGGTTCATAGAGTTTAAAGTTACCAGACATTTATATTTCAGGATAAGAGAAAACCTCCAACATTAAGTCATATCAGACGATGAATTAAACGATGTTTAAATGAGTACAGGGTACATAGAGATTAGAGTTACCAGACAGGACAAGAAAACGTTTTGCCATTCCGGAACTCCGTCCCTTACTGGCGTTATGATGGATTTATAATAACAGACGGTGCTTTTCTGCGACGTTTCATAAGTTGTAGGATGGAACAGAGGATATGTTCCTAATTATAGGAAACTGAGGTTGATGGACCTAAGGTGAGTCTCGGACGGTTGTAGGTTTCCCCCGGGGTCAATGTTTCCAAAGCCATATGTAGTATTTGCCCATGTGACTGTCGTAACCTCAGTCATTAAACATTTCCTTGACATGCACAGCTCTTGGAACACAAGCAGTATATCCGGGAACATACGAACAATGTTGCTATAAAATCATTTGCGCAGTGTCATTACCCATGCGCGTGGGGTCATCTAAGGTCACCGAGACCTGACTCAGCTATTCCGACCTGCAGCAACAAACACAACTTCGAGAAATTCCCTAGCCTTATTGATGTTAGATTTCGGAAGGAAGTAACGGTCTTGTTTTATAATAATTTTGAACATAGTAGAAACCCAATTAACCGAAACATTGTGTTATTCAAGTTTTATCTGTAAAACTTCATGTTACTTTTTAGTATAATAGTTTAAGAATTAATTGTAAACACGTACCGTGTGAGAACATAATTTTAACGTTGCTTAGTCTGACATGTGCAAACGCATTCAATTACGTTGTTATGCTATGGAAGTTCTCGATGATTGGATGCTATACTGCTTGCAGCGGGAGAATAAAGTAGATGTAAACAAAACCACGTGATGCGCGCCTTCTTCACAATTTCCATGATGCTTCCGCCGTGTGAATAGTCCCTTGAAAAAGTACTGCTACAGAGGTGTGGAGTCTTGAGTTCATTTTGCTAAATCGTATAACAAGTGCGTACTAAGCATATTTCAACTATAAAAACATATATTAATAGATAGTTAAGTTAGTTTGTAGTTAAAGTAAATCATGCTTCGCGCTCATATTGAAGGAACTCCGTAAAACACGGAAAGTTTGTTATTTAGACGAGACGTGGGTTAACGGCGGACACACGACAAGCAAAATATGGACTGACACTACAGTGAAATAAAAAACATGCATTTTGATCTGGTTTAAGTACAGGACTTAGAAATCCTACGTGGAGGGGTAAGTTTGTACATAGGAAGTGATGATGGCTTTGTCGAGGGTGGCGAGCTTGTGTTCGTCTCCAAAACAACGGGAGACTATCATAAAGAAATGAATGGCGGCGTTTTCAAATCCTGGTTTGTAACGATTCTCCCCAAATGACAACCGAATAGCGATATTGTGATGGGCAATGCTCCCTAGCACAATGTGAGGTCAGAACGTACACCAAACAAGTGACGTCATAACATAGCTACAGACTAAAAATATAATTTTCCACGAGGGTCATGTTAAGGCGGAATTGCTGGCAATGGTCAAGTCTCGTGCTAAAGAGTACGAAAAATACGTAAGTAGCAGTTAATTTTCATGGATATTAATAGTGTGCTGCGTGATACTTAGCTCGAAACATGTGCCTTTAGTGTCGAAAATTTATATTAATATTATACTTAACGAAGCGGTAACAGTACTGACATTCCGAACGCACGTGGACGCGGAGTGACTGATACGGTACTATATTCTCTCCTTGGACATAGTTTAGGTTTAAATGTGTATTATCTCGGACTCCGTTGGTGTGAGGTCGAGTTGGCTGAACTCACTTTCTGGCAGCAAATGTTTTATTCATTATTGTTGTAGATTTTTCCATACTATCTGAATAGTTTAACCCGTTCTGTTTTAAGAACCTGCTGGATATTAGTCGAAGCTGCGTTAAATATTTCAGGTTAAAGAACAATTGAGGTTTCACTATAAAGTGTTTTATATGAATCATTGCACTATAATAAGGAAAAACTTGTTTTCGAAACGAGACTATGCATATAACTCTTTATAATTATATGTTTACTCACTTTAAATACTTTGTATATTATAATAATTAGTTATTTGTTATTTCTCGATCAGGGTTTTTGATACTTTACGCAACGGACTTGCGTGTTTAAGCCTTTTAGGGTCTTAGCGTCTCTTCTCCATGTAACAAAATTTAATAACAATCGTAGCAGCTGAATCTTGATGATGTTGCTGTGGTTACTATCGAGCTTAAAACAAGTTCACTTAACTATAAATAACACTTTTACAGCAATATACATATAAAACATATTACTGCTTCAATTGTCACTTTTGGTATATTTTTTGCTTATTTTGTTCAACTTGTCAACGCTTTTGCAACGTTATTTAATTTTTTCATTACTTGGTGACAATGAATACAATTCGTAGTAAGCACTTTAAAATATTTATTGCTCTAGGCAAAGTTAATCACACAAATGTTATTTTAAAAGTATAATACATTAATATTTAGCATATAAATTGCATAAATGAATATGCTATGAACACAATAACATTTTTATTTTCCATAATGGCAGGGGAAGTATTGCATATAGCCTTTTTCATTTTCTAAATGTGGTTCTAATAGTTTTAATGAAAATACCACATATTTAGGTAATGTTCATGACAAATGAAAAGAGCATCTAGGATTTTTCTATAATGTCCTCAGAAGTTCTTTTCTTTCTGTATAACCTTTGTATAAGTGGTAAACTGTAAGAGATACACAAAATCTTTCTTTATAAAATACTGTTTTTTATTGAAATATATAATTTACGTCAAATGCATTTTTTCTGAGGTGAACCATTTCCGAGATAGCTATGCCTTGTTATTTGTTTGAATTTTCAAATTAAATTCTTCTTAAATGGGAAATCGTTCATTTTTTGTATCTTGTGCATAGAAAGAGAACGTTATTTCAAAGCCATCTCTTTCCTCCTCCGCCTGCTTCTCCATTCTGTTCCTTTTCCTGCTAGAACCATCACCCTATTACAGTCATGACGCCAACCCGTGACGCCAACCCACGCACTTATTCAATTTCTTCAAGAAAGTGATCTACACATTTAGTCTCTCCCACTCCTCCTAGGTTTTGCTTTATGGTTTTCCCTTCGATAGCCATATGGATTTTTCCTAAAGACAAAAAAAAAAAAAAAAAAAAAAAAAAAAAAAAAAAAAAAAAGCCATCTCTTAGCAACCAGCTTCGAGACATTTGACTATCACTTAAAGTTTATTGTATTCCAATATTCCCTTTTACCTACAAGAAAATTAACAATAAGGTTATCCTGATTAACTCAAGTAGATACAGGAATAAGTGTAAGAATTATTTGTACAGGAGTAGAGAAATGCGAGTATATCAATTTTTTTTAGTAAGGTTTACAAATTAATTCCGCACATTTTAATAAATAACTCAACACTCACACATATACGTTTTATCTGTGTATAGTATTAATATAGATTAACAAAACAAGTTCACAGAGGATCTATGTAGTTCATGCAAAGAAGGTGTTTCTCAAGAACACGTGGTTGAAGTGTTTCCGCCTTTGACGAGGTATTGTTAATTGATAGAAAGCAAGGCCTCTCGAGAGAAAGCGAATTCGGTTTAAGGGTCAGCTCAACCTGATTCTTTCTTCTTGTTGAGTCTTCCAAGATATTTTGCTTCATTTTCAATCCTTTAAATACAGAATATAGTTACATATTGAACTTTTGACTACTTTATTAGGAATCGCTTGTAGCGGTAATAGCAATTTCCCCTACGCAGTTCCAGAATTATAATTAAGAGGAGACTAAGTTTATAAAGTTGCCAAAAAAGGTCCCACTTTTAGTTTTTGTGCACGCTAATTAATTAGAATTTGTTCTTTTATTGTATATAATATCCAAGGTATTATCATCCTAGTTCCAAAACCTGTATTTTAAATATATATTTTTAAATGCTACTGCGGCTTGCATCTTGTACTGTGAATTCTATGGCATATCGCAGAAACAAATGAACGTCATTACCGATGAGCAGTTGTTCCAAGAGTAAAGCAGCCGAAAATAAAAGGCAAAGAGGGGAAGTTTGAGGGGAAGCCTCAAGGGAAGTTATTCTCTACCAATTGGCGCTACTGTTTAATATGACTGCTGCTCAAGCCATATTATGTTTTTCTTTGTTTTTTTTGCACTGCGTGCAAGTGTGTACTAACTGTGAAGCACGTCATCATCGATTGCATCCTTTACAACCAACAGCGTCAGTGCCACGGTATTCCCAACAAGATCGTCGCCATTATCTGTTGATAACATCATTAAGTTCTTAAAACACACTGGATTATTTTCAAAGTTTGCAGTTCCAGTAGGAGGTTCTACAGATATGGCAAATTTAGCAAATAACTAATGAGTACGTGTCAGTCCTAGAGTTCCCTACATGACATAAAGAACTTCATTTATAGTCGGCCACGACAAATGGCTTACATAACCTAATTTGGCTATGTTCCTTTACTTTCTCTTTATAGACGAGTTACGAGCAGCAATTTCATTCGAACTGTGTTTCCCACGAAAGAAATTTAATGGATTCCTTAAACCGGATATATTTCTTCCCTACATAGTAATCAAGTGTATTAATGTGCGAATTTCCAACTAGATAAACCGGACGTTTCTTATTTTCTCTTCTGGGCACCAAGGTCTTTCCAGTTTGGTTTCAGCTGTTTTGATTTCGTGGTGAAAGCGCTGTGTAATTGGTACCGTTTTTATGAACTTTACGTCCTGGGTGACACAGAGATGTTTTTCTGCTCTATAAAAAACACTGCAGCTCGATTTCAAATTACTCTCGTGTTCTTTTTACTTATCTACTGAATGTATAGAAAGTATAAGTACAAACAATTCTTAAAAACCCTTATTATTCCATCTACTTCACGTTAAGATACACATTCATATAAATGGTTTTATTACATATTTCTTTGGCTTAGAGTAGTTTTAAGCGAAGAGTTGAATCTTTTAAGGGCTGGAATTTATGTGATATATTTGAAATGTTATTATCTCTCTACGACCAAAAGATAGGAAAGAAAAAGGAACAAATACAAGAATATCTTGGAAATAGTTAAATAAGTGCATATGATACCTGCGAGTTAAGTTGATGTTTATTATAGAGTGATAAACATCAAACCTCGCTAGTCTCATATGTAATTTTATCTAAGAAAGTCGAGTTTAATGATGAATTATAAAAATATTATAAATTGTTTTACAAAAGATTTCGAATCTATGTTACACTAGTGTAAGATATTGGAGGCTTTGAATAGCAAAGAATCATAACTAATGTTTCAAGCGACGAAATTCGAATTGCTAATGTTAGTTTGATGCCTAAAATCATCTGCAATTTACGATAAAGAATATTCACATTTGAAAAATGGTAGTTCAAAAAGTGTTAGGAATATTTCAGCTTACACTAGAAGACCTGTATTCAACTTTAACAAATGTACCGTTGATATTAATTATTCAATAAAACACAATAATAAAATATTTCTGTACACTGTAGATGCGTGTGCTTGTTTCTTGTTTTTCAGATAACTAAAGAAAAATTGAACATCTACGAGGTAACCGATAGTCAAATGTCTTGGACACTATATTAGAGTAGGAGTTCCTGAAGAATGGTGTGCTTTTGTCTCGCTAATTTTAACTTTGTTCTTCTGTTTGTTCTGTTATATAGACTCTGGTAGAGATAATTCGACTCTTTGCAAGGTCTTCTATTCCAATTAATTCATTATTATTTCCCTCCATATTTAATTCACCTCGAACCTCGTACATTTGCTGTTGCCAGGGACGACATAGTCTCACAACCCTACTTCATCAATGTAGGAGTACCCCAAGGCAGTGTTCTTGACCTCCTGTAAATAGAAAGAGTGCTGAAGAGTAGCCTTAGTTCTTTGAGTCATTATTTTCTCTTATTTTAATGACAATTATTATTTGGAGCTTCCCTCACTTTGAAAGTCACTCGTCGCTACTGGACCTAGGTGTGACTGTACAATAGACAGAGTACTGAAGAGTAGGCTTAGTTTTTTGAGTCATTATTCTCTCTTATTTTAATGAAAATTAATACTTGGAGCTTCCCTCACTTTGAAAGTCACGTCTTGCTACTGGACCTACGTGTGACTGTACAATAGAAAGAGTACTAAAGAGTAGCCTTAGTTCCTTGAGTCATTATTCTCTCTTATTTTAATGAAAATTAATACTTGGAGCTTCCCTCGCTTTGTAAGTCACGTCTCGCTACTAGACCAACGTGTGATTGTACAATAGAAAGAGTACTAAGGAGTAGCCTTAGTTCTTTGAGACATTATTCTCTCTTATTTTAATGAAAATTATTATTTGGAGCTTCCCTCACTTTGAAAGTCACACCTCGCTGCTAGACCTACGTGTGACTGTACAATAGAAAGAGTACTAAAGAGTAGCCTTAGTTCCTTGAGTCATTATTCTCTCTTATTTTAATGACAATTATTATTTGGAGCTTCCCTCACTTTGAAAGTCACACCTCGCTGCTAGACCTACGTGTGACTGTACAATAGAAAGAGTACTAAAGAGTAGCCTTAGTTCTTTGAGCCATTATTCTCTCTTATTTAAATGAAAATTATTATTTGGAGCTTCCCTCGCTTTGAAAGTGACGCCTCGCTACTGATATATACGTATTATTCGCAGGAATGCCTTTTTGTTATTGAAAGCGGCCGAGGAAGCTGTTTTTCTCCTTGTCTCTATGGTTACCTTATATTTGACAATCGCTTCCTATAGCAGTTATATAACCTATTCCACGTTTTGGGCTGCGCGTCTCTTGTTTTTAACCCGAAATGCATTTACTTTTTATTAATAAACTGTTCTAGCATTTTAAAACTTACAAAAAGCTCTTGCTCTTTAAACAACTGTTTTAGAGATGTTGAGCAAATTGAAAGATACCGTTTATTTTACACATTTAATCTACGTAATATAAGTCAAACCTGCGGTTCTGTATGTCAAATGTTTTTATAAGGGTTTAATCAGTTTGCGGAAGCGTTTGTCTCTTCCTAGAGATGGAAGGTCGTATGTGGTGTCTCGCCTTGCATGTTTATAAGGCAGTAAATGAATCAAACATCTCTTGGTCATTGTTCACTGCATTAGCAGCATGCTTGCGTTTCTCCTGCGTGACTCAATCAGAGAGATTCCGGGTTTGTCTCTAGGCACGTTCTTACTGTGATGTAGGTAAAGGTCATACAGAGTGACTCAGACAAATATGAAGAAATACTTGCCAAAATATGAAACTTTTCCTCAAAAATATGAAGGAAAAGTTCAAAATATATAATTTTAAGTACACTTAGTAGTGATTTTGGATGGAATTGTGGATTTTTTTTTTTTTTTTTTTTTTTTTTTTTTTTTTTGCTTAATATGAATCTACATATTTGGAGAACATGTCCATTATAAGAGTTTGTGTGTTTGTGGCAATTAAGTATATTTAAATGGGGTTTTAAATATGGCGGCCAGTCTATCACTTCCCCTTTTAACTTTGCATTTTCTCTTCTGCTTATAACAAGCAGAGTTATTTAGGAGTTGCAGACTCCAAAGGTTTTCTAAGGGTGCAGGAAACCAATGTATATGGAAAAGAAGTGCAAGTGAAAACGCTAAAATATGTTGGACACTACAAAAAATAATAGGCAGAATACTTAGCGAAAAGAGATGTACGAGGGCTGTTCATTAAAGAATGATCATAATTTTTTACGCTCAAAATTTTTTGCACTAAAATTCACTCTTATATTATGTTAGCTTAATGTGTCACAAACACGCCGTAGTAGTTTCATTGTTGGTACTCCTGGTTCCCACCTGTGAGAACCAGACAAGTTCAGACATGTTCAGTATCGCCTACCGCTGTAATGGAGTTAACACGCGAGGAACAGTATGCGGCTTTGAAATTCTGCTTTCGTCTCAATAAATCTTCAGTTGAGGTCTATACAATGTTTCAGGAGGCCTATGGAGAGTCTGTTCTTCCCTACAGCACAGCTCTAAGGTGGTTTAAAATGTTTAAAGAGGTGAGACAATCAATTTCAAAGGAAGGTGGACCCGGTGCTCCAGTTACTGCTCTTACGAAAGAAAACATCAACACTGCTGCTGGAGAGAGGATCGACGAATTACCTTAAGATCACTTTCTGAAATACTGAACATTTCATAGTGTGGCACCCACACGTTGGTGACAGAAACATTACACATGAGACGTGTTTGTGCGCAATGGGTTCCAATACTGTTGATTCCCGAACAAAAGGACATTCGCATGCAGATCTGCATGCAGTTAAAGTTGATGTTAGAGGAAGATCCGGAGTTTATTTCAAACGTAATTACTGCTGATGAAACTTGGCTACATCATTTTGATACTGAGAACAAACAGCAAAGCTCAGTGAGGAAATCTCCTCCACCACCAACCCCCCAAAAAGCAAAAGTGGTTGCTTCTGCTGGGAAAGTTATGGTCATGTCATACTTTGATATTCATGGAATGGCATGTTGTACCTGCACACACATTAGTAACTGGACAATACTACAGGGATGTCCTGAAAGGATTGCAAGTCCATATCAGGCGCAAAAGACCACATTTCCGTGAAGCAGGCTGGATGCTGCACCACGATAATGCGCGGCAGCATATTGTCAATGTTGTTGCTGAATATCTTGCAAAAATCAACATGAAGTACATCCCTCACCCTCCTTATAGTCCGGATTTAGCCCCATATGACTTGTTTTATTCCCTAACTTGAAGAAACGCCTTCGTGGGAGGCATTATCCACCATGAGAAGCAGTGGTGAAGGCTGCGGAGGCGATTTTGAAGGATCTCTCAAAAATGGTTTCCAGCATGTATTTGAAGACTGGCAGAAACGCTGAGATAAGTGCATCGCATTCAGGAGAGACTGTTTTGAGAAGGACTATCAAAATTCAGTATGGTAATGTTTTCAACGAAGTTAACAAGCCTTTACTGTATTCTCAATGAAATCAGGATATTACATTTTGGTTAGAGTGTACTTAGTGACACAATATTGGTAATAATTGTCTGTAATATTTGGTACAATAAGAACCTTAAACCGAGCACATGCCATTCGCTTGAATTTTATCGTTTCCTTTGAGTAAACGTGAGATATTAGTTACGGTCTTTGCACAAGAGATAGAGCAATGTCCATGATTCATGTCTCCATAACGAAAGTAATATAGCAAGTTTATTAGTGCGATAACAGAAGTTAAACCTTTGATTTCTCCTGACCCAGCAACAGGTTCCCGTGGGTGGATACACGGATATGTCAGTTCTTGGAAATGTTCTCAAGTGACGTGGCTTTAAGTGCATTCTCTTGCTTTAATGGCGGATTTAATGGCTGTCAGAGATTATAATCTGTTCTAGCATTCGGTTCTCTGTAAATTTATACTTGTTTGTAGAGTAATATTGGAAAGGGATTAAAGATATTTAAAAAGAAACAAGGATTAGTTTTTAAAATATTAAATGAGTTGTTGACAGTTGATAGTAAATCTAGGCTTTTAAGTAATTCACGATTGTGTTAAAAGAAGAAAATTCTTTCGCTCTATGCTCAAAAGCTTTTAATGTCAACTTTGGTTTGTTGTGGCAGTCACCTCGATCAAGTCATGAATCCGAGCAAAGGGGACAAGGTACCTTCTATCTCTGCCATGTTAAATTTGACATTTTCAATGTACCTTTTCTGAATAACTATGAATAATACAGCAATGACATTTTTATCACATATACTTACACAATTGGGCAATAAAACGACATTTTTGTGAATATATAGCTTTAAAATATAACTGTAATAAATGTTTTAATAATAATACATTTTTGGTACACTTGAAAAGAAAAAAAAGTATCAGTTTCCTTGATAATAACATCTAAGTGTTGCAAAATGTCAGTTTATAAATATATCTCAGGGAAAGTCTATGAAAATTTTATGACTCTGGTATAAGTAGTTTCAAAGAAAAGGTATATAAGGCTTACAAAGACAAAAGTTACGGGAAAAGGAGTTTAAAGTTTTACAGTACTCAAAGTCTGTTTAAACATTCCTGCCTCATACTCAGTGTTGCCATGATCTTCTCTATTCCTCTCTTCTGTCTAGCACTTTTATAGATATCTTCTGTCTCCATATCAATCTTGCTAACACGATATTGGTTCATTTATTAAAACAATTTAGAGCTAGTCGTACTTTTGTTTGGAACAACACAATCATGTGGAGTTGAATCTCCTAACCTAACACTTTGATCATCACTAGATGTTGTACAATGTTCAATACCTGAGTTATTTTTACATTTTTCATTATTTATATTCGCCTTTTTCTTCCTACCAGACCCTCCAGACCTTTTTCTGAGCACTTTAGCAGAAGATCTAGCCATTTTCCTCATTCAATAACAAAACACACGTTTAGAACCATAGGATATCAATAAAAACAAGTGAAAGAGCAAGAACAAGCAGGTTTGCTAATAGCTGACGGTGAAAAATGCAGAAGGAAATATCCCTAAACATAAAATATCAGAGAAGGTTCTAAGAGAAGACAGAGAGTGAAAACAGGGCGTGAACTACTCTGCAGCATGTGATTTGAACCCACTTTTGGACCCTTTAAATAAGTTTCTGGTGCAAAACAAATTTATATTCACATAAAACACACATCAAACTATGAAAATAAGCAAAAAAAAAAAAATTATATTTTCACCATTTTTAAGGTACCTTCTCCCCTTAAATAATACTTGTATAAGCTGGCACAATCAACATTCCAGTTTTCTCAAAAAAGAAAAGTTTTGATAAATTTATAATCTATTAATTACATTTTACTGGCGACATTTTCATCGTTTTATTAGGGAGTTGTCGCCCATATTATTGAGGTTCTGCACATGCGCACGTTTACTGTAAAGAGATAACCGATAACGGGACACGTTATAGTTCACCATTTAACGTGAGGCTTCACGGTTAGCATTTCTCTGACAAAATGACCCAAGAACGATTACGCTTTGCCATTAATGATCTAATATTGCCGCGGGAGGTAATTTCAACCAACCCATATGGAAGATCCAACTATATGGAAAGAAACAGTTGCAAATACGTTAGCTGCAACTGGAAAAGTGTTTCCTTCCGTACAATAAAGGAGCACATGGATCACCTTCTCATGCTGTACCATCTACCTACGAGGGCTGTTCAATAAAGAATGATCACAATTTTTTTTTGACAACGTACTTTTACACATCTTCATACTTTTGATGGTTCTTCTCAAAATAGTCTCCCCTGAATGCGATGCACTTGTCCCAGCGTTTCTGCCAGTCTTCAAACACATGCTGGAAACCATTTTTGACAGATCCTTCAAAATCGCCTCCGCAGCCTTCCCCACTGCTTCTGATGATGGATAATGGCTCCCACGAAGGCGTTTCTTCAAGTTAGGGAATAGAAAATGAAAGATGGTGCTAAATCCGGACTATAGGGAGGGTGAGTGATGCATTTCACGTTGGTTTTTGCAAGATATTCAGTAACAACATTGGCAATATGCGGCCGCGCATTATCATGGTGCAGCATCCAGCCTGCTTCACGGAAATGTGGTCTGTTGCGCCTGATATGGACTTGCAATGTTTTCAGGACATCCCTGTAGTATTGCCCAGTTAATGATGTGTGTGCAGGAACAACGTGCTGATAAACCATTCCTTGAATATCAAAGAATGAGATGACCATAACTTTTCCAGCACAAGCAACCACTTTTGCTTTCTTGGAGGTTGGTGATGAAGGAGATTTCTACATTCAGCTTTGTTGCTTCTCTCAGGATCAAAATGATGTAGAAAAGTTTCATCAGCAGTGATTACGTTTGAAAGAAACTCCGGATCTTCCTCTAACATCAACTTTAACTGCATGCGAATGTTCTTTTGTTCGGGAATCAACAGTCTTGGAACCCATCGCGTACAAACTCGTCTCATGTGTAATGTTTCTGTCACCAACGTGTGGGTGGCACCCAATGAAATGTTCAGTATTTCAGAAACTGATCTTAAGGTAATTCGTCGATTCTTTCTCACAATGACAGCAGCAGTGTTGATGTTTTCTTCCGTAAGAGCAGTAGCTGGAGCACCGGGTCCACCTTCCTTTGAAATAGATTGTCTCCCCTCTTTAAACATTTTAAACCACCTTCGAGCTGTGCTGTAGGGAAGAACAGACTCTCCATAGGCCTCCTGTAACATTGTATAGGCCTCAACTGAAGATTTATTGAGACCAAAACCGCATATTGTTCCTCCATTGCGATGGTAGGTGATAATGAACATGTCTGAACTTTCACGGTTCTCACAGGCGGGAACGAGGACTACCAACAATGAAACTACTACGACTTGTTTGTTTCACATTAAGCTAACATAATATAATAAGATTGAATTTTAGTGCGAAAAATTATGACCGTAAAAAGGTTATGATCATTCTTTATTGAACAGACCTCGTAAAAGACCCAAAAATTTCTCATAGGTGCTCCCTTTAATGGTACAGATGTGCATAATATTGCAATTTATTTCTGTCAAGCCATGCTAAGTTAGCTAGATTTGCTAGTAAGTGACTTTATTTCTATATATTATATTCGCAAGTTATTCTCTGACTCATATACATATTTTCACAAAACAAACAAACCATGGAAACTTTAAGAATATAATGACAACTGATCGCCTAAAGTCCATGAACATTCTAAGCTTCACCTTTGAGTTTATTTCAGATGTTTTGTGGACTGTTGCACTGCGTGGCAATCTGAATTACATGAATGAATGTCCGAACTTGGCAACCATCCTTAAAGAAAGTGGTTACGTTTACATCGTGCTAAACGTGTTTAATAACCGCATAAAAAGTAACCAGCAAAAGGGTCAAGGTGTTTTGTGGTAATGAAGTGGGAAACTCTCATTCGTTACTTACATCAAGTGCTTTTATTGCCAAGTTTATACATTGGACAACAATAAACCGTAGTTACGTAACACCTAATGGTCTTGAATAACCAATAACAAAGTGTAAACTGTAACTATATGGCCATTTTTCTGGGCTCACTTGTACAACATTTCACCTATTTCATTCATCGGCGATATCACTTAACTTTGGAGGAGGTAAATAAATCCACTTCGCTCACTCTTGTAGCGGTATTTATTTTTGCTCGTTGGCAGCACTGATTAAGTAACTATCATAACAACAAGGAGAATTATGGATGTAAGAAAGACTGTATTTTCTTATTATACACGCTTTTGGAGCAATTTAAGTACACATTCGTTATTAATCTATCTTAAGCGAAATTAAGGGGGGACGTACGAGAAAATGTTCAAAAATCTAATTTTTTTATTGCTTTGTAAAATAGTATAGAGTGTTAGCTATTAAACACCAAAATATTATGACTGTACGTGGTCTGTATGTAGCTTTAAAAAATTAAATGCCCTAGTATTGCATAGTAGCAACACATCGTCTTCCATCAGCTGTCTTGGAATCTATAAAGCCCATCTACCAATTCTTAACACACCCAGACTTGCTAAAACAATGTCTCTATGGAGAGACACAAAACCCAAATGAAAGCCTCAACAGTTTGATATGGAAAAGGTGTCCCAAAATATCATTTGTGTCTTCCATAGTGGGGAAAATTGCTACATTTGATGCTGCAATAGTGTTTAATAATGGGAATGTTGGCAGAAAGAAAGTTATGCATCAGTTAGGGTATCAACCTGGTGTGTTTATGGAAACAATTTTACGGAGTATCGACAACATTCGCGTCGCTGGTGCAGAAAGAGCTATGAAATTAATGCAGAAAGAAGCAAGACAGAAGAGGAATTTAGAAAGAAAGGCTGAAGAAGACCAGAATGAGGATACAGACTATGGATATGGGAAGTTATGACTTAAAATTAAAAGGCAAACTGAATAATACTTATTGTATTTTTAAATGCCTTTCCCCGTAACTTGCATTTTCTACAACTTCAACCCATTTTTCTCTCAAACTATTTCATCCACAGTGATGCAATTTAGCACACAGCTTTCTTATGCCACAGTGAACATCTTTTTGGTTCTAGAATTTAAGATTAAGCTCCAGATGGAATGTGCTGATACAAAATATATGAAATTATTATTTTTTTAAAGGATGCATATGATTGGAAATTAATTGTTCTTTCACACTAGCCGTGTGTAGGACGCACTATGAAAGTGTAGAGCCAGACTGAAAAATTCAATGCCATATCCGGGAATTGAACCACGGATCTTCTGGTTTCCGTCCAGCCGCTCTAACCATTTGAGCTACTATGGCCAACGTGCCAACATGACATTAAATTCTCCAACTGACTCGTGTTTCTCCCTGTAAACCACTAGGAGTTCTCATAAACACATGAGACAACTGCCTTAATGGCGACTTAATATGCTGTAAGTACTTTAAGGCCCGGGCTTTATAGTTCGGACCACTATTAGGTACAATTAATGGAAATTAATTGTTCTTTCACACAAGCCGTGTGTAGGACGCACTATGAAAGTGTAGAGCCAGACTGAAAAGTTCAATGCCATAGCCGGTTCTTCTGGTTTCCGTCCAGCCGCTCTAACCATTTGAGCTACTATGGCCTACGTGCCAACATGACATTAAATTCTCCAATGGTTAGAGCGGCTGGACGGAAACCAGAAGATCCGTGGTTCAAATTCCGGCTATGGCTTTGAATTTTTCAGTCTGGCTCTACACTTTCATGATGCATATGATTAACTTTTTTTTAAAAAAATTCTATACAGCTTCAATAAGAAATCTAAATCCAAAAAATTCATTTTTAGTGTCTTTTAAATTAACATACCAAATTTCAGAAAGATAGCACATGTGAATTTTGAAAAAAAAATGGGCTTCAGTTTGTAAATATCTCTGCATATAGAAAAAATATGTAGCATTAGTTATAAACAATGGAAATTATGAAAAAAATTGTGCATATTAACTGTATTATCTTAAATGAGTATACTAAGTTTCACTTCTATAACTTAAAAACTTTGGATGTTATGGCTATTTATGTAAGACCCTGAATATTTGCATATGTCCCCCCTTAAAAAATAACAAAATGCAAGAAAATGGAGCAATTACATATCTCGTTTCCGTAAAAGAAGCTCGATTTGTCACTCGGACAAAACACAATCATATTACACCGTCAACTGTCCCAGGTAGTTATCTTTTTCGTTCCAACAAAACACTACCGTCCCTGGAGTAGATTTTGAAAAACAAATCCAAGTCGCCACCAGTCCGCATACCAGATGTGTCTAGGTGATGAAAGAGGTAGTCTAATGTGTCTTTTACGTAAATGAAATTAGCATAATATAACCTTGAAAGTAAGAGCATTGCGTGCTGGTAGTATACCATCATTGCATTATTACTCTGTGTTCCTCAGGGGATAGCTCTATCACTGATCTGCAGTCCACTACTGCTCACACCAAGGTGTTTCAAAACGTCGCATGTCACATTCCTGCACGCAACTTTCATTCACTCATTCAATATGTAAAATCACGTGTACTTGAGTATTGGGAAGAATCTTTTAGTAAACCTTACGCCATCAGATCTCTGGCAAAGTGACATTTTACCCTTTTGTGGCTTGCTGAAGACAGAATTAGGTCTGCGTGCGGCCTCAGTTTGTGTACAGCACAGTACTTGATATTTATTACATTAAACATGTTTCGTATTTGTTGATTTTCCAAAAAATGAATCAAATGTCCGTGGCCTATTTTTTAGATACCCCACAACAGAAAATCCGGTGAGGTTAGGTCAGGGGATCTGGGGGGGGGGGGGCCCACAGACTTTTGAGATTATTCGATTATCAAAGAAACTGTACAAGTTCCATGGTGTCATATGTATGGAACGTTGCTCCATCTTGCTGGAAATAACCTTCTCTCAATTCGTTATCATCCAGCTGCTCCACAAATGTCTTGAAGATATCCATATAAACTTCAGTGTCTACAGTCGTGGGGTAATCTAAAATTAGACTGTACAAGAATAGGCCATGGGCAATTGATGTTCTCAAGGAATCCATTCGAACCGAAATAAGTAACATTGACGAGGATACTCTCCGTAAAACTCCAGAGAATATGGTGAGATGAGTACAAATATGTATAGATGCTGGTAGAGGACACTTCCAACATTTTCTCTGAGATGCAAATAGTGTAATGTAAGCTCCCAGTTGTGTAATATATTCTCCCAAAGTTGTACGTGTGTTCTATTATTGGTTCGAAAGTTATGACCTATTGAAATGGCTCAGTTTATGTGGATCGCACTGTATTTGTTTGATACGAAGATGATGTGAAGCCAGTTTGTAATGAATAATTTTGCATTGTAATTTTGTTTGATTAGTTTGCTTTTAGTTGTGCTGGGTGATTATTATGTTTAGAAAATATAACGAAATAGTTAAGAATCGAATTTTCTTCTCCCAGCTTCCATTTAGTTGGTGAACAAAAGATCTTATCGATGCGTTATCTTACTTCACAATTACGTAAACAATACTAAAGCTTCTTTGTAGATCATTATTTAATTACATAGCCCCAATGATTAAAAATTGAAACTATACAATCTTTCACAATAACTTTTTAAAACGTCTTTCTCCAAAGCGTCTAAGGGAACTTGATTCAGTCTCCTTGGCAACCAAGTTCCTTTTCTATGCACTCAATACTCAGAGCCAACTAACTATATCTTGTTTGTCTTTTACTCAAAACTTCACTTTCACACTCCGTATAAACATGTTGACACTTTAAACATGTTTTATTCTTTCTAAATCCTCAACAACATTAAAAAATCTATAAACTCGTTTTGGGGCCATACTAAAACAATAGTTTCAAATGTATGACTTGCATTTTCTGGAAATAACTTTTAAAGTTCACTTCATTCTGAATAATGTTTGCATAACTAAGAGATGCACAACATATTACTGCACAAAAAATTTACAGTTTAAGCAAAGTAGTTTTTCGTGGAAAAACTTCCGAGATATTCCTAGATATTAATTGAATTAGGCAATAGAAATTTCTATTGCATATACTTTTCTCAATTACAGCATGAAGTCATTATTCTTTTGTTGTTTTTGATCTGTTAGTCATGCATAGAAAACGGAATGTCAAAGCGGTCCCAAAGTGACCAGTTCTAAGAATATTTGACTACCACTTAAGACTGTGTTATTTTCCTATTCTTCTAACTGAAGTAGACATAAGAATGAGAACCTGTAAGTCTAGTTTGTACAGCAGTGAGTAGAGGAATTATATGGCTAAAACAATATTTTTTAGCTAATGGTATATTAATTTATTAATCGAGATAGCGTTTTAGGACTCCTCTAACAGAATGGGACATGTACCAATCGCTCAACCTTAACTTTATACGATAAAGGTCCTTTGGTTACGAGTGAACTTCGGAAGAGGATTCCAAAGATGGGAGTGATAATACTCAAAACCGGTTTTGTGACACAGGAGAAAGCGTCTGTAAATGCTCGTGAAGAAAATAACAACAATGTTGACCATATTTGTCCGTTTTTAGTTGGTATCTGCAACTCTATGCATAGAAACCCCAAAATTTCCACTGGAATTACAGTCACATTTGTAAACGTCAAAGAAATGATACAAATTAAGGCAAATAAGAAGTGATATACTCCATAAACTCTCCATATATGAAGAGAATTATTTTTAAATGATACCTATGACCCATGTTGGATGACCTTTCTTTCCAGGATCAGTACAATAAAGTATACGCGGGTGACTTGGATTAGTTTGTCAAAATTTTCTTTCTAGGGGACGGTAGTGTATTGTTTTGCTGCAACGAAGATGAGACAGTTGACTGTGTAAGTGTGATTGTGTTTCTTCAGTCTAAGTGAGAAATAGAGCTTCTTTTACGGAAAGGAGGTGTGTAGTTGCTCCATTTGTGGCATTTTGTTATTTTTTAAATTACTTTAAGACAGATTTATAACGAATTAACAGTGAAATAGCTCCAGAAACTTGTACAACTTGTACAACGTGTACAACTTACCTCCATAATCCTCCTTGTTGTTATGATGGTTGCTTAATCAGTGCTGCCAACGGGCAAAATTAAATATCACTACAACAACAGGCGTAGAGGGGGATTTAATTTTTTTTATTTACGTTCTCCAATGTTAAGTTATATTGGACAATGAATGAAACGGGTGAAATGAAGCTCAAATGAAGCCAGAAAAATAAAGAATGGTACCATGATATTTGTGTGGGCTGGCGCTGTGGGAAAGAAGCAATTCATATGTGTAAAATGTGTGTGAGGTACATAAAGATATAAATATACAAGTGTGGAAATGTGTTATTTTGTTCTCATTATTAAATTATGTACTAAAATTGAATGTTCTATTCCGATACGTCCGCTATGCCAATTCTATTGCGGGCGATTAGGATAAATAGGACTTCTGTGAAATATTTTGATCCGATTTACCTTACCTTATATTCAAGATTCATCACTAGTAACGCTATTTCAAACCAAATTTGAAGTGGCACTTTGGATTTTTTCCAGATGTTTTCTGCACCCTTTGTGTAGAATATATCGACAACGATTTCTCACGTCTAATTGTTGATGTGTTATGTTTTGGTTTTGACTCAAGTAACACCGAATGTTACCTGACTGCATTCAGATAGTTTCAGGCCCGGTTGTATAAAAATCCCTAACTGCAGTTCATTTATAATTCAAGATAAAAACTGAACTCGGTTTAACAACCAGCGTGAGTTGTAAAATGCTGATCTTAGATCAGATGAACGTCGTTCAGTACCGATCTGAGATCACAAATACAAACATGTTGCAACTTTCGTGTTGTATCGAAAGGATTCGAGAATTATCGCAACTATTCGAGTCTGTTTAATTTAAGTTCACAGAGTAGCCAATCTAGACATAACAAAAACTAAATAAATCTTTCGCTTTATGGTTATTTGTCCTAGAAATAATGTTATTTTAAATAAACTGTATCAGAATTTACTCCATATTGAAACAGTATTTATCAAAAGTTAATCATTTCGCTTACTTTATCTCCATTATATGCTCAATGTACATCTTTTTCATTTTCATCTGTTTACAACACTGTGAGTTGGAAAATATAAACAGAAAATGGAAGTTCAAGCAAAAGATAAGATTCGTTCAGCTAACTTTAAATCTCGCATAACCCTTCTTATTTCACCCTTTTCCATAGACATCCCAATGAAATGAGATCTTAAAGCTGCAATCTCCCTTGTAACTTTGTGTATTGTTCTAAACGCAGTTCCTTCATTTATATTAAATATACTCCCAATCACCATTTGGAACCGTAATGTGAGCAGGATCATAAATATTGGATTGAGTGCATAATTCCTTAGGGTTTGTGTTCTTAACTGTACATGTAGCCTATGATCCAGTTCTTTGACTACATACTTTGATAGTCGAAATCTCATTTTGAATTTTCTGTCATTTAGTTCTGAGATGGGATTTCTTCTATGTTGGAAAACACGAGGAGACCTTTCAAATTGAAAATTCGAATCATCAGAGATATCAGAGTAATCTGAATTCTGAAAATATTAAAAATGTATAGGTTATGGATACAAACAATGCATCTTTAACACATACTTGTGAAATAAAGAGGTGAATTAACCACAAAAATGCTTTATTTACTATTTATTTAAAGCTGCACTACTTATTTCTTCTCAGAAACTCTGATCTAAGTTCAATCAAGTTAACTGAAGAAAATTCACCAGTTAGATTTGATCTTAGATCAAGAGGCCATGAACTTAGATCAATGTTTATACAACCAAAATTTTAAGTTCAGCTTGACTGAAGATCATTTTCGTATGCTTGAACTTAGATTATCTTTCATGCAACCGGGCCTCAGTCAATCTTCTCCAAGCATTACTGATCATTGACTGTATTTTCATTAGTCAACAGTTCTAATCGATCTTTATGATATTCATCACTAAGTATTCTATTTTGAATTCGATGTACCAATTATAAATAGTTCGCTAAATGTATTTCTAAGCCGATCTTCATTTTTTCTCAAGTCAAATTCATTTTTGTGTACCCATAACATGTTTAAATGATGGTAATCAACAGCTTAGATCAAATAGAACCAACTATAAGGCAATCCACTCTGACAAACTATTATAAAATAGCTATCAGATACAAATAAAATTGAATTGTTTCTAGAATCAGACATTCTAAAATTTTTCAATGTTACACTGATTACTGTAACTAATCCAGTCACATATAGCATCCACCCCCAGAAGAGCCAAGCCATCGCTTTCTCCAGAAGGCAGATAGAGGACCTACCACCTGTTCGTCTAGACGAAGAGGAAGTACATTGGCAATCATATGTACGATATCTAGGCATTTTGCTTGATGGAAAACTGACGTGGAAGGACCACATAACCTATACAGCCAACAAGGTCAGCAAACGTATAGGTATGTACAATCGACGCTCACTGATGTCCATATCCAATAAATTGCTCCTCTATAAACAAGTGCTCCGACCAGCCATCACTTATGTCTGTGTCATTTGGGGTATATCAGCGAAAACTCACCTACACAACCTTGAAGTTCTACAGTCTCGATTCCTCCATATTGCCACGGATTCCCCATGGTACAACCCTAACCTTGTAATCCGTTGTTCAGTGACAGTCACATTGTAGGCAAGGAAGTTGGTGGACCTGTTTTTAAAAGGAAAGACAATAGAGAATCGCTGTGTAGAAACATGAAGCATGTTAATTGCAGCTGCAATTAGTTTTTTTTTGTAATATGTTTTAGTGTTGAAATTGGTAATAGACTTAATCAAAGTTCTTCATACGTGATGTATCAAAGTGTTTAGCAAATGATAGGTATGATGGTATACTATCTTTGAGAAATTAAATGAAATACATCACTGTAAGCGTCAAACATTTTCTTCTCCTGACAATTGGCCGATTCTTCTGCAATACAGTCCATTTAGGTTGTGAGCTTTAATTTGACGGCCACAACTTACACCACGACGGATCTACACATTGCTACCCTAACAGACTACATGCACACCCTCTCACTCCCATTCTACCAAAACCTCTCCCATAACTTCAACTCCCTTATACGCGGTCTAGGTGGGTCCGACATCGACCCCGGCGAAAAATACAAAATACCAAGACTTGCTTTAGGCACATGGAAACACTGCACTATCAGTACACAACTTATATATTTAAGAAACAGAAAGAAAACATCAAAATAAATCTCTACCGTCATTTGTCCTAACTTATAAAATATTCTACTGCCAGTGTCAAGTGTCCAACCGCAGGAGTTTCACATATAGCTGAAATTCTTAGTTCTATTAGGCTTTGTAACAATTAAACTGGAGCTCTGATAAACAAGAAACTGCCCCAGTGTTGACTGTAAAACTGATACACACTTCTAGAATTCTTCCCAATAATACTATATGCTTAATATTCAGGTGCTAAAATTATAATTACACACTTTTGAATAAGCCAGTTTGATGTTTTATGATTCAGAAAATAGTATGAAGGGTGTTCTGAAAGGACAAGTTCGACCGTGTTAGGTTAGGGAATGAGTGACAACTAGTAAACTCACGAAATGGTGCGACACAGTGATTTTTCACAGCCTTAGGCAGAATGTGAATGAAGTGACAGCACATAAATACTCCATGGGCAGCAGTCAGCTGTCAACCAGGTGCAGTTCACACGTTCATAAAATCTCGCTAGCCTTTAATATTTCGTTTAATATGTTCCTTTACTTTATCATTTACTTATTGTAAGTACTGCATTACACCCACAAATGCGATACCGGAAAACGTAGTATTGAGGCTTCCTTACTCTGTAAATGAATCAATAAACAAATGAAAACATTTTAAAATAGGGAGAGCGGGGCGCGAGATGCAGAGAGAAAACTGCATAACTAAAATGTGGGTTAAATATCAAAGGCAGGATTTAAATCAAGCACTTTCCAAAGTTATGACACAAAGATTTTAAGAAAGTCTTCACTCCAAACTACTCTTTTAGAGGGGAAAAATCTTTCTCAAACAATTAAGTTCAGGCCTTCTAATCTGAAAGATCTTTACTTTTTATTTTCTATTTGTTTTGATAAAAATACCACGTGTTTAAGGTTTTTGTTTGACAAATGAAATGCGTACCTTCCACTGGCGAGGCGTGACTTTCAAAGCGACGGAAGCTCCAAATAATAATTATCATTAACATAAGAGAGAATAATGACCCAAAGAACTAAGGCTACTCTTTAGTACTCTTTCTATTATACAGTCACACGTAGGTCCAGTAGCGAGGCGTGACTTTCAAAGCCAGGGAAGCTCCAAATAATATTTTTCATTAAAATAAGAAAGAATAATGACTCAAAGAACTAAGGCTACTCTTTAGTACCCTTTCTATTGTACAGTCACACGTAGGTCCAGTAGCGAGGCGTGACTCAAAGCGAAGTAAGCTCCAAATAATAATTTTCATTAAAATAAGAGGGAATAATGACTCAAGAAACTAAGGCTACACTTCAGTACTCTTTCTATTGTACAGTCACACGTAGGTCCAGTAGCGAGGTGTGACTCAAAGCGAAGGAAGCTCCAAATAATAATTTTCATTAAAACAAGAGAGAATGATGACTCAAAGAGCTAAGGCTACTCTTTAGTACTCTTTCTATTGTACAGTCAGACGTAGGTCCATTAGCGAGACGTGACTTTCAAAGCGAGGGAGCCCGCTTCGGTAGCGTGGTGGTCGAGTGCCTGACTCACGTTCAAGAGGTCCCGAGTTCGAATTTTGATCAGAGTGAGTTACCTGGATAAGGCTTTTTCCGAGGTTTCTCCTTATCCTGAAAGACGAATGTCGAGTAACTCTAAGATCTACGGACCCTGGGCTCATTTAGCATCATTTCGCCCATTCCATTCATCGTCTGATATGACAACGTTGGAGGACGTAAAATTACAACAAAAAAGCGAGGGAAGTTCCAAATAACAATTTTCATTAAAATAAGAGAAAATAATGACTCAAAGAACTAAGGCTACTCTTCAGTACTCTTTCTATTGTACAGTCACACGTATGTCCAGTAGCGAGGCGTGACTTTCAAAGCGAGGGAAGCTCCAAATAATTTCCATGCAAATACGAAAGAATAATGACTCAAAGAACTATGTTCACGAATACATTTTGAAAATGTGTTCAGCGGAGATAAAATATTGTTCGGCATTTTTATTTTATTTATTTTTTATTTTGCTGAATTTCTTGGGAAAGCGCCGCTTCCAACACATCATATCACGCTTCGCCACTGGTACTTTGAATGTTCTGTAAATAGTTTTTGAAGTGGATAGAGTCAACATGAAAAATTCAATGCCATGGCCGGGATTTGAACCACGGATCTCCTGGTTTCCGTCCAGTCGCTCTTAACCTTTGAGCTACCATGGCCAACGTGCCTTCCTGACATTAAATTCTCCACAAACAGTGTATCTCGGATGCGAGAGCCCGTAGTGGTCTACCGGGGAAATATGAGTCAACTGGAGAATTTAATGTCAGGAAGGCACGTTGGCCATGGTAGCTCAAAGGTTAAGAGCGACTGGACGGAAACCAGGAGATCCGTGGTTCAAATCCCGGCCATGGCATTGAATTTTTCATGTTGACTCTATCCATGAAATATCTTAGCCTATACACGGCTAGTGTGGAGAAATGATTAATTTCCATCAATTAACTAAAATAATAAGAGTTAAATGATGAAGCCTGGGATTTAAGTACTTACAATAGTAAGTCGCCACAAACAGTGTATCTCGGATGCGAGAGCCCGTAGTGGTCTACCGGGGAAATATGAGTCAACTGGAGAATTTAATGTCAGGAAGGCACGTTGGCCATGGTAGCTCAAAGGTTAAGAGCGACTGGACGGAAACCAGGAGATCCGTGGTTCAAATCCCGGCCATGGCATTGAATTTTTCATGTTGACTCTATCCATGAAATATCTTAGCCTATACACGGCTAGTGTGGAGAAATGATTAATTTCCATCAATTAACTAAAATAATAAGAGTTAAATGATGAAGCCTGGGATTTAAGTACTTACAATAGTAAGTCGCCACAAACAGTGTATCTCGGATGCGAGAGCCCGTAGTGGTCTACCGGGGAAATATGAGTCAACTGGAGAATTTAATGTCAGGAAGGCACGTTGGCCATGGTAGCTCAAAGGTTAAGAGCGACTGGACGGAAACCAGGAGATCCGTGGTTCAAATCCCGGCCATGGCATTGAATTTTTCATGTTGACTCTATCCATGAAATATCTTAGCCTATACACGGCTAGTGTGGAGAAATGATTAATTTCCATCAATTAACTAAAATAATAAGAGTTAAATGATGAAGCCTGGGATTTAAGTACTTACAATAGTAAGTCGCCACAAACAGTGTATCTCGGATGCGAGAGCCCGTAGTGGTCTACCGGGGAAATATGAGTCAACTGGAGAATTTAATGTCAGGAAGGCACGTTGGCCATGGTAGCTCAAAGGTTAAGAGCGACTGGACGGAAACCAGGAGATCCGTGGTTCAAATCCCGGCCATGGCATTGAATTTTTCATGTTGACTCTATCCATGAAATATCTTAGCCTATACACGGCTAGTGTGGAGAAATGATTAATTTCCATCAATTAACTAAAATAATAAGAGTTAAATGATGAAGCCTGGGATTTAAGTACTTACAATAGTAAGTCGCCACAAACAGTGTATCTCGGATGCGAGAGCCCGTAGTGGTCTACCGGGGAAATATGAGTCAACTGGAGAATTTAATGTCAGGAAGGCACGTTGGCCATGGTAGCTCAAAGGTTAAGAGCGACTGGACGGAAACCAGGAGATCCGTGGTTCAAATCCCGGCCATGGCATTGAATTTTTCATGTTGACTCTATCCATGAAATATCTTAGCCTATACACGGCTAGTGTGGAGAAATGATTAATTTCCATCAATTAACTAAAAGTTTTTGAAGTGTTGTTTACTTATAATGCCTTTTGTATTATTGGTAATTCTAAGAGATATACAAAGGCTAATCACAAAAACAATATAAATCTTGTTTAAGCACAGAATTATATCAAGTTTTGTACCATTAACTATTTCAGATATTCCCTGAAGTATCTATCAAATGATATACTTTCTGCAAGTATAAGTAGTGTACTTTCTCCTCGGTAAATGTGTTACCTATTTGGCTAATTCCAAAAGTTCATGCTGTTGTTTTTGTTAAAAGGAAGGGCAGAATAAGACAATACCGTGAAATTGCTGCATGTTCACAAATGGAACGGCAGAGAGAAGGAAGTGCGTCACGCCTAAGAAGTCAGAAGGTAGCTAGGTCAGTGGGAAGTGTGTGCTCTATGTCTTCCTGATAGCGGTCCCAGAACATAGCGGACTACTGTCCGAGTGCGCAGGCAGACAGTGTGAACGACCTTTCTGCAAATGAATGTCGCCTTGGTGATGCTCTTTTGTCACTGTGCCAGTTGTGTTCACCGTTACTGCTATAGCGCGGGATAATCTTCCACTGTCGCAGAGAGACTGATTTTTAATTATTATTTTTGGGGAAACCCGCTTTACAACCATCAATAATATGAACGGTATGAGCGTCAGATGTTCAGTATCGAGGTATAGTTCAAAAAGATGATACGAAATCTCTCTTCTGGTCTTGATATTGTTGTGTATTTCATACATAACCTCTGCACGATCGTGATTATTAAATTAACATCGACAAAATTGAAGATAAAAATAAAGTAAATATAGGGTACACTTATCATTCTAAATAATTAGATTCCATGGAATCCATATGCTCTTTATAAATTGATTAAATATCTTCACCAAAAGCTTGAAGATCCCTACTGAAGTTAAATGGTCTCGTTCAAAATGACAAATTGTGGTCCTTATGTTGAATTACCTGCTAGAGGTATAACGTTTTCCCTATTTACACGCTGGTTTAAGAAACAGGTGGTTATATTTCAGTGCGTTTGAGAGTTTAGGGTGTAAAATTAATTAGTTCTGCTAGGTATATGCCTGCGTGCCATTTCGTAAACTTTCTATATGCCATAGAACAATGAGAACAAATGCTTCGCGCTAACAGTCTCTAACTTGTCACGGTGCCTATGTTTATTTGGGAAGTTCATGAACAAAACAGATTTTCTGCTGTCGAAAAACAACTGCCGCGTGCTGTCTTGTAGGATTGCATTTCTACAGTTAGGCGCTTTATGTGATTAGTAGAGCTCGGCGCATTAGGCGTTAAAAATATTAAAATAAACAAGTAAAGCTTGCACTATTATATATATACTGTAATTAGACTCGATCATTTATTCAGTTATCGCTTAAATCTAGATTTTGACATGACAGAACAGCACAGAAAACTTTTTGATGAAACATTTCACAGCAGAAAGATGTTATAATAAGCCCTTCAGCTACGAAAAGGTACATGCAGTGAAAATAGATAATTATAGGCACTATAAAGTTAATATATTTTATTCTAGTAAAGACGCTAATAAGCAAATGTCAAGGTGTAGTGAGCAGTGGTCAATAAAATTGTAGTTGTCCATACATGCTGTTATAAAAATGCATATAAATGCCCAATATGGCAATAAACTGTACATGAAAGCAATTTTCAGCTATTATTACAAAGCTAAAGAGAAGACAAAGAGTCAATACTCTTAGACAACACTCAAGTCTAAAATATACTTTCTCTGGTCGAGTGGACAGGATTCTGGCTTCTCAATTCAAGAATCTGAATTTCAATCTGGACTTTTTCTCTACCATTCGCAGAGTCTGGTGAATCTAGGAGTAAATACGAGTATATTTCATGTTGAAATGATTAAGATCAACCTTATAAAACCTGCGGTAAACGGGTTATTTCTAAGTCAAAGCGCCCATTATCACCATCGATGTTAAAGTGGCATATGCAATGAAACAGTTGAAAGGAGAGGGAAGTAGTGTCGAATTTAAAATTGAAACACGCGTTGGTTAAGAAACCCAGTAAAAGTTGCCATAATTTTTCTCCGAATTACTTAACTTTTTTTTTTTTTTTGGTTACTTAGCTACACAAATATTAACAACGTTGAAATTGAGGACTTTAATTTAATAACGCCTCTTCAACGGAAAAAGCAAACATAGTAAACTGAACTTCCGATGTGTTGCGTTTAGTCGAGCTTTTTTATTTGCTGTTCAATAAACTTTACTCACAAAAGCTTACTCTTCTATGTACTTTTTGTTAATAAAGATATTAGATAAATTTCATTTCGCTGGTATAAGAATATCTACAGTAAAGCGACAGTCAGATTTTTAAAAAGCGGGTCGCAGTATGATGGCTTTGAATTCTATAATTGTTTAATGTTTTTATATATCTGTAATACATTGTTAAAATAGTTGCATTGTTTGCTTTAGGTTGATCGATGTAAGTGTTCACAGAAACTATTTGACTGACTACACACTGCATTCTAGTCAGAAAGAGGATACAGAATACGTGATAGATGTTAAAAAGTGGGGTTCTATATATCTCCAAGCCCTAAAATTCCACACTGGAGAAAAATCTGACTTAAAAATGACAAGGCATTGAAGCTTTCAAACCAATAAGAGATATCTCGGAAATGGTTTATGTATCCCGAAAGTCTTCTTTATTTATAGACGCTCCTGAAAGTTCAAACCAACTTATTTAGCCTCTGCTGATTGTACGTTTTTACTTAAATGAAAAGTAGGATTTCATTAACTGCCTTTTCTTTGGGCTTTGTATTTTTATTTTCATTTTGCTTTATTTAATATGTTGTATAATTTTTCTAAAAATTAGTTTAGGTTGCTAAATTCTAACATAAGTAGAAATATGTTCGTGTAGGCGTTCTTTGTGAAATAATTCTAGTAACTTGTCATTTTCTTTCTTATTAATACTACAAACAATTAACACATGCCATATCACTCCACAACTACTATATGGATCATTTTCTACAGTAGTAAGGTAGTTAAGGCTGCTCCTAATCTAATCTTAATAATGTCTTTCAGATTTTTCCTACCAAACATATATATATATATATTTACCATGGAGCTGTTTTTATTTCATTTATCAGGGTGTTCATTTATCCATTCTCTTCTTATACCATTCTTTAATTTGGCACATTATCTTGACAAGTGGGTTGAATATATCTACCAATTTACCCTCATACTTTCCCTCCTTTGCCAATAGATCCATTTTGCAGTTTCCAATAATATTACTGTGTCCAGGATCCAAATTAATTTCATACTTAATCATTCCTGGTTAGCCATGTAAATTTTCTGTTTTATTTCCCCCCAAAAGTCGCGTAGTAGCTAAATTTTTGTCCCTTATCGATACGAAGTGTACAAACTTACACATTTCTTCGGAGGGCTTCAAAATAATCCCATAAAATTCAAGACAAATTGTTTATCCTATAAATGTGTTAAGTTTGTTGAATATTAATTAACATTTTATTATTAGAGCCGTTTTATTTTTTAGAAAATAAACAATGAAAAGTTTACCAGATAAAGGATAGCTTGGGTCTGAGGATTTTATTGAAAATATTCATATTGCATGTCTGGAAGATGTACTAAAACACCAATTATACATTTTGGTGTTTGGTTCTCAACTTATACACACTCGGATCTTTTTTTCAAAAGTGCTGTTCTTTTTTTTTTCTTTTTTTTTTAATTTTCATGGAAGCTCAAAACATAAATATTTTGAATGAAATTTCATTATCGAAGCTTTTCATAGAATATAAAACCTTTTCTTTTTACTATCCCCCTTATAGTAGCTAATTTTCAGTAATATTCCCTAAGAAATGACGATAAGCTATCACCAAATTAATAGTGCTCAGTTACTATTGGAAATGCTAACATACACACGGGAATTAAACTCGTAGTTAAGTTCACGAAACTTCACATTACATAACCTAACTGACCTGAAATCAGACAGCCCTTAAAATACCAAACCAGCTCTATTTGCACTGGAGCATGTAATGCATCCAAGGTCACTGAGCAAGAAAGTCGAGTTCTCGAATTTCAAGCTCTGTCCAGGCACCGTTATGCATTTGTACTAACAACACGCCATTTCAGAATATCGCTGCTCTTTTATTCATCCTGTGTCTCTCTGAAGGAACGCGACCTCTACATAGAGGCAAAGAAGGAAAGGTATGCCAAAGATTACCTCATGTACGTAACGACATAAGAACAGCATAAAATTTCCAGCCAATAGACTGGCCTTGCTTGGAAAAAAAAAAAAAAAAAAAAAAAAAAAAAAAAAAAAAAAAAAAAAAAAAAAAAAAAGCCTCTACTATATGGGAATTAAGATATTCAACAAACTACCACTGTCAATTCGGAAATAAAAAAGCAAAACACTGTTCAAAACACATGTTAAGAATCTACTTATTAGGAAAGCCTATTACTCTGTTAACGAATATATGCAAGATGACATAAACTAATTATTGATTTTGTTAGCTATATAATTTTAAGCAATAGTAAACATATTTTATTCTCTTATATTAATCATTAATTTTATATGTAGTTTTTACATTGTAATATGTATACTGACGAGACACCAGTTTATGAGCTTTGCTTAAATATGTAAATATTATTGTGTCAATAAAATTTGATTTGGTTTGGAACGCAGCTTTGAGTAGGTAAAAATGCAGTAAAAATGCATTTTAAAGTAGTTTTCGCCCCTTTTATGAGGAAATTAGAACATTAAGGGGTTGAAAAAGAATAATAATGCACCAAAAGTACGCTGGAGCACGTGAAGTTCGATTATCAAACATATTTTTTTCATTTCTGTTAAATAGTACTCAAAGATTCAATACATGTTTTTAATTTCTTACCTATATTCTATTCACTTCTGAGTTATATTAAAGCTAATGCTTTCATTTTAATAACAAATATTTTTGTTAAAAATCTGACAATTGGTAGAATCACATAGGTCCATTGCTGTACCGTAATTGCGCTAATAAGTCTCTTAATATGAGATGTAGTTTAAAGGTACACTTAAAAACCATTCGGTGTTGGTCGGGTTTGAACCACGACCTTGAAATCAATAAACCGCCAGGGTTTAACCAATTAGCCAGACAGTTTTAATGTTCATATAACATACACAGAGCAATATACAAAGTGGGCCACGGGAATATGACGATTTTCAAATTTAAATAAGTTGGTAACTATGACAAACAAATGAATGCGCCGAGCAAGACCAATGTTTGCGCTTGTTGAAAAAATGGCGCAACGGAATACTGAACGTATTGGTGAACGTATTTTGAAAATCGTGACTCGGTTGTTATTACACAATGATTATTTGGTTGTCATTTTAATGTCCCACGTCATGGCAACCTTTCTAGCAGGAACGTTATGAAGTTATGGATACAGAATATCCGAGCACAGTTTCTGTAGTGAAGAGGAAACTTCCAGGTCCTATACACACCATGATAACACTAGAATACATTGAAATGATCAGACAGTCGCTCAACAAGAAAACACGCTGCTGCCTTATGGTTATCACGGACAAGTTTTAGAAGAATTCTGCACAAAACACAAAGATTTACGTTCGCTCCTCTACAAGGTGGTTGTTGTTCAAGAGAACAGAGTGTGGTAAAGCTAATCGAATTACATTCTGTGAAAATTTTGTGAATCGGTTTGATGATGACATGGTCCTCTTAATGAGTGATGAGGCTCATTTTCATTCAAATGTTATGGTGAATTAACAAAGTGTTCGCTATTGGGATGATTCAAATCCACAAAAGCTACTTACGTGTCATCTTCATCGTCCACATGTAGCAGCGTGGTGTGTCGTTGCGAGTTCTGGAATCATAGGTCCTTATGAAGAGCATGATAGAGTTGTAACAGTGACCTTAGATCGATACTTAGAAATGTGAGGAGACTTGCTTACTCCTGAGCTACATTATCGTGGAATCGATCTCAATACCATCAACAGCCCATACTGCCAACGTGTCCATTGCAATGGGTAAAGAAATATCTCCAACGTGGTTTCAAGAGGAGACATTCTTTGGCCCGCACGTTCTCCATATCTGATTCTGTGTCGAGCCGTGACTTTCAAAGTGAGGGAAGCTCCAAGTAATAACTTTTATTAAAATAAGAGAGAATAATGACTCAAAGAACTAAGGCTACTCTTCAGTACTCTTTCTATTGTACAGCCACACGTAGGTCCAGTAGCGAGGTGTGACTTTCAAAGCGAGGGAAGCTCCAAATAATAATTTTCATTAAAATAAGAGAGAATAATGTCTCAAAGAACTAAGGCTACTCTTCAGTACTCTTTCTATTGTACGGTTACACGTAGGTCCAGTAGCGAGGTGTGACTTTCAAAGCGAGGGAAGCTTCAAATAATAATTTTTATTAAAATAACAGAGAATAATGATTCAAAGAACTAAGGCTACTCCTCAGTACTCTTTCCATTGTACAGTTACACGTAGGTCCAGTAGCGAGGCTTGACTTTCAAAGCGAAGGAAGCTCCAAATAATAACTTTCATTAAAATAAGAGAGAATAATAACTCAAAGAACTAAGGATACTCTTCAGTACTCTTTCTATTGTACAGTCACACGTAGGTCCAGTAGCGAGGCGTGACTTTCAAAGTGAGGGAAGCTCCAAATAATAATTTTTATTAAAATAAGAGAGAATAATGACTCAAAGAACTAAGACTACTCTTCAGTACTCTTTCTATTGTACGGTCACACGTAGGTCCAGTAGCGAGGTGTGACTTTCAAAGTGAGGGAAGCTCCAAATAATAATTTTCATTAAAATAAGAGAGAATAATAACTCAAAGAACTAAGGCTACTCTTCAGTACTCTTTCTATTGTACAGTCACACGTAGGTCCAGTAGCGAGGCGTGACTTTCAAAGTGAGGGAAGCTCCAAATAATAATTTTTATTAAAATAAGAGAGAATAATGACTCAAAGAACTAAGACTACTCTTCAGTACTCTTTCTATTGTACGGTCACACGTAGGTCCAGTAGCGAGGTGTGACTTTCAAAGCGAGGGAAGCTTCAAATAATAATTTTCATTAAAATAACAGAGAATAATGATTCAAAGAACTAAGACTACTCTTTAGTACTCTTTCCACTGTACAGTACACGTAGGCCTTTCCTGCGTTGCAAGACTGCTCAAACTACAAGCAGACATATTCCTTCTTCTCCTCTCCACTCAGACGTTCGAAGTTTTCCTACAGCTGGCCCATACCGCGTCAACTGTTAGCCTAAAATGGAGAAAGTATACTTAAAAGTTCACAACCATTTGCTATTTGTCACCACTGAATACCAATCGACGTAAAGTACTAGTATTGACAATGCTATTGAAATATACGTACAGTTGTACTTAAAAGCGCCATATGTACTACAGAGACTTCACTGATAAAATGTCAGTGCATCCTAGCTATCGAAGAATTGCTATTGCTTCCGGAAATCTACGAAGTATGGTAATTGAGGTTACGAATGCGTAAATACAGCATTGAATGAACTCGCGGAACTGCTGACTCGAATCTACGCAGCCTTCCAATTGTCCGCCAGCCTGCGGATGTTGGGGAATAAATTTTGAAAATGTAAATCGAGCAAATAAAATATTATTTGGCATGAATTTTTTTGTTTATCTTCTTTTAGTCCTAACATTCTTGGGAAAGTGTCTTTTCCAGCGCTTCATTGCACGCTTCTCCACAGATCTACTTCCTTTGGGGCACCTCAAATCTCATTTGTATATTACGAAACCAAGGAATATTAATGAGCTCAAGGAGGTCATACAGGAGGAAATTACAGCCATACCAAACGACATGATGCGATCAGGGATACAGAATCTGTATGGAGGCCATTTAAGAGATATCCTGTTTAGAAAATAAGGTAACGTCCTCAAATGGCATTCAATTGAAATGTTACAAAATTAAATTTTTACTTTGAACCTTATATCATTTATTTCATTTTAAAAATCCTCAGGTTCCCGTGAACTACTCTGTATAACATCTAACTAATCCTATACACATAGGATAAATAACTGGTATTACACAAATATAACTATTTGTAACAAAAACTGCACTTATCTTAAGAAAATGATATCAATTTTTCTTATTAATTGAGATCGATTTCACAAACAAATTGTTTGCATCGTCAGTCAACACACTTCGCTGTCAAGGATTCCGGTTACCATGTTATTATGTTTTTTTCAGTATTACCAAAATCTGAAAACGAAGCAAACCTAAAAGCAGAATCAACTACTAGTATTTCAAAATTCATTACGCGATGTTTATTTTTTAAAATAAATATATTTTCCCAAACCATTAAATCTATCGGACCATTTAGTTGTTTTAATAATTTAACTTCAGGATTTATTTATGATCTGCCACGGCCGATTTATCAATTTGTTTACACTTATGCCCGATTTCACCAACAGATGTTAAAATCGACGTTAACAAATGTAACGTAACAATTGTCACAGCGCTAAAACTAATGTTAAATTTCTTGCATTTCACCAACCTGTTTTCTTAAAATGTTAACAAACCTGTGTTAACGCCAAGAAACTAGTAAATATCACAGCTATAGAAGGCTATGGATGATTTTCTGAACGTACTCCGATGCGCTTTTCTTTTCATTTTTGTCTGCACAAATGGCGGATGAACAAAATCATAAATAAAGCCGTGAGACAAATTTCTCATCGACGGAGAAAGAATTAATTGAAATAGTGACGAAGTGTAAGCATATCGTGGAAAATAAGAGGACGGATGCAGTGAATGTAAAAGAGAAAGATGTCGCGGGGAAAATATTGGAAACGAATTTAATTCAAATGCACGTGTCACTACAACAAGCACCAGCAACTTGTCAGTATTACGTAAATTTAAAACGAGATGCGAAGGATAAGTGCCTTAAACGTTTAAAGACGGCAGGTGAACAATGTATTATCCACATAATTCAGTGAATTATAAAATCGCAAGGTTATTAATACTTGAAGCTAAGGCGAGATAGTCATATTCCTTTCGATGCATGTTCTAAATCAGTATTACGTAAATTTAAAACGAGGTGCGAAAAAGGGCAAGTGACTTGAACGTTTCAAGACGGGAGGTGGACAATGTATTATCCACATAATTCAGCGAATTATAAAATCGCAAGGTTATTAATACTTGAAGCTAAGGCGAGATAGTCATATTCCTTTCGATGCATGTTCTAAATCAGTATTACGTAAATTTAAAACGAGGTGCGAAAAAGGGCAAGTGACTTGAACGTTTCAAGACGGGAGGTGGACAATGTATTATCCACATAATTCAGTGAATTATAAAATCGCAAAGTTATTAATACTTGAAGCTAAGGCGAGATAGTCATATTGCTTTCGATGCATGTTCTAAATCAGTATTACGTAAATTTAAAACGAGGTGCGAAGGACAAGTGACGAACGTTTCAAGACGGCAGGTGGACAGTGTATTATCCACATAATTCAGTGAATTATAAAATCGCAAGGTTATTGATACTTGAAGTAAAGATGAGATCGTCATATTGCTTTCGATGCATGTTCTAACCTCTCTTGTACTTCCGCAGTAACCTTCATAGCAACATGTTTCGACAGTCTATACCTCCGTAAAACAATTTTCTTTGGATAGCTCCTCAAAATCATTTCTCCTCATAGGCCGTACTCTATTACGAATGCCATTTAGACGTCTTAAATGTAGCAAATCGACATCAACAGCTGAGTTCATGCTCGCCATCTTGACTATTTACAATTGTTAAGGACTTAACATTAGAAATTCGACTTGTTAGTTTAACATGAGATTTAACACGGGTGTTACGCTAACACTTGTTGGTGAAATGCAATTTTTGTTTTAACTATTGCTAAACTCGTGTTAAGTCTTAACATCTATTGGTGAAATCGGGCATTAATGTTACGAAAATGTTCTTTCGTTCTGGTTGCCAAATTACGTTTTGTCTTTCCAGTATAAACCTGATCACAATTTAAATAATTAAATTGATAAATTAAGTATAAAACTCTTCAACTCTGTGAGGTTCTCTTCATTCTGAATTACTTTTTAAGAGATAGACAAAAGCTTACTAAAGAAAAACTATAGATCTCATCAAAGTGCCCAATTTATATCAAATATGATTTTATTTTGTTAATTATTACTGAGTTTTTTTATTACGGACTTAATTTAATAAAAAAATTTTTTCTCAAATACTAAGGTCACTATTTGTGTTTTATCCTGATCATGAAAGAGCATGGAATGTCACAGCTATTACATAGAGGATCTTCGGAGTCACCTGGAGTGCCAGCGTTTGGAATGAATTCTCCGGGTATACAGGCCAATGACTAATCTATGAGCTTGAATATGACCTTGCTCTTTAGTTATTTTGAATAATTATGTTCGATTAATAATTTTTATCGTAACAAAACGCTGCGTTTCTATTCATATTCCACAATTTTCCATTGTTGCGTATGTAATATAGCGCTCGCAGAGTAATTAAACATTGGCAACATCTATTTTTGTGTTCGCCCGTTTGTTCAGTGTCAGTTATCACCTAATTCAGTTTACCGGCAATTGTTGGAACAACGCTCGGATCGTGTGTTGACTCTTATGAATGCAGCGAGATCCTTAAAAAAATATGGCACGCTTTTATAACAGTAATATTTTACTATTATTATTTTTATTTGGTGTTGTATAGGTTCGGTTAGTGGTAATGACAGTAAATTTTTAATATCTGAGTAAAAATTGTCACCGTAATAATACGCAAAAATTTGTTCCAAATTACGTAAACTATTTCGTGTTTTTTTGGGGAGGGGGAGGGTTGTGATGTTCAAATGAGTACAGGGTGCTTAGAGCTTACATTTGTCTGACATTTATCTTTCAGAATAGGGGAAATCGAGGAAGAAACCTTATCCAGATAACCTACCCTAACCGACATTCGAACTCGGGACCTCTTGAGTTTGAGGCAGATACATTACCATCTACGTTACAAAGACATGCTAGAACTGAATAGAAGGTGTTTCCATTCTGTCTTAAATCATCTTATTTATACAGTCTTTTCCAGTTTTCCATACCTTGCACTCAAAACCTCTATTTTATTTGTTGTGTTTTTCTCCTTACTGATTGGTGAAAAAAAAAATTCTTATTCTTTATAATCTCTGCACATCTACGAGGGCTGTTCAATAAAGAATGATCACAATATTGTGACTTTGTGTTATATCCCACTTCTGACGCCAGTGTGACTTTGTGGGTTCGTGGAATAAAAAGTCCAATTTCACCACTCAACAATGTCCTTTATTTCTACCGACTTACAGTTTAACACTTGCTAATTACACAGAATTACTTGCTGCACATAATTACAATTTACCAGTTCGTCCGTTACAACTTCACTTGTACTCGCGATTACATAAGCTCCGGTACACATTCACAGTTCGTACAGTCTTCCGTTCGCACAACCCTTTCGTTCATTAACACGTCACCGACTAACTCTTCCTTCTTACACCAAGAACTGTCCTCACACACACTAACCAACTGATTGACCAACTCAACCAACAACTGACTAACTCCTCTGTCTGTCTGTAACCCTCTTTATATCGGAATATCCCGGTTTCTAGTGACCAGGAGACTGTTCCAGTAAACGAAAGTTCGAGAAACAGGTGGAAGGAAAACAGGCGACCAGTCATGTTTTCCCCTAACCACAAGCCTGTCACCACTACAAGACAAACGAGGAGAAGGTGTGGCTAACGCGGTCCTCCCCCCTGCCTTCCGTTCGCAGCTGGTACAGGGTGCTCCCGTTACACTGCTCCCTCCTCAAAGCTGTTCGCCCTCGAACAGCCCCATCGTAGCGTGCGAGGCGGTCCAGGTGTACCGCCAGCATCTGCTCGGAGTCTCAGCCAGAAGTAGCGCTGCCGTAGTTTGTGAATCATTCGGTTCGCTCCCAGGTGTCCTCCTGAAGTACCGGCGTGCACTTCCTCCAAGACTTCCGGGACCTTGCTCCGGGGAAGTACCAACTGTTCTCTCTGCGCCTTCCCATCGGGCGACTCCCATACCCGGAACAGCACGCCCACTCTGGTCTTCAACGAGTCCCATTTTGCCCAGTGCGACTTGTAGGTGGCGCTCCTCGGTGCGATGTCCTCCCAGGTTGGCCTCGTCCCTGCGTCCACTTCCCTCAAGAGTGGCCCCAAGTCTGCGTCCGCCAGCTGCTCCCTCCTCAGGCCCGCGCTATCCCAGCCTTCAGCAGGCACTGCCACAACTACTCGGACTGCTGCGGCACGCTCCTTCTCTTCCACTCTTGTGCGCTCATGGCCGTCCTGGATCTGCGGTAGGACACCTCCAATGTAATGGTCGCTAGCGTCGGTGTCCACAATGAAGGCGCCACCCGGTTGTGGGAAACCCAAAATTGAAGCACTGCACAGGGTCCCCTTCGGGTGCTGGAAAGCGTCTTCGGCGTCCTCCGTCCACACATAAGGCCGGTTTTCCTCCGTCAGGCGGGTGAGGGGTTTTGCGATGTTTTCGGCCTTTTCCTCTAAATCGTTAAGGCGGTCGTCTACTTGACCCTTCCGTTTGCCCAGGTTCGCGACGTCATCCCTCACGCCGGCCAAACGTTCCTCAAACTTTGCGGCGAGAGCCTCGTTCGCCGCCTTCATTTCCGTGGCCAGACTGCCGTTCGGTGCTCTCATTTCCGTGGTTAACTCGGCCTTCATTTGTTGCATCTTCTCGGTGATGTTCTCCCTAGCCGTCCTGATTAGTTTCAGTTCCGCGGCCAGGTTATTTCTAGTCTCCAGCTTCTCTGTTAGGCTGTTCTTTGCCGCTTCTGTTTTTGCAGCGAGGTTTTCAGTTGCCGTCTTCATTTCTCTCAGTTCCGCTAAAATCTTTTCTAATGCTGCCTCCATTGTTGTAATGTTCGGTGATGTTGTTTTCCCGCTTCCTGACACCAGTGTGACTTTGTGTTATATCCCACTTCTGACGCCAGTGTGACTTTGTGGGTTCGTGGAATAAAAAGTCCAATTTCACCACTCAACAATGTCCTTTATTTCTACCGACTTACAGTTTAACACTTGCTAATTACACAGAATTACTTGCTGCACATAATTACAATTTACCAGTTCGTCCGTTACAACTTCACTTGTACTCGCGATTACATAAGCTCCGGTACACATTCACAGTTCGTACAGTCTTCCGTTCGCACAACCCTTTCGTTCATTAACACGTCACCGACTAACTCTTCCTTCTTACACCAAGAACTGTCCTCACACACACTAACCAACTGATTGACCAACTCAACCAACAACTGACTAACTCCTCTGTCTGTCTGTAACCCTCTTTATATCGGAATATCCCGGTTTCTAGTGACCAGGAGACTGTTCCAGTAAACGAAAGTTCGAGAAACAGGTGGAAGGAAAACAGGCGACCAGTCATGTTTTCCCCTAACCACAAGCCTGTCACCACTACAAGACAAACGAGGAGAAGGTGTGGCTAACGCGGTCCTCCCCCCTGCCTTCCGTTCGCAGCTGGTACAGGGTGCTCCCGTTACAATATTTTTGACAACGTACCTTCACTCATCCTCATAATTTTGATGGTCCTTCTTAAAATAGTCTCCCCTGAATGCGATGCACTTGTCCCAGCGTTTCTGTCAGTCTTCAAAGACATGCTGGAAACTATTTTTTGAATGATCCTTCAAAATCGCCTCCGCAGCCTTCACCACTGCTTCTGATGATGGATAATACCTCCCACGAAGGCGTTTCTTCAAGTTAGGAAATAGGAAAACGTCAGATGAGTCTAAATCCGGACTATAGGGAGGGTGAGGAATGCACTTCATGTTGATTTTTGCAAGATATTCAGCAACAACATTGGCAATATGGGGCCGCACATTATCGTGGTGCAGCATCCAGCCTGCTTCACGAAAATGTGGTATCCAATGAAATGTTCAGTATTTCCGAAAGTGATCTTAAGGTAATTCGTCGATCCTCTCTCACAATGGCAGCAGCAGTGTCGATGTTTTCTTCTGTAAGAGCAGTAACTGGAGCACCGGGTCCACCTTCCTTTGAAATTTACTGTCTCCCCTCTTTAAACATTTTAAACCACCTTCGAGCTGTGCTGTAGGGAAGAACAGACTCTCCATAGGTATCCTGTAACATTGTATAGACCTCAACTGAAGATTTGCTGAGACGAAAGCAGAATTTCAAAGCCGCAAATTGTTCCTTGCATGTTACCTCCATTGCAGTGGTAGGCGATACTGAACATGTCTGAACTTGCCTGGTTCTTACAGGCGGTAACCAGAAGTACCAGCAATGAAACTACTATGGCGTGTTTGTTTCACACTAAGCTAACAGAATATAAGATTGAATTTTAGTGCGAAAAATTATGATCGTAAAAAAATTAGGATCATTCTTTATTGAACATCCCTCGTATTTGGATCCATACAATATTGTTTGTTCTTTACTTAATTAGCAAGAGGCTGATAAAGAAATAATATCTTTTAGAAGAGTGAGTTGAGAAAATATGTGAGTTCTACATACAAGACTTTTTATGATGGAAAATGCTGCTATGAAATGACTTTGTTTTGGTTACAGGTTTGAAGATGAAGATAGTAACAGAACTACTCTTGGTGATGGTGGGGTTAATGGGGATGGCGCAGTCTCAGATCAACCTCCCTCCGAGCTTCCTTGCAGGTGGGGACATGGCAAGGTTTACATTACCAGAAGATACTCCAGTTGATTCTTCAGTTTATCGACTGCGAGGTTCTGACCCGGAAGGCTCCAAGGTTCACTACAGTATCAGTGGAGAACATTTTAAAGTGGATCGATCTTCTGGTATTGTCACTTTACTCAAACCATTGGACAGAGAAGATATGGATATGCTAGAAGTCATCATTAGCATTACAGGTGAGTAGAATGGATACATAGTTTATAAAGATTGTTTAAACAATTTCTGCTCAGCAAATGTAGGTGCTATATAAACTACGAGAGCTGATCAACAAAGGCTGAGACTGATGATGTTTATTACTGCAATTCAATGTTTACTTGATCTTTTTCAAAGTAGGCACTTCCTACTTCAATGCACTTTTTATAGCGTCTCTGCCAGTTCTTGAACACGTGCTGCAGACCATTCTTTGTCAGGTCCTTGAGAATCGCCTCACTTTTCTTGAACATTGCTTCAGAGTTCTCAAATTGAATACCCCTAAGCTCCGATTATCATAAGTCATGGCTGCGTCATTATGATCCTGAAGGAGAACAAGCCAGTACTGTGTGGAATTCGCCAGGTTCTCCAACACCAAAAAAGACAAATGTTGTTCCATCTGCAGGGAAAGTGATGATGATCACATTTTTGACTGTAATGGAATGATTTACCAGCATGTAGTTCCCCCTAACACTACTGTTACAGCAGCATACTACACGTCAGTAGACTACACTGAGGAAGTACATTGCAAAGAAACGACCAGAGCTTTTTCGGACTGGGTGGCGACTTCATCATGACAATGCACGGCCTCAAGTCGCAAATCAAGTAATGCAGTTTCTGGCTCGATACAACATTGCTTGTGTGCTACATCCACCTTATAGCCCCTATCTTGAACCCTGTGACTCTTTTTTTATTCCTATCAGCAAAGGTAAAGCTTAGGGGTATTCAATTTGAGAACTCTGAAATAGTGCTCAAGAAAAGTGAGCCGATTCTCAAGGACTTGACAAAGAATGGTCTGCAGCACGTGTTCAATTACTGGCACAGAAGTAGGAGCAGACTACTTTGAGAAAGATCATGTAAACACTGAATTGCAGTACTAAACATTGTGAAAAATGTCAGTCTCAGTCTTTGTTGATCAGCCCTCATACTAAATATTAAATAATTTAAATATTTTGAATTAAATATGTTTCTGAAAAAATAAATATCCTTATATATCTTACTTACTTACTCCTTGGTGGTATAACCCATGCAGGGCCTTGGCCTCCTGGACTATCTCTGCCCACACTTCTCGGATCACAGCCTTGCTTCTCCATCTTCTAACTCCCAGCCTTCTCAAGTCATCTTCCACATTATCCAGCCATCTTGTCCTTGGTCTACACCTCATACGTCGTTGTTCAGGTTTGCCGTTAAATACTTTCCTTACTGTTCTGTTCTCTGTCATTCTTTCAACATGTCCCAGCCATCGCAGTCTCTGCTTTTTATTTTTGTCACAATACCTGTCTTATTGTACAACTCCCTGATCTCTAATATAAAAATTATTTGTGGTTGGTTTATTGACACTCGTCACTTACTTTTTCATATATTTATGACAGACTAGTTTCAAAGGCCCTGGCCTTGAAAATGGAGGCCAGGGCCTTTGAAACTAGTCTCTCATAAATATATGAAAAAGTAAGTGACGAGTGTCAATAAACCAACCACAAATAATTTTTATATTAATTTTGACGTCACTGTTACTAAATTCCTCCAAACACACATCCCTGATCTCTATTATTTCTGACTCGCCAAAATCCATTATCATGTATTGGACCATATATTTTCCTCAGGATCTTCCTTTCCCATCTTCGTAACTGTTCTTCATCCCCTTGTGTCACTGTCCAAGCCTCTGAACCTTATGTCACCACAGGTCTCACTACTGTATAGTTAACTTCATGTTCCTACTCAGGCTTCTTGTTTGGAATACCTTGGCCAGTGCATAGTAACTCTTATTGCCAGCTGCAATCCTGGCACGTATTTCATCTCTGATATTGTTATTATCTGTTACTATTGACCCAAGATATATGAAACTCTTGCAGCACTCATACTTGTTGCCATTTAGAAGAACTGTTGTTGCCATTTTATTACCCTTTTTCTAGAAGCTAGCATCTAGATGCTAGATATATCTAGGACAAATTAATTTAGCTCTTGAAGTTTCTCATGTGCTATTAATCTTTTAACTATGGCAGAACTGCACTATATATTCACTGTTCCTGTTTACCATACTTTGAGAAACTCAATAGCTTAATTTATTTAATTTTTTGGCTTCCTATTTTTATTTTGTAATCCCAGTATTTCACCCAGAAATTGCTTTGAATGTATTGCTTATTGTTATTGTCGACCAGATTGAAAATAAATATACAAATGTAATAAAAAAGTATGTCAAAATTTCGGGAGAACATATCTTGCATATAGAGAGTAAAATAGTGTTATATGAACATAGGTTCAGAAATTGTTTATTTACATGGTAGAGCTCCTTAGCTTCAACTCTGCTTGCATAGTAAGATGTGTAATATGTAACAGTCATGTGGTCATAACCCTACAACAGTACTGTGGTTTAATAGTACAGCAGTAAACATTCCCTTTTACATCTGGTTATACTGGGTAGAGATAACATACTTCACTGTTGTTGCCATTGTACTACAGTTAGCTTGTAACCTCTTTAGCACATCTTCATTGTGTATATGGTCCCATCGTGTGTAGTCAGTTGTTGATTGCATGAATCTCATTTCATTTGTTGACTTTTTGTTTTCATCTTTCTGTCTCAATATCCATGTCTCGCTACTGTATCACAAGATTGATGTCTTTTGAAGTTATTGAATTCAAATATCAAGTTATACGAAGGGCACTATTTATATTTTGAGCCTAATAATTACAACAAAGTAATATCTGATTGAAAACTGCTTTATTGTTTTTCAAAATATTCTCCTTTATGATTAATACATGTTTACATCCGTTTGAACCATTTGTCAAAGCATTTATTCCAGTCTTCTTGAGACAGCTCCAAAACATGATTTTTGAAGATATCAACGGCTTCTTCTGCCGATGAATATCTTTGTCCATGCAATTCATTCTTGATGTTCGGGAACAAAAAGAAGTTATTAGATGCCAAATCAGGACTGTATGGAGGATAACCTATCAATTCAAATTTTTGAGCCTTCAAATACTCTGTTAGACGAGATGTGTGTGTGCTCACATTGTCTTGATGAAGAACGATCCTATGATTCTTGTTGGTTTTCCTTACTTCACCAAAGACTTCCAGCAAAGAAATGGTTGTATACCATTCGGCATTGACCATTTTACGTTCCTCTAAAGACACTGTTGCCACATGGCCAGTTTTGCTGAAGAAGCAGGCAACCATTTGCTTCGAAGTGCTTTGAGTGCAAACAACTTTTGTTGGATTTGTTTCATCTTGAAACACCCATACAGTCGACTACTGTTTACGTTCCGGCTCATATGCATAGATCCATGATCCATCATCTGTTACAATCTTATATACATCTTTTGAGACACCACCATTGTACTTTTTGAGTATTTTTGTGCACTAATCAACACGAGCATCTTTTTGAGATTACATCAAATTTTGTGGGATCCAACGAGAGCAAACCTTTTACACGGCTAAATAATCATGCAATATATTATATATACTGGTGAAATTAAAGCCTAAGGTTTCCCCAATCTCAAAATATGTCACATGACGATCTTGCATTATTAGTTCTTGCACAGCATCAATGTTTTCTGGCACAACTGATTTTGGATGACCTTCACAAACTTCATCACTGAGTGAACAGCAACCACGATTAAATTCATTACACCAGCATTTTACAGTAGCAAAGAATGGAGCTTTGCTGCCAAATGTGGAAGTTATTTGATCGATGCTCTCTTGTCTTGATAATCCACGACGAAAGTCATAATAAATTATTGCACGAATATTTTCACGAGTTAATTTCATGTTTTTGTTGAGGCAATTTTCAAGTTAATGTAAAGAAACAAATGTCACTCTACTGACAAAATGTCTGGATTAGATTGTGGTCAACATTATCAAACCTTCAATTGGAAACATCAGATGGCACCTACAGCATTCAGGGTTGCCAAGGCTCAAAATATAAATAGTACCCCTTGTATTCATCAGCCATCTTGGTTTACAGTCATATGTTTTTAGGGGTTCAGGTGCCATTAAATCTGTATTTTTATAGATTCAGGTAGCTTATTGTAAAGATGTAAGCCAGCATATGTGAAACTATTTTCATACATCTTTGTTTTGTGTGACTTCACAAATAAATTATTCTTTGTTCTAGTGTTGTGTATATGAATTTCAGAATTTGTTTTGAATAAACTTAGGCTTGCTTTCATATGTACAAGAGTTTCATATATGTATATACTTGGCAGTGATAAGATACCTAATTTACTGAAGTATGGCTTACTAGTTGTGCTTGAGAGATCCGCTATGATTCTAATTATTTTCTTTTGGTATCTGAATACTTTTATACTGTCTTTAGAATTTCCCCAAAAAATTACACCATATGCCAACAAACTGTGAATATAGGAAAAGCACACTACTCTCCGAACTTTCAAGATTGACATGCCTTTAATTGCCCTGATTAAGAAACACATTTTACTAAGTTTTTTCGTCAATGTCTCTATGTGAGCTTCCCAACTTAAATTTTCATCTAGTATTAGTCCCAGAAATTTGATAGTTTTTACATAATGTATTTAGTCTTGTCCCATCATTAATTTTGGACACAATTGACTTCCACTCATTTTATTATAGAAGCTTAGGGTTGCTGTTTTCTCCTTACTCAATATTAACATATTGGCACTAAACCATTTTTGAATATATTTTAGATTATTATTTATAATATTCCAATTTAGACTGTCGTCCATCCAAACTCCTAAAAATTTTGTCTTTCCTGTATATTTAATTTCATTTTCATCCATTATAATTTCAGGTAAATTAACTGTCTTATTGATTTTATTATGAAAACCCAATGCCTGACTCTTATCCTTATTTATAACTAATTTGTTATTTTGAAACCAAATTGATACTTCTTTCAAATTATTTATTACATTTTCTTTGAGTTCGTCATCATTTTGACCTGATATCAAGAGGCTCGTATCATCTGCGAATAAGGAGCATTTTAAAGAATTTTGTGAATAAAGTGCCAAATCATTAATATACAAAATAAATAGCAATGGCCCTAAAACTGAACCCTGTGGAACTCCACAGTTTATGCTAGCAGCTTTTGATTTTATAGTTTTTATTTCCTTTGTAGTTTTATCAACAAACTCTATTTCTATTACTAAATTTTAGATGAGTCGCATTTTTTACACATCTGCTTCACTTTCGTACCTATTTTGAGGACATGTTTCGCAAATCTTCGTTTGCATCTACGGCTCTTGTGCGACTGACGCTAGATCCAGCGGTGTGGGTAATTCTGGGGTTGTTGCTGCCATCTAAAATTTAGTGATTTTTCGCTTCACTGTGGTGTTCCAGTGCAGTTGAATCTCGATCTATTTCTATTATTTGCCTTCGCTCTCTCAAGTAGGAGACAAGCCAGTTATTTGCAGTTCCCCTAATTCCGTAATGAGATAATTTCTTTAATAGTATTCCATGATCAACTAAATCGAAAGCTTTAGACAGGTCGAGGAATATTCCAATACATTTTTCTGAATTGTCAAGCTTTTGGTGCACTTCGTCTATAAGCTGTATCAGTGTAGTATTAATGGACTTTCCTTTTTGAAAGCCATGCTGCCGATCAGAAATTAAATTAAATTTTGAAATAAAGTTGCACAATCTAATAAAAACCACTCTTTCTAATATTTTGGAAAAGATTAATAGCATTGTTATTACAGATAACTTGTTACAGATAAGATTCTTAGTTTGTCTTCACTTCTATCATAAAATGTTCTAAATAATTACAAACATATTTGTTGTAGTATTACAAGTACTAGTATTCAATTGTTTTTGCTAATGAAGATGTGACTGTTTGCAGATGAAGGTATTGGTGCAACTGAGCCTAACACAGTATCCCTACGTAGAGAAATACAGATTTTGGATTCTAATGATAATCCTCCTGTATTTCATGGACGTCCATATTCATTCACTGTGTTGGAAACAACTCAAATTGGTACTGTGCTCTTCAATGGCATATCAGTAACAGATAGAGACGGAGGTGTCAACGCTGATATTAAACTGAGTTGTGTCTCAGACAAGGACAGTGAAGATGTTTGTTCAATATTTAGTGTGTCTTCAGAGAAAGTAAGTCAGAGAAATCAACTTTTGAACTGAAATTAGTAATAGAAACAAATGATGGTTCAGCGAATAGGAGTTAAAGTTGTATTTCAGATGTGCAGAGAAATTTGATTTGACAACATGTGAGCAAAAGCTTTAGGGAGAAAGTAATGAAGTATGCAGGAATTATAATGATAAAAGAGACTGTATTCCTAAAATTTGTGTATTTTATTTTGTGTTTTACACTCTTATTGATGTAATAGATTAGTATCAGCAGTCTGTAGTATCTAAAGACCACGCTCAGGTTATACATTGTTGGCAAGGGAACCTTCTGCGTAACATTTCAGCAACTGATGGCAATTTATGCTTCTTCTTGTTATTATGGAAATAGTAATTTTAAACCATAAAGATGTTAAAAAATATATTCTCTCTGGCTATCAGTCAAGTGAATTCTGGAAAGATATCTGAGCTTTCAAGAGCTAATGTTGCTCTTATCTTCATATCGACTCATGGTTCATAAAGTGTTAATTTATAAAACTATCCAAAAACCTTAGCCTGTATATGGCTAATTGATTAACTTCCATAAATTAACTTAAATATATAAAACTATTTGTAGTCAATCATAAAAACTATTTCTAGTTCTAAATATTAAAAGCAGAAGCATTATTAACAGTGAAGTATTCTTCATAATTGAGTTTGATTTATGAGTCACTATGTTTACACTCAAACTTCACTTACTTGTTGTATAATTGAAATGTTTTCAAGATCATTCGATCTCATCCTCAGCTGTTTGGTGACTAAATGAACCTCCCTCTTCTTCCACTATTACGGAGCTCCGATCCCTCTGCCATCTGGTGTTAGGGGCACTAAGTTATAATACTTCATTTAATGCCGGGATTTCAAAATTTATAACTTTATCACGGTTTTCGTTTATGAATATTTTTTCCCAAATATCCAATTCTATGGGTGTACTTAAAGATTTTAACAGTTTAATGTTGTGGCCAATGTTATGGTTTTCTGTCCAAAAATGGTGTGAAACTGCAGATTTTTCTGTTTGTTTCAATATAATGTTCCTCTGATGTTCTTTTTGCCTGGTTAACAAGTTTCTCTTAGTCTTTCCTATGTAGCTTTTTTCACAGGTTTCACAATTTATCTGATAAATTCCTGATTTCAAATTGTTGGAGATTGAATTTTTTAGTAGTTTATTTAGCAGGTTCCTCAGACTGAATTTGTTTTGGGGTGCTAGTTTTAAGTTTAGTTTTTTGAAGATTCGTTCAAATTTTCTAAAAGCCCATGGATGGTAGGTGAATTTTCTATATTGCCAATTTGTGTTTTTAAGTGGTGTGAGAGTGGTATTTTTTGATATAAATAGTAAAGGTACCCTCTGCATATTTTATTATATTTTATTATTTTAATACTGTTATGTACAGATTGTATTTGTTAAACCTGTTGACGTATCCTATGTATTTGGATCATATGGATGAAAAAAAGGTTACCCTGAAGGCCGTAATTGCCATATGGGAGTGTCTAAGCTATGTAAAACTGATTACTATGACAAGCACGACTTAGATATTTAGGGCAGATCAAAACCAGTTTCCAGTAATGGACATGCTGATGATGATGTTTAGTTAGATAGATTTATTCACTGTTAATGTAACAAAGTATACATGCACCTTTGTCTGTGAGTATTGTGTTTATGTATTCTCTGTATGAAATATAGGGGATGAATAAATTGAAAATTGAAATGACTGAAAAAAAAAAAAAAAAAAAAAATATTATCTTCAGTTTTTCCTTTCTATTCATAATGTTCCTTATGATGGCTGGGTTGAATCCATTTAATACCGCTATGTCTTTTAGGTGTTGTTGTTCTTTAAAAAATTCCTCCTTACTCAGTGGGATGTTGTATAGCCGGTGAATTAGACTTCCAAAGGCAGCTAGTTGATGTGATCAAACTCTAAAATATTTCTAGTTTGTTTATTGACACTCGTCACTTACTTTTTTATATTATCGAGGGACTAGTTTCAAAGGCCATTACCTCCATTTTCAACCACTTTCCAACTAGGTTGAAAATGGAGGCAATGGCCTTTGAAACTAGTTCCTCAATAATATAAAAAAGTAAGTGACGAGTATCAATAAACCAACTACAAATAGCTTTTACGATTAATTTTGGTGTCACGGTTACCAAATTCCTCCAAACACATATAACATTAAATTAATTGGGAGTCGATTAATAACACAAAACAACACTCACTTTTAAACTTTCCTGGAACATGTTTCTGAGGCCTTCCCTCTATCTTCAGCCGGACATCGACTTGTTCTCATTGGTGTAGCTGGCAATATTTTGTCATCGGTCTCCTCTGGTGGCGGTTCGAGGAACTTGCTGAACAAATCTTTCTGGGGGATGTCGAAATTGAATACTTTGTTCCTATTTTTTTAAATAAAGACTTGTTCCCATGTGGACAGTTCTTCTTTTCCTGTTGTATGTTTTAGTAATTTTGGTTCTGGATTTATGTTGTGGTTTTTTTCCCAAAAATGCGTGGCAACAGTTGATTTTTCTAATTGTTTGTATTTTATGTTCCTAAAGTGTTCCTTTGCTCTTGTTTCTAAATTTCTTTTGGTTTTTCCAATATAAGTTTGCCTACAGTCACAGCATTCAATTTGATATATACCCGATTTTTTGTTAGATGGAATGGCTTCTTTGATGTTTGAGCAAATTGAATGCTGTGACTGTAGTCAAACTTATATTGGAAAAACCAAAAGAAATTTAGAAACAAGAGCAAAGGAACACTTGGAACATAAAATACAAACAATTAGAAAAATCAGCAGTTGCCACGCATTTTTGGGGAAAAAACCACAACATAAATCCAGAACCAAAATTACTAAAACATACAACAGGAAAAGAAGAACTGTCCACATGGGAACAAATCTTTATTTCAAAAAATAGGAACAAAGTATTCAATTTCGACATCCCCCAGAAAGATTTGTTCAGCAAGTTCCTCGAACCGCCACCAAAGGAGACCGATGACAAAATATTGCCAGCTACACCAATGAGAACAAGTTGATGTCCGGCTGAAGATAGAGGGAAGGCCTCAGAAACATGTTCCGGGAAAGTTTAAAAGTGAGTGTTGTTTTGTGTTATTAATCGACTCCCAATTAATTTAATTTATACAACAACACTTTTCAACACTTCCATGAAAGGACATATAACATATTTGTAATCAGTTTTTCACACTATGTCACATTTTAATTTTTTGAGGGACTAGTTGCTTCTGTTTTCAACTTTTAAGGTCTGACTATTGTCTGTTGTTGCCGCCTGGAGTCTTCTCTTTGGCGGTGGGGCAATGAAGTTCTTTATCAAATAGTCGACTGGTGGGATTTCAAATCAACTAATTTACATCAATTAACTAAAATAATAAGAGTTAAATGATGAAGCCTGGGACTCAAGTACTTACAATAGTAAGTCGTCACAAACGGTGTATCTCGAATACGAGAGCCCCTAGTGGTTTACCGGGGAAATATACGAGTCAATTGGAGAATTTAATGTCGTGACGGCAAGTTGGCCATGGTAGCTCAATGGGTTAGAGCGACTAGACAGAAACCAGGAGATCCATGGTTCAAATCCTGGTCGTGGCATTGGATTTTTCATGTTGACTCTATTAAAAACCTTAGCCTATATACAGCATACTCACCTATGTATACCCTAAGGAAGAGATCCCATAGTTTTCTGCTGTAAGAGCACAGAAAGACGTTAACATTTTCCAAATGCATTGATTCTATGACAAGCGATATATAATTTATTTTTATTACATGTATTGTGATCATGTACTTCAGCACATCTAATTAAATCCCCCAAGCACAACGCAAGAGTAATTAAGTTTTTTGAAATGTCGCCTGCAGCTTTCTACAATTTTATGCAAACTATTATACAAATATAACTATTTGTAACAAAAAACTTCACTTATCTTAAGAAAAATGACATCAATTTTTCCCTTTAGTTGAATTAGCTGAAGTTGAAATCGATTTCACAAACCCTTGTTCGCGTCGTCAGTCAGAGAAAACCACAGAAGAAAACAAATTTGTCGTTAAGGAAGTTACTATTTTATTATGTTTTTTCAGTATTACCAAAACATGAAAACAAAACAAACTTAAGAACAGAATTAACTGCTGGTATTTCAAAATTCATTACTCGATGTTTATTTTTTAAAATGAATATCTTTTCCCAAACCACTAAATCTATCGGGATATTTAATTGTTTTAATAATATAACTTCAGGATTTATATTATGGTTAAATGACCAAAAAAGATTTGGTATGGCCGATTTATCAGTTTGTTTATACTTAATGATACGAAAATGTTCTTTCATTCTGGTTTCCAAATTACGTTTTGTCTCTCCAATATAAACCTGATCACAATCTAAGCAATCAAATTGATAAATACCAAATTTTTTATTATTAGGAATTTCATCATTTTTAGAGAAATGTAGTAAATTTTTAATACTATATTTGTTTTGAGGAACCAAAGTTATACCAAACTCTTTAAAAACTTTTTGAAATTCTTTATTAAACCAAGGATGGTAAGTGAATTTTTTAAAATTATAATTGTCTTTTATTTTTTAAGGGTAGAAATATCACTAACAGTCTTTTGATATTTAAATTTTTCAATCTTCTTTTGTATAAAGTCTTTTTTAACCCAATAATTAAAGCCATAGTAATAATATGTTTACATTATTTATTAAATTCTTCTTTATTCAGCGGTATATTTATTAATCTATAAATCAAACTATTAAAAACAGTAAATTTATGTGAAAGAGGGTTAAAACTTTTATTTTTATGTAATTATCAATATGAGCAGACTTCCTATAAATACCAAAATCCAATTTATTATTATTTCTTATTATCTTCAAATCTAAAAAAGGAAGAAAACCATCAATTTCAGTTTCTAATGTGAATTTTATAGCTTTATCTTGTAAATTTAGTAATTTTAAAGCATCGTTTATTTGTTTATCAGGGACAATAGCAAAATTATCATCAATATATCTATAAGAGGTTTTAAAAATCAAAGGGAATGTTTTAGTGACTTGTATTTCGAAAAAACTCATAAAAAGATCAGCAAAAGGTGAAAATTGCTAAGCTATATTGTTCTCTTTTGTGATTTGAAGAAATTATTGTTTCTCGATAATGTCAAAACTTGTTCACATATGAAAGCAATATCTACTGGTACAATAGATATGAATTAAATAGCTATAGGCAGCCAACTTTTCTTACTAATCAACTTTTCTAATGCAGGTCACTGAAGGCGAATATACCGGAGCCATCACTCTGCTACAACCATTGGATTACGAGCATCGTTCTGGGTATAGCCTTACTCTGAGAGCTTCAGATATGTCTTCAAATGTGTCATCCCGTCTCACTACACTGGCAAATGTTGCTATTGATGTCATGGATGTCCAAGATCAACCTCCAATTTTTGTAAATACTCCATATTCTGCAACAGTTGCAGAGGCTACACAACCTGTAAGTATACTCTTTTGTCTGCCTACTAAATAATAACAATATGTCTATAAAAAGTCAAGACTGTATTACATTAGGCTTTCGTAATGTGTAAGGACTATGATATAATGAAGCACAAAATTAATATAATTTTGAGTCGAACTAGTACTCAATGCTCCATATATTGCTGGGTTTACCTAGAATGCATTTTGTTAGGACCTTCCTAACATCCTCAGCTAATGTCATCTGTTGAATTTTGATTTGATGGACTGCCTGGAGACAATTGGGACGTCTCTGTTGGTATCTTGATGAACTTGAACTTTGGGTTCTGTTCTGTTTACTGACTTTCACAAATCATTAGTAGAAAATAAAGTGAACTTAGCAAAAACGAAGAGGCTAATAAAGGAAACCACAACGCTCTCAGCTACAGAAACTATGATTTTCAAAAAATTCACTTACCATCCATGGGCCTTTGATAAATTCAAAAAAGTCTTCAAAAAACAAAACATTAAACTAGCACCAGTCAACCATTCTTCTTAAAAAACCTAATTTGCTCAAACATCAAAGATGCCATTCCATCTAACAAAAAATCTGGTATATATCAAATTGAATGCATTGACTGTAGTCAAATTAATATTGGAAAAACCAAAAGAATTTTAGAAACAAGAGCAAAGGAACACTTTATGAACATAAAGTATAAACAATTAGAAAAATCAGCAGTTGCCACGCATTTTTGGGAAAAAAGCCACAACATAAATCCAGAACCAAAACTACTAAAACACACAACAGGAAAACAAGAACTATCCACATGGGAACAAATCTTCATTTCAAAAAATAGGAACAAAGTATTCAATTTCAACATCCCCCAGAAAGATTTGTTCAGCAAGTTCCTTGAATTGCCACCAGAGGAGACCTACAAAAGAATATCGCCAGCTACACCAATGAGAACCAGTCGATGACCGGTTGAGGATGAAGGCAAAGTCTCTGAAACATGTACCGGAAAAATTTAAAAGTAAGTGTTCTTTAGTGTCGTTAATCGACTCCCTTTAAATTTAATTTATTATAACAACATTGTTTTCAACACTTCCAAGAAAGAAATTGTAAGAAAAACTTTGCTTAATGAATTTAAAGGGAGTCAATTACTGACACTAAACAACACTTTTAAATTTCCCGAAACATGTTTCGGAGGCTATTTTCCTCCATTGTCAACCGGACATTGACTGGTTTCAGTGGTGTAACTGGCGATATTTTGTCGTAGTTCTCCTCTGATGGTGGTTTGAGGAACTTGCTGAACAACAACAATAACACTGTTTTCAACACTTCCATGAAAGGAATTTGCTTAATGAGTTTCTGGAACCACTTTTCATTAGAATAAACAGCATGCAAGTGTGTCATAAAAGCATAAACCTTCTGACAGATAGTGCAATGACTTCTCTGGTAGTTGAAAGTTTCGAAACTTATTTTAATTTGGTTTTATTATTATTGGAGTCACAGAACATTTTAATGATATTGATATTGTCTCATAACATTTCCAGTGAATGGTCATTTATCATTCATTTGTCACAAACCATCTGTAATTCTTAGGGAATGTATAGGATATGACAGCCATTGATGCACAATAAGAAAAGCAAGTGGCATCATAAAATTTGGATCCTTTTATCACATTGAGAGATGCATTTCTGTTTTCCAATAAAAAATTGATTCATCGTTTACGTTTAAGCATTTTATGCTAATTTTGCTTTATCTCTTTTTAGATGTTAAAAAATTGATAGTCATACTTTTTATACCAAAACTAAATATATTATTTATAGTATTATATGACCATTGAGGCAATATTTTAAGTCCTTCATTAAGATTTATGTAATATAAATAATAATTGATAGAGATGAGAGGAATATATTTATATTTAAATGTATTATGTTGATAAATGTTCCACCAAATGAATGTTTTCACTACTTGAAAGGAATGCTGTTCACACTTTTCAAAAGACAAACCTAACGGTACATAACGGGACGAAGGCTAAGGGGGTCCAGTGCACTCACCCCTTACAAAGAGATATAAACAGGTAAAAGGAACTGGGAAACAAAGCATTAGGGGCTGTCTAAGTGCGAAATCCAAGGTGTGTAAATGTGTAAGGAAATTCATGGTGCGTCAGTAGTGGAAAAGTTTTTATCAGGGACACTGTAATGAACAGTGTAAATATTTGAATAAACTGTAATTAGTCTACAATTTATGGGTATTGTCTCTTGTCACACTGCCCTGAGATCTCCATATCCAACATGCTTTACCTAAGCAATAGCAAATGATCAGCCGTGGACAAGACCGGAGAAGAATCCCAGCATTAATAAATCAACGTATCAAACATCAACATCCACAAAAACAATCAATGAGATTTGCAAAATTCCCTAAGGTTGCTACAAAATTAATAAGTGACTGGGGAAATGCTGCACCATGTTGAATGCTTTTGTCAAATTAAGAAACACTTGTTCTAAATAGTCCACAAGATTCATAACAGTTAAGTACAATTAATGAACAGTTTCAAAACACATTTTTGTTTCAGTGACTACCACTATGCATGAAACCTATTAGTTATTTAAATTATAGAAAAACTGCTTTCAATTTTATAACCTCAATTTCTTTTTGTAATATAGGGTACATCTATAATGAACATCCAGGCCAAAGATGGTGATCTAGGTGACCCAAGAAATGTAAGACTTAGTATTGAGGGTGACACTCTTGGATATTTCTCTCTCGCTCTTCGTGATGAACAAGGAGAATCACAAATACCAAAGGCAACTGTAGCAGACTTAGTTACCTCTAACAACCCCATTGACAGAGAACATCCACTAATCCTGCAAAATGGTGGCATTTATGTTTTCTCTATAAAGGTAAGTTAACTTTTACAGATGTATAATGCTGGTGCTGATGTTAGCTTGTTTAGTGATTGGACAATGAAGTTTCAATGCAAAGATCAGAATTACGAGGGCCGTTTTTTTTTCAACCTCCGATAGGCTATAAATAAAACACAAGTTCATATAAAACAATAATTTTATTACCAAAAGAATAGTACACTTATGGTTACTTTTCGACATAATCACCGAAGAGATTGAGACATTTGTCATATCTGTGGACAAGCTTTTCAATTCCCTCTTCAAAGAAAGTTGCCGCCAGTGAATTCAAGTAGTCCTTGACGTTCGTTTGAAGGTCCTTATTGGTTTGAAATCACTTCCCACCAAGCCACGTCTTCAGTTGAGGAAGAAGGTGAAAGTCACTGGGTGCTAAGTCAGGACTGTATGGCGGATGATCGAAAATGTCCCATCCAAATTGGTCAAGAAGCCATCTTTAAACTTTCGACACCATTCACGAACAACACCATCACTCATGAAGTTTTCGCCATACACACGACTCATCCTCCGATGGATTTCTGCAGCACCATGGCCTTCAGCCTGTAGAAAACGAATTACACTTTGCAATTCGCACTTGGCGGGAGCATCAATAATGGCGGCCATGTTTACGTGGCTGTAGCACAACGCCGACTGACGACTGAATGTCAACAATGGCAGAGTGTGTAGTGCGAGAGCTGCGCAGTCGCCGACAGCGCATACCCGCTTTCTGCTGCCCGCGTAGCGTCGGCATGGAGCGATCGGAGGTTGAAAAAAAAACAGCCCTCGTATATTCCATTTTCAATTCATACTCTTTTATCTTGCAAAATTTTATTAGTTCTAGCATCACCCATAGAAATACTTGGACCATGGAACAAGTTAGTCAATGCTACATAACTGCATATACACAAATACCATTTTATAATACATTGTAATCTCAGTTGTATGTTTTCACAATGTAGTATAATTTTTCTATAGCTCTATGATCATTTTTGCAACCTCATGTTATAATTTCAGTAAATTATATGTAATCAAAGTTTTATGGATGATCAGCCATCTCAAAGTAAAAAATATACAGCTTTTGGCCATTTCAAGCTCCATGACCTTACTCAAGAACTGAATGAAAAAGCTGGCCGACCATCCCCATATATACATATTGTGACTTTGTGGGTTCGTGAAATGAAAAGTCCAATTACCCAACTCAACAATGTTCTTTATTTCCACCGACTTACAGTTTGATACTTGCCAATTACACAGAATTACGTGCTGCACACATTTACAATTCACCAGTTCGTCCGTTACAATTTCACTTGCACTAGTAATTACGGACAACACTCTGATACACATACACAGTTACGTACAGTCTTCCGTTGCACAATCTTTTCGTTCATTAACACGTCACTGACTAACTCTTACACCAAGAACTGCGACTGTCTCCTCACTCACACTAAACTTCTGACTAGCTGCAGCCCTTTTTATAGGCATCTCGCCGTCTTCTCGGCTTTTCTTGTTCCCAGGCGAAGATTCCACTAGATGAAAGATCCCGTAATTTCCAGAACAGGTGGAAGAGAAACAGACCGCACAATCATGTTTTTTCCCCCAGCCATCCCTGTCACCACTATAAGACGGACGAGGGGGAGGCGTGGCTAACACGGACCTCCCCTGTCTTCCGCTCTCAGCTGCTTCCATAGGGTGTTCCAACGCCCGGGTGACACTGCTCCCTCCTCAAAGCTGTTCGCCCCGAACAGCACCATCGTAGCGTGCCAGGCGGTCCAGGTGTACCACCAGCATCTGCCCGGAGTCTGAGCCAGAAGTAGCACTGCCGTAGTTTGTGAATCATACGGTTCGCTCCCAGGTGTCCTCCTGAAGTACCGGCGTGCACTTCCTCCAAGACTTCTGGGACCTTACTCCGGGGGAGTACCAACTGTTCTCTCTGCGCCTTCCCATCGGGTGACTCCCATACCCGGAACAGCATGCCCTCTCTGGTCTTCAACGAGTCCCATTGGGCCCAGTACGACTTGTAGGTGGCGCTCCTCGGTGCGATGTCCTCCCAGGTTGGTCTCATCCCTGCCTCCACTTCCCTCAAGAGTGGCCCCAAGTCTGCGTCCGCCAGCTGCTCCCTCCTCAGGCCTGCGCTATCCCAGCCTTCAGCAGGCACTGCCACAACTACTCGGACTGCTGCGGCACGCTCCTTCTCTTCCACTCTTGTGCACTGACCGCACTCTACTGAACAGGGTCTTCGGGACATGGCGTCTGCGTTACCGTGGCTCTTCCCTCTACGATGTTCCGAGGTGAAGTCGTACTCCTGCAGCCTCTGGACCCAACGTGCTGTCTGGCCTTCCAGGTTCTTAAAGCTCAATAGCCAGGTTAGGGAGGAATGGTCAGTCCTCAGGTGGAATGGCTGACCGTACAGGTACTTATGGAAGTGCTCCAATGTCTTTACTACCGCCAATAATTCTCGTCGGGTGACGCAGTAGTTCTTCTCTGCCTTGGATAGCGTCTTGCTGTAGTAGGCTATCACCCGCTCATGGCCGTCCTGGATCTGCGATAGGACACCTCCAATGCAATGGTCGCTAGCGTCGGTGTCCACAATGAAGGCGCCACCCGGTTGTGGGAAACCCAAAATTGGAGCACTGCACAGGGTCTCCTTTAGGTGCTGGAAAGCGTTTTCGGCGTCCTCTGTCCACACATAAGGCCGGTGTTCCTCCGTCAGGCGGGTGAGGGGTTTTGCGATGTTGTCGGCCTTTTCCTCTAAATCATTAAGGCGGTCGTCTACTTGACTCATCCGCTTGCCCAGATTCGTGACGTCATCCCTCACGCCGGCCAACCGTTCCTCAAACTTGGCGGCGAGGACCTCGTTCGCCTCCCTCATCTCCGTTGTCAGTTCGGCCATCTTTGCGGTCATTGTCTTGGCCAAGTTGTTGCTTGCCATTTCCATCTTCGCTGTTAATTCGGCCTTCATTTCTTCCATCTTCCCGGTGATGTTGTCATTGGCCGTCTTCATTTGTTTCAGTTCCGCTAAAATCTTTTCTAATGCTGCCTCCATTCTGTTATATCCCACTTCTGACACCAATTGTGACTTTGTGGGTTCGTGAAATGAAAAGTCCAATTACCCAACTCAACAATGTTCTTTATTTCCACCGACTTACAGTTTGATACTTGCCAATTACACAGAATTACGTGCTGCACACAATTACAATTCACCAGTTCGTCCGTTACAATTTCACTTGCACTAGTAATTACGGACAACACTCCGATACACATACACAGTTACGTACAGTCTTCCGTTGCACAATCTTTTCGTTCATTAACACGTCACTGACTAACTCTTACACCAAGAACTGCGACTGTCTCCTCACTCACACTAAACTTCTGACTAGCTGCAGCCCTTTTTATAGGCATCTCGCCATCTTCTCGGCTTTTCTTGTTCCCAGGCGAAGATTCCAGTAGATGAAAGATCCCGTAATTTCCAGAACAGGTGGAAGAGAAACAGACCGCACAATCATGTTTTTTCCCCCAGCCATCCCTGTCACCACTATAAGACGGACGAGGGGGAGGCGTGGCTAACACGGACCTCCCCTGTCTTCCGCTCTCAGCTGCTTCCATAGGGTGTTCCAACGCCCGGGTGACAATATACTATATGCACACTTTTTCTTGAGCACTGGATTTACAGAGCAGATTTGCAAGCAGAGGCGAAGAAGAGAGAGCTAACACACACTTGTTTCTTCAGTGTGGTCAACCTAGAAAAACACAATTCGGCCACATTGCAGTAAGGTGTGCATCCAATAAGCTGTATGCTTATATATTTACTGTGTTATGAAACACATAAATGTAGAAAAAAAATATTATGACAACGGAGACCAACTGGACAGGGACCAGGAGATCGGTGGTTTAAATCCCAGCTATGGCATTGAATTTTTCAATAATGTCACTTGTCAACATTCTACACCTTTTGTTCTGAACTGTCCTCCTCAGTTTGTGCAAAATCTGATAATACTGGTCAGCAAACTGACACAAGAGGACACCATTTCGATCCCAAAACACAGTATACTGATATTTTGACAGAGTGTGTGCTTGAATTTGGCCTTCACAGGTGAACCACTATGCTGCCAATGCATTGATTGTTGTTTTGTCTTTGGCTTGTTTCATCCCCAGTGACAATGTTGCCGAGAAGCTTGTCACCTTTCTCTGCATACTGCTGTGGGAATATCAATGCTGCGGCCAGATGTCTGGATTTGTGTTCATCTGTCAGTTGTCTAGGCACCCATCTAGCACACAGAAAAACCAGGCCACCAGGACACAATTTCATGCAAATTTGGGGTATTGACAAGAGAGTTCTGAAATTGTGAAGTGCTATTCTGCAAATTGCATGCCTTACACTTTCGCACACTTCTGACATCACCAGGGATGATTGGTCACTACAGTCTTCGTTCTTCACTGAATTGTCTGTACCATCATCTTACCATACTGTCCCACATTATGTCATGTCTATACACAAGACAAAATTGGCGGTAAATCTTTGCTGGAGATTGCTTTTGAGAGTGCAAAATTCGGATGACTGCATGAACCTCGTAGTTTATGGGAGACAATATTGGAGCAGCCATTTTCTCCTAACAAAGCACTGTTAATCACTGCTGTTAAAGACTGCAACTTTACTTCATTATCCCCACATACTTCCTCTCTACTGCTGCACATGCACACTTCTATTCAACTGGTGGTGTCATCTGTGGGTGTGATTGGGACTTGCTTTCTGGTTGCGCCTCTTAAATATATGCTCCATGTTAATAATTCTTTATTTAAAACTGCTGTAGAATAATTGATATTTTCTACCCCCTCTATTGTTATTGACATGCTGCCTAAAGGGTAGTTCCTCTCATTGATGTAGAAGACATTCAAAAGAAATGATTCTATTATTTTCTATATATTAATTTTCAAAAGTGATAGAGAATTATAATCATAATGTTTATGATAATTTCAGGCCACTGAGTTAATTAACAATGAGCTACCTGGCGATACAACCACATCTCCAGTAACTATAGTCATTACAGATATAGATGATCAAATTCCCACATTTAATGAAGATGATTTCCACATCAGCGTTTCAGAAGACATAGGTAAGCAATGTGCAGAACGAGCTAATTTGAAGAAAACTATTTTAATAACATTAATATTTAAAATTTGTAATTTTCTGCAGGAGTTGACACACCCTTGCCTGGTCTCAACATGGTTGTCAATGACAGTGACGTAGGCGAGAATGCTCGCTACAGGTTAACACTTCGTGATGTTCAGAATTCTGCAGGACTTTTCAGTGTACACCCAGCATCAGCTACAGGACGCACTCCAGTTGTAGTGAGGGTTGGAAGTGTGAGAAGATTGGATTACGATGTTCAAGATCCTGCTCTTCGAAAAATTATTTTTGATGTAGTGGCAGTAGTGAAAGGAGATTCTGTGAGTAAATATCAGATTAAATATATACTCAATAAGATGAAATATTAATGTACAAATTGAGACTTTTATCATTCTAGCTTCATTTTTTACACCAGAACTTTCAGTGAAAAATGAAGCTATACTCTGTTTCATATAACCTTGCCCCGCTGAAATGTATCACTCCGCATTCAACAACCCACCCCCTCTCCCTAATTGGCTAATGCTTTCGCGTCATAGGCCATAGGCGGTGCCTTCCCGTCACATTTAAACCTGCAGTAAATGTCGTAATAATTGCCGGGAAGATAAATAAAATCATACAAAAATCATACAAATAAGGATATGAAGGCATGCAAAAATACAAGTTTATAATGAACTGAGCAAATTGAAACAGAATGACTGAGCAATGAAACTGAAAGAGTTTATAGTGAAAGGCCTTTGGCCTTTTCCACTGGGATTTTTTAAACCAGCACACATAACTTTCAAAAATGCTTGTCTTTCAGTCTTAAAAGTCACACTATACTTTACTTTTCGTGTGTTCTTCGTGTATATTTAGCGTTTTGTATCTCGGTGCAGTGTGGTTGTCCTTAAATAGCGTCTTCGCCACACAGCAATATCGCCTCTGTCTTTTAGCACATTTTTCTTGCCTCTTTTTTCATTCACAAATCCCAGCTGTATAAGCAATCTGCTGAAATTTGGTAAATCTGCATCCTTATTTACAGCAGACGAAATGTTACTTATGTTAGGGAGTTCGTTTCTAAAGAAAAACTACACACATGACGATGCACAACACTTTTCACGTATTTTCTCAGAGCACGCACTTTTGTTTATTCCTGCTTTTGTCTGGAGTGGTAAGTTTTCCTGTTTCCTCAATTTCATGTCGCGATGTTCCTACGGATCTAACACTCACACCTGTAACTTCAGAGCACAGCTGTTCGACTTCTCTCACTGACAAAGACGGATTCTTCTCTGTGAGTGCATTAAACACATGCAACACAATTCTTTTTTCGCCTGTTTGTAAATAATTATCCTTGCGATACTTCAGCAAAAAACTGGCGGTAGACTCTGCCATTATACATATAATAAGTACATGCGCAATAAACGATCAATAAAATAATTTAGCTCCCGCACTCTCGAATGGCGATGCATGACTAATCCAGTTCAAAACAAGGTCAGTGATAAAAGTCATATAAACAAATGTCACCACTACCGCTAAATCACGTGCTATCGTGCCATGTGCTTGAGAGCAAAGGAACCTCCTCTTTACTTCGTTTAGGAATTAACATGCATTTCAGATAAATCAACTCTGTTGCATAATATATTTAATTAAAACAGTTACGAAAATATAAATTTGACAATTCTCTTCCAACATATAATGATATATCACCATGTTAAATAACGAACTAATTTTTACCGCACGACACTCATTACCACAACAGCAACCAGTGAGAGGTGATTAGGTCACGTGACCGTTAAGAGATACTGGGCAAGCTTACGTGAAACAAAACAAGGTATAGGTGTAAATCTCAATTTGTAGGTGTAAATGTCAAAATGTTTCATTTTATTTTCTCAAAACAGAACAAAAATGAATTGGAAAGATTGAAATTACTTGTTAATATTGTGAAATATTCACATAGGTACATAATATGTATATGTATAAATTTAATTATAAATGCAACAAAGTACAGATGTATTATTTTATCTTGACAGAAGACATGCGTGGTAGGGATGAGTAGAAACTGTGGTGGGGATAGTACACCTATCGCCACAATGCATCACACACGTAAGAGGGGAGTGCGGTGCATAAGGTATCTAAAAACAAATCTCACTCTCGAAGCCAGTATTGCAGCTCTTATAAATGAAGTTGTAATTCTTACTATGGTAGTAGTCTCCATGCTTTTGTTGGATCTTAAATAGTACATGATAACCAGCAGACATGATAACCAACTGCCGACCTTTCAACATCACTGCAGAGTCCCTGTAACGAATTTCACTCCAGGCATATGGTCCAGTATGTGCTGAATTGATTTAAGTTTCATCCATATAAGCTATATAAACTGCACTGCGATATCTCTGAATATTTCGTAAATACTTAAGCCTTTTTGTGTGTATGGTACGATATTCAATTAAAATTTGTCTATCACGCTTAGTTTTTTTTTTTTTTTTTTTTCCATATAAATCCTAGCTTCAAAAGAGCTCTTCTTAATGTTCAGACACTGCCTTGGAAGTCAGTAGAATTTTGAAGCTTCATAAGCACTTTTTTGAGAGTGGTCTATGTTTTTCTGTGTTTTAAAAATTATTCACAGTTCTCCTGACTACATCTGAATTAAAACATCCAAATTAGATTTTGTATATGTTCTTAATCTTTGTTTACTGGGCATAGAGAAGGACGTTGTTGCACTAACACCAATGGCTTTTCTTTCCTTAATAACTCTCCTAAACTGCTTTCAGACACAATTGTTGCCTCAGATGCCCTTTCCCAGATTTTATAGCAGACCCAGACCATTGTTCCTTTTTGGTAAATATATAGACATTGGTTATTACTTCTTGTGTTTTAAATGTAGCACCTTATTTCCTAATGTGTTGCTAGGAGGCACCATTTCTAAATGCTCACTTGGAACCAGGAGACATGCACATTTTGAAATAAGTTGTAGTATTAGTCAGTAGCTCTGCACTTGTTTACTTGCTTGCAACTGGTACGCAACTGACCTGCCCTCCCCTCCAGTTGTAACCATTCTGAAGTGGACTTGTCCAGATACCACTGCGCTTCACTCTCCATCTGTCAAGATATAAAAATACATCTGTAAAATTTTAATTCACAAGATTATTTCATAGACGTGTAAGTATAAACAATTTCTATATGTATTTTTTAGACCAATCAAAAGCTTTCATTCCCTGTCACATTTTTTAACACCGGTGTAACAGCTTGCCAACCCAACTGCTGGCCTCATACCCACATGCACAAGGCAGAGGTGGGAGCAAGACTTAATGGGTTCGAAGAATTAAAAATCTAGTTTACAGAAATTTAAAATGCTCTTTATTTCCAACAGTCTTTATTTATTAAATAGTCTCTCGTGGCCTCACCATATGTAAACAAACAAATGAATTCACTATTATTAAATTATAGATGAGTCATATTTATTACAGATCAGCTTCACTTACGTACCTAATTTGAGGACATGTTTCACGAACCATTGTTCACATCGCCGGCTCTTATGCGACTATGTTCGCAGGATGGTTAGATGGTTGGTCTAGAAAACCAAATTTCCAGCTGGAGGTCCGTGATGTATTTTTTTTTTTTTTTTTTGCTTACCACACCACCTTCCCGGTGATGTATTGGTTGGACAATCATCCATCTCTGCCATGTGTGTGTGGGCATGAGGCCTACAGTTGAGTTGGCCGGCTCAGGGACTGTTACATCATGTGTTACTTTGTTTTCTAGAATAGTTTTGAAAATAAATAGCAATACAAAGAGAAAATATTCAATTATAACTCATTGGATATTGCAATTTTTTAATTTAGTTATACCAAACAAATTATTCAGAAATATTTATCTATTGCTTCTTACACTTCCAGGGTATTGATGTAGAAGCGGGTAGTGCAAGAGTAACCATTACCTTACTGGATGCTAATGACAATTCTCCAGTGTTTCCCGAGTCATCTTACCATGTTCATGTAAAGGAAAACACGCCACCTGATACATTAATTTCAAACATAACTGCTACAGATGTAGACAGTGGAGAATTTGGCAAATTAATTTACTCTCTTAAGGGCTTTGGAGCAGAAAAGTTTTATACCCATCCAAAACATGGTGGACTGTATGTGGCCAGTTCACGACCTGGTAAGTAGCTTGCTTGTCCGTGCATTTATGTAGAGCTAAAACTTACCTAAGTGACATGTGTGTAACAGTGTTTCAAGCATAACAAACTTTTTTTTTTATAATTTCCTTTCATGGAAGTGTTGAAAACAGTAATAAATTAAATTTAAACGTGAGTCGATTAATGACACTAAAGCACACTTACTTTTAAATTTCCCGGAACAAGTTTCGGAGGCTTCTTTCCTCCACTGTCAACCGGACATCAACTGGTTCTCAGTAGTGTAGCTGGTGATATTTTGTCATAGGTCTCCTGTGGTTGTGGTTCGAGGAACTTGCTGAACAAATCTTTCTGGGGGATATCGAAATTGAATAAAAAGAAGTATTTCAGAAAGTGGAGTGCCATTGTTACTAAAATTAGGCAAGTGAATCAACCTTGTATATACTTTTCTCCACTTACAAGTTTTTTGATGAAAAAAAAAAAAAAAACTTGTAAGTGGAGAAAAGTATATACAACTTGCCTAATTGAATACTTGTTTCTATTTTTTGAAATGAAGATTTGCTCCCATGTGGATAGTTCTTGTTTTCCTGTTGTGTGTTTTAGTAGTTTTGGTTCTGGATTTATGTTGTGGTTTCTTTCCCAAAAATGTGTGGCAACTGCTGATTTTTCTAACTGTTTATATTTTATGTTCCTTTGCTCTTGTTTCTAAATTTCTTTTTGTTTTTCCAATATAAATTTGATTGCAGTCACAGTATTCAATTTGATATATACCGGATTTTTGTTAGATGCTTAAACATCAAAGATGCCATTCCATCTAACAAAAATTCTGGTATATATCAAATTGAATGCTATGACTGTAGTCAAATTTATATTGGAAAAACAAAAAGAGATTTAGAAACAAGAGCAAAGGAACACTTTAGGAACATAAAATAAAAACAGTTAGAAAAATCAGCAGTTGCCATGCATTTTTGGGTAAAAAACCACAACATAAATCCAGAACCAAAACTACTTAAACACACAACAGGAAAACAAGAACTGACCACCTGGAAACAAATTTTCAATTCAAAAAATAGGAACAAAGTATTAAATTTTGACATCCCCCCAGAAAGATTTGTTCAGCAAGTTCCTTGAACCGCCACCAGAGGAGACCTCCTACAAAATATCGCCAGCTACACTACAGAGAAAGTCAATGTCCGGTTGACAGTGGAGGGAAGTAGCCTCCGAAACATATTCTGGTAAATTTAAAAGTAAGTGTTTTAGTGCCATTAATTGACTCACCTTTAAATTAAACAAAAAACCTTGTTTATATGGCCCTCATTAATCAAAATTTCTGATCCTGATACAATTTTGTTTAAATGAGATGAAGATGGAGCACTGGTGGAATGAGATGGCGGGGAAACCGAAGATGTGGGAGAAAATCAGCCGCAGCGCTGTGTTGTCCACTTTGTCTCACTTTGCAGTAGCCTGTGATTGAACCGGGCCCACCTTGTTGAGAGTCAAGTGGTCTAACCACTCAGCCATGGTTGGCCATACACCTTAGGGTTCAGTGTAATAGCTTACAAAAGACGATCAAACACACCACCAGCACAATGAATACAGGCATTCTACCATTGAATAAAGCTTTGGCACACTGGCTTGAATACCCCAGACATGTGCAAAAGTTCACCAGATGCCACAACTATTCTGGTTACTAGTGTTTGTGGATTGTCCATTGGTGTCTGACATACCACAGCTTTGATATGCCCCCAAAAGAAACAATTAAGTGGCGTTAAGTCCGGGGAATGGGGTGACCATACAAGTGGTCTTCCTCTTCTGAACCAAGTTCAGGATATTTGCGATCTTGGAAGCACGCTGACATCAAAATGTGGTGGCTCTCCATCCAGTTGCATCCTTGTTTGCTTACATATCGCCACTTGATTATTTCTTTTGGGGGCATATGAAAGCTGTGGTGTATCAGACACCTGTCGATGGTCCAGAAACACTAGTAGTCAGAACAGTTGTGGCATCTGGCACTTTTGCACATATGTCTGGGGTATTTGAGCGAGTGCTTCAAAGTTTATTCAACGGTGCAGTGCATGTATTGAATGTACTTGAGGCGGTCCTTGCCTGTTAAGCACCTCGTTGAGCCCTCCCGGCACTCAACACCTCATAAGATAGGATATGTTATAGGTGAGGACTATGGATAGGAGGTTTCCAACAGGTCGGGGTTTTTCTCAGGGTAGATCTGCATGAATACTCGCTTTTGAGTTCCAGGGAGTGGGTACGTCCTGACAGTGTGTGGGTATTATCACATAGAAGACACCATGACCTTTGAATGTCAAGTTTATTGTTACAATTAGTCCTCTCCACTCGCCACTGTTGACGATGTTACTCACACATTAGGCGCTAGATTTGAGATTTTCCCGTTGCTGTGCGCATGACACGACTTATATGTATCTGTGTATGCGTTGTTCCTGAACGTCGGTAGTGAATTACTTCGCACAACATAGTATTTCCGGAGGATTATTAAACAAAAAGAAATGGAGTTTGGTGAAATCTTAATGACGTAACATGTGCAGTTTCTCTCATTCGCTAACACAGGGTGTTCGATAACCACCTAATGTGAGTTACTCCATCCATCCACGAACGAGGACTCTGATCAAATTTCTGTACTTGTTGCCTCCCTCACACGCCGAAACAGAGTGTTTTTCCTAGCAAACATCGAACATCGCCATTGCACAAATTTCCCCTTCCTTTCGCCGAATTTTGGACACTTTAGAGGTCATGTGACCTGTTGCTTGTCCCTTATAGGTTGTGTTTCATCCCTACTCTTGAATTTAACAGCAATTTCTATTGTACGCGAATTTCTCTTTCCCACAGTCAAGCTAATTAATGCATAAGCATGTTTGTAAATGTGTACCTTAGATTCCAGAGTCTATTCTCTCGTCACATATCATATGCAGGCCAAGACATTGGCTGGCGCCTAGGGTCTATCCTTGGACAATGCCAGCTTTGTCGGCTAGGAACACAAAGAACCTGCCTGTGAGGGAAAATGTTCATTTTACCCTCTCCCTTAGCACGTTGGGTTCATGCTTTTAATAATATATATCGGGATTGCCTGTTTAGTATCTGCACTTGTATACTTAATCATTATCCTCTATATTTATTATAACTTTGTTTAATTCATATTGTGGTATCTATCAGCCCTTAATTATGCATGTAATAAGACTTTCAGGGTTATTATGACGATGTTATGCCTAACAGGGACGGTATCATACTGTTGGTGTTTTTGAACATCTTTTTAATCTATTACACTGAACTCTGTGCAGAATAAGGTGTATTACGGCTTAACAGAATAACATTGGTACTGACTCGGGATTGTGTTTGGCAACGCAGGTTTCCAGTCGAAAGTTACTCTATTCTGCATACTCTTTCTGTTCCTTAAGTTTTTCAGTAACCTTTTGAAGCAGCATGTATACTGACGTCAGGATTCCAAGCAAGTATACTGTACTGCCAGAGTAATTAAGTTTTAAGTTGATTATTATCATCATTGTTATTGTTACTACTGTTATTATTATTATTTTGCAGGGTTGGATTACGAAACACAGAAGTCCTATTCTCTCACATTTGAAGCCATGGATGGAGGAGGAAGGATATCCACAGTCAGTGTCTTTGTTGAAGTAGATGACGTGAATGACAATCCTCCAGTATTTGAACAGAAAGAATATAACCGTATTGTAAGAGATGGTGCATCAAGCTTTCAGCCACAATTATTTGTCAGGGTATGTGATAGAAAGACTAGAACACTTTACTTAAAAAGTGTGCTGATTGCAATAATCCTTTATTTTTTATTGATTTTATTTGCAGGCTACAGATGCAGATGGTCCAAACCAAGGAGGAGGAAAAATATTTTATAGCATTGTATCCTCAAATGTGGATCGTGATATATTCTTTGTTGAGCCAGTCAGTGGTGAAGTGAAGATCAATGCCCCAGTAAATTCAACAGACTCACCTAGTGGGCAGTATGATCTTGTGATTCGGGCGACAGATGCAGGTTAGTTAGTACTTCAAAGAAGTAACAGCAGATCATATTCCTTTCTCTACCATGTACTAATAGAATAAGTATTGCATTTCATTTAAAAATATGATATTTCATTAGAAATAGTGTTTTGAGTTCCCTTTAATCCATTGAGTGGGATAGGTCAGACGGTTTCGTATGAGGCTCACATTTCGGAGGTCCAGGTTCGCTTCCCTTGGCTGGCTTACCTGACCCATAGGTTTTTTCGGAGATTTTCCCAGGTTGCCAGGCAAATGCTGGGTAGGTTAATTACATCCCCCGAATTTCCATTTCATCTCCATTATCACTTCACATCATCTCTCATCTGGTGGTCTCATTCAGGGTAGAAACGTAGGCAGGTGTCTCAGCATTGCATGGCAGGATGATATGCTCTCGGTAAAATTTTCTCCTCTGAAAGGACAGTCTCCAAACCCAGTCTGGTGGGCTATTTCTGGACCACAGTATGATGTGATACCAGTTGCACTGGCCTGCCGGGAAGTTTCCAACTGCTCAACAGTATGGACCTTGCCCTATGCACTGTCATGATCCTTGGGACGGCTGCTCTCTGTCTTCTCTCGCCTCATCCTTCCTCCTGGGGTACCCCACTTGGGGGCGTAGGTACAATAGACCAAGTTTGTACCTGGCTGGCCCCGTAGCTCAGTCGACAGAGCACATGCCTGCCATGCTAGGGGTCCCGGGTTCTATTCCCAGCGGTGGGGGTGGGGATTTTTCTCCGTCCAAGAAAATTCCTCATCTTCCTCAGAGTCTGGAAGTATGAATGAGAAAGCGAATGTGTGTATGATGTAATGATTAAAGCCAATCAAACAAGAGTTAACACCTTTGATATGTTCCAAAGGAGAACGGCTGCCGATATGACCATTGCAGTTAAAAGCGGGGTATAAATGTGTACGTGATCTAATGATTAAAACCCAACGAATATGAGTTAACACCTTCGAGATGTTCTAAAGGAGAACGGCCGCCGATATGACCATTGCAGTTAAAAGCGGGGTATAAATAAGTACGTGATCTAATGCTTAAAACCCAACGAATTGGAGTTAACACCTTTGATATGTTCCAAACGAGAACGGCCGCCGATAGGACCATTGAAGTTAAAGGCGAGGTATAAATGTGTACGTGATCTAATGATTAAAACCCAACGAATACAAGTTAACACCTTCGATATGTTCCAAAGGAGAACGGCCGCCGATAGGACCATTGTAGTTAAAGACGGGGTATAAATGTGTACGTGATCTAATGATTAAAACCCAACGAATATGAGTTAACACCTTCAATATGTTCCAAAGGAGAATGACCACCAATATGTCCATTGCAGTTAAATGGAACAAAAAAAAAAAAAGAAAAAAAAGGTTTGTACCTCTGTGCTGAATCCCCTCCATAGTGCAGTTGAGTCCAGTCCAGTCCCCTTGAATCCAAAGAAGAATTTTTTTCAGTAAGGGTTTATATGTATAACAGTGTACACCATGACAAAAGATGATATTTCTGATAAAAACTAAACTTAGTATTTAAATTCACTACCTTCCAAAGGTACATCACAAAGATTTTTATGAATATCCCCCTACCCCAAACTAAATGAAGGCGTAATGAACATAGGGAATGAATTTCTATTCCAGATTTATTAATTAGAAAAGAAGGCTTTTACTATAATTATCTCTGGTTATTTCACAAATAATCTATCTCATATCTAAAAGTTACTGATTTAAATGGGGAATGTCTTTGGGACTCTCCCAGTTCCATCCTCAGCTGATTGGCGACTGACCACTATCTTTGCAATCGTCTGTCTTGTGAACCTCTTGTAATTGGCTTCCTCTCTTAGAATATTTCCTACATAAGTGCATTAGACCACTCACTGATGGCACATCAACATTTAAAATATATGGAATGATCTTTATAGTAAAAACTTCTCCCAAGTTGAGACTTCAAGTTTCATTGTTTACAGTTTCAGCAATTTAATATTTACTAAGCACGTTTAATCATAACAGTTTCAACCCATTTTATATATAAGGGGCATTCAAAACTAAACGATCTGGTGTCTAGTATGCGCAAACTGGTGACAGGATGGTAATATCTTGGTAAGTGTAACAAAGTGTTATTCCGACCAGAGCGTGGAAGTTCACAGCCCGTCGCTAGAGGAGACTCATGCACATCACGTGACTATACAAAGCTAGCAGCATCATGCATCAATCCTCCAACGCTGCCAGTCACATTGCAAACAGTGAAATGGAGGCATCAAAAGAAGAGCAAAGTGGTGTTGTTCGTTTTCTGACAACAGAAGGAGTAGAGGGAACGGACATTCATCGACAAATGTCTGCATTACACAGAAAATGAAGCTAGTTACAGTGGAGTAATAAATATTATACAAATAAAAATATTTAGTAATTATTTTCCACTTATCTTAAGAAGTTGATGACAATACTTCTATCTTGTTTATGCGAAATTAATTTCATGAGCATTTGCCCACATCTTCAGTCAACACACTTCATTGTCAAGGATAAACAGGATAGAAGTATTGTCATCAACTTCTTAAGATAAGTGGAAAATAATCACTAAATACTTTTATATGTATAGAATGTCTGCATGTCCCACTTGTAAGGGTCAAGGCATGGCACAAGTGCTTCAGGGGAAGACGGGTGTCGTTAGTTGATGATGCACGTTCTGGAGCACCACACTGCATTACCGATGACATCGTCCAGCTGGTTGATGCACTCATTACCCAGAACCTCCGAGTGACAGTGAAAGCAATAGCTGCCAAGGTCGGATTGAGTGTCGGAAATATTCACACCATCAAGAAGGAACGACTGCTCTTGCCCATAGTGTGTGCCCAATGGGTGCCTCACAGTCTTCAACCACACCAGGAAGCATATGAAATGGCTCCTGTCCTAGTCATCTGCAATGCTATGATAGGGGAGGGAATGAGTTCCTGGCAGAAGTTACGGCTGGAGATGAGTCATGGTGTCATAACTTCGAACCAGAATCCAAACAACAAAGTCTCCAGTGGAAGCATCCAGGGTCACCACCACCAAAAAAAAAGCCAAGGCCATCCACACAAGGTTATGATGACGTTCTTCTTTGACCAAGATGGCTCCCTTCTGATACACTTCCTGCAGTATGAGACAACAGTGAATGCCCAGCGTTACTTGCAATCCTTGACAAACCTTTGCCAAGTGATCAAATCAAAACGACCAGGCAATCTCACCCGTGGGGTCATTCTGCTCGATGACAATGCAATGTGTCATACGACCAACATAGTTGCGGCACTCCTTCAGAAATTCAAATGGGAGGTTCTCGGCCACCCTCCATACAGTCCAGACCTCTCTCCCTGTGATTATACCGTTGTTGGTCTCCTTAAAAAGCCTCTGAGGGGCAAACGATTCACCTCGGATGACGACGTCCAGCTGTAGGTGCAGAACTGACTCACATCGCAGTCCCGGGACTTTTATGAGACAGCCATTCACCGGCTTGTGTCACAGTGGGACAAGTGTCTCAACAGCCAGGACCAATACTTCTAACATACAGGTACTGGTTTCTGTAATTATAACTCTGGCTCGTTTCATTTTGAATGCACCTTATAAATGAATGTTTAAATAGTGGTTTTCAACTTAATTATATCTACCTATGATTTTAATTAGCATGTATAGAATTATCATTTTGACTATATCTATTATATTAATAAATGTTCTCAGACTTTTTACAACAAACTCTTAAAGTATTATAAAACATAATCTTTATATAAAAATATTTATAGTACTTTTTAATTTGCTCAGCAATGACTAATTGCTCTGTTAAAAATAACATACATATGAAATGCTAATAAATAAAATATATATCCTGACTTTTATGGCAAGAGCCTAAGAGGTTCTCTTTATTCTGCCTCACTGTTTTATAATTGGTAAACCATATAATTTTATAAAGATATATTTGGCACTAATATAATTATGAATTTGTCTATTTCTGCAGGCAAACCTCCATTATATGCTGATGTTCCTCTTCAGATAAGAGTAGGTGTACCAGGGAACCAACGACCTGTATTCAAAGGGCACAGAAACATAAGAAATGGACCAGCAAGTTATGCAGTGACAATCAAGGAAAATGCACAACCTGGTACTAACGTGCTACAAGTCACTGCTACTGACCCTGATGGTCAGGACTCTCAACTAACATATTTTATAGCTGGTGGAGCTAGAGACAATTTCATCATTGATCAAAGGTACACACTGTTGTTATGAGGGAGAAAAAGGAAAAGTTCACTGTATTATATTGTTGACTATTTATGTGTTTCAAATGGGAAGAGTTCTGATTTGTAGCGAATCAGATGCGTTAGAGCCTTCACCGTTGCCACCTAGTTATCCCCACTCCTTTTATATTTCCCTCTCTCTCTCGCACACTTGTGAGTCTTCAAAGCTTTATAATAATGCAGCTGTTCAAATCACATGGATATTCGTATATTTCGCACATGTTTTAAATATATAGTTTAAAAAAATAATTATAATTTATGAATTACCTATTTTTCTAATCCAACGAAACTACCAGCAGCGCATCCATATAGCTATGAATGGCACTTCCGTTAAGAGACAATTCGTCATTGTCTCTGTCTTCATCATCTGAGTGTTGCAAGTTTATGATGATATGTTCTAAAGTCTCGTGACGTGCTATTTCTTTCGAAAAGCAGTGTTCTTGTAGTTGATCTACATGTCTCATGCAGTTTTCCCAGTCTTGTGCAACCTTGTCAATTTCTTGGTGAATAAGTCGTTCAGCGTCAGTCAGTTTAAAAGTATTATTTCTGTTTGCAACATAAATTGAGCCCATATTAACTCAATTGCCTGCCTCGGTAGCTTAGCTGATAGTGTGTCTGTCTCACGTTCAAGAGGTCCCGAGTTCGAATCTCGTTCAGAATGAGCTACCTGGATAAGGTTTTATTCCGGGGTTTTCCCTTATCCTCAAAGATGAATGTCGGGTAGCTCTAAGCTCCATGGTGCCCGGACTCATTTGAGCATCATTTCACCAATCTCATTCACTGTCCGATATGACTTAACATTGGAGGACGTAAAACAAAAAAAACAAAAATAAACAAAAAAAAATAAAAAAAAAACTCAGATGGATTGTTCTGGCAGCGGTAAGGGGGAAGGTGGTTTATAATACCTTGCATCTCATTTCAATTGCAAGCTGATCCAGCTGATACACTTTCTTGTTTTTAAACAGAAAACAACTGAATAATACTGCTTTGAACTCTCCAGAGTAAATAGAGATTACATATGATTCATAAACAAACATATAGTGTGACAAGTCACTTTCTGCTGATGCACCATTCTACAAACCAGCAGGAAGTATATTCAAAGTATAAACTTGAAAGAAGCGTAGGGACAGTGAAGCACAAATCAGTACAAAAGTGAATCGAGAAGATATTGACACATTGCTTCACTCACACTGTTTATTCACAGGACATGTTTCAAGAGCTCTTGCTCCTATCCTCAGCTGATACTCGACTAGTGCAAGTTGTAGTGGTTTCTTCTTTCTCCGTATTGTCAATAGATGGCGTGATGTACTTGTCAAAGATGTCCGGTGGTGGAGTTTCAAAATTCATGACTCTATAACGATTTTTGTTGATGAAGATTTTTTCCCATACGGAAAGGTCTATGGGGTGATTAACGTATTTTATTAGAGATGTTTCCAAATTGATGTCATGTCTAGTATTCAAAAAATGAAAAGCCACTGCTGATTTTTCTGTTTCACCATTTTTAATGTTTCTTATATGTTCTTTAGTTCTGATGTTAATATTTCTTTTTGTTTTTCCTATATAAATTTTAGGGCAAGTTTCACATTTGATCTCATAGATTCCTGGTTTTTCTTTGGTAGTGATTGAATTTTTGGGAGGGCCTTTTAACAAATTTCTGATATTAAACCTATTTTGAGGTGCAAGAGTTATGTTGTGTTTTGAGAAAAAAATTTTTGGGAGGGCCTTTTAACAAATTTCTGATATTAAACCTATTTTGAGGTGCAAGAGTTATGTTGTGTTTTGAGAAAAAAAAATTCAATCACTACCAAAGAAAAACCAGGAATCTATGAGATCAAATGTGAAACTTGCCCTAAAATTTATATAGGAAAAACAAAAAGAAATATTAACATCAGAACTAAAGAACATATAAGAAACATTAAAAATGGTGAAACAGAAAAATCAGCAGTGGCTTTTCATTTTTTGAATACTAGACATGACATCAATTTGGAAACATCTCTAATAAAATACGTTAATCACCCCATAGACCTTTCCGTATGGGAAAAAATCTTCATTAACAAAAATCGTCATAGAGTCATGAATTTTGAAACTCCACCACCGGACATCTTTGACAAGTACATCACGCCATCTATTGACAATACGGAGAAAGAAGAAACCACTACAACTTGCACTAGTCGAGTATCAGCTGATGATAGGAGCAAGAGCTCTTGAAACATGTCCTGTGAATAAACAGTGTGAGTGAAGCAATGTGTCAACATATTCTCGATTCACTTTTGTACTAGGAAGTATATTGTTTGTTCTTGCTCGAATTTAATAAACACCTTGGCTTATTCAAAGTAATTCTTTTATCACGTTATGTCAAACATTTACGTTTCAGTTCTGAGTAATTACAAATAACACATATACGCATACATGCCAACCAATAATGATATCCATTACCATGCTTACGTCGCAATGTATTGTTATAATATAATAGTGCTTTATTTATTTGTATTAGGAAAACTATTTGAGCTAAAAATATGGGTTTTTGCGGTTATGTTAGATACATTACTGTCCACCTACCACATGGATCAGTTTTTACAAAATCAAATTTTTGTCTTAGCACAAATAGTATTTATTAGAGATTAATTAGGCTGGTGCTTGTCACACACCACTTACAGGGAATGCAATACGACAACACTGTAGGACTCTGATTGGTTGCTGACCTAGCAGTGCTCAAGGACAAACATCATCCCATTTGAAACACATAATAAACGCTTAAGTTATCTTCCTTTAAAGTAATTAATACTAATATTGTGATCTGATATTTAAAGAAAAAGGATAAATGAAGCTTTTCATTATTGATTTAACATTGTGACTTGTTTGGTTCTCACTGTCATTTCGCTGTTTTAATCTAGTTGCACTTACATTAAGACATAGATTACAGTATTCATGAGATAGAAATCTATCTTAACCTGTTTGTTGTATTTAATTTTTACATGCTGATCTATAATTCTTCATATTTTTCTATATCCTAACAGGAGTGGATTTTTCTTTTTTGCAACTTTCTTAATATCTATAAGGAAGGGAGTGTACAGGGATAATAGACATAAGATAAGCTTCTATTTAACTTGCAGTTTATTAAAGGTTCTGTTAAGATGCGAGAGTTGAATTGATTTAACATAACTTCAGAGTATATTCAGGCAGTTCAATAAGAATTCGTGTTTGGAATGAAGATGCCAGTTTTTTCAAACACAAATTATTTATTTTTCAATGTACTCCTCTTTTAGGAATATATACTTCTCCCAATGCTTCTGCCATTTTTTAACCTCTCCAAAAGATAAGAATTGTCAAGCTCTGTCTCCATGATGACCTCCTCATTTGATCTAAATTTTGTTCCTGCAAGCCATTTATTCATATTATCTGAAGCAAAATGTTAGAAACAGTAATGTATTTAACATTTGAAAGTAATGAGTCGGTAATTCAAACACAAATATCACTTAAATTATCTTTACTTGGACATGTTTGGGAGAATGGTTTGTCCTGATTGTCAGCAGTTATCCGACTGGTTGGATCCGTGATTTCCTGAAGTGAGCTGGTTGTCTGTGGTGGCATCTGTTGTCTGTGAGATGAACTTCCAAAGAGAGTTTTCAGGCGACAATTCGAAATTTAAAGTATACTGTTTGTTTTTTATAATTAGCAACTTTTCCCAAACATCGAGTTCAGCTGCATTACTGGCTGGCTTTAATAGTTTTATATTTGGTACAATTTCATGATTGGTTGCTCTATAAAGTTCACAATAGATATAGGAAAAGATGGTTACTTACCTTTCTTAGATCTGAAGATAATCCATGAATTAAATAGCATATATTTTGGCATCTATAGGAAGCCAACACAAACAGATAATTACATCCAGAATGATAGCTACAACCCTACCCCCACAAACATGCAGTTTTAGACAGCTTAGCATATAGACTAGTCAACATCCCATTGAAAAAGAATGAATACAACAAAGAAAATAACCACATGATTAACATAGCTGCAATTAATGGATACAGTAAACAATTAATAGAAAAGAAAATTTGGAAATTCAAGAAACAGAAACACATATTGGATACCACAAAATTAACAGTATCAAAAACCGAGACACAGTTCATCCCAGAGTGCATCATAAATTCAACAAGATATTCAAGAAGTACAACATCACTGTAGCCCCAATAAATAAATTCAGTTTAAAAAACTTATTATGCAACAACCTGAAAGACCCAGTACCTGAAAACAAGAAATCAGGTATATACAAAATCAACTGCTTAGACTGCAATAAGTTCTACATAGGAAAAACCAAAAGAAGTTTACATTTTAGATTACAGGAACATATAAGATGTGTGAAATACAAACAAATAGAAAAATCAGCAATAGCCCACCATTTTTGGTCTACCAATCATGAAATTGTACCAAATATAAAACTATTAAAGCCAGCCAGTAATGCAGCCGAATTCGATGTTTGGGAAAAGTTGCTAATTATAAAAAACAAACAGTATACTTTAAACTTTGAATTGTCGCCTGAAAACTCTCTTTGGAAGTTCATCTCACAGACAACAGATGCCGCCACAGACAACCAGCTCACTTCAGGAAACCACAGATCCAACCAGTCGGATACCTGCTGACAATGGGGACAAAACGTTCTCCGAAACATGTCCAAGTAAGGATAATTTAAGTGATGTTTGTGTTTGAATTACCAACTCATTACTTTGAAACCATTTATTCATGTTTGGGAACAGGAGAATTCGGGGGGTGTGGCAGTAATTCATGTAGTTTAGCAGCAGTAACTTTGGATGAATATGCTGGGGCATAATCACAGTGAAACAGAACCTTCTTCTTTGCCATATGGGAACATATATTCTTCAACTTATTGTAAAATTGGACCAATTATCTCACTGTAGTATGCTCCAGTAAGTGTGTTTGCTTTTTCCAAGAAGTGAATGAGTATGACATCCTTTGCATCCCAAAAAACCATTGCCATCATTTTCTCGACCAATGCGACTGCCTTTGCCTTCTTTGGAGCAGATTCTCCAGAAGCAACCCATGTTTTGTTATTGGTTGGTTTCTGGAGTATAATGATGAATCCAGATCTCATCAACAATGACAGCTGAATGCAAAAAAGTCCTTCGGATTTCGCTCAAACATCTTTGAAGTTGAAAGCCGCACCCACTTGTTGTCCACTGTGAGAAACATCAGGCTGACAACTTTCTCATCTTCAACTTATTATGCAAAATATGAATATTCATTCCCGTCAATACACCTATGGCCTCTGCCACTTTGCGAACTTTCACTTGACAGTCAGAGGGAATTATATTGTGGACTTTTACAATGACCTCCTCGGTAACCATATCTGCAGGGCGTTCTGGGCGCTCATCAAAAACAGACATTTGACCATGTTTAAATTCGTTATACCAATATCTAACTGTTGTCATTAAAGCTGGAAGGTCTCCATAAACAGCATCCAATTTCACTTTAATGTCCTTGCAAATTTTCTCATCCAAAAGTAAACAGTGAATTACTGAATTATATGGCACTTTTTCCATTTTAGCAAAAATGCACTAAACAACTTACTGAAATATCTGTAAAATCCAGACTAACTTATGAATCAGCACTACATTTGTTTTGACAACGTGTAACAAATGACAGTACATGACAACACGAACTACCCTTAGCAACACAATATATTTTAACAGATAGGTACTTACAGAACCACCCTTATAAATTGTTTAAATATTAAATTAAATTAATTGGAAGTCGATTAATGACACTAAACAACACTTACTTTTAAATCCTTTTATGGAAGTGTTGAAAACAGTGTTGTTGTATAAATTAAGTTAATTAGGAGTCGATTAATAACACAAAACAACACTCACTTTTAAATTTTCCCGGAACCGGTTTCTGAGGTCTTCCCTCTATCTTCAGCCGGACATCGACTAGTTCTCATTGGTGTAGCTGGCAATATTTTGTCTTCGGTCTCCTCTGGTGGCGGTTCGAGGAACTTGCTGAACAAATCTTTCTGGGGGATGTCGAAATTGAATACTTTGTTCCTATTTTTTGAAATAAAGATTTGTTCCCATGTGGACAGTTCTTCTTTTCCTGTTGTATGTTTTAGTAATTTTGGTTCTGGATTTATGTTGTGGTTTTTTTCCCAAAAATGCGTGGCAACTGCTGATTTTTCTAATTGTTTGTATTTTATGTTCCTAAAGTGTTCCTTTGCTCTTGTTTCTAAATTTCTTTTCGTTTTTCCAATATAAATTTGACTACAGTCACAGCATTCAATTTGATATATACCAGATTTTTTGTTAGATGGAATGGCATCTTTGATGTTTGAGCAAATTAGGTTTTTTAAGGAGTAATGGTTCACTGGAGCTAGTTGAATGTTTTGTTTTTTGAAGACTTTTTTGAATTTATCAAAGGCCCATGGATGGTAAGTGAATTTTTTGAAGATCATTTTAGTTTCTGTAGCTGAGAGGGTTGTGGTTTCCTTTAGTAGTTTCTTCTTTTTTGCTAAGTTCACTTTTTTGTCTACTAGTGATTTGGGAAAGTCATTTTTCTGTGCTATTTCAATAATTTTGTTGTATTCTATTTTGTATTCTTCTGCTGTGAGAGGGATGTTGACCAGTCTGTGTGCTAAACTATTAAAGATTGCCTGTTTGTGGGATCTTGGATTGTAGCCATTAGCTTTTATGTAGTTGTCTGTCTGTGTTGGTTTTCTGTAAATGCCAAAGTTTATTCTATTTTTATTTCTGATTATTTTTAGATCTAAAAATGGTAAATACTCGTCTTTTTCAACTTCTACAGTGAACTTGATGCTTTCTTCTTGAATATTTAAAAGTTTTAGTGCATCACTGATGTGTTTTTTTGGCACTATGGCAAATATGTCATCTACATATCTTTGCCAGAGTTTGAACATCCATGGGAAACCTTTAGTGATCCTTATTTCTAGTGCACTCATGTACAGATCGGCCAGGAAGGGTGATAAGGGGTTTCCCATTGCTAAACCAGAAGTTTGATGGAAATATTTTGTTTGAAACTGGAAGAAATTCTGTTCTATGCATAATTTGGTAAGTTCGATGTAATCTGAAATTTCAAGTGATGACATTCCAAGTGATTTGAGCCATTTTTCTATCAATGTTGGGAGTTGTTTAACTGGTATGCTGGGAAACAGTGATTTAACGTCAAATGAGACTAGTGTGTCTTCTTCATTTAGTTCAGTATCCTTAATGTGTTCTATAAGTTCATAGGTGTTTTTGATGCTTAGGCTATCGAATTTTGGAAATGAGTTGAATTTGTTTGTTAGCCATTTTGCAAGTTTGTATGTTGGTGAATTTATACTGCTAACTATAGGTCTCATTGTTATGGATGGTTTGTGTATTTTGGGTAAGCCATAAAGTCTAGGTAAGGTTGGGTTATCTGGTTTAACTGCATATTTGTTTGATATTATACTTGATTTTGCTATTGTTTTTTCAAATGATTTTATGCAAGCTGTTAATGGATTTTTGTTAATGGTTTCATATTCACTGTTAGTTAGCATTTCTTCCATTTTTTCAAGGTAATCAGATTTTTCCATTATGACTATTTTGTTACCTTTGTCTGCCTTGGTGTATATGACGTTTTTTTGTTTCAATGAACGGATAATATTTTGTTTGCTCTTGTGAACGGATCTGGTTTTTATTTCTTCCAAAATATTTTCACATTGGCTTTTAAGTGGGTTTTGTTTTGATACTGGTAGACACTGTGCCGAAATGTTTATATCTGCAATGTAGTCCTCAATTTCGTTTGAAAAACTTACGCAAGTTTTTAATCCTTTGTTTAGAAGACCTAATTCTTTTGTGGAGAAATTTTGATTTGAAAGATTTACAACGTTTTCAAAGTTTTGCGTGTTTGTTTTTTCGTTTACGCTACTTGTTGCTGTTTTGCATTTAGCGTGTGGACTAATTGCTGCAGGACTCAAGTTTCTATTTCCGATGTGTCTCTTATTCTTGAACTTATTTTCGGTATGGTTTCGATGTGAAGAAATGTTCATCAAATTGGTCAATTTGTACTTTAGTTTTTCGGTTTTTGTTTTCATTTTCTTGCTTAGCATTGCCAAATAGTTTTGTTCGAAATTATCCCACATCGTGTTTCCCAGTGTTTCCGTTAAAACTGAATGAAGTTTATAAAGTTTCAATTCCGTTTCTTCCAAATTTTTATAATGTTTATTAATTTCTAGCTGTAAAACTTTTTTCTCAGCCGCTCTGTGTTGATTCCCGTAGCCTGGTTTTACTATCCTCCGGACAAATCGGGGTGTCACTTTATTTCGTAAACATAGCTTTATGAATTTTATGTTTGCAAAAAGATTCCTTTTCTTTTCATGCAGTTTTAAGAATGTTTTTATTTCTTGCTTGTTACCAAAATTTTCATTAAATCCGTCATGCGTTTGAAATTTTAAATAGGTTACCTTATCCGCCATATTGTCAGCTGTTTTTATGTGCGATCAGTTGGTATAATTTCACTTCTTGAAGACTTGTTTGCCTATTTTATAAATCCTTTTATGGAAGTGTTGAAAACAGTGTTGTTGTATAAATTAAGTTAATTAGGAGTCGATTAATAACACAAAACAACTTTATTTTTAACAAATTTAAAAGTGAGTGTTGTTTTGTGTTATTAATCGACTCCTAATTAACTTAATTTATACAACAACACTGTTTTCAACACTTCCATAAAAGGATTTATAAAATAGGCAAACAAGTCTTCAAGAAGTGAAATTATACCAACTGATCGCACATAAAAACAGCTGACAATATGGCGGATAAGGTAACCTATTTAAAATTTCAAACGCATGACGGATTTAATGAAAATTTTGGTAACAAGCAAGAAATAAAAACATTCTTAAAACTGCATGAAAAGAAAAGGAATCTTTTTGCAAACATAAAATTCATAAAGCTATGTTTACGAAATAAAGTGACACCCCGATTTGTCCGGAGGATAGTAAAACCAGGCTACGGGAATCAACACAGAGCGGCTGAGAAAAAAGTTTTACAGCTAGAAATTAATAAACATTATAAAAATTTGGAAGAAACGGAATTGAAACTTTATAAACTTCATTCAGTTTTAACGGAAACACTGGGAAACACGATGTGGGATAATTTCGAACAAAACTATTTGGCAATGCTAAGCAAGAAAATGAAAACAAAAACCGAAAAACTAAAGTACAAATTGACCAATTTGATGAACATTTCTTCACATCGAAACCATACCGAAAATAAGTTCAAGAATAAGAGACACATCGGAAATAGAAACTTGAGTCCTGCAGCAATTAGTCCACACGCTAAATGCAAAACAGCAACAAGTAGCGTAAACGAAAAAACAAACACGCAAAACTTTGAAAACGTTGTAAATCTTTCAAATCAAAATTTCTCCACAAAAGAATTAGGTCTTCTAAACAAAGGATTAAAAACTTGCGTAAGTTTTTCAAACGAAATTGAGGACTACATTGCAGATATAAACATTTCGGCACAGTGTCTACCAGTATCAAAACAAAACCCACTTAAAAGCCAATGTGAAAATATTTTGGAAGAAATAAAAACCAGATCCGTTCACAAGAGCAAACAAAATATTATCCGTTCATTGAAACAAAAAAACGTCATATACACCAAGGCAGACAAAGGTAACAAAATAGTCATAATGGAAAAATCTGATTACCTTGAAAAAATGGAAGAAATGCTAACTAACAGTGAATATGAAACCATTAACAAAAATCCATTAACAGCTTGCATAAAATCATTTGAAAAAACAATAGCAAAATCAAGTATAATATCAAACAAATATGCAGTTAAACCAGATAACCCAACCTTACCTAGACTTTATGGCTTACCCAAAATACACAAACCATCCATAACAATGAGACCTATAGTTAGCAGTATAAATTCACCAACATACAAACTTGCAAAATGGCTAACAAACAAATTCAACTCATTTCCAAAATTCGATAGCCTAAGCATCAAAAACACCTATGAACTTATAGAACACATTAAGGATACTGAACTAAATGAAGAAGACACACTAGTCTCATTTGACGTTAAATCACTGTTTCCCAGCATACCAGTTAAACAACTCCCAACATTGATAGAAAAATGGCTCAAATCACTTGGAATGTCATCACTTGAAATTTCAGATTACATCGAACTTACCAAATTATGCATAGAACAGAATTTCTTCCAGTTTCAAACAAAATATTTCCATCAAACTTCTGGATTAGCAATGGGAAACCCCTTATCACCCTTCCTGGCCGATCTGTACATGAGTGCACTAGAAATAAGGATCACTAAAGGTTTCCCATGGATGTTCAAACTCTGGCAAAGATATGTAGATGACATATTTGCCATAGTGCCAAAAAAACACATCAGTGATGCACTAAAACTTTTAAATATTCAAGAAGAAAGCATCAAGTTCACTGTAGAAGTTGAAAAAGACGAGTATTTACCATTTTTAGATCTAAAAATAATCAGAAATAAAAATAGAATAAACTTTGGCATTTACAGAAAACCAACACAGACAGACAACTACATAAAAGCTAATGGCTACAATCCAAGATCCCACAAACAGGCAATCTTTAATAGTTTAGCACACAGACTGGTCAACATCCCTCTCACAGCAGAAGAATACAAAATAGAATACAACAAAATTATTGAAATAGCACAGAAAAATGACTTTCCCAAATCACTAGTAGACAAAAAAGTGAACTTAGCAAAAAAGAAGAAACTACTAAAGGAAACCACAACCCTCTCAGCTACAGAAACTAAAATGATCTTCAAAAAATTCACTTACCATCCATGGGCCTTTGATAAATTCAAAAAAGTCTTCAAAAAACAAAACATTCAACTAGCTCCAGTGAACCATTACTCCTTAAAAAACCTAATTTGCTCAAACATCAAAGATGCCATTCCATCTAACAAAAAATCTGGTATATATCAAATTGAATGCTGTGACTGTAGTCAAATTTATATTGGAAAAACGAAAAGAAATTTAGAAACAAGAGCAAAGGAACACTTTAGGAACATAAAATACAAACAATTAGAAAAATCAGCAGTTGCCACGCATTTTTGGGAAAAAAACCACAACATAAATCCAGAACCAAAATTACTAAAACATACAACAGGAAAAGAAGAACTGTCCACATGGGAACAAATCTTTATTTCAAAAAATAGGAACAAAGTATTCAATTTCGACATCCCCCAGAAAGATTTGTTCAGCAAGTTCCTCGAACCGCCACCAGAGGAGACCGAAGACAAAATATTGCCAGCTACACCAATGAGAACTAGTCGATGTCCGGCTGAAGATAGAGGGAAGACCTCAGAAACCGGTTCCGGGAAAATTTAAAAGTGAGTGTTGTTTTGTGTTATTAATCGACTCCTAATTAACTTAACTTACTTTTAAATTTTCCCGGAACTAGTTTCAGAGGCCTTCCCTCTATATTCAGCCGGACATCGACTGGTTCTCATTGGTGTAGCTGGCAATATTTTGTCATCGGTCTCCTCTGGTGGTGGTTCGAGGAACTTGCTGAACAAATCTTTCTGGGGGATGTCGAAATTGAATACTTTGTTCCTATTTTTTGAAATAAAGATTTGTTCCCATGTGGACAGTTCTTGTTTTCCTGTTGTATGTTTTAGTAATTTTGGTTCTGGATTTATGTTGTGGTTTTTTTCCCAAAAATGCATGGCAACTGCTGATTTTTCTAATTGTTTGTATTTTATGTTCCTAAAGTGTTCCTTTGCTCTTGTTTCTAAATTTCTTTTGGTTTTTCCAATATAAATTTGACTACAGTCACAGCATTCAATTTGATATATACCAGATTTTTTGTTAGATGGAATGGCATCTTTGATGTTTGAGCAAATTAGGTTTTTTAAGGAGTAATGGTTCACTGGAGCTAGTTGAATGTTATGTTTTTTGAAGACTTTTTTGAATTTATCAAAGGCCCATGGATGGTAAGTGAATTTTTTTAAGATCATTTTAGTTTCTGTAGCTGAGAGGGTTGTGGTTTCCTTTAGTAGTTTCTTCTTATTTGCTAAGTTCACTTTTTTGTCTACTAGTGATTTGGGAAAGTCATTTTTCTGTGCTATTTCAATAATTTTGTTGTATTCTATTTTGTATTCTTCTGCTGTGAGAGGGATGTTGACCAGTCTGTGTGCTAAACTATTAAAGATTGCCTGTTTGTGGGATCTAGGATTGTAGCCATTAGCTTTTATGTAGTTGTCTGTCTGTGTTGGTTTTCTATAAATGCCAAAGTTTATTCTATTTTTATTTCTGATTATTTTTAGATCTAAAAATGGTAAATACTCGTCTTTTTCAACTTCTACAGTGAACTTGATGCTTTTTTCTTGAATATTTAAAAGTTTTAGTGCATCACTGATGTGTTTAAATATATTCTGTTTTAAGAGTTGACAGTTTACTTTCTCGATTTAGTGGTACTAATAAGAATTTATTGGGAATTAAAGCTATATCAAAATTTGGCAGTTTTAAAATTTAAAAATCTTCCTTCTTGCTGTAGTCAAATAAGACTAACGTCTGCAGTAACAAAGTACATTTTTTAAAATCTTACTTAAGCAATAATAAATTAGATCCTTCTTTACTTCTAGTAAAGCTACTACGGAAGCACCAATTATTATTTAATATTCTATAAACACTAAACTACTATCCATTTATATGTTGTTGCAGCTCAGGGCTTATTAAAGTATCTTCTGATGCACGTCTTGATTTGGAGAGTGGTGGCTCTCAGTACAACATCATAGTTAATGCAGTTGATTCTGGAACACCTATTAGAGAAACTGCTACTGCAACTGTTTCTGTTGAAGTAACTGATGTGAACAATAAGCCTCCTGTGTTTCCTGCAGATCCTACAGCCTATGTCCGATATGTGTCAGAAAGGGTGAAAGTGGGTAAGTGTATGCTTAGCTTTCTTGTTTTGCACATTATGCTTTATGTGAGGCAGATTGTTGCACAAGACCTCGTGAGTAAATATTTGTAAGAAACATATTTTAAAGGAGCAATAAGTGCTGTCGCATTATCTCGAAGGTCCCTCACTCCGTTGGGCTTAGAAGCGATGATCTGTTGACTTCATTGTACTCGTAGCTGTTGTGGCTGAGGAGGGGCAATTATCTCAGGGTCCGCCTCGATGAGTATCTATATCACTACTAAACTATGGAGTAGGTGATCTAGTTGGACTGGGAATTTGGGTTTTTCTCAGGGTTCTTGAACAGAAAGTCTTGTAATACTTTTGTGTCTGCGTCAAGTTACTTGGATGTCTGCAGGTTTTAGTAATTTAGGTGGTGCTCAAAGCTTTAAAAGATTTGTCTTAATTTGAGAATAATTTAGATATCAGTGGATGAACCTCGTGCTTTACTGGCTGCAAATTTCTTCACGTCGCTTAATGATGCGGCAGCATAACACTTCTTCCTACCCTAGACTTCACCAGACTGCCTCGATTCTACTCCAGCACAGCCCTTTTCTAAACTCTTCAGAAATGGTATATTCCTTTCTTTGGCTAAACAAAATTTTCCTTCAAAATTTAGAAATCATTTTAGACTTCTTTAAAAAGACAAAAAAATCTGTAATTATAGTAGGGGACGTGAATATAAACTATTTAACAGAAAACGCAAATAAAAAGCAGCTGCAAAATGTCTTTTAATATGTATGGAATGGAAAACATAGTTAAATTACCAAGCCGTGTCTCGAATTCGTCTTATTCTGCAATTGACCAAGTAGTGCTGAATATAAATAAGTGGAAATATGAAATTCAGATTTTTGACACAGCCCTGTCAGATCATTACGCACAAATGTTAAAATTAGTTGTCCCAGTAGATCAGCATAACCCAAAACAGAATTCAAAAAAAATATTCAAAAAGGTTAGACTTGCTAATGATGACAATCTAAGCTATCTAAATTTTCTATTAAGTAAAGAATCTTGGGAAAGCGTGTACACTGAGCGAAATCTAAACGATGCCATGAATGCATTTTTGGACACATTTGATTTTCACTTTGTAACAGCCATACCAATGGTTAAAGTAGCAATGAACAAGCTAGGTAATAAGTGGATCACAACAGGAATCCGCAAATATGGTGATAGATTAAAATTCTTGAGCAAATTCATGAAGGAAAACAAGACTACACCGGATTTTAAGGCCTATTATGTAAAATATCGAAATATATATAATAAAGTTATAAGAGCAGCCAAAAAGTTACATAACGATGAAACAATAAAAAAAGCAGTTAATAAAACTAAATCCATATGGCAAGTAATTAAGCACGAAATAAAAAATGGACCCAAATTGAAAGAAAATTACCATCTAGAAATTAATGGCCAAAAAGTAAGTGATCCTAAACAAATTTCGGAATTATTCAACCAGTTTTATTCAACTGTAGCGGAGAAACTGTTAAATACTCATTCTCTAGGAAAGAAGGAAAGATTAAGTGTAAAGAAAAATGAACATAGCATGTTTTTAATTCCAGTAACATTTGAGGAAGTTAAAGATGTTATAAAAAAATTGAAGAATAAGAAATCAGTAGGAATAGACGGTTACTCTAACTGCGTCATAAAGCGTTGCTCCTTATTCCTAATTGAACCACTGACGTACTTGATAAATCTTTCACTTTCAAGTGGGACGTTCCCCAACAGGTTAAAAAAAGGTAAAGTGAAACCCATCTTTAAAAAAGGTAACAAAGGGGAGGTAGGAAATTACAGGCCAATTTCCATAATTTCAACTTTTGCAAAGATCTTCGAACAAATAATGTATAAAAGAGTAACAAGCTTTTTGGAAAAATTTAAAGTAATTAATGACAATCAAAATGGTTTTCGAAAAAATAAATCAACAAGTTCTGCACTGATGAATTTCATTGAACAAGTGTATGAAACACTAGATAGTAAACAACTAGGGATAGGCATTTTTTTAGATCTTACAAAGGCGTTTGACCTGGTTGATCACAAACTTTTATTAGAAAAATTATCCTCATATGGCATAAGGGGGTTAGCTTTAGATTGGTTCAGATCTTATCTGGAGAATAGAGAGCAATCGGTGGAAATAGAGTATTTTGATAGCGAAACGAGTGAAGTTAAAACTCAGATTTCAAGTAGCGCTATAATGAAATATGGGGTCCCTCAAGGTTCGGTGCTTGGACCTCTTTTATTTATAGTGTACATTAATGATTTGGCAGATAATGTAGAAAACAGAACAGATATAAATGTTACGCTTTTTGCAGATGATACAAATATTTTTATCAAAGGGGTGAATAAGGAAGGGGCAGATGTACATATTGAAAATAATCTAAAATATATTCAAAAATGGTTTAGTGCCAATATGTTAATATTGAGTAAGGAGAAAACAGCAGCCCTAAGCTTCTATAATAAAATGAGTGGAAGTCAATTGTATCCAAAATTAATGCTGGGACAAGACCAAATACATTACGTACAAACTATCAAATTTCTGGGACTAATACTAGATGAAAATTTAAGTTGGGAAACTCACATAGAGACATTGACGAAAAAGCTTAGTAAAATGTGTTTCTTAATGAGGGTGATTACAGGCATGTCAAGCTTGAAAGTTCGGAGAATAGTGTACTTTTCATATATACACAGTTTGTTGGCATATGGTATAATTTTTTGGGGAAATTCTAAAGACAGTATAAAAGTATTCAGATACCAAAAGAAAGTAATCAGAATCATAGCAGATGTCTCAAGCACAACTAGTTGTAAGCCATACTTCAGTAAATTAGGTATCTTACCACTGCCAAGTATATACATATATGAAACTCTTGTACATATGAAAGCAAGCCTAAGTTTATTCAAAACAAATTCTGAAATTCATATACACAACACTAGAACAAAGAATAATTTATTTGTGAAGTCACACAAAACAAAGATATATGAAAATAGTTACACATATGCTGGCTTACATCTTTACAATAAGCTACCTGAATCTATAAAAAAGATTGAATCACAACATCAATTTAAGAAATTGTTATTAAACTTCCTTAGAGCCAATAGCTTCTACAGCATGGATGAATTTTTAAATTTGTAAATATTTAGTTAGCTACCTTAATTATAAATATTGTACTTAGTTTTTAGTTTTTAGTTCTTAGTTTTTAATTTGACGTGTCCTATAACATGTACATGTTTTAATGGATGAATCAATAAATCAAATCAAATCAAATGGTAAGGCCAATAACCCTTATGGCCAACACCAAGGGATAAGCGATAACCTATCCCGTTACCTGCGTTGAAACCTAGCAGACATCCCAGAGAAACTAAGCCTATGTATCGAGATTTAACTGTATTGGAACACCACAGTGAAGCAAAATAATTATTAATTTTTTGATGAGTCGTATTTATTACACATCTGCTTCACTTTCGTACCTATTTTGAGGACATGTTTCGCAAATCATCGTTTGCATCTTCTGCTCTTGTGCGAGTCGCACAATAGGTACGAAAGTGAAGCAGATGTGTAATAAATACGACTCATCAAAAAATTAATAAGCCTATGTATTTTACTGTCTACACGATTTTATACATCTTTTATACATAGTATGCCTTCTTACAAATACTATTATAAAAATCATAGATATTCACTACTGAGTTAACTGTTTACATAATAGTAAACAATTCTTTAATTAATAATGTCTAATAATGTATAGAATAATGGGCAGGTGGAAATATCGCTACAGTGTGTATATTTTGTCACTTAAGGATCTCTGGTAAACTGTACCACAGACTATTAACTTTAAAGAGAGTCGATTAAAGACACTAGACAACACTTACTTTTAAATTTTTCCGGAACATGTTTCTGAGGCTTTGCCTCTATCATCGGCCGGCTCTCGACTGGTTCTCGTTGGTGTAGCTGACGATATTTTGTCACAAGTCTCCTCTGGTGGCGGTTCAAGGAACTTGCTGAACAAATCTTTCTGGGGGATGTCGAAATTGAATACGTTGTTCCTATTTTTTGAAATGAAGATTTGTTCCCATGTGGATAGTTCTTGTTTTCCTGATGTATGTTTTAGTAGTTTTGGTTCTGGATTTATGTTGTGTTTTTTTTCCCAAAAATGTGTGGCAACTGCTGATATTTCTAATTGTTTATATTTTATGTTTCTAAAGTGTTCCTTTGCTCTTGTTTCTAAATTTCTTTTTGTTTTTCCAATATAAATTTGACTACAGTCATTGCATTCAATTTGATATATACCAGATTTTTTGTTAGATGGAATGGCATGTTTGATGTTTGAGCAAATTAGGTTTTTTAAGGAGAAATGGTTGACTGGTGCTAGTTGAATATTTTGTTTTTTGAAGACTTTTTTGAATTTATCATAGGCCCATGGATGGTAAGTGAATTTTTTGAAAATCATATTAGTTTCTGTAGCTGAGAGAGTTGTGGTTTCCTTTAGTAGCTTCTTTTTTGCTAAGCTCACTTTTTTGGCCACTAATGATTTGGGAAAGTTATTTTTTTGTGCTATTTCAATTATTTTGTTGTATTCTGTTTTGTATTCTTCTGCTGTGAGAGGGATGTTTACCAGTCTGTGTGCTAAACTATTGAAGATTGCCTGTTTGTGGGATCTTGGGTTGTAGCCATTAGCTTTTATGTAATTGTCTGTCTGTGTTGGTTTTCTGTAAATGCCAAAGTTTAGTCTATTTTTATTCCTCATTATTTTTAGATCCAAAAATGGTAAATGCTCATCTTTTTCTATTTCTACAGTGAATTTGATGCTTTTTTCTTGGATATTTAAAAGTTTTAGTGCATCACTGATGTGTTTTTTTGGTACTATTGCAAAGATGTCATCTACATATCATTGCCAGAGTTTGAACATCCAAGGGAAACCTTTGTTGATCCTTATTTCTAATGTACTCATGTACAGATTAAAAGTAAGTGTTGTCTAGTGTCTTTAATCGACTCTCTTTAAAGTTAACTTATCATAACAACACTGTTTTCAACACTTCCAAGAAAGGAATTGTACCACAGACATTTGCAGAAGGAAATAATGTGATACAGAATGGTGAAAATTATCAAAAAATTATGTTTTGAGGCAAATTAATTGTTCTTTCACACTAGTTGTGTGTAGGACAAGATTTGGATAGCTGCAGTCAGGCTGGAAAATTCAATGCCATAGCTTGGATTTGAACCATGGATCTCCCAGTCTTTGCCTGATTGCTCTAACCACAGAGCTATCATGGCAGCACAACATTAAATTCTCTAACTGACTTGCTCTGTTACAAGTACATAATCCTAATTTATAATTACTGCAATTATTACTCATAATTGTTGGAATTGGTGTGTTCTAATTTCAATATTTTTTCTTTAATATTTAACAGGTGAGCCTGTTCTTAAAGTTACAGCTACAGATCCAGATTCAGATGCAAAACTAGAGTATACGATTGTTGAACCTATCCGAGCAGCTGACAGAACTGGGGTTGCATTAAAATCCACAGCCCCATATGATTATAAAAATGTTTTTAAGATTAATTCAACAACTGGTGAAATACTGGTAGCCAAACCTCTTGATCACCACGTAGCTGCAGTAATAATCTTCACCGTTCAAGTTAAGGACCTTAATGCAACAGAAAACATAGAAGAGCAAGTGGCAAAGGTAGAAGTAACCATTTACATACAGGCTTACAGTGATAGCAATCCACAGTTTACAATGTCTACCTGGACTCCAACCAATCCCATCATAAAGGTGTCTGTACCGGAGGAACAGCCAGTTGGAACAACTCTATTTACACTCTCAGCTAAGGATCCAATAAATGGAAAGCCAATCTCAACATTTGAGGAAGTAAAGAGTGCAGGACTACAGGATACTGAAGATTTTGTCAGAGTAGAAACCCACTCAGGAAAAATTAGTCTCAACAAAAGACTGGATTATGAAAAGCTGAAACAGAAGGTAAGTGTATGTACAGAGACATTTAGTGACATTGGAGTAAAAACACTTTTGTTGAGAAAAGTAAGCAACACGACACATTCCTATGTATTAAATGTTCTTTGTGTAACAACACTGTCTTTTGTTTTTTCTTATGTGGGATTGTTGTGACATGAGAGAGTGTAAAAGATGTGGTGTAGATTTTGTTGCAGTGGTACTAATTAAATAATTACAAGTTGAATCTGAGAGTTGTTATTGGTTTCATTGTTAATTTGTATCGGTATCTCCTCTTTTAATAGGAAATTAGTTTCACCTTTAACAACTCTGGCATTGGCTTGTCGCAGCTCCAATAAAAAATGCGATCTGTGACAATATGTTAATCTATTAAATTATAGATCAGTCATATTTATTACACATCAGCTTCACTTACGTACCTATATTGAGGACATGTTTCGCAAACTGTCGTTTGTATCACCGGCTCTAATGCACTAAAGCTTGATCCAGTGGTGTGGGTAGTTCTGAAGTTGCTGCTGCCATCTGTTGATTTTGTGATGAATTTAAATGTGGGGTTGTCCTCTGGCGGGATTTTGAAATTCATTACTTAGTTTTTATGTTTCTCTATGTATATTCTCTCACTGTTTTTGTACGTATTTTAGTAATTTGGTGCTATCTTCAATTTCATGATTTTCAGACCAGAAATGAGCTGCTATTGCGGACTTATCAATATTTTTGTATCTTAAGTGCCTGAAGTGTTCTTTCTTTCTAGTGCCTATGCCTACTGGTGGGATTTCAAAGTTCATTATGCGAACCTTATTTTTCCATATGAATATGTTCTCCCATGTTGTCAGTTTATCTTGGTTTATCACTCCTTTTAGTAATTTGGCTTCCGAAACTAGTTCCTCAATAATATAAAACTGTAAATGATGAAGTGTCAATAAACCGACTACAAATAGTTTACCCAATTAATTTTGAGATCACTGTTACTAAATTCCTCCAATTACGCATAATGCTAGTGACTTTTGCACAGAATACAAATTGATAATTTATGAAACTGATAACATATTAATGATATTGATAATATATTAGCTATTTAAAATGGCAAGAACTGTAGCCAGACTTTGACATAGAAATATATTCAAGAATTCTTTATCCACTAACAATATCCTGTCATATTCACAAACTAGATACTAAATGAACTATACTTCTTCATTCTAAATCAAATTCGTTTTTTCTTTTTCAGAATCTTAGTTTCCAAGTTCGTGCTACAAGCGATGACAACAGAAGAACTAGTGAAGCAACTGTTGTCATTGAAGTTCAGGATATAAACGATAACAGTCCAGAATTTCCACAGAAGGTATTCTTATTTTATGCTTTCATAAACACTTTATCTATGCTGAAAAAAAGTCTTTTTAAATAAATATAGAAGAATATTGTTGTAAGTTTTACATTTTCTGCATAAATAGATATTTTGAGATTTTATGCAATGAAACACAGCTTTTATTCACGTCATAGTGTTATAACTGTTTGATAAATAGAATTAAAATGAGGGTTTTAACATTAATCTTTGATTGCTAAATCTGTCTTCTTACACCATCACATGAATCTATCATAGAGGTATCATATTTCTGTCTATTTCCGCAGCAACAGCTATAAGGCTGTATGTGTTCAGATTCTGTGGATCCCATTTCAATAACAAAAAGCTTCTTTCAGAAAATCTTCTTTCTTTTCTGAGTAGACATTGAACAAATCATCAATAATCTTGGAAGTTAGGAATAACCTAGCAACAAACATTTCTATATCTTGAAATTACTCCAAATATGGTTTAATTGTATTTACTTAGTTGTCTACAAATAATATGTGATAGATTTACTAAAATTCATTTAATTTGTTTTGTAAAATTTGTTTCACTTGGCTTTGGCTTTGCTTTATAGCTTCTTTCTTGTACCAAATGACACTTTTAGCTCTTTCGTCATAAATAACAATTGAAGGTGAAATGGTTCCAAATAAACTGAAAGTAAATATAAGTAGAGCGGTTCAGACATACCATACAGGCCGCTATAATACCCTGCATGTTTTAGTGCCTGATTTCTGGCAAAGGTTCCGGTTAGTTGGTGACTGGAGTCAGTCCAAATTTTCATGTTACAACTTTTTGGTTAACAGTAAACCAGGAATTATGGTTTGCAATGAAGTGACTGCTACCTTGGTTACCAGTTAGGTTATTAATTGGTGGTAGTGCTACAAAAATTGTATACCTTCAATTGCGATTGCAAGACAAAATATTAGATCATTAATTATATAACAGGAGGAAAACCAAAATGATTAGACTTTCAAAACATATGACAAGGAGAGCAATGACAAAGAGGAATTTTGTAAATGTTATAAGACTGTTGGAAAAGCGCTGATTATTTTATTTTCTACTACATTTCTGCTGCATAATACCTCCCGCTTTATTCTTGGGCATAGTTTGCTTATTGTTTTTTCTTTTTATTGTACAAGGCAGTAATATATGCTTAAATATAATGTAACTCATACAACTCTTCTTCTTCTTCTTCATCTTCCTTACTTTTACCTCTATCGTGGTGTAAGGGGATTCTATCCCTTATGCCTTTAAGCATTGGGTTGAGTAACTGCAGCTCTGGATCAGATAGAGAAATCCAGAATGGCTGATCAGCCTGATGTCTGGTATGAGAGTGAGAGAAGTAGACAACAGAGTGAGGGCGAAGTGGATGAAAGCAAAGATGATAGATCAGTTGGTGGAATGATGGCAGGGAAAACTGGAGATCCTGAAGAAATCCTGCCAATAGTCATATATTTTTATGAACCTATAGAAAACCAGAGGCAATAATGTTTATACAATATGGAGAAACTTTCTTTTGTGCGATGAGAGAATATTTTCTAAGTCCAAAGGTGCACGTATACGCATGCGCAAGCAGATGAACAGCCGGTTTTGGCATTGCAGCCAACATGAGAAAGATGTGTAAAACTTGTAGCCAACCTCTGCAAAAAGTCCCAGATATAGGTGACACAGTCTGTGTGCAAAGGAACATGGTTTGAGCAGGCTAAGTTATCGTCCGGTCAAATTTTGTTACACATGCACTGATTTGCACATAAACAATCCTACGACATGACGATAATGGAGTGCTCCGTAGGAAATACATGTGTGAGCTCACGGACTGTATCGGACTGGTTCGGCTACTGCTGCGAAGTGAGCAGGATGTCAAATGACATCAAGTGTACTGCAAGGGGGAAATTGGCGGTCCCAGTCACGTCGTTCAAATCGACGAATGCAAAATAGGACGACACAAGTTTCATCGTGGGCGTGTCGTAGAGGGCAACTGGATCTTGGGAATGATCGACGTGGAAACGAATGAGGTGCTGTTGACGATATGCCCCAACAATAGGAGGTATGCAAATACGCTCTACAGTCTAATTGGCCAGGCAATAGTTTGCTAGATAGTGTAACTTTGGGACAAGTAAGACTGTTGCTTTCAGTGGAGAAACAAGCATATTTTGGCTGCACTGAATTCTTCGTAACAAAAAAAAAATATGGCTACGTTACGCAGTAAGTAAATAAACAAACAATTAATAAAGTTAAAAGAATGCCCTCCAACACGAAATTGCACTGAAAAGTAAATAAATTATATTAAAAATCATGGTTATATATAAAAACCTCAAAAAGTGTGAACGAATCAGAGAAAAATCGCCGCCTCGGATATTAGAAAGAAGAACTTACAATTTTAATTTCAATATTTTATTCATCCAATTTAACATATACATGTTGTGGATTCATCCAGTATTTTAAACATTTAATTATAATATTGTGAGAGTTAACAATAGTACTTTAAAAAAAAAGTGATATTGTACATGTAAATTAAATTTATTTATTGTTAAATGCTAGTGAATACTTCAGTAATGCAAAAACTCATCAGTTGAGTAATAACAGTTTTCAATTAAAAATTGCTTGAGATGTTTTTTGAAGCGCGGAAAGGAATTTATATTTTTTATTTCAATAGGTAATTTGTTGTAAAATTTAATGCCTCTATAATAGAAACTATTTTCAAACAATTTTTTTTGTTATTTGGGGTTATATGTAGTTTTGCTTTATCTCTTGTGTTATGACAGTGAATTTCAGAATTTATGGTAAAATCCTTGATGCGTGTTTGCATTAATACAATTGTTTCATATAAATATATACAGGGTAATGGCAAAATGTTAAGTTCTTTAAAGAATGGTTTGCAGCTGACAACAGAAGGTAAATTGGGAATAATTCTAAAGACCCTTTTTTGTAATCTGATTATTTTAATAGCTTCACTACTATTTCCCCACAAGGATATTCCATATGAAATTAATGAGTGAAATTTGGAGAAATACATTATCCTAAGAGTATTCTTACTCACAGAGTGTTTCAGAATGTTAATTTGGAAGCAGATTTGTCCCAGTTTTTTAATTAATTGATTAATATGAGGTTTCCAACTGAGATTTTCATCAATAAATATTCCTGAAAATTTTGATTTACTTGAATATATTACATTTGTTCCTTCTAGCTGTATAGTGAGAAAATTTAATGTTTTGTTGTTTATGCGATGAAATTCTATAGCTAAACACTTTTCCTTATTTATACATAGACTATTTTTTTTTTAAACCAAGAAGGTATGTGTAATGTGGCTGCATTAATATTTATTTTTAAAGCGTCATAATTTTTCCCTGATGTTAATATGCTGGTATCATCTGCAAATAATAAGTATTTAATATTGTTGTTGTGATTATCAACAAGATCATTTATATATAAAAGAAACAATAACACAATAACACTTCATAATCAACCAAAATATTTCCACACTAATCTACATGAATATCTTAATAGTGAAAATCGATATATCCATATCTATCTATAAATAGATCTATTATCTATCTAATAGTGAAATCTAGCTTGATTAACACAAATCTGTAAGACTAAACAGTTTCATATAAAACCATAAAGATAATAAAATATACTTATTTTTATTGCAGCTCTATAAAGCAAAAGTAATTGAATCTGCGAGATATCCAGAAGTTGTATTGACAGTCCATGCAACTGACAATGATACCAACAGTACAGCTGGGTATGGGACAATACGCTACTCTCTTACAGGAGAACATGCTGCATTGTTCACAATAGATCCAGAATCAGGAGTGATTCAGGTTGGCCCTAATGCAACCTTGGATAGGGAGAGACAATCTTCCTTGAGATTTACTGTCGTGGCAGTAGACACACCACAAGGGGGAAGTGAACAGAGAAAATCTACTGCTATGGTGAGTATTTACATCAAGTATGTCTTTTTTACTTCTCTATCACTCACATAGTAGGTAAAGAGAGTAGTGAATTTCATCCAATGTGCATGTCACTGGAAATACACATTTTTAGTTGCCCTGAACCAAAAAACAGCATTTTTAGAAAAGATCTATGTATGTGGTTCTGTGACTTTCTCAAAAAAACTCAAATTATTTTAATTAAAATGTCATGTGTTAAAGATATTTACCAAGAAATAAAGAGTATTATGCATGATTTGAGGAATTTAATAACAGAAATGTCAAAATTAATTGAAAAAAGAAACTACATGTAGTTGGTTTTTAACACTTTGTCACTTACATTTTTATATTATTGAGAGACTAGTTTCAGAAGCTGTTGCTTCCATTTTCAACCTTGAAGGTCTGACTATCGTCTGCTGTTATCATCTACTGTCTTCTCTCTGGCGTGGAACTATGAACTTTGTTGTCAAATTATAAACTGGTGAAATTTCAAAGTTTATTACTCAGCCCTTATTTTTCCATGTTAATATGTTCTCCCACATAGTTTGTTTTGGTTTATCACCAAATATTAAATTTTAAAATTTTGAATTTGGGTCAGTGTCATGGTTTTTATTTCAAAAGTGAAATGCTACTGCTGACTTATCTTCTTGTTTCAATTTGATATTTCTAAAATGATCTTTGACTCTGGTTTTTGTATTTCTTTTAGTTTGTCGTATGTAGCATTTTTCACAATCCTTACAACTTATTTGGCATATTTTGCATCTAATATTTTTTTTTTTTTTTGTGTAATTTACGTCCTCCAACGTTAAGTCATATGGGACGATGAATGGAATGAATGAAATGATGCTCAAATGAGTCCGGGGTCCATGGAGCTTAGAGTTACCCGACATTCGTCTTACAGGTTAAGGGAGAACCCCGGAAAAACCTTATCCAGGTAACTCACCCTGACCGAGATTCAAACTCGGGACCTCTTGAACGTGAGGCAGATATGCTACCACCACGCTACCAAGGCAGGCACATCTAATGATTGGTGACATTTCATCTTTTGTTTTTGAATTTAGCAATTTTAATACTGAGTATCTATTTGTAGTGCCAAGACAATATTTTGTTCTTTAAAGATCTTATGTAGTGGTTTGACTAAATTGAATGTTGTGCCTTTTGAAGATTTTGCAGAAGTGACTAAAATTTTTCCAAAATATGTAAGATATGCAATAAATTATATATTAAATATTTTGCAGGTTATGGTTAATGTCTTGGATGTGAATGATAATGCACCTTCATTCACCAAAACTAGCTACTCTGCTGTAGTTCCAGAAAATGTAGCAATTGGAACAGATGTCACTGCTGTAGGAGCTATAGATCCTGATGAAGGGGAAGGTGGACTTGTTTCTTATGACTTGGCAGATGAAGGTGAAGCAAACGGACTGTTCTCCATCAACCATACTACAGGCAAAATTGTAACAAAGAAAGCTCTCACTGGTAAAGGCCGCACAGAACCATATTACCTGATAGTACAAGCTCTTGACGGAGGCATTCCTTCACTTTCATCACATGTACCACTAAATATATACATAGGCGATGTCTTCAGCAATGATGGTGTGCCATTCTTTATCCGACCAACCCTAAACGAAACTGCTCAAATAGCAGAGGTAAGAAAACTTTAGCAATGCCTTGAATATGAATGTATTTGATTTTCTTGAACTCTTAACAAATTGCATGTACATAAATTTATATAGCTTTTTCTAATTATTTTGTTATGTTTTTGCATGTACTAATTGTTTACACCTGGAACTCACTCTTAAGTAAATATGCTCAACATGGTCGCTCTTCATGTCGTTAGACTGGCTGGTGCAAGATCGTGACTGTCTTGGTTTGTTGTGACATGATGTTCTACCTTCATTGAACTGTTGCAGCTAGGAACGCACATTAGACACATCCATGTTACCATCACCATAAGCCTCACTCAACTGGCGATGAATTTCAATAGGTGTCACACCACGAAAATTTAGAAAAGAATGATTACACACTGTTCTTGTAATGAAAACGTTGCCACTCTTTTAAGTATCACAACTAGTCCCAACTTTCGTCGCTGCCACTAGAGTTCTATGTACTGTACAGTGTAGCCATCTCTGTCACGCATTCACAAAAAGTCCGCATGTATTTATAAAAAAAATAGAAGTTCCTCTCTGGTCATCATCCTGAGAAAAAAAGTAGGAGGAGTTATAACTTGAACGCACCTGGTATTATGTCCCACATGACCTTCTGTTTATTTCGGATGAGTTTATCTTTCTAGTGTTCTCTAATATTTTTGCTGCCTTAACCCTTTCATCAATATGGACGTCATATGACGTCCAAGTTAAAATGCCCCAAACCGATATGGACGTGTATAGACTTCCTGCGCATACATGCATTTAATGCTCATTTAACGCCAATTATTTTAATCTTCCTATTTTTCAATAAATTTAAATTAGTTCTATAAGGGATGTGAGCGTACCCTTAAAGGTTTCTTTTTGAATTGTACACCTCCAAACCTCGATAAACACCCAAGGGCACATCTGCAGATTCACACCAAATAATATTGGTTTCCTTGCGAACTTCTTTTTTGCAACACACTAGACATTTTCGAAATGGTTGCGACTTTTTTGGTTGTGGGTGGTATGCTTTTAGGAAACAATTAGGTTACAAGCTATTTATACGCGCAAGTATAGGTAGATGAATGTCTTGCATGAATTTACAGCTCTGAAAGTTACTAAACAATTGTGCATGGTTACATCCAGTGGTATAAAAATACTTTTTTTTACCATTTAACTGTTTTTCATAAAGAGGGATAGCGAGTAATAGCTGATCCACATCACCCATATTTGACCCGCCACTTCCCCCAAACAATGGAGTAGCTAACATGCCATCTGTAGACCAGTACATGTCACTGCTACCTATATCCTAAACATCTCCTTCATAAATATTAAAAGCAGAAGCATTAGTAACAGTGAAGTATTCTTCATATTTGAGTTTGATTTATGAGTCACTATGTTTACACTCAAACTTCACTTACTTGTTGTATAATTGAAACGTTTTCAAGATCATTCGATCTCATCCTCAGCTGTTTGGTGACTAAATGAACATTCCTCAAACCTGTGAAAAAAGCTACATAGGAAAAACTAAGAGAAACTTGTTAACCAGGCAAGAAGAACACCAGAGGAACATTAAGTTGAAACAATTAGAAAAATCAGCAGTGTCACTCCATTTTTGGACAGAAAACCACAACATTGGCCACAACATTAAACTGTTGAAATCTTTAAGTACACCCATAGAATTGGATATTTGGGAAAAAATATTCATAATCATAAACCGTGATAAAGTTATAAATTTTGAAATCCCGGCATTAAATGAAGTATTAAAACTTAGTTCCCCTAACACCAGATGGCAGAGTGATTGGAGCTCCATAGTAGTGGAAGAAGAGGAATGTTCATTTAGTCACCAAACAGCTGAGGATGAGATCGAATGATCTTGAAAACGTTTCAATTATACAACAACAAGTAAGTGAAGTTTGAGTGTAAACATAGTGACTCATAAATCAAACTCAAATCTCTTTCATTATCGCACAGCAAATATTCCAGATTTTCGATAATAATATCAAAAGCCTGTACACATCATATCCAAGCTAATTTATGTGCTACATTATGGGAATAAGTCATGGTTAACATTGAAATTAAATAATTTCAAATGTACCATTCATCTTGATAGCTCTTGATAGCTATAAGAAAACACTCTGAACACAGAGAGAGTATAAATAACTAAAATACTGAGCCAAAACAGCTGCATAAGACTACCAGAGACCTTGGTTGAGAAACACTGTAATAACAGATGCTGACAGAGAGTTTTCCTTCCAGTGTAACGCAACATATACTCGTATGACTATTGCTTGGTATAGCATAAATAAACTAAACTTGAAACGGAGAAGTCGCTTGCGTAGCTATACATACATACATTGGTTCGTATACACACAAAACAAAATGATTCAAATATTAGGCGTGTTCGGCGCAAATAATGGCTTTTGCTTAAGTGAAACAAAGAAGTAAAATTTGAACGATTTATTAATGTAGTCTCTACTTTATTGCTATTGTAGATTTTTACTGCCTTTAATGGGTTTAAACCAGTTTTTGTTTCTTTTAAATAACTTAATAAATACGAAAGCTATGGAATTGTATTTATGATGCATTTTTATAGCATTTAACAATTTAAATGTCTTGTTCTGTTTATTGGGTATCCGTTTCCGGCACCTGAAAGGTTTAAATGGCCATCGTGAAGCGGTTAATAACCTTTTTATGGATTAATTTATATTTCTTATAATAGTTAATCAATTCTTTGGAAGCATTACCATTTCTAATTAAGTTGCTGAAAAATTTTAGTTTCTCACTAGTAATTCAAATGCCCTTGGTTACCTATGTGGAATGTTTATCCCTGACTCTGACTTTAACCAGTGGGAATGCTATACTGTAGTAGTATTTAAAGTTGTTTAAAAATATAGCGAATGTGATATCTAGGTACTGAAGTTTCCTCATAAATGTCTTCCCAACTTTCTTGTCCCAGCAAATGGTTGAAGTAATCAATATTTTCTGTCTTCTGTAATCTGACCTTTTTGAATGTTGTGCCAGATTTTCTAAAGTTCTTTCGGCTTGTCTGAGAGGATATTTATTCAAGGTTCTGTTAATGACTTCGCCACAATACTTTTTATGTGGTAAAGATGACTTAATGATCATTGATTAATTAACTGTATGCGAAATTCTCAAAGATGAAGATCTAGTTTCTAAATACTGTGAGGCGACAAGAAGAATGATCTTATTATCAAATTCTTATCATTAGATACACACACATACACACACAAACACACAAGGCTCTCACTACTTCTAGTATGGTGGTAGTACACTTCTATTGATAATAAAATGGAATAAAAACGATTTTACTGCAGTAATTGATTTAGTTAGATATGTTTAAGACTTACGCCTTAGTTCAGAAATATTTATATATTAATGCAACTTCGATTTGAAAGTTCTTTATTCTACCTAGCTTTAATTTTGTACCTATTCCATTCTAATTTAAATATGTCTATACACTTCAATTTGTTCAAATTTTCACATATAAAATTTCAATTCTGTATTTTCAGTACCAGAAAAAAATATTCTTTTCACTGACTATAAGATATTGGTCCATTGATTTCTAATCTTAATAGTAGTTGATCTTTGTACAATTTTTTATCATGTCCTGCTACCAAACCTGATTACAACATAAGTACTAAAGAAATATAGCAAAACTTATGATGATTATTAGAAGATTTTAGCATTCATAAATTGAATTATATACATCTCTACAGTTTATTCAGAATTTTGGACACTGGTTTACTAAATACACATCTGCAGTCTGTGATAAATTGCAGTTAAAGGAATAAACATAACACAGAATCAGTGGTCATGTGTTTGTTAAAGTGTTATATCATGGCCATCTATGTGTAAGCCCTACAGTAAAAATGTAACTTGCTTATGTTGTTATACTCTGTGGAGTCCATCAACTATTTATATTCTGAGATGTAATAACAACTGTTTTATACTCAATGGCATTCTCAACTGAAAGTAAAACGCTTCTTAGCAACCATGTTGTTTATAGTTCCATTGTGTTCAAGCATGAAGACTTTTTGAATCCTTTTTGTTATATAATTTTAGTTCCACTGTGCTCATATTCACTTTGTAAATCGGTTTTGATAAATACTTTATATATGAAATGAAATGAGAATTACTTTATAGCTCCCAGAACACAAATGAGAGTTTCAGTGGTGAAGGAATTACCAAACCTTGGTTGAAAATTATTCTTCACACGTACAAACATTTTCTGTCTTTATAAGATTATAATAATTATTGGTGTACTAAAATGAAGAATCATCACCAGAAGAAATGAATGAGGAAGATGAATAATCAGACAATAGTAGATCCAGTAAAGTGGGACCAGATGACATGATGGATTTTAATACTCCAAAGATGTTAGTAACTTAATTCTCTAACAGATTTCCAAAGTGAGCCTTCAGCTAGTTGCCAATGTGAAAGCACGTTCTGTTGGGGAAGGATGTGCAAAAATTGGAGGATCACATTGCAGTCCCACTTTATTGCTGTATACATTAATTTACTTTATTTATTCAACATCAACTCGTTAATAATAACCAACTACAATATTATTTTTACAACTGAACATCACATTACCAAATATAACTGTCCTCACAGTGAGGCCCCACAGAACAAATGAAATCACATAATACAAAGGCGATACCCACAGACAAAAAATCAGGTGTGTACCGGATAAACTGCAAAGGCGGTGACAACTTTTACATTGGAAAACCTAAAGGAATTTGTACATTAGGCTTAAAGAGCATTTTAGGAACATCAGGAACAAAGAAATAGATAAACTGGTGGTAGCATACCAGTTTTGGAAGGAGAATCATGATATAGAATGAGAAATCCATTTATTACAAATGGTCCAAGGTTCAGCTGCATTAACCACGTGGGACAGAATTTTCATAAAGAAATATGAAAGAAAATTGTTCAATTTCGATACTACCTTTGAAGAGAACCCAAACTTCAAGATCATCAAGTTGCTGGCAGAGATGCTCCTATCACCTCCAAGGAGTTCACCAAACTAACATCCATTAGTCAACAACAGCTGATGATTAGGAGTTTTGATATTTAGCATTAGAATAGGAAGACCTAAGATGGAATGGAGACAATATATGGAAAAAGTGGCAGTCGGACATGGGACGACATTCAGAGGAGTATACAGGTTGGTGCAGGATAGGATGGAATACAGAAAGTGGCTGAAGGAACCCGACGCCTAACGGCGGCAGGGAAAGTGAAAGAAGAAGAAGAAGAAGATATTTAGCATTTTGAAATAAGAAATATAGCATTTTTTTTTTCACATTTAGCATTTTGTTTTTCACATTTAGCATTTTGTAGCATTTATACATTTGCAATTTGGCATTTTATAGCATTTTGAAGAAAGTTTGAGTTGATTTTGTTAAATGATGAATATTAATATTATTTATATGAAATTTAAAACACATTTATGGAGGTTATTAATAACAGTGAGTTAAAAGTGCATAAAGTGTCAATTTATTTCACATTAATATAGGTTAAAGCAATACACAAATATAGAAGAATCTGATACAGACTAAAGCATTCTGCATAAGACAAGAAAGATAAATCCATACTGATGTAAAACTAACACAATAAAAAGAAAATGCACTAAATTAGCATATTTTATGATTCAGTAATCCTGTTGAATGAAAGCGTTGAAGGTATTTCAAACTTCTGTTCTGTCATTTGAGTCCTCCGGTCACACACAATCAAATTATATCTACTGAAATATCTTTCAGCATCTACATTGTTGGTAGGATTCCAAATACATTGCAAGCTAGTCGGACAAACTCATTGTATTTGAGCTTAACAGCCAACAGCATTTGCAGGCAGTCTACATCTTTATTATTCTGCATTGTCTGTATCAGTTTTGAATGAAAATATTCATATCTCCAAACAAGGCCCAAATGACCTTGTTGTCGACGGGCCCTAAAACAACACACACTCTACAAACAAAACTACTCATTTTAACATCACGAAAAAATGGTATCTCACTTTTACTTTCCCTTAAAATTGAATAATTTATTGAAGCTACTCTGCCAGCAGTGACAGAATTAAAAGACATATCAACGTCTTGGAGAAAGATATTTGTCACATTTTCCGCCTCTACCCGCTGTTTGATTGATACTTGTATTTTCGCTCTCACAATCTTTGCACTCACTGACGTGACCTAGGCTTAGAATGAATGCTGCGCGTAAAACCGAACAGAACAATAAAAATTGGAACTTTGGCGACTAAGATCTCCAACTGGAATTAACATGTGTTTATTACTTCCTCAAAATTAGGATTGCTATTGGTTTTCAGAGACAAAGATTGGAATTTTTCGTTAACTGGGTCATGAAGATAGATTTATGGCAGTCATTAGTCGTGGTAACAGGGGTTTCTTTTGTGAAACAACTGAACTCGCTTCATATACCAAACATACCTAATTTTGGCAATCATGGAACAATAATCTAATTCAGCGCGAAGGGTTGCTTTCCACAATCCATAAAAGTGGACACTTACGTTATATCTTTCTAAACATGCAAAGCTTCTACAGACTCCAGTTAAATTTTCCAGAAGAAAGAGCAGTGGGAAAATATAATCACTTGGGGAGATCTTAGATTTTGCATTTATATAGCATTTTGAGTTGATTTTGCCCTTTATTGCACTATATCGTGTTTACGAAAAATCACCACCCCTATTGAGGATGTTAGGAAGATCTTAACGAAATGCATTCTAGGTAAATACTAGCAATAAATGGAGCATTGAGTACTAGTTCGACTCAAAATTATATTATTAGGGAGCTTATTATACAAATTCAACTCGAGGCTTTAGCTGATGTAAAACATAACAAACACTGCTCAGCTTCTCTGCTGACTTTTCTATATGTTTGTCCCAACTTAAATTTTTGTCTGTCCATAGTCCTAAGAATTTAGTTTGCTGTTCAAAATGTACCAATCTGGAGCCTATTCCTAATGCAAGGATTTCCTGCTTTCCTACAAGCCTTATGCTGAAAATTGAGTGCTATTATTTTTCTTCTTCATTCACAAGTAACTTATTGATTTTGAAACAATTGAATACTTTTACTACAGCTGGTGTTATATTTTGCTGTAGGCTATCATTATCCTTTCCTGCAATGAAAATGCTTGTATCATCTGCAAAGAGTGTGATTTTAGCATTTAAATTGTTCATAAGACATAATGGGGGATCATTTATATACAGTAAAATTAGCAGGGAGTCCAGAATAGATCCCTGCGGAACCCCTTATATTACTGGTCTTTTTTGTGATACCTTCTTATTGATTTCTTTTTGACCTCTTTCTGCGAAAGTGATCTTGATAACCTGCTCTCTCGTTTCTAGGTATGATTTAAACCAATTGAAGGCCACCCCCCCTTATGCCATATTTATGTAACTTGTTTAACAGAATATCATGATTCACCATGTCAAACACTTTGGATAGATCCACAAATAATCCCATCCCAACTTTTCTTCTGTCCCGTACATCATAGATACTCCGATAAACTTGAGGTGGCAGATGGGTTAGGATGTACACTAAATGATGTAGTCTGTTAGCAATTCTGAAAGGAGACTGAGGATGATTTTATACATTTGGAGCCACTGCTGGTACATGTATCAGCTACTCCATATGTATAAATCACCCGCAGCCTTCTTTCAGGATTGATAACAGACTATTCATTTAGTGTGCATTTTTACTCAGCTGTCACCTCAAGATAATTGGACTGTACCTTCAACAAAATCGATCGCTGGCAGATTTTCTGTTTTAAACCCAACTGACTGCTATTAATGATTTTAAATATGTTGAGGATTGCTGTAAGCCTCTTGTAAATTACTTTTTCTAATATTTTTGAAAAGGTTGAAAGTGGAGCTATTGGTCTGTAATTTCTTGGGTCCTTTTCATCTCCCTTTTTGAATATTGGTTTTATTTTTGCTACTTTTAGTTTCTGGTGGAATGTGCCACTTTGAGGAAATTTATTTACTGTATGACACAGCGGTTTTAAAATATTCTTGCTACACTTTTTAATTAAACAGTTTGAGCTTCATCAAGAGCATCTGAGTTTTTGTTTTTTAGCTCCTTAACTACATCAACTAATTCATCATTGCAGACTGGTGCTAGCAATAATGATTTATCATTGCAACAAATGTGGGCTTTATTTTTTGGACCATCAGTTATGCTGTTTTCGTTTGCACACTTTTTGAGATATATATAAAGAAATTGTTAAATATGTTGGCTATTTCTCTTGGACTTTTTTTTTTTTTTTTTTTTATTTTGTTTTTGTGGTTGACTACAATAATTGCTTGCAACAGTTTGTTTGATTTAGTTTCCCCTTTTTCAAAGTGTGTGTTCTAACACCTATTTTGTTTTCCTTTTTTTTCAAGACTGGGACCAGATACAAACTTCTGTTTTTTTCGTAAACACAAGGGTACTCTTAGTGAATGCATGGCAGAGATTGCAGCACTGTACTGTGCATAGACCTCTAGTGGCAGCGACCAGAGTTAGAACTGTATTTTTACACTTCAAATGGCGATGTATTCATTGAAAGAACTCAAATATCCGAGTCAAATAAATACAGCATTACAATTCCTTTCTTGGAAGTGTTGAAAACAGTATTGTTATAATAAATTAAATTTAAAGGGAGTCGATAAATGACACTAAACAACACTTCTAAATTTTTCCGGAACATGTTTCAGAGACTTTGCCTCCATCCTCAACTGGCCATCGTCTGGTTCTCATTGGTGTAGTTGAGGATATTTTGTCATAGGTCTCCTCTGGTGGCGGTTCAAGGAACTTGCTGAACAAATCTTTCTGGGGAATGTCGAAATTGAATACTTTGTTCCTATTTTTTTTAAAATGAAGATTTGTTCCCATGTGGATAGTTCTTGTTTTCCTGATGTATGTTTTAGTAGTTTTGGTTCTGGATTTATGTTGTGGTTTTTTTTTTCCAAAAATGCGTGGTAACTGCTGATTTTTCTAATTGTTTATAATTTTATATTTCTAAAGTGTTCCTTTGCTCTTGTTTCTAAATTTCTTTTGGTTTTTCCAATATAAATTTGACTACAGTCATTGCTTTCAATTTGATATATACCAGATTTTTTGTTAGATGGAATGGCATCTTTGATGTTTGAGCAAATTAGGTTTTTTAAGGAGAAATGGTTGACTGGTGCTAGTTTGAATGCAGTGACTGTAGTCAAATTTATATTGGAAAAACCAAAAGAAATTTAGAAACAAGAGCAAAGGAACACTTTAGAAATATAAAATATAAACAATTAGAAAAATCAGCAATTGCCACGCATTTTTGGGAAAAAAAACCACAACATAAATCCAGAACCAAACCTACTAAAACATACACCAGGAAAACAAGAACTATCCAAATGGGAACAAATCTTCATTTCAAAAAATAGGAACAAAGTATTCAATTTCGACATCCCCCAGAAAGATTTGTTCAGCAAGTTCCTTGAACCGTCACCAGAGGAGACCTATGACAAAATATCGTCAACTACACCAAGGAGAACCAGTCGATGGCCGGTTGAGGATGGAGGCAAAGTCTCTGAAACATGTTCCAGAAAAATTTAAAAGTAAGTGTTGTTTAGTGTCATTAATCAACTCCCTTTCAATTTAATAACTACAGCATTGCCAAAAGAACAGCAAATGAACAGATTTTAAATATTTGAAGAATGAACAGCCTTCACTTCTAACAGTACAATTGGTACTCTGCTGGACGGCAAACCGACTTTTGTAAAGCAATAAAACCTGAGAGGAAACATGGTCAGTATTTTCCAAAACTGACCTGCGCTAATTGCATCCACAAGTCTTTCTACACTGGGTTGGACAGATGTTAGGAGCATTTTTGCAGAGGTTGGCTACAAATGTTGCACATCTTTCTCATGTTGGTTTCAATGCCAGAACCTGCAGGTTGTCTGCTTGCACATGCATATACCTGCACCTTGGGACTTCGAAAATATTCTTGCGTCACACAAAAGAAAGTTTCTCCTAGTTTTCTTTTAATAAATGTACTTTGTACATAAAAATGCACATGAAATTATTCTAAGTAATATACATTACTTTATTATATTATATTATATTATATTATATTATATGTATTATTACTTTATTATATGTATTACTTTATATAATGATTTTATATAAAATGAATTGCTATTTTTTTCAGAACTCTTCTGTTGGGTCACCAGTGTTTCAGGTTATTTGTACTGATCCTGATGATCCTAATACACCAAATGGAAGATTATCATACAAATTTCTAGATGATCAAAAGAATAACTTGGCCTTCAGCATAAGTAAGTAAATAAGTCACATATCATATCTACTTGAGCATAAAATAACAAATGTAAACAAAGGACTGTGGTTTTTATATATTTTTTTAAGAAAAACAAAAATCGCTGTATGTAATTACCTGACTGACTGACGAAATGATATACCGCCCAGACATCCTTCTGCATTTAAACCTTCCAACAATGCATACGAGGGGTGCTCTTTATATTTTGAGCCTTGGCAACCCTGAATGTTGTAGGTGCCATCTGATTTTTCCAATACAAAGTTTGATATTGTTGACCATATTCTACTTCAGTCCACCTTGGTAGCGTGGTCATAGTGTGTCTGCCTCATGTTCAAGAGGTCCCGAGTTCAAATCTCGATCAGGGTAAGTTATCTGGATAAGGTTCTTTTCCAGGGTTTTCCTTTATCCTGAAAGGCGAATGTTGGGTAACTCTAAGCTCTATGGACCCTGGGCTCAATTGAGCATCATTTCACCCATTCCATTCAACATCCGATATGATTTAATGTTGGAGGACGTAAATTAAAAAACAAAGTCTACTTCAGACATTTTGTCATCATTTGTTTTGTTTACATTAACTTGAAAATTGTGTCTCAACAAAAACATGGAATTAACTCGTGAAAATGTTCATGCAATGATTTATTATGACTTTCGACATGGATTATCAAAACAAGAGAGCATCGATCAACTAACTTCCACATTTGGCGATGAAGCTTCATCCTTTGCCACTGTGAAACGCTGATATAATGAATTTAATTGTGGACACCGTTTGCTCAATGATGAAGTTCGTGAAGGTCGTCCAAAATTAGTTGTGCCAGAAAATATTGATGCTGTACAAAAACTAATAACGCAAGATTGTCATGGACATATTGTGAGATTGAGGCAACCCTAGGTATTAGTTCCACCAGCATATAAACAATATTGCATAATTATTTAGTCGTCAAAAAAGGTTTATGCTTGTTGGATCCCACATAATTTGAGGCAATCTCAAAAAGATGCTCTCATCAATTGATGTACAAAAACACTGAAGAAATACAATGGCAGTGCCTCAAAAGATGTATATAAGATTGTAACAGTGACAAATCATGGATCTATGTGTATGAGCTAGAAATTAAACAGCAGTCATTGTGTTTTATGGGTGTTTCAAGATGAAGCAAATCCAACAAAAGTTGTTCGCACTGGAAGCACTTCAAAACAAATGGTCGCCTGCTTTTCTAGCAAAACTGACCATGTGGCAACAGTGCTTTTAGAGAAATGTAAAATGGTCAATGCCGGTACACAACCATTTGTTTGCCGGAAGTCTTTGTTGAAGTAAGGAAAACCAACAAGAACGTAAAATCGTTCTTCATCAAGACAATGTGAGTGCACACACATCTCGTCTAACAACAGAGTATTTGAAGCCCCAAAAAATTAAAATTGATGAGGCATCTCCACACAGTCCTGATTTGGCATCCAGTGAGTTCTTTTTGTTCCTGAACATCAAGAATAAATTGTGTGGACAATGATTTTCATTGGCAGAAAAAAGTTTGATGTCTTCAAAGACCATGTTTTGGAGGTGTCTCAAGAAAACTGGAATAAATGCTTTGACAGATGGTTCAAATGGATGCAAAAGTGTATTGATCATAAAGGAAATATTTTGAAAAACAAATATAATATTTGGAAATTAATTGTTCTTTCACACTAGCTGTGTGTAGGATGCACTATGAAAGGGTAGAGCCAGATTGAAAAAATTCAATGCCATATCCGGGATTTGAACCACGGATCTTCTGGTCTCTGTCCAGCCACTCTAAACCATTGAGCTACTATGGCCAACATGCCGAGATGACATTAAATTCTCCAAATGACTCGTGTTTTTCCCGGTAAACCACTAGGAGTTCTCATAAACACATGAGACAACTACCTTAATGGCGACTTACAATGCTGTAAGTACTTTAAGGCCCGGGCTTTATAGTAAACCACTATTAGGTACAATTAATAGAAATTAATTGTTCTTTCACACTAGCCGTGTGTAGGACACACTATGAAAGGGTAGAGCCAGAGTGAAAAATTCAATGCCATAGCCGGGATTTGAACCATGGATCTTCTGGTCTCCGTCCAGCCGCTCTAAACCATTGAGCTACTATGGCCAACGTGCCATATAATATTTTCAATTTTAAAGAGCTTTCTAAAAGTATTGTGTCCTGATTTAATTTAATTGATAGAAATGAATCATTTCTTCTCACTAGCCATATATAGGCCAAGGTTTTTGCATTGAATTTTTCATGTCAACTCTATCTATTGATTCCTGATGTTTACTTACTTTTAACAGGCACGACCCAAACTCCTTAATGTCCTTCCCTAATTTCAAGTTTGGCAATATATCTGCTGGTAGATTTGCTCATTTCCTAATTAAACTGGCTTTTAGTAATTGCAAGGGTTTGAAATTTTGTTATAAATTAAATTTTGTTCATGTGTCTCTTTCACAGACAGTGACACTGGTCTCATTACTACAAGATTACCGCTGGACAGAGAACAGAGAGAGAACTATACGTTAATAATTGTGGCACAAGATCATGGTGATCCTCCTCAACAGGCCACTAGGGTGCTCAGAGTTAGAGTATTGGATATTGATGATCATAAACCTATATTCAAGAGAGGTCTAGTAAGTATTCCACTATACTTGCATTTTTACTTTCTCTACCAGGTATTTAGTAAACTGAGAAAGTATTACAGAGAGCAAGATGGCTCTATGGTAATGCATGAGGCTTCTGATCCAGAGGTCTACAGTTCAAATTCTATTATGACTATCTTCACTGACTAAGATTAAAGTAATATGGGAATGCAAACACAATCCCATTGGTTAACATTTTAGTGAATAAGTTGGATGCCAGTTGAACCTCCAAAGTTGAAAATGGAAACAAGGCTCCTGAAACATTTTCTCGTAATTAAAGTGTAGATAACATTATTACCAACTTTACAAATATAAATTGTAAATTGCACATCACTATTACTAAATTCTCCTAAATATTAATTAATAAGGGGCGTTCAAAAAGAAATGAACCGGAGTCAGGTATGCCCAAACTGGTGACTGGATGGTAATATCGTGGCGTGTGTAACAAAGTGTTATTCTGACCAGAGCGTGGAAGTTCACAGCCCGTCACTAGAGGATACGCGTGCATGTCACATCACTATACAAAGCTTGTAGTAGCATGCATCAATTGTCCAACACTTCCAGTTGTATTGCAAAGAGTCAAATGGAGGTATCAAAGAACATCAAAGAGGTGTTGTTCATTTTTTGACAGCAGAAGGAGTAGGGGGAATGGACCTTCATCGACGAATGTCATAAGTGTATGGCAAACACTGAATGTCCCTTGCAAGAGTCAAGGGCCCTTCAGGGGAGGATGGGTGTCGTTAGCCGATGATGCACGGTCTGGAGCACTACACTGCATTATGATGACACCGTCCAACTGGTTGATACATTCATTATCCAGAACCTCTGAGTGACGGTGAAAGCCATAACCGCCGAGGTAAGATTGAGCATTGGAAGTGTTCACACCATCATGAAGGAAAGACTGCTCTTGCGCAAAGTGTGTGCCCAATGGGTGCCCCACAGTCTTCAAGCACACCAGGAAGCATGTCGAATGGCCCACTGTCTTGGTCATCTGCAGCACTATACTAGGGAAGGGAATGAGTTCCTGGCACGAGTGGTGGCTGGAGATGAGTCATGGTGTCATCACTTCGACCCAAAATCAAAACTACAAAGTCTCCAGTGGAAGCATCCAGGCTCACCACCACCAAAAAAGGCCAAGGTCATCCACACAAGTGCAGGAAAGGTTATGCTGAAATTCTTCTTTGATTAAGATGGCCCCCATCTGATAAATTTCCTGCAGCACGGACAACAGTGAATGCCCAGCGTTACTCGCAATCCTTGACCAACCTTCGCCAAGCTATCAAATCACAACGACCCGCAATATCACCCATGTGGTCATTCTGCTCCACAACAATGCAAAGCTTCATATGGCCAACAAAGTTGCGGCACTCCTGCAGAAATTCAAATGGGAGGTTCTTAGCCACCCTCCATACAGTCCAGACCTCTCTCCCTGTGCTCATGCCATTTTTGGTCCCCTTAAAAAGGCTCTGAGTGGCAAACGATTCACCTCAGATGTACGTGTGGAACTGGCTCACATCGCAACCCTGGGACTTTTAGGAGACAACCATTCACCGTCTTGTGTCACAGTGGGACAAGTGTTCAACAGCCAGGGCCAATACTTCTAACATACAAGTACTGGTTTCTGTAATTATGTCTCCAGCTTGTTTAATTTTGAATGCACCTTATAGAATGCCAGCCTTATTTCATATAGAATATAGAAGTACTATTCAAAGACTATTTTGAAAAGCCAAGAGCTTATACACAAGTTTTGTTAGAAGTGACCTTATTCAGGGACCTGCCTCTGTAACATAGGTGGTAGGTCTGTCTGCCTCATGTTCAAGAGGTACCAAGTTTGAATCTCGATCAGGGTAAGTTACCTGGGTAAGGTATTTCTGGAGCTTTCCCTGATCCTAAAAGATGAAAGTCGGGTAACTCTAAGCTCTATGAGCCCTGGTCTCATTTGAACATCATTTCATCCATTTTATTTATCGTGCAATATCAGTAAAGTTAGATGATGTAAATTAAAAATAAACTTATTTGGGAAAAAGGTTGTAAAACAAAAGGTTTTGCAATTTCAAGGAAAAATACAACATTAAATATTAATGAAACGGTTAACGCTCTGAGAAAAGTTCCGTGACTTAAACAGTATATTTTAATTATTAATTTATAGGTGAGTCGTATTTATTACACATCTGCTTCACTTTCATACCTATTTTGAGGATATGTTTCGCAAATCATCATTTGCATCTTCGGCTCTTATGCGACTAAAGCTTGATCCAGTGGTGTGGGTAATTCTGGAGTTGCTGCTGCCATCTGTTGATTTGTGATTAGTGATTAGTGGGATTCTCTTCTGGCGGGATTTCAAAGTTCATTCGTTGGTTTTTATGTTTTTCTATGTATATTCTCTCCCATATGACGAGTTCACTATGTTTTTGTACGTATTTTAGTAATTCGGTGCTATCTTCAATTTCATGATTTTCAGACCAGAAATGAGCTGCTGTTGCGGACTTATCAATATTTTTGTATCTTAAGTGCCTGAAGTGTTCTTTCTTTCTAATGCCTATGTTTCTTTTTGTCCTCCCTATGTAAATTTTTTCACAGTCTTTACACTTAATCTTGTAAATGCTTGACTTTTCCTCTGGTTTTATCTTATCAGTATTATTACTGTTAAGTAGGTTTTTACTGTTGTAATTGTTTTTTGGTGCCAATGTTATATTGTATTTCTTGAATATTTTTTGGAACTTTTTTGTGGTCCAGGGGTGGTAAGTAAATTTAGCAAATCTACAATTACTTTCTTGGAAGTGTTGAAAACAGTGTTGTTATGATAAATTAACTTTAAAGAGAGTCGATTAAAGACACTAGACAACACTTACTTTTAAATTTTTCCGGAACTAGTTTCAGAGGCTTTGCCTCTATCATCGGCCGGCTCTCGACTGGTTCTCATTGGTGTAGCTGACGATACCTTGTCACAGGTCTCCTCTGGTGGCGGATCAAGGAACTTGCTGAACAAATCCTTCTGGGGGATGTCGAAATTGAATACTTTGTTCCTATTTTTTGAAATGAAGATTTGTTCCCATGTGGATAGTTCTTGTTTTCCTGATGTATGTTTCAGTAGTTTTGGTTCTGGATTTATGTTGTGGTTTTTTTCCCAAAAATGTGTGGCAACTGCTGATTTTTCTAATTGTTTATATTTTATGTTTCTAAAGTGTTCCTTTGCTCTTGTTTCTAAATTTCTTTTTGTTTTTCCAATATAAATTCGACTACAGTCATTGCATTCAATTTGATATATACCAGATTTTTTGTTTGATGGAATGGCATCTTTGATGTTTGAGCAAATTAGGTTTTTTAAGGAGAAATGGTTGACTGGTGCTAGTTGAATATTTTGTTTTTTGAAGACTTTTTTGAATTTATCATAGGCCCATGGATGGTAAGTGAATTTTTTGAAAATCATATTAGTTTCTGTAGATGAGAGAGTTGTGGTTTCCTTTAGTAGCTTCTTCTTTTTTGCTAAGCTCACTTTTTTGTCCACTAATGATTTGGGAAAGTTATTTTTTTGTGCTATTTCAATTATTTTGTTGTATTCTGTTTTGTATTCTTCTGCTGTGAGAGGGATGTTTACCAGTCTGTGTGCTAAACTATTGAAGATTGCCTGTTTGTGGGATCTTGGGTTGTAGCCATTAGCTTTTATGTAGTTGTCTGTCTGTGTTGGTTTTCTGTAAATGCCAAAGTTTAGTCTGTTTTTATTCCTCATTATTTTTAGATCCAAAAATGGTAAATGCTCGTCTTTTTCTATTTCTACAGTGAATTTGATGCTTTTTTCTTGGATATTTAAAAGTTTTAGTGCATCACTGATGTGTTTTTTTTGGTACTATTGCAAAGATGTCATCTACATATCGTTGCCAGAGTTTGAACATCCAAGGGAAACCTTTGTTTGTTTTTCTTCCAGTTTCAAACAAAATATTATCACCAAACTTCAGGGTTAGCAATGGGCAACCCACTATCACCCTTCCTGGCCGATCTGTACATGAGTGCATTAGAAATAAGGATCAACAAAGGTTTCCCTTGGATGTTCAAACTCTGGCAACGATATGTAGATGACATCTTTGCAATAGTACCAAAAAAACACATCAGTGATGCACTAAAACTTTTAAATATCCAAGAAAAAAGCATCAAATTCACTGTAGAAATAGAAAAAGATGAGCATCTACCATTTTTGGATCTAAAAATAATGAGGAATAAAAACAGACTAAACTTTGGCATTTACAGAAAACCAACACAGACAGACAACTACATAAAAGCTAATGGCTACAACCCAAGATCCCACAAACAGGCAATCTTCAATAGTTTAGCACACAGACTGGTAAACATCCCTCTCACAGCAGAAGAATACAAAACAGAATACAACAAAATAATTGAAATAGCACAAAAAAATAACTTTCCCAAATCATTAGTGGACAAAAAGTGAGCTTAGCAAAAAAGAAGAAGCTACTAAAGGAAACCACAACTCTCTCATCTACAGAAACTAATATGATTTTCAAAAAATTCACTTACCATCCATGGGCCTATGATAAATTCAAAAAAGTCTTCAAAAAACAAAATATTCAACTAGCACCAGTCAACCATTTCTCCTTAAAAAACCTAATTTGCTCAAACATCAAAGATGCCATTCCATCAAACAAAAAATCTGGTATATATCAAATTGAATGCAATGACTGTAGTCAAATTTATATTGGAAAAACAAAAAGAAATTTAGAAACAAGAGCAAAGGAACACTTTAGAAACATAAAATATAAACAATTAGAAAAATCAGCAGTTGCCACACATTTTTGGGGAAAAAACCACAACATAAATCCAGAACCAAAACTACTGAAACATACATCAGGAAAACAAGAACTATCCACATGGGAACAAATCTTCATTTCAAAAAATAGGAACAAAGTATTCAATTTCGACATCCCCAAGAAGGATTTGTTCAGCAAGTTCCTTGATCCGCCACCAGAGGAGACCTGTGACAAGGTATCGTCAGCTACACCAATGAGAACCAGTCGAGAGCCGGCCGATGATAGAGGCAAAGCCTCTGAAACTAGTTCCGGAAAAATTTAAAAGTAAGTGTTGTCTAGTGTCTTTAATCGACTCTCTTTAAAGTTAATTTAGCAAATCTAATTTCTTTTTTTATTGGTGTGAGAGCTGTGATCTGTTTTAATCTCTTTTGAAGTTTGAATGATTTTAGTTTTTTATCTACAAGGTTTTTTCCATATCCATTTTTAATTGCAGTTTTTAAAATTTGATGGTATTCTTTTTGATATTCTTGCTAGCTGAGGGGTAGATTTACTAATCTGTGTGTGAGACTGTTGATGGTGGAATTGGGTTGAAACTATTTGCTTGATGTAATTATCTGTGTGTATTGCTTTTCTATGGATACCAAATTCTAGTTTTTCATTGCTTTTTGTGATTTTAAGGTCTAAAAAAGTTAGAGTACAGTCCTCTTCAGTTTCCACTGTGAATTGTATGCTGGGTTCTTGCAGGTTGAGTAGTTTCAAAGCGTCATCTATTTGTTTGTAGGGCACTATTGCAAAGATGTCGTCTACGTATCTGTACCATGTTTTAAACATATGAGGGAAGGCTTTAGTTATATGTGTTTCGAGAAAGCTCATGTATCGATTGGTAGTGTTCTAATACAGTTAAATCTCAGTATATTTTAATAGTTCTCTAATTTTCTTGTGTAAGTTTAAATATGTCTCTTACAGGTTGATGAGCCACTGTTGTTTACTGTACCTGAAGAATTAGAGTTGGGAACCGAAATAGGGACTGTTGAGGCTGTTGATGAAGATATTGATGAAAATGGCATGATTGATTATTTGATTACCTGTAAGTAGTAGTTTATTTATTATCAGATTATGTAATGCTGCTGTGATGTTCAATCTTTGCAGTTATCTAGCAAAGAAAAAGAACTTATTGTCACTTTCAATTGGGATGATGTTTGTCCTGTAATGCTCCCAGGTCAGCAACCAATTGCAGTCCTTCAGTGTTGTCATACTGCATTCCCTGTAAGTGGTGTGTAATGACCAAGTGAATCCATCCCTTATAAATACTATTAGCACTAAGACAAACATTCAAATATGTAAAAAATATGAAGTTATTAACAATGAAGCAAACAAATATATACAAATATAACAACTTTTAACTTAAAACTTCACTTATAAGAAATGATGATCATTCTTATAAATTCTCCGGGATTGCGATTTCATGTAAACTTATATACACATTATATAGAAAATGAAGCTGGTTACAGTGGAGTAATAAATATTATACGAATAAAAATATTTAGTAATTATTTTCCAATTGTCTTAAGAAGTTGATGACAATACTTTTATCTTCTTTATACGAGATTAATTTCATGAGCAAATTAATGTAAATGTAGGCAAATTCTCATGAAATTAATCTTGTATAAAGAAGATAGAAGTATTGTCATCAACTTCTTAAGATAAGCGGAAAATAATTACTAAATATTTTAATTCGTATAATATTGTGACTTTGTGGGTTCGTGAAATTAAAAGTCCAACTGCACAACTCAAAAAGGTTCTTTATTTCCACCGAATTACAGTCGGAACACTTGCCGATTACACAGAATTACGTAATACACACAATTACAATTCACCAGTTCGTCTGTCACCGGTCCGTTACCTCACTGGGCGCTCCTCATGGCTGCTCGCCAAGAACTGAACTGAACTCTCAGTCGCATCGTCCCTCTATTTATAGGTGGCTAAATGTTTCTAGAGAATTCTTTACCATGGAGGGGAAAAATATTCCGGAGGTTTCGCATTCTTTCAGGCGGCAGGAGAAGGGGGAAACGAAGATTCAGCCACCCCTGTGGTTTCCCCTCCCTCCACTCTGTCACGCCTCCGCAGGCGGCAGCTGACCGGCAAGTGTGCGGACCCGATGCCACACGCCCCCCCTCCGCCGGCCTTCCCCTTGTGTAGCCGACTGCAAGTTTGCCGATTGGGTAACAATATTATATACACATCTTCAGCCGGAAACAAAGCTGTTGTCATCGTTACGAATGCTAGATGTTAGTATGTTCTTGTAAGTACTATCAAAATCTGAAAATAAAACAAATTTAAAAACAGAACCGACTGCCGGTATTTCAAAATTCATTATGCGATGTTGTTGTTGTTGTTGTTGTTTTTTTTTTTTTTAAATAAATATCTTTTCCCAAACAATTAAATCTATCGGACCATTTAATTGTTTTAATAATAATTTAACTTCTGGATTTATTTCATGGTTAAATGACCAAAATTGATCTGCTACTGCCGATTTATCAGTTTGTTTGTACTTAATGTTACGAAAATATTCTTTCGTTCTGGTTTCTAAATTACATTTTGTCTTTCCAATACAAACTTTATCACAATTGAAACATTAAACTGATAAGTACCAGATTTTTTTATTATTAGGAATTTTATCTTTTATAGAGAAATGCAATAAATTTTTAATACTATATTTATTTTGAGGAACTAAAGTTATATAAAACTCTTTAAAAAAATTTGAAAATGTTTATTAATTCAAGGATGGTAAGTAAATTTTTTAAAATTATAATTGTCTTTTATTTTTCTAAGGGTAGAAATATTAATAGTTTTTTGATATTTGAAGTTTTCAATTTTTTTATTTATAAAAAAAAAATAACATTTTTTTATGTAACTGCCTTGTTTCCTAGTATTCCTAGAGAAAAACTTTTAGTTTATTTAAAAAATTGGTTAAATTCAATAAATTTACATGAGGACTTAATAGTTGATTTTGTTAAACTTACTGAATTTTGTTTAGATCAAAATGTTTTCACTTTTAAAGGTGAATTTTTTCAACAAACTTCTGGTTTAGCAATGGTTAATCCTCTTTCACCTTTTCTTGCTGATGTTTTTATGAATATTTTTCGAAATGCAAGTCACTACAGCATTCCCTTTAATTTTTGAAGTTTGGTATAGATATGTTGATGATATTTTTGCAATTGTTCCTGATAAACTCATAAACATTGCTTTAAAATTACTAAATTTGCAAGATAAAGCTATAAAATGTACATTAGAAACTGAAATTAATGGATTTCTTCCTTTTTTAGATCTAAAGATAATAAGAAATAAGAATAAATTAAACTTTGGTATTTATAGGAAGTCTACTCATATTGATAATTACATAAAAAATAAAAGTTTTAATCCTTTTTCACATAAATTTGCTGTTTTCAATAGTTTGATTTATAGATTAATAAATATACCCCTGAACAAAGATGAATTTATTAAAGAATATAAACATATTATTAATACTGGTTTAATTAATGGTTTTAATAAAGACTTTTTAAATGCAATGTTTACCATTATTTTGATATCTTAATATGTTTACTTTCAGATGGAAATGATGATGGAATCTTTGCAATTAACAGAACAGATGATAACAAAGGGATGATTTCTGTGGTTAAAAGGCTGGACCGAGAAGCTGCTGCAGAACATTTACTTATAATAAAATGCTTTAAAAAGTCTGCTACTCCCCGTAGTTTAAACAAACCATACAATAGACAGGTATGGATAAAATATTGAAGTTGAAATACACTTCTGTACCAATATCTATAATAAATAGGCCCCGGAAGTTTAGCAAAAATTTGTAAAGTTACTGTGCGCGAGACTATTTTGCAAATTTTCAATCATTAATTTCTTATGGTATAACAGTATGGGGAAATAGTAGTAGCATTATCAAAGTATTTAGAATCCAAAAAAGGGTAATTAGAATTATGATGAATTTAAAGAGAACAGATAGTTGTAAGGCAGTGGTTTAAAAAATTAGGCATATTGTCATTACCAAGCATTTACCTTTTAGAAATAATAGTACAGGTTAAAACGAACTTAGATAAATTTCAAAAAAGCAATGATATTCATGACCATAACACGAGAAATAGTTCAAACTTACATGTCACCTATCATAAAAAGAAAATGTATGAGCACAGTTTTAAATTCAACGGAATTCATATCTACAATAAACTGCCAACTGAAATGAAAAACATTGAGTCCTTCACAAAGTTTAAAAGCACATCAAAGAAGTATTTGTTACAAAAGTGTTACTACTCAGTAGAAGAGTATTTAAATGACAAAGGGTAGGAATAAAGGAATGTAAATTCTAATTATTAATTTGGCTATTATCTTAACAACTTATTGTAATTCTTGTTTCTTGTTAATATTTTTTGTGTAGTTAGTAATTTGACAATTCCACATCATGAGTTGAATGATTTACGGATGCAATAAATGAATATGAATATGAATAGGTATAGACCGTCAACTGAGTTAGTCATCAACTCGTGCTCTTGGTAAACAGAGAAACAGAAAGGAAAATGTGCCTTCAGCATCTAACGTTAATGCAGACACAGTAGTTTTTATCATGATGATGTTACAAGCAAACACCCCCTTCTAGAAAATAGTTACTTCAAGCAGTTTTTAGAAAAAAAAATATACAGGAAAAATATTGTAATTCAAATCAACAATATGCAAGAAATATGAGGGTTGTTCCAAAAGTAATGCCTCCTATTTTTATTCATGAAACTACAGGCAATATGTAAATCACATCAATAAGTTAAATACAGCAATAGATATAGTCAATGAAAAATTCAATGCCATGGCCAGCATTTGAATCACGGATCTCCTGGTTTCCATCCAGTCGCTCTAACCCATTGAGTTAGCATGGCCAATGAGCCGTACTGACATTAAATTCTCCAATTGACTCATATATTTCACCAGAAAACCACTAGGGCTCTCGCATCCGAGATACACCATTTGTGGAGACTTACTATCAGTTGAGTCCCAGGCTTCATCATTTATGGCTAGTGTGAAGAAATGATTAATTTCCATCAATTAACTAAAATAATAAGAGTTAAATGATGAATAAATGTACAATATATTCTATGACACTGTGTCTGTTGTATGACTACGTTTGATAGATTATTGCTGTCCATGACTTTAGTTGTATGAGTATGTTTACGAGATGGAGGTAGTATACAACCTCATCACTACTAACCAGTTGTATTGCTTTTTGGCTAAATTTCCAGACCCTAGTAATGAGATATGACCGCCCTGATTGCTAATGTCCTTTGTTTTACTTAATGGGAAATAGGGAACTGAAGTAAGCAAAAGTGTCTCTTTTAGTAAAATATTGTCGCCCTGGCGGTAGACTCGCGAAGCCGAAGCCGAAGCCGAAGCCGAAGCCGGTGGAGATTCGGAAAACTTCGGAACCAATCGTTACTGGTAGCGACAGACAGTTGAATGTAGAGTGGGAAAAAATAAACAGTTTGAGGTTCTAGCAATTTTGTAATGGTGAACAGTGTATTTCGAGGAGAATAAAGTGTAGTTTTTGTGTTTCGTAACCTCGTTTTATCATTTCACGAACCCACAAAGTCACAATATAAATTTCTGTCAGCTGCTATAGATAAGCTAGCCAAATTTCATATCCAAGCATACAAGTGCTTCATATACAATATAAATTCTTATAGGTATCTTTCATAAATGAGCTATTTTTATATATTATTAGCAATATATTCTTTAATGCAAATTGTAATGAATCCAGTAGCTTAATTAGTTACAAAAATTAGGCAAATGAGTCAATCTTGTATATGCTTTTCTCCACTTACAAGTTTTTTAATGAAGACTAGTTTCTGGGAACTTCTTCCCCATCATCAAACTTAACAGAACATTAGATGGCAGCACGACACCAAGCCAGATGCAGACACCGGATGCATCATCAGTCAACCACAGAACTGAGGATGGGGAAGAGGTTCCCAGAAACTAGTCTTCATTAAAAAACTTGTAAGTGGAGAAAAGTATATACAAGATTGACTCATTTGTCTAATTTTAGTAACAATGGCACTCCTCTTTCTGAAATACTTCTTTTTATTCTATATAGCTTTATTAGTTTTCACAACAAAATTATAAGGTGATTGTGTAAGTCAAAATAAGTAAACATTGTTTTTATATATTCCTAAAAAATTTCACTATGATTAGCTCTATTACTTTCAGAGAAAAGAAGCAAGTAGTTTTGAGAAGAACCTGTCTAAAATGGAGGAATGCGGGCATTTAAAGGCTACACTACCCTATTAAATTGCCGTTCAAGGGCTTAAACAATATTGCAACCATGTAAACCATTCTGTTCAGCTAGAATTGCACATTTTTTCATAAAAATTAATTTTTTCGAGACTTTAGTTGCTTATATTCCCTTAACATATGCAAAATAGCTATAGTAGCCATGTAATAAACCATTACATTCAGTACTGTAACACTACAGAAACATTTCTGGATTAATTTTCAGGATCCATCAGAGAGACAGATTAAAATAAAGGTGAAAGATATTGATGACAACAATCCAGTCTTCATGAAGGAAAATGTTACAATAGGTAAGAATATGTGTCACAAAAAAGTATAGTAAATGGGGTTCTGTGATGTGTGTTTGGATGAATGTAGGAACAGTAACATTCAAATTAATTGGAAAAAAAAAACATTTGTAGTTGTTTTTCACATATCACTTACATTTTTATTGTTTTGAGGAATTAGTTTTGAGAGTTTTTGCTTCCATTTTCAACCTTAATGGTCCACCATAATCTGTTGTTGTCTGCTGCCTTCCCTCTGGTGATGGAACTATGAACTTCTTTATCAAATTATTTACTGGTAGAATTTCAAAATTCATTACTCGGTCTTTATAGTTCCACATTAAAATATTCTCCGACATTGTCAAGGAGCTATCAAAGAACTTTTTAGAAACATAAAATTGAAACAGGAAGAAAGTTAGTAGTATCATTTCACTTTTGGAAGAAAAACCACGAGTTTGTCCCAAGTCCAAAATAATTAAACTGACCAATGCAATGCAGATTGTTGCCATAATGTAAAAATATTAATTGTGTTTTCATATAAATTTGTTTTTAAAACATTGTCACCTAGAATGATCTGAGAATGAGTAAAGTTACATGAAAGTGTTGAATAACCCAAATTCATATTTTGTTTTGCAGGTGTTCGTTTGAATGTTCCAGTAGATACTTCACTTCTGACACTAGAGGCCGTTGATGTAGATGCAAACTCAAAACCACTCTCATACACGATTATGAACACAACATTTTACTCACTAGCACCTTCAGTCATAGATACTGTCACTGTCCCTGCAAACCACACAGGAATATTCAGACTGAATAATGAAACAGGAGAATTGCGGACTGCCGGAAGTATGGTGGGATTTGTGGATGGCTTCTTTGAGCTGAAAATTACAGCCAACAACACTGACATTCCAGGAAAAGAAGCAAATATGACACTGAAGGTTAGTTGTGGTGCTATATTTACTTCTCATGTTTTCATATTCAAGGGAGAAGTAACTGGGAAGGATCTTGGGCACATAAAATGAACGACGTGTTGAGTTTGGGTCATTCTTGGATAAGTGCAGAGTATGGGTATAGAGGCTTCTGGAAAGAAGTTAAGCTAAGGTTAGAAGATATTGACAGACAAGACATTTTTGCCAGTAAGGTGACAAAAGCTCACTGGGGCTATATAGTGAAATAAAAACAACCTGGGGGAGGGAAGGATATATAGATATATGTAGTAAGTTATGGCGAGAAGGTTTTGCTTGGGCAAGAACAGGAGTGAGAAACTTGAAAGGTTTAGGTCAAAATAGGGAGCTAGATAAATGTCCATTGTGTGGAGAAGAGAATGCAGACCTCCATTATATATTATATTGTAGTCAAACAAAGATATAGAGAGAGCAGGTCTGGCTACGTAAATGGGACAATTTGAGGGGCAAAATAGTAATTAGAAAAATTGTCAGTAAAAGGGGAAAATAACAGGAGAAATATAGGGAATTATTTATGGAAAGTTAAAGAGAAATGGCTAAGAACAGTTAAGAGAAAAATGTAGATTAGAATAGATGAAATGACAAAATGTGTAAAAAGGAGTAGAGGGTCTCCAATTCACAAAAACCTAGGGTTAGGTGTATGGGGACAGAATTATTATTCAATGGCAAGCAACAGGATTTTCAGGATTTAGGAATATATGGCATTTTCCAGTATGGATTTTATAATTGTAATCTTGATTTTGTATTTCCATTTGATAATGTAAAAGGAAATATGAGAAATAAATTACAAATTACTTCTCTCTCTTTTACATATATAATCATCAAAGTAATTTCTTATTAATTTTGTTTTAGTATTTATAATTTATTTAATATTTTGTGACTATTCCATTCCTATCCTGTATTTAGCAATGCCTCAGTTATTCACCAATCATTGTTGTTTATCTAATCTGCTTATAAGGGTGCAGTTTTATTGGATAAAATGTCAGTTTGTTATTGAACTGTAATATACTTCATTCCAATCCATGTTAGTTTCTATTACCAAAAATCAGCAGATTTTTTAAATAGATTTAACAAGCCTGTCTTTTTGTTGTTGCTGGAATTGTTTGGATCTTCTGCACGTCCACCTAAAAGGCTTGTTGTGCAACCATATTGCAAAAAATTCTCTCATCAAAAATATCTTGGCTACCCAGTTTTTAGAAATTGCCTGTGGTCCACAGAATTTCAACAGCAATAGTGGGATGTGCATTAATAAACTCTGGTGGACGGCCATATGAAAAACAAACGAAACTGGTTGTCACACCACAGTATCTTGCCACATTGCAGTGATGTCACAGTGCAGAGTACACTCAGCCTGTGGGAGTTCACTTCTACCTGCTGTAATGCAAAGAACATGTGGCCAATTAGAGCTTACCTCCACCTACCTATCTCTATCACAAGCTGACAAGCTGCAGGAAGCAGCGCATTTCATCCCGAGGAACATAGAGGTTACCTCTTAACTAAATATAACCTAAAACCCCATAGCTTCTGACAAAATCACATAGTAAAAACCCCTACCTGTAATTAAACCCTTAACGGGTTGACATGCAAGGTTGTATACAGCCTGCCAACTGTTCAATCATTAGTATGGCCTGATCTGAGAAATGATGTAATGGTAAATTGGTTTTGAACAATACAAAGAAGGTAATTATTACACATCAGCTTCACTTACTTTATTATTTTAGATAATTATTATTTATGTAGTCGTAATAAATTCCATTCAAAAGAGTTTCATGCTTTGAACTCACAAATATGTTGATAATCTTGTAAACTTTCATGGGATTATTAATATAAACAGCTTTCATAACTTAGCATATGCTATCGTGTAAAATTTTATAAAACAAAGAGATTACAAAATAGAGTATTAATGCAAGAACAATACTCACCTTCCTTTTTTTGCTTTCTGTTTGTTCCTATCTCCATTGTGTATCGTTATGTATATATTTATAACATTTTCCATTTTTTCTAACAGATTTTTGTATTGCGAGACAGGGATTTACTGAAGTTTGTATTCAGTAAACCACCAACAGATGTAAGGAAAATTTTAAGTGACTTCCAGAGGGAAGTAGAAAAGGCATTACTCCTTCCTGTTACACTCAATGTTTATGATACTCAATTCTATGCCAAAGAGGATGGCAGTTTGGATTTCAGCAGTACGAGGTAAGAACTGTGTATTGTTGTCAACTGTAGTTCATTTCTTGACAGTTCTAGTTGATTATAACTCTGTAACTCATAGATTACAACCAAAGTAATCTGTAATTTGATGGATTTGTTATTTTCCTCTTCTGGCACATTAATTTCTGAAATACTTGTTTCAAATAAGCTTGCCTCGTATCACATAACACTCACGTAACCTAATCACCTCTCAATGGCTGCTGTTGTGTGGTAGAAATGGATTCCTTACTTACAATGACCTTACTTTCAACTGAATTTGTCATTCGGGGAAGGCAATGGAATGCAGAGTGGTACGTGTCAGTGGGCAAGTTCATTTGAAACAAAGATTAGTCATGTGCCTAGCCAGATTAAGGATAACTCTGAGTGCAGTGAAACTGTGGAAAGCTTACATAATAGTTTCATATATACCGGAGCTGTCCTTAGTTTATATGATGATGTAAACAAAGCGGCAAAATGTATTAGATTCAGATTCAGATTCAGATTTTATTCTGCCATTTGCAACATGTTTTACAAAGCATCGTCAACAGTAACACTACAATTACATTTTTACAGTTCAATAATAAAACAAATAAATCTATTTACAGATTATTAGCAATTCTAGATATACACAATAGATTGATAACAAAATTTAATAAACTAAGTCTAAGTCTCTCTTCCCTTTTTGTATTCCTCAATTGAGTAGAAAGCGTTTTTCACTAGGTAAGTCTTTATTGCATAAATTTTCTTCACTTCTTCATTTATTGCCTTGATAGAGTGAGGTAAATGATTATATAAATTTTTTGCAGTACTTTCAATACATTTGGCAGCTAATGTTCCCCTGAACCTATTTCTAAAGTAGTTCTGTTTTGTTCTTGTATTATATTCATGAATGTTTCTATTTTTTCCTTCTATGTGGTTTCTTATTACATGTTTGAGACATTCAAATATGTATAAAGAGGGTAATGTGAGTATTTTAAGTTTTTTAAAGCTACTTTTACATGATTGTCTCCTAGGGATTTTTTCCATTATTCTTATTGCTCTCTTTTGTTGCCTAAATGTTTTTAACATATTTTTCTTACCTGCTGCCCCCCATAAAATGACCCCATAACTTAGGTGTGCATGTATAAATGCATAATAAACCTTCAGTGCAGGGGACTGTGATTGGTCTGTGATTGCAATTAAGGCATGGCTCTTCCTGCAGAATAACAGGCTAAATAACTGTGTGTAGCCACTTTGGCAATGACTTGAAAGTTCTACTGGCATACAACTGAAAAAAAATTATGTATGTAATTGAACCTGACAAGGGACAAATTCCTTAAAGGATTTCCACTTCCAAACATTTCTTTGATAATTCCTTCACCACAACAATATATCTTCATGCTCAACAATTATATTTTTTCTGTTTCTGTTCAAAAATTAAAAAACTATGTCGCAAAGAATGATATAGAAGCTCGTGTAGAAGTTTGGCTAAATGGGATCATTGTTAACTGCTTGAAGCACTCTTGTAATTGTGATGGCTTGTTTCTTTCAAAGAAGCTATGAATCTTGCCACGAATAACACTTTTAACAAATTTATCACATTTACTTTCCACAACTGACTTCATTCTTTTTCAGTATTTTTCTGGAGAAGAAAGCCCGCCCATTTTCACAACCTCACTTTGAGCGACATTCATACTTGGCACTGTAGTTAAGAGCGACTGGACAGAAACCAGGAGATTTGTGGTTCAAATCCCGGCCATGGCATTGAATTTTTCAGTTTGACTCTATCGATCACATTTTTTTTGCATTATGCTCTGTTCTCTGTTGTACACACTTTTTTGGGTTAAGTGGACCTCAAAATGTGTATTTCTGATGAACATTTAATATGCAATACATCCTTTGCCTACCATAAGTGAATGGTAAATAAAGTAAATGGACAAGCATTCTCATCTGTCCAGAATAAAAGTATGTTTGCTACATCGGCTAGTATATGAGATTTTGTCTCTTATACTCATATTTTAAAGTAAAATCCACTATTACTTTTCTGTCGGTTACAGTTCCTGTTTCCAGCTAGTAGGAAAGGAGAGTTATGACTTGACTGATATGCAACTCTTGCTGCAAGATGAAAACAATGCTGACCTTAACCAGGTTTACGATAAATACAGTGTCGTTGATGTTCAGGTAACAAACCTTTTATTTCAGAGTACAAGCTTTACTCATGCTTAACACACAAACATTTCAATAAAACTATAATAAATACGTAATAACTATAATATCTTGCACAAAAATATAAGAAGCATGCACAAACTACAGAACTTTATTTGCATGCATGACAATACGAGGTGCATTCAAGTTATAACATGTATTTTTGTCAGGACTGGGACCAGATAGGAACCTCTGGCTTTTTTTTTTTTTTTTTTTTTCTTTTTTTTAAAGTACACTTGGACTCGTTGCAAATGTGTGACAGAGATGGCAGCACTGTACAGGGCATAGAACTCTAGTGGCAGTGACAGAATTAGGACTGTTTTTGATACTAAAATGGCAAAGTTTTCATTGCAAGAATAGCGTTTAATCATTCATTTTCTCCGTTTTCATGGTGTGACACCTATTGAAATTCATCGCCAGTTGAGTGAGGCCTGTGTGGTACCATGCATGTGTCTAATATGCATTCCTGGGTATGACAGTTCAATGAAGGCAGAACATTACGTTACAAAAAACCAAGACAGTTATGTCCTCGCACCAGCCAGTCTGACGACATGATCCAGCGAGTGGATAACATTGTTTTGGAGGATTGCTGATTGAGCATTGCAGACATCACATCCAACATTGGCATTTCCGTGGGATCTGTGCACACAATCCTGCATGAAGATCTGAGAATGTGAAATGTGTTCTGTCTTCATTGAACTGTCGCACCCAGGAATACACATTAGAAACATCCATGGTACCATCATCACATGCCTCACTCAACTGGTGTTGAATTTCAGTAGGTGTCACACCATGAAAATGGAGAAGATGAATGTTTACGCGCTGTTCTTGCAATGAAAACATCGCTATTTTAAATATAAAAAACAGTCCTAACTCTCGTCGCTGCAACTTAAGTTCTATGCACTGTACAGTGCTGCCATCTCTGTCACACATTCACAAAGAGTCCACCAGAAGTTCCTATCTGGTTCCAGACCTAAAAAAAATGTAGGTGTTTGTTATAAGTTGAACTCACCTCATATTATGCAAATTTCCTTCCCTTGTTATGCACTGCAGGGGAATGATAAAAAGTCATTCAGGTTCCATTTTACTTAATAAACTTAAATGTTTCTTCTTAATGAACTATTGATTTATGTTTTTCATCCCTGATTTAGCTTTGAATTCATTATATTAACTATTATAATCCTTAAATTGTATGTTTTACATTAAAGCTAACATAAGAGAATTCAGGAATAAAAATAAAATACAATAATAGATTTCTAAGAGATCAGATATTCAAAAGAAAACAATTTCTTAGTATTTATATGGAAATTACAAAGAGCACTTATAAGTCAGTCCATGTAAACCTTCTCTAAATGTAAGCTTTTGTTTTGAACAGCGCTGTGCACCTCTGATTGCAAAGGCAGAGGCATCGTGGATTCAGCTCTGGGTGTTAGCCATTGCTTGTTTTATTGGATTAGGAGGCTTCATTGCTGGAATAGTTACTTGCTGTTTATATCACAGGTAAACCATATTTTTTAGTTAGAATTTATGTTAAATTAATTGGGAGTCGATTAATAACACAAAACAACACTCACTTTTAAATTTTCCCGGAACCGGTTTCTGAGGCCTTCCCTCTATCTTCAGCCGGACATCGACTTGTTCTCATTGGTGTAGCTGACAATATTTTGTCATCGGTCTCCTCTGGTGGCGGTTCGAGGAACTTGCTGAACAAATCTTTCTGGGGGATGTCGAAATTGAATACTTTGTTCCTATTTTTTGAAATGAAGATTTGTTCCCATGTAGACAGTTCTTCTTTTCCTGTTGTATGTTTTAGTAATTTTGGTTCTGGATTTATGTTGTGGTTTTTTTCCCAAAAATGTGTGGCAACTGCTGATTTTTCTAATTGTTTGTATTTTATGTTCCTAAAGTGTTCCTTTGCTCTTGTTTCTAAATTTCTTTTGGTTTTTCCAATATAAATTTGACTACAGTCACAGCATTCAATTTGATATATACCAGATTTTTTGTTGGATGGAATGGCATCTTTGATGTTTGAGCAAATTAGGTTTTTTAAGGAGTAATGGTTCACTGGAGCTAGTTGAATGTTTTGTTTTTTGAAGACTTTTTTGAATTTATCAAAGGCCCATGGATGGTAAGTGAATTTTTTGAAGATCATTTTAGTTTCTGTAGCTGAGAGGGTTGTGGTTTCCTTTAGTAGCTTCTTCTTTTTTGCTAAGTTCACTTTTTTGTCTACTAGTGATTTGGGAAAGTCATTTTTCTGTGCTATTTCAATAATTTTGTTGTATTCTATTTTGTATTCTTCTGCTGTGAGAGGGATGTTGACCAGTCTGTGTGCTAAACTATTAAAGATTGCCTGTTTGTGGGATCTTGGATTGTAGCCATTAGCTTTTATGTAGTTGTCTGTCTGTGTTGGTTTTCTGTAAATGCCAAAGTTTATTATATTTTTATTTCTGATTATTTTTAGATCTAAAAATGGTAAATACTCCCAATTAATTTAATTTATACAACAACACTGTTTTCAACACTTCCATGAAAGGATTTAGAATTTATGTGTTAATGATGAAAGAAACACTAAAAGAAAACTTGATTCCAGTTGTTTTCACTAGTTTTACACAGAGGTTTTAAGATTAATTGCAATGGTTGTCATTTAATCCATATTCTACGTTATTTTACAAGTGAAAATTTCTTTCACTAAAATTTGTAGTAAAAATTACCATGTAATGTTTAAAAAGAATTTTGCTTTAAGTCAGTTGTAACTTATCAGGGAATAACTTTGTTTCAGATATAAGCGCGAAACTAAACGTTGTTTATTACGAGAATGTGCAAGAGTTCCTGTGTCCAGTATTGGTTATATAGCAAGTACTGGAGGCCCTCCTACCATGATCATAGCACCACCTTCAGCAATGTCAGATGCTCCAAGAATGTATGAATGGTCGCATGATGCATCTACACTACCAAGAGCCCATGACAATTTGTCATACGTTCATGGGGGTCTAATAGATACTCCAGATATGCGAGTTTAATAGAGAAAGTGCACTTGAAGACAATCCATGTGACGTGACATTTATCTATTTTATTGCCTCATGTTTAGCAATTCCTAGGTTATTAATACTCATTTGCTCTTGCCATTAATAATATACAGACTAATAGTTATCACTGATGAAAAACTAGAGGCAAAGAGTTGGTACTAACACTACATGATGTGCATAAGAAGTAGCCCATAATAAAATGTAGTTATTTATATTGGTACTGAGAAACCTAGCCCTATCCTTTGCTAACATGATCTCTGTTCCTCGAGGACAGGTTATGGTAGCTCAATGGGTAAGAGCAACTGGATGGAAACCAGAACATCCATGGTACACATTCTGGCTGTGGCACTGAATTTTTTAATTTGATTCTAGCTAATCAAAACCTTGGCCTATATATGGCTAGTGTGAAGAAATGATTAATTTCCATCAGTTAACTTAAATAACCATTCTTGTAACTTTTTAGGTAGTGACTGTTATTAAGTTAAGGCATTTTTACTTTCTGTTCTCGTAATACACTTAATGGAAACACGTAGCACACACTGTCCTAATATCAGTTTTGTTTCTGTCATTCAATGGCAACAATAACTTTGACCTTTGTCTCTATATTCTGATGAAAGCTTTCACATAAATGTCAAAACCGTCATCCAGTTTAGGGAACATATAAATTCTTCACTTCTTTCTCTAGAAGTATGAGCTATGTTGCGTTGGTTTAGCCTTTCCTAATGTGCCAATCACAGTGAAACTCTTACAGAGGTAGTATCCAATCCACTGCTCAATTTCACATCAGTCATTTATTAGTTGTTTTGGAATCCCTGAATTGTCTTCTGAACCAGTCACATAGAAAACTGAATGACAGGGTAGAGTCAAAGGTTAGTTACATAAAGGTAGAAACTTTACTGGGGTTAAAACATTATTGCGATGTAGTGAATGGGCAACTTTTTATGCATGTCAATGTGTTGCTTCCTTGAACAATGAAGTAATTCTGCGTAAAATTGTTCTTTGTAAAATGTCTCATTTTCTAAGTGAATACAACTAAAATGTTACCAAGTTTGAGGTTAAGTGACATGTGTAAATGAGACGGACATGTAATAAGTTGATATGAGTGTCACTTATGAGTGGAACATAACCTAACTGAACTGCTTCATTTAGAAGTTGTGAAATGTAGTGAGCTGATATTAGGTTGGCACTAACCATGTACAATTTGTGGTGCTTGCAATGGTGATGACTGGAACTGCAGTATGCATGGATTATTATTGTTATTAATATAATGAGAGTCATTGTATTCAACAGTTTTATGAAATGTGACCTCTGAATTAACTTGTAATAATTTGTACAAAGCTGGATGGGGGACAAGAGAGTGAGAGTGAGAGAGAATATGTGCCTGAGTATTTGTTTTTATATATGTTATGTACAGGAAAATCTACTGAATATAATGTGAATATATTAAGGGGAGATTGCACAGGGTTTGGGGATAGAAATTTTAGTTTCTTTTGTAAAGTATTACTTCATTATATTACAAAGTGCTTTTGATTTTATGTATCTGGGTTGATTTATGAATTTTAAAACTCCAATTAGTTTTTTAGTTTAATATTTGTAGATGAATGAAGCTTGGGGTTGTTTGCTCTGGGGTAGAATCTTCACTCAAGTTTAGCCTTCTCTATTTCAGCTCTTTTGCATTGAAATGGTTTTTCATCGTTTTGCTTTCTTTGTTCTTTACTGTGCTGTTTCTACATTCACTATTCTGTACAGGGCATCTCTTAATTAGCAATATTAATTAAGAGATGTTTTACTAAAATGAACCAGAAATTTGAAGCACCAAATGTCATTTAGTATCCATACCTTATACAAGTTTTGAATATTGCTTGTAACTCTTCTCAGCAAGTGTCCAATTAGTTCCCAGTGGACAGATTTATTGCCTGACTAAAATTACATCTATTGGTGTAATGATGGAGTTAAGGAGATTATTTGAGGCATTCATTTTGAAACAAAGTAGATTAGGGAATCTTTGTTTCTTAGTATGCATATATCTAATTCAGTTGGGTGCTTGGGAGTTAGTCCACGTAGCTGAACTGGCAAGGTGCTGGCTTACTGACCCCAACGTCTCAGGTTCAAATCGAACCCAAGTATGCCTTTAACTATGCTTAAAAGCGTCAGTCACATGTCAGTAGATTTACTGACATATACGAGGGCTGTTTAATAAAGAATGATCATAACATGCTTGTACTCATCATAATAATTTGGATGGTCCTTCTCAAAATAGTCTCCCTTAGATGTGATGTACTTGTCCCAGCATTTCTGCCAGTCTGCAAAATCGTGCTGTGAACTATTTTATGAGAGGTCCTTCAAAATTACCTCCTCAGCCTTCATGGCTGCTTCTGAAGATGGATGATGTCTCCCATCGAAGGTGTTTTTCACATTAGGGAATAGGAAAAACTCACACAGGACTAAATCCAGACTGTAGGGAGGATGTGGGATACACTTCATGTAGATTTTTGTAAGATATTCAGCAACAACATTGGCAATATGCAACCGCATATTATCTTGGTGCATCATCCAGTCTGTTTTACGGAAATGTGGTATTTTGTGCCTGATATAGTCTTGCAATGCTTTTTAGTATTTATGAAAGTGTTATTAAGGTTATTCGTTGATCATCAGTGACAACAGCAGCAGTGTTGATGTTTTCTTCCGTAAGAGCAGTAACTGGAGCACTGCTTCCACCTTCCTTTGAAATTGATTGTCTCTCCTCTTTAAACAGCTTAAATCACCTTTGAGCTGTGCTATAGGAAAGAGTACAGTCTTTATAGGCCTCCTGTAACATTGTACATATAGGCCTCAGTGAAGATTTGAGATGAAAGAATTTCAAAACTGCATATCTCCATTATTTCAGTAGGCAATAATAACACGTCTCTGTTTGCCTGTCTCTCACCAAAAGTACCAGGAGTACCAAGAGTGAAACTACTGCAGTGTATTTATTACAAACTAAGCTAACAGAATATCATAAATTAAATTTAAAGGAAGTCGATTAATGACACTAAACAATACTTTTAAATTTCCCTGAACATGTTTCAAAGGCTACTTTCCTCCATTGTCAACCGGAGATTGACTTGTTCTTAATAATGTAGCTGGTGATATTTTGTTGCTGGTCTCCTCTGGTGGTAGTTCGAGGAACTTGCTGAACAAATATTTCTGGGGAATGTCGAAATTGAATACTTTGTTTCTATTTTTTGAAATGAAGATTTGTTCCCATTTGGACAGTTCTTGTTTTCCTGTTGTGTGTTCAAGGAGTTTTGGTTCTGGATTTATGTTGTGGTTTTCTTCCCAAAAATGCGTGGCAAGGAATTATAGAATATCATAAAATAAACTTCTAGCAAGTGAAATTATGACCGTAAAGAAATTGTGATCATTCTTTATGTACAGCCGTCGTAAAAGAACTTCTATAGAACATAGTTCTGGCACACTGGTGATACTGATATGACTCTAACTGACACCATTGTTAATATACCAAATATTTTTTGGGGCGACTACTGGAAACCTTGAGGGGTTATGTCTGATTAACCAATCAATATTCACACCCTCCTAAACCTTCCTATGCAGTCCAGCAATCAGAGCGAGTCATCCAGGTTGACCTGGAGGGATGTTTTCTATCTCAGCACCTAGTGCTTAGTGCGGCTTTATCTCGGCAGTAAAGTAGTATGGTCTTGTGTCTCAAGATTGTGTCTTTGGGCTGGGTATCTTTAACGATTTGCGGGCACAGTAGGCCTGTCCACACTGTGACTACGTCTGATGCTGTCTGCACCTGGCTGCCCACTTGCAAGCAGCCTAGGGCAGACTGCCCGCTGGTTAAAGAGGCTGGAATGGGGTTAGGTTGATTGGTTTTACCAGGCTCATTTCTACGCCTGTGGGAGTTTGGTATATAGGATAGTGACTAGTTGTCCAAGGCATCTTTGAGCAACCAGTAGCTAGTTCTCTGATGAGGTACTTTGAAGTCATACCAATCAACCCATCACTAGCTGAGTGGGATGGGTGTCTAGCTTATTGTAAATGATGTGAGGTCTTTCTTACACCATAAGCTTCTTATGAGCAAAGTTTTTAGTATATTTTTTATTTTAAAAGCTTTTTAAAGCATTCATGCAGTTAAGCTCACTGTTATAACTAAAGGTTCTGCAGGGAGCTTTTGAAATACATAAGTAAAAGCTTAAAAATTTAGGATTATAGGTTTTGGCAGTGCAATCTTCCCTTAATGAAATGTAACTATGTGCTTTACCCATTTATAGTAATGGCATACCTTATGAACTTCTTTTGGCTATCACCAGAATGTGATAGCCAATACCAACTAACAAAGTAAGGACTACAGTCATGAAAACTGATATCTGAACTATTAGCAATGGTGGTCATTTTTTTTTGGATGGAAGTATAAATTTAAGACTGAACAATCAAAGCAAAGGTGTTTAAGTTTTTGTATACTAATGGATGAAAGCAGTGAATTGGTCTGTATTGGCACTAAAGGTCTGCCTTATTGAAAACAGTAGACGTATGATTATCCAAGCTAGTTGAATTTGGAGTTAATGTGTTAACCAGTGGTGGTTGTGCATAAGCTCACAAGAGCATGTGATTCTGTAAGTTAAAATCTATTTAGATCTATCATGTTGCTTCTGTTATCTCAATAAACTTGGCAACAAGTTTGCTAGCACATATTCAGTTGTGCAAATAAGGTTGTTGTTGCAAAGTTGTTTTTGTAAATACTGGTATGATATAATTACCTTATTAGGGACAAATATATACAAAATGTTCATTTTTATTCATTATTTCCTGCCCTCCAATTGAGCAAGATTTTTGTTTTTGTTTTTGTTTCGTTATTTACGTCCTCCAATGTTAAGTCATATTGGATGGTCAATGAATTAGAAGAAATGATGCTCAAGTGAGTCCAGGGTCCATGGAGTTTAGGGTTACCCAACATTGATCTTGAAGGATAAGGGAAACCCTCCCGGAAAATACCTTATCCAGGTAACTCATCCTGACTGAGATTCGAACTTGGAGCCTCTTGTACATGAGGCAGACACGCTACCATCTATGCTACCGAGGCAGCCAAGAATGTCATAGTTGACTGGTGAGTCTATCTTGAAATCAAAGTGTCCTCTACGGAGAAGAACCGGTAATTTTTGCGGAACAGTAAGCAAATTACAGCATTCTGAGTGTGGCTGTGTTGGTAACTAATACTACCAGCTTCCCCTGGATATGAACACAGACCACCGTGTCTTCATAGTTGAATGATACTTTCGTACTGGCATTAAAATTGGTGCAACATATAAATATAATTTAAACCACTGTATAGAGGAGTTTATGCAATGCTATTCAGAATTCAGATAAATCCCTCGGAGTGTAATGTTGTCCAAAGTGTCCAGGTACCGTCAAATTGACATACTTTTGTTTGCAACATAAAAGTCTTACATTTTATCAGTATACAATGTAAATTTTTAAAATTAATTATGTCTATTAATGTTGGTATCCTTATGTCTTTTAAAATTAATAGGTGCATCAAAAATTTCCAAGATACAGGATGAGTTACTTGCAAAAAGAGAGACACTGGACGCTATAAAGTGAATGGTTCCAATCTAGAAGCAATAAATAATGTTATGACAGAAAGGCTCCAAGCATACCTTCTCGCAGTACAGACAGTGTTTAAGGGGAAGAGAGAAAGGAAATATAAGAAAATGGACACATAAGACTATGTACTAGAGATATTTTCTTGTTTAGACTTGGATGAAAGCTTTGGGCATATTGTAACACTAATTTATTTTTCATTTCTAGAACATGTTCTGCTAATTTTCTGGTTTGTAATGAAGTTACATTGAGGAAACTGTGAGTAATAGAAAAGAATTGAGATCAAATTGAAATATTTCTATTTTATGTGACAGGTTTACATTATGCATACATGTCTACTTTAACAGAAAAACAGATGTTCATTGTGAAATAAGTGTTCATTGACGTATCATTTCGTATATTCTTCATGGTATACTTTTATGGCTGTGTAATTAGCTTTGCAGTGCATTGCATTGACGTATATAGTTTTAGTTATTGTATCTATGCACCAGGCAAAATTACGCACCTTTATATTACGCAGGCAGATCCATCTCGCAAATAGTATATTTATCTGCCAGTTGATGCAAAAATGTATATGTGGCGAACAAAGAGCCCCACGTTGGGCGCCAATTTGTAACTAAACTGTTTATAGGTGCACACAATTCCACGTTGTGGTCGCCAATTTGATGCAAATAATTTAATGGCGAGCAAATAAGTCGGCGAGCAATGAGGTTTCTCTCAGGGTATGCGTGGATGGGTGTGAGAAGGAGATTTTAATAACACTGGAATGCCCGACTCCATTATTTATTCACTGCTTCTTCTTTTAAAACCTCGAAATGTAAGTTGCCGACCGAGGGTTACCAATCTCGGTTTAGAGTTACTGAATGCAAATTGTTTATTACTCGATAAATTTATTCGTTCCTCACGTATATATGAACTGACAACTGTCAAACACAGAACAGGTTGACCGCTCTAATAGGCTTCACGCCTCAGACTGCTCTCGTCGACCTGACACCGAAGACTGTTCTGATCGGCTTCACGCCGAAGACTCCTCTAATAGCTTCCTAGCCACGAACTGGCCACATCGGCTCCACGCCAAAGACTGACTTGCCTGACCACAGCTGCGCGTGTTTGTATATGTAACTTTCACTCTCAAAACTCCTTTTCAACCAAAGTCCCTTTGTGGCTGTTTTGTCGCCATTGTCAATGATCCAAAGAATTCCCTATTCATACACGTCAAGTGACCCCCTTCAGAAACTGCTAAGGATGCTGTTTCTTACATTGCTTTTGTTATAACAACTTTCCCTACAACTGCTATACTCAACTGGCCTTGTCCTTGTCGTAACAAAGAACCAACATTCCTTTGACATCTATCATGATTCTTTGCTTCTGGCAAACCATAATTTCGGTATCACGGTAGAGGGAGGCCTCAGAGCTGCTGTCAGCACATCTAATACAATCGCAATCTGCTAAGGGAATCGTATATAAACTCGCTCCATCAGCGATGCTATTCATGACGTCAAATTTTGTGCGGTAAAATTACAGATAAAAATGAAAACTGTGTATATATTTACCATGTATTTAGATTGAGCATTAACACTCATCTTTACCTGTCTGTGACCTACTCTATTCAGTCATGTCCATCTCTAACTCATACCAATTCAAAACAAAACTTTCATCATTTTTAAGATATCAATATGAATCCTAAATGAATAACTCCAACATTGCTCTGGCACAACTGTTTCATAACTTGTTGGTGTACTTATTACTTTGCCAAAAGTTTGTATCGTTCTTTTGTCATGTATGTTTATATTAAGGGATGTGTGGAAAACGAAACCACCAATCACCCTTCAGGTATGGGAGAGGAGTGAGGTAGGTTATGTTTTATTTACATCCAAAGGTGGTTCAGAATGTGTGACATAACTTGACCTGTTTGCAATGTTGCCAAGTCCTACAGCCACATTACATCTGCAAAAAGCTGTTTGGAATGTCTTTAATTTCAAACAGAAACTGTTTGTTTTTCCGAGAATGGTTGCTGAAAGAACAAACTGCCATACTGCACATATTGATTGAATATAATAACTTCCCTTCTATGCATATATTTTCTACAGTAAAACTACAAGGTTTATCTATTTTATTGACAAAAGTTGCTTTTACTCATTCCAAATACAATTGCATTGTTTAAATTGTATTATAACTAGACCGCGAACAAAATGCAATTGGAGGTGTGGCTTATCACCACTGGAGTCCTCTAGCTTTCCCCCTCTACCGTCATTTTAGATTGCCACTCCTCCATCATGCGGGCTGCACTGGTCATGTTTCATTCATTGTTACATTCACTCTTTGCATTTTCTGCTGAATCACTGGGTTGTTCCTCAGGGTTTAAGGAAACTATAATTCTATCTATTTGTTGATCGATGTGAGGTCATGTCCAAGGTAATTGTTTTCTGTTAACTTTGAAAATCAAAACAGCATTAAAATACACACGTTTGGTGTGGTTTGGACTATGTCGTATGCAGGAAGGGAGGGGTGGGAGTCACGTGATGCTTGGATGGCAAGAAGGGGAGAAGGCTCTTCTCGCACATGCGCACCCTGACTGCATTTTGTTTGCAATCTACCTGTAGTAAAAAATGTACAATGATAAATATCATTTACTAAAAATTAATTTTAATTATGTTATGCCTATATTGCTTCCTAAAGTCAAGAAATTTCTATTTTTTTTAAATAGGCCTTTAAAAACCTAAATGACCACCAAATATATTCATTTTCTTGAATATACAGTAAAGTTGATGAGAGTTCAGTAATTCTGTTTTAACGATGGCTACAGAAGCCTGTAAATAGCTTTAAAATTATGTTATATGTTATTTCTGCAAGTAAAATGTTTAGATAAGTAGACACCACCAACAATAAGTAAGATAGTATCACTTGCAAATTATTATTTATTTTTGTACAGCTAATGTTTGTAAATTGTGTTTTATGAAATATAACTATTTACCATTTCATTTTGCTTTTTATGTAAAGAAATGTCATGTTTACCCTTTTACCTGCAAAATGATGCTTCTTTTCATCTGAAATGAATTGAGAACTAAAGAGAATGTTATAAAAAGTTTGATGTTGCATTCTTTTGAAATCTTGTACATAATTATTCTTGCAAAAGCTCATGTTCTTGTTAATATACCGAGTGGGATGGTCCAGGTAGTTTTGTCTGTGGCCAGCATTAGAGAGGTATAGGTTGGATTACCATGGCTGACTCATGGGTTCTCTCGTGAGTTTGATTTAATTTGATTTGATTTATTGAGTGTTAAATACATTTTTGGCTACACCTGATATGGGCCCTGGCTGCTTTGCTAACAGAGCAACCCTTCAATACAATTATATACGCTATACATGCTTGCCCCTTTTAACACTCATTACGTTGCATTTAGTTTACTATCCTGTGCTGGTTTTTCCTATTTGTTAAAATTTTGCCTACCCATATAAATTACGAGGTGCATTCAACTTATAACACCTATCGAGATTTAACTGTGCAATATAACTGTGCCAATGCAATAGAAGAATATGTGGCAATGACTGAATTATGTATACATCAAAATTATTCTGTCTTCGATGGAAAATATTATAAACAAATTTCTGGACTAGCTATGGGAAGCCCGCTATCACCAATTTTTGCTTCTTCGAAACACATATTACTAAAGTCTTCCCTCATATGTTTAAAACATGGTACAGATACGTAGACGACATCTTTGCAATAGTGCCCTACAAACTAATAGATGATGCTTTGAAACTACTCAACCTGCAAGAACCCAGCATACAATTCACAGTAGAAACTGAAGAGGACTGTACCCTAACTTTTTTAGACCTTAAAATCAAAAAAGGCAATGAAAAACTAGAATTTGGCATTCATAGAAAAGCAACACACACAGATAATTACATCAAAGCAAATAGTTTCAACCCAATTCCACACAAACATGCAACCATCAACAGTCTGACACACAGATTAGTAAATCTACCTCTCAGCCAGCAAGAATATAAAAACGAATACCATCAAATCTTAAAAACTGCAATTAAAAATGGATATGGAAAAAACCTTGTAGATAAAAAACTAAAATTATTCAAACTTCAAAAGAAATTAAAACAGACCACAGCTCTCACACCAATAAAACAAGAAACTAGATTTGCTAAATTTACTTACCACCCCTGGGCCACAAAAAAGTTCCAAAAAATATTCAAGAAATACAATATAACATTCGCACCAAAAAACAATTACAACATTAAAAACCTACTGCACAGTAATAATACTGATAAGATAAAACCAGAGGAAAAGTCAGGCATTTACAAAATTAAGTGTAAAGACTGTGAAAAAATTTACATAGGGAGGACAAAAAGGAACATAGGCACTAGAAAGAAAGAACACTTCAGGCACTTAAGATACAAAAATATTGATAAGTCCGCAATAGCAGCTCATTTCTGGTCTGAAAATCATGAAATTGAAGATAGCACAGAATTACTAAAATACGTACAAAAACATAGTGAACTCGTCATATGGGAGAGGATATACATAGAAAAACATAAAAACCAACTAATGAACTTGGAAATCCCGCTAGAAGAGAATCCCACATTTCAGTTCATCACTAAATCAACAGATGGCAGCAACAACCCCAGAATTACCCACACCGCTGGATCTAGCGTCAGTCGCACAAGAGCCGTAGATGCAAACGAAGATTTGCGAAACATGTCCTCAAAATAGGTACGAAAGTGAAGCAGATGTGTAAGAAATATGACTCATCTAAAATTTAATAATTATAACACCTACTTTTTTCAGGAATGGGACCATATAGGAACTTCTGTTTTTTTTTAAAACACACCTGGACTCTTTGTGAATGCGTGATAGAGATGGCAGCACTGTACAGTGCATAGAACTCTAGTGGCAGCAATGAGAGTTAGGACTGTTTTTGATACATAAAATGGCGACGCTTTCATTGAAAGAACAGCGTGTAATCACTCGTTTTATCCATTTTCGTGGTGTGAAACCTATTGAAATTCATCGCCAGTTGAATTCATCTGGAGGCCAATTTTGGAGGCAACGTCTGCAACGCTCCATCAGCGATCCTCCAAAACAACGTTCTCCACTCGTCAGACCGGCAGGTGCGAGGCCGTGACTGTCTTCGTTTGTTGTCACATGACGTTCTGCCTTCACTGAACTGTCGCACTCAGGAATGCACATTAGACACATCCATGTTACCATCACCACATGCCTCACTTAACTGTCTTGGTTTGTTGTCACACGATGTTCTGCCTTCATTGAACTGTCGCACTCAGGAACGTACATTAGACACATCCATGTTACCATCACCACATGCCTCACTTAACTGTCTTGATTTGTTGTCATACGATGTTCTGCCTTCATTGAACTGTCACACCCAGAACGTACATTAGACACATCCATGGTACCATCACTACATGCCTCACTTAACTGTCTTGGTCTGTTGTCACACGGTTCTGCCTTCATTGAACAGTCGCACCTAGGAACGCACAATTAGACACATAGATGGTACCATCACCACATACTCACTAAACTGTCTTGGTTTGTTGTCACACGATGTTCTGTCTTCATTGAACGGTCGCACCTAGGAACGCACATTAGACACATACATGGTACCATCACTACATGCCTCACTTAACTGTCTTGGTTTGTTGTCACATGATGTTCTGTCTTCATTGAACGGTCACACCCAGGAACGTACATTATACACATCCATGGTAACATCATCACATGCCTCACTTAACTGTCTTGGTTTGTTGTCACACGATGTTCTGTCTTCATTGAACTGTCACACCCAGGAACGTACATTACACACATCCATGGTACCATCACCACATACCTCACTTAATTGTCTTGGTTTGTTGTCACACGATGTTCTGTCTTCATTGAACTGTCACACCCAGGAACGTACATTAGACACATCCATGGTACCATCACCACATGCCTCACTTAACTGTCTTGGTTTGTTGTCACACGATGTTCTGTCTTCATTGAACTGTCACACCCAGGAACGTACATTAGACTTACCCATGGTACCATCACCACATGCCTCACTTAACTGTCTTGGTTTGTTGTCACATGATGTTCTGTCTTCATTGAACTGTCGTACCCAGGAAGGTACATTAGACACATCCATGGTACCATCACTACATACCTCACTTAACTGTCTTGGTTTGTTGTCACACGATGTTCTGTCTCCATTGAACTGTCACACCCAGGAACGTACATTAGACTTACCCATGGTACCATTACCACATGCCTCACTTAACTGTCTTGGTTTGTTGTCACACGATGTTCTGTCTTCATTGAACTGTCGCACCCAGGAACGTACATTAGACACATCCATGATACCATCACCACATACCTCACTTAACTGTCTTGGTTTGTTGTCACACGATGTTCTGTCTCCATTGAACTGTCACACCCAGGAATGTACATTAGACACATCCATGGTACCATCACCACATGCTTCACTTAACTGTCTTGGTTTGTTGTCACACGATGTTCTGTCTTCATTGAACTGTCACACCCAGGAACGTACATTAGGCACATCCATGATACCGTCACCACATACCTCACTTAACTGTCTTGGTTTGTTGTCACACGATGTTCTGTCTTCATTGAACTGTCACACCCAGGAATGTACATTAGGCACATCCATGGTACCATCACCACATACCTCACTTAACTGTCTTGGTTTGTTGTCACATGATGTTCTGTCTTCATTGAACTGTCACACCAAGGAACGTACATTAGACACATCCATGGTACCATCACCACATACCTCACTCAACTGTCTTGGTTTGTTGTCACACGATGTTCTGTCTTCATTGAACTGTCACACCAAGGAATGTACATTAGACACATCCATGGTACCATCACCACATGCTTCACCCAACTGTCTTGGTTTGTTGTCACACGATGTTCTGTCTTCATTGAACTGTCACACCCAGGAACGTACATTAGACACATCCATGGTACCATCACCACATACCTCACTTAACTGTCTTGGTTTGTTGTCACACGATGTTCTGTCTTCATTGAACTGTCACACCAAGGAACGTACATTAGACACATCCATGGTACCATCACCACATGCTTCACCCAACTGTCTTGGTTTGTTGTCACACGATGTTCTGTCTTCATTGAACTGTCACACCCAGGAACGGACATTAGACACATCCATGGTACCATCACCACATACCTCACTCAACTGTCTTGGTTTGTTGTCACACGATGTTCTGTCTTCATTGAACTGTCACACCAAGGAACGTACATTAGACACATCCATGATACCATCACCACTTACCTCACTTAACTGTCTTGGTTTGTTGTCACACGATGTTCTGTCTTCATTGAACTGTCACACCAAGGAACGTACATTAGACACATCCATGATACCATCACCACTTACCTCACTTAACTGTCTTGGTTTGTTGTCACACGATGTTCTGTCTTCATTGAACTTCCGCACCCAGGAACGCACATTAGACACATCCATGATACCATCACCACATGCCTCACTCAACTGTCTTGGTTTGTTTTCACACGATGTTCTGTCTTCATTGAAAAACAGTCCTACTGTCCACGAACGCAAAGAAGCTCCCTGAAAGGAATGCGTCCCCTGCCACTGTGGGACAAGCACAGCGAATATGTGTGGCAGAGAACACATACTACACAAGGAGTAGAACCGTTAAGAAAACATGGGCCCTATTCCCTCTGTACACTAAAACGTAGAAGATTCATTCACAAAAGTGAAGCCGTCAGAATGTTTTTGAATTATCTGTAACTGTACTGACATGAAGTGTCATAAACCTGTCGAGGGAGGGTGTGGGAACCTTCGCCAACCTTCCTGCGTCTTATCCCGCGGAGACTTTCTCTCCTGTGGTATACTATAACTCTTGTCGTTGCCACTAGTGTTCTATGCACTGCACAGTGGTACCATCTTTGTCACGCATTCACAAAGAGTCCTTGTGTATTTAGAAAAAAAAAAAAAAAACAAGTTCCTATCTGGTCCCAGTACTGGAAAAAATAGGAGGTATTGTAACTTGAACGCACCTCGTATTATCATTTGTTTCGACTTCATATTATACTGTTTCACAGGGTATTCGGGGTTTACCTGCGTTGCCAAGCGAATGGTGGCAATTATATCATATATAATTATCCCGCCTTGTTTTTTATATTGCCTGTACATAATGTGTCTTTTCAAGTATATAAACTGTACCCTTGTTTGACATGTTCAATGTTTACAGCCTTTGTGACTACTAGTGAATTTACTAACGTAAATCGTCAAAGCCGCGCATGGAACGAACCCAATAATTGGGAAAGCCAATGTCAAAGGACCACAAAGGCCGACGTAACAAAAGCATTCTGCTCAAGGCGCTACTCGCATGTTATGAAAAATGACAATCGTATATCTATTGCTTACTGAGTTTCCGCATGCCGCAGCGAAAGAAATAACTGAACTAAAAAGTTCTTATGAAACTGGGAAAATGACCAGTACTAAGCAATTTGAGTGAATTAGAATATATAAATATAGCTAATGAGTACAAAAGGAAGAAAAAGGCGCCAACCCGTTAGGTAAGAAACAGAGATAAGTGTTATAAATTACACGAATGTTATTAACCGGATAAACGTAGGTTGGTATTACTGCAGTTCAGTAGCTTTCCTTGTGATGAACAACTGTACTCAAGGATACCTTTCTAAATTGTACTTGAATTAAAGATTAAAAGCCTTCTATGTTACTTTTACAGCTGCACGACCTCACAAAGTTCTCATATGACATTTTAGACGTCTGCCTCTAAGTCTAGCTTCCTATAAAACTGTAATTTCTGCCAACAATAACAGTAAACAACTTCAAAAACGGCTTCAGGATTGTTCAGATATCCACTAAATGAGATACAGGTAAGCAGAAATTAATCTTTTTTGAGAGAATCTGGTAAAAGAAAAGGAAGGTAGATTTGAGCGGGAGGTTATGTTGCAAATCTTCGTTTGTTATGCTTGGAAGACAATTGAACTAAGATAATCGGACTTTCGTTTGTCAATTATTTAAGTTTTATGGAATATACAGTAGTAAGTTGGGATTCGTACAGAGCTAGTGATACATTTATTGGTTATAACAACTGGAGAGATGGTTAATGAATGTAAATATTAAAGTCATTTATGATTTCTAAAACGTTTGGCTGTTATATTACAAAATCATAAATAGGTAATTATAGTAATATGACTCGCAGATAGCACTGTTCTATTTCTACTCTTATCAGGGTCAGCTGAAAACTCCCGAGCCTCACAATTAAAAAAAATAGTAAAAGAAACCAATAAACATTAACATTTTTTTCTTTATTTCTCAACATAATTTCCAGAAAGCTAATATATTTGTCATATCGGTGTTCTAATTTAACTAAACCATTTCTGTAGTGCGATAGCTGTTTACCGCATTAATGACCTCGTTGCTGTGAAATTTTCGTGCTCTAGAACTTTTTTGAGGTTCGGGAACAAATGACAGGCACTGGGTGCTAGATCTGGCGAATAGGATCGATATTCAAGCAATTCCAACTTTAATTCACACATTTTTCACATTGCAATGACTGGACGATGGGCCGGAGCGTAGTCATGAAGAAACAATCGTTTTCATTGACTTTTCCTTTTCACTTCAACACTCAAACGTTGCAGTAAGCTTGTGTAGTAGTCATCAGTGATACTTTTACCTTTTCACCTAATCATTAAAAATAATTCCCTGTGCGTCCCAGAAAACACTCGCCATAACCTTGTTAGCTGACAAAATTGAATTTGTCTTTTTTAGAATTGGTTCACCTGACGCAATCCACTGTTTTGACTGTGATTTACTTTCTGGAGTGAAGTGATGTAACCAAGTTTCATCCATGGTAATAAGCCGTCATAAAAATTCACTGGGATTTTACGGTAGAGCTCCTAATTCTTAACAGAAACAGTTTTTCTTTGCAAGTTTTGATGAGGTGTCAACAAACGCGGCACAGACCTTGTGAAAGCCCAGAACATTACTTAAAATATTACCTCTACACTCTTTTGTTATGTTTACAGCCTCTGCTATCTCAATCAACTTAAGTCTGTGGTCTTCCATTACTAAACGATAAGTTTTTACAATGATCTCTGGAGTTGTGACTTCCACAGGACGTCCAGAGCGAGGCTCCTCACTAGTGCTCGTACGTCTCATTTTAAACTCTACAACTCACCTTTTAATCATTGTATATGAAGGGACAGAGCGAGGCTCATCACTAGTGCTCGTACGTCCCATTTTAAACTCTACAACCAACCTTTTAATTATTGTATATGAAGGGACAGAGCGAGGCTCATCACTAGTGCTCGTACGTCCCATTTTAAACTCTACAACCAACCTTTTAATTATTGTATATGAAGGGACAGAGCGAGGCTCATCACTAGTACTCGTACGTCCCATTTTAAACTCTACAACCAACCTTTTAATTATTGTATATGAAGGGACAGAGCGAGGCTCATCACTAGTACTCGTACGTCCCATTTTAAACTCTACAACCAACCTTTTAATCATTGTATATGAAGGGACAGAGCGAGACTCATCACTAGTGCTCGTACGTCCCATTTTAAACTCTACAACCAACCTTTTAATTATTGTATATGAAGGGACAGAGCGAGGCTCATCACTAGTGCTCGTACGTCCCATTTTAAATTCTACAACCAACCTTTTAATCATTGTATATGAAGGGACAGAGTCTTTCAATGTATTGTCCATTTCTTCCTTGATTTCTTTAGACGTTAAGTCTTTCAAATTGAAGTATTTAATCACTTCTCGTTTTTCCAAATCCTCCATTTTCGTGAAACCTCTACACTTGTCTTGTTTAAAATGGTGTCATTCAAAAACTAAGCAAGCTATTGACCTGTAACTATGGACACAAGCAAGTCTAGAGTTAAACTATATGATGCTATCCAAGTAGCGCCATCTCTATGCGAGGCCCGGGACTTATCAGCGATCCTCGTATTTGTTGTTCATGCACTCATTCTTATAATTTTAATTTGTAATTTTACTGTCACCAGATAATACCGATTTGCAGTCAATACACGCACTCACACTCACACAAACACATTTTTGACGCGATTTTTTAAATTACTTTGCTTTGGGGTTGAAAACTGTAAAATGTGTAAACAAAATGTTGAACTTTCACATTTAACATTTATTTTCTCACAATCCCATTACTATAAAATTATAGCTTCAAAATATATCAATATTCTGTTAGTTTTATTTTAAAAAGCTCAGCTTTTTTTAAAAAAAAAGTTACATCTCATGCAGTAAGTAGACGAAGTAGTAAAACACAAAAGACACAATAAAAATAATATAAGTAATTAATTTCAAAATATCCAGACATTTCCTGTAGGTACAGCTTGTTGTATTAGAATCTTAAATGAATTGGAACTCAAATGATGGATTCTAGAATGTTTACAAGTAAGTTTCCTTAAGGACACGCTTCTGAGTAATATAAGATTTGCGTCTCGATATTTTGATCCTTAACACGAAAAAAAAGAGCATCTAGAAAGTTTTGTCACGCGACCATCGTCTGCCAAAGTGAATGTATTGTAGCTCTTGTTGACCTTCACCTGATCTTTGGAAAAGTTTCCGTCTTTTGGATAGTCGCCAGAGTATTGTAAAAGAGTATTTATAACTCTGTAACTCCATCTCTACGATGTTTTAAGTTCGATTCTTTTACGAGTAAGATGTTCACACGTCAAGTGTTTGCGATTCTGTTGTATTCTCTGGAAATATGAGGGAATTTTTACTGTTTCTACTTCAGCAGAGCAAGTATTGTTTTCCAACCAAAATGTTGACACGAACTTTGACGGAAATAACAAGGATCAAGCGGAGACGAGTAATATATATTTAAGAAAATTGGTCCGGTGCAAAGTCTGCGTAGTAAGCAAAACTAAATAATGAAGCAGACACGCTGTCAACACCGAGCGGATGGCGGTTTTAATTCGGGCGGCCCGGGTTCGATTCTCGTGGACGACCTACCTTACCCATGGGTTTTTTCGAGGATTTTCCCGGTCACTAGGCGTAGGTCAATTACATCCCCCGAATTTCTTGTCCCTCCATTTCATATCTATTATCATTTCACATCATCTCTCATCTGGTTCCCGTAGGAGAGGGGATCCGTCCCCTTCAGCTGCGGACCCTTAGCACTCGTGGTACCTCTGACGTTACTAGAGGAACCTCAGGCCGAACATTCGAGCCCCTCCTTGATCGGGAGTTGTTCGGATTGGGTTGGACTCGAGGGGCAGTGGTTCCCGATACCCGTGGTACATCGGGTACGTCTCCAGAACTCATATATTCCCACTTACTAGCCAGCATAGCTAGTAGAAGGTGTGCTGGATCACCAGGCGACCCTACCGAGGTCATATCGGAAGCTTTCCCCTTTGGGGTTGGCGTGTATAAGTGGCGTATCCACTTCCATCCCGTCTTGAGTCCACAGGACCAGATGGGGGGGGGGCTTTACTCTATGGAAAGCCCCACGGAGGCGCCGGTCACCCTTTAGGATCAGCTCGGTAACTCCCTGGTCGTTAGAGGGGGCGTCAGTCTTCACTCTGTGTGGATTGCCTTGGTACATACCCTCGAGCTTTATATATATATATATATATATATATATATATATATATATATATAATCATCTGGTGTCTCTTTCTGGTTAGAAGTGTCGGTGGGAGTCTCAGCGGTGCATGATATGCTCTGAGGAAAACTACTTCCTCCTCCAGTAGGTCGGTTGCCGTCCCGCTGTAGGGGAGCGAGTTCGTTGTCCTGGCCTGTCGGGGGAAGTCTCTATCCAAGTAAACTGTAGGGACCCTGTCCTCTGTACCGTCGTGGCTCTTTGAGTCGGCCGCCCTTTGTCTTCTTCGCCTCATCCTTCCTCCCGGGGGTGCTCCACTTGACAGGAGCATTGGGCCCAGCATGGTGACCTACGTACCGAATCCCTCCATAATGAAATACCAATTCCCCAATCCCACGCTGTCACCAGGTTACAGAGGCAGGCAATGTGTGGCATTTTAATCAAATTCACTGTGTGGGAAGTAAAAATACAGTAAAATCTCATTAACCCGGACCAGTTTTGAAGAAATAAAATCTTGTCTAGTGTAATGAATGAAGACTTGTTTTATAGACGATAAATTGATATTCTCAGTATTGGAATTCTTTTGCTACCGTGTGAATTCATTGTACTCACCACACCTGCTTGAGTATCTGCCTCACGTTCAAGAGGTCCCGAGTTCGAATCTCGGTCAGGGTGACTTACCTGGATAAGGTTTTTCCGGGGTTTTCCCTTATAAGAGAAAGTTTGTTAAAGTCATGGAAAAGGCTGTAGCCTGATGTGTGTGTGTGTGTGTGTGTGTGTGTGTCTGTGTCTGTGTGTGTGTCTGTGTGTGTCTGTGTCTGTGTGTGTATGTATGTGTCTGTGTGTGTGTCTGTGTGTGTGTGTGTGTGTGTGTGTGTGTGTGTGTGTGTGTGTGTGTGTGTGTGTGTGTGTGTGTGTGTGTGTGTGACTTACTGCAGAAGAACAAGAAGAAGAAAAAGAAGAAAGGAAAGAAAACATTTGAGATCTGCGATGCTCCGGAGACCTTGGTCCGACGGAAAACTTGGTAGATTACTGGCAGATCATCTTTGGAAAATGGACGACTATGAAGTTATGACTGCGATGCAAAGAATTCGTAAAATAAGAAGACGGAGGAAAACTTATTAGTCAAGACTGTAAGTTATTGTAAAGTATGAGTATCTAAGCTTCAGAAATAGATACAGGTTTAGTAAGGCTCCAAATGAAACATGATTATATGGTAGAATTGGTACCTGGTTCCTACCCATCAGGCAGAGTTAATCTACAGTCTATTATACCGCTCGCAAAAGTTTGACAAGCGTAGTACGTGTACCTGCAGATGTTCCGTGTACGTAAGAGCAGTTATACACGCCACCAAAGTTTTTGGCTATTCTTCCCGTAATTAAATATTCCTAAACCATTAATATTACCTTAATATTACATTAATATTACCTTAATACACGTCACAACAGTGAAAAAGCAAGTACGGTTTCCAATGCAGTAACTCGCTTTCTGACTTCATGGATCTTCAACTTTTTCAACTTTTGCGAAGATTATAGCAAGTATTATCTCTGCTCTATGATAATGTTATTTAACGTCCGTTCATACTTTATATGCCACCACGGCATTAGCTTTAAGGGTATGTATGACTGAAATTTTCAAATTCTGAACTAATAATGCTAGCTTTTTCAAATTTACACTATAGGTGTAGTATAATGTAAACATGTTACAACCTAAATTTAAACCATTTTTCTCCAGCAGTTTAGAAATTATGATAAATTTTGTATGTTTTTTGTTACGTCACTAAAAAAGTCCCTTGCGACAAAATATTTTGAATTTTGGTCTAATATTTTAACCCTATGTTCATAATACATATACTTTTTGAAATTGCTCTGGATTTTTCTGTGTCTCCTTTAGTTTAGATCACAAAAATTTTTTAATTTGCAAATATTCTTTTTTGTCTAAAAACTGTAAGTTTTGTGTTTGAAAATTAAAAATATATGCTTATATACATTTCACAATAAAACCTAGGGCAATTTCCATTCCTCATGATATTCTGAACTTGTGTAGGAAATTTCATGAATGTAGTACAAAAACTGCATCGCAAGGAGCATTTTACAGGAAGAAAAATGCTGAAAATATGAACATTGAGAAAACAGCGATTGAAGATTTGATTGCATAACTCACATTAAAATCCACCAGGCTGATAGGTTGGACCCTCAGATTTATTTTTCCTCTCCTCTGTTGCTGCTTTTTCCATCTTCTTCTTCTTTAGATGTTGCTTTTCTTCTGCACAGCTTCGCTCCTTGCTTTGCAGGATACGAGTCTGATCTCGCTGCACTGAAGTTTTCCTTGCTGAGTCTACTACACTTTCACCTCTGATATTTTGCTGCAGCTCCAATGACTTAAGACTACCCATGTTAAACTCATTGATGCTTTTAATAACAGCAAGATCCAATTTTTGTTTTGATATGAAAACTTCCTTTGGGCACTTATTGCATATGACATGATGCAAAGATTCATTGGCATTCTGTGTTTTTCCTGTTTTGCACCTCTCTAGTAATGTTGTAGAAGTCAGCCTCTGATATATTGGCAACATTTTAGGAACTATTTTGTCTGAAAGCCTTATTTTTCTTTTCTTGAATTGAAAATTTAAGAACGGAAAACAGACAAAGAATGTGGATGTAGGCAAAAGAGGGCGTGACTCTGACAGAGTTTAAAGGCCACCGACATTTAAATAAGCATTTAAAAATGGCGTCCGGAGGCAAATTATGCATTTTTCACATTCGGGAATGTCTAAATTATTTTATAGAATTAAAATAAAAAAGTCGTTATTTTCACGATTTTCATGAAATTTCAGTCATACATACCCTTAAGCTCTTTGAATAGATAAATAACTTACTGGATGACCGTAGCGCATTTAATTTGACGCGTCAAACAGCTGGGAATGACACGAAATGCCAAGTTCAGAGTGTGCGGTCCGGCAGCTTCCAGATGAGAGCGTGTTACGTAACCGCGGAATATTTTGCTTAATTTCATGAAAGGTTACAATAGTGTAGGTTATGTTAGATGAATACATGAGCAGCATTCAGAGGTGTTATTTGATAGGCATGGCCAAGCAATCTCTGTCACTTCACTTGTTTACATTTGATGAATAGCCTAGGAGCGGAAGCGGAAGCAACAAGGGCATCTGTAAGTCTTAAGGACAAACACCAGACACTTAGGAATCACATTTTTATAAATGGTTCTACAACTCCTTGTGCATAATCAAACTTACGAATGGGTACAGTTATGGGAGGTCGCTGCTTGGTTTAGAGAGATCAGAGAAGACGGGAATATAGTACAGTACAGTCTGACTATCAAAACATCAGAACATCGTACGTAACACGACGTATATTGTATTACCTGTCCGACGAATAAGTACAGTTGTTATGGGAGATCGCTGCTCGGTTTAGAGAGGTCAGAGAAGACGGGAATATAGTACAGTACAGTCTGACTATCAAAACATCAGAGCATCGTACGTAACACGACGTACATTGTATTACCTGTCCGACGAATAAGTACAGTTATTATGGGAGGTCGCTGCTCGGTTTAGAGAGATCAGAGAAGACGGGAATATAGTACAGTACAGTCTGACCATCAAAACATCAGAACATCGTTCATAACATGATGTATATTGTATTGCCTGTCTGACGAATGAGTACAGTTGTTATGGGAGGTCGCTGCTCGGTTTAGAGAGATCAGAGAAGACGGGAATATAGTACAGTACAGTCTGACCATCAAAACATCAGAACATCGTACGTAACACGACGTATATTGTATTACCTGACTGACGAATAAGTACAGTTGTTATGGGAGGTCACTGCTAGGTTTAGAGAGATCAGAGAAGACGGGAATATAGTACAGTACAGTCTGACCATCAAAACTTCAGTACATCGTTCATAACATGATGTATATTGTATTGCCTGTCTGACGAATGAGTACAGTTGTTATGGGAGGTCGCTGCTCGGTTTAGAGAGATCAGAGAAGACGGGAATATAGTACAGTACAGTCTGACCATCAAAACATCAGAACATCGTACGTAACACGACGTATATTGTATTACCTGTCTGACGAATAAGTACAGTTGTTATGGGAGGTCACTGCTAGGTTTAGAGAGATCAGAGAAGACGGGAATATAGTACAGTACAGTCTGACCATCAAAACTTCAGTACATCGTTCATAACATGATGTATATTGTATTGCTTGTCTGACGAATGAGTGCAGTTGTTATGGGAGGTCGCTGCTCGGTTTAGAGAGATCAGAGAAGACGTGAATATAGTACAGTACAGTCTGACCATCAAAACATCAGAACATCGTACGTAACACGACGTATATTGTATTACCTGTCTGACGAATAAGTACAGTTGTTATGGGAGGTCACTGCTAGGTTTAGAGAGATCAGAGAAGACGGGAATATAGTACAGTACAGTCTGACCATCAAAACTTCAGTACATCGTACGTAACACGACGTATATTGTATTACCTGTCTGACGAATGAGTACAGTTGTTATGGGAGGTCGCTGCTCGGTTTAGAGAGATCAGAGAAGACGGGAATATAGTACAGTACAGTCTGACCATCAAAACATCAGAACATCGTACGTAACACGACGTATATTGTATTACCTGTCTGACGAATGAGTACAGTTGTTATGGGAGGTCACTACTCGGTTTAGAGAGATCAGAGAAGACGGTAATATAGTACAGTACAGTCTGACCATCAAAACATCAGAACATCGTACGTAACACGACGTATATTGTATTACCTGTCTGACGAATGAGTACAGTTGTTATGAGAGGTCGCTGCTCGGTTTAGAGAGATCAGAGAAGACGTGAATATAGTACAGTACAGTCTGACCATCAAAACATCAGAACATCGTACGTAACACGACGTATATTGTATTACCTGTCTGACGAATGAGTGCAGTTGTTATGGGAGGTCGCTGCTCGGTTTAGAGAGATCAGAGAAGACGTGAATATAGTACAGTACAGTCTGACCATCAAAACATCAGAACATCGTACGTAACACGACGTATATTGTATTACCTGTCTGACGAATAAGTACAGTTGTTATGGGAGGTCACTGCTAGGTTTAGAGAGATCAGAGAAGACGGGAATATAGTACAGTACAGTCTGACCATCAAAACTTCAGTACATCGTACGTAACACGACGTATATTGTATTACCTGTCTGACGAATGAGTACAGTTGTTATGGGAGGTCGCTGCTCGGTTTAGAGAGATCAGAGAAGACGGGAATATAGTACAGTACAGTCTGACCATCAAAACATCAGAACATCGTACGTAACACGACGTATATTGTATTACCTGTCTGACGAATGAGTACAGTTGTTATGGGAGGTCACTACTCGGTTTAGAGAGATCAGAGAAGACGGTAATATAGTACAGTACAGTCTGACCATCAAAACATCAGAACATCGTACGTAACACGACGTATATTGTATTACCTGTCTGACGAATGAGTACAGTTGTTATGAGAGGTCATCTCAACAGGCAACAGGCATAAATGTTTCGGCACAAATAAGAGGACAGTCGGCGGATATAGTTTCATGATAATAATGAGCCTTGCTGATCAGTTAATGATAACGGTGCTATTGTAAGCGGGCACCGGCGGGCAGCGATAACATAGGTAAAGGACTCACCGGCATAGATTAAGTTACGCTTCTAGAATGTGATAGCATGATTTGGAAATTTCTGGACTGATAGAGATTGTTCGGCTTCTGGCTGACTTTAGAACCATCTAGAGTTACGAATTAGGTACTTAAGGACGTGACGGCTTGCAAAGAGAGTAGTTGTGAAACAAGAGGAGTTGTAGTTGTGAAATGAAAAGACAGCTGTGTTGTAACGAGAGTTAAGGATATAACTGTTATTGTGATCGACCTTGGTTGACTGATGGTTTATGTAACGTAATGCTGCTGTAATCTATAAGAGTATTTCTACGAAAATAAAAGATATTTTTAATTTCTGCAACTCGGCCTTTTAATTATACGAACCCACAAAGTCACAATATTCATGGAATGGTTTATCAGCATGTTGTACCTGCACACACATCAGTAACTGGACAATACTACAGGGATGTCCTGAAAACATTTCAAGTCCATGTCAGGCGCAAAAGACCACATTTCAATGAAGCAGGCTGGATGCTGCACCACGATAATGCGCGGCATTGGTCTTCTTAGATGGCTATACACATGTGGCAATATGTACTCATATGTCTGTCTTGTCGTGGGAAGCCCGTAGCCACAAGGATGCACTTGAACGCTGATGGAGCAACCATAAATGTTAAGCAACACATATTGATTTACCCATCTCATTCACCATCTCTGCAGATCTGAGATCAAAACAATTGACTCTTCTGATTTATGGATTTAGAACATTGGCCTGTTTCAGCTACATGAGGTCGAGCCCGCCTCTGTAGCGTGGTGGAAGCGTATCTGCCTCAGGTTCAAGAAGTCCCGAGTTCAAATCTCGGTCAGGGTATTATTTCGGTAAGGTTTTCCTTACCGAAATTTCTCTTACTCTGAAAACTGGATGCTGACTAACTCTAACCTCTCTGGACCCTGGGCTCATTTGACATCATTTCGCATGGTAACTCTAAGCTCTAATGTTAAGTAACTCGGAATCTGTACTCATTTGAACATCATTTCATTCATCGTCCGATATGTCTTAACGTTGGAGGTTTTCTCTTATTCTGAAAGATAAATGTCTGGCAACTCTAAGCTCTATGTACCCTGTACTCATTGAACATCATTTCATTCATCGTCCGATATGACTTAACGTTGGAGGTTTTCTCTTATCCTGAAAGATGAATGTCTGGTAACTCTAAGCTCTATGTACTCTATACTCATTTGAACATCATTTCATTCATCGTCCGATATGACTTAACGTTGGAGGTTTTCTCTTATCCTGAAAGATGAATGTCTGGTAACTCTAAGCTCTATGTACCCTGTACTCATTTGAACATCATTTCATTCATCGTCCGATATGACTTAACGTTGGAGGTTATCTCTTATCCTGAAAGATGAATGTCTGGTAACTCTAAGCTCTATGTACCCTGTACTCATTTGAACATCATTTCATTCATCGTCCGATATGTCTTAACGTTGGAGGTTTTCTCTTATCCTGAAAGATAAATGTCTGGCAACTCTAAGCTCTATGTACCCTGTACTCATTGAACATCATTTCATTCATCGTCCGATATGACTTAACGTTGGAGGTTTTCTCTTATCCTGAAAGATGAATGTCTGGTAACTCTAAGCTCTATGTACTCTATACTCATTTGAACATCATTTCATTCATCGTCCGATATGACTTAACGTTGGAGGTTTTCTCTTATCCTGAAAGATGAATGTCTGGTAACTCTAAGCTCTATGTACCCTGTACTCATTTGAACATCATTTCATTCATCGTCCGATATGACTTAACGTTGGAGGTTTTCTCTTATCCTGAAAGATGAATGTCTGGTAACTCTAAGCTCTATGTACCCTGTACTCATTTGAACATCATTTCATTCATCGTCCGATATGACTTAACGTTGGAGGTTTTCTCTTATCCTGAAAGATGAATGTCTGGTAACTCTAAGCTCTATGTACCCTGTACTCATTTGAACATCATTTCATTCATCGTCCGATATGTCTTAACGTTGGAGGTTTTCTCTTATCCTAAAAGATGAATGTCTGTTAACTCTAAGCTCTATGTACCCTGTACTTATTTGTACATCATTTCATTCATCGTCCGATATGACTTAACGTTGGAGGTTTTCTCTTATCCTGAAAGATGAATGTCTGTTAACTCTAAGCTCTATGTACCCTGTACTCACTTGTACATCATTTCATTCTTCGTCCGATATGACTTAACGTTGGAGGTTTTCTCTTATCCTGAAAGATGAATGTCTGGTAACTCTAAGCTGTATGTACTCTGTACTCACTTGTACATCATTTCATTCTTCGTCCGATATGACTTAACGTTGGAGGTTTTCCCTTATCCTGAAAGCTGAATGTCTGATAACTCTAAGCTCTATGCACCCTGTACTCATTTGAACATCATTTCATTCATCGTCCGATATGACTTAACGTTGGAGGTTTTCCCTTATCCTGAAAGCTGAATGTCTGATAACTCTAAGCTCTATGTACCCTGTACTCATTTGAACATCATTTCGTTCATCCAACTTAACGTTGGAGGTTTTCCCTTATCCTGAAAAATGAATGTCTGGTAACTCTAAGCTCTATGTACCCTTTACTCATTTGAACATCATTTCGTTCATCGTCCGATATGACTTAACGTTGGAGGTTTTCTCTTATACTGAAAGATGAATGTGTGGTAACTCTAAGCTCTATGTACCCTGTACTCATTTGAACATCATTTCATTCATCGTCCGCTATGACTTAACGTTGGGAGTTTTCCCGTATCTTGAAAGATGAATATCTGGTAACTCTAAGCTCTATGTACTCTGTACTCATTTGAACATCATTTCATTCATCGTCCGATATGACTTAACGTTGGAGGTTTTCCCTTATCCTGAAAGCTGAATGTCTGATAACTCTAAGCTCTATGTACCCTGTACTCATTTGAACATCATTTCGTTCATCCAACTTAACGTTGGAGGTTTTCCCTTATACTGAAATTTGAATGCCTAGTAGCCCTAAGCTCTATGTACCCTGTACTCATTTGAATATTATTTCAGTCATCGTCCGATATAACTTAACGTTGTAGGATGTAAATTAGGAAAAAAAGAACTCTAATTTTGAACTTATATCTTTCGTATTTGAGTAATTTTTTTTGAACTTTTTGGTTGGATAGAATGCATCTTCTACCTACAGGATATTTTACAATTAGTAAAACTTTATGTGCTCTATGTACTTACACATATAGCGCTATTTATACAATAGCCATTCTTCTGTTAAATTCTTACTAACAAAGTTAATCTTTATTGTATGTTTTATGCATTTTATTAGATTTAAGTTTAGAGGAAAAAAAATAAACTAAATAATTGGCAAATGCGTATTTTAAAAGTGCTTTCTTTATGATTACCACAAAAGAAATAAAATGGCAGTTTTAATTTAAAAGAAGTATAATGTATTTGAAACCCATGCAATTTTTGGGTGGAATGCAAAACCTAGGAGGTGTTACAGAATATAAAAATGCCGTATATATTAGCGGTTACCCATCACAGCGGTACATCTGGAGTTTAAATCAAAACTAGTGAAGAGTATTTCGCGCCAATAATTGAACGTCAAATATCAACTTCTCCTCCTTTTCACCCTCCCTCCTCCCTACTACTCTTCTTGCACGTGTGAGCAGTGGATATATCAGCAGTACTGGTTTGCCGAGTTGCTCGGAAAGGTGCTCTAAAGGTAAGCATATCTTCCGTTTTGAAATACTTTGCGAGGAAGACCCTTAAGGGCGGGCGACCAGTTGGTCGGGTTCGAGTTGAAACAAAATACGCTCGACGTCTAAGGTTTCTCCTCCAGTAGTGATCGCACCAAGCTTTGGGTAGGTGGTGTATACGTCGTTAAGGGATTTGTCAAAAACACCGAACAGGTATGTTTACACGTGTTTCTAGTAACAGATGTAGGCTAGAAATATTTAAGACTACCTGACTTACCTGACATTATTACTCGACTACCTTTTTAAACCGAATTAACTTAATTTAGACCTTAGTTCTTTATAGCATTATTAAACAATGATGTAGAGGGGATTTTCGTGAATCCTCCTCTTTATCTCTAATTTCCGAAAGTTCTGAACTCTCCAATTAACGAATTAAATTGCTTACAGATCTGCAGTATTTGATAAACAGCAATTATGGGATACTTGGGAGGTTAGTTCATGTTTATTAGTGAGTGAAAATATTTAGTTAGCGGCAAGAGCACGGTAAACGTCAAACCCCGCTAGTCCCATACAAAATTTTACCCATTATCTAAGTAAAAATGAACTTGAATTATAACAATACTAAAAACTGTTTTACAAAAATTGTAGAATCGATGATTTTACTAGGTGTAAGCTGATATTGGAGGCTATGAATAGCAAAGAATCGTAACTATGGCGATGCAAAAATAACAAATGCTAAACTGTATGCCAAAATGAGTGATTCATGCGAAAGCTTTATACCTGAAGAAATTTGACAAGAAGCTCGAATTGCTAATCTTACTTTGCTGTCACTTAAGTCATCTACAGTTTGTGACAAATGATATTTATGATTTCATAAATGGTGAAGTTCAAAAAGTGTTATTAATATTTGTGAGGAAGTGATTTTAGTACATTTTCCCAAAGAAATCACAGGTACTAAACCATATACTCCTAGTCGAAGTATTCGATGTTTCTGTACATTGTCGTATGTTTGTTTTTGAGATAACTATAGAAAAAAATTGAACATCAGACTAAGGCATCAAGGAGGTAATCGATTGTCAGAGATTATAATATAATATCTTTGATACTATATTAGAGCAGGCGTTCCTGAAGAATGATGTGTTTTTGTTTCGTAAATTTTAACTTTATTCTTCTGTTTGACCTGATATATTGACTCTGGTAGAGATAATTCGACTCTTTGCAGAGATTATTCATGTCTAACAGTAAAATACCCACTTTTCAGTAACAAAAGTATCGAGTAATGAAGTATTTTCTTATGGTGACACATAAACAAATATTATACAGGATCGATTGTCATATTTTAAACTCCAGTCATCTATTTGTTAAAGAGTTGCGTTAAGAACATCCATGTTTATTCCTTGCAGTAAAATGTAACTGGCTTTTGTTTTTATACTCTACGGAGTGAGGAAGTCTTTATATTCTTTGGAGTAACAACTGTTTTCTTTCTTCCGTGGAACTCTTAACGATCTTTTGTTTTAGTACAAGCACCTTGTGTATATGAAATGAAATCAGATGCAGTCCCATCTTGGTCATAAACAATCAGGCTTTTCAATGGCGAAATAGTAATCAAAATCATTTGAGTAGCTTTTGAGATTACCGCAATTACAAATATTTTATATACAGTTACTCCAAAAAGTATTCGTCAAATGCATGAGTTTGTTTAAGAATGTATGTATAGTAGAAAATCATCACAATAAGGTACAACAGGGACACTGTATTATTTATTGATTAGTGAAAAAGACAATACAAAAAAAACATACAGTATCTATTGACATAAACATGATTAAACATTCGAAAGAAAAGGTATACAATGCAGAATGCAAAATAAGTATCCGTCTGTATACTGAAAACGGTGTAGAATGTTACGGTTGGCCCTCCATTCCTATTTATAATCTTTTGTATTCTCCTTGGTATGGATTTCACCAAAGATTGTGTTGTTTCTACTGTAATTTTACGCCATTACTCTAGTACAACGTTCTTTAGATCCTTTATATTAGATATCTGATGATTCCTAATACTTTTGTTCAGTATACTTCACAAATTCTCTATTGGATTCATGTCTGGGGATTGCGGTGGTGTCGGCATCCATCGTGGAGTATTATACAACAACCATAGCCTTACATCTAGAGCTGTGTGTTTTGGATCAATATTATCCTCAGAAAGACCCATATTATTCACACTTCTGGACAGATGTGTTGTTAGGATGTTTATATAAACTTTATGGTTCATAATTCCACCAATAAAACACAAACCCCCCACACTATTTACACTCATGTAGTCCCAGAGAAGTACTGAACCGCCTCGATGTTTAACTGAAGCTGTTATATTTTTCTCCTCAAGCTCACAATTCCTTTTTTCTCCACAATGTTACGACCCTTTTGACTTAAAGGGCTCAAATTGACTTGTAAGTAAATACAACTTTCTTCCAGAAATCAAACCCATCGTATTTATGTTCTTTGCAAAAGCAACTCGCTTCTTTCTGTTGATTTTACTGATGTATGGTTTTCTACAGACTGTTCGGCCTCCATACTCAGTTTCATAAAGCACGTTTATTATATTTTGTGCTGAAACAGGCTTTCTTGTGTTTGAACTGCAATAGTAGATTTTGGAGCACTTAGTTTAGGATTTTTCTTGACTTCTCTAAGTTACTGTCATTTCTCCTTCTCTGATAGAACTGTAGGACGACAGCTTCTTGATTGATTTTCGTAAGTTTTGTTTTGATCAAACCTATATATAATAGTATTCACTGTACTGGTAGGTCTTCCAATGGTTTCTGCAATTTCTTGAAAAGACTTTCATTTTTTAAATAAGCTGAGGCAAATTTCTCTCTCTTCGTTTGTAGTTTCACGACATTTTCGACCCATATTACTTAAATAGCAGTCAACGGTTTTGAAAACAGAGATGGAACTGTCAGTATGAAACACAAGAAAAGGGGAAAGAAAAGGGAAGAAAAGGGAATAAGAAAATAAGAAAAAAGAAGAAAAGGGAAGGGTTGCGTGTCAGCGAGGCACCATACCTGGGATTTTGTTTACTAGACGAATACTTGACATCAAATGGAATATGATTTTAAATAACGTAGAGCTGTTCATTAATTAAGCAATATATGAATCCAAATTGTGTTTTATTTTTAAATCTAGATATCAACCAATGTAAGGAAATAGTTATTGTTCATTTCTTATCTACATATATTTTCTGATTGTGCTTATTATATTCTATGTGCTATGATTAGACGAACACCTTTTTGGAGTAACTGTATATGCCTACGAGAAAACATGAAATGAAACAATTACTGCAAATAGTTGAATAGATAGAGGAACAAGTGCCTGCAGCGATTCCACACGAATGTGTAGGTAAGGTAACGTGACTGCAAAATATCAGATTATCGTTAAAGTTTGTGCTGTTTAATGCGAAACTATCGGAAGTAAACACTGGCCTTGTGACGCATGCTCTTGGGTATTTAAATACCCAAGTGTAAAGCTTTGAGGTAGATAATGCATCGATAAAAATTGGAAAACCGACGTAGCACATCTCATTGAAATATAGAGGGTGGGTCAAAAAGTAATGCCTCCTATTTTTTACTCTTTTAATTGCCAAGAAAATTGAATCCAATTTACATAGCTTGAAAACTACAACATTGACGATTAATTTGTCACTATTGGAAATTAATTGTTCTTTCACACTGTCCGTGTGTAGGCTAAAGTATGGAAACGTAGAGTCAGAATGAAAATTTCAATGCCATAGCCGGGATTTGAACCACGGATCTTCTGGTTTCCGTCCAGCCGCACTACCATTGTGCTACTATGGCCAACGTGCCGATATGACATTAAATTCTCCAACTGACTCGTATTTTCCCGGTAAGCCATTAGGAGTTCTCATAAACACATGAGACAACTACCTTAATGGCGACTTACTATGCTGTAAGTACTTTAAGACCCGGGCTTTATAGTTAACCACTATTAGGTCAATTATTGGAAATTAATTGTTCTTTCACACTGGCCGTGTGTAGGCTAAATTGTGGAAACGTACAGTTAGAATGAAAAATTCAATGCCATAGCCGGGATTTGAACCACGAATCTTCTGCTTTCCGTCCAGCCGCACTACCATTGATCGGCACGTTGGTCATAGTAGCACAATGGTAGTGCGGCTGGATGGAAACCTGAAGATCCGTGGTTCAAATCCCGGCTATGGCATTGAAATTTTCATTCTCACTCTACGTTTCCACAATTTGTCACTATTCTATATAATCTCTGTCCTTTTCCACAATTTTGGTCCATCTTTTAACTAGGGCATGTATTCCAATGTGGTAAAACATACGGTCTTGCTTGCTAAGCCTTTGACGCACGGACGTTTTCACAGCCTCCTCGTCTTCAAAATGAATCTCACGATGAGCTTCCTTTAGTGGTCCGAACAGATGGAAGTCTGATGGTGTCAGGTCAGTGAGGTAAGACTTGCCATCCCAATTTCTCAATTTCTGCAGTGGTGTAACGGCTGGTGTGTGGTCTTGCATTGTCATGCAAAAGAAGAACATCCGCCATAGTTTTTGTTGGGCGAACTCGGCGAAGACATGATTTCAGCTTTTTGAGAGTTCTGACGTATTGGACAGAATTTATTGTACATCCCTGCTCCAAAAAATCAATCATAAGCACACCTTCTGCATCCCAAAACACTGTCGCCATAACTTTACCTGCCGACCGCTGAGTTTTGATTTCTTTTTCTTCAGTGGCGTTGTGTGATGCTATTCCATTGACTACCTCTTTTGATTCAGGTTCAAAAAAATGAACCCACGTTTCGTCTCCAGTAACAATTTTTTCCCAGCAACTGGCCTCCCTCCAAATTGAAGCGCTGCAAGTGTTCGGAGGCTATTGTTTTCCTCGTTTCTTTGTTTTGGGCGGTTAACATTCTTGGTACCCAACGTGAACAAACTTTTGAGTAACCCAGTTGTTGAATAATCTTCATCACACTGCCTTTACTGAGGGAGGTAAGGCGACACAATTCACCTGTTGTTACCCGGCGATCACCACGAATGATGTCATCGACTCGCTGAATGTTGCATGGGCTCACTGCCGCTTCGCTTTTCATCTGCCAATGGTGTTTGACCTTCAGCTTCGTTACAGCGACGAACCCATCGTCTAACAGTGCTGACATCCACCGTTGCATCACCATACACATTTTTTAACCTTTCGTGAATGCGAATTGGCGTTTCACCTTCCGCAGTCAACAATTCAATCACAGAACGCTGTCTAATACGAATGTCGATGTCAGCCATTTTGCAAGAGGATGCAGTGCTGCCACCTGTTGACTTAGGAAGCTACTACTGCAGGGGATTGGAGAAGAAGGTTTGAGGTATTGCGCCAAATTCAAAGTTTTCACATAACTTACTTATTTAAGGAAAAAAAATATGAGGCACTACTTTTTGACCCAGCCTCGTAGTAGTGGTGGGGTAGTGGTAATTTGGCGATTTTGCAGAATTGTAGCTTGGAATTTTGTTTAAATATTAATATTTATGGTATAATCTCATTATTTTAATAAAATGATTCATACAATGCATTTTAAAAATATTCACTTCAAAAATGCAGATTTTACAGTAAACAATTTGCAAAATTATATAGATTTATTGAATCAATATCCAGTTATTGTGAAAAAAAAAATTGCTTTAGTACGTTAATGAAATCTTGTTTATATTTTGTGCTGGGTTACGAGGATCTTCTATGTCAACCCAAGCGCTCCCCGTTATTACTTTGTTTTGGTGGGTGCAAGGGCGTTCCTATTGTGCCTTGAAGGTTAGCTGGTTATAAATATACTTAATGGATTATATTCCAAGTCTGTGTGTACACTGTAGCACCTGCTGGTGAGTTAACCTCGATAATGTCATTTATTGACGAAAGTGTATTTACTGCCTTGGTCATTTTCTGGTCGTGTTTTATCTCTGGAATATTTGACTGTATTTGACTTTAAGTCACTTGACTTAACAGCTTCTGATTCTTAATGTTAGAGTTTGTCCATTATACAATATTATAATATGTAGTCATTGATAAACTATTACTTTATTTTCACCAATACATCTCTACTTGGACTAATCCAGTATGCACTTCATGGATTGATATATAACATTGTCATCAAAACATCACTACATCTCTACTACATCATCTTCTACATCACTTCCATATGTCTTTGTGTCATAAAATGTGGTACCTTCTGGCAGAGTGACATGTTCCAGTAGTGAAGAACATCGTAATATTTTGCCTTCTTAATCTTCCGAAGCCTATCTGGTGTGTTTTTCGCACTATCACATGCCTTGTGTAAGACTTACAACGTCACTACTCTCCTCAAAAGAGACTGGGGACGATAAAGTGAGGAAGACATTGTGTGACGAACTTCTGGTACACATCCTCTTTGGAAATTCACACCCCGGATTAAAGTGAATTAAAAAATACTGGTCGAGGGCATCTTTGAAGTCAAGAACTTCAACAACTGGAGTGCCATCATGTTCCCCGTTATCGGCCAGTGGACGTTTGACATGGGCAACATCAATGGGCTTCTTCTATAGTGAATCTTTGATCAGTTTCATCCCTGTGGAAGGGACTATTCTTCTCAATATTACCAAACATCTGTCAATAGGTATGAAAGGGTGCTTTCTGAAAGTGCATATAAGGAATGTCTAAAAATGTCTAATGTCTAAATATCTAATATAAAATGTATCAACAGCTGATATCAAAGAGCTTGGGTGACACCATCAAACGACTAAAGCGCCAACTACTTGACTTAACAACATCTAACTCGAAAAGGCTGACTTAACAACTTTTATTTCTGAAATTGCTACACATTCAACATGCCAGGGTTATAATATGTTCCACCTAACATCTTCTGATCCACAAATCTTTTAGCACTATTACAGAACTGGTATTCAGAGTGCTTATCGTGTGTTTAACAGGATTTCTCAAAAACATTTACCTAACAACTTCTGAATCTGAGTGCAAACATTTAAATTTTCACATACTTTAATTAACAAGCTATTTGAGTGATGATACCGCCGCCAAGTGGGATTTGGAAAACTGTCGCAGTAGGGGTTAAGAAGTGAATGCTTTACAAGCTTTTGTATGAATATTGGAGGGTTTTTTCATTCGTTATTAAATAAATTACATTTATCTAACACTTACTTGTAAATTTGTACTTTAATAATGTAAGTTAACCTAAAAGTGACATTTTAAATATTAAAGATGGATAAAATTTCACTCCAACCACTGTAGGAATAAAGTACAATCACTAGGCCTACATTTCAAGTATAATATTTATTGTCTGGCAAAGATACCTCCTGTATATTCATTTAAGTTGCATTAAACATTAATTTTGTTAATTAGTATGCATGAATCAGTTGCCGTAAGTTGTTATTCAAGCTATACCAACAATTTAAACAAACGACTAGCCAAGCCAACATCGATTCTCTCATGTTAGATATTAGCCAGCCGGCCTTGGAATAAATAGTGCTATATTACAGAAAATATAGTTACAAATAATGCTCCTATTTATAATAATTTAATTACAAAAGTAGTAAGCCTTTTTAATGACTAAAGTATATGTTGATTCACTAGTAATATAAATAACTATTATAGGATCTAAACGGGTTTCATTACAAACTCGTCCTAGATAATTGTAAACAAACGGAGGTAGGTAAATTGTGATTGCAGTTTAAAACCTTAACCCTGGGCAGCCGTCTAGTTTATTATATAATTCTAAACTAGTTCTCTTTATGTCTTAACTCGTGTAGCCAAACAGCTCCTTCGTCGCTGAAGCCCTGTGTGGTTTGTGATCCTCAGAATGTCTTGAGATGGACGACGAGCAGGTGCCACTTCTGCGCACAAACCCCCGAAGTGGGGGCTTGTCGACACTGTTCGCCACCCTCTGCATCATAGACCTGTTCGGCGTCTTCCCCGTCATGGCCCTGCCACGGCCCATCATCGAATGTGGTAAGTACAAACTTTCAGATTTGACATTTACTAAGCAGACCGATGATGAAAATCGGTTAAAAACCACCAAAACATTCTCTAAGCATTTTCTGACGGACTATTCTTATAAAATGGATATTATTTGCTGTTTCACACTAGCCGCGTGTAGGTCAAAGTATGGAAAAGTAGAGACAGACTGAAAAATTCAATGCCATGGCATTATTATTGCGGATGGTTCGATAACAGTTTTTCTCAAAAGTCGATTCTTGATATCGATATATAATATTTTCCAAGACACGCGATAATTCCATAATCGATACCGTCATTTCTACTTCTAGCTTCAATACAAAATATAGTACGATTCATATAAACCTGAACCATTTCAATAGGCCATAACTTGACCAATAATAGGAAACACGAGCAACAGATCACCTGCCTTGGACAGATCACCCTTAAATAGATTGAACTATACAGGGTTCAAGTTGCAACTGGTCGCACCTCTTTATATCGGACCTGTTTTGTTTAAAAGCGAACGGTGAAACAGGTGAGCATCAGCGTACAGCAAACCTGATCTAAGAAAATACTCCTATAACCAGGCCCACAAGAATGACCAGAATAAATCTATCTTGTTCCACTCACAAGACCTTCTTTATATATTTCCCTGTATGTACAAGAGGAATAGAACTATACAGTAGACTTAACCGATAGTCAAAAGCTCTAAGAGGTGATTGCTATGGCTTGACTTTAAAATTCCGTACTCTATGCATAAACATCCTATTTAAACACTGAAGCATTAAGCAATTCTCTGAAATTTCTACTTTTATTATGTCCTCCAGTATCAGACGATGAGTGAAACGATGAGTACAGGGTACATATAGTTTAGAGTTACCAGACATTCATCTTTCAGGATAAGAGAAAACCTCCAACGTTAAGTCACATCGGACGATGAATGAAATGATGTTCAAATGAGTACAGGGTACACAGAGCTTAGTGTTACCAGACATTCATCTTTCAGGATCAGAGAAAACCTCCAACGTTAAGTCATATCAGACGATGAATGAAATGATGTTCAAATGAGTACAGTGTACATAGAGCTTAGAGTTACCAGACATTCATCTTTCAGGATAAGTGAAAACCTCCAACGTTAAGTCATATCGGACGATGAATGAAATGATGTTCAAATGAGTACAGGTACATAGAGCTTAGAGTTACCTGACATTCATCTTTCAGGATAAGAGAAAACCTCCAACATTAAGTCATATCGGACGATGAATGAAATGATGTTCAAATGAGTACAGGGTACATAGAGATTAGAGTTACCAGACATTTATCTTTCAGGATAAGAGAAAACCTCCAAACGTTAAGTCATATCGGACGATGAATGAAATGATGTTCTAATGAGTACAGGGTACATAGAGCTTAGAGTTACCAGACATTCATCTTTCAGGATAAGAGAAAACCTCCAACGTTAAGTCACATCGGACGATGAATGAAATGATGTTCAAATGAGTACAGGGTACACAGAGCTTAGTGTTACCAGACATTCATCTTTCAGGATCAGAGAAAACCTCCAACGTTAAGTCATATCAGACGATGAATGAAATGATGTTCAAATGAGTACAGTGTACATAGAGCTTAGAGTTACCAGACATTCATCTTTCAGGATAAGTGAAAACCTCCAACGTTAAGTCATATCGGACGATGAATGAAATGATGTTCAAATGAGTACAGATACATAGAGCTTAGAGTTACCTGACATTCATCTTTCAGGATAAGAGAAAACCTCCAACATTAAGTCATATCGGACGATGGATGAAATGATGTTCAAATGAGTACAGGGTACATAGAGATTAGAGTTACCAGACATTTATCTTTCAGGATAAGAGAAAACCTCCAAATGTTAAGTCATATCGGACGATGAATGAAATGATGTTCAAATGAGTACAGGGTACATAGAGCTTAGAGTTACCAGACATTCATCTTTCAGGATAAGAGAAAACCTCCAACATTAAGTCATATCGGACGATGAATGAAATGATGTTCAAATGAGTACAGGGTACATAGAGATTAGAGTTACCAGACATTTATCATTCAGGATAAGAGAAAACCTCCAAACGTTAAGTCATATCGGACGATGAATGAAATGATGTTCAAATGAGTACAGGGTACATAGAGCTTAGAGTTACCAGACATTCATCTTTCAGGATAAGAGAAAACCTCCAACATTAAGTCATATCGGACGATGAATGAAATGATGTTCAAATGAGTACAGGGTACATAGAGATTAGAGTTACCAGACATTCATCTTTCAGAATAAGAGAAAACCTCCAACGTTAAGTCATATCGGACGATGAATGAAATGATGTTCAAATGAGTACAGGGTACATAGAGCTTAGAGTTTCCAGACATTCATCTTTCAGTATAAGAGAAAACCTCCAACGTTAAGTCATATGGGACGATGAATGAAATGACGTTCAAATGAGTACATGGTACATAGAGCTTAGAGTTACCAGACATTCATCTTTCAGCATAAGAGGAAACCTCCAACGTTAAGTCATATCGGACGATGAATGAAATTGCGTTCTAATGAGTACAGGGGACATAGAGCTTAGAGTCAGCAGACATTCATCTTTCAGTATAAGAGAAAACCTCCAACGTTAAGTCATATCGGACGATGAATGAAATGATGTTCAAATGAGTACAAGGTACATAGAGCTTAGAGATGTCAGACATTCATCTTTCAGGATAAGAGAAAACCTCCAAACGTTAAGTCATATCGGACGATGAATGAAATGATGTTCAAATGAGTACAGGGTACATAGAGCTTAGAGTTACCAGACATTCATCTTTCAGGATAAGAGAAAACCTCCAACATTAAGTCATATCGGACGATGAATGAAATAATGTTCAAATGAGTACAAGGTACATAGAGCTTAGAGATGTCAGACAATTCATCTTTCAGGATAAGAGAAAACCTGCAACGTTAAGTCATATCGGACGATGAATGAAATGATGTTCAAATGAGTACAAGGTACATAGAGCTTAGAGATGTCAGACAATTCATCTTTCAGGATAAGAGAAAACCTCCAACGTTAAGTCATATCGGACGATGAATGAAATGATGTTGAAATGAGTACAGGGTACATAGAGCTTAGAGTTATCAGACATTCATCTTTCAGGATAAGAGAAAACCTCCAACGTTAAGTCATATCGGACGATGAATGAAATGATGTTCAAATGAGTACAGGGTACATAGAGCTTAGAGTTATCAGACATTCATCTTTCAGGATAAGAGAAAACCTCCAGCGTTAAGTCATATCGGACGATGAATGAAATGATGTTGAAATGAGTACAGGGTACATAGAGCTTAGAGTTACGAGACATTCATCTTTCAGGATAAGAGAAAACCTCCAACGTTAAGTCATATCGGACGATGAATGAAATGATGTTGAAATGAGTACAGGGTACATAGAGCTTAGAGTTACCAGACATTCATCTTTCAGAATAAGTGAAAACCTCCAACGTTAAGTCATATCGGACGATGAATGAAATGATGTTCAAATGAGTACAGGGTACATAGAGCTTAGAGTTTCCAGACATTCATCTTTCAGTATAAGAGAAAACCTCCAACGTTAAGTCATATGGGACGATGAATGAAATGACGTTCAAATGAGTACATGGTACATAGAGCTTAGAGTTACCAGACATTCATCTTTCAGCATAAGAGGAAACCTCCAACGTTAAGTCATATCGGACGATGAATGAAATTGCGTTCTAATGAGTACAGGGGACATAGAGCTTAGAGTCAGCAGACATTCATCTTTCAGTATAAGAGAAAACCTCCAACGTTAAGTCATATCGGACGATGAATGAAATGATGTTCAAATGAGTACAAGGTACATAGAGCTTAGAGATGTCAGACATTCATCTTTCAGGATAAGAGAAAACCTCCAAACGTTAAGTCATATCGGACGATGAATGAAATGATGTTCTAATGAGTACAGGGTACATAGAGCTTAGAGTTACCAGACATTCATCTTTCAGGATAAGAGAAAACCTCCAACATTAAGTCATATCGGACGATGAATGAAATAATGTTCAAATGAGTACAAGGTACATAGAGCTTAGAGATGTCAGACAATTCATCTTTCAGGATAAGAGAAAACCTGCAACGTTAAGTCATATCGGACGATGAATGAAATGATGTTCAAATGAGTACAAGGTACATAGAGCTTAGAGATGTCAGACAATTCATCTTTCAGGATAAGAGAAAACCTCCAACGTTAAGTCATATCGGACGATGAATGAAATGATGTTGAAATGAGTACAGGGTACATAGAGCTTAGAGTTATCAGACATTCATCTTTCAGGATAAGAGAAAACCTCCAACGTTAAGTCATATCGGACGATGAATGAAATAATGTTCAAATGAGTACAGGGTACATAGAGCTTAGAGTTATCAGACATTCATCTTTCAGGATAAGAGAAAACCTCCAGCGTTAGGTCATATCGGACGATGAATGAAATGATGTTGAAATGAGTACAGGGTACATAGAGCTTAGAGTTACGAGACATTCATCTTTCAGGATAAGGGAAAACCTCCAACGTTAAGTCATATCGGACGATGAATGAAATGATGTTCAAATGAGTACAAGGTACATAGAGCTTAGAGATGTCAGACATTCATCTTTCAGGATAAGAGAAAACCTCCAGCGTTAAGTCATATCGGACGATGAAGGAAATGATGTTCAAATGAGTACAGAGTACATAGAGCTTAGAGCTACCAGACATTCATCTTTCAGGATAAGAGGAAACCTCCAACGTTAAGTCATATCGGACGATGAATGAAATTGCGTTCTAATGGGTACAGGGGACATAGAGCTTAGAGTTAGCAGACATTCATCTTTCAGTATAAGAGAAAACCTCCAACGTTAAGTCATATCGGACGATGAATGAAATGATGTTCAAATGAGTACATGGTACATAGAGCTTAGAGTTACCAGACATTCATCTTTCAGAATAAGTGAAAACCTCCAACGTTAAGTCATATCGGATGATGAATGAAATGACGTTTAAATGAGTACATGGTACATAGAGCTTAGATTTACCAAACATTCATCTTTCAGGATAAGTGAAAACCTCCAACGTTAAGTCATATCGGACGATGAATGAAATGATGTTCAAATGAGTACATGGTACATAGAGCTTAGAGTTACCAGACATTCATCTTTCAGAATAAGTGAAAACCTCCAACGTTAAGTCATATCGGACGATGAATGAAATGATGTTCAAATGAGTACAGGGTACATAGAGCTTAGAGTTACCAAACATTCATCTTTCAGGATAAGTGAAAACCTCCAACGTTAAGTCATATCGGATGATGAATGAAATGATGTTCAAATGAGTACATGGTACATAGAGCTTAGAGTTACCAGACATTCATCTTTCAGAATAAGTGAAAACCTCCAACGTTAAGTCATATCGGACGATGAATGAAATGATGTTCAAATGAGTACAGGGTACATAGAGCTTAGAGTTACCAAACATTCATCTTTCAGTATAAGGGAAAACCTCCAACGTTAAGTCATATCGGACGATGAATGAAATGATGTTCAAATGAGTACAGGGTACACAGAGCTTAGAGTTACCAGACATTCCCCTTTCAGGATAAGAGAAAACCTCCAACGTTAAGTCATATCGAACGATGAATGAAATGATGTTCAAATGAGTACAGGGAACATAGAGGTTGGAGTTAGCAGACATTGGTCTTTCAGGATAAGGGAGAGCACCACAAGAATAGGTTGTGGAGTCAACTTACCATGTCCGAGATTCAAAGTCGGGACCTATTGAACGAGTGCAGACAGGTTTTCACCTACGTGATAGAGTGAGCTATGTTAGAAATGGTAAAGCCCAGAGTAAATTAGATTAATTTAAAGTGTGTTTTAACAAGAACTATGTACATTTTTGTAGTGTGAGGTCGAATTATAAGTTAAAGTTGAGAAAATAAATTTTGGGAAGAACTGTTTAATCAAGAGTATTTGGGATGAGAGATTTCGAAAACTTATATCTTTGTTAATGGAGAATATGGGGTACACTCAAGTTTTAAAGAAAACGAAACAAATGCTATGGACTTGCATAATATTTGATATAATGTCTCAAACTTTAAGATTATATCGGCAGTTGTGGTGTCTGAAATGTATACGTTGATAGCCGTGTCAATCATATCCACTGAGGTTTCCAAGGCCACAAGTTTGACCTGACGTATCAAAAGGAAGGTACTTTGTAATTTTAGTACATGTACTTACAACTAGTGATGCAGAAACTTGGTTTTAATTTTATCCCTGCGTCTAATGGCCACACTGACACGTGAAACTGTGTTCTTGTTGCATAATCTCGTGCAAAATTACTATCTAGACCTTGTTGGTGCACAATGGTGGTCAGTCCTTTGTCATGTTCAACCTGGAATATAAGTACAGCGTACGTCATCACTACCCCAGCGAAGTTCTTAGTTATATTTTTGTTGAATTCTGGTACAAGGTCTAGGCTACGGATGCGATTCGGCACGGGGATCAAAACCTGGTCTACGAGTGTGATCTGAAAGGTTTCCGACCTCAACATGAAGATGGCAGCACTCGTAAAAAAAGCTACTGAATTTCGCTGTTCATCTGTTGACAGTTACCCACCAAAGTTTCAGCTATTTTGGACGCTCAGTTGTTATGTAACAGTCGTTTGAGTGAGTTCATCTAAGTGTCTTTATGAAAATGGACAAAATCGAGTATGGAGCTGTCACTAAATATTTGATTTTAAAAGGTAATACGCCTACGCAAATCAAAGATGATTTGGATTCTGTGTATGGTGACTCTGCACCATCATTTACTACAGTGAAAGTTTGGGCAGCTGAATTTAAACGTGGCCGTAAGAGTTTGGGAGACAATGAACATTCGGGACGTCCAAAAACTGCAACTACCGCCGAAAACATTGCCAAAGTTCACCAAACGGTGCTATACGACCGTCGTATTAAAGTGAGAGAGATAGCAGAGCCTATGAACATGTCAAAAGAAAGTGTTTGTCGCATACTAAATCAACATTTAGACATGAGAAAGCTGTCCGCGCGTTGGGTGCAGCGGTTGCTCACGTTAGACCAAAAACATGTTCGAATGAACATTTCCAACGTTCTGTTGGCGCAGTTTAGGCGCAATAAATCCGAGTTTTGGCGCCGATTAATTACTGTAGATGAAACTTGAATACACCGTTCTACACCCGAAACAAAAATACAGTCCAAACAGTGGACTGCAAAGGGGGAACTGGCTCCAAAAGAAGCAAACACTTTTTTTCGGCGACTTTTTTTGGGAGGGTCATGGTGTTATTTTAATCGATTATCTTCAAACCGAAAAAAAAGCATTACAGGAGCACTACGCATCATTACTTGACAAGATGAAGGCAGAACTTGCGGAAATACGGTCACATTTGCAGAAAAAGAAAATCCTATGTCACCGAGACAACGCAGCGTCTCACACCTCAGCGGTTGCAATGACGAAAATCCAAGAATTACTGCTTGACCATCCGCCTTATTCACCACATCTAGACCCAAGCAACTTCTTTTTGTTCCCTTACAAGGAGACTACGTTGAAATTATATAAATTGTGAAAAAATGTCTTGTAGCTTTATTAGATCGGAAACTTTTCAGAGCACCTATGTATTTTACCTATGTCCCTAAGTGGGACTTTCCCTGTAAGAAGGATGGGCTGAGAGGAGACAGGGCGGTGGTCGCAAGTAACCATGCCATTACGGAGGGCAGAGTCCCTGCAATTGACCAGTTGGGAATTTCCTGGCAGGCATTCCTGTAGGGGAGGAGATCCGTCCCCTTCAGCTGCCGAGGGGTGGGCGCTGCGGACCCTTAGCACTAGTGGTACCTCTGACGTTACTAGAGGAACCTCGGGCCGAACTGCCGAGCCCCTCCCGTAGGGGAGTTGTTCGGATTGGTTTGGACTCGAGTGCGCAGTTTGTTTCCGACACCCACGGGGAATTGCGTACCTCCGACCAGGCTGCGGCCGCCCGGGGGGGGTAGAGGGTTGCCTAAAAAGTCCCGGCCTGCAGAGCTAGTAGAAGGTGTGCTAGGTCACCAGGCGGCCCCATCGAGGTTTTCGATAGTCTTCCCTGCGGGGTTGACGCGCGTAAGTGGCGTATCCAAGTGCATCCCGTCTTGACGTTGTGATCAGCGTGGGGGGGGGGACTTTTCAAGAAATCAGATATTGCCATATGGAAAGAGCCCCCGGAGTATCCATCGCTCTTGGGTAGGAGGAGGCCCGGGTCCTTGGTCCTACGGGACCAGGACTAATGGGAGTGGAACCTCTGTACTTAACAACAACAATGCCAGCCTACTTCCCGCAGGGGAGGGGATCCGTCCCCTTCAGCTGCCGTGATGCTGATGCTGCGGACCCCTAGCACTCATGGTACCTCTGACGATACCAGAGGAACCTCGGACCGAATATTCGAAACTCTGCGGAATGGGAGTTGTTCGAATTGGGTTGGACTCGAGGGGGCAGTATGTTCCGGACACCCGTGGGAGATCGGGTACCTCCGTCAGGCCTCGGCAGCCTGGAGGGGGCAAAGGGTTGCCTAAAATATCCCAGGCACTGCAGACCTATATATTTTTGTATACAGAGGAAAAATTTTTAAAAGACGCCGAACTCGGCGAGTTGGAAAGGTGGCGAAACATGGTCGATGTACCAATGTACAAATTGAAGATATATAGCACCTAAGCCCCTGAAAAGGGGAAGGCGATGCTGTGTGTACAGCGGTGACCGGTTTACTCTCCTCGTTCGTCCTGCTCCTTCGCCTTGAGGATTGAAGTAATGATTGCAGAAATAACATGCCAGTTCTCCCTGGACTCCAACATGCGTGGAAGAATATTGTTCAAAGTAACCACCTGACCAAGTTGGGCGTAACAGTGATGACGGATGTCAAGCCATTGAGGGCAATGTAAAATCGCCTGCTCCGGGGTGTCCGTTTGTACACAATACGAGCAGAGGTCGGTGTGAATGAGTCCCATCGGTTCAAGTAGGATTTGAAACGGCCGTGGCCGATCAGGAATTGGGTGACATAATATCCAACTTCTCCAGGCTTTCGATAGAGCCAGGGTGCGATCTCAGGAATGAGCAGCTTGGTCCACTGTGCCGTACGGACCTCCTGGGTCCATTCCGCCTCCACTGTCGAATGGTGTTGGCCTGAACCTAGAGCTTTTGCTGCGGCGAATCAGTTCTATGACTGCAGAGCTAGTAGAAGGTGTGCTAGATCACCAGGCGGTAGTCTTACCTGCGGGGTTGACGTGCGTAAGTGGCGTATCCACTTCCACTCGTCTTGTTGTCAATAGCGGCAGGGGGGTGCGTTTTGGACTCAAGGTATTGCCCCGAGAAAAGAGCCCCGAATCTTTGAATCGCTCCCGGGTTGATAGACGCCGGAGCCTTAGGAATTTCGGGTAGACCTCGTTGTACAATACCACACATCGTGGACCTAAAACGGCCCACGAGTACTACCAGGAGACCGTTCTACCAGAGGAGGAAGTGTTAATCAGGAGCATATCATCCTGCCATTCAGCGCCAAGATACCGCCGACACTTTTACCTTGAAAGAGACCACGAGATGAGAGATGATTTTTGGTTGTTGTTGTAATTTACGTCCTCCAACGTTATGTCATATCGGACGATGAATGGAATGGGTGAAATGATGCTCAAATGAGTTCGGGGTCCATGGAGCTTAGAGCTACCCGACATTCATCTTGTAGGATAAGGGAAAACCCCGGAAAAACCTTATCCAAGTAACTCACCCTGACCGAGATTCGAACTCGGAACCTCTTGTATGTGAGGCAGATATGCTACCACCTCGCTACCGAGACGGGCCACCAGATGAGAGATGATGTAAAATGATAATAGGGATAAAATAGGGAGACAGGAAATTCGGCAGATGTAATTAATCTACCTTCGCTTGATGATCTGGGAAACCGTCGAAAAAATCTATGGATCAGGTAGATCGACCACGGGAATTGAAACCGGACCTCCTGAATGCGGGTAACAGACGAAACCGTTTGATCCATCCCGCTCAGTTAAATAAGGTGAAATATTATGAAAATTCAGAAACAAATACAAAGGATACATATATTTTTATTCTTTTAATAACTTAAACCTTGTATAATCATCCTACACTACACTTATTTCATGTCAGTTTATTTACCATTCGATTAAGAGATATAGAAAGACAAAGAAATGTAGGAAACAATTGAAGGGAACACAGCTAGACCTATACAAGTTGATAAAAAAATGAATGACGCATAGAAAGAAAAGTGGATATTTGGAACAAACAAAAGACAACGCATTTACTAATTCAGGAACTAAGAAGAGATAATGCATTATGCAGGTAGCAAAGGATATATGATGATGATGATGATGATGATGATGATGATGATGATGATGATGATGATGATGATGATGATGATGATGATTGAATATAAGGTCGCTCAACTGCTTGGTCATCAGCACCCTTACAAAAACTAATTTATGGCAATAGCCAGATATAAATTATTCAAAATTTAAAAAACATATCAAGACAAAATGACTATAAAATAAATAAGCACAAATGGGTAAAACAATTAAAAAACTATAAGTACCAAAAAAGTCCCAAAAGGCATAAAAAATACCGCTTTTGTGTATCAACTAGCCATGACAAAAGCTACCTGCCCAGAGGTGGTCGAACCAATTAGTTCCTTTTCTTTGGGGCAGGGCTAGCACTTTCAGTAGGTTCTTCCTGCCTTTTTCTCACTGTCGTTTGGGCAATGAAGACAGCATCCACCCACTCCACATCCTCAATGAAGGAGGACGGTTTCCGAACTGGTAACATCGAATCCATTCTCTCGACAGGATCGGAAACTGCGACCGGCGAAGATGAAAGTCGCCGATCGGCGTCTTCTCTAGATGATTCCTCAGATGTTGTTCGCGGACTTTTGCGCTGGCTAGCTCTCCTTTCACTGGTCTTACTATTTTTCTTGAGGAAGTCCGTTCTGTCATAAGAGGTCTTAAATTTCCTTGGCGATACATTATATATTACCGGTTCACATGCTTTTGAAGTGGATGCCTTCGGAGGTGACTTGGCTGAATCCTTCTTCTTAGGACTGGACTTGGTCGGCGCGCTCACTGTTGTTCGTACTGGTGTTTGATGCTTTGGCTGTGATCTTGGTGTAATTGATCTTTCAGATATTACTTCTCCGTTTATTTCGCTGGTTTGTGTTGCGATTTCACGTCTAGGTACCGGCTTAGCTGCAACTGCACTATAAGTAACGGTCCTAGGTGCAGAAGGCTGACGAATTCGCAAAGAAAATAAAAAGGATAGCTTGGTGCATTGACTAGTAGAGGGTGAAAAAATTAGAGAACATAAGAAAGAAATACGGGGGAAATATGAAACGTTGTGAATATGAAAATCATAACCACGGTATTGCCAGAAAGGAGATAAGAGAATATAAAGAACAGAGATTCAATTTTGTATCCTTGATGCATAGGAAACTGAAATCGACTGGAAGGAATGAAATGGTGCTTTGCTGAAGGTGGAACCCTTACGATGGAAAACATTTGTGTTTCTAGAATAAATATGAAAGCTTTTATGTATATGCCATTGTGCATAATGGCGTATTCCACTCAAAATTTCGGTATGGAGATTTAAATGTATGTTTTGAGGCCCAAAGGAAATACTATAAATATTCTTCCAGAAATGAAACACGAAGATTTTCAAGTAAATTTATCCCAATGAAATCCTTGGTGTGGTTTCCAAATTGTCACTGCGTATTAAGAGAAAGGTAGTCCTGTATTGTTGATTACCGCAGTAGCAGCCAGTGTGGCAGAAGCTTGGTGTTAATTCGATACTTGCCACCACAAACGTCTTGATTGCAAACAGAACGTCACGCAAATCTGTGTGCACGTGTTCCACAAGATGTTCACTCGTTTTAGTAACAATCAGTCGAGTTACCCTCAAAGACCTTCCCTAGCCAATCCTCAACTATTCTAACAGAAGATAATTCTTCCAAACACAGTAGAACCTCGTTTACCCGGTTTAACTGTGACCAGGGCCGATCTGAGTTAATGAAAAACCAGGTTATCCAGAGAATGAAATAAAAAAAAAATAAAAAAGATAAAAAATATTACAGACATATTTTTTAATGCAGTTCAGAAATTACTATTGGCACACTTTCATCTACAGTGCGATCCATATACATCTGAACCATTTCAATAAGCCATAATTTCCCTTTGAAAGCTCGTAGAATTTAGAAATTTGTTTTAATCATCTCAGTGTCTGTGGGAGAATTGTCAACACTGATAATTGTCAGATAAGCCTATCGCTACAGCCAGCATCCCATTTACCGGCAACCTATCCGGCAGAATCAGCAGAATTCTCGCCAAATACATCAGGACCAACCACAAGCCACCTCCGAAGATTAAACATCTGTTGAGACCAGTGAAAGACAAACTGGACTTCAAAGTTCCGGGAGTGTACCGCATTCCCTGTGAATGTAGGACACCGTATGTAGGACAAACCGGAAGGGCTTTCGCTACTAGAATAATCGAACATAAACGGAGCATTCGTTTAATGCAACCTGAGAAGTCTGGGCTGGCAGAGCATTGTTTTGATAACGACCATAGAGTCAATTTTCGGGAGACGACCATCTTGGTAAAATGCAACAGTTACTGAGAGCGGAGAATTAAGGAGGCTTTGGCGATTTCCTCTGAAAGGAGCACGCTTAGTCGTGATGCTGCATTTGAGTTCAGCTCCTCTTGAAAATCGGCCTTAAAATGGAGATCCGTCTAATTAAGAAGCAAAGATCAATACAGCTTGATAATCAAGTTAAGTAGTTACGTTTCTTTGACACAACTTTCTATACTCACGCCATCTCCTGACCTGGCATTTCATTTACTGAAAAGTCTTTTGTACAGTAATGGGAATTTTGATAGTGTTTTGTCTTTGTTTATAGTTGTGTTGTACCCAGTAATTCATTTGTGGTTATAACATTTTATAAATATCCTGATAATGGGAGAGATGTACACTCCCAAAACGTTGATATATCAACGTGCCATACATCTGACATCATGGAACTTGTAACCAGTTTCTTTGATAATCGAATAATCTCAAAAGATCTGTGGGCCCTCAGATCTTCTGATCTAACCTCACCGGATTTTTTCTTAAAAATTAGAGAGTACAAGAATAGGCCACGGACAATTTATGTTTTCAAGAAATCCATTTGAACCGAAATAAGTAACATTGGCGAGGATACTCTCCGTAAAACTCCAGAGAATATGGTGAGACGAGTACAAACATGTATAGATGCTGGTGGAGGACACTTCCATCATTTTCTCTGAGATGTAAATAGAGTAATGTAATCTCCCAATTGTGTATTATATTCTCCCAAAGTTGTACGTGTGTCCTATTATTGGTTAAAAAGCCTCTAAATACGTCACCAGAACCTCTAAATTACACCAGAAAGGTTGTAAGTACGTCGCAAAAGCCTCTAAATACGTCACCAGAACCTTTAAATTACACCAGAAAGGTTGTAAATACGTCGCAAAAGCCTCTAAATACGTCACCAGAACCTCTAAATTACACCAGAAAGGTTGTAAATACGTCGCAAAAGCCTCTAAATACGTCACCAGAACCTTTAAATTACACCAGAAAGGTTGTAGGTACGTCGCAAAAGCCTCTAAATACGTCACCAGAATCTCTAAATTACACCAGAAAGGTTGTAAGTACGTCGCAAAAGCCTCTAAATACGTCACCAGAACCTTTAAATTACACCAGAAAGGTTGTAAATACGTCGCAAAAGCCTCTAAATACGTCACCAGAACCTCTAAATTACACCAGAAAGGTTGTAAGTACGTCGCAAAAGCCTCTAAATACGTCACCAGAACCTTTAAATTACACCAGAAAGGTTGTAAGTACGTTGCAAAAGCCTCTAAATACGTCACCAGAACCTCTAAATTACACCAGAAAGGTTGTAAATACGTCGCAAAAGCCTCTAAATACGTCACCAGAACCTTTAAATTACACCAGAAAGGTTGTAGGTACGTCGCAAAAGCCTCTAAATACGTCAACAGAACCTTTAAATTACACCAGAAAGGTTGTAGGTACGTCGCAAAAGCCTCTAAATACGTCAACAGAACCTCTAAATAACACCAGAAAGGTTGTAAATACGTCGCAAAAGCCTCTAAATACGTCAACAGAACCTTTAAATTACACCAGAAAGGTTGTAGGTACGTCGCAAAAGCCTCTAAATACGTCACCAGAATCTCTAAATTACACCAGAAAGGTTGTAAGTACGTCGCAAAAGCCTCTAAATACGTCACCAGAACCTTTAAATTACACCAGAAAGGTTGTAGGTACGTCGCAAAAGCCTCTAAATACGTCACCAGAATCTCTAAATTACACCAGAAAGGTTGTAAGTACGTCGCAAAAGCCTCTAAATACGTCAACAGAACCTTTAAATTACACCAGAAAGGTTGTAGGTACGTCGCAAAAGCCTCTAAATACGTCAACAGAATCTCTAAATTACACCAGAAAGGTTGTAAATACGTCGCAAAAGCCTCTAAATACGTCAACAGAACCTTTAAATTACACCAGAAAGGTTGTAGGTACGTCGCAAAAGCCTCTAAATACGTCACCAGAATCTCTAAATTACACCAGAAAGGTTGTAAGTACGTCGCAAAAGCCTCTAAATACGTCACCAGAACCTTTAAATTACACCAGAAAGGTTGTAAATACGTCGCAAAAGCCTCTAAATACGTCACCAGAACCTCTAAATTACACCAGAAAGGTTGTAAGTACGTCGCAAAAGCCTCTAAATACGTCACCAGAACCTCTAAATTACACCAGAAAGGTTGTAAGTACGTCGCAAAAGCCTCTAAATACGTCACCAGAACCTCTAAATTACACCAGAAAGGTTGTAAATACGTCGCAAAAGCCTCTAAATACGTCACCAGAACCTTTAAATTACACCAGAAAGGTTGTAAATACGTCGCAAAAGCCTCTAAATACGTCACCAGAACCTTTAAATTACACCAGAAAGGTTGTAAGTACGTCGCAAAAGCCTCTAAATACGTCACCAGAACCTCTAAATTACACCAGAAAGGTTGTAAGTACGTCGCAAAAGCCTCTAAATACGTCACCAGAACCTCTAAATTACACCAGAAAGGTTGTAAATACGTCGCAAAAGCCTCTAAATACGTCACCAGAACCTCTAAATTACACCAGAAAGGTTGTAAATACGTCGCAAAAGCCTCTAAATACGTCACCAGAACCTCTAAATTACACCAGAAAGGTTGTAAATACGTCGCAAAAGCCTCTAAATACGCCCCAGAAGCCCTTAATTAACAAAAAACACGCTAAATACGCCTCGAAAGCCTCTAAATACAGCAAAAAGTAAAGCAAATAGGATAATAAATTGTTTAAATGCATAGATTGCGCACGGTCGCCATCTTGCCCATAAACTGTGTGCTCGTTCACTCTTATTTAACCTCTTACCCAAAAGGGCAAGATGGCGGCCGTACGCAATCTATGTATTTAAACGATTTATCCTCCTATTTAGTTTTTTTTTTTGCTGTATTTAGAGGCCTTTGAGGCGTATTTAGAGTCTGTTTGGTGTATCTGGGGGCCTTGGGGTTTATTTAGAGTATTTAAGGGCTTTTGGGGCATATTTAGAAGCTTTTTGTGTAATTTAGAAGTTTTGGAGATGTATTTAGAGCCTTTTGAGGCGTATTTAGATTCTTTTTTGGTGTATTTAGGGGTTTTTGGGACGTATTTAGAGAATTTTGCAACATATTTGCTGGCTTTTCGGTGTATTTTAGAGGTTTTGGAGACGTATTTAGGGGCTTTTGGAACGTATTTACTGAGTTTTTACTGTATTTAGCAGCTTTCATTATGTATTGAGGGGCTTTGGGGGACATATTTAGTGGCTTTTTGAAGTATTTAGGGTCTGGTTGGGATATATTTTTTAGGGGCTATGCCTATATAGCCAATTGAAATGGTTCAGGTTTATATGGATCGCACTTTACTTTGTTGGTCCCCTGTGTATAGATCCTTGCTCAAGCATGTGCTTTCTCCATCAATTAGAGCTGATCCATTGGCATCATGAAAAATTGTTTCCATAGGCTGCCTTTGTTGTGCGTGGTAAAGGAGGGGGGAAATAAAGACCCTCAGTGTTTATTGACTCACCCGCTTATGCTATCGAATCAACATGAGTGTTTTTATTGATGGATATATTAGTTCAAAGCTTAATTTCAGTTATATATTGGTTGAAATTTAGAAGCAAATCAGCTCTTGAAGTGGAGGTTAACTACAGCCACTGATGCAAATGCTTTGGTGTTATAGCTGGCACTCCCGCAAGGCATGTCGCCTGAAGCGGCGTATTCCAGGTTCGTAATCCCCAACTGATCTAATCAGGGCACTCTGGTTTAAAGACAAGCTACCTATATGGTGGAGATAAAAATATTTTTGTTAATGACGTTGTCAATGGCCAGCGCCGTCGGTGTACTGGGATTTTGGTCTGTAGGTGTTTTTTTTTACACGTGACTCTACTGATTAGGGGTTAGTACACTTAAAAACCATCGGTCTGAGCCAGATTTGAACTCGTGACCTTGCTAAATAAGCCACCCAGACCGACTAGGAAAATAAAGCGTATACAATAAGGAATCTCATAAGAAAAGTGGGTTTAATTTAAATTAAAATATTGAGGAAAATAAGAGCTGGAAGAATAAATTAAGAGACAGATGGCAGTTACACATCCCAATGTAGATTGTCCAAGAAAGATATGGAAATGAACATACTAAAGTTATAATCCCTTAAATTAAGATGAAGATTTACAACAAAATGTATAATATAACTGTTTCTGCAAAGGTTTAATTTTAGTTTGCTATCTACTTCAATTAAAATGGAAAAAAATGATAGTGCATACGAAAATAAAATGAAAACCAGTGCACAAATATTGCTAAAGTAATATTATTTTAACTGCAAAAACGTTTAAGTAATGTAGGAATGCTGATTTGAATCACAATTAGATTGTAATATTTTACGAATACTTCACTGCCTAAGAAGGTAATAGTTATTGTTTATTAGTTACACGTACGTAGACGAAAGTTGGGGGACTGCTTAATCCTGAGTGATTCCCTCAGTGTACTTCAAAGCCTACGGCAGCTGTACAACTACCACCCTATTGTGCAGCGTATCCAGGATGCCCTCCACGTTTTACACGCTTCTGGCGTTAGCGTGGTGTGTGCATGGATCCCTGATCGCGTAGGCTTGCGGGGGAATGAAATGGCGGATTCAGCAGCCAAGACGGCTACCATGAAGCCCAGGGTTTGAGTACCATCTGTGACATCGGAGATTTTAGGGTCGTATTGAGGAGAGCTGTGCAAACCTGCTGACAGGAGCAGTGGTCTGCTCTGCGCAATAATAAACTTAGATCTGTGAAAGAACTTCCGATTCCCTGGGTTACTTCCTGTCGTTCATCTCGTCGCGAGGAGGTGAGTTTTGCTCGGTTGCGTATTGGACACTACTTTTTTACTCATATTTTTCTTTTTAAAAAGGAGCGTGCTCCACTGTGTCCGTTTTACAACGAAGCGTTATCTGTTCGACACGTGCCGCTAGTGTTTTCACCTAGCACACCTTAGGACGTCTCTGCAGCTGCCGGTCAGCTTTGCAGAAATGCTAGCTGACGATAACACAGTAGTGGAGAAGGTTTTTAGATTCTCTTCTAGATTAGACTTTAGGATTTAGTGAAGAGAATTTTTGGCAGTTTAGATTTATATTTCTTTTGTTTTTGTAGTTTTTTATGTGCACGTATTTTTTGTAAGTTTATTTACATTTCTATAGTGTTTTAGAGAAATTTATATCTGGCTTTTGCCATGACTAGTTTTTTAAAAGGGAGCTGATAACCTCTGCAGTTGAGCGCCCTTATACTCATAATCATTGTTTATTAGCGAGTGAAAAAATATAACGCACGAGGCGTTAGCGTCGAGCATGTTAAACATAAAACCTCGCTGGTCCCACAAGGTTACCTAAGAAAAACTCGACTTCAATTATGAATACCTTATAATAATATTAAATATGTGTTACAATAGATTTAGAATCGATGTTTTTATTAGTGTAAGATGATACTGGAGGCTTTGAATAGCGAAGAATTGGAACTATGGTAATGCTCGAATTGCTAATTTAGTTTTCTGCCACAAAATTCTGTACATTGTAGATGTTCGTATGCTTTTTTCTTGTTTTTCAGATAACTAAAGAAAAATTGAACATCGAGTAAGGCATGTACGAGGTAATCGATAGTCAGATGACTTTGACAGTGTATTAGAGCAGGCGTTGCGCTTTTGTCTCGCAAATCTGTTTGACCTGCTATATTGACTCTGGTAGAGATAATTCGACTCTTTACAGAAATTATTCATGTCTAACAGTAAAAGGTCAAACGTATCGCGTAATGACATTGTTTTTCTTATGGTGGCGAATAAAATTTATTTTTCCCTTCTCTCATATATTCTTATTTTTTCGTACCTCAAATTCCTTCACGCTCTTAAGATTAGAGAACTCAAATAGTTGGTGGCCAGAGATAGGAGGAATTACGGAAAAAATATAAATGGGAGATATATGGAGATTAGAGGAAAGGAATACAAGGAAAGTGGGTAAATTGGTAAAAGCAGAATAGAAGATATAGAAAGGCAGGAAATATGGGGAAATCTAGAAAATATAAAATCATTACAATTTTACAAACAAATAAAAATATATTGGGGACGAGAAGCATATTTAGATTACTGCAATAGACAAGAGAGAGAAGGGTTAGCTTGGATGAGAACAGGAACAATATTTCTTAGAGTGATAAGAGGTAGGGGAAAGGGAATTTGTGAATTGTGCGGGGGAAAATAAAGCATAGAACACTATGTAACAGACTGCAAAGAGGTTGCAATATGGAGGAAAATAAAGGGTTGGGAGGAAAGTGGGAGAAAGTAGAAAAGAGAATAGTAGCTATCAGGGGCGGCTCCTGAGGTAGTGCTGCTGTGCCATGGCACAATCTGTAAGAAAGAGAAGTGTATAGGAACTGCGTAAAAGAGATTGTTTTTTGGGTATCTGCTCTCTCGTGTGAATAGGCGCTCTGTCCTGGTTGTTTTCCGTAGCTTGGCACCGATTCCAGAACGGCACCATTTACACTCATAAGCACCTGTGTTAAGGGCTAGGATATCTGCTTATACACGGCTTCTTATGGGAGAAGGTAGTGCCGAGGTTTCCCTGGCGCATTACTTACGCTTCATCCGTTAGAGTGCAGTTAAACACTATCTCTCTGTCACGAAATTGTACACGAACGCTTCCTATCTATTTACGTTTCCTGTACGTTCTGTTTGGTGTTGTATATTATAAATTAGGAAGGATTATTGACAAAAGTACCTAAATCGTTCGAAATTGCTACATCTCTTTATATTTTAACAACCCATATTGATTGATTGATTGATTGGATTTGTTGGTTGGTTATTTGCACCGTCAACACAATGCCTCACCGGCCGCCCCTCGTAGCTCTAAAAATGTTAACAGTAAAGGAGGAAAAGAAGGTAAGAAGTTTTGGTGAGTTCTTACAGAAAATAAAAGAAAAATGGACAAGAAATGTAAAGAATATGAGAAAGGATGATGAGGGGGAGGAAGCAGACTAATTAAGTAACAAGGAGGCATGGAGGTTAAGAGCTACCTGACAGAGCAGAAGTCCAGGGTGTCGTGTAAGACAAGGTAGCAACAAGGTAAACACAAATAAATGTAAAGAATATAAGAAAGGAAGATGAGGGAGTAAAGGGAGTAATTAAGTAACAAGGAGACATGGAGGTTAAGAGCTACCTGACAGAGCAGAAGTCCAGAGTGTCATGTAAGACAAGGTAGCAACAAGGTAAAGACAAATAAATGTAAAGAATATAAGAAAGGAAGATGTGTGGGAGGAAAGGGACTAATTAAGTAACAAGGAGACATGGAGGTTAAGAGCTACCTGACAGAGCAGAAGACCAGGGTGTCATGTAAGACAAGGTAGCAACAAGGTAAAGACAAATAAATGTAAAGAATATAAGAAAGGAAGATGTGTGGGAGGAAAGGGACTAATTAAGTAACAAGGAGACATGGAGGTTAAGAGCTACCTGACAGAGCAGAAGTCCAGAGTGTCATGTAAGACAAGGTAGCAACAAGGTAAAGACAAATAAATGTAAAGAATATAAGAAAGGAAGATGTGTGGGAGGAAAGGGACTAATTAAGTAACAAGGAGACATGGAGGTTAAGAGCTACCTGACAGAGCAGAAGACCAGGGTGTCATGTAAGACAAGGTAGCAACAAGGTAAAGACAAATAAATGTAAAGAATATAAGAAAGGAAGATGTGTGGGAGGAAAGGGACTAATTAAGTAACAAGGAGACATGGAGGTTAAGAGCTACCTGACAGAGCAGAAGACCAGGGTGTCATGTAAGACAAGGTAGCAACAAGGTAAAGACAAATACATGTAAAGAATATAAGAAAGGAAGATGAGGGGGAGGAAAGGAACTAGTTGAGTAACAAGGAGACACGGAGGTTAAGAGCTACCTGACAGAGCAGAAGACCAGGGTGTCATGTAAGACAAGGTAGCAACAAGGTAAAGACAAATAAATGTAAAGAATATAAGAAAGGAAGATGTGTGGGAGGAAAGGGACTAATTAAGTAACAAGGAGACATGGAGGTTAAGAGCTACCTGACAGAGCAGAAGACCAGGGTGTCATGTAAGACAAGGTAGCAACAAGGTAAAGACAAATACATGTAAAGAATATAAGAAAGGAAGATGAGGGGGAGGAAAGGAACTAGTTGAGTAACAAGGAGACATGGAGGTTAAGAGCTACCTGGCAGAGCAGAAGACCAGGGTGTCGTGTAAGACAAGGTAGCAACAAGGTAAAGACAAATAAATGTAAAGAATATAAGAAAGGAAGATGAGGGGGAGGAAAGGAACTAGTTGAGTAACAAGGAGACATGGAGGTTAAGAGCTACCTGGCAGAGCAGAAGACCAGGGTGTCGTGTAAGACAAGGTAGCAACAAGGTAAAGACAAATAAATGTAAAGAATATAAGAAAGGAAGATGTGTGGGAGGAAAGGGACTAATTAAGTAACAAGGAGACATGGAGGTTAAGAGCTACCTGACAGAGCAGAAGACCAGAGTGTCGTGTAAGACAAGGTAGCAACAAGGTAAAGACAAATAAATGTAAAGAATATAAGAAAGGAAGATGTGTGGGAGGAAAGGGACTAATTAAGTAACAAGGAGGCATGGAGGTTAAGAGCTACCTGACAGAGCAGAAGACCAGGATGTCATGTAAGACAACGTAGCAACAAGATAAACACAAATAAATGTAGCCTAAAGTTGTAGCTATAAAAATGTTAACGGGAAAGGAGGAAAAGAAGGTAAGAAGTATTGGTGAGTTCTTACAGAAAGTAAAAGAAATATGGGCAAGAAGTGTAAAGAATATAAGAAAGGAAGATGAGGGGGAGGAAAGGAACTAGTTGAGTAACAAGGAGACATGGAGGTTAAGAGCTACCTGGCAGAGCAGAAGACCAGGGTGTCGTGTAAGACAAGGTAGCAACAAGGTAAAGACAAATAAATGTAAAGAATATAAGAAAGGAAGATGTGTGGGAGGAAAGGGACTAATTAAGTAACAAGGAGGCATGGAGGTTAAGAGCTACCTGGCAGAGCAGAAGACCAGGGTGTCATGTAAGACAAGGTAGTAACAAGGTAAAGACAAATAAATGTAAAGAATATAAGAAAGGAAGATGTGTGGGAGTAAAGGGACTAATTAAGTAACAAGGAGGCATGGAGGTTAAGAGCTACCTGGCAGAGCAGAAGACCAGGGTGTCATGTAAGACAAGGTAGTAACAAGGTAAAGACAAATAAATGTAACGAATATAAGAAAGTAGAATGAGGGGGAAGAAAGGGGCTAATTAAGTAACAAGGAGACATGGAGGTTAAGAGCTACCTGGCAGAGCAGAAGACCAGGGTGCCGTGTAAGACAAGGTAGCAACAAGGTAAAGACAAATAAATGTAAAGAATATAAGAAAGGAAGATGAGGGGGGAGAAAGGGACTAATTAAGTAACAAGGAGGTATGGAGGTTAAGAGCTACCTGACAGAGCAGAAGACCAGGGTGTCGTGTAAGACAAGGTAGCAACAAGGTAAAGACAAATAAGTGTAAAGAATATAAGAAAGGTAGATGAGGAGGAAGAAAGGGGCTAATTAAGTAACAAGGAGGCATGGAGGTTAAGAGCTACCTGACAGAGCAGAAGAACAGGGTGTCATGTAAGACAAGGTAGCAACAAGGTAAACACAAATAAATGTAAAGAATATAAGAAAGGTAGATGAGGAGGAAGAAAGGGGCTAATTAAGTAACAAGGAGGCATGGAGGTTAAGAGCTACCTGACAGAGCAGAAGAACAGGGTGTCATGTAAGAAAAGGTAGCAACAAGGTAAAGACAAATAAATGTAAAGAATATAAGAAAGGTAGATGAGGAGGAAGAAAGGGGCTAATTAAGTAACAAGGAGGCATGGAGGTTAAGAGCTACCTGACAGATCAGAAGAACAGGGTGTCATGTAAGACAAGGTAGCAACAAGGTAAAGACAAATAAATGTAAAGAATATAAGAAAGGTAGATGAGGAGGAAGAAAGGGGTAATTAAGTAACAAGGAGGCATGGAGGTTAAGAACTACCTGACAGAGCAGAAGACCAGGGTGTCATGTAAGACAAGGTAGCAACAAGGTAAAGACAAATAAATGTAAAGAATATAAGAAAAGTAGATGAGGAGGAAGAAAGGGGCTAATTAAGTAACAAGGAGGCATGGAGGTTAAGAGCTACCTGACAGATCAGAAGAACAGGGTGTCATGCAAGACAAGGTAGCAACAAGGTAAAGACAAATAAATGTAAAGAATATAAGAAAGGTAGATGAGGAGGATGAAAGGGGTAATTAAGTAACAGGGAGGCATGGGGGTTAAGAGCTACCTGACAGATCAGAAGAACAGGGTGTCATGCAAGACAAGGTAGCAACAAGGTAAAGACAAATAAATGTAAAGAATATAAGAAAGGTAGATGAGGAGGAAGAAAGGGGCTAATTAAGTAACAGGGAGGCATGGAGGTTAAGAGCTACCTGACAGATCAGAAGAACAGGGTGTAATGTAAGACAAGGTAGCAACAAGGTAAAGACAAAGAAATGTAGCCTAAAGTTGTAAATTGTAAAATTTTGGAATATGCACAGTAAGTTTCTACAGTTCTTAGCAAATACCCAGTTGGTCCGTTTGTAAATTTAGACATATCCCTACACCCTTCTTTTGATATCATAAAGAAAGTAATACGATAAAATATTAGTTTAGTGTCTGGAAATTTGCAGTAACAAAGTGATCTGAACATGAAGGTTTGAACATTTACTGCAGGAAGGGCAACTCTGTATCTGGTCTGACACGTTGTGGAGCCAAGAAACAGACGGCTGAAGGTGATCAACACGACCGTGTTACATAACTGTGTTGTGGAACGTCTTGGTTAACAAGGGGCTTTCAAATTAAAGGGATAACATTTAACAGAATTCTGACATTGAACTTTACATTCCATGAGCAAATTAAAAATATGTTTTGACTTTTTAATTATATCTATATGATGCCGGTATTAATATAAAGAAAGTTAGAAATCCGAAATACTGAGAGATAAAACGTTGTTTTTGAAAATTACTTTTTAGCACATTCAGTTTGTTAAAATGTTCACGAGATGTTGTGAATAGTCACAAATATTCAGCCAGCAACCTAACACTTCAATTTGGTATCCACAATAAAAGAATATTTAATCTTTTCTGTGTTTCGTAAATAATATAAACTTTGATAAACTGAAAAACCCTATTAACTACACTGGGCAACAAAAAATAAATTTTGAATGTTTCGAGCACTTCATGAGGCAATCCCTTATTAATTTTGGGTTGAGAAAAACAAATATGACAATGAAAAATTTTATTAGCTCTAGTTTATATGATATACACAAGGTGGAAGTATTACATATTAACGGATTGAGAGAAAATGATACATTTTAATTACATACATGCTAACAACAATGAAAGTGCATTCGATTTTTTAAACTGGTAATTACATGCTAAGAGTTCTAAATTGCTGGAAAAATACTTCGCAGATAGTCGTGTCTGAAGAGAATCACGTGGTGGCCTATTGACTTCGTCGTCTTTTAGCTTGCCTCTTGTGATGGAGTTCCGCAGAATCCCCATACAAAGACCAACAGTAATCCGCAAGCATTACTTGATTCCAACGGCCCTGATATCTTTGTTCCATAACAGAAATGTCTTGATGGAATCTCTCCCCATGTTCATCACTAACAGCTCCACAACTAGGAGGGAAAGGTCTAGGTGGGAGTTGAGAAAATGGATCTTAAGGGACATGTTGCTGCATCCAAGGTTACGGTATTTTTGCAAGAGCACTGTCAACAAATGCTTGTAGTTTTCATCTCTTTTGTTGCCTAAAACTCCATGGACAACATCCTTGAAGGCTTCCCAAAGCTTCCTATTCTTCCCCCTCCAAAATTTGGTCAAATGCAGGATCATTACAAGTTATTTGTGGTCCGACAAAAATGCCTTCTTTAACTTTCCCATCCCTTAAATTCCAAAATTTCTCTCTGTTTGTGTTTTGTTATTTGACAGGTGTGCCAGCTTCCAAAAAAATTCCCCCAAATTTAAAATCTTCACTTTAAAAAGTGAAATGTCATTTTACCTTCAAAATGAGAGCTAGTATATCATCTTTATGGGGATTTTTTTAATTCAGCAGATGGGAATCATGTAAATTTACTATTTTTAAATCCTAAGCGTTTAAATTGTTGCCCAGTGCTACTGGTAAACTGTTAAGTAAATATATTAATTTTTATATTTATCTTAAAGTATTTGTGTAGAAATCATGTAATGTTACTTAGCACATGAGTTGAAACAAAATTAAAAAAATGACGTAGTTCTTGTGCAGTTGTTTTGGAATTGGCCGTGTAAATTCCCAAAATAAAAATAATTGTGCGCCATATAATTTTGTTATCCTTGTGATTGAATGTTTCAGTTACTAATATTGTCACCCGGGCTTTGGAACACCCTGTACCAGCTGCGAACGGAAGGTAGGGGAGGACCGCGTTAGCCACACCTCTCCCTCGTTTGTCTTATAGTGGTGACAGCCAGTGGTCGGAAAGAAACATAATTGTGCGTCTGTTTTCCCTTCCACCTGGTTCTCGATCTTTCTGTTACTAGAACAATCTTGCAAACACCAGTAGTCGGGATATTCCTATATAAAGAGGGACAGACAGTCAGTCAGTCAGTTGTTGTGCTGTGTTGAGTTGGTTTTGGTTTAGTCAGTCGGAGTTGGTCAATCAGTTGGTTAGTGAGAAGACAGTCGCAGCTCTTGGTGTAAAAGTCAGTCAGTGACGTGTTAATGAACGAAAGGGTTGTGCAACGGAAGACTGTACGAACTGTGTATGAGTATCGGAGTTTATGTAATCGCGAGTACAAGGAAGTTGTAACGGACGAACTGGTAAATTGTAATTGTGTGCAGCGAGTAATTTTGTGTAATTGGCAAGTGTTAAACTGTAAGTCGGTGGAAATAAAGAACATTGTTGAGTGGTGTAATTGGACTTTTTATTCCACGAACCCACAAAGTCACACTGGTGTCAGAAGTGGGATGATAACATCACCGAACATTACAGCCATGGAATCCGCATTGGAAATGCTTTTGGCGAAGATGAACGAGTTAACAGAGAAAACAGAAGCGGCAAAAAACAGCCTCACCGCCGAGTTGAAACAAGTGAAGACGGCCAACGACAACATCACCGCGGAACTGAAACTAATCAGGACGGCTAGGGAGAACATCGCCGCAGAGTTGAAACAAATGAAGACGGCAAACAACATCGCCGAGAAGATGGAACAAGTGAAGGCCGAGTTAACCACGGAAATGAGAGCAGCGAATGACGGTCCGGCTACCGAAATGAAGGTGGCGAACGAGGCTCTCGCCGCCAAGTTTGAAGAACAGTTGGCCGGCGTGAGGGATGACGTGACGGAGCTGGGCGAGCGGAAGGGTCAAGTAGACGACCGCCTTAATGATTTAGAGGAAAAGGCCGACAACATCGCAAAACCCCTCACCCGCCTGACGGAGGAAAACCGGCCTTATGTGTGGACGGAGGACGCCGAAGACGCTTTCCAGCACCCGGAGGGGACCCTGTGCAGTGCTCCTATTTTGGGTTTCCCACAACCGGGTGGCGCCTTCATTGTGGACACCGACGCTAGCGACCATTACATTGGAGGTGTCCTATCGCAGATCCAGGACGGCCATGAGCGCACAAGAGTGGAAGAGACGGAGCATGTCGCAGCAGTCCGAGTAGTTGTGGCAGTGCCTGCTGAAGGCTGGGATAGCGCAGGCCTGAGGAGGGAGCAGCTGGCGGACGCAGACTTGGGGCCACTCTTGAGGGAAGTGGACGCAGGGATGAGACCGACCTGGGAGGACATCGCACCGAGGAGCGCCACCTACAAGTCGCACTGGGCCCAATGGGACTCGTCGAAGACCAGAGAGGGCGTGCTGTTCCGGGCATGGGAGTCACCCGATGGGAAGGCGCGGAGAGGACAGTTGGTACTTCCCCGGAGTAAGGTCCCGGAAGTCTTGGAGGAAGTGCACGCCGGTACTTCAGGAGGACACCTGGGAGCGAACCGAATGATTCACAAACTACGGCAGCGCTACTTCTGGCTCAGACTCCGGGCAGATGCTGGTGGTACACCTGGACCGCCTCGCACGCTACGATGGGGCTGTTCGTGGGCGAACAGCTTTGAGGAGGGAGCAGTGTCACCCGGGCTTTGGAACACCCTGTACCAGCTGCGAACGGAAGGTAGGGGAGGACCGCGTTAGCCACACCTCTCCCTCGTTTGTCTTATAGTGGTGACAGCCAGTGGTCGGAAAGAAACATAATTGTGCGTCTGTTTTCCCTTCCACCTGGTTCTCGATCTTTCTGTTACTAGAACAATCTTGCAAACACCAGTAGTCGGGATATTCCTATATAAAGAGGGACAGACAGTCAGTCAGTCAGTTGTTGTGCTGTGTTGAGTTGGTTTTGGTTTAGTCAGTCGGAGTTGGTCAATCAGTTGGTTAGTGAGAAGACAGTCGCAGCTCTTGGTGTAAAAGTCAGTCAGTGACGTGTTAATGAACGAAAGGGTTGTGCAACGGAAGACTGTACGAACTGTGTATGAGTATCGGAGTTTATGTAATCGCGAGTACAAGGAAGTTGTAACGGACGAACTGGTAAATTGTAATTGTGTGCAGCGAGTAATTTTGTGTAATTGGCAAGTGTTAAACTGTAAGTCGGTGGAAATAAAGAACATTGTTGAGTGGTGTAATTGGACTTTTTATTCCACGAACCCACAAAGTCACAATATTTTTAAGAAACGTTTCTTCTAAAAGACTAAAAATTCGTAATGAGAGAATTTTAAAGTCTTTATTTTGAATTATGGCTAGCAATAAAAAATTATATTTATCGCTGATCTTTGAGTGGTAAACACGTGATATAGAAATTTAAGGAAAGTCAGTTTTAAAATTTTTTAGTGTGTAGTATTTCATATATGATAGTAAAATTCATATTTAAAATTTACTATCTCAAAAACAAAAACACGTCCTACTGAAATTTAAAACGATATAATGTTTAGGTATATATAAACATGGATTTGCTGAACTGATTTGTCTAATTTTGGTTTTGAAATACTTGTATAATTCCAAGGAAGGTTTAAAAGGCAAGGTAAAAGAATCTGAAGTGATAATGGGGTGGGTTATTAACTAATTATAAAAATATATACACAAAATTTTGCGGAACACATACACCTTCTTTTATTTTCGATAAACAAAAGCATTACAAACTAGAAAGATATTTCACTTCTTGCCAAAATCTTCAAAGATATTTCACTTACCATATTTTAGCAAAGAACGTTTGTCATTTGTTATCAAGACTGAATTTTTTATTTGGCATGATGGCACTATAACACTATAAATATTTGACCACAGACAATTGTAGCCATTTATTGGTGAATCTTGGATACCTTCTTTGTAATGTGTTTGAGAATCGTGAATTCGAACTGAATTGGTACAAAATTAATTGAATTGTTTTGTGATTGCGATGATTCAAACGGATTTCATAAGCGTCTATAATTTCCCATGCGTTTGGTCTCTGCGATGATCATAATCACAGTTGCTGTAGGTTTACGGAATCAGCTTGGAGTTCTCGGTTTCTCTCATAGAAAATTACACTTCGTGTGTTCACACGTCGGGAAACCATTATCTTTATATATTTACGCACTATAAAAGTTACAAAAATATCGTTTATCCGAAAGCTTTGAATTTATTAACTTAATTGTGACTGTGTCGTATTTAAAATTCACCCACAATTGCAGAATAAATAACTAATTCGAATTTGTTTTATTTATATAGATAAGTTCAGACAACTTTTACTGGCGGCACGAAGTTCGCCGGGTCAGCTAATACGAGGGTGGTCTGAAAAGTTTTCGACCTCAACATGAAGATGGCAGCACTCGTAAATAAAAGCTAGTGAATTTCGTTGTTCATCTGTTGACAGTTACTCACCAAAGTGTCAGCCATTTTGGACACTCAGTTTTTATGGAAGACGTCTGGCCATGTTTTGAGGAAAGAACTGGTTTCGTAGCATGTCTAAATAGCGTTCACCGGTTACTGTAGTATCGAAGAAGAACGGACCGATGATGCCATGGCTTGACATCACAAACCCACACGCACAGTTTCTCCCCGTAGGTGTCTGTCATGTGGATTATTCGCGGAGGTTCACGTGCCCTGAATCGAACGTTCTATTTGTTCACAATACCGTTTACATAAAAATAAGCCTCGTCAGAAAACCAAGTGGTGTGTAGCATTGTCTCTTGGTCTTTGCTCGATTGCCAACCTCACAAACTGTAGTCTCCGCTCCTTATCTGTCGCAGTAAGATTATGAGTCACTATCATCTTGTATGGATATAAGCAAAGCTTAGATTGAATAATTCTTTGTTCAGATCGGCGTGAAGTTCCCAACTCGGCACTGGCTCTTCTTGTTGATTTATTTGAACTACGAATCAAAGCCATTCCAACTACTTTGCGGCGAACGTACGGTTCGTGCCCCCGTAGGGTAGGGGATCCGTCACCTTCAGCTGCCGTGGTGCGGGCGCTGCGGACCCCTAGCACTCTGACGTTACTAGAGCAACCTCGGGACGAACACTCAAGCCCCTCCCTGATTGTGAGTTGTTCGGATTGGGTTGGACTCGAGGGGGCAGTGGTTTGCGATACCCGTGGGAGATCGGGTACGTCTCCGGACGGGGTTGAGGGAAGCCATATAGTCCCGCGTACTAGCCAGCATAGCTAGTAGAAGGTGTGCTAGACCACCAGACGGCCCCACCGAGGTCATATCGGCAGTCTTCATCTTTTGGTGTTGGCGCGCGTAAGTGGCGTATCCACTTCCATTCCGTCTTGTGTCCATAGGACCAGATGGGCGGGGGCTTGTTAGTCCTTTTGGGACAGCTCGCTAACTCCCTGGTCGGAGGCCTGGGTCCTTGGTCCTACGGGTCCTAATGGGAGTAGAACCTCTGACATTAACGTAACGTACGGTACGTGCATGTGGCCGCTTACTCTCAAAACCCGATCCAGTTCCTGCAAATTTGTGATGGACTCTGCGTATTGTCTGGGCTGGGAGCCCAGCGTGTACCACATGAGCACAAATCCTTCTTTTTTTATAATTTTTTTATTGATCGACCTGCAGTACAATGCTTTACATATCAGAGTGAAAAGAAGATAACAATACATTAAAGAACAACAACACTCAAGGGTAGGCTAACTAGCCGCCCCCTAACTACATTAAGTTAGAACTCCAATAATACTCTCTGAGAAATTATGTCAATATTGAAGATGTATGACACACATCAAGCACTAGAATCACTCGAATCAGATGTATCACTCATAAGCAGGTCCTGTGGTAGTCTCCTCTTCAACCGTGAGGGCTGGCGCGTGCGGACGCCGATGTTATAATGCACAGCTCCTGGAACTTCTTGCAGCGTGGAAAAGAAATGACGAGCGATCCTGCGAATGTAGTCGTGAAGAGGTAACAGTCCTAGTTCGTGATGAAGCTGCTGATTACGGATGAACCATGGAGCGTTTGTAGCGATGCGCATGAAGCGATTCTGTATGACCTGAAGACGACGCAGATGACATGTGTGTGCGGCCCCCCACACTTGGCAGGCATGTGTAATAAGCGGACGAACGAGTGATTTGTAGAGTAGCAATGAAGACTGTAGGTCGAGGCTGGAACGGCGATGCAACAGAGGTGAGAGTTTTGAAAGTCACCCGGAGGCCAGTGATATAAGACGATCGATGTGAGCACGCCAGGTCAGTCGAGAGTGCAAAAGCACTCCAAGGTATTTAACGGGAGTTGTAGTGGGGAGCCAAGGGACATTGTTCCTGTAGAGACACATCGGAGGAAGCGGAGTATATCGGCGAAGAGTGAAGGTTTTAGCTTCGGTTTTCTGAGGGTTCAAAGAGATCCGCCAAGTGCTGAACCAATGAGTTAGGCGATCTAAAGAGAGCTGTACTACTTGTTGTGCGTGCTGGAGATTAACATGAGAATAATATAGTACTGTGTCATCAGCGTAAAGAGCTAAAGAAGTCGGAGCTAAGTCAGGAATATCAGAAATGTATATATTAAATAGAGTGGGGCCAAGATAGAACCCTGTGGGACACCTGCGGTAATATTGCGTGGGGATGAAAGCATTCCAACAATGCGTACTGAAAAGCTGCGGTCGTACAGCAAACTGTGGATTAGATGTCATAAATGATCAAGAAGACCAATGCGGTAGAGCTTAAGGAGCAACCATCATGGCAAACCTTGTCGAATGCCTGTGCCGCATCAAGGAAGACAAATAATAAATGCGAGGATCTACTCCCTATAGTCCTGGACCAGTAGGACCTGAACCCGGGCATCTCGGGTATATTTACTGTAGGACAGTACATATTTTATAAACTGCCCCCCGCTGCACATGGCAGACGGGACGGAAGTGGATACGCCACTTACGCGCCCATCCTTAATGAAGCAGCTACCAAAAAACCTTGGTAGGGCCGCCGGTGATCTAGCACACCAACTACTAGCTCTGCAGGCTAGTTCCCGGGACTTATGAGGCAACCCTCTACCCCTCCGGGCGGCCAAATCCTGGCCGGAAGTACCCAATTTCCCGTGGGTGGCGGGAACACACTGACCCCTCGAGTCTAACCCAATCCGAACAGCTCCTAGAGGGAGGGGCTCGAATGTTTGGCCCGAGGTTCCTCTAGTAACGTCAGAGGTACCACGAGTGCTAGGGGTCCGCAGCGCCCGCTTCTTGGCAGCTGAAAGGGACGAATCCCTCCCCCAATGGGAATCAAAGAAGAGAGCCGGGGTATACTGTTGAGCCTCGAAGTCGTGGACAATTGACTGAGTTAATGAATCCTTCTCTGTGTCAATGTTACTGTTCGTCGCCGTGAACAGTAGGTAAAGTCTGTTTAGTTAACTCATGTGCAGTCGGCCGCTGCTTTGACGAAGCCTTATAATCGTTTTACAACCCTGGCCCTCCTCCTCGCAATCCTTTCTACAAGGTTGACACCTTTCTCGATACGTCATGGGTATCGTACGAGGTTTTGTCTAAATAAATTATCTTATATGCATTACTGCAAAATTTTCTTAGTTTTGACGATATATATCGCCAAGCTACAATTCTACTAGATTCCATAATAGCCCTTAACTTATTCAAAGTGCGGTAAGTAGTAGAATTTCCTGCCTTCCAGATCACTTTGCATAAATTTGCATAACGTCGCGACACCGCCGTCGGTGGGAGGGGGGAGGGGAGGGGGGTGTGAGGACCACCCAAGATGTTGCAGGTGGTATGGAAACATGTCACAACTTGCATTCCCAGGGGGCTTTTTTTTAATGGAAGCCATAAATTATTGTAAATGTATGTTACAGATACAGACGTCGTGACTGTCTGTGGAAGGGGGAGATGAGATCGGCCATCTGTCACTTGACAAAGTTTATGTGTTATGGAAGGGGGCATACATGTCTCGAGAGGTTTCTGTGATATGTTGTTGGATTGAACATCTGTTAAGGGTTAACCGGCGTCGATGTTATGTGAAAGGATGCAGCCATGTTTAATGACCCTCATAAATAAGGGGCCTGAGATTGCCCTCCTGTTACTCGACAAAGAGTATGTGTTCCCTGAGTTTTTAAGGGAAGTCATAAATTATTTTTTTTTCCGCCCAAACGCTTTCCCCACCTCTGAATTCCCCCACCACTATTGAAAGAGTATATAAGACTCTCCAGCTTGGAGCGCTAAATTAGTTCGTGGATTCTCTCAGCGTTCTTATTTGCTATGTCTGATATGTCAACTCTTGGGAGTGAGTGTGCAGCGGAGGCGCATCATTACGCGTATTACCACAAAGAGTTATGCAACGGTCTTATGCATTCAATCGTTTGTAACAGACCTTCATACCATGATCAGATGTCTTCTCGGGAAGTATGCACAGAAAACTGCCCAGTCTACAGAAAGCGATACATGTAAGTATAATAGCAATTATTCTTTTTTCTAGAGAATTTAATGCCGTTTTATATTTAAGTAGAAAAAGTAATTTGAAACCTATTCGTTATTCCAGGCAAGAGCCGGTTCATGAGCAAGAACAAAGAGGAGTTGATGAGGTTGATAGATTCGCTTCAAGTCACGAGGTCATACACCACTCTGAATTTTGTAACGGTGATACGCATGCAACCCTGTGTACGCAGCCCGAGGCTCATGAACATATGTACTCTTACTTCCTCTGCAATGAGAAGTGTAGTGTGTACCAGCTCAGACAGAGACAATCAAAGTAAGTGAAATTAAAGAAATTCACGACTCTTTCCTTACAGAATCGTTGAAATATATAATTCCATGTACAAAAAATACCATTGTTACAGGCTTCGAATGACAGTTCGAGATCCTAGGCCTGTTATTGATTGCGATACCTCCAGCGATGAGGCTGAAAAGGATGCTGTTACAGAGCGATCTACACAGCTTGTAGACGACTTCCTACCAGATGAGGGCGATGAAATTACTGAGAATGTTACTCCTGAGCGTACCCCGAGCATACAATCCGAACGCCGCAAAACATCAATGTAAGTATTGCTATCATACAACTTAAAAAAAAGAAACTCTTGCGTCTCTTATGTGCTATTCTCTCAGGAGACAATCTATTTTTTCTCTCTTGCTAACACACATGTTATGTGCTCTGTTTCAGGACAGCTATAAGGAAACCTCGAAAAAAGGTACTTAAAAATAGCTTTGCGGATCTCCAAAGGCGGCTGACACTCTTAGAAGAGCGAATGACGTCTGCTGCTGCTACCCCAAAGAGGCATGCAAGTAGTTCGCGTGTACCAAGACGCCTGAACCTCTGAAAGAATTAGAGGGGACAGATTCGGGCTTCTTCATTAAAAAAATAACGGGAAACATGACATCGGCTACCATGCTCCACGACGTTCAAATATCCAAAAGTTACAGTGTTAACGTAGGACTAATCTTTCGTATTCCAGCTGTAATCATAAAGAATAGAGCCAGTGACAATTTTGTGTATATGTCAGTGTATGACTGGGAAATTATTAAAAGTAGGCTTCATGTATTTGAAGCATTCCTCAAAGAGAGAAACTACGTGTGTTGTGATTACAGTGAGAACATTGTATATTCCTTTAATGTCATTGTGTATATGGAAGATGAGAGGATCAGATTTCTGAATACAGTTCTAAACAGAGGTGAAATACTTTTAAATTTTAGTGAATTTTGTCAGTTAAAGAGGTTGGAAGGTTATATACAGAGACACTTAACGAATCTAACTCTCTGTAATGAAATATCATATGTAGGGACAAGGAGCTGGAGAAGGGCGGCATTGGAAATGTACAGTGATATGAAATAAAACTAAATTACTTTTCATATTATATATCTTTTTTATTCACCTGAAATCCTTGTTACATGCATGCTATATCCTGTATATCCTTCATTACAAGAATCATTGATGAAATTAAATTAATGACTGCATCACGTGAGTCAGAGGCTTGTATGTGAAAACTCTGTCATGTATTACCAGACAATACAAAGTAGTCTGTGCGGGTATATTTGCACTAGTTTCAATTTCAAGTCTGATATTGACAGCGCCATTTATAATTTCCTCAGGCTGATGCGAACAGTCTATGATGAACAATGGTGCATGCTTGAGAAAATCTTTTCTCTTCAATAGAGGGTAGTTTTCTTTCCCGTAATAAGAGTTTTGGAACTTTGAATACATTTCATATAAAGCTGCAAATCTAGAGTTCCCAAAGTCCAAGTTCATATCGTGATAGGGATAACACTCACTATTGAGATAAAGCCGCAAATTTGTTATGTTACAATGATCAAACTCGGAACAGTCCTTTGATGCATTATTTGTTCTTGATGTCTGGGCTCCCACTATAACAAATCTCGGCTTCTCCGGTTTCGAAGTTGTTGCGACGTTCCATGTAAATGATCTAGTTTGCGGAACAGCCGGCTGGGTATGTATATCCATTGTTCTAAATGCGATATGTAGTGGTCTGTCTGCCTTGACGATCTTGAGGATTTCTACCTTTTCAGTGTCAGAAAGGCGGATTACAGGCATCCTCCATTCGATGCGAGCAAGTTTAACGATAGCATTTCCTTCTCCTTCGGGTGCCAGAATGCAATTCTTAGAGTCCTTAGATCGAATGAGCACCAACTCAAACTTGCTATTGAGAACGAGGTCCTTGTGGTCATCTGCAAATCCCAGAAGCATTGACAGGGGCACTACGGCATTGAATGCTCCGCTTGTTGAGTGCACAATATCCACATCTTCTCCAGGATAGCACCATCCGGCATTGATCAAACGATTCGATTCCATGGGATTGAGAGCAGCATAGTTGCGCATAGTCGATGTAATGCCAGGATTCCTTGTTCTATCTATACAAGTTCCATTCATGTCCAGCCGAATCTCATCAAACATAAATGCCAGGGCATTGTTAGTCAACTTCGCCAACGTAGCTGTTCCATTAGGCTTAGAAACAGATCCCTCAATGTAGAGATAACTCCGGTTAGGCAGAGTATATAAATCTTCCGCTTGACAAGGTATCCTAATCTCGTCATTAGCGTCCAGAGCCGATGTATTATACGGGAGAAACACATGTTCCTCTTCTTTAGCAATCTTATCCTCAAATGAAGGCGTTTCGGTCACGTTAAAGATGTCCATTACAGAATTCTGAAGCCCAAAGGTTCGAGGAACTTCTTGCTGCTCGATGTTAACACTCTAAGAGTCAAAGGGTGAGTACGGAGATTATGTGATTGTGCTGTATTATATGCTTTGCGACGGTTTCTCCTTCTAAAATCTATCCCCATTTCGGCGAATATGAAGACGTATGCTTATATCCTCGTTTCTAAAGTTGATGTTATCTCCGTTCTGATCGACCACACGAAGGGTGATTTGATCGATAAGATTAGTGTCTAATATAGGCAGGTAAATAGGGTTCGGAGGCTCTTGAGAAATGTGATATCCAGGCGGGACAGAAGGGAAAAATTCATAGATCGAGTGTCCTCTTTTACCATCGATGAAAGAGCCTGTCGCAATACTGCATTCGATTCGAATGATGCTCACCTTAAATATGTTTACTAGGAAATCAGATTCAGTCACCTGATTAGGAGCAATAACTTTGTTTTCACTGAATCCTAAAAGAGATCCAATAGAACGCCCCCTAGAAAAATCAATAGAAAAGGGGCACTTGATTTCAGCCTTCATTGTGTTATTATTAGGACGAATAAAGAAGTCGTTTTCATCGAATTTAAGCTTATCTTTGAGGTAAGTATTAATATCAGCAATTTCGTAAGTTCCAGGCGGAATATCGATGACCTTAAGAGTGTCATTGGAAATGTAATGGAAGAGATTATTGCTCTCGTCCACATTGGGAATGGAATAGAAGGTTTCAAAATTCAGAAGAGCAATTTCATAATTCCCGCGAGGATCAATCCTCAGAGGGGGATTCAGGTAGGTGGTAAGATCGGAATCATTCCCGCTAACAGCAATAGTGTAACTCATTGTGTTAGAAATTGCAAGCACAGGTGTCCACAGATAACTGAGCTAAAACTCTGAAATCTTCTTGTATTATACATCAGCTTAACTCCTTTGAGATAGCTTTCTACCTCTTTCGGAGGTTTCAAGTTTCCAAAGCTATCGAAATAAAACGCGATATCACCTTCCTTCTTTATAGCTACCCAATGCGTTCCTTCATTATCAGAGTAATCGAGATTGACAATAATCCTCTCTCGTTGATATGGCTTTGAAGGTAGCTTATCGAGCATATATACACCTCTAAAATGGGGAATTCTTAAACGACGAGCGTATAATGCAAGCTCAATGTTACTTAGGGCTTTTTCCGGGACAAGTATAGCCCCTGACCGGAGTTTTTTTTTGAAGGATGCTTATTCTGGGACTGCTTCCTCCTCTTCAGACCATTTCCTTTAGTAGACTTATTTGCTTTTATGGCTCTGGCAATTTTGGAAGCAAGAGCTAAAGATGCGCCGAGCGGTAGCATTGGGAGAAAACCACCAGTTCTCTTCTTGTTAATCTTTTTTTTATTACTTTTTCACCCTCGGAGACCTTTTCCTTTTGCTTCCATCTCCCTGTTATGTCGCGTCATTTCTGCAAGCTGTTTATCTGCAGCTTTCTTCTTATTCACTGCTGCTGCAATTTGAGCTGCACCTCCGGCTGCAGCCCCTAAGGCTGCAATAATTGGTATGAGAGGCAGAAATCCACCATGCTTCTTTTTCCGGGATCCTGCACCAATAGCTACCTTGCCCTTCATAATTGATGTTACCAGCCTTGCAGCCAACTTTTCCCCTAGGCTAGCGTCTGATGATTGAACTCTTTTCCAGGCCTTCTCTGCTAATATTTTTTTTATCTGCAATATTTCGCGAGGCGGAGTCCTTGCGCTCTGCGTAGGCGATGTCGTGAAATTTACAAGCTTCGTCCAAAGAATTAATTCCAGGATCTCCTCTCTTGAGGCGTTTTTCTAGTTTTGTCCCTGGACCGCAATATCTGTAACCGGGTAAGTGTACTTCAAATGGCAGGCGATTAATAAGGGAGTTAAGTATCCCTGATCCTCTGGAGGTCTTACTCCTCCTATGTACCATCATAAACTACTCTATTTTATGATTTGCCATCATATTTTATACATTTTTTTTTCGAATCTAACGTCTCCTATTGAAGAATTTCACATCCATTAAGATACCCCATTTTCGCAAGTGTATATATAAACACTAGGTATGCACTTAAAATTCAGTCGTTAGGATGGAGCTTATGAAGCAAGATTGCTCCCTACCTATTCAGGTGCTAGACTTTGAAAGTGATTTCAGGCGCGAACGACATGGGAAGCTATTTCCTTCTAACGTCAGAGCTCTTATTCTAGGAAGTTCCAGTGCAGGAAAAACCAATGTACTTCTGAATTGGCTGCTTCATGAGAATGGCTTGCGCTTTGAAAATGTGCACATATACTCAAAGTCCCTTTATCAACCAAAGTATCAATATCTCATAAACCTACTCGGAAACATTGATGGCATCGAAATAAAAACCTATGAGGATGGAGAAAGCGTATTACATCCCACCGACGTTAAAGAAAACTCAATATTTATATTTGATGATGTCATCACTGAAAAGCAAGGAAAGATTGCCTCCTTTTACAGCATGGGAAGACATCGAAACGTCGACTCAATATATTTAGCACAGTCCTATGCGAAATCCCGAAACATTTAATTCGCGATAATACCAATATGATTATTCTGTTTAGACAAGATAATTTAAATCTGAAACACATATATGAAGATTATGTAAACACTGACATGACATATACAGAATTTAAAGACTTGTGCAAAGGCGTCTGGGAGAGTGGATCAGAAGGAAGACCATTCGTAACAATTGTTCCTGAATTCTCTATCAATGGCGGTCGATATAGGAATGGGTTTGATGTATATATTAAAGTAGAAAATAAGGAAAATGTCATTTGAAGTTCATCATGAGTATTGACAGGTTCGGAGCACAGAGAGCTCCCTCAACCAAAAGATCACTTCAGCACTTTATCATTAACAGAGATGGGAAAGGCAATTATCAATTTAAGAACAAGAGGCTATGTATTGTCCAGGATCCTGAAGAAGATAATGACGCGAGCACTAAACGATATGTGGATGCACTCGAAAATAGGATGATTGTTTTCTCGCAGCAGAATACTGGGAGAATTGAGACAAGCGTTAAGGTCATGATCAAGGATTTGGTTTCAAAGTATATTTTCAAAAGAGATCAAGAAAATAACATAGTGATTGATAATACCAGATTAAAAGTATTATTAGATCCTATTCATGATAATGATGTGGTAAATAGAAAGTTCTTTACTGAGTATATGAACTCTCGCATTCAGCCGCGAGATAATAATGGCAACATCATATTTAGCAAAAAGCGAATCATTGATATAGCAGATCCTGTGGGAGATCTGGACGCTGTAAATAAAAGATTTCTCCGAAGCATGATTATTCAAAAGGCAAACGAGACATGGAATAACTTAAACAAATTTGTTATAAGGGAAATTGAAAAACTGATAGACAAGAACCTGAAAACAATTAGAGAACATTTGAACAAGACAAACAATGCGATGGATGCACTGGCGCAGTCTACAAAAGAAACTGAGGATTCGCTGAAGAATTCTATTACTCAAGCTAAAGAAGACCATAAAACACTAGAAAATAGATGTAATATGCTCTCAAGTGAAATGAGCAGGCAGAGCAAAGAGTTTGGCACCAATTTTGAACGTACAAAGGCAGTTACCGAACAGATTGCTAAAACAGTAGATACATTGAAAACGAGGCTATCATTAATGAGAGGACATCTTGTTATTCAACTACAAGCGTTTCCTCCCAGGACTGGTAACGGTGCGTACATACTTTCTACAGCTGGCAGGTACTATTCATTTACAATAGATGCAAATCTCTTATCGTGCACTATTGTAGTGCCAGAACAAGAATTGAGGAGCGGCGAACGTATACCTGCTAATCGCAAAACCGACATTACAATCTCAATAAACAAGGATACCATTAAGACCTTTCCTGTAATCATTAAAAAGGACGATCGCATATCATTCACTCCACTTACTAATCGTGCATTCGATCGAGGTGCTTTACACATCGAGTTAGTGCTTGAATATAAACTCTTACCACCACCGATGCTATAAATAAATGCAATCTCTTAGCATCATACCATTTGCACAATGGACAGTGAAAGCATAAGACTAAAGGAATCTATAGCCAAGCATTCTAAGGCTATACGCGAAAAGTTGAGAGCGTTAAAAGGGCACCAGCTTGATACCCAGAGAGTAATGAGCGAGGCTCTTCAACCAGTAACAGAACCTCTGCGTGATATATTACAACTCCAGAAAAACAATACACCTACAACACCGGCGGAGGAAAGCAAGATAAAAAATAATGTGCCAGTTGAGGATGAGAAAAGAGAAAAAATAATTAGCTATCTCCAGAAAGTTCGAAAGAAGGACAGAAATGAATTAGATGCATCATATGGTATAAGATACGAAGATGGTAGCTACATGCTGGGAAACAAGATCATTGACTTTATTAATAATCGAATTCGAGTAGGTGAAGAAGCGTATGAGGTTACACCTGGATTAAGTGAACTCATTTTTAAGAGGATCCCTGAAATGCATGCATATACAGAAGAGGATCTGGATACTTATGGAAAAATACTGAGATCAACTCTAGTGCATCGACGAAACTATAGCAAGCATGGACAGCTGAGGGCGGGCAATTCATACAAGTATAAAAGTGTTATACGTCCATTAGTGAAGAAACACAAAGGTTTAGGATTGGAGTGGAAGGAGCATCGTCCTGGCGCAGAGCAAGACTACATCTATTGGAACGACCCCAACGACCTGGTAAATCGCCTCAGGCTTCTAGTTGCATCTAGGGACGCAGGAAATAACAATCATACCCAAGAAATTAGGGAGATAATTCAAGAACTGAAATCGGCTAAAATTATAGCATGACCCAAGTAAAGCAACATATAGCTAGTGAACTTCATGCTCCTGCACGGAGGAATTTTTTACGACGCAAGATCATCAGTAAAGGACTACATGATCTGGTGCAGATCGACCTGGTGGAGATGATACCGCATGCAAGAATAAATAAGAACTTCAAATATATCCTTATTGCAGTCAACTTCTACTCTAAAATGGCGTATGCCAAGCCATTAAAGACCAAGTCGGGGCTCCAAGTTTCAAAGGCTATGGAGGATATATTACATGACATGAAAACACCTCCCAGACATATACAGAGTGATAACGGGAAAGAATTTTATAACAAACACTTCAAGAATTTAATGGAGAAGTATAATATCAATCACTACAGTACTTATACACATGTCAAGGCTGCAGCCGTGGAACGGTTAATAAGAACATTAAAGAATATGATGTATCGAGAGTTTCTAGCCCAAGGTTCCTACAAGTGGCTAGATCTCTTACCTAGAATCATTGCAAAATACAATGACACTTACCACACCACTATCCGAATGAAGCCTCGTGAAGTGCAGAACAATGATCTTCTTTTGTCTGTTTACAATTATGATGAGCCGCCAATAGAGAAGAGGAGTGCCAGAAAGTTTAGTGTTGGTGATTATGTGAGGATATCAAAAAATAAAGGACATTTTGAAAAGGGGTTTGAACCAAACTGGAGCGTTGAAATCTTCAAAGTGGCTAAGGTGAAGCAAACCAATCCCGTCACATACATTCTAAAGGATAAGGACGGCGAGGAAATAAAGGGAGCTTTCTACGGTCATGAACTTCACTCATCATTATTTCCCAACACTTATTTGGTTGAGAAGATCTTGAGGCACCAAGGAAACAGGATTCTTGTGAAGTGGTATGGATTCCCTAATAGCCAGTGGATTGACAGGAAGGATTTATTGTAAAAAAACAATCATAGTGAAATAAAGAACACTGCATCTCAAAACATATATGTATGTTTTTTTATTTTCTAAAAAGTTCCTATCCCTTTAAGAATAGTATTTACAATAAAATAATAATAAATAAAAAGTATACATTTATACATTTTATACATATATACATATGTACACTGAGATGGAGATGGGGCATCCAAGTTATGGTGAAATGTCTCATGAAGACCTGAGGGAATAATGGCCCCACGCAAGTGTTGCATGGGAGCCATCAATAAGCTTACGCTTAGTGTCTCCTCCGTGCAATGCAATTTTATTAATTTCGACCGTCGAAACTTTATGTCTGGTGCTTCTGAAGCAAATTTGTTTAGCCAAAAATTTTTTATTCAAATCCAGCAGACACTCAAAATATTTCTCAAAGGTGATTGTTCGCATTCCACCTTTGGTAATCCCCTTCGCCTTCATAACCGTTTGTTTGTCATATTTATAGCTGTAGAGCTTTGCTCTGAGACCAACATATTCGGTCATCACCCTTCCACCCAATTCATCTTTAAACAACCCAATCTTTTTCTTATTGGCCGGCTTTATCCCATATACATTATCGGGTGCATAATTTGAGGTATCAAAAAGGTGGGGATGTATCTTCATGAAGTGGTATATATCGGAACTTGTTTCCAGAATGAATGAATCTGTGTCCATATAATCCAGGACAAGATCATTCAGATGGGGTTTCATTACATGATAAAAAAAATCATACATAATAAATTTTGAGATGTCTAATATCGCCTGACCAATATAGATTGGCTTGTTCATGAGGATCTCCTCTCTAGCCAACTCTATGCCAACCAAGTTTTCATGGAAAAGAATGCTCCTTATATACGTTGGACGTGCCGTATATTTCCGCGCTTGCTTCCAGGCAGTTACTATATGGAAATCACGGTGGTTACGCACGTTTTCCATAAACTTGCCGTACACAGCGTTGTTCATTTTCTTCCAGAGGTTTTGACCAAACTTAGAAGTTTCCCTGGCTCGCTTATTGGCATTAAGGTCAATATAAACCTTAAGCCATTTAGCTTGGTCATACGATACCACCCGATGAATATGTCTCAATATCAGCCCTAATTCTAAGCACTGCTGCAAGGTTTTATAATGCAAGACATATTTGCTTTTGTCAGTGAGACTTGCAATCAGTTTCTTGTATTGGCTGCCGGGTGGTATCTCACTCTGGGGGCAGAGAGGAAGAACATTATGGGCGTCGTGGAGATGGTCAGGATACTCTAGATCTACTTCTAGAACATATCCTGTCTTGGAGTCCTCGGGGATCCTGGCGAAGTTTATGCTCTCTATTTCATTCCTCTCAAGCCATCTCAGGTTGCCATGCGGTAAAGTTTTTGTCAATGAGCACCCATATAAGTTATTAGCATCCAAATATGCTAGAAAGTTCCTTTTTTGATCAGGCTTATAGTCTGCCATATATTCATGGTTGGCTTTGGAGTAGCGCTTTGATGCTGTGCAAAGACCCCCACGAATACCTTTCTCGAAAAATTCTAGCATACTGGGATCCGATAGTAACTCTAATTCGACTCCAGTTGTTTTCAGCATGGCGTCGAAAGCTAGCGATGGTAAGGTGTAGTACCATGCTGGGTCCAGATGATACATCTCCAGTGACAAGTCTCTAAACTTTTCAAAAGCATCCGCTAAAAGAAGCGTATCTGTCTTCAAATAAAGATCACTATATTCCCCGAGATTCTTTATGTTGAATGTGCTCCACACCTTAAGCGCATGGGCATATTCCTCTTCCGAAATACCATCGAAAAGCTCGATGGGCGGAAGCTCCTCTTCTTGGAGCTTTTCGACAGAATCTAGATACGTATATGGAAATATTCCCTTGCACTTCATTAGCTGCAGGTGTTCTGGGTTCGAATACTCGGCATTAGTGACCTTGAAGTCATCGCCATCTAGCATATCAGCTAGGTTGGATAACTTATCATCAAGAAACTTGTAGCTGTCGAGGAACCTGAATTCTATGCCCCTATACCTTTTGCTAAATGCAATATAACGTTCAGAAGATTGCGCTATACATGAAATGTTCCCATTGTCATAAGCCATGTGCCTTATCAAGAAGTGGCTATCATAATTGCTTAAGCAATGAAAAAAAATTGGAATGAAGTTCGGCAATTTCCTATTCAAATTGCAAGCATTATGTGCCGCTCCGAGATATGCTCCAGTGATATGGCAATGGTCCCTCACCCTGATATCATCTATAGCAAAACCTTTCCTGCATATATGACATTGATCAGCATTGGTGAAATCCAGCTCATTCAGGGGTGTCATTTGCAGCGGTATAATTTGCTTGTATACCTCAATGACTTCATCACCAATCTTCCTAAGTTCAGTGAAGAAGCCATCGAGTGCATTAGCACCTCTGAAGAGCTTAAATCGCGACAATGACTGGTCATGCCTACATATAACTTTCAGCGCTATAGATATCGCCTCATGCTCTTGTATGGATCGGGTCCAGCTCTCTGCGTCTGAGGGCTCGCATGAGTGAACCTTCCTCAGAACAGATTCGATATCTGCATAAATAACAAAAGGTACAGGAGCAGACTTGGAATATGCATTAAACGACAAACTCTCACCCTGCGCAGGCATTTTGAGTGTCTGACATTTATTGCATTTCAGTTTATGCAATCTCAAGGCATCCTCATTAGGACACCTTGTCATGCATGCTTCGCATAGCCACATTTTCTTGCGATACGCAGTTATCTGACTTCTAATAAGCCTCGATATGTTGGTAATGAGGCAGTAATGAGACTTATCACCATCATCGATGATCAGCAGGTTAACCTGGCTAGCCTTCCTCTCTGATGGTTTGCGAATAGACTCCACCGAGTTGTTGGCATTTAGAGCAAATACAGCTATAGATACATCAGGATTTTGCTTCTCAAATCGTTCAATTTGATCAATTGGAAATGGGAATGTAATTTGCTCATAATTGAATGCTTTGAATAGCAAGTTCCTAGGGTACGATGATGGACGACATCTATTTATCTTAGCGGGAAATTTTGAAGCCAACATGCACCAAGCGAAACAAAAATCATCATTATTCTTAATGTTAAGAATAGCATTCTTCCTCCTGATGCATGCAGGCAACTCAATATACCCTGAAGCGCGAAGAGGATTATATTCTGCTGCGCTGTTTACTAGCGAGTGGATTGCGAACAAAGTCTTTGAACTTGCTTGGCCTTCAAAACAGGCTAGGTTTTCTAAAATTTCATTTTTCATTGCACGGAAGATATCATTCACGTTAGTTGATTGCTGGATCTCTTTAGTCTTGGAATTAAAATAAACCGATTCCACGTTTTCATGGTCAGGTGTCTGAATTAAGTATGAGACGTTCAGTGAACAACTCATCTTTAATCCGGATATGCTCCTCTTTAATGTGGATTCAATTTCTCTAATAACGAGACTCTTGCATTCATCCAGAAACTCGCTGGGGACCATTATTCCCGCCGTATTTTCAATTTTGCTGTTGAAGATACGGCCCTTGAATGCTGACTCGATAGTTTTGCATTCTAGGTCAAAATGATCATTTCTACATACCCTTTCTGCCGGTGATGATGATGATGATGAAGAAGAAGGAGATGGCCTGCAGAGACCTGAAGGCCCCGCCACTGCTTCCTCCTCCCTCGGGTTTCCTGTGTTCCTGATGGATGCGGGAGGGGTATGGTCTTCTTCGCTGCTGGTGTGACGGAGCCTCTTCGGGTCTCGCACTGAAACCTCTGGTGCTGCTGGACGCTGGAGATCCTCCTGCACGGACATTGGTTCACCATCTTTAATAAAAGAAACATGTAGCAATTACACAATAATAAAGAAAAACTAGACATATTAGCTACATATATTCGAAATAACAATAAGACATCCAATGTGCTAATAATAATAATAATAATAATAATAATAATAATAATAATAATAATAATAATAATAATAATAATAATAATAATAATAATAATAATAATAATAATAATAATAATAATAATAATAATAATAATAATAATAATAATAATAATAATAATAATAATAATAATAATAATAATAATAATAATAATAATAATAATAATAATAATAATAATAATAATAATAATAATAATAATAATAATAATAATAATAATAATAATAATAATAATAATAATAATAATAATAATAATAATAATAATAATAATAATAATAATAATAATAATAATAATAATAATAATAATAATAATAATAATAATAATAATAATAATAATAATAATAATAATAATAATAATAATAATAATAATAATAATAATAATAATAATAATAATAATAATAATAATAATAATAATAATAATAATAATAATAATAATAATAATAATAATAATAATAATAATAATAATAATAATAATAATAATAATAATAATAATAATAATAATAATAATAATAATAATAATAATAATAATAATAATAATAATAATAATAATAATAATAATAATAATAATAATAATAATAATAATAATAATAATAATAATGAGATGGAGAAGGAAGAAGGAGATGGAGAAGAAGGAAGGAGATGGAGAAGAAGGAGAAGGAAGGAGAAGGAGAAGAAAGCGCAAGCAGTATAATATGCATGTATATGCTAAAGTACACATTAATGGAAAGAATGCATGCTTCTAATTAATGAAAATAATTTCTCAAATGCACTTACATTGCATGGGATGTAACAGCTCGCAGAGCCGGATCCTGTACACGCAATTGGTGCAACCGCACCATTCGGCTTCGGGATCAGGCATTGGTCCTGGCTCTGAAATCAGAGAAATTAATCATATTACTAGCTTAAAATCCTGTAAGATTAAATATAGTGAAACAAGCTCTACTATCGAGAATGATATAATTGAAAAAACACACACAATGATAGCTAATGGCAAATTACTTTTCTTATATTCCAATATTATTACACTACAACCTGCTTTGCGAGACTAAAAAGTGCTTGAAGCATAAACCATTTCATTATACTCTATTTCTTAGTTGGCGGATGGCTGTAAATGTAGATAAGCGTATTGCGCATTATATGCCTTTGATATATATCTTTCTAATATATAAATGATACAGAGACTATGTTTATTTGAAACTATATCCATTTTGTCAATTACAGTTATTCTTTATCTGCTATACAACACATATGAGACCAAAAGTTAAAATTTAAAATGTAAAATTTGAAAGTAAAATAACTAGATTAATATATACAAAAAATAACTATATATATACTTGAAGATCTCAATTAGAGAATTTATTTGAGTATAAATTCGCCTATGTTCAGGCCCTTAGTTTAAAAGTTACAATAGAGTGACCTATGTCTTATCGAGCAGGAGATGCGGTGGAAAAACTAATTAATAATTACCGCAATCTTCTGAAAGAAACTCATAGTTGCATGCAATGGGGAAAGTGGTAAAAAGTACAAATACAAAACAATGAAAAGAAATAATTACCACAATCTTCTGAAAGAAACTCATAGTTGCATGCAATGGGGAAAGTGGTAAAAAGTAAAAATACAAAACTATGAAAAGAGTATTGCATACCTGCATTAGTGTTTTCAAGCCATTCAAGTGCAATCCTATAGCCGCAATTCCGACAGGAACATTCATCATCTTGAAAATCTGTGGGCGGTGGAATGATGTAATCCACCCCAGGCAATATTGGCGACGCTTGCTCGCTGTCGGGAGCTTTACGCTTTCTGCCGGCAAGGGTCAATTTATTTACCCAATTTTTTCTAGGATGCATCTTGTTTTCCTGAAATAATAGAGATTACGATATAATTATGAAGCAATGAGCATTTTATAAGTTAAATGAAGCAATGAGCATCTTATAAGTTAATAATGTCGATTGTGATTTGAACAAGAAATATTCTTGAAAAATGCACGCAGTCTATACATCTTTTATCACTGATAAGAGAAAATTCCCTTCAATATATTTTCTTGCAAATAAACACTCTCTATAATTATGGAGCAATGAGCATCTTATAAGTTAATAATTTCGATTGTGATTTGAACAAGAAATATTCTTGAAAAATGCACGCAGTCTATACATCTTTTATCACTGATAAGAGAAAATTCCCTTCAATATATTTTCTTGCAAATAAACACTCTCTATAATTATATCACTGTAATTATAAATGAATCGCTTACCTTTTTATAAATGAAGTCTGGATGAATATCCCGAAGAAGGAAAAATTGCTGTCTGATGGGTGTTGGCTGTGCAATAATACAGACTGAATAATTCGTCTATCGGGCAATCGTTTTTATAGCGATTTCAAAATCCTCCCCTCCACTAGTCTAGCGAGCCCTGTATAGAGCGTTTTGAGACTTTCGATTTTCCCTCTCCCCTCTGTCATCCAAAGATATTTCCTTTTCTACGTGCGGTACAGTCTGAAAAAGATGTTATAACTGCAAATGACGCTTCTCCTCAGTACATTCGTATACATGTGAGTGTGTATGACTATGTGCGTATGTGTACGTGTATGTGTGTGCATGTGAGTGTGTATGACTATGTGCGTATGTGTACGTGTATGTGTGTGCATGTGTGTGCGTGCGTGTGTGTGTATGCCTGATATATTCATTTTAAACCATTTGTTTCATGAGTACACTATTTATATTCAGATTTATTTGAGTTACATCCATGAGATTCGAACATAGATCCAATGGCTATCAACCACTGCAGTTACCTTTTATTTTCCCATCAATTTTCATGTTATTCTATAGATGGAGTACTATTTACGTTCTTAGCCAGAGGACTATTTATTTCAAATGATTTTTTAAAAATTAGCATTAATTGCTGGCGCCGTGCATTGGTCATAAACATTGAAAGTAAAAGAATGGTATTGATTTCCAAGTGGGATCAATTTAAATTTCGCTAAGTGGTGTACATTCGTTATTACGCTTCACCAATTACGGTTATCTTTTCATTCTTAGCGCTAAAACCCTTTTACAAGAACTGAAGAATGTTCTCCTGTAAGCAACTGTAAATGAAGAAATACATTACATATTTCCTTGAATGGGAGATTATTTGGAGTCCTTCAATGTAGTTAATTAAATGTTCAGTTGGTCATCACTGGCCAAATGCGAAGTTAAACGGTTGCGTGTAACTTTTGCACAGAATTTGGTCTTTTCTCCGAAAGTTTTTTGTTTCCTCTCTCACTCCCTCCCTCTCTCTCTTTCTTTCCCTCTCTATATGAAGAAATACATTACATATTTCCTTGAATGGGAGATTATTTGGAGACCGTCAATGTAGTTAATTAAATGCCCAGTTGGTCATCACTGGCCAAATGCGAGGTTAAACGGTTGTGTGTAACTTTTGCACAGAATTTGGTCTTTTCTCCGAAAGTTTTTTGTTTCCTCTCTCACTCCCTCCCTCTCTCTTTCTTTCCCTCTCTATGGTGCTTGCTTGTACACGTGCGTGTTCGTGTGTATGTGCATGACTATGTGCGTGCGTGTATGTGTGTGTGTGTGTGGGTGTGTGTGTGTGTGAAACAACCGCTTCCAGAGTGTACTTTTGAGTCTGAAATATTAAGTAATCCTCTATCTAATTATCTCACGAAAATCAGTTCGCAGATAGATCAGAAAAAAGAAGCTAGCGCAAATGCTTTAGAATATTAGCAGGTATTAAGAATATTGTATACGTAAATGAAGTGTTCCACCTAAATTCAAACTCTGTATCTTTAAGCCGATGAAGAAAATAAAAAACGTTTTTTGTCATAAGCAGTTCTAAGAAGGCGCACATTGTAATCTTGAGAAGAAAACATTCGTAACGCGATTAAAAACAAAGTGAAAATAAGTTTAAAGTATGAACGCATAATCTTTGTCGAGTAACAGGTGGTCGATCTCATCTCCCCCTTCCACAGACGAGAGATGTAACGAAGCAGGTGAACAATCGTTAGGATAGAGAACCGTCACACCTTACTCCCATTGTGTGGGCTGGGTAAACTTTATGTGACACTAATTTGTGTTACAACCCACAGTTTGGCAATTTCTTTTCGGAAGAGAGGGACCCTCGTTCTCTCCGCTATGTTTACCTGGAAACAATTTATGACGAGTGCCGATGGAAAACACAACATTATTAACACTGTCCACAAGGGTTCGCTAGCATTTGTTAGTTTTTTCAGAAGACCATCGCACAGGATTTAATAATAAATAACTTTAAATAACCTTCATGTAACCTATGTCCATGTCAGGAACTGAGATCGCTAACATGACTGCTTGTCGGTGCACTCACACCCTTATGCTTACCTGGAAACAATTTATGTCGAGTGCCGATGGAAAACACAACATTATTAACAATGTCCAAAAGGGTTCAGGACAATCTCACGAGACATGTATGCCCCCTTCCATAACACATAAACTTTGTCAAGTCGGAAACAATTTATGTCGAGTGCCGATGGAAAACACAACATTATTAACAATGTCCAAAAGGGTTCAGGACAATCTCACGAGACATGTATGCCCCCTTCCATAGCACATAAACTTTGTCAAGTAACAGATGGCCGATCTCATCTCCCCCTTCCACAGACAGTCACGACGTCTGTATCTGTAACATACATTTACAATAATTTATGGCTTCCATTAAAAAAAAGCCCCCTGGGAATGCAAGTCGTTACATGTTTCCATACCACCTGCAACATCTTGGGTGGTCCTCACACCCCCCTCCCCTCCCCCCTCCCACCGACGGCGGTGTCGCGACGTTATGCAAATTTATGCAAAGTGATCTGGAAGGAAGGAAATTCTACTACTGCGGTATTTGAAACCCAGCTCCTTTAGGAGGTCGCGCAAAGTGCATTGCCCATAAGGAAAATCACAAATTTCTTGCAAATGTGCAACCAATTCGTCTAAGGTGGGCGCTCTCCCTTTTGCATAGAATCTATAAATTTCTCGACGAATTAAATCGCATATGAAATTATCTACTTTAGAGAAGCGTTTACTTTTGTTTTTACACTTGATCGGCGTCTTTGATATTCCTTTCGTCACAATATTTCTCACTGTATTTCTGTGAATACCCAGAATTTATCATCAGGTTCATTGCATGACCCCTTACCAAGATTATTTCTCAGCACACACATACACACACACATATGTTTCGAGGTCATATATATATATATATATATATATATATGTGTGTGTGTGTGTGTGTGTGTGTGTTTGTGTTTGTGTTTGTGTGTTTGTGTGTTTGTGTGTTTGTGTGTTTGTGTGTTTGTGTGTGTGTTTGTGTGTGTGTGTGTTTGTGTGTTTGTGTGTGTGTGTGTGTTTGTGTGTGTTTCTGTGTGTGTGTTTGTGTGTGTGTGTGTTTGTGTTCAAAACAAGTGCTTGAATTTGCTTAGAAACAGTTCCCGTTGGAACTTTGTTTTTTGAGGCTTTTCCAATAATATAACTCGGCCCAGTTATTCACACTATTGTCTTCACTTTATTTTCACTTGACTGAAAGTTATCTACTACTTCATTTGCATTTACCACTGCATTTCCCTCTCACGGTCTCCACATTCTGACACACAACGAATTTCTACACGTAATGAAACAGATCAACTGGAAGTTGGAACTTTGGCAACTGAGACTCCACGTGGAGTAGACCTGCGACTGTCAGTTCGAGAAAATCAGGGTTGCTATTGGTCCTCAACGACAGTGTTCCATTTCTGAAGTATGGAGATAGATTTATGACGGTCATTAGTGGGCGGTAGGCTCAGGTTCCTTTGACTCCGAACTGCACATGCGTTAACTAAACAGACTAACACAATCTTCGTCTTTTATGCTAGGTCAACCGTCCTTTGCCCGCCATCGCAACAAACTGAAATGGTGGACTCAAAACGGAAGCGATGAACTTGTTACGACATCTGGAGTAATTTCCATGAACTGCACGAGGTTGAGCGGATAATTTGAAATCTTTTGCCCCAATAATGTACTTGTAGGATCAAAATTCGATCGGATGAATTATCGTGTGGCTTCCCCTGTATTATACACAATCTGTGGACCTTGTTGAAGAACACAACATAGTTTAATAATGTTGTTGTCAAGTTAACCATTTCCAAATTACTGGTTTAAATTTTCAAACACTCAAACTTCTATCAAATTGAAGGCCGCCGTGCGTTTTTAGGTTCTCCACAACGTACGCAGCGGGTAGAAAAGGTAGTCTATTTCCACTCCAAAAACTGCCCGCCTCGGTAGCGTAGATCGTAGCCTGTCTGCCTCACGTTCAAGAGGTCCCCAGTTCGAATCTCGGTTAGGGCGAGTTAACTGGATAAGGTCTTTTCCGGGGTTTTCCCTTATCCTTAAAGAGGAATGTTCGTTAGCTCTAAGCTCTATGTACCCTGGACTCATTTGAGCATCATTTCACCCGTTTCATTCATTAAAGTTGGAGAACGTAAATTACACACCCAAAAAAGAAGCTCCAAAAACTAAGAATATTTTGATAGATAGGCTCAACATGAAAAATTCAATGCCATGGCTGGAATTTGAACCAGGGATCTCCTCGTTTCCCTCCAGTCACTTTAACCCATTGAGCTACCATGGTCAACGTGCAGTCCTGACATTAAATTCTCCATTTGACTCGTATATTTCCCAGGTAGACCACTAGGAGCTCTCACTTTCGAGATACAACGTTTGTGGCAACTTACTATCGTAAGTACTTGAGCCCCAGGATTCATCATTTAACTCTTATTATTTTAGTTAATTGATGGAAATTAATCATTTCCTCACACTAGCCGTATATAGGCCGTATATAGGCCACAGACGGTGTATCTCGAATGCGAGAGCCCCTAGTGGTCTACCGGGGAAATATATGAGTCAAATGGAGTATTTAATGTCAGGACGGCACGTTGGCCATGGTAGATCAATGGGTTAGAGCGACTGCACGAAAACCAGGAGATTCTGTGGTTCAAATCCCGGCCATGGCATTGAATTTTTCATGTTGACTCTATCAAAGATCTTAGCCTATATTTCTCCGTGTGGAGAAATGATTAATTTCCATTAATTAACTAAGAATGTTTTACTTAAAATATATATTTTGAGGTTACCTGTGTTGAAGAAATTTTAGAAAAAGTTTTCTGTGTGTTTGTGAAAGACGTAACGCACGACTTGCATTCAAGATTTTATTACTTGCATACGTAATAAAGTAAAAGAAGTGAATGTATCGCTGGTTGACCCTCCGAGTGACCTAATTGGTTGAGTGTTACTGCCCTACTTGGTGATCTGTACTTTATTTGACCTTCAGTAAACCTGAAAAGCTTGCTTGCTGTAAATTATGAATGGACATTCTGTTCATTAGAAGGGTGGGTAGTATTTGTGTTTATTCCTCATCTTTCTTCTACATACAATTTCATTGATACATTGAGATTTATAACATTTCTTTCAAACAATAACAAATGACTTATTCACATCTAACATACCCTTTCTATCTGCTTGCCTCGAGTCTCGGTCTCAATATACATAACCCCTGGTTTTCCGTGTATTGATGACCCTCTTCTCCCTTGCATCCCTCGTTCTAGTTTTCCAGCCCTTAATTGTTATTTATTCTTCATCAATCTTAACCATTTCTCTCTAAATTTCCCCAGATATTCACTTATATTTCTTACATTCTTTTCTCCTTTTACCAATAACATTTTTTGTTATTAATACCTCCGCCCATCCCTAAAACTATCCCACTTTTGTTGCCAAATTTGTTCTCTCCATATCTTTGTTTGTTTGCAGTAAAGTACACTATGTCAATCTGTATCCTCTTCTCCACACATTGGGCATTTCTCTGTATCCTTATCATATCTAATACCTTTCAAATTTATAACTCCTGTCCTTGCCCAGGCAAATCATTCTCGCCCTGACTTATAACATACATCTATGTACTTCTCCCTCCCCCACACTGTCTTTATTTCCCTATATGTCCTCAATGATCTTTTCTCCCTTACACTGGTAAATATAACTTGGCTATCTAAATCTTCCAGCCTTAATTCTACCTCTTTCCAAAAGCCCCTATAATAATACTCCTCGTTTCTCCAAATATGACCCATACCTATCTGTTCCATCAGTTCCCTTATTTTTAGCGCCCAAGACTCTCCCCATTTGCTTCTCATCTGCAAAAGAAATCATCCCTTGATAATATTGTTTTCCTCCAAATTGGCAACACTGTATAAATATGTCAATACCCTTTAGACAATGTTTACCCTTGTTGAATGACTTCCCAACTCTAATTGTGCTGCCCCATTCGGTGAAGTTGCCGGTAAGCCCAAAATATATTTACAGAAAGATCTGTTAATGTATGTATGTATTTATTGACTGCAATTAGGTACTACCCGGTGGCAGAGTTAAGAATACAGATCAAATTACAAATACTAGATTTACAACAATAACACAATAAACAATACAAACATGATATTATTTTACTTTAGTCACTTAAAACATATCTAATTACTTCTCTATTTACATATTATATACCATTATAATTTAAAAGTTAAACTATAAACCATCTAGATTTTTTCTAAATTTCTTCAGCGACAGGGGACAGCCCTGAAAGACTGCTACAGGCAATTCATTCCATTCTTCAATGGTTCTATTAACAAAAGAAAATTTTCCTACGTCGGTTCTGTATCTTCTACCCTTAATTTTATACCTATGATCGTTTCGTCCATAATAATCCGGATTATCTAACCTTACACTAACGTCCACCCATGCCTTTACACCAGCATTAGCTTTGAATAATGCTACCAACCTATGTTTTTTACGCCTAATTCTTAATTCCTCCCATTTAGTCTCATCTCCTTTTATAGGCCCAAAATACTTGCCTCATTTTATGAATTTTATTGCCCTCTTCTGTATTTTTTCGAATGGATCGATTTGGTTAGCTCTATACGGGTCCCAGCATGCTACTCCATATTCCATAACCGGCCGCACTAAGGCCTTGTAGGCAATTTCCCTGGACCTAGCGCTCCCCTTTTTCAATATTCTCATTACGAAATGTAATGCCTTCCACGCATTGACGTCCACCTCTTCCCATGCTTCATCCACTCCCCATATCTCTGCCCCATGCAACATCTTATTTTCTACTATGGCAGTATAGATCCTTTCCAGCCATTTCACATTAATGTCAGGCAATTTCCTTAAACATGCTCTTACAATAGTCATGACCATTTTACCTTTTGCTAGAGCCAATTTTTTCTGTTCAGTTCATTTACCATCACAACTCAATATTATCATCAGATAATCATATCTATTTACGACCCCTATTTCTCTTCCATTTATCTCCCATTTCTCATCTTTACGCAATCTATAACCTTTCTTAAAAACCATGAATTATGAATTAAATAATTTTCTTATGATTTGATACAATGTTAATACAATGTATGATACAATACGCCCATATGATACAAAGTTATTTTCAAACACTGATACGTGCTTCAACATGTGCATGAAATGTTATTTCCCGTCTGTTACATTGTTCATAGTTGCTAAGGCGATACCTCGCCTGTGTAGCGCATCTGCTTCACGTTCAATAGTTCCTGAGTGCGAATCTCGGTCAGGGTGATTTACCTCTATAAGGTTCTTCCGCGGTTTTCTCTTGTCCTGAAAGATGAATATCTGATAACTTTGAGCTCTATGATTTCTTCTGCTGTTGACGAGCTTGAGCGTCGTTGACATCTTCTTGACCCTTTAAGAACCTTTTTGTACTACCGATAAACCTTGCTTTGGCCCAAGGTAGCTTCACCATATACCACAGTGAACATTTGGAATGCATCCGCACACTTAATTTTGATTTTCATACACAATTTGATACAGATTCTTTGTTCCATTTTTTGGAATAGGCAAAATTTCAAGACAAGCCAAAACACGTCCAAGCAAAACAGCTGTCAACATTAACTAAACATTCAAAATGGCCGAGCTTGTCAACATAAGTGAGACATAAGTACCAACATAACGCCACAAAACAATACGTAGCTCGCGAAAATTAAAAATGCGGGATAGTTTTTGAACAAACGTCGTATATCTAAAGGTTTTTATTTATATGGGTACTTCAAAAGGAAAATTAAATCTTTATTTTCAATTCTTGGAAGGAACCAATATTTTTTCTATGTAGTACAGATACTGTCAACCAATTATCGGAAGGCACGACCGACTGGCAGCTGGGTGGGCGATAGGAGGCATCCAACCCACGCCTACGCATTTATTTTGTAGCGTTTACTGAGGGGATGGTAGGAAAAGCATCACTAGCCGTCTCTTTCCCCTACCTCTTACGTCTGGAACCATCGGGATGATGTTCCAAGCCCCGGAGCTTCCAGAAACAGCGATCTTCCTATATAAGGCCTGCAGTGTGCGAGTCAGTTCAGTTCAGGGCGAGCAGCCGTGAAGAGCGCAGTGCTACCTAACGGACTGGTGTACGTGTATCAGAGGAGTTGTACGTAATTGTGAGTGTGGAGTGGACCTGTGACAGACGAACTGGTGAATTGTAATTGTGTGCGCTACGTAATTCTGTGTAATCCGCAAGTGTTCCAACTGTAATTCGGTGGAAATAAAGAACATTTTGAGTTTGTGCAATTGAACTTTTAATTTCACGAACCCACAAAGTCACAATACACAGTAATAGAGCAATAAATATTGTATTACTTCTCAGCCATGTGCTATGTTTATATTGTATAGTGCGATCCATATAAAACTGAACCAATAATAGGAAACACGTGTAAGTTTGGGAGAATATAATACACAATTGGGAGATTACATTACACTATTTACATCTCAGAGAAAATGTTGCAAGTGTCCTCCACCAGCATCTATACATGTTTGTACTCGTCTCACCATATTCTCTGAAGTTTTACGGAGATGATATTGAATTGAGAGAAGGTTATTTCCAGCAAGATGGAGCAACGTACCATACATCTAATGACACCATGGAACTTGTAAGCAGTTTCTTTGATAATCGAATAATCTCAAAAGCACAGGCCGCGCCGTGGCTCAGTGGTTAGACCGCTTGGCTCTCAGCAAGGCTGCCCAAGTTCGATCCCAGGCGACCGCAAAGTTAGATTTGTGGTGGACAACACGGCGTTGGGGCGGGTTTTCTCTGGGGTCTGCGGTTTCCCCCGCCATCTCATTCCACTGGTGCTCCATCTTCATCTCACATATCATCAGTGTCATCGCCTGCGGTGCCGTATGTAGTAAAAGCGGGTGTTAAACACTACACTCCCTCCCTCCCTCCCTCCCTCAAAAGCTCTATAGCCACCCAGATCCTCTGGCCTAACTTCACCGGATTTTTTTTTTTTGGGAGATATCTAAAAATAGAGTGTACAAGAATAGGCCACGGACCATTTATGTTCTCAAGGAATCCATTGGAACAGAAATAAGGAACATTGGCGAGGGTAAAACTTCAGAGAATATGGTGAGACGAGTAAAAACATGTATAGATGCTGGTGGAGGACACTTCCAACATATTCTCTGAGATGTAAATAGTGTAATGTAATCTCCCAATTGTGTATTATATTCTCCCAAAGTTGTACGTGTGTCTTATTATTGGTTCAGAAGTTATGATTTATTGAAATGCTTCAGGTTTATATGGATCACACTAAATTTATATCGGTCGAAATGTAAACGCAGTATTATGAAACCGATCAAAATATGCTATCATTCGTATGTAGCAATTTAAATTGGAGCTTGCTTTGTGACACAAAAATATAAATAAAACAAAAAATGTACTCTCCATAAATATCAACTTCCAAAGTTGTTAGCCTTTGTTTCTTCATTTAGATGATAATTCTTGAAAGCTGTACTTCAACTTTCATAATTTTAAGAGGCAAATCAGTCACAGGTAAGAAGCTTCAAAACTTGCATAAAGCACAAATAATCTCAATGCAACCCACTGGTTATGAATGTCTAAATATGCGTATATAATTAGAAAACACAAGAATTGTATTGAATTATTTACTGTGCATATTCTAAAATTTTAAAATTCACAACTTTTGTGCACATTTATTTGTCTTTACCTTGTTGCTACCTTGTCTTTCATGACTCCCTGGTCTTCTGGTCTGTCAGGTACTTCTTAACCTCCATGCCTCCTTGTTACTTAATTAGCCCCTTTACTCCACACATTTTCCTTTCTTATACTCTTTACATTTATTTGTCTTTACCTTGTTGCTACCTTGTCTTTCATGACTCCCTGGTCTTCTGCTCTGTCAGGTAGCTCTTAACCTCCATGCCTCCTTGTAACTTAATTAGCCCCTTTACTTCCCTCATCTTCCTTTCTTATATTCTTTACATTTATTTGTCTTTACCTTGTTGCTACCTTGTCTTTCATGACACCCTGGTCTTCTGGTCTGTCAGGTAGCTCTTAACCTCCATGCCTCCTTGTTACTTAATTAGCCCCTTTACTTCCCTCATCTTCCTTTCTTATATTCTTTACATTTATTTGTCTTTACCTTGTTGCTACCTTGTCTTTCATGACACCCTGGTCTTCTGCTCTGTCAGGTAGCTCTTAACCTCCATGTCTCCTTGTTACTTAATTAGCCCCTTTACTTCCCTCATCTTCCTTTCTTATATTCTTTACATTTATTTGTCTTTACCTTGTTGCTACCTTGTCTTTCATGACACCCTGGTCTTCTGGTCTGTCAGGTAGCTCTTAACCTCCATGCCTCCTTGTAACTTAATTAGCCCCTTTACTTCCCTCATCTTCCTTTCTTATATTCTTTACATTTATTTGTCTTTACCCTGTTGCTACCTTGTCTTTCATGACACCCTGGTCTTCTGGTCTGTCAGGTGGTTCTTAACCTCCATGTCTCCTTGTTACTTAACTAGCCGCGTTACTCCCCCTCATCTTCCTTTCTTATACTCTTTACATTTATTTGTCTTTACCTTGTTGCTACCTTGTCTTACATGACACCCTGGTCTTCTGGTCTGTCAGGTGGTTCTTAACCTCCATGTCTCCTTGTTACTTAACTAGCCGCTTTACTCCCCCTCATCTTCCTTTCTTATACTCTTTACATTTATTTGTCTTTACCTTGTTGCTACCTTGTCTTTCATGACACCCTGGTCTTCTGGTCTGTCAGGTGGTTCTTAACCTCCATGTCTCCTTGTTACTTAACTAGCCGCTTTCTTCCCCCTCATCTTCCTTTCTTATACTCTTTACATTTATTTGTCTTTACCTTGTTGCTACCTTGTCTTTCATGACACCCTGGTCTTCTGCTCTGTCAGGTAGCTCTTAACCTCCATGTCTCCTTGTTACTTAATTAGCCCCTTTACTTGCCTCATCTTCCTTTCTTAAATTCTTTAGATTTATCTGACTTTACCTTGTTGCTACCTTGTCTTACATGACACCCTGGTCTTCTGCTCTGTCAGGTAGCTCTTAACCTCCATGTCTCCTTGTTACTTAATTAGCCCCTTTACTTGCCTCATCTTCCTTTCTTAAATTCTTTAGATTTATCTGACTTTACCTTGTTGCTACCTTGTCTTACATGACACCCTGGTCTTCTGCTCTGTCAGGTAGCTCTTAACCTCCATACCTCCTTGTTACTTAATTAGCCCCTTTACTTCCCTCATCTTCCTTTCTTAAATTCTTTAGATTTATCTGACTTTACCTTGTTGCTACCTTGTCTTACATGACACCCTGGTCTTCTGCTCTGTCAGGTAGTTCTTAACCTCCATGCCTCCTTGTTACTTAATTAGCCCCTTTACTCCCCACATTTTCCTTTCTTATATTCTTTATATTTATTTGTCTTTACCTTGTTGCTACCTTGTCTTTCATGACTCCCTGGTCTTCTGCTCTGTCAGGTAGCTCTTAACCTCCATGCCTCCTTGTAACTTAATTAGCCCCTTTACTTCCCTCATCTTCCTTTCTTATATTCTTTACATTTATTTGTCTTTACCTTGTTGCTACCTTGTCTTTCATGACACCCTGGTCTTCTGGTCTGTCAGGTGGTTCTTAATCTCCATGTCTCCTTGTTACTTAATTAGCCCCTTTACTTCCCTCATCTTCCTTTCTTATATTCTTTACATTTATTTGTCTTTACCTTGTTGCTACCTTGTCTTTCATGACACCCTGGTCTTCTGGTCTGTCAGGTGGTTCTTAACCTCCATGCCTCCTTGTAACTTAATTAGCCCCTTTACTTCCCTCATCTTCCTTTCTTATATTCTTTACATTTATTTGTCTTTACCTTGTTGCTACCTTGTCTTACATGACACCCTGGTCTTCTGCTCTGTCAGGTAGCTCTTAATCTCCATGTCTCCTTGTTACTTAACTAGCCGCTTTACTCCCCTCATCTTCCTTTCTTATATTCTTTACATTTATTTGTCTTTACCTTGTTGCTACCTTGTATTTCATTACACCCTGGTCTTCTGCTCTGTCAGGTAGCTCTTAATCTCCATGTCTCCTTGTTACTTAACTAGCCGCTTTACTCCCCTCATCTTCCTTTCTTATACTCTTTACATTTATTTGTCTTTACCTTGTTGCTACCTTGTCTTTCATGACACCCTGGTTTTCTGCTCTGTCAGGTAGCTCTTAATCTCCATGTCTCCTTGTTACTTAACTAGCCGCTTTACTCCCCTCATCTTCCTTTCTTATATTCTTTACATTTATTTGTCTTTACCTTGTTGCTACCTTGTCTTTCATGACACCCTGGTTTTCTGCTCTGTCAGCTAGCTCTTAATCTCCATGTCTCCTTGTTACTTAACTAGCCGCTTTACTCCCCTCATCTTCCTTTCTTAAATTCTTTAGATTTATCTGTCTTTACCTTGTTGCTACCTTGTCTTTCATGACACCCTGGTCTTCTGCTCTGTCAGGTAGCTCTTAATCTCCATGTCTCCTTGTTACTTAACTAGCCGCTTTACTCCCCTCATCTTCCTTTCTTATATTCTTTACATTTATTTGTCTTTACCTTGTTGCTACCTTGTCTTTCATGACACCCTGGTTTTCTGCTCTGTCAGCTAGCTCTTAATCTCCATGTCTCCTTGTTACTTAACTAGCCGCTTTACTCCCCTCATCTTCCTTTCTTATACTCTTTATATTTATTTGTCTTTACCTTGTTGCTACCTTGTATTTCATTACACCCTGGTCTTCTGATCTGTCAGGTACATCTTAAACTCCATGCCTACTTGTTACTTAATTAGGCCCTCTACTCCCCACATTTTCCTTTCTTATATTCTTTACATTTATTTGTCTTTACCTTGTTGCTACCTTGTCTTTCATGACTCCCTGGTCTTCTGATCTGTCAGGTACATCTTAAACTCCATGCCTACTTGTTACTTAATTAGGCCCTCTACTCCCCACATTTTCCTTTCTTATATTCTTTATATTTATTTGTCCTTACCTTGCTGCTACCTTGTCTTACATGACACTTTGATCTTCTGCTCTGTCAGGTAGCTCTTAACCTCCATGCCTCCTAATTACTTAATTAGTCCCTTTACTTCCCTCATCTTCCTTTCTTATATTCTTTACATTTATTTGTCTTTGCCTTGATGCTGCTTTGTCTTACATGGCACCTTTGTCTTCTGCTTTGTCAGGTAGCTCTTAACCTCCATGTCTCCTTGTTACTTAATTAACCCTTTTACTCCCCTCATCTTTCTTTCTGATATTCTTTACATTTATTTGTCTTTGCCTTGTTGCTGCCTTGTCTTACATGACACCTTTGTCTTCTGCTTTGTCAGGTAGCTCTTAACCTCCATGTCTCATTGTTACTTAATTAGCCCCTTTCTTCCCCTCATCTTCCTTTCTTATATTCTTTACATTTATTTGTCTTTACCTTGTTGCTACCTTGTCTTACATGACACCCTGGTCTTCTGCTCTGTCAGGTAGCTCTTAACCTCCATGTCTCCTTGTTACTTAATTATCCCCTTTTTTCCCCCTTATCTTGCTTTCTTATATTCTTTACATTTATTGTCTTTACCTTGTTGCTACCTTGGCTTACATGACATCCTGGTCTTCTGCTCTGTCAGGTAGCTCTTAACCTCCATGTCTTCTTGTAACTTAATTAGCCCCTTTCTTCCGCTTCATCTTCCTTTCTTATATTCTTTACATTTATTTGTCTTTACCTTGTTGCTACCTTGTCTTACATGACACCCTGGTCTTCTGCTCTGTCAGGTAGCTCTTAACCTCCACGTCTCCTTGTTACTTAATTAGCCCCTTTCTTCCCCCTTGTCTTCCTTTTTTATATTCTTTACATTTATTTGTGTTTACCTTGTTGCTACCTTGTCTTACATGACACCCTGGTCTTCTGCTCTGTCAGGTACCTCTTAACCTCCATGTCTCCTTGTTACTTAATTAGCCCCTTTCTTCCCCCTCATCTTTCTTTCTTATATTCTTTACATTTATTTGTCTTTACCTTGTTGCTACCTTGTCTTTCATGACTCCCTGGTCTTCTGTTCTGTCAGGTAGCTCTTAACCTCTATGCCTCCTTGTTACTTAATTAGCCCCTTTACTTGCCTCATCTTCCTTTCTTAAATTCTTTAGATTTATCTGTCTTTACCTTGTTGCTACCTTGTTTTACATGACACTTTGATCTTCTGCTCTGTCAGGTAGCTCTTAATCTCCATGTCTCCTTGTTACTTAACTAGCCGGTTTACTCCCCTCATCTTCCTTTCTTATACTCTTTACATTTATTTGTCTTTACCTTGTTGCTACCTTGTCTTTCATGACTCCCTGGTCTTCTGTTCTGTCAGGTAGCTCTTAACCTCTATGCCTCCTTGTTACTTAATTAGCCCCTTTACTTGCCTCATCTTCCTTTCTTAAATTCTTTAGATTTATCTGTCTTTACCTTGTTGCTACCTTGTCTTACATGACACTTTGATCTTCTGCTCTGTCAGGTAGCTCTTAACCTCCATGTCTCCTTGTTACTTAATTAGCCCCTTTACTTCCCTCATCTTCCTTTCTTAAATTCTTTAGATTTATCTGACTTTACGTTGTTGCTACCTTGTCTTTCATGACTCCCTGGTCTTCTGTTCTGTCAGGTAGCTCTTAACCTCCATGTCTCCTTGTTACTTAATTAGCCCCTTTACTTCCCTCATCTTCCTTTCTTAAATTCTTTAGATTTATCTGACTTTACGTTGTTGCTACCTTGTCTTTCATGACTCCCTGGTCTTCTGTTCTGTCAGGTAGCTCTTAACCTCCATGTCTCCTTGTTACTTAATTATCCCCCTTTTTCCCCCTTATCTTCCTTTCTTATATTCTTTACATTTATTGTCTTTACCTTGTTGCTACCTTGGCTTACATGACATCCTGGTCTTCTGCTCTGTCAGGTAGCTCTTAACCTCCATGTCTCCTTGTAACTTAATTAGCCCCTTTCTTCCCCTTCATCTTCCTTTCTTATATTCTTTACATTTATTGTCTTTACCTTGTTGCTACCTTGTCTTACATGACACCCTGGTCTAACTGCTCTGTCAGGTAGCTCTTAACCTCCACGTCTCCTTGTTACTTAATTAGCCCCTTTCTTCCCCCTCGTCTTCCTTTTTTATATTCTTTACATTTATTTGTGTTTACCTTGTTGCTACCTTGTCTTACATGACACCCTGGTCTTCTACTCTGTCAGGTAGCTCTTAACCTCCATGTCTCCTTGTTACTTAATTAGTCCCTTCCTTTCCCCATTTTCCTTTCTTATATTTTTACAGTTCTTGTCCATTTTTCTTTTACTTTCTGTAAGAACTCACCAATACTTCTTACCTTCTTTTTCTCCTTTCCTGTTAACATTTTTATAGCTACGATCCTCTGCTCTACATTCTCCCATTTTACTTCTAAAACCTTTTTTCTCCACATGGCAACCTCCTTGTATTCTGTTACATAGTGTTCTGTGCTTTATTTTCCCCCACACAATTCACAAATTCCCTTTTCCCTACCTCTTATCCCTCTTAGAAATATTGTTCCTGTTCTCATCCATGCTAGCCCTTCTCTCTCTTGCCTATTGCAGTAATCTACATATGCTTCTCTTCCTCTATTTCTTTTTATTTCGCTCACTTTCTTCTCGGGCTGCCAGCCAGGTGAAAAGATGATATTGATAAAATGTTATAACCACAAATGAAATACTGGATATAACACTACTATAAACAAAGACAAAACACTATCAAAATTCGTATTTCTGAACAAAAGACTGTCTTCAGTAAATTAAACGGCAGATCAGGAGATGGCGTGAGTATAGAAAATTGAGTCAAAGAAACGTAACTACCTAACTTGATTATCAAGCTGTATTGATCTTTGCTTCTTAAATCGACGGATTTCCGTTTTTAAGGCCGGTTTCCAAGAGGAGCTGAACTGAAATCTAGCATCACGATTAAGCATGCTCCTTTCAGAGGAAATCACCGAAGCTTCCTTAATACTCCTTAATATCCTGATAATGGGAGAGATGTACACTCCCGAAACGTTGATATCTAATCATCTTTTGACCTGGCTGGCTACCCGAGAAGAAAGTGAACGCATTCGTAGCCAGGAAAGCTTCAGGTCTTATTCCTTTTATTTGTTCATAAAATTGCAATGACTTCATATTTTGTAGACTTCCCCATATTTCCTGTCTTAATATATTGTCACCCAATTAGCGGAAAGCACAACCAACGACAGCTGAGTAAGGGGCCAGAGGCAGCCAAGCCACACGCACCCATCAGTCTCTGTCACCAACTGAGGGGATGATTAGGGAATTGTCACTTGTCGCTGGCCGCCTCTTCCCTCCTTCCAAATCTGGAACCTTCGCGGTGATTCACGGAAAGTAGAGGCTTCGAGAAAACGGTGATATTCCTATAAAAAGGGCTGCAGTGAGTGAATTCAGTCAGTCAGTTCTTGGCGAGCAGCGTAAGAGTGCAGTGTTAGTGAACGGACGAGAAGACTGTGTACGTGCAACGGAGGATTGTACGTAATTGCGAGAGCAAAGTGGAATTATAACGTACGAACTGGTGAATCGTAATTGTGTGCATTACGTAATTCTGTGTAATTGGCAAGTGTTTAACTGTAAGTCGGTGGAAATAAAGAACATTTTTGAGTGGTGCAATTGGACTTTTAATTTCACGAACCCACAGTCACAATATCTTCTATTCTGCATTTTACTAATTTGTCCATATCTTTTGTATTCTTTTCCTCTAATCTCCATATGTCTTCCATTCCTACTTTTTACATAATTCCACCTATCTCTGCCCACCAAATATTTGAGTTCTCTATTCTTTTTTGCCGTCTCATGCATAATTTCCCCTTCTTCTTTGGCCAAACACCTATACCAAAATTTTATTATTCTTTCCATTATTATTCCACTTCTTGTCTTTCCTAATTCTACTAAAGCTACTTCCCTAGGTTCTGATCTTGGTAAGCCTAGTAGCTCTTTACAAAACCTTCTGTAGTTTTGGTTCACCGTTTTGTTTACCTCTGTGCCCCCCCCCCCCAGATCTCCACGACATACAACATTTTGGATTCAACTAGTTCTTCATACATTCTGTCTAGCTACTTGGTTGTCACTTCTAGCTTATTTTTGTATATTGTTATTCCATTGATTGCCGCCCTTCCTTTTGCTTCAATTTGTCTCCTGTGTGCTCCCTTTTATATTGTGAGGCCGACGCTCGTAAATGAAATTTGTATATTAAAAATGGCGATGAATGTTTTGTAGTGTGCATATTGTAAAAGTAATGATAGGTTTAAACTATACAGATACTGTAAACCAGCTGCCACAATCCGTAGAATTCTGGGACCAGCTGACATTGAACTTACCTCCACGTGGCCGTTTGGAAGGACGTCTCTTGCATTTTATGACGCGAAGGTCGTCGCATACATGGACAACCTAGGCATAAACATTCACTGCCTGATAGAGATCGATGTGTGCTTCGATATCTTGCGATATATTACATCAAGGCTGCACACGTGCATAACGTACAAATAAATGTACGGTACTTCAAGTTTCCATTAATATTTGTCTTTATTCAATGTTAGAATGCAGGAAGACTAAGATATTGATAAACATTTTGCAATGTAATTATCTAATCTCGATAAACAATTAACTTTGTTTATAAATAATGAATTTATGTATGACAAAATCCTATTAAAGTCATGGCAGGTCACCGCCACCTGGAATTTCTCTGTACCCGCTAAAGTTCTGTTTTCTGTTCAACAGTAGCTGTTTTAGAACACGTGTACTTAGACACATATATACATGATAATTATTGGAAAAATAAATTAATGAGCAAGGCTTTACGCTGTCAAATTGTAATAGACATATACTTAAATTATTAGTGGGTGAAAGTGACTTGGCAAATGAACATGCGGGCGTAAGGTTCTTTAGCAAGGAGAGCTACTATACCAGGTGGAGTATCGAAGTGGAGACGAGCCTGTCAGTGAAGCTGCAAATAATCAGAAAAAAGTAAATAAAAACAAAATATGAAAGGGTCAAGACAGACTGAAAAATTCAATGCCATAGCCGGGATTTGAACCACGGATCTTCTGGTCATGAAGTCAGTCATGAACATGAGTCAGTTGGAGAATTTAATGTCATGTTGGCACGTTGGCCATAGTAGCTCAAATGGTTAGAGCGGCTGGACGGAAACCAGAAGATCCTTGGTTCAAATATCGGCTATGGCATTGAATTTTTCAGTCTGGCTTAACCCTTTTATAGTGCGTCCTACACACGGCTAGTGTGAAACAATTAATTTCCATTAATTGTACCTAATAGTGGTCCGAACTATAAAGCCCGGATCTTAAAGTACTTACAGCATAGTACGTCGCCATTGAGGTAGTTGTCTCATGTGTTAATGAGAACTCCTAAGTGGTTTACCGGAAAAAACACGAATCAATTGGAGAATTCAATGTCATGTTGGCAGGATGGCCATAGTAGCTCAAATGGTTAGAGCGGCTGGACGGAGAGCAGAAGATCCGTGGTTCAAATCCCGGCTATGACATTGAATTTTTCAGTCTGGCTTAACCCTTTCTTAGTGCGTCCTACAAACGGCTAGTGTGAAAGAACAATTAATTTCCATAAACAAAATAGTTTGATTATGAACGAACCTGCCACTTATCAAGATCATATCAGCGCCGCTGGTTTGCTAAAATTTCGTTCTTTTACAGGAGTTATGATTATATTTTGGTTTTAAATTGAAGTGACTAAATTGTGTTCTTGTCCTCAGGATGGCTTGGCATTCCTCTCGCGCTCATTGTATTTGGAATGCAGGTGTATACAGCGATGTTGCTCGGACGGTGCTGGACAATGGCCGAGAAAATGCATCCAGCCATTGTAACAAAAAGCAGGTAAGTAAGGTTACGTATTTTCTACTAAATACCTATATATGCAGTTTGTATCCCTCCGCGATAGTCTCGTGTTCTTAACAGCTAAGAGATACGCACGTACACACTCATACTCTGTCCATCCCTTTTTGGTAGTTCACTGTTAAGGAAACCTCGAACTTTCCAATGAGTAGCGCTTTTGTTTACATCTGTTCCTTTTTCTGATTTTTCCTTACCTTTATTTATCTTCCTTGGTGTTAGCTAAGCTCCTGGCTACGTTTCATTTGGAAATGTAATATTATTGATAATGCCAGTTGTTACATCCTGCATTAATTTATTAAAAGCAGTGAACACAATTCGTCACAAAAGATTAAAAGAGAAATACAACTTTCTTAAGATTTACAGTTTCAAGTCAATCAGAAATTTCGAACTATATTTGGTTATTAGATGTCTTGTAAATTTACAGATAATAATCCTTATATTAATGGATGATTAGTGCTTTAGTTCCAACATACGTGAACTAGTAATTGACAATTGTTTGCATAATCTAGCTTTCTAAAAGCAATTATGCTTGTTTGTGAAATTGCATCTCAGAATAGTTGCTTTTTGTTCCATCTACATACTACTATCTAATGGAAGTGAAATGAAATATATATAATGGAAGTCCTAACCGGTCTGTATGTCTTTTCTTTGTATTTTGAAATGACTTGTCTTTTTGTTCAGGTGTCCCTACTCTTCGCTGGCAGAAGTGGCCTTTGGGATGCGAACTGGCAAGTTTGTCGAGTTCCTTCTGGACTTCACAATATTCGGAGGAGGAGTTCCTAATCTTCTAGTAGGTAAGAGTTATAGCTATTAATAAAAAACTGTATTAATTATTTTTATTTGAACTTTACATAAATGCATAACTTCTTTACAATAGAAAGTAAGTGTTGTATTTGTTTAATTTTACCTCCAGATTATTATTTGTATATATTATTTGATCTCCTAAGTAATCGAATATACTAACTGATTTTATTATTTTGTACTGTGGTATTGTATTGAGTAATAATTGCAACAGATTAACTAGAAAAAGTTAGTATGTTGTTATTTTTTCAGTAATAGTAATTATAAGTTTAAGCAGTTGTTCCAGATATTCCAACGTAGACTTCTCAGGTACAATAACTGTTTAAATTTATTTTGGTTATTCGAGAAAGTTAAATATTTCTTATTAGCTATCAGAAAACAATTACGGACTATTATAATATATTCATAAACTTCTATGTGATAGCAAGATAATTTTCACATATGTAATTTCTATTATCTAATATTTCATTACAAATTTATTAATTTAATGCATTTTTCTTTATTTTTCTTTGTCCTAGTGGACGGAGTATTGCTTTCCAGCCAAAATTATGATGCTAGATCTCGTGGAAATGACGTTTCATGGCCCCAAAAATATTTTTTAGGAAAAGTTGCACGTGTGTGAACAGCTTAACGAAGAGTTCAACATCTAACAAAGATGCAACGCGAAGAATTTTTGAAAAAGTTCTTTCACTCCAAATTATACCTTACATGGAACTATATTAAAATATTTTTAAAATGGATACAGGTTTTTTTTTTATTAAATATTATATATTTAAGACGTTCGAATAGTAGATAAAATATATTATCTTGAAATTTCTGCCAATAATATTTAGTTCTCTATATTTGAAAACTTCAAATGACAAAATATTTGTGCACAGAAATGGAGATATTGTAAAAGTGTACAATTAATATGAAACGAACTGTTTGGTTATAAGTTTACATAAAGTAAAGTCTCAAAACATATACTTCCACCACGTATTTTGTGTGCAATAAAATACTTTTTGTACCATAGGCATATATTAGATGATGATGATCATAATAATGATAATGATAATGATGGTGATAATGATGGTGATAATGATAATGATGGTGATAATGATGGTGATAATGATGGTGATAATGATGATAATGATAATGATGATAATGATGGTGATAATGATGATAATGATAATGATGGTGATAATGATAATGATGGTGATAATGATAATGATGGTGATAATGATAATGATGATGATAATGATAATGATGGTGATGATGATAATGATAATGATGGTGATAATGATAATGATACTGATAATGATGGTGATAATGATAATGATAATGATGGTGATAATGATGGTGATAATGATAATGATGGTGATAATGATAATGATGGTGATAATGATGATGATAATGATGGTGATAATGATCGTGATAATGATAATGATAATGATGGTGATAATGATAATGATGGTGATAATGATGGTGATAATGATGGTGATAATGATGATGATAACGATGGTGATAATGATAATGATGATAATGATAATGATGGTGATAGTGATGATAATGATAATGATAATGATGGCGATAATGATGATAATGATAATGATGGTGATAATGATGGTGATAATGATGGTGATAATGATGATAATGATAATGATGGTGATAATGATGATAATGATGATAATGATAATGATGGTGATGATATAATGATGGTGATAATGATGATAATGATGGTGATAATGATAATGATAATGATAATGATGGTGATAATGATAATGATGGTGATAATGATAATGATGGTGATAATGATGATGATAATGATGGTGATGATGGTAATGGTAATGAAGAACTATCTGAGAACTGTGTATTTTTTATAAAACATCTGCGCTAGTAACAAGTGAATGGACAACTGATGCAAGACAGAAAGATTTCAATAGGTCCACATGTTTTTCACTCTTTATTACAGACCATAGTTTAGTTATGGTCTATTTTTTACTAGTATAGAGGATTTCTGCTTTCTCAGGACAAGGTTTAATGACGAATCTTTAGAATATTTATGCATATCAGTCCTGGAACTACTATTTTATGTTTTAAAAACTAACCATATGAGTAGGTTTTGTTTTGTTTATTATTACATTAATTGTTATGTTGTAATTGCAGCCTCTCAGAATCTCTTCATCTTGGGTTTCAAGACAGCAGATATGCAGTTCTCTTACTGCTACTGGTTGTTGATACTGGGTGTGCTACTGTGTCCCATAATGTGGCTGGGTAGTCCAAAAGACATGAAGTAAGTACCAATCAACACCAACAGTACTTTATCTGGTATAAGATAGTTATTTGAAATTAAGGTTATAGAATTTTGATCGAATTGTGTTCTACACAAAAATTTAATACAAATCTTTCACTGGAGACACAGGTTTTGTGACTTTCCCAATATACGAGGTTTGGAGCAAAAGTAATGGCAACTATTTTATTTACCTTGAACATTCAAGTTCGTTTGGAAAATGTGATATATGCGACGAAACGAGAAGGTCTTAACTACATGTGTGGACAATGAATAGCACTGAAATATCGTAACACACTAATTTGTTGCAGTAGTATACAGGGAAATATGACCTTCACGGTGCAAAAGAATGACAACACGGTACATATACAGTTCACACGACAAACCTGGGCCTACGGACCCTCAAAGTAGTCCCCTGTTACTGTCACCAGACGCTGCCAACAATGTGGGAGGCACTGAATACCATCTGCCTCAGCATTTGCCTAATATTGTGTTGCAAACCGCCTACTACGTAGTGGTTCCTTAATCTTTAGAATGAGATCAGTCACAGGGCAAAATGTCAAGAGAATACGGTGGGTGCTTCAATTCTTCCCATCCCCAGCGTCGTAGTAGCTTACCTACACACTCTGCTTTATGTGGTTTTGCATTTTCGTGCAGGATTATTGCACTGTCCATAAGATTCGGACGTTTCTCCCGAATGCCACGTCGTACACGTCGCACCTGTACAGGAAGTCCCTGTAGTACTGTACGATCACTGTTCTGCCATTTGGAACAAAGTGGCAAACAATGACACTCCTGACGATCACCATCAATTTGACTGGGGAAGGATTCTGACGGAACTTCTGCCTCCTTGGTGATCCAGCATGTCGCCACTCCGCGGACTGACGTGTCAGTTCTGGTTCGTATACCCTGACCCAAAATTCATCGATGGCGACTATTTCTGACAAGAATTGATCCCGTCCTGTGGCCAGCGTGCAAGGTGGTCGGAGCATATTGCATAGCGCACCCACCTTTGAACTTCCGTCAGTGCATGAGGTACCCGCCGCGATACGATTTTGTGTGGTTGTGTCTCATTACGCAATATTCTGTGGACGGTGCATTTCTCTATGCCACTTGCCATCCCTAACTCCAGTAGCGTTCATCGTCTATCTTCATCCAGGAGCTGCTTCATGACGGCACGTGCCACGTTGGTCCGCACAATGACAGGTCTTCCCGAACGTTGTTCATCACTGGTCGATACACGTCCTTGCTGAAACTTTCCTATCCACCGTGCTACTGTACAGTATGGCAAGACATTATTCCTAAGGGCTTCCACTAATTCACTGTGACATTCCATCGCATTTCTCCCTCGGAGAACGGCTATTTTGATGTAAGCGCGCTGCTCAACACGGATTACTTCCATGTCGCACGACGCTCACCAGCTGACTGACTTCACAGCCCTCGCTATCCTACTACCAGCTATCACAGAGCCATCTGTTTTTATGTATACACACTATTACTGCAGAAATTCCGCAAGACACTTAAATGTTTGTGATCCATTCACATATCTACAAGGAAAAAAATAGTTTCCATGACTTTTGCCCCAACCCTCGTATAAAATTAATTTCAGATTAAAAAATCTTTCTCTCTTTACATTTATGGCTGTGTTATGACCAGGGGGCGGACTTTTACTATGAAAAGGGTCAAATAACTGTGTACCGACTAGAGGCTGTAGAAACGCGGCGAACTTGACAGCACTGCGGTCGGCAGTACACAGCACACCCTGTTTCAAATGTAGGAGCAACAGGATTCAGCGGTAGCACAGACTAATGTTTAGCCATTGGTAACCTGTAGGTAATAAAAGGCATTTCGATTCTTGTGATGGTTTCGCCATCTGTGAAATCTTGGCTTATATGACAACCTGGTCTTCTGCTCTGTCAGGTAGCTCTTAACCTCCATGACTCCTTGTTACTTAATTAGTCCCTTTCCTCCCTTCACCTTCCTTCCTTATATTCTTTACATTTCTTGTCCATTTTTATTTTACTTTCTGCAAGAACTCACCAATACTTCTTACCTTCTTTTCCTCCTTTCCTGTTAACATTTTTATAGCTACTATCCTCTTCTCTACTTTCTCCCATTTTTCCTCGCATTCTGTTACATAGTGTTCTATGCTTTCTTTTCCTCCACACAATTCACAAATTCCCTTTTCTCTACCTCTTATCCCTCTTAGAAATATTGTTCCTGTTCTCATCCAAGCTAGCCCTTCTCTCTCTTGCCTATTGCAGTAATCTACATATGCTTCTCGTCCCCAATTTCTTTTCATTTGTTTGTAAAATTGTAATGATTTCATATTTTCTAGACTTCCCCATATTTCCTGTCTTTCTATATCTTCTATTCTGCATCTTATGAATTTACCCACATCGCTTATAATCCTTTGCTCTAATCTCCATATATCTCACATTCCTATTTTTTCCATATTTCCTCCTATCTCTGCCCACCAACTATTTGAGTTCGCTAATCTTTTTTGCTGTCTCATTAATAATTTCATAATTTCTTCTTCTTTGCCCAAGCACCTATACCAAAATTTTATTATTATTTCCTTTATTATTCCATTTCTTCTTGTCTTTCCTAATTCTACTAAAGCCACTTCCCTAGGTGCTGATCTTGGTAAGTCTAGTAGCTCTATACAAAACCTTCTGTAGTTTTGGTCCACCGTTTTGTTTACCTCTGTGCCCCCCCCCCCCCCCGCAGATCTTCACTACATACAACATTCTGGATTCAACTATTGCTTCATACATTCTTTCTAACCACTTGGTTGTCATTTCTAGCTTATATTTGTATATTCTTATTCCTTTCATTGCCGTCCTTCCTTTTGCTTCAATTGTTCTCCTGTGCGCTCCCCACTTTCCATTGTTATTCAACCTAACTCCTAAGTATTCAAATTCATTAACCACTTCTACCCTTTTGCCATTTAGTATGCACTTTTCATTTTTTTAGTTTAACTCCCTTCTTTAAGACCATAACTTTTGATTTATTTATGTTTATTTTTACCCTTAACTCTTCACAGAATTGCTGGATTTCGTTTATTGCCTTCTGCAATCCTACTACCGTTATAGATCCTGCCATGAAGTCATCCAGCAATTTCTTTGTTTGCTATTACCGGACAGTGCTGATTTCCTTCTTCAACCTTGTCCATTATCTCGTCTATAAATAAGTTAAATAAAATTGGACTCATTTTGCATCCTTGTCTTAGACCTATTTTTCTTCTGTCAACTCCGTGTTTACATTTTTTCCCACCTTATGCACAACTTTACTCCTACTTTGTTATATTTTTCATATTAAAGTATCACCTGCACAAGCACGCCATCTGCTATAAACATTTCTTTTAAACAGAATTCAGGAATTCATTTCTCTATCATAATTACAAATGAAAGTTAGCCTTTTCCTCATTATACAAGTCATGTAGGACATTCATGGAGGACGTTCCACTAAATTAGTACCAACTCCATAAACCTAATATTCCTGATACATAATAAGAGTTAATATTATTCATGTATACCGTGTACCTACATTTGGACCACACTGTACATGTTACCATAGTTACCTTTAAAAGCCCCACTCTCGCTTCTGTTATTGCCTTGTCGCTAGAAAAGGAAACCTGAAAGCAAAGCAAACGTTGAGAGATATTTCCCTTTCCTTTTATCAAATTTTCGTAAGGGAAATGTACTTTCGGAGAAGCCAGCTACTGATAAACATGTTTTGTAAAAGGAGGGCATATAAAAGCAAGATACATCCAGTGCAGTAATTGGAATATTCTTTTAGAGCATGAGAAATGCAGGTTGTTTCGAAAGTTCCGAGCTGGAAGGATACCAGAGGGCGTTTATCGTTAGGATATTGTCTTTTGTAAAAATGATTTTCTTTACTTGCCCTCGAAACAAAACATGATAAATATTTAAACATAAGACATACGAGGGTCGTTTTATAAGTCTCGACACAGTCTGCATTGACTATCGCTTCTTCATTTGATGACAATTGCTTACCATAAGCCAAATTTTAAAGTTTTGGAACAGGAATAAGTCACCTGGGGCTAAGTCTGGTAAATAAGGTGGACGAGGAGCCAATTCAAAGCCCAACTCATGCACTTTCGCCATTGCAATTGCTTTCGTATTTCATTCTCGGCCTCTTCTCAGTCAACCCATGTTCCAAACGATCCAACAATGAAGCATAATAGGCTCCAGTTATGATTCTGCATTTTTCCAAGTAGTCTATGAGGATTATTGCTTGAGAATTCCCCCAAAACAGTGACCATCACCTTAACAGTTTACAAACTGGCCATTGTCTTCTTTGGTGAACTTTCAGGAGCCTTTGTCAATTGTTTTCATTGCTGTTTTGACTCTGGTGTATAATGACGGATCCAAGATTCATTCAAAGTTACAAATCGCCGCAAAAGTCTTGTGGATTGCGATAAACCATCGCCAGATACTCCGTAGAAGTATTCTTCCGAATGCGCTTTTGGTCGACTGTGAGCAATCGCGGCACCCATCTTGCACACAGCCTTTTCATTGCCAATTTTTCATGTAGGTTATTCTGCACTCGCTCAGTTGAGACGTCTACAACTTCATAAATCTCACGAATTTTGATTCGACGATGTTGCCTAACCAGATCGTCAATCTTTTCAATTATATCCTGTGTGGTGACCTCAATTGGGTAACTAGAGCGCGATTCATCTTCTGTGCTTCTTATACCACGTTTAAATTAATTGATCCAAAAGTAAATGGTCTTCTATGTTGTTACGGAGTTGTGTGAACTTCATCCAATTCTGTTTTGACTTGTGCGGCAGTCCAGCCTTTCAAATGAGAATGTTGAATACGAAATTCTGTTTTTTTTTTTTTCCATTTTCAATCGCAGCTCACACTGACTAGTTGAAATGACTGTCAAAAATGAACTGTAAGTATGTGAAAGATAAGAAGTGTGCTATAATTACGGTGTTTTGCGGCAGAAGGGAAGAAGTGTGGTCAAACTTGAAAAACACAGTTCAGCAAAATAGCATGTAAAATAAGCGAAGATATCACAAGTAAAGTTGCATCCTCTGAAAACTTTCCTTAGTTTTGCCCACGCCAGCTCAATTGCATTCAGATCACAGTTATACGGAGATAGACGAATAATAATGTGTCCCCTTTCGAGAGCCATAACATACACAAATGTTCATACAAATATAAACCATTTTCAAGTAAATGCTGATGCACCACACTCGTAACAAGGATAAACTGGCAATTCGAGCGCACCAAACGAGCCTTTATGAAGGAAGCTTTAACTACAAAGTGATAATGTTATATAATAAACTTCCAAATTCATTTAAACAAGCTGCATCATTAAAACACTTTAAGAATAAGGTTAAGAAATTTTTGCATGCACACTGTTTTTATACGGTTAATGAATTTTTAGAACTATAACCATGTAAATGAGCACTGGGAGCATAGTACATTCACAAACCTGTAATATTTATATTATGACATTTGTTGTAGTAAATTAGTCTATGCAAATACCACATTAAACCATAGAAAAGCTGCTTACTGTGTATATTGTATGTAATCAATTTGACTTTATGTATATACTGTATTTATACACTTTGACGTGTCTCATAACATGTATATGTTGCCAAGGACGAACTAAAATTCTAATTCTAACATACGATTGTTGTAAACTGGTTAGCTAATTAACCTCGAAATTGATCAAAACGAAATATGGCGGACATGATAAAGCTTAGTGTATTAGCCACTAGATGTCAGTGTATAGCGTATTTCAAATTTTAAAGTTGTCATCTATGTTTACGGAGTTAAACGAAACTTACCGAATGAGGACTTGAGACCCGATCGCTGTTTTTATCGCGAGCATATAGTATATTGTAGTACAGCGAAATTTTCTGTACAATTTTTTGAATAATCAAACTTACAACCACAAAGTGGCAACAAAAAGTTTACATTCCTTCATGGAAATTGACCATACTTATTAAACGAACCTCGTGTTTAAGATAACTAATCAGACATTAGCTCTTCGTGTATCCATAGCGCTTCAACTGTTTGTAGTCTTCATTTTTTGACCACGTGGATACTGTTTTGACATTTGCTAATCAAACGCATTCACTTGTTTCGAGACCTTTCCTTCACGTGTTTACAGGAATTGTTGTAACTGTCAACTACAGGAGGAGATGGTTAACATGTGCTGTCAGTAACACGTGTGTTTACATTGCAGGTGGGTGGCTGTGACGTCAGTGGTGACCGTGTTAGGGGTGTCAATACTGACGTGGACCTGTATGCTGACAGATCCTGCAGTTTTGGCTCCTACAATGCCTCCACATCCGACATGGGAGTCCTTCGCCGTCGCCTTCGGTATTATAGCTTTCCAGGTGAAAGTACTCCCTAAACATTGACACAAATATACATTAATTTTAATGTTGAAATCAATTCATTCCTGTAACCTGCTATTCTTACTTTTATATGCTTTGATATGCATCCATTTAGTACATTGAGAATTTCACCCTTAGCTGCCTTTACTTACCCAAACTGCCTTGCTCCCCTGTTACCCCGAAACAGGAACGTAGAACCAACAAGTGCTGTATCTTACTTTAAAGATAGGACCAGGTACAGCGTAACAAAGCATATTTCTTCTGTAAAGAATGATAATTGGATTACTTTTGTATTTATTTCTAGATGTCCTTTCACTGAACATTTTAACATATGTCACTTCAATAGGAAATCATGCCACAAAGTGTTAAAACAGTGTCACATTTTCAGGTGTTGTTTACTTATAAATTGTGAAAAATTGTGGAATTAACCTTTGCGTTACCTTTTAGATGTCTGGTAACTCAAGCTCTATGTACACTGTACTGATTTGAACATCATTTCATTCATCGTCCGATATGACTTAACGTTGGAGGTTTTCCCTTATCCTGAAAGATGAATGCCTGGTAACTCTAAGCTCTATGTACCCTGTACTCATTTGAACATCATTTCATTCATCGTCCGATATGACTTAACGTTGGAGGTTTTCCCTTATCCTGAAAGATGAATGTCTGGTAACTCTAAGCTCTATGTACCCTGTACTCATTTGAACATCATTTCATTCATCGTCCGATTTGACTTAACGTTGGAGGTTTTCCCTTATCCTGAAAGATGAATGTCTGGTAACTCTAAGCTCTATGTACCCTGTACTCATTTGAACATCATTTCATTCATCGTCCGACATGACTTAACGTTGGAGGTTTTCTCTTATGCTGAAAGATGAATGTCTGGTAACTCTAAGCTCTATGTACCCTGTACTCATTTGAACATCATTTCATTCATCGTCCGATTTGACTTAACGTTGGAGGTTTTCCCTTATCCTGAAAGATGAATGTCTGGTAACTCTAAGCTCTATGTACCCTGTACTTATTTGAACATCATTTCATTCATCGTCCGATATGAATTAACGTTGTAGGTTTTCCCTTATCCTGAAAGATGAATGTCTGGCAACTGTAAGCTCTACGTACCCTGTACTCATTTGAACATCATTTCATTCATCGTCCGATATGACTTAACGTTGGAGGTTCTCTCTTATCCTGAAAGATGAATGTCTGGTAACTCTAAGCTCTATGTACCCTGTACTTATTTGAACATCATTTCATTCATCGTCCGATATGACTTAACGTTGGAGGTTCTCTCTTATCCTGAAAGATGAATGTCTGGTAACTTTAAGCTCTATGTGCCCTGTACTCATTTGAACATCATTTCATTCATTCGTCCATTCATTCGTTGGAGGTTTTCCCTTATTCTGAAAGATGAACGTCTGGTATCTCTAAGCTCTATGTACCCTGTACTCATTTGAACATCATTTCATTCATCGTCCGATATGACTTAACGTTGGAGGTTTTCCCTTATCCTGGAAGATGAATGTCTGTATCTCTAAGCTCTATGTACCCTGTACTCATTTGAACATCATTTCATTCATCGTCCGATATGACTTAACGTTGGAGGTTTTCTCTTATCCTGAAAGATGAATGTCTGGTAACTCTTAGCTCTATGTACCCTGCACACATTTGAACATCATTTCATTCATCGTCCGGAATGACTTAACGTTGGAGGTTTTCCCTTATCCTAAAAGATGAATGTCTGGTAACTCTAAGCTCTATGTACCCTGTACTCATTTGAAAATCATTTCATTAATCGTGCGATATGACTTAACGTTGGAGGTTTTCTCTTATACTGAAAGATGAATTTCTGGTAACTCTAAGCTCTATGTACCCTGTACTTATTTGAACATCATTTCATTCATCGTCCGATATGACTTAAAGTTGGAGGTTTTCTCTTATCCTGAAAGATGAATGTCTGGTAACTCTAAGCTCTATTTACCGTGTACTTATTTGAACATCATTTCATTCATCGTCCGATATGACTTAACGTTGAAGGTCTTCTCTTATCCTGAAAGATGAATGTCTTGTAACTCTAAGCTCTATGTACCGTGTACTTATTTGAACATCATTTCATTCATCGTCCGATATGACTTAACGTTGAAGGTTTTCTCTTATACTGAAAGATGAATGTCTGGTAGCTCTAAGCTCTATGTACCCTGTACTTAGTTGAACATCATTTCATTCATCGTCCGATATGAGTTAACGTTGGAGGTTTTCACTTATCCTGAAAGATGAATGTCTGGTAACTCTAAGCTCTATGTACCGTGTACTTATTTGAACATCATTTCATTCATCGTCCGATATGAGTTAACGTTGGAGGTTTTCTCTTATCCTGAAAGATGAATGTCTGGTAACTCTAAGCTCTATGTACCCTGTACTTATTTGAACATCATTTCATTCATCGTCCGATATGAGTTAACGTTGGAGGTTTTCTCTTATCCTGAAAGATGAATGTCTGGTAACTCTAAGCTCTATGTACCCTGTACTTATTTGAACATCATTTCATTCATCGTCCGATATGAGTTAACGTTGGAGGTTTTCTCTTATACTGAAAGATAAATGTCTGGTAACTCTAAGCTCTACGTACCCTGTACTCATTTGAAGATCATTTCATTCATCGTCCGATATGACTTAACGTTGAAGGTTTTCTCTTATCCTGAAAGATGAATGTCTGGTAACTCTAAGCTCTATGTACCGTGTACTTATTTGAACATCATTTCATTCAGCGTCCGATATGACTTAACGTTGGAGGTTTTCTCTTATACTGAAAGATGAATGTCTGGTAACTCTAAGCTCTATGTACCGTGTACTTATTTGAACATCATTTCATTCAGCGTCCGACATGACTTAACGTTGGGGGTTTTCTCTTATACTGAAAGATGAATGTCTGGTAGCTCTAAGCTCTATGTACCCTGTACTCATTTGAACATCATCTCATTCATCGTCCGATATGACTGAACGTTGGAGGTTTTCTCTTATCCTGAAAGATGAATGTCTGGTAACTCTAAGCTCTATGTACCCTGTACTTATCTGAACATCATTTCATTCATCGTCCGATATGACTGAACGTTGCAGGTTTTCTCTTATCCTGAAAGATGAATGTCTGGTAACTCTAAGCTCTATGTACACTGTACTTATCTGAACATCATTTCATTCATCGTCGGATATGACTTAACGTTGGAGGTTTTCTCTTATCCTAAAAGATGAATGTCTGGTAACTCTAAGCTCTATGTACCCTGTACTTATTTGAACATCATTTCATTCATCGTCCGATATGACTTAACGTTGGAGGTTTTCTCTTATCCTAAAAGATGAATGTCTGGTAACTCTAAGCTCTATGTACCCTGTACTCATTTGAACATCATTTCATTCATCGTCCGGTATGACTTAACGTTGGAGGTTTTCTCTTATCCTAAAAGATGAATGTCTGGTAACTCTAAGCTCTATGTACCCTGTACTCATTTGAACATCATTTCATTCATCGTCCGATATGACTTAACGTTGGAGGTTTTCCCTTATCCTAAAAGATGAATGTCTGGTAACTCTAAGCTCTATGTACCCTGTACTCATTTGAACATCATTTCATTCATCTTCCGATATGACTTAACGTTGGAGGTTTTCTCTTATCCTAAAAGATGAATGTCTGGTAACTCTAAGCTCTATGTACCCTGTACTCATTTGAACATCATTTCATTCATCTTCCGATATGACTTAACGTTGGAGGTTTTCTCTTATCCTGAAAGATGAATGTCTGGTAACTCTAAGCTCTATGTACCCTGTACTCATTTGAACATCATTTCATTCATCTTCCGATATGACTTAACGTTGGAGGTTTTCTCTTATCCTAAAAGATGAATGTCTGGTAACTCTAAGCTCTATGTACCCTGTACTCATTTGAACATCATTTCATTCATCTTCCGATATGACTTAACTTTGGAGGTTTTCTCTTATCCTAAAAGATGAATGTCTGGTAACTCTAAGCTCTATGTACCCTGTACTCATTTGAACATCATTTCATTCATCTTCCGATATGACTTAACGTTGGAGGTTTTCTCTTATCCTAAAAGATGAATGTCTGGTAACTCTAAGCTCTATGTACCCTGTACTCATTTGAACATCATTTCATTCATCTTCCGATATGACTTAACGTTGGAGGTTTTGTCTTATCCTGAAAGATGAATATCTGGTAACTCTAAGCTCTATGTACCCTGTACTCATTTGAACATCATTTCATTCATCTTCCGATATGACTTAACGTTGGAGGTTTTCTCTTATCCTAAAAGATGAATGTCTGGTAACTCTAAGCTCTATGTACCCTGTACTCATTTGAACATCATTTCATTCATCGTCCGATATGACTTAACGTTGGAGGTTTTCTCTTATCCTGAAAGATGAATGTCTGGTAACTCTAACCTCTATGTACCCTGTACTCATTTGAGCATCATTTCATTCAATTTCCGATATGACTTAACGTTGGAGGTTTTCTCTTATCCTAAAAGATGAATGTCTGGTAACTCTAAGCTCTATGTACCCTGTACTCATTTGAACATCATTTCATTCATCGTCCGATATGACTTAACGTTGGAAGTTTTCTCTTATCCTAAAAGATGAATGTCTGGTAACTCTAAGCTCTATGTACCCTGTACTCATTTAAACATCATTTCATTCATCGTCCGATAACGTTGGAGGTTTTCTCTTATCCTGAAAGATGAATGTCTGGTAACTCTAACCTCTAGGTATCCTGTACTCATTTGAACATCATTTCATTCATCGTCCGATATGACTTAACGTTGGAGGTTTTCTCTTATCCTGAAGGATGAATTTCTGGTAACTCTAAGCTCTATGTACCCTGTACTTATCTGAGCATCATTTCATTCATCTTCCGATATGATATAGGGTTGGAGAATGTAGAATAAAAAATGACAATAAACAAATAAAACAAAGGAAAAATCCTATTTTTTCTCATTCATAATTCCGTTATAATTATTCTTTATTTTATTTAATTACTACTCTCTGTGTAGATAGTTATCTTTCTAGCTGCACTATAATTCTTTTGTGATTAAAATTTCCTAAATATCAATATTACATATTTGTGCCTTACATCAAACAAAAACAAAAGAGCGAGTTCTTTCAGGAGACAGTGGCGCACAGACTGGTTTCTTGTTAGACTGGACCATATCTGTGTGTACTCAAGCGTGCGGCGGGATTTTGTCACCAAAACCTCAAATATTGCAATGTATTTCAAAACTGAAGCCGTGAAAGAGGCATGAAAACGTAAACGGGAATGAGAAGAACTTGTGGTGAATATGAATCTATAAAGGAGATAAGAAAAACCAGTAGATTTTTGCAATATATATTTGTCAATGGATATTTTAAAACTCTGACTCCATTGAAAGGAATTTTAGATGTTAATGTTCACATTATTTCTTCTACTCCTTTACGTTACGTAAATTTTCGACACTGGACCAGCAGCTTCTTCTCCCTTCATGCTAAGAATATTTTCTTTCCAAAAAGCTCATGACATACTAAAGACTGTTCTTTCTAATCAGAAGAAAAAAGGAATAGCTACCTAGTAGCCTGACGAAAGTACAGGGTGTATATACATAAATATCAAGATTTTGACTCTTTATAATATTTAGTGCAGTCAATTTACTGTTATAAATTACATGTCAAATGAAAACCAATTCAAACAGTTTTGTTTGTTGGAATCAAGGGCATGTGCGTGCAATGTTTCTGCCGCAATCCGCTAGACAGCGGTAGTAGCAAAGATGGCGGCTAGTACACAGAAAGCATTTTATGTTTTGCAGTTTGCAAAGACAGAATCTGTAATTACTGTGAAACGTGCGTTCCGCATTAAGTTAGGTTGTGATCCTCCTAGTGATTATAACATTCGTAGATGATATCAGTTTGAAGAGCACGGGACGACCAAGAGTAAGTGAAGAGACTGTTGAGTGAGTGAGAGAGCCGTTCACTCGTAGCCCAAAGGAATCAGTCCAGAAGGCTAGTCGTAAACTACAAGTTCGTGTTTCGACTGTTTGGAAAGAGGTAAGAAAATGCTTACGACTACGTCCTTACCGTTTACAGTTATTACAGGAACTAAAGCCGACAGATCACGGATTACGTGCCAACTTCGCAAACGACATGATTTTATGGATCGTGTTGTCTTCAGCGATGAATCGACCTTTCACCTTAGGGGACATGTTAACACTCATAATGTGCGCAGCTGGGGCTCAGAAAATCTTCACGAGATGGTACAAATGCAACGAGATTCCCCTAAAGTGATTTTTTGTGCCGTATCCCGCGAGAAGTTTGTGGGTACTTTTTTTTGGTGACTGGCACTTCGTGCCTTTTTTGTAATTTATGTCCTCCAACGTTAAGTCATATGGGACGATGAATGCAATGGATGAAATGATGTTCAAATGAATCCGGGTTCCATGGAGCGTAGAGTTACCCGACATTCGTCTTTCAGGATAAGGGAAAACCCCGGAAAAACCTTATACAGTTAACTTACCCTGACCAAGATTTGAACTCGGGACCTCTTGAACGTGAGGCAGACATGCTTCCACCACGCTACCAAGGCGGGTACTTCTTATCTTGATACACCAGAGCAATGACTCTTCCGTCAGTTGGAAGAAAATCACCTAGAGAATTTCATTTTCCAGCAAGATGGTGCGCCACCTCACTGGCATAACGAAATACGCGATTGTTTGAACGTCACTGTAACCGAGCGCTGGATAGACCGCAAGGGTCCTAATGACAGGGCATCCACGTTCTCCTGACCTAACGCCAAGCGATTTTTACCTTTGGGGCTTCATCAAGGATCGTGTGTACGTGCCTCCGCTACCAGCTGACTTCCCTGAATTAAGCAGCTGTTGCTACAATTACTGAATATACACCTATCAACATTTGGGAAGTACTTGGCTATAAACTTTATGTGTGCCGTGTGACAAAAGGTAGACATATTGAACATTCCATATGGGAGGGGATCCGTCCACTTCAACTGCCGTGGTGTGGCCGCTGTGGACTCCTAGCACTTGAGGTACTCTGACGTTACTAGATGAACCTCAGGCCGAACATGCGAGCCCCTCCCTCTGGGAGCTTTTCGGATTTGGTTGGACTTGAGGGTGCAGTGGTTCCCGATACCCGTGAGAGATCGAGTACGTCTCCGGACGGGGTTGAGGGAAGCCATATATTCCCGCATACTAGCCTGCATAGCTAGTAGAAGGTGTGCTAGATCACCAAGCAGCCCCACCGAGGTTATATCGGTAGCCTTCCTCTTTGTGGTTGACGTGCGTAAGTGGCGTATCCACTTCCATTCCGTCTTGAGTCTACAGGACCAGATGAGGGGGGGGGGGGAGCGTGTTAGTCTCTAGGTCTTGCCCTATGGAAAGTCCCACGGAGGCGCCGGGCGCCTTTTTGGGACAGTTTGGTAACTCCCTGGTCGTCAGAGGGTGGGGGGGGGGGTCAGTCTTCACTCTGTGAGGCTCTGCCCTGGTAGATAACCTCGAGTTATATATATAGTCACATTGCACATTTATAAGGTTCTTGGTGTACCTGTTTGAGTTGCTTTTTCATTTGACGTATCATTTATAATTGTAAGTTGAATGTAATAAATATTATAAAAAGTTAAAACATCGATATTCATTTATATACATCCTGTATAAAAATATAAAAGTATAAAGAATATCTGGGAAATAGTTAATGCCATAAAGCGGGTTATCATCATAACGTGTGTACCTTAATAATATCTGTTTGTTTGTAAGGCGAGTGTTTGTTTACCTAATAGATGTACATTTCAAATAAAGCAACGTGGTCAGTAATCTCAAATATTATAGACTCAGACAAAAAGAGGATTCCATTTAGTAATCTAGATCCGGGTACTTAAATCTAATCTTTAATCTAATCGCAAAGTGCTGCATTATGGTATATAGCACTGAAATTGTTATAATTATTAAACTTAGTTCGCGAATCCCTTTAAAATGACATTACTCTGGTAAAGCACACAGCACATCCCTGTTTTAGATAAATTTATTTACAAAAACACACTTTTAAGTATTACTCATTACTAAATACAATCAAACTTGATAAATCATGTGATATACCTCGCCATAGAGCCTTGCTGCATGAAACTGCCAATTACAGCCTCTCCAGCTTCGTGCCTTAACCGCTAGATGGCAGAGTAGCTGGATAGTTACTCTTAGTACATAAAACGTGAATTTATAATAAACATTAAGTTTAATTTGTTTCCGTTTAGATATATAAACTTATAAATTAAAATTGTTTAAATAATTTATGGTTATAAGTAGTTGTTATATACTTCTGTTAAAGTAATAAGCAAAATGTCTAACACTATATAGGTGTAAAGTCTTTGGAGTTGTAATGAAATGTGAATCGAATGGATGTTGCAACTATGCTTCTAAGTTGACACTGCTGTGGAAATAACAGGAATCAAGTATTAATTCTGTAAAGAAATTACACATACTTTTTTCAAACAATTATTTTTCAAATCTTTGTAGAACTGATTTCAGACATTTCTATTAGCGATATCAAAGTGCAGCATCAGGACATAAACTAATGTAGCACTGAAAGTGTTAAAATTACCAAACTTAGTTCGCGATTCTCTTTAAAATGACATTACTATGGTAAAGCACACAACACATCCCTGTTTTGGACCAATTTATTTACAAAAGCACACTTTCAAGTACACACTCATTACTAAATACAATCAACCTTTGATAAATCGTGTGATATACTGCGCCGTAGAGGCTTGCTACATGAGAACACACACACACACACACACACACACACACACACACACACACACACACACACACACACACACACACACACGCGCGCGACTGGACATTGGAGATCTGAATGTCACTGTCTGAAGCTAGATCAGGGCTGGGCCCTCTACTGTCAGTGGAGTGTTTTGTAAGGAAGGATAACATACGGCAGAAGATGAGGTTGTAGTTATATATAAGCCATCTGATGTGTTATTTTATGTGCCTAGAAGCAGTCTCGGGCGTTTGTAGTGCTCTCCATGATCGATGTCGTACTCACCTAGACCGCGGATGAGGGAGTTGAAGTTGTTGGAGAGGTTTTGATAGAAGGAACGTCAAAGGGTATGGATGTAGTCTGTTATTGTGGGGATACGTAGGTCACGTCGGATAACTAGATTGGGGATGTACCAAGGGAGGAATCGGGATTGTAGAATTTCAAGGCGGTGTAGGTGAGACTTGGCTGCTACTCCCCATATTTCACTGGCGTATGTGATGGCTGGTTGGAGTACTTATACAGGAGCAGTTTTGTAGGCAGAGACGTCACCGATCGTGGGTTATAGAGAGGGTAGAGCATGCCCATTCTTTTGTTAACTTTATCAGCCACATATGTAATGTGGTCTCTCCACGTCAATTGGATGTCGAGTAGAACACCAAGATACTTAACGTAAGTTTTCTAATGGACGTCCTCACCGGCTAGGCGAATTGGTGGAAGATCCGCTATTCGCCTTCGAGAGAACGTGATGATCTGGCTTTACTGTGGATGAACGTGTAGGCACCAACGTTTGAACCAGGTAGTGAGGTAGTCAGCATATTGTTGAAACCTGCGAGTACACAGGTTGAGCTCTGATGACGTGGAGATGACAGCTGTATCGTCAGCAAAGAGATACAGCGAGCAGCGTGGCAGGGATGGTAGGGTGTTGATGTATAGAAGGAAGAAAGTGGGTGCCAGGACACTACCTTGGGGAACGCCAGCTCTGATGGGATGGGATGAGGATAAGACTCCGGCGTGGGAGACAGCAAAGGTTCTGTCAGTGAGGTAGGTGGGAATGAGATGTATTAAGTAGGAAGAGGTTTGGTAGGTGATGAGACGGGAGAGTAAGCCTTCGTGCCATACGCTGTCGAATGCTTTTGTGATATCTAGGAGTAGTGCTGAAACGAACTGCTTCCTGTTAAAGGCTGTGTAAACTTCATCGACCAGACGAAGTATTACAAATTACTTGTTTAATATATCTCCTCTTGCTCTGAAAGTATTTTGGTAAAGTTCAGTAACATTCGGTATACAACGACATATGTAATGACGATACTTCTGTAAACGGGTAAGTCTGTTTAGAAGACTGACTTGGGAAAGTAGTTGGAATATGTCAACTTAGTGTTATAAGTATATGCTTTTAGACAACAGAAGATCTCTTAGTTATATTGATTGTCTGCCAGGATACATTGTTTATAACGACCGCGTCTTGTTCATAGATGGCAGCACCTGTAATATCGATTAGCACAAAATAAAGTTTGTATTTATTTATAGAGCTTCTTGACAAATTGTGTTTGTGTTCATTAATTATGGCTTAGATTTTATTGATCCCTATGATATAAAGTTAAAGAGTACCCATTAATATATGTCACCGTAATACTGAACGAATAAGTAATTGCACGTGAGAACACATGTCTTCTGAACGAAACATATATCTACGTGTTTTCTACGGTTTCATTACGGTAATGTGGAACTTTCTTTATTGTTTTGTGGATCTTTTGTTGGAACTTGTAAACTTGTCAACAAAATCTAGGCTACTCCTATAGATTGGAAGTATATTAAAAGAATTGACACAGATTGAGCTACAGAAAAAAAAAACAGAAACCTTCCACATATATATAATTAAGTAGATAAGCTTGACTGTAAGAAAAAGAAGACCTGATTATCGGTAGTTAAACACTACACATTTCATGACCATGAAATGTATCCTCAGAGTTTATCACATTATAGATGTCGTTTATATAACTGATAAACTGTAAGAGATAAACAAAATAGCCCGCCTTGGTAGCGTGGTGGTAGCATGTCTGCCTCACGTATAAGAGGTCCCGAGTTCGAATCTCGTTCAGGGTGAGGTACCTGGATAAGCTTTTCCGGAGTTTTCCCTTATCCCGTAAGACGAATGTCTGGCAACTCTGAGCTCTATGTCTCTATCGGTGTTGAGTGGAATGCTGAGAGCGAAAGCCCAATTGTTCCGCTCTGACAATATTGTGTCGATTCAGGATAGTCCTTAGTCGACTTAGAATAAGTTTCTCCATCAGTTTACTCAGTATTGGAAGCAAACTGATGGGTCTGTAGCTCTCCGGGGACGTTACGTCTTTCGCAGGTTTGCAGATAGCTATGACCTTTTCGTGCTTCCAGGCCTTTGGGAAGTAGCCAAGTTTGAGGATTGCATTAAAGAGAAAGATTAATGCTTCCACCCAAGGGAATGTAAGAACCTTTAGCGCCGCGTTCGCTATGTTGTCAAAGCCGGGCGACTTGAATGGCCGTAGGCCGGTGGCGTGGCATTACCCTTCAGCTACGGAGATGGAGGGAGGTGGTAGATTATCATGGGATTGGGAAAGTTACGCCTCAACTTCCTGAGTGACTGCTACATGAGAATGCCAATTACTGCCTCTCCAGGTGCTTGCCTTAACCGCTAGATGACAGCGCAATTCGGTGCTTATTTTTAGTACAAGGGGGACCCAAAAGAAACCGGACTCCGAGGGTGCTGCCACTCGTAGACCTAGTACAGGGTTCTCACGCTAGATGGTGTTAGAAGAGACCTTCATGAAACAGCTGTGCAGACTGTGTCAGTGTAGAGCTGAACGTGCAATTGTGGTCTTGTGTTTCTCTGACTGTTGGCGGGTTACCTCTGCGAAGTCGTTATGACAAATTTAAAAGAACAAAGAGTGTGTGTGGAATTTTGTTTGCTGCTTGAAAACACTGCAACGGAGACACACCGAATGCTTCAGGAAGCTTTCCAGGAGGACGCTATGAGCCGCACACAGGTTTTCGAGTGGTTTGGGCGCTTTAAATGTGATGAGATGTGTGTTGAAGACCAAGCACGTTCTGGACGCCCTTCAACATCGCGAAATGAGGAGAGCATTGAAAAAGTGCGCCAAAAGATCAGCAAAGATCGTTGCCAAATGATCAACCAAATTTCAACAGCAACAGGAATCAATTGGAGCTTGTGCCAGCGGATTTTGAGGGAGGATTTGCACATGAGACGTGTTGCTGCTAAATTTGTTCCGCGCCTTCTCACACAGGAGCACAAAACCATCCGCATGAATAAGTGTCAGGGCCTGAAAACAGAGATTGAACGTGATCCAAACTTCTTGAACAAAGTCATTACAGGGGATGAGAGTTGGTGTTACGGGTATGGCCCAGAAACCAAGCAAGCGTCAGGCCATTGGAGGACTCCCAACTCTCCCAGACTAAAAAAAGCAAGGCAAGTGAGGTCAAATTTTAAGACGATGATCATTGTCTTTTTTGATGTTCGTGGAATTGTGCATCGGGAATTCCTACCCCCTCGCCAGACTGTTAACCAGCACTTTTACTTGGATGTTTTAAGGCGTCTGCGAGAGGATGTGAGGAGGAAACGCCCGGAACTTTGGCGATCAGGTGACTGGTTTCTGCATCACGACAGCGCTCCAGCACACACGGCCTTACGAATGACCCACTATTTGGCATCTGAGAGGTGGTCTGTCGTTTCTCACGCTCCGTATTCGCCGGACCTAGCCCCGTGCGACTTTTTCCTATTTCCATGAATGAAAAAATAACTCTAAAAGGGGAGCGTTATGACGATGTGGAGGCGGTAAAAACAGCTTCTAAAAGGGCACTGGACAATATCAAACTTGAAGTGCTCCAAACATGCTTCCAACAGTGAGAAGAGGGACTTGACAAGTGCATCGCATGTAATGGAGATTATTTTGAAGGTGACTGAAGTTATTTTGTAAAACGGTTCATCAAAGTTGTTGTGTTCTTTGGAGTTGGGAGTTTATGTTTGAAGTGATGTTATCAAGTGGCGTCGAAAGTCGTTGAAGAACTTCACTGGCGGCTGCTTGGTGTGTGTTGGAGGCGGTGACGGCATTCTCGAAGTTTCCCAGGAAGTGTGGTGATGTTCAGGGCCTCTGAGTGGATGTCCTGAATCTCCTCCGTGGGGTGCCTGGGCGAGGCTGTGGCAACAAAGCTTTCCTCGAGGTGTCGGAGGCGTGTGTTGGTTTGCCGAAGTTCTTCTCGCAAAGTGTGGGGAAAATTATTCATGACGAACTGCACATGTCTAAGGTGTCTGTACGTTGGTTTCCACGTTTGCTAACCTCTTTCCAAAAGCAAACTCGGCGTGACCTTTCAAGACAGATGTTGATGTTGGAACAGCATGAAAATTACCTTTTTGGTCATCTGATAACCATAGATGAATCCTGTATGTATGTTCCAGAGACATAGACCATGAACATGGAATGGGAATACGCCGATTCCCCCCTTCAAAAAAGGCAAAGGTGCAAAAGTCAGCTGGGAAGGTCACGCTTTCAGTTTCCTGGGATTGTTGTGGAGTCATCCTTACAGATTACCTTGCCAAGGGTCAAACCATCACTGGCAGATACTACTACAATCCTCTGGACAAGTTACGAGCAGCTCTGATTAAGAAACGACGTTGCATGCTCTCCAAAGTAGTTCATCTTCTGTCTGACAATGCACTCGTGGTACCTCTGACGTTACTAGAGGAACCTCGGGCCGAACATGCCGAGCCCCTCCCTCTGGGAGCTGTTCGGATTGGGTTGGACTCGAGGGGGCAGTGTGTTCCCATCACCCACGGGCAATTGGGTACTTCTGGCCAGCCGACCGGCCGCCCGGAGGGGGTAGAGGGTTGCCTCATAAGTCCCGGGAACTAGCCTGCAGAGCTAGTAGCTGGTGAGCTAGACACTGGCGGCCCTACCAAGGTTTTTTGTAGCTGGTTCATCAAGGATCGGCGCGTAAGTGGCGTATCCACTTCCGTTCTGTCTGCCGTGTGCAAGGCGGGGGGGGGGGGCAGCTTATAAAATAGGTGCTGTCCTATGGTAAATATACCCGAGAGGCCCGGGTTCAGGTCCTACGGGGCCAGGACTAATGGGAGTAGATCCTCGCATTTAATTGTCTGACAATGCACCAGCTCATCCATCTCAAGTTGCAAACGACAAAACAAGTGAATGTGGCTTTGAGACTTTAGAGCATCCGCCTTATTCGCCCGATCTTGCACCAAGTGACTCTTTCTTGTTCCCGAAAATGAACAAATGTTGCGTGATTGTCGATTTGACAACACAAATGACGTCATTATGTGAAAGAGTGGTTTAAAGCGAATTCTGCAGAGTTCTACAATCAAGGTATTCGGAAGGACAAGAAACGCTGGGAAAAATGTATAAATCCGGATGGTTACTACGCAGAGAAGAGCTAACAAGCACATATCAACACAAACTCTCTATCAAATGTTTAAATGGTGATGATTAAAGCTTTACGACACTCGTATTTGCGTAAAATAACGAGGTATATCTCCGAAATGGTTAATTCCACAAAGATAAGTGATGTATTTTAAGGAGATACTTACTTTGTGTATAAGATATCTATTTCCTATGCTTTACGAGTTATACAAAAGTCATCCTGAATGAATAACGCATTACCAGAACATGCAAAATGCATATTTTATTTCTTATGAAACTGTTAAGCATATGATTTCTAATTAATAAGATTCACGAGTTATTTCTGTTATACTCATTCTGTTAACATGAGTACGTCTTGTACACCATAGAGTAGTAGTGCAGTAAGTTGTGATAGCTAAAGTAATGTTTCTTGTTTTGTGCTACAGTTTGATGTGCATCCCATGGTTCTGACGGTACAGATGGATATGAAGGACAAGAATAAGCTCGGATTTGCAATTCTTGGAGGATTTGCATGTAAGTCTATATCTCACATTTAACAATATTACCAAGAGATACAATTTGTATGTGTATATTGTGTTTGTGCAGTTTTTACTTCAATCTACGGCTCGATAGGGACTAAGGCATGCGAGAGATACGATAGCCTGGCAGAGATCACAGCCGTCAGTGCACACTCTTGCGATAAAAGAATGTTTTAATATTGATATATTTATTGTATATATACAACTTTAGGCTCCATTTATTTGTGGTTACCTTGTTGGTACCTTGTCTTACATGACACCCTGGTGTTCTTCTCTGTAAGGAAGCTCTTAACCTCCATGCCTCCTTGTTACTTTATTAGCCCCTTTCTTCCCCCTCATCTTCCTTTCTTATATTCTTTACATTTATTTGTGTTTACCTTGTTGCTACCTTATCTTTCATGACACCCTGGTCTTCTGCTCTGTCAGGTAGCTCTTAACCTCCATGCCTCCTTGTTACTTAATTAGCCCGTTTCCTCCGCCTCAACCTCCTTGCTTATATTCTTTACATTTATTTGTGTTTACCTTGTTGCTACCTTGTCTTACATGACACCCTGGTCTTCTGGTCTGTCAGGTAGCTCTTAACCTCCATGCCTCATTGTTACTTAATTAGCCCCTTTACTCCCACTCAACTTCCTTTCTTATATTCTTTACATTTATTTGTCTTTACCTTGTTGCTACCTTGTCTTACATGACACCCTGGTCTTCTGCTCTGTCAGGTAGCTCTTAACCTCCATGCCTCATTGTTACTTAATTAGCCCCTTTACTCCCACTCATCTTCCTTTCTTATATTCTTTACATTTATTTGTCTTTACCTTGTTGCTACCTTGTCTTACATGACACCCTGGTCTTCTGCTCTGTCAGGTAGCTCTTAACCTCCATGTCTCCTTGTTACTTAATTAGTCCCTTTCTTCCCCCTCATCTTCCTTTCTTATATTCTTTACATTTATTTGTCTTTACCTTGTTGCTACATTGTCTTACATGACACCCTGGTCTTCTGCTCTGTCAGGTAGCTCTTAACCTCCATGTCTCCTTGTTACTTAATTAGTCCCTTTCTCCCCCCTCATCTTCCTTTCTTATATTCTTTACATTTATTTGTCTTTACCTTGTTGCTACCTTGTCTTACATGACATCCTGGTCTTCTGCTCTGTCAGGTAGCTGTTAACCTCCATGTCTCCTTGTTACTTAATTAGTCCCTTTCTTCCCCCTCATCTTCCTTTCTTATATTCTTTACATTTATTTGTCTTTACCTTGTTGCTACATTGTCTTACATGACACCCTGGTCTTCTGCTCTGTCAGGTAGCTCTTAACCTCCATGTCTCCTTGTTACTTAATTAGTCCCTTTCTCCCCCTCATCTTCCTTTCTTATATTCTTTACATTTATTTGTGTTTACTTTGTTGCTACCTTGTCTTACATGACACCTTGGTCTTCTGCTCTGTCAGGTAGCTCTTAACCTCCATGCCTCCTTGTTACTTAATTAGCCCGCTTCCTCCGCCTCAACCTCATTTCTTATATTCTTTACATTTATTTGTCTTTACCTTGTTGCTACCTTGTCTTACATGACACCCTGGTCTTCTGCTCTGTCAGGTAGCTCTTAACCTCCATGTCTCCTTGTTACTTAATTAGTCCCTTTCTTCCCCCTCATCTTCCTTTCTTATATTCTTTACATTTATTTGTCTTTACCTTGTTGCTACATTGTCTTACATGACACCCTGGTCTTCTGCTCTGTCAGGTAGCTCTTAACCTCCATGTCTCCTTGTTACTTAATTAGTCCCTTTCTCCCCCCTCATCTTCCTTTCTTATATTCTTTACATTTATTTGTGTTTACTTTGTTGCTACCTTGTCTTACATGACACCTTGGTCTTCTGCTCTGTCAGGTAGCTCTTAACCTCCATGCCTCCTTGTTACTTAATTAGCCCGCTTCCTCCGCCTCAACCTCATTTCTTATATTCTTTACATTTATTTGTCTTTACTTTGTTGCTACCTTGTCTTACATGACACCTTGGTCTTCTGCTCTGTCAAGTAGCTCTTAACCTCCATGCCTCCTTGTTACTTAATTAGCCCGTTTCCTCCGCCTCAACCTCCTTTCTTATATTCTTTACATTTATTTGTGTTTACCTTGTTGCTACCTTGTCTTACATGACACCCTGGTCTTCTGCTCTGTCAGGTAGCTCTTAGCCTTAATGTCTCCTTGTTACTTAATTAGTCCCTTTCTTCCCCCTCATCTTCCTTTCTTATATTCTTTACATTTATTTGTCTTTACCTTGTTGCTACCTTGTCTTACATGACACCCTGGTCTTCTGCTCTGTCAGGTAGCTCTTAACCTCCATGTCTCCTTGTTACTTAATTAGTCCCTTTCTCCCCCTCATCTTCCTTTCTTATATTCTTTACATTTATTTGTGTTTACTTTGTTGCTACCTTGTCTTACATGACACCTTGGTCTTCTGCTCTGTCAGGTAGCTCTTAACCTCCATGCCTCCTTGTTACTTAATTAGCCCGCTTCCTCCGCCTCAACCTCATTTCTTATATTCTTTACATTTATTTGTCTTTACCTTGTTGCTACCTTGTCTTACATGACACCCTGGTCTTCTGCTCTGTCAGGTAGCTCTTAACCTCCATGTCTCCTTGTTACTTAATTAGTCCCTTTCTTCCCCCTCATCTTCCTTTCTTATATTCTTTACATTTATTTGTCTTTACCTTGTTGCTACATTGTCTTACATGACACCCTGGTCTTCTGCTCTGTCAGGTAGCTCTTAACCTCCATGTCTCCTTGTTACTTAATTAGTCCCTTTCTCCCCCCTCATCTTCCTTTCTTATATTCTTTACATTTATTTGTGTTTACTTTGTTGCTACCTTGTCTTACATGACACCTTGGTCTTCTGCTCTGTCAGGTAGCTCTTAACCTCCATGCCTCCTTGTTACTTAATTAGCCCGCTTCCTCCGCCTCAACCTCATTTCTTATATTCTTTACATTTATTTGTCTTTACCTTGTTGCTACATTGTCTTACATGACACCCTGGTCTTCTGCTCTGTCAGGTAGCTCTTAACCTCCATGTCTCCTTGTTACTTAATTAGTCCCTTTCTCCCCCCTCATCTTCCTTTCTTATATTCTTTACATTTATTTGTGTTTACTTTGTTGCTACCTTGTCTTACATGACACCCTGGTCTTCTGCTCTGTCAGGTAGCTCTTAGCCTCAATGTCTCCTTGTTACTTAATTAGTCCCTTTCTTCCCCCTCATCTTCCTTTCTTATATTCTTTACATTTATTTGTCTTTACCTTGTTGCTACATTGTCTTACATGGCACCCTGGTCTTCTGCTCTGTCAGGTAGCTCTTAACCTCCATGCCTCATTGTTACTTAATTAGCCCCTTTACTCCCACTCATCTTCCTTTCTTATATTCTTTGCATTTATTTGTGTTTACCTTGTTGCTACCTTGTCTTACATGACACCCTGGTCTTCTGCTCTGTCAGATAGCTCTTAACCTCCATGCCTCATTGTTACTTAATTAGCCCCTTTACTCCCACTCATCTTCCTTTCTTATATTCTTTGCATTTCTTGTCTTTACCTTGTTGCTACCTTGTCTTACATGACACCCTGGTCTTCTGCTCTGTCAGGTAGCTCTTAACCTCCATGCCTCCTTGTTACTTAATTAGCCCCTTTCCTCCCACTCATCTTCCTTTCATATTCTTTACATTTACTTGTGTTTACCTTGTTGCCGTCTTGTCTTACATGACACCCTGGTCTTCTGCTCTGTCAGGTAGCTCTTAACCTCCATGCCTCCTTGTTGCTTAATTAGTACCTTTCTTCCTCCTCATCTTCCTTTATTATATTCTCTATATTTATTTGTGTTTACCTTGTTGCTGCCTTGTCTTACTTGACACCCTGATCTTCTGCTCTGTCAGGTAGCTCTTAACCGCCATGCCTCCTTGTTGCTTAATTAGTACCTTTCTTCCCCCTCATCTTCCTTTATTATATTCTCTATATTTATTTGTGTTTACCTTGTTGCTGCCTTGTCTTACTTGACACCCTGGTCTTATGCTCTCTCATTTAGCTCTTGACCTCCATGACTCCTTGTTACTTAATTAGTCCTTTTCTTCCCCCTCATCTTCCTTTCTTATATTTTTTACGTTTATTTGTCTTTACCTTGTTGCTACTTTGTCTTACATGACACCCTGGTCTTCTGCTCTGTCAGGTAGCTCTTAGCGTCCATACCTCCTTGTTACTTAGTTAGCCCCTTTCTTCCCCCTCATCTTCCTTTCTTATATTCTTTACATTTCTTGTCTTTACCTTGTTGCTACCTTGTCTTACATGATACTTTGGTCTTCTGCTCTGTCAGGTAGCTCTTATCCTCCATTTTTCCTTGTTACTTAATTAGCCCCTTTTATTCCCCTCATCCTCCTTTCTTATATTCTTTACATTTCTTGGCCATTTTTCTTTTATTTCTGCAAGTTCTCACCAATACGTCTTACCTTCTTTTCCTCCCTGCCACATTTTTATAGCTACGATCCTCTTCTCTACTTTCTCCCATTTTTCCTCCCAAACATTTTTTCTCCATATTGCAACCCCCTCGCATTCTGTTGCAGAATGTTCTTTGCTTTCTTTTTCCCCACACAATTGACAAAAATAAACCGATAGAAAGAAGTCCATTGATGTAAATCCAGAGATCTTGGTGGCCACAAGTTCCTGGAAATTATCGGACGTCAAAAAAACTTGTAATTAGTTCCATGGATTTATTTGATGTATGGTATGTACCGCCATCTTGACTCAGCTCTACATCGTCCATTTTATCAACAAACTGCATGAAAATCAGTCAGTGCCCTGCAGTGATGAGAGTCTGGTTAAAAAAATTGTCCCCACTATTCTTTGTACGGATTTTGCGTACCAAACTCCGATTATAACCGAGTACATAGATACTTCATGGGTGTCATGTGGATTTTCGATGAACCAATGGCATGAGTTCTGTAAGTTCACATTACAATACAGATGGAACTATGCTTCATCTGTGAACCATGTGATGGACAGTATGGCAGAATTTTGTACAATAACGTCTGAAACCAACGACAATAATTCAATATTTTATCCTTATATGGTTCCTGTAGGTAATGGACAACGGTAACCCTATATTGCTTTTGTCCTGCACTTTTCGCAGCTCTCTGACACATTGAGTAGTTGTATCCTGTCTTCTGTGACAAACGTCTTAATGATTTTTTGGCTGACTGCTCCAGTCGTGCTCTTACGTCAACAACAACCTTGGGAAGTCTAGATGAACGATATTTGACTTATTCACTCCTCAGAGATGCAGTTGTTTCCAATTTATTTACCAGTCCCATTACTGTGTTTCTTTAGAGAGGATTGCGAACACCAAATTCTCTCTGGTATGTCATTTGAGTAGCTGTAATTGTATTAGTAATCCAGTATTGCTTCACAAGGAAGAGTCGTTCATTTAATGTATACTGCATTTTCACATTGACTAGAATAAAATGTCGAAAACAACTGCCAACACTAGCAATTAAGAATAAAATATAAACATCTGCGCATCTAGTCATAAGGAATTGAAACTCCAGAACATTGTGCTTAATTTAGTGCTAAAATTGGGTCACTGAATGAATTCCCAACGGAATAATTAAAAAAGAAATGTCAGTTCTATATAAATCACTCTGTATATGTTTTGAGTCTATATGCTGCTTCCATTTTTTGGCACCTGCTTTTGTTTCCTTCAGTTTCGATTGCATTTTCCTGAATTATTCTCCAAGATATTTCAATTATGAAAGTCGTTTAAGTTTTCCATGTATTTTGCTGCTTGTTTATTGCACGAATTATATTCAGTTTTTTAGAAATACGTCTGAAGAGAAACTTTATCTGCAGTTTCTTTTAATAATTAATCTGTTTTTGAACATGATGTCACGAGTTAAGACTGCTAGAACGTCTACACACGCTAGGCAGACTGAATCTAATTTTCCTCTGCATAATGTGATTAGTAGATTAATTTTGGAAATTATTTTCTGTTTACATCTTCCTTAAATTACTTTTTCAAGAACACAATTAGAGAGTAATGGAGAAAGACTTGCCTTACTCCTGTTTTAACATCCAAAGACTTAGAAATGTCCCCCATAAATTTATTATTATTGTCGTGGTAACGGACATAAAGGTTTCGGCGTAAAGAGGTAACAGACGGCGGATATTGTTTCACGGTACTAAAACGCTTGCATAAGCAGTTAACGATAGCGCGGCTAGTGTTCACAGAGAGACTGCAAATGAAGATAGCTGAGATAAAAGACTTACCGAAACAAACTGAGATAAATGAAAATTTATGGTAACATCTGGATTATTTCGGGTTCTTTATTGTTCTGGAAATCTCTCGAATTATGAATGAGTTTTTTTTATTTATCCAGATTTATTGAACCTTATTTTACACAGTGGTACATTAGGGTTAGAGTTGATACATAAAACTATACAGTTTTAACAAAAATATTTTAAATACTAGAAGGAAGAAATGATGTTTTAATCTGATGCATATTAATTTAAACTATTTCAGACGTTTAAACACTGAGTTTATAAACAACATGAAGTACTGATACTGTTGTGGCTTCATTAGCAAAGATGTGAGCGAAGCAGAAAATTCAGTTCCTAGAGAGTCTAGCTTGAATATTAATTCTTGTCTTTCTCTCCAGAAAATGGGACAACAGAAAAGGAGATGAACCACAGTTTGAAATTCTTCACCACACATGCACTTGGGGTTGGATGTTAAGTGAAAGCGTGATAAGAATTCACCAAATTTACCATGTACACTTAAAAATTGTGTCAAAACAGAATTTGGTACAAGAGTTTCACATTTTCCTCTGTCATACACACTAGGGAAAAATAATGTTTTTGTTAAACTTCCATTTGGAGTTGTTAGCCATTGTTGGTTCCATTCTTCAACAATATGTTGATGTATTATTCTCCTTACAGTAGAAATAGGACATAAAGAGTGTGTCACAGGAAGATTGGATTCTGCAACAATCAGCTCTCTCGTTACCTGAAATTCCACTGTTTCCTTTAAGCCATCCCATGCAATTATGTCCTGGATGGTTTTGAAGCAAGGTCCTGATTTCATGTGCTAATGAATTTAAGTTGTATTTATCATTAATAGCGAGTAGAGCTGATTGTGAATCACTGTTCCCATTAACAGTACACCATTTTATAGCTTCTTTAATTGCTAAGAGCTCCGACTGGAATACAGAACATTCAGGTGACAATTTAAACATGGAGTGAGTTAGTTCCGTTTGGTTTTCGTAAACAACAAAAGCACATCCTACTGCAGATATATTATCTTCAAATTGGAAACTCGAACCGTCTGTATATATGTAATAATCATGAAAATTACATATTTCCTTTAAACAGGTTACAAAACTTGATGGGTGTCCTGCTGTGGTAGGATGCTCCAGGATTTGTAGTTTTAAGTGAGACATATAAGACGCACATACACGTTCATGCCTTAAATTCATAATAGTTGCTGCTGATAAACTAATGAGAGCTATTAGCTATAATCTGAGCTGCATCAGTGGAGATTGTACCTTCAAGTCGACGTTATTCATGGTAAGAGTAATGGGCTCCATTTTACTTCTTCTGATGACAATCATCGCCAAGGTTTTGTAGGGATTAAACATAAGTTTATTTTTGTAACAAGTAGTAAAGCATCATCTGCATATGGGAATACAGAACATTTAGAATATCTTAAAATTCGATTTTGAATTCTACGAACCCACAGTCACATTATTAATGCAATTCTTTCTCCACTTACTTTAGAGAAAGCAATAACAGATTTTTGTCTAAATATCAGTTATATTTGTTATGCAATGATAATTTTATTGTTATTTTGATGTTGCAGTAACGGGCACTCTGTTCGTGATATCGACGTCGATAGCAATGACGAAGTACGGTACAGGTGTACGTCACAACGTCCTGCAGGGACTACCTGGAAGTGGTCTGCTCTACCTCGACCTCCTGCTGGTCACTCTCCAGATCTGCCTTTCAATGGTGGTCGGTGGATGTGCACTCTTCCAGGATATAGAAGACAGGATAGGGGTTCCCAGAGGTGAGAAATCAATTGAGATGCATGCAGAAAAGTCCTCTCTGTGAAGTTTAGACCCATAGGGTTAACGTCTCTGGGTTCATGGCCCAAGGAGGTCTGTCCAGGTAAAGGTGCCAGTTGAAATAGACGACATCGAAAAGTTAATCTCTAAATGTTAGGACCCTATCTACTGCTATCGACCACCCCTTCTTTCTGGTCACCTCACTCGTTCCTCCTCAAGGGTCTACCCACTACAAGTAGCAAAGATGGGCCTGAAGAGGGAGAGGAGCTTGAATTGTTTATCTGCTCTGTTAGTGGATCTGTTTACTACGAAATGAGTGTATGAGAGTACATATGAGTCACCCATACTGTCAGATCTAATGCTCGTTTCAGTAACTGCAGTGGTAGGTATTATGTACTGTCTACCCACCACAAGAAGACAAGCGGGGCCTGAAGAGGGAGAGGAGCTTGAACTGTTTATTTGCTGTTACTGGATCTGTTTAATAAGAAATGAGTGTATGAGAGTACATATGTTCGTTTCAGTAACTGTAGTGATAGGTATTATGTACTGTCTACCCAACACAAGAAAACAAGCGGGGCCTGAAGAGGGAGAGGAGCTTGAACTGTTTATCTGCTCTGTTAGTGGATCTGTTTACTACGAAATGAGTGTATGAGAGTACATATGAGTCACCCATACTGTCAGATCTAATGCTCGTTTCAGTAACTGTAGTGATAGGTATTATGTACTGTCTACCCACTACAAGAAGACAAGCGGGGCTTGAAGAGGGAGAGGAGCTTGAACTGTTTATTTGCTCTGTTAGTAGACCTGTTTACTACATAATGAGTGTATGAGAGTACATATGAGTCACTCATGCTGCCACAAATTGGGGAGAGAGTAGTTACTTGTTTGTATCTCTGTTGTCTTTTGAATTTATCAATTTCCTTTTTCACCAATTCAGCACTGAATCCATTGTATTCTACAATGTGAATGATATTACTGTACTGTTTGATATATTAGTTCTTGTTTAAAGGTACATTACCCAGCCTGTAAGTTAAACTGTTGATAACAGCATGCTTGTGTTGTCTTGGGTTATATCCATCTGATTTTATGACATTTTCTGTGTGTGTTTCTTACCTATGTATGCGAAATTCTAGTTTCGTATGTTTTCTGGTAAGTTTAAAATCTAAGAATGGGATTTGATTGTTTGTCTCTTTTTCTATGGAAAATTTTATTGCAGGATTTTGTAAATTAAATAGTTTGATGCATCATTCACTTTTTACTCATTTATTTTTGCCCAAATGTCATACGAATGTCTATACCATTGTTTGAAAATTAGTGGGAATGGCTTCGTGATATGGGTTTCCAAAAAGCTCATGAAGAGGTCTGCCAAAAATGGGGACAATGGGTTGCCCATATATAGTCCTGATATTTGTTTGACTTTTTTTATTGGCTGTAAAAAAGGACTGTTCACTGCAGATATTTAAGTGAAGGTATGCCTGAATGATGGTTTGGTCTAATTGTAGGGACTGAAGCCATATTTGCATTTACTCCATGAGTTTGTCTCTTGGCACACTTGGGAACAAAGAGATTACATCAAAAGATACCATTCGGTCGGTAGGAGAAAATTATGGGTTTTTAGTTTTGTTGATGAATTCCTACGAATTTTTAGTGGTGTAGCTTTTAAATTTTGGCAACTCCTTAAAATTTTTTTATTAGTCATTTGGATAGTTTGTAGCAGGGTGTGTTTGTTTTTAATGATTGGGCGCATCTTATTTCCAGTTTTATGAATTTTGGGCAATCCATATATGTTAGCTACTGTAGGGTTGTCTAGTTTTAAACTTTATTTAATTTCTTTTCGTATGATCATTTTATCCTCGATTGTTTCATTTTACTGTTTTACACACATATTTAAAGGGCCAGACATTATTTCCTGGAATTCATCACTTACCAATGCCAACCTCGGTAGCGCAGATGGTAGCCTGTCTGTCTCACGTTCAACAGTTCCAAGTTCGATCTCGGCCAGGGTGAGTTACCTGGATAGGAGTTTTTCGGAGTTTTCCCTTATCCTTAAAGACGAGTGTCTGATAACTCTAGGCTCTATGGACCCTGGGCTCATTTGAGCATCATTTCATTCATCGTCCGATGACTTAACGTTGGAGGACGTCAATTAAAAAAAAAACCACTTGCCAATAAATCTGTCATTCTAGGAATGTTTGTCCATGATGACCATCTTATGACAATTTATTCAAAATATCTGATTTCCCACACAGTGCTTCTCGCTGAATAAGGCCGTGACATTCTGTCTTCACTATAGGCTTCAGCATGAGGCGACTGAATGCCTCCTTAGGGAGAAGCTCGTAATGCATTTAATATTATATTGCGATCCACATAAACCTGAACCATTTCATTAGGCCATAACTTTTGAAGCAATAATAGGATACACGTACAACTTTGGGAGAATATAATACACAATTGGGAGATTACATTACACTATTTACATCTCAGAGAAAATGTTGGACGTGTCCTCCAGCAGCATCTATACATGTTTGTACTCGTCTCACTATATTCTCTGAAGTTTTACGGAGATGATATCGAATTGAGAAAAGGTTATTTCCAGCAAGATGGAGCAACGTGTCATACATCTAATGGCATCATGGAACTTCTAACTAGTTTCTTTGTTAATCGAATAATCTCAAGAGGTCTGTGGCCCCCAGATACCCTGGCCTAGCCTCACCAGATCTTTTCTTGTTGGTGTATATAACAAATAGAGAGTACAAGAATAGACCACGGAAAATTGATGTTCTCAAGTAATCTATTCAAACCGAAATAAGTAACATTGGTGAGGATACTCTCCGTAAAACTTGAGAGAATATGGTGAGACGAGTACAAACATGTATAGATGCTAGTGGAGGACACTTCCAACATTTTCTCTGAGATGTAAATAGTGTAATGTAATCTTCCAATTGTGTATTATATTCTCCCAAAGTTGTACGAGTGTCCTATTATTGGTTCAAAAGTTATGGTCTATTGAAATGGTTCGGCCTTATATGGATCGCCTTGTAGTAGAACACTGTGCTTTATGATCATGAACGAAAAAGTGCTTGCTCTCCAGTCCCAGTCAAATATTCGTTGCTTACTCATACTACACCAGCGGATGGCTCAGGCGGTTTCGTCTGTGGCCCGGGTTTGATTCCCATGGCCAGCCTACCTGACTAATGGTGTTTATCGTGGTCCCCCGGGCTGCTAGGCGAATGCTGGATAGTTTAAGCACATCCCCCAAGTTTCCTGTGTCTTCATTTTATCTCCATTATCATTTCACATCATCTCTCATCTGGTGGTCTCTTTCAGGATAGAAGTGTCAGCGGGAGTCTCGGCGGTGCATAGCACGATGATATGCTTCTGGTAAACACTTCGTTCCTCCGGTAGGACGGCCTCCACGTTGGCCTGTTGGGCAGTTCCAGAACCACGGTGGGTGGGATAGCGGTTGTACATGCCTGCTGGGAGTTTCCAATGGGTCAGTTGCAGAGACCCTACCCTCTGCACTATAGTGACTCCTTAGATCCACCTCCTCTATCTGCCCACACCCCATTCTTCTTCCCGGGAATGCCCCACTCCGAAGCATAATCTAATCCAATCCTACTGTATTTGCATATCACTTTGTACCTACAATAAAATGTTTATCCAGACTAATATGAAGTGAAAGATGATATAAAGGATGAGGTTAGAGAAGGTCAAGTGTCGTGTTGTGTTGCAGAGTTTGGATGGAAGCGCATGGCCACTAGATCGACCATTATCATCCTGACGGTGCTGATTGGAGAAGTGGTCCCTCGCTTTGACCTCATCATGGGTATCCTTGGAGGAGCTCTAATGAGTCCTCTGATGTTTGTGATACCGCCCTTGTTATATACCCGCTTCAGGGTGCTGCAGGCTAGGACCCTCCCTAATGGATACAGCAATGGCATCTTTAGCAGTCGGGTGAGTACCTAACAAGAGCTGAGTTACCTTCATTATCGTCATCACGGACAAGGCATAATGCTGGTTTGGCCATCTTTTTTTCGCCTTGCAATTTCCATTTTCCTCGCTTATACTTCAAAGAAACTTTAGACAGACTATGTTCTTTTATTCTCAATACATGTTATCTTTATTTATTTATAACTTCTTCTATGTTACTCACAAGATGTATTTCTAATTATAATAATATATAATGATTTCTTACAAATTTTACTTACCTATTTATGAGATTATAAATTCTTCACAGGATTAGTTTCGTAATTCAATCAATTGCAACACCGTCTTTTGTTTTCATGTTTTTTCCGTGGTTACTGCCGCTAGTTTATGAATGGTTTACTATCTTAATTACATCTGGAGGAAGCAAAACAAACTCATACATAGAATCAAAAGGAGGTATTTAAAAATTCATCACCCCGATGTCTATTTTTAAGTTAATATTTTTCTCCCTAATTATTAAATCTATCAGTCCGTTTAACTTCCTCAATAATTTAACTTCTGGATTCATTTCATTTACTTTATACTTAAATTACTAAAAATGTATTATGCAAAAATAATAATTTTAACCCTTTTTCACATAAATTTGATGTTTTTAAAAGTTTAATTTACAGGTTAATAACTATACATCAAAATGTAGAAGAGTTTCATAGACAATATAAACACATTATTAATACTGCTTTAACTAATAATTTTAATAATGGTTTTATAATAAAACATTAAACAACTTAAATAATGCTTCTATCTTTAATAAAATAAAATATGGTTATTGTTTTAAAAATTTTACTTATCATCCTAGCAATAGTAAAAAAATTAAAAGAATTTCGTATTATCTTGGCTCCTCAAAATTTTATGAGGGTAGTCTGAAAAGTTTCCGACCTCAAAATGAAGATGACAGCATTCGTAAATAAAAGCTACTGATTTCATTGTCCATCTGTTGACAGTTACTCAACAAAGTCTCAGCCATTTTGGAAGCTCAGTTGTTATGTAAAAGTCGTTTGAGTGAGTTGATGTGAGTGTTTTTATAAAACTGGACAAAATCGAGTATCGAGTTCTCATTAAATATTTGTTATTGAAAGGCAATACGCCTACGTAAACCAAAGATGATTTGGATTCTGTGTATGGGGACTCTGCATCATCATTTAACACAGTGAAATTTTGGACAGCTGAATTTAATCGTGGCCGTAAGAGCTTGGGAGAAGATGAACTTTCGGAACGTTGAAAAACTGCAACTACCGACGAAAACGTCGCCACAGTATACCAAATGGTGCTAGACGACCGCCGAATTTAACTGTGAGAGATAGCAGAGGCCATGATCATGTCAAAAGAACGTGTTTCTCATATATTAAATTAAGATTTAGACATGAGAAAGCTGTCCACGCGCTGGGTGCCACGTTTGCTCACGTTAGACTAAAAACGTGTTCCAATGAACATTTAAAACGCTCTGTTGGCGTAGTATAGGGGCAATAAATCAGTTTTGGTGCCGATTAATTACTGTAGATGAAACTTGGATACACCATTATACGCCCGAAACAAAAATACAGTCCAAACAGTGGACTGCAAAGGGGCAAACGGCCCAAAAAAGCAAAAACTGTTTTTTTTTCCGGCTGAGAAAATGGTGGCACTGTTTTTCTGGGATAGTCATGGAGTTATTTTAATCGATTATCTTCAAAAAAGGAAAAACCATTACAGGGGCATACTATGCATCATTACTTGACAAGCTGAAGGCAAATCTTGCGGAAAAACGACCACGTTTGCAGAAAAAGAAAATCCAGTTTCACTAAGACAACGCACCGTCTCACACCTCAGCGGTTGCAATGCGAAAATCCACGAATTACGGTCTGAACAAGCCCCAAGCGACTTCTTTTTGTCCCTCATCTGAAAATTGCGCTCGCAGGACAGAGATTTTCGTCAAATATAGAGGCAATCACCTTCGAAAACAAATTCTTTGCAGAGAAAAACGCCGAGTACTATTTGGACGGGTTACAGAGATGGGAACATCGCTGGGAGAAGTGTGTAGAGATACAAGGAGACTATGTTGAAAAACGCCGGGTACTATTTGGACGGATTACAGAGATGGGAGCATCGCTGGGAGAAGTGTGTAGAGTTACAAGGAGACTATGTTGAAAAACGCCGAGTACTATTTGGACGGTTACAGAGATGGTAACATCGCTGGGAGAAGTGTGTAGAGCTACAAGGAGACTATGTTGAAAAACGCCGAGTACTATTTGGACGGATTACAGAGATGAGAGCATCGCTGGGAGAAGTGTGTAGAGTTACAAGGAGACTATGTTGAAAAACGCTGAGTACTATTTGGACGGATTATAGAGATAGGAGCATCGCTGGGAGCAGTGTGTAGAGTTACAAGGAGACTATGTTGAAAAACGCCGAGTACTATTTGGACGGGTTACAGAGATGGGAACATCGCTGGGAGAAGTGTGTAGAGTTACAAGGAGACTATGTTGAAAAACGCTGAGTACTATTTGGACGGGTTACAGAGATGAGAGCATCGCTGGGAGAAGTGTGTAGAGTTACAAGGAGACTATGTTGCTAAACGCCGAGTACTATTTGGACGGGTTATAGAGATAGGAGCATCGCTGGGAGAAGTGTGTAGAGTTACAAGGAGACTATGTTGAAAAACGCCGAGTACTATTTGGACGGGCTACAGAGATGGGAACATCGCTGGGAGAAGTGTGTAGAGCTACAGGGAGACTATGTTGAAAAACGCTGAGTACTATTTGGACGGGTTACAGAGATGAGAGCATCGCTGGGAGAAGTGTGTAGAGTTACAAGGAGACTATGTTGAAAAACGTCGAGTACTATTTGGATGTGTTACAGAGATGGGAACATCGCTGAGAGAAGTGTATAGAGTTACAAGGAGACTATGTTGAAAAACGCCGGGTACTATTTGGACGGATTACAGAGATGGGAGCATCGCTGGGAGAAGTGTGTAGAGTTACAAGGAGACTATGTTGAAAAACGCCGAGTACTATTTGGACGGTTACAGAGATGGTAACATCGCTGGGAGAAGTGTGTAGAGCTACAAGGAGACTATGTTGAAAAACGCCGAGTACTATTTGGACGGATTACAGAGATGAGAGCATCGCTGGGAGAAGTGTGTAGAGTTACAAGGAGACTATGTTGAAAAACGCTGAGTACTATTTGGACGGATTATAGAGATAGGAGCATCGCTGGGAGAAGTGTGTAGAGTTACAAGGAGACTATGTTGAAAAACGCCGAGTACTATTTGGACGGGTTACAGAGATGGGAACATCGCTGGGAGAAGTGTGTAGAGTTACAAGGAGACTATGTTGAAAAACGCTGAGTACTATTTGGACGGGTTACAGAGATGAGAGCATCGCTGGGAGAAGTGTGTAGAGTTACAAGGAGACTATGTTGCTAAACGCCGAGTACTATTTGGACGGGTTATAGAGATAGGAGCATCGCTGGGAGAAGTGTGTAGAGTTACAAGGAGACTATGTTGAAAAACGCCGAGTACTATTTGGACGGGCTACAGAGATGGGAACATCGCTGGGAGAAGTGTGTAGAGCTACAGGGAGACTATGTTGAAAAACGCTGAGTACTATTTGGACGGGTTACAGAGATGAGAGCATCGCTGGGAGAAGTGTGTAGAGTTACAAGGAGACTATGTTGAAAAACGTCGAGTACTATTTGGATGTGTTACAGAGATGGGAACATCGCTGAGAGAAGTGTATAGAGTTACAAGGAGACTATGTTGAAAAACGCCGAGTACTATTTGGACAGGTTACAGAGATGGGAGCATCGCTGGGAGAAGTGTGTAGAGTTACAAGGAGACTATGTTGAAAAACGCCGATTACTATTTGGACGGGTTACAGAGATGGAAGCATCGCTGGGAGAAGTGTGTAGAGTTACAAGGAGACTATGTTGAAAAACGCCGAGTACTATTTGGACGAGTTACAGAGATGGAAGCATCGTTGGGAGAAGTGTGTAAAGTTACAAGGAGACTATGTTGAAAAACGCCGAGTACTACTTGGACAGGTTACAGGGATGGGAGCATCGCTGGGAGAAGTGTGTAGAGGTACAAGGAGACTATGTTGAAAAACGCCGAGTACTATTTGGATGTGTTACAGAGATGGGAACATCGCTGAGAGAAGTGTATAGAGTTACAAGGAGACTATGTTGAAAAACGCCGAGTACTATTTGGACGGGTTACAGATATGGGAACATCGCTGGGAGAAGTGTGTAGAGTAACAAGGAGACTATGTTGAAAAACGCCGATTACTATTTGGACGGGTTACAGAGATGGGGACATCGCTGTGAGAAGTGTGTAGAGTTACAAGGAGACTATGTTGAAAAACGCCGAGTACTATTTGGACGGGTTATAGAGATGGGAGCATCGCTGGGAGAAGTGTATAGAGTTACAAGGAGACTATGTTGAAAAACGCCGAGTACTATTTGGACGGGTTACAGAGATGGGAGCATCGCTGGGAGAAGTGTGTAGAGTTACAAGGAGACTGTGTTGAAAAAAAAGTCCGAAAAAAGTTTTGTAGCTTTATTAGTTCGGAAACATTTCAGACCACCCTGGTTACTCTACGTTAGCCTGTAGTACCAAAATTAAAATATTTTAATAATAATCATGTAAGACATTTGAATGTTTCCTTTGTAGTTGTGTTGTAATCATATTAGTTGTAGAAGTTTGAGGTTAGGTTTTGAATACAGTATTAGATTAGATTTGATTGGATTAGATTGATTTGCGTTCAGTAGGTTCACTTGTAGCCAGAAAAGGCTGTGAACATTGAACATGTCAAGGGGTATAAAGTTTAATAGCATATAAGTAGTATAGAATTGAGAGAATCAGCACAGTGTAGATAAGATGTTGAACTCTCCTCTGTGTTAATATATGAGTGATGTAGAATGCTCATTGATTTAGAACTCTCCTATATGAAAATGGAGTTGTAAAAGAAGGGGAGTGTTTGCGTAGTGTCGTTCTCCCCTGTGCAGTGAGATGTTTTTGAGGGTTGGGATGATGATGATGATGATGATGATTGTGTGTGTGTGTGATGTGTAATGTGTGATGGGTGGGATGGGTAACGGGGGGGGGGGGGTTCCGGGGATGTTTGAATTAAATGTGAATTCTTTTCGATGTGTGTGTGTGTGTGTGTGCTTGAACTCTCATGGATGAATATCGAAGTCTAGGGTTCGATATTGTGATGGGGGGCGGGGTGGGTAACGGGGGTTCCGGGGATGTTTGAATTAAATGTATTGATAGTAATTCTTCGATGACTGTGCTTGAACTCTCATGTATGAATATCGAGTCTAGGGTTTGATATCTATTACGTTCAGTGCTTCGATGTCTGTGCTTGAACTCTCATGTATGAATATCGAGTGTAGGGTTTGATATCTATTACGTTTAGTGTATGATATATGATGTAGTATCGTTAATCTTTAGATAAAAGAATATCGAGAGAATGATTAGGTATGTTTACTGGGAGAGATTTATGAAAATAAATGTAACAAGACATTCTGGTAAGGGGTGTTCCCTATGCAGAATCTCTCCTTGAGCTATTGTATCCAAGAGCGATGTAAAGGTTAAGAAAAGGTTAAATTCCATTCCCACATCGAGGTACGAGAAAATATAAATCTATTCCACATTGATGAAGTATAAGAATGGAAATGTAAATCTATGAGAGAGGGTCGCATGACAAAGAAATGTGCCCTCTAAGCATGATAAAAGTGGTACATAGCAAGTGTATATAAAATAAAAGCACTACCCATCTCTTTAAGAATGATAAAAAAAAAAAATTGAGAGAAAAGTATAAGAATGCAAATGTAAATCTGTTTGAAAGGGTTTTCATGATAAAGGAACGCTCCCTCTAAGCACGATAACCTAAAAAGAATATTCCCTCTAAGCATGATAAAAGTGGAACATAACATCGAAAATAAAATAAAAGCACTAACCATCTATTTAAAAATGATTAAGATAACGAGAGAAAAGTATCTCATCTTTAAGTATATATGAGTAATACAAAACTGATCAATCAATACGATAATATATATACGCAACTAGGGATCTATAGTGTAGATATCCTAACTATCCATGGCAAGATATCACCCTCCATATAAAAAATTGTCTAGAAAATCTCCCCTCAGTATTACGAATACTTCACTGAACGTCATCCCTTTTGGTATGTGGGTCAGAGAAAAAAAGAGTTAATCTCTCCAGACTGGTGACAGGGGTGATCAAAACATTCCTATTGCTGTAGCGAAGTCTAATTTTGTCAAATAACGTTAGGAAAAAAAAAGAATATATTTTAAAATTAAACGAATGAATCTATATATTTGTATGAATGATGAAACAATACTATGAATGTGTTAGTATACCAAATGTAAAAAAATCAAATGTTCAGAAAAATATATTTTGTACAAGTATGTGTGTGTAAAGAAATGTGTAATTATATCCCCCCCTCCAAGATGTAGGGAACGAATCACAGTTAGTGTGCGCACGCAACATGGTGTTTGGGAAGGAGAGATACGGTTGGAGGGGGTGTAAAAAATGATGAATCTATATAAAGTTTAAACTATGATAATCAAGTTACTAGTATTACCTTCTAACTTATAACGTAGTCACAACTACTTTAAACATATAGCGTAATATGTAGACAGTAACACCTCTCCCGGACGGAGGGGGGGCGGAGCAACTGTTAATAAATACCGCGGCACGGATGAGTGAGGAGGCAGTCGATTCTCTGGAAATATGGATCCTACAGGTAAGATAGAAAAGTTGTATATTGTAATTCATTTTTTATCTCTGTTTACGAAGAATGTTGAAGTAATACTGATTCGTGTGTGCTTATATGTATGTTTCAGATCATGAGATGCTACAGCTAAATCAACTAGCTGAAGGTGGAACACATCTTCCCACAAAGAAACTACGTGAATTAGATCAGTCCGTTCAACACATCATTCGATCCGTCAAAACCGTGAAGACCAGATATGGTGAACGGGTCGTCGTCGAAACATCAGATTTCCAAGTCTTCCTCCCGGAGAGATTCAAACATATGACCGCAGCGCAGAAAGATCTACTAAATCGTGGTGACTGCATACTCCAATACCATGGCGAGGAAACACTAGAAAGTGGTTTCAAACGACATAAATTGTCTTTTTTAAGCAGCCCGTAATGTCGTCAAAAGGTGAGTACAATTATTGAATAAAATTTCATAAAAAAAAGTGATAATGTAGTTACTTGCATGTAAATGTGAAATCGTACATGTTGTATTAGAACTTAAAGTGTTAATTATCGCACGTCATGTAGTATTAGTAATTGAATGTAGTTACTTGCATGTACGTACATGTTGTATTAGAACTTAAAGTGTTAATTATCGCACGTCATGTAGTATTAGTAATTGAGAGTGAACGTTGTAGGGTTAATTTTCATGTGTAATAATTACGTACATGTGAATATCGTAGTTCAGTTACGTTATTTCACATGCATGTTAGTTACGTTTGTTTGTTACACGTAAAAGTAACGTTGTAGGTGAAAAAAGAACGTTAATTTATATGTGTAAAACGTACATGTGAATATCGTAGTTCAGTTACGGTATTTTACATCTATATGGTTTACGTTGTGTGTTTTTATCATTTATGTAAGGGAGAGAGCATTACGTAAAACAGTTACATACTATCTGAATATTGTAGTTACGTGATGATAGCAATAATTGTAAAATACATAATCATTATGTAACTATTTTCATATGTAAAAGTTACATGCATGTTACGTTCTACGTAAAGTATAGAGTTTACGTAAAATTGAGATTCATACATGTAAAAGTTATTAACATGTATGTTATTTCTGTTACCACCTTACATACATGTAAATCAATGTTCCCGTATGTAAAGTTAATCGAATGTTGTAATTGCTTTTTTCAGAAACGACGACAAGATGCTCCGATACTGCCACTGGACAACCCTCGATTCAGCAAGATGAAACCTGTTCGAACGTGACCCAGGCTGAACGATTACGATGTATTCACAGTGAGTCTGCTTTCAAAAAACGATTAACCACCTACGAAATTCACAACTGTGTTAATATACTTGACCCCGTTATATTCTTAGCAGAATGCAAACCTTTAATTTTGAATGAAATTGATAAGGGCTTAAACATGTATAAATCAGGTCTTAAGATAGGATCCTGTTTATCCTGTCAATATGTCATAATATCACAAGAGAGCGATAATATTCATACATTTAACTTTAACAGTAAACTTGAGGTGATATTGCAATCTACAGATAAATCTATATGGTATGAAGAGAAGATTGTACAACCTATACTAGATCATATGGATAATTTTGAATCGCGTACCAGTTCAAAAGCTTTATACAGTATTGAGAAATTAACAATATATGTGACACAATACGATTCATTGAATGCAGGGATGTATACTGAATTACCCGACTTTATAAAATCGAAGAGAGCTGTTATTAACATTCGTAATACTGATAAATATTGCTTTGCATACTGTCTGTTAGCATCCAAATACCCAGTAGAACGTAACAAGAATCGACCCACCTCCTATAAAAGATATGATTTTCGTAACGAATTTAACTTTGAGAATATAACATTCCCCGTATCATTGAAAGATGTAGAAAAATTCGAGAATCAAAATTCAAATATTTCAATAACGATATACGGTGTTGAAAATAAATCGATTATTCTCTTATATCAACCAAGAGAGATAAAATCACATCATGTTAATCTTTTAATGTATAAAAGACATTATTGTCTGATAACAGACTTGTCACGTTTGCTAGGAAAGCAGCTAACTAAACATAATGGGCGAAAATGGTTATGTAACAATTGTAACTTGTATTTCACATCAGAATCACGTTTAAATAGCCATAAAAAGAGGTGTATGATGAATCAAATTATCAGAATGCCCGAGGCTGGTAAAACTGATCTCGTTGAATTTAACGCATATTCGAAATGTCTAAAAGTTCCATTCGTGGTTTATGCAGACATAGAATGTATCTTACGTAAGGTAGATTCGTGTCAAGATGTATCGAGTAAAAGCTGGACACGTAGCATTCATAAACATGAAGCGTATGCAATTGCATTACATTTGGTCTGTAGTTATGATAAAAATTTAACACGTTTCAAATCATTTGAAGGTCCATATGCAATTGAAAATTTTCTTAAAGAATTAACGTTAATTGCAAATCAGGTCATTAATATATATGCTAATAAAATTGAAATAAGTATGAGAGATGTGGATGAGCTAGAATATCAAAATGCAACACGATGTCACATATGCAAACGTGAATTTCTTAACTCGTGTATAAAGGTTCGTGATCATTGTCATTTGACTGGAAGTTACGTTGGCCCAGCTCATAAGCACTGCAATTTAAATAGGAAAATGCCAGGATTCATACCAATATTCTTTCATTGCTTGTCAAAATACGATGCTCATTTCATAGTAAAGAAACTAGGTTACGATACGGAACCTATCAACTGTATTGCACAAACTTCTGAAAATTACTTATCCTTTAGCAAAAGATATACAAATTCGAATGGAATGAGTATATATCTAAGATTTCTGGATAGCTATCGTTTTTTGGATTCAAAACTTAGTAACCTTTCGGATATGTTAGAAGCAGATGATTTTCATTATACCAATAATATGTACACGAATCCTTTGCATAGACAACTGATGAAACGTAAAGGTGTCTTCCCGTACACGTATGTGGATTCTATAGAAAAATTATACGAGAATAGTCTACCATCCAAACATCAGTTTGATCATGTAAGCGATGAGGATTATAGTCATGCTAGAACGGTAAGGAATGAATTCAATGTTAAAAATCTGGGTGAATATTTAAATATATATCTTAAGTGCGATACATTAATACTAACGGACGTGTTTGAACGCTTCCGTGAATTAAGTATCGGTTTGTACGGACTCGACCCGTGTCAGTATTACACACTTCCCGGGTTAGCCTATGATGCAATGTTAAGAACGACTGGTGTACAGATTTCATTATTAACAGATAAGACTATGCTAGATTTCTTCGAAAAAGGAATACGAGGTGGAATTTGCACTGTGTCCAAACGGTATGCAAAGGCGAATAACAGATACATGACTAGCTATGATAACACTCAACCAACTAATTATTTAATGTACGTTGACTGCAATTCTCTATATAGTTATACAATGGAAAATAATAGCTTACCATACACTGATATAAGGTGGCTAACTGATGCTGAAATTAAATCAATAGATTTTATGTCTATTACAAGTGATTCTGACGTGGGATATGTGTTGGAAGTAGACTTTAAATATCCACAGGAACTTCATGATATACAAAATGATTTGCCATTATGCCCTTTGAATGAAATCGCGCCAGGTGATAAGTATACATAATTGCTAACAACATTGAATGATAAAAATAAATACGTATTACATTATCTCAATTTTCAACAATGTGTTAAACTTGGTTTGATTCCATCGCGTATACATAGAGTAATAGGTTACAAACAATCTAACTGGATAAATCCTTACATTGAACTCAACGTTCGTAAACGTATTGAAGATAAGACGAAATTTGGTCAAAATCTATGGAAGTTAATGAATAATTGTGTTTATGGAAAATTTATAGAGAATGTAAAACGTTATAATTCATTTCATTTAGCTACCAGCTGGAAACGAGCGCGTAAATTGTTAGCTCGACAGACATGTATAAGGTACGTGATTTTTGATGAAAATTTAATAGGTATAGAATTGGTCAGAGATGAAATATTGATGAATAAGCCAATATACATAGGACAAGCAATCCTGGATCTATCCAAACATAAAATGTATGATTTTTATTATGAAATTCTGAAGAAAAAATTGAAAGATGTAACTTTAATCTATACGGACACGGATGCTTTTCTCTTTGAATCTAGCTGCGATATATATGAATTTATTAAAACCAATATACATTTATTCGATACATCGAATTATCCAATGGATAATGTGTATGGTATTCCGTTAGCAAATAAGAAAATTTCAGGATTATTCAAGGATGAGCTAGCCGGTAGAGTGATGACTGAATATGTAGGGCTGAAATCGAAATTATATAGTTATCGATATGATACTGAAGTGATTAAAAAATCAAAAGGTGTAACAAAAGATTCGATGAGATTCATAACCTTTGAACAATATCTCTCATGTATTACACATCCTGACACTATACATCGAAGCATGCAGACATGTTTCAGAAGTTATAAACATGATGTTCATACTATTGAATCTAATAAGATAGCTTTAAGTGGTATCGATACAAAACGATACATTCCCAATAATTCATTTTCAACATTAGCATGGGGACATTATGCTATAGAAAATTGTCAAGTGTAAATTTCTTTTTCTTTTCTCAATAAAGCATAGATTCAACTGAGTTAAAAGGTATTACTAGGCCACGATAATAACATATTACTGTATTTCAAAAAATAAAATAATTGAGTTTCAAGTATAATTGTAAAGTGTGTTACAACTGAGTTAAAAGGTATTACTAGGCACATGATAATAACATATTACTGTATTTCAAAAAACGAAATAATTGAGTTTCAAGTATATTTGTAAAGTGTGTTACTAATTACATGATAATAACATATTTACTTCATTTGAAAGATAACGTGTTGCTTTTTTTATGTTTATGTTAGGGGTGAAGGAATATTTTTTCCTATTCATGTCGTTTTGAAATGTTAGATAGCAGAAATCAATGAAATGTTAATTCAACTATAATCATGTATGATTTTTTATTAAAATATATTTACTAATTATATCAAAATGTTATTATCATGTCTCCGTTAAGGGGTGAGGGGAGATTTATATATATCAATGTGAACTAGCATGTACAAAGGCTCTTATTTCAGCTATAATCATGTATGATGTTTGTTTAACGTATATTACTAATTACTTCAAATTGTAATTATCATGTTTACGTTAAGGGTAGGTGAATTTATATATACTCAATGTGAACTAGCATGTACGTTATGTTAAAATCTCTACATTTAAATGTTAATTCAACTATAATCATGTATGATTTTTTTTTTTAAGTATAAAAATGTTATTATCATGTTTAAGTTAAGGAGATGTGAATTAGCAGTTACAGAAGATTTTTAAAAAAGTATAAAAATGTTATTATCATGTTTAAGTTAAGGAGATGTGAATTAGCAGTTACAGAAGATGTCAGGAATCAATGTGAACAAAAAAAAAAAAAAAAAAAAAAAAAAAATCAAACACAATATATCATTAAAATTATATTTCTTTATTGAGTTGTGTGTTTTTTTATTTATACAATGTCCAACTCATTAATCCATTCACGGGTAGGAAATCCTAACCATTTCACCAGAATCCTATCACCACGACGTCTGATGATCCTTTCAACTAAATACGTGTCTGGATATTGAGTTTTCTGTAATTCATAACCGTAGAATGCTCCTTCAATCAGTTTACCCTCCAGATCCTCGATGAGATAGGTCAATGGATGTGTCCTTTGCACTGTACGTATCCTAAAGACTTCAACACTCCAATTTGGTAGATAACCTTTCTCCATAACACCTTTATGCTTAGAAATCCTCACGTAGTCACCAACACGATGAAGCCTAGATCTTCGCTTCTCACGCAGACTTCTATCATATTTGTAGACGCTGAGCAGGAGAGAATTATCACGAACTTCTACAGGCTTCATACGAATCGTTCGATGGTAAGTATTATTGTAGGTATGAATAATTCTAGGTAGTATGTTTATCCATTGATATGAGCCTTGAACAATAAATTCCTTATGCAAAATCAGTTTGATCGTTCTTATTAAACGTTCCACTGCAGCAGCCTTAACGTGTGTGAATGTACTGTAATGATTAATATTATTACGATTCATTAGTTCGCGGAAATGTTTATTGTAAAACTCCCTTCCTTTATCAGATTGAACATTCTTCGCAAACGATTCCATTTCATTCAATATCTCCTCCATAGCAGTCGAAACGTTAATACCACTTTTATCACGTAATGGTCGTGCATAAGCCATCTTGGAATAAAAATTGCATGCAAGAAGAACATACTTATAATTCCTATTGTCTCTTGCATAATTAGACATGTCCATAAGATCTATTTGTACTAAATCGTTCATTCCTTTGCTTATGATCTTACGACGTAAAAATCGTCTTCTAGCTGGTGCATGTAACTCGGTTGCAATGCGACGTTTTATCATGCTATAATTTTTGATGTTTTAAGTTCTGTAATAATTTCTTCTATCTCGGGTGAGTGATTCAAATTACCTGCATCCCTCGACGCAACTAATAATCTTAATCTGTTTATTATTTCATTCGGATCGTTCCAGTAGACGTAATCTATTTTTCTCTGCGGTACATGTTCTTTCCAACGTAAACCAAATCCAGTTCGATTACTAACAAGGTCACGAATGATATGACGATACTTGAACCCTCGATTTGCTCTTAAACGTCCATCTCTTGAATAACCGTGTCTGTAAACTTGAGTATTTTGTAAGATTTGCGAATACACGTCTAAATCATCATCTGTGTACGATGTCTTGCGAGGTAAACGTTTAAATAATAATTCATATAAGCCTGCTGTGGGTTCATACGTTTCTGTTCCTATCTGAACACCATCAGATTTAAACACAACTGTCTTGTTACCTAATTTATACTCATTATCCTCGTAACGTATGCCGTAAGTATTGTCCATGTCACTCGAACTGGCAGTTCGAACCTTGTGTAGATACTTTGACACGAGATCAGATCCGTTAGCATCATCTGTAGTTTCGTCGTCGTTGTTGTCTTGGTGTGCTTTCGCTATTACTTTCAATGGTTCGGTTACAGGTTGAAGAACTTCAGACATGACTCGTTGCGTTTCGAATTTCATTCCTTTGAGAGAACGTAACTTTTCTCTTATTGCCCTACTGTGACGGGCAATGGATTCCTTAAGTCTTATAGCTTCAGCATCCATATCGAAATGAATGTATAATTAATCAGCTACTGCTAATTTATATGAAACTATCAGTTCTATACTTAATATATGACCATCTTTAGCACGTCCGACTGGCGCTGTAAACGATAGAATATCGCCAGTTTCAACTCTTACAGGATATCTTTCAACTAATCTTCCGTTTATTGCAAACAATGTATCATTTACAGCATGCGGATGTACCGATGATACGATGGAACACGAGAGTACACTTCCATTTCCAGGAACTTTATAGTATTCGAGTCCCGATGTTAACGTATACCTTAAAGAGGGACCTCGAAACGGACGTGTTTGCAATGAAATTATGAGTTGTGCTTTCAATTGTTGTAACATAGTGTTTACAACATTTCTCATTCGTGTTTTCATAGTATGAATATCATTATTTATAGTGATTAGTTTATTATCAAGTTCCGTTTGTCGTGCGGTTAGTTCTTTCACTTCTTTTTCTACAGCTGTAGTAATAGTCTCGCTAGCGGAGGTGATTGTTCTAGTTAACTGACTTTGTAATTCATTCTGTTTCCGTGTAATAGTATCGACAATGTTTGTTATAGTCTCAGTTAAACCCGTTTGCAATTCATTATGTTTCTGTATAAAGAAATGATTAACATAACTCATGGTGACTGCATCACTATCATCTATCGGGTCGGCTAAATCCTTCAATCTCTTCATTCGAAATGATGGAGTTTCATTAGAGCCGTGAATTGGAATCCTATCATCTACATATTTTTTATTAGGAACGTCGTGTTCGTGAAGGGGGTCCAACAGCGTTTTCATTCTTATACCATCTATAATGACATTATTTTCGGAATCACGTTTAAATGCATATTTACTTAAGTACTCCATTAAATTGTTGTATTGGATGTCGAGCGATTTTTGTATGTGATCCCTAAGCATAGCTTCAAACTCGCCCATACGCTGATACGAGGTCTGCTCGCTGAAGATCTGCATTCGATTCTCGACGTCAGCCGTATGCGTATCCACATAACGTTTAGTCGATGCATCGTCACCTTCTTCAGGGTCGTGAATATTGCACAACCGCTTTCCCTTGAATCGATAGTTTCCCGATCCATCTCTAGTTATGATATATCGATTGAACACACCCCTAGAGGGTATGATTCTTCGGGATCCGAACCTGTCGATACTCATTGCTTAAGTGATGGATTATTCTATTTATTCATTCTGATAAAGCGATCAAAACCGTGACGGTAGCGTCCCTCGTTCAGTAGATATTCTGGTACTATAACAACAAAGGATCGTTCATCACTCTCCCATATATGTTTACACATATTCTTAAATTCATCATAGGACATATCGGTATTTACATAATCTTCGTATATATGTTTTAAATTGAGATTATCCTGTCTAAAGAATATAATCATATTTGCATTATCTCTAATTAAATGTTTAGGTACTTTAGCATATGATTGTGCTAAATATATAGCATCGACATTACGATGTCTACCCATACTGTAATATGAAGCTATCTTACCCTGTTTTTCATTTATCACATCATCAAATACGAATATCGAATTTTCTCTAGCATCCGACGTTTGAATTACTTTATCACCATCATCGAACGTAAATACACCTATATCGGGTATAGTTTTCAGTAACCTGAGTAAATATCGATATTTAGGTTGTTGCAACGATTTCGAGTATATGTAGAGGTTTTCGAATCTCAGACCATTCTCGTGAATAAGCAGGTTGAGTAAAACGTTCGTTTTTCCAGCATTTGAACTGCCAAGTATGAGCGCTCTAACGTTACTCGGAAACAACGTACCGTGTCGTCCTTTGCGAATGTCATCCTCGAAATCTAACACCTGTATGGGTAGCGTACACTTTTGCTTTACTATCTCCATATCGCGACTAATACTTATAAAGCATAAGTTTTGTCTTTTATTTCGTTCGTGATAAGGGCAATCTATGTCTTTACTGGATTTAGCCAATCGTCATAGGAATCGTATACTTATAAAGCGCACGTTTTGCCTTTTTTATTTCATAGTGAGACATGCGCTCTACACGTGCACGCAAAGGTTCGGGAATTCTTAATTCCTTGATTAATTCATTATCATTTGAGGCACATTTACCGGGTTATCGTTTCTGCGGTCCCGGAACGAAACTACATAAACGCTTGCAGAGAGGTGACTTACCGGTGAACGGGTTAGATTCAGCGTGTCTCGATCACGATCGGGCTTACGCAGAGAGTACTGATACAGAATCTCGTCGTCTAGCCGATAAGGTGTTGGTAGAGAAAGCTTGGAGACGTGTAAAGTCTGCCGACGCTTCTTTGGGCGAACGACTTGCAGCTCGACTTGTGACTACACTTATGAAGGGTAAATTGGCAGCGGGCGCTGGCATGCGTAAACGTCGCAACAAGAGAGGTGGTTTCTTACCTTTGCTACCACTTTTAGCAGCTCTAGGTGCAGCAGGTGGTCTAGCTGGAGGTGCTGCTCAGATTGCTACGGCTGTCAATAAGAAACGTTCGGATGCAAAACAACTTGCGGAATTAACACGTCACAACGAGCGCATGGAATCTTTGGCTCAGGGCAAAGGTCTTCGCCGTAAGAGACGTCGTAAGGGTAGAGGATTATATCTTCGATCAAAAAACTCGGGGCGAGGCCTATATTTATCCCGGAAAAAGCCCTGAGTGCTAACGAGATCGATTCGTATGCACGACGTCTACGCATTCCACATTTTAGAGGTGTCTACATGATCGATAAACTACCTCCACATCCTCGATACTATGAGAGAATAGTAGTGAATCTGGATACATCAAATAACCCTGGTACACATTGGGTTGCTGTACGTAAGGATGGTGACGTTGCCTACTACTTTGACAGTTTCGGCGATCTGAGACCTCCGGAAGAGATAGAAACGTACCTTTCGGGTGTCAAGCTCCTATATAATACGACGAGATTTCAAGAATTCGATTCTGTGATTTGCGGTCACTTGTGCCTTCAGTTTCTCCTCGATGAGTTACACGATCACCGTGAGTGGTAGTGATACCAGCTTCTCTACATTTCTAAATCCACCATTACATCTGGATCCTAACGGACATTACGAGATAGCTCTATTGAATTTTGAGACTTTTTACTCAATTCCGAATGTGGACGAGAGTAATAATCTATTCCATTACGTTCGCGATGGAAAAGTCGAACGTATAGTAATTCCACCGGGTACTTATGAATTGGATGATATCGCCAGATTGATCAAGGATGCTCTCGAAATCGGTGACGACTTTATTCTACGTGCTAATAATAACACCATGAAATCAGAAATTCAATCTCCCTATATTATCGACTTTAGTCGTGAGAGATCTATTGCTTCACTTCTCGGTTTCACCTCTAAACAGAGGGTACCGGCAAAAGTGCTGACCGAGTCTAATGATTTGGTTAACATATTCAAAGTCAGCATCATACGTATCGAGTGTAGTCTTGCAACGGGATCTTTCATCAATGGTAAAAGTGGTCATTCTCTGTATGAATTTTTCCCATCGGTACCTCCAGGTTATCATATTTCGCAGGAACCATCAAGTCCTATATATTTACCAATCATCGATACGAATCTCATTGATCATCTCGACATTAGAGTGGTAGACCAGAACGGCGATAAGTTAGATTTCAGGAACGAAACCATCACTGTACGATTGCACATACGTCGTAATGGGTATAAGTTTTAAGAGACGATGCTATATTAAAAAACATCTCTCGAGATTGATCTCTACTCGATCATCGACCCGCAAGCTAATCACATCGTCTAATCGACAATTTCTCGCTAACTTAGGCTTCAAGGTTCTATGATGGATGTGTTGGACGTGACCGGGATTCCGACCTTTGATGATAAGATCAGTAAGGAGGAAGAACACGTATTCCTACCGTACAATACGTCAGCTCTCGATGTGAACGATGAAATTAGAATTCCATGTCAAGCTGAAGATTTGTACACGCTTCCTAGTAGAAGTTATCTCTACATTGAGGGGACTCTCACTAAACCCGACGGCACCGTTGCCACATCGAAATTGAGTAACAATGCTATGGCATTCCTATTCGATGAGATTCGTCTGGATATGAATGGAACGACTATTGATAGAACTAGGAATCCGGGCATTTCATCAACGATGCGTAACTATGCTGCACTGAATGAACTGGAATCGAATCGTTTACTAAATGCTGGATGGATCTATCCTGGAGGTGTGGTAGACATCGTGAATACATCGAATGGTATCTTCAATGCTATCGTTCCTCTTTCGATGTTGCTGGGTTTCGCCGACGATCACAAGGAGGTCATACTTAATAGCAAGTTTGAACATATTCTCATTAGATCTAAGGATTCTAATAATTGTATCATTGGAAACGATCCTACAACCATACAACTAACTAGACTCTAATGGAGGATGCCTGTACTTCGACTTTCAGATTCTGAACGAGTTGATAAACTTAAACTCGTCAAATCGGATAAACCTCTACACGTCGCATTTCGAACCTTGGACCTTCACACTCAACCTGCTGTACCTCAAACTAAAGCGTTCACATAGAACATTGCAACCACGACTAAACTTGAAAAACCACGTTTCGTCATAGTCGGTGCACAAGTGGATAGATTGAATCATCTCGCTAAGGATGCTTCTCTATTTGATAATTGTAATATCACCAATCTGAAACTTTATCTCAACAGTGAATCTTACCCCTATCACGATATGAATTTGGATTTCGCCAATTCGAAATTTGCATCTCTGTATGATCAATATTCCAAATTTCAATCATCCTACTATGGAAAGGAGAATTACCCTCTTTTGAAAAGGAACGACTTTCTGAAATATGCACCGCTCTTCGTCATCGATTGCTCTCATCAACCTGAGGATACTGTGACGGGGGCAGTGAATGTCAGATTGGAAGTTCAAGCATCGTCAAATTTTCCTGCACAAACTTCATTATTCTGTTTAATTATTCATGATAAATTATTCACTTATAAACCATTAGCTCATGTTGTACAATCTATCATATAGGTGTAATAAATAAAACATTACAAATTCAAATTATCTTTTTATTGACTTTAACATACATCTCCAATATCCTCTTCCTTGCACTCCTGCTTTTTGCATCATATGAACATAATGATTTATGAATATCATACAACTGATATAAATTTCTTTCAATATATGGAATTAGTCTTTTAAGTCCATTGAATGCAGTACTATTCAGATTTATACTGCCCACATTTAAACATGTATTCACAAACGTTATTTCTTGCATCTTATTCATACATAACATTATATTAAATGCATATATTATATTTTCACTGTACGGTGCACATGGATGCTTACCATCTTTCAGATACGTATCCAAAACACACAAATTTGACATTATTACCTCCCAATCCTCTTTTGTAATATACACAAACGTATCGTCATGTGTGTCTTTAATGTAAAGTGATGGGAGTTCATTGTATAATCCTATGTTCACACGAAAGTCAATGCTGATGGAGATGTCGTTATCGTTCATGCACACACTATTTACCATCACTCGCAACTTCCTCCTCTACTTCTTCTGCGAAGGGTGTGAAGGGTTCGAACATCATTATGATGAAACTGCCTTGATCGAACGTCTTCTTGGCTTTGACGATTCTCGGTTTGCAGTTCGTCTTCTTCTTTTTCTTGTCTCCTTTCTTACTGGATCTGCGGACATACACGAACTATGTCTCAACATCGTGAATATTTAATACACTTGTTAACGTAAAACTCTTATTATTTTATACTCACTTTTCTATGACTTCCTCCTCGGGTTTCGATGTACCGATATCCTTAAACGGACGATCATTGTACGGACCGCACACATCTTCACCTTGATCCTGTTCGGACTGGCATGCCACATCTTCACTTTGGGCTTTACTGAAATAAACATATTTATCATTAGTTATCTAACACATAACAACACTTTCACGTTAACACACAATTATAATTCTACTTACCCGAGGTACACTTTACAATTCTTTCCGCATTGAGCATAAGATGTGATCGAATCATGATGGGAAGGATTCTTGCAAATCACTTGATGCATCTTTCCATCACACGTTTCATCGTGGTGCTCAACCCAATGCTTTTGCAAATCTTCGAAATTGCGTAGATTCTCCCAGAATCTGGTATCACTTTCAATGATAGGTGTTGTTGTTCCACTCATCTTGACGTTGCGATGTGAAGTGAGAATGCATTCGTTCCCGAGTGAGCAGATGGGTGATGAAACGTGATCATACCTGTCTCCCCCCTCCCCATCCTATCGTCGATTGTACTTAACGGACGGAGGGTTTGTGTGAAGTGAGGACACGTTCGTTCCCGAGCTGGCGGGACAGGGTGAGACCTGTTAATTCGAATTTACTCACATATGCACAAATCTTGAGGAATGACAACACGTCATCACCCTTATACTTCAATGTGGAATAGATTTATATTTTCTCGTACCTCGATGTGGGAATGGAATTTAACCTTTTCTTAACCTTTACATCGCTCTTGGATACAATAGCTCAAGGAGAGATTCTGCATAGGGAACACCCCTTACCAGAATGTCTTATTACATTTATTTTCATAAATCTCTCCCAGTAAACATACCTAATCATTCTCTCGATATTCTTTTATCTAAAGAATAACGATACTACATCATATATCATACACTAAACGTAATAGATATCAAACCCTACACTCGATATTCATACATGAGAGTTCAAGCACAGACATCGAAGCACTGAACGTAATAGATATCAAACCCTAGACTCGATATTCATACATGAGAGTTCAAGCACAGTCATCGAAGAATTACTATCAATACATTTAATTCAAACATCCCCGGAACCCCCGTTACCCACCCCGCCCCATCACAATATCGAACCCTAGACTTCGATATTCATACATGAGAGTTCAAGCACACACACACATCGAAAAGAATTCACATTTAATTCAAACATCCCCGGAACCCCCCCCCCGTTACCCATCCCACCCATCACACATTACACATCACACACACACACACACACACACAATCATCATCATCATCATCATCCCAACCCTCAAAAACATCTCACTGCACAGGGGAGAACGGCACTACGCCAACACTCCCCTTCTTTTACAACTCGATTTTCATATAGGAGAGTTCTAAATCAATGAGCATTCTACATCACTCATATATTAACACAGAGGAGAGTTCAACATCTTATCTACACTGTGCCGATTCTCTCAATTCTATACTACTCATATATATGTACAAAAGTTAACATTAGACAGATATTATAGTACACAGGCAATATGAACAACAATATGGAAAACGAAGCAGGGATTGTTATATATGATACAAAATCAAACACTTTTTAAATCAGCATTCACTTGTCTTTTGCCGGTACGTCTCAACCTTTTTGCAATGGATACCATTCTTGTTATATATTAAATACATATACATTAAAGATAAACTTTCAACTTGCATCAAAGATTTATTGGTAATGATTTGTCATTGGAATAGTTAGATACTACTTACAGAGCTACAGAAGCATTATAAGGATAATTTGTCATTCAGATAATCTTGTACAAAATAAAAAGGTTTTGAGCAAAGTTATTCTCTAACAGCATTTTCAAAAGTTCCGAAATTATCAATTTTTTTGAAAGAACATTAGGAAGTACGCCAAATACCTGCGTCAAAGTGTTAAGTGGCACTGATCCTTTTTCATTGATCTGTCTAGATTTAATTTGTAGTAGGATAAACAGGTTTTCTGAATCGTTGTAGCGTGTAATAACTCCTTGTAATTGTTTGTTTTACAGGAAACTGGCGAGCACTACATTCTGTCTGATCGCAACACAGGAAACATTCCTCAAATTCCCTGGACGTTCAAGATGATAATACTACAAGATATGTTCTCGATGAACAGTTCACTGTCTGAAGGTCCTCTCACCTGGTACGAGGTGGCGATGATGGCGACCTTTATCATCTTTGGCATTCTTGCTACCATAGCAGCTACCTACTTCAGTTTCGTCGATGCACTTCGTTACGCCAGGTTTACGCCGGCTTGTATACACTGATGCTGCTTAAACCGCTGAAAGGTTCTCCTGCCGCTTGCGTTCCCTTGGATATTTGGAAGGAATGACTTTGTACGTGTATCAAGACACAAAACTGACTCTAGGGTTGCATTTGAGCAGAAGTGTTTTGTTCCCGCGTTTCGCCAAGAGGGCGACACCGCTAAGCAATATCTAAAGAACAAATGGATAGCAGTGGCGCTGACGAGTCCAGCTGACTTGAGAGTCACTTTTACGTGACATTTGACGAGTGATGTGCATGAATTGCTACCTGAATAGTTAACAGAAGCTTTATTTTTGGAGACAACATGAATTGTTGGTGCATTGTGCTGGAAGGTAATGGCATCAGAAACTATTCTTATAAAGACAGTTTTCTATAAAGACTTTGTTTGAAAGTGTGGTCGTATTACGTGAAATTGTTTGCCCTGCACTGCGCTGTTTGTAACCCGTTGCACTCCTCCTCCCCCATGGTCTGATCCCAAAAGCGTGGATTCAAATCCGGTCCAGAACAATGGTATGCTCAAAAGTGACAGCTTCACATCAGTAAATTTACTGGCAAGTACGTTAACAGTCAACATATTTGGATAGATGGAGTCGAAATGAAAAATTCAATGCCATGGCTGGGATTTGAACCACAGATCTCTTGGTTTCCGTCCAGTCGCTCTAACCCTTGAGCTACCATGGCCAACTTGCCGTCATGACATTGAACTCTCTATTTGACTCATATTTCCCCGGTAGACCACTAGGGACTCTCGCATTCGAGATACATCGTTTGTGGCGACTTACTATCATAAGTACTTGAGTCCCAGACTTCATCATTTAACTCCTATTTTACTTAATTAATGGAAGTTAATCATTTCAGAGTCAACATGAAAAATTCAATGCCATGGCAGGGATTTGAACCACAGATCTCCTGGTTTCCGTTCAGTCGCTGGGAAATATACGAGTCAATTGGAGAATTTAATGTCATTACGGCAAGTTGGCCACGGTAGCTCAATGGGTTAGAGCGACTGGACGGAAACCAGAAGATCTGTGGTTCAAATCTCGGCCGTGACATTGAATTTTTCATGTTGAGTCTATTAAAAACCTTAGTCTATATACGGCTAGTGTGAAGAAATCATTAACTTCCATCAATTGGTCAAAATATTATTAAACCTACTGCCCCTCAACTCCCTAAAATAAGAACATTTATATGAGGTACGTCCAGAAAGTAAGTACTGTTTGATAATAACATTAAATTGTGCACTGATACAGAAAAAAATTTTATTGCACACAATTCTAAAAATCCTAAACTACTTTTCCACATAACTGCTAAATTTTGGTGGCATTTGTCATAGCGAGGCACAAGTTTTTGTATAAATTCTTCGTAGAAGTTTGCCGCCTCTGTCTTCAACCAGTTGGAAACATTTTCTTTCAGCTCTTCGTCAATGTTGAGGTGTTGACCGCCAAGGAAAGATTTAAGATGCAGAAACAGATGAAAGTCACTAGGAGCGAGGTCAGGGCTGTACGGGTGGGTGGTCAAACACGTCCCAGCCAAATCCCTGTAGGATGTTTTCCGTCACATTTGCAGTGTATGGTCATGCGTTGTCGTGAAGAAACACAACACTTTTTAACATCGCAAATTTGCTGATAAGTTTCAATTGGTGTCACTTTCCTAGCATTCAGAAAACAAATCACAGATCTGATTTCCCAAGCGGCGGGATTTTCAATCAACACCGACATTGTGAACAAGCACAGCAAAGCGTACGTGGCTGACAGCGAGCTCACAATGGTGCACGTTTCTTCTCCTTGATACAGAGCGTCTACCGCGCATGTACGGAACTGCGATCGCAGTGCTGCAGCGGAGATAAATTGAAACAGAACTTACTTTCTGGACGCCCCTTGTAATTATGGACGACTTTTAATTGTAATGTGTATGAAACACGAACTAATTTTGCTCAAATGACTCTTTATTGGGCTTGAGGTTCATTTATGTGCCCAACTTGGGACCACTGGCTTTACATCCCTTCTGAAACAAGAGATGTTAAGCATTTTTTATGCCCCATATAAGTATCCGTTTTCTGGGCTGGGTATGAACCAGAGATTCCGCGAACCAGAAGCTAGCATGTTACCTCTGGACCATGGAGGACATCCCCCTTCTCACTAATGCAACGTCTTTGTATAAAAGTGATACGTATAAGAAAATGTTTTAAATTGTTGGCTCTGTTATATGCCAAAATATGAATCCTATGTGAGACTAGACTCCTGTGGAGAAGAGCGACTGTGACTTATACATTTTCTGCTGTTTGTGTGCTTCAAAGAGAAACTGTTTGTAATATTGTGAATAAAGGTAAATGGAATCTAATAAATACGTAAAATATGAAACTATTAACAGTGAAGCAAATAAATATATACAAATATAATAATTTGTAACTAAAAAACTTCACTTATAAGAAACGATGACAGTTTTATTACACATAGGCAAGGATCGCGATTTCGTGAGTACCCCATTCACGTCGTCAGCTTGAAACATCAACAAAGTTGTCAACGCCACCGTCGCTAGATGTCACCATGTTTATCAACATCTGAAAATGAAACAAATTTAAAAACAGAATCGACTGCCGCTATTCAAAATTAATTACGCGATGCTCATTTTTTAAAATAAATACCTAAACCATTAAATCCATCGGACCATTCAATTGTTTTAATAATTTAACTTCTGGATTTATTTCATGATTAAATGACCAAAAATGAGCTGCTACGGCTGATTTATCATTTTGTTTATACTTAGTTACATTTCACAGTAACTGTGGCGGGAGAGCTATCTACCAGACGACCCATCAGAGGAGGCGTCCCTGAAGGCTCTGTCTTATCCCCTACACCTTTTAGCGTGTATGTGGCGGATCTCCACACGGAGCTACATATCAACATAGCCCAGTATGCAGACGATGTGCTGCTATACAACACAGATAGAAACGCACGCAGAACCTTCAACCCAATACAGCGACACCTAAGCCTCATTCACGACTGGTGTAGGCTTTGGCGATTGTCTATCAACTCGGAGAAAAGCCAAGCCATACTCTTCACCAAGCGTCACTTTCCCGCCAACCTCCCCGCCTTTAACTATTCTGGTAGAAGGATAGAGTGGACAAACTCTCTGAAGTATCTAGGTGTAAAGCTGGACAAGGGCCTAACTTTTGGGGATCACATCCAGGAGGTAGCTCATCGGGCGTGTGGAGCTTCGGCTTCGTTATACCCCATGATGCGCTCAGGAATGCCGACACACCTTAAGTTGCGCCTTTTTCAGGCTTTAATTCTTCCAATCATGCTTTATGCTTGTAAGATCTGGGGCATGGCCGCAGGAACCAATCTGCGACAAATTCAGCGTGTACCAAATAGATGTCTTAGGGCCATCTATTCTGTGTGCTGGAGGTTTCCCGTGAGATACCTTCATTAAGCCTCATCTCTCCACTATGTGGAAGATATCATTAGGCGCGGGGCCACAAAATTCTACGCGAGTTTGCCTCAACATCAGAGCGCCCTGGTTAGGTCTCTAGGGAACTATAGAACCTCCGAAAGACGCTACAAGCTCTACCGGCTTCCCCGCATGGCATGCGGGCACACCCGGTAACAATAAAGTTGTTATTACAACCTCAAAATTATTACTATTTGAAAATTGATTAATCATTCTAAATTAAACTCTTGCTAAATTTTCTCACACCAGCGATGCACACATAGCGTTGCATCCGAGTTGGCTACATGAGGAGCTACGGCTACCTCCCTTCTTTTCATCTACATAAATTTAAACCACCACCCTGCAAAACCCCTCATTTCCTGTCATAAGTGGAAGTCCGTGTAGGACAGGTACACGAATGACACACGTCGTGCTGACCCTCAGTCAGCCGCCAGCTGCTTGAATGGATGGATGGATGAATGAATGAATGAATGAATGAATGAATGAAAATGCTCTTTCGTTCTGGTTTCTGAATTACGTTTTGTCTTTCCACTATAAACCTTATCACAATCGAAACAATGGTCCGATAGATTTAATGGTTTGGGAAAAGAGATTCATTTTAAAAAATAAACATCACGTAATGAATTTTGAAATATCGGTAGTAGATTCTGTTTTTAAATTTATTTTATTTTCAGATGTTGATAGTACTAAAATAAACATGGTGACATCTGGCGACGGTAGCGTTAACGAGTTTGTCGATGTTTCAAGCTGACCACATGGGACTTAGCTACGAGTAAATAACTTATCAATAGATTAGTTTGTAAAATGTTGTTACAGAATTATCAATGTGCATCGCATCTCATTGCCAGTTTTGTATAGTTGTAGTGTAATAGTGCGTGGTGAACATGCAAATTTGTGTTATCTTGTGTAATTGACCTTTGTTGGCTCAGTGCCATGTGTCTAGTGCATCTAAGTGAAACTTTTAGAATCTCCTAGTTAATTAATATATCGTATGAAGTGTAATTAGTGTGCCCTTGTGCAGGAAGGGCCAGCGTGCACGCATACACACCTACAGTAGGATATTGTATTGGGCCAAGTTATTGCGCGGTATTTACTGCCAGCTTTGTGCTTTCTGGTACATCATGCAGGGGCGGTTCCTCCATAAGGTTGCAGGTTTGCGCTACACCCACTGATTCTGAATATACAACAGGTGCATTTTGAACATTAAAGCTGTACTTGTTTGCATTGTTTTATATACAAACATGTTTCAATTACGCTTATCGTCTGTAGCTGCCCATGACCGCAGAAGTCGAAATAAACAGTGATTAGCTGCAGAAGCCGCAGGTTTGCAGCGACGAGTTAACCTAAGATTTCGCCCAAATGTAGGCTCTCTGAGGGGGTTGCGGGAAGGTGAAGAGATGGGAGTGGCTTCTTATACATTGCTTAAATGGAGGTTTATAAACCTAGCTCCTCCTACTCTTAGCAACGGCTATAGCGTGACCTTCAGGCCTAGCTTCTGTGTGCTCTGCTTTTCGAACACAGGGAGAATTTAATTAAATGCATGGAGGTTATTCAGAAGAGAGCTCTGTTAAACAACAACGCCACACTTGTTCAGGCTTCTGGGTTTATGGCCACTTTGAAATATTATAATTTTGTATTCTGGTTGTCTTTCTTCTACAAGATCATGCCCCATGTGGACATTTTGTACAATCAGCTGCAGAAACGAGACTGCAATGCAACATTTGCAATTGCCTAGCTAAACGCATTTAAAAGGGAAGCACAAAAGGTAAGAAATAGCGTGGATATCGAGGAACACGAAGAAACTGCAATTAAGAGGAGAAGAATAGAAGATCATGATGTGAAAAGAAGAGAAGCTGTTGAAGTATGCGACATTCTTAGAGAAGCAAAGGACAGATTTAGCTTCACGGGGCATCTGGTAGCCTCAACTTTGTTTCATCAAGAAACTTTCTAAGACATTTCCAGAGGATTCCCTTAGAGAAACAATAAGGTTCTATCCTTTTATCATTGGAACAAAAATTCGTAGAGAACTGACTGTAATTTACTGTCGAGAGGAATTTCGTGGAATGTCCGGCGCTTTGTGCTTGATGGACTTCAATAAGGAAAACAATTTATGTACTACATTCAGCGAATATGTCAAACTCCTCCGAGTACTGTTAACTATGCCAATGTCTACCGCTGAAGCAGAATGCTGTTTCTCAACTTTAAAAAGAATAAAAACTTTCCTTAGGAACACAATGTCACAGGACCGATTGTCAGCATTAGCAATGCTTTCAATTAAGAGAGATTTTGTTATGAAGATCAGCGACTTCAACGCAAAAGTCATCGATAGATTCGCCAGGTCTAAGGAGAGTAGAGCAGAGAATCTGTATAAATAGGTGAGTCACTACTACTCTGTGTTTGTTTTTCATTTGTGCACCACCAATAATTTAACCCACTAGCCGCCACTGACATGTCCTCTTGTAACATGGACATCACAACAACTTCCCCTACAGACGAAGATGTTCACACGGCAGCTCTGTCCTACTACATTAACGGTGGTAACAGCAGCTCTTTCTCAGCTACACCGACTTGAAATTCTACAATCCCGACTCCTCCGCATTGCCACAGACTCCCCTTGGTACATCCCCAATCTAGGTATCCGACGTGACCTACGTATCCCCACAATAACAGACTACATCCATACCCTTTCACGTTCCTTCTATCAAAACGTCTCCCACAACTTCAACTCCCTCATCCGCGGTGTAGGTGAGCACGACATCGATCCTGGAGAGCGCTACAAACGCCCGAGACTGCTTCTAGACACATAAAATAACACATCAGATGACTTATATATAACTTCAACCTCATCTTCTGCCGTATATTATCCTTCCTTACAAAACACTCCACTGCCAGTAGAGGGCCTAACCCTGATCTGACTTGAGACCGAAGATCTGACATTCAGATCTTCAATGTCCAGTCGTGAGTGTGTGCTGACGACGTGAATGAGGTATTCACGAAATCGCGATCCTTGCCAATTTGTAAGAAAACGATCATCACTTCTTATGAGTAAAGTTTTTTAGTTACAAACTATTATATTTGTATATAAATGAAATCTATTTTTGATAAGAAACTGTAAGTAAACCGCTGTATTGTTATACAGGGAAAATTCGATTACGTCGAATTAGAACAAGCTCCAAAGAAGTTTGAGCCTGCGTAGAAGTTAGGAATCTAGGAACGTGAATAAACTTTAAAAGCTAAACTCCTAGAACTGAAGTTCAGGAATTAGAACCATGAGAAAGAGCTAAACGGGTCGTGACCCCACCTCTCACATTTATTTTCATGACCATTAAGAATTAATGAGTTTTAGTGTAGAATTACTGAAGAGATGTCAGAGTTATGTGGCAGCAGTACATTATTTCCGATATCTTCTGTCAGAAAGGTCTCATCCGTCCTCTTCAGCTGCCGTGGTGCGGGCTCTGCGGCCCCTAGTACGTTACTAGAGGAACCTCGAGGCGAGCATTCGAGCCCCTTCCTGATTGGGAGTTCGGATTGGGTTGGACTCGAGGGGGCAGTACCCGTGGGAATCGGGTACGTCTTCGGACGGGGTTGAGAGAAGCCATTTATTCCCGGGTACTAGCCTGCATAGCTAGTAGAAGGTGTGCTAGATCACCAGACGGCCTTACCGAGGTTGATGGGTAGGCTTCCCCTTTGGTATTGGCGCGCGTAAGTGACGTATCCACTTCCATCCCATCTTGTGTCCTTGGACCAGATGGGGGGGGGGCTTGTTAGTAACCCAGGTCTTGTCCTATGGAAAGCCCCACGGAGGAAGCCGGGCGCCCTTTTGGGACAACTCGGATACTCCCTGGTTGAAAGAGTTCGGGTCTTGATCCTATGGGTCCAGGACTAATGGGAGTAGAACCTCTGGACTCAACTGTCACAAAGGTCTTTCCGTAGGGGAGGAGATCCGTCCCCTTCAGCTGCCGTGGTGCGGGCGCTACGGACCCTTAGCACTCGTGGTACCTCTGACGTTACCAGAGGAACCTCGGACCGAACATTCGAGCCGCTCCCTGAATGGGGGTTGTTCGGATTGTGTTGGACTCGAGGGTCTGTGTGTTCCCGTTACCCGCGGGAGATCGGGTACCTCGCTACGGCCGCTCGGAGGGGGTAGAGGTTTGCCTCATAAGTCCCGGTACTAGCCTGCAGAGCTAGTAGTAGGTGTGCTAGATCACCAGGTGTCCCCACTAAGGTTATTCGGTAGTCTTCCCTGCGGGGTTGTGGCGCGTAAGTAGCATATCCACCTCCACTCATTTGTCGTTGTCGATAGGGGGAAGGGACTTTCTAGACTCAAGTTATTGCCCCAAGGAAAGAACACCGGAGTTTCTCTATCGCACCCGAGATGATAGAGGCCGGAGACTTCGGTTTTTCGACGCCAACGTGTCACAAAGGTACTAGTTAACGTAGTTATAATTATTTTGTATCAGATATCTGTGTTTGGATTTAAGAAGGTGTGAATATCCAACTCCTTCGGCAAACAGTGTGCTTCCCGGCGGCAAAATAATTTTTATTAAGCGCCCTCGCATCCAGACGAAGGTACTGTAATTCACTTCTTGTTGGTTGTGATAACGTAATATTCACACAGCTTAATTTGAGCCCTGGAATCAATAGTCGGAGTCAAGAAGGCTGTGCTTTGCCAAAAGTAACAGTTGAACATCATTGTCCAGTGTTCAATTTGTGCATTTCGTTCTATCCTAGTACGTTTGTTGCTGTTCTATTATCTACCCTTTTAACCAACTTAAACTGTAGTTTTTTAAATAATAAATGCCTGAAACAGTTCCAGAATGACACTAAAAGCTCAAAAGAACAGTAAAAGAACGAGCCACGTGTTTACCCTATGGTTAACCTGGAAAAAACAGTTGCATTGCGGAAACTAGATCTCACAGCCTTCCACAAGTATACTGCGATCTATATAAACCTCAGCTATTTCAACAAGCCATGGTTTTCTAACCAATAATAGGACACACGTGTAGCTTTGGGAGAATATAATACACAATTGGTAGATTACATTACATTGTTTACATCTCAGAGAAAATGTTGGAAGTGTCCTCCACCAGCATCTATACATGTTTTTACTCGTCTCACCATATTCTCTGAAGTTTTACGGAGAGTACCCTCGCCAATGTTACTTATTTCGGTTCAAATGGATTCCTTGAGAACAGCAGCTACTCTCCGTGGCCTATTCTTGCACACTCTATTTTTAGATACCACCACAATTAAAAATCCGGTGAGGTTAGGTCAGGGAACTGGAGAGTTATAGATCTTTTGAGATTGTTCGGTTACACTGGGCAACAATGAAAATGTATCGGGCTCAAAAATAGTCAATTCAAATGTATTTCCATCTGCTGAATTCAAAAATAGCTCTTGCTTTGGAGGTAAAACGGCATTTAATTTTTTATTGTCAATATTTTAAACATAGGAAATTGCATTATATTAAAATTCTGGCCTGCAAGAAATCTTAACATTACCGAGCAAAATGTGATTATCAAGTCTCTTGTGAATCCTAAAGATGTTCTACTTCCATGTTGTATATCTAGCTGGGTTTGATGAAAACATTTATCAAAGGTATGAACCAAGAAGTGCGGGCCTTTAAGTACATAAGAGAGAAATTTTGGAAATTAAGTGATGCAAAAGTTAAGGAAGGAATTTTTATCGGACCGCAAATAAGAGAACTTTAAAGGATTCTGCATTTGACCAAGTTTTGTAGGGGAAAGAAAAGGAAGCTTGGGAAGTCTTTAAGGGTGTTGTTCGTTGATTCTTAGGCAACAAAAGAGATGACAACTACAAGCATTTGGTGACAGTGCTCCTGCAAAAATACCGTAACCTTGGATGAAATGTGTCCCTTAAGATCCATTTTCTCCACTGCCACCTAGACTTTTTCCCTCCTAGTTGTGGAGCTGTTAGTGATGAACATGGAGAGATTCCATCAGGACATTTCTGTTATGGAACAAAGATATCAGGACCGTTGGAATGAAGTAATGCTTGCGGATTACTGTTGGTCTTTGTATAGGGATTCTGCGGAACTCCATCACAAGAGGCAAGCTAAAAGACGACGAAGTCAATAGGCCACCACATGATTCTCTTCAGACACGACTATCTGCGAAGTATTTTTCCAGTAATTTAGAACGCTTAGCATGTAATTACCAGTTTAAAAAGTCAAATGCACTTTCAATGTTGTTAGCATGTGTAATTAAAATGTATGTTTTGCTCTTAATCCGTTAATATGAAATAATTCTATCTAGTGTATATCACAGAAACTAGAGCTAAGTAAAAGTTTTTGACATACTCGTTTTTCCCAACACAAAGTCAGTAAGGATTGACCCATGAAGTGCTGGAAACATTCAAGAATGTACAGACTTAGAACCTGTAATCAACCAAGATGACAGATCAAGTGAGGTGAGCTGGAGGGACAAAAAAAAGTGATGCAATAATACTTCCCAGCCTATCGACCCTGGAAACCCACCTCCCAGGAAGACGCCGAATGCCCACAGATCCTATCGCTAGGAGATAAATGTTTTACTGTTGTATATAAAGCGATCTGGTTAAAGAGAAAGCCAAAAGGGTGAGCCTCAGGTCGTCGCGTGAGACAAACTCCACCGGGATAAGAAGCCATACTACCCAGCGGTTAAGCTGATACGCACGCTACCTTGTGCGGCTTTCTGTGCACTATACTTGCTTCTTACAGCGTATTCTGATACTTCACCTCGTATCTTCCCCACAAGTATTTAAAATATTTTTGTTAAAATTGTGTATTTTTATGTATCAACTCTAACCCTAATATACCACTGTGTAAAATAGGGTTCACAAATCTGGATAAATAAAAAGAAAACAGTGTTTATCATTGCTACTAATTCATTTTTATTACAACTATAGTGACAGCCGTAAAAACTAAAATTCCTTTACACTACAGTAGTGTTTTTTCCCATAAAGTTTCTACTTTCAATTTATTGTGCATATTCCAAAATTTTACAATTTGCAACTTTAGGCTACATTTATTTGTCTTTACCTTGTTGCTACCTTGTCTTACATGACACCCTGGTCTTCTGCTTTGTCAGGTAGCTCTTAACCTCCATGTCTCCTTATTACTTAATTAGTCCCTTTCTTCTCCCTCATCTTCCTTCCTTAAATTCTTTATATTTCTTGTCCATTTTTCTTTTACTTTCTGTAAGAACTCATCACTATTTCTTACCTTCTTTTCCTCCTTTCCTGTTAACATTTTTATAGCTACAACTTTAGACTACATTTATTTGTATTTACCTTGTTGCTACCTTGTCTTACATGACATCCTGGTCTTCTGCTCTGTCAGGTAGCTCTTAACATCCATGTCTCCTTGTTACTTAATTAGTCCCTTTCTTCCCCCTCATCTTCCTTTCTTATATTCTTTACATTTCTTGCCCATTTTTATTTTACTTTCTGTAAGAACTTACCAATAATTCTTACCTTCTTTTCCTCCCTGCCAGTTAACATTTTTATAGCTACGATCCTCTTCTCTACTTTCTCCCATTTTTCCTCCCAAACCTTATCCCTAACTCCTCGCATTGTGTTACATAGTGTTCTATGCTTTCTTTCCCCCACACAATTCACAAATTCCCTTTTCCCTACCTCTTATCCCTCTTAGAAATATTGTTTCTGTTCTCATCCATGCTAACCTTTCTTTCTCTTGTCTATTGCAGTAATGTACATATGCTTCTCGTCCCCAATTTGTTTTTATTTGTTTGTAAAATTGTAATAATTTCATATTTTCTAGACTTCCCCATATTTCCTGTCTTTCTATGTCTTCTATTCTGCATTTTACCAATTTACCCACATCGCCTGTATTCCTTTCCTCTAATCTCCATATATCTCCCATTCCTATTTTTTCCATAAATTCGCCTATCTCTGCCCACTAACTATTTGATTTCTCTTATATTTTTGGCTGTCTTATGCATAATTTCATAATTTACCCTTCTTCTTTGTCCAAACATCTATACTAAAATTGCATTATTCTTTTGATTATTATTCCATTTCTTCTTGTATTTCCTAATTCTACTAAAGCTACTTCCCTAGCTGCTGATCTTGGTAAGCCTAGTAGCTCTTTACAAAACCTTCTGTAGTTTTGGTTCACCATTTTGCTTACCTCCGTGCCCCCACCCCAGCCAGGTCTCCACTGTATACAACATTTTTATTCAACTAGTGCCTCATACATTCTTTCTCACCACTTGGTTGTCATTTCTAAGTTAAATTTACATATTCTTATTCCATTCATTGTTGCCCTTCCTTTTACTTCAATTTTTCTCCTGTGTGCTACCCACTTTCCATTGTTTTTCAACCTCACTCCAAAGTATTCAAATTCAATGACCACTTCTGCTCTTTTGCCATTTAGTACCCACTGTTCATCTGTTTTTAGTTTAACTCCCTTCTTGAAGGCCATAAGTTTCGATTTATTTATGTTTTTTTTTATTCCGCAGTTAAGTATGCAATTCGTACACATGAACCTTTTCTAAGAATGTCCTTGAGTTCAAGTGGCTGTACTTCTGGAATATTTTCTCTTTACTACTAGTAAAGCATAGCAGAGAAATTAAAGACAAGTTTCCTTTAATAGTCTAGATGCTATCAAAAGATAACTTCTCTTCGATCGTTCTTGTAGTAAGGACGATATCGGAACATTTGAGCTGAAACTTACCCTAAACTACAGATGTATTATTTTATCTTGACAGGAATACTGCCCGATAGGGATGAGTAGCAACTGTAGTGGGTATAGTGCACCTATCGCCACAATGCGTCACACGCGTAAGATTACGAGAGGGGAGGGCGGTGCATAAGATGTCTAAAAACAAATTTCATTCTCGAAGCCAGTATTGCAGCTCTTATAAACTAAGTTGTAATTATTACTATGGTAGTACTCTCCACGCTTTTGTTGGATCTTAAATCGTACATAGGTATTTGGAACAAAACCCTGTTCTCCTCCAGCAGGCATGATAAACAACTGCCAGCCTTTCAATATCGCTGCAGAGTCCCTGTAACGTATTTCACTCCAGGCATATGGTCCAGTATGTGCTGTATTTATATAAGTTTCATCCATATAAACTATATAAACTTCACTTCGATATCTACGAATATTTCGTAAATACTTAAGCCTTTCTGCACGTATGGTGCGATGTTCGATTAAAATTTGTCACACTTAGTTTTTTTTCAAATAATCCTAGCTTCAAAATAACTCTTCTTAATGTTCAGACACTGCCTTGGAAGTCAGTAGAGTTTTTAAGCTTCATAAGCATTTTCTTCAAAGTTGGTCTTTGTTTTTCTGTGCTTTAAAATTATTCATAGTTCGCCTAACTACTTCTTTATTAAAACATCCAAATTAGATTTTGTGCATGTTCTTAATATTTGTTTACTGGGCATAGAGAAGGACGTTGTTGTACTAGCACCAATGGCTTTTCTTTCCTTAATAACTCTCCTAAACTGCTTTCAGACACAACTGTTGCCTTAGATACCCTTCCCCAGATTTTTATAGCTGGCCCAGACCATTGTTCCTTTTTTATAAATCTATGGATATTGGTTATTAGTTCTCGTGTTTTTAAATGTAGTACTTTATTTCCTAATGTGCTGCTAGGAGGCGTCATTTATAAATGCTCTCTTGGAACCAGGAGGCACGCACATTTTGAAACAAGCTGTAGTGTTACCGAGTAGCTCTGCACGTGTTTAGTTGCTCGCAACTGGTACGCAACTGACCTGCCCTCCCCTCCAGTTGCAACCGTTCTGAGGTGGACTCGTCCAGATACCACTGCGCATCGCTCTGCACTTTTCAAGATAAAAAAATACATCTGTACTGTGGTTCATTAAGCTAGCCGTCATTTTAAGCTAGAAGATTTTAAAATGTTACTGATAGTTTCATAGGATGGGCACTGCCATCTAGAGCAAACCACTTCAAAGAGAATGGAGGCAGTACCAAAAGAGTCTAGAAAATCCGTCCCTCCCAGACAACCAAGCTGTCCTCTAGCTTCCGCCGAAAGTACTCTTTCCTTCCTCTCTTAATTTTTCAACACAGTTCTCTCCAAGACGAATAGCGGACCTTCCACCAATTCGCCTAGCTGGTGAGGACGTACATTGGAAAACTTACGTTAAGTATCTTGGTGTTCTACTCGACATCAAATTGACGTGGAGAGACCACATTACATATGTGGCTAATAAAGTTAGCAAAGTATAACCGACGATCAGTGATGTCTCTGCGCTGTGGACACCTAGCACTCATGATACCTCTGACGTTACTAGAGGAACCTCGGGTCGAACTGCCGAGCCCCTCCCGTATGAGAGTTGTTCAGTTTGGGTTGGATTCGAGGGATCAATGGTTCCCGATACCTGTGGGAGATCTGGTACGTCTTCGGACGGGGTTGACGGAAGCCATATATTCCCGCGTACTAGCCAGCATAGCTAGTAGAAGGCGTGCTAGATCACCAGGTGGCCCTACCGAGGTTGATCATAGCCTTCCCCTTTGGGGTTGGCGCGCGTAAGTAGTGTATCCGCTTCCACCTCATCTTGTGTTTCGGACCAGACTGGGGGGCTTGTTAGCTTCTAGGTCCTGCCCTATGGAAAGCCCCACGGAGGACGCCGGGCGCCACTTGGGGACAGCTTGGTAACTCCCTGGTTTTGAGAGGCAGGTCTGTCGCATCTGGTGCAGACTGTCCTAGTAGATATCCTCATTTTATCTGTGGTTGAAGACTGTGGGGCATCCACTGCGCAAGAGCAGCCGTTCCTTCATGAGGTTGTGAACACTTCCGACGCCCAAACTGACCTAGGCGGCTATGGCTTTCACTGTCACTCGACGGTCCTGGGTAATGAGTGCAACCAGGTGGACGATGTCATCTGTAATACACGGAGGTGCTCCAGACTGTACATCATCAACTAACGATACCCGCCCTCCCCTGAAACGCTTGTGCCACACCTTGACCCTTGCAAGGGACATGCAGTGTTCGCCATACACTTGTGACATTCGTCGATGAATGCCCGTTCCGTCTACTCCTTCAGCTGTCAGAAAACGAAGAACATCTCTTTGCTCTTCCTTTAGCGCCTCCATTTCACTGTTTACAATGCGACTGGCAGCGCTGGACGATTGATGCATGCTGCTGCTAGCTTTCTATAGTCACGTGACTGAACACGTGCCTTCTAGCAACGGGCTGTGAACTTCCACGCTGTGGTCGGAACAACACTTCGTTTCACAGGCTACGATATTACCATCCTGTCACCAGTGAAATATGGGGAGTAGCAGTCAAGTCTCACCTACATCGCCTTGAAATTCTACAATCCTGATTTCTCCGCATTGCTACAGACTCCCCTTAGTACATCCCCAATCTAGTTATCCGACGTGACCTACGTATCCCCACAATAACAGACTACATCCATACCCTTTCACGTTCCTTCTATCAAATCCTCTCGCACAACTTCAACTCCCTCATCCGCGGTCTAGGTGAGTACGAAATCGATCCTGGAGAGCGCTACAAACGCCCGAGACTGCTTCTAGGTACATAAAATAACACATCAGATGACTTATATATAACTCCAACCTCATCTTCTGCCGTATATTATCCTTCGTTACAAAACACTCCACTGCCAGTAGAGGGCCCAGCCCTGATCTGACTTGAGACCGAATGTTTCAATATTTCACAGGCTGGTGACCTTGGAGGAAATGAAAGTACACTTGTATTTAAGGAATTTGAAATATTTTGTACTATAATTTTTGTTATATTTGCTTATGTGCATATACCATGTGCTATTTTCCAGAAATATGAGCATGTTATCTATTTTATTTGAAAATAAAATTGCTTGTTCTCAAAATTTTTATAATGCTGTTGTTTTATTTTCTACTCATGTCCCTAAACTAATCGAAATTACACAATGCCATTGGCTGCAAAAGCTCAACAAAATCCTTGTAATTTATACTGTACGTCTAATTAGACTCCAAGAACTAGGTCAACCACTGTCCGAAATACATCTGGCAAGTCGCAACCAACAGTGGAAATCCATGTTGTCTGAATTGAAATAGTGTGATGAAATCGATTGCACTTATTGATTTACGTGTATTTGTGACCTCTTATTGTTGAAATGTACCTATCCTGCTACGAGACTAATGCCTGCAAAACTCACAACGCATGTTCAGCTACAGTGCGTAATATACACGTGCGGTTTACCTGTAAGTGGAAAAAGTTTCAAGATTTTCCGGAAAAGGCGCCATTGCTACCGTGTAGTTAGAGTGATAGTGTTGGAGACTTATCCACGTACATGACAAACTATTGTTCAGTATTGCATAAAATTGAAATTAATTAAGATTACAGACTTAATTTAAGGCACTGATTTGTATTTACTGCTTACAGGTGCTCTATCCCTTATCATGATCATGTTCCATCTAATCTTTTTTAATTTACGTCCTCCAACGTTAAGTCATATCGGACGATAAATGGAATGGATGAAATGAAGCTCAAATGAGCCCAATGTCCATAGAGCTTAGCTAACCGACATTCGTCTTTCAGAATAACGGGAAACCCTGGAGAAAACCTATCGGGGTAACTCACACTGAGGGATATTCAAACTCGGGACCCCTTGAACGTGAGGCAGACACGCTACAGTCTACGCTACATAGGCGGGCACCATCTTCGTTGGACTGTAAAAAAATACATAGGTGCTCTGAAAAGTTTCCGACCTAATAAAAACAAGACATTTTTTCAGATCTCCTTTTCTTCAACATAGTTCACTTGTAACTCTACACACTTCTTCCAGCGATGCTCCCATCTCTGTAACCCGTCCAAATAGTACTCGGCGTTTATCAACATAGTCTCCTTGTAACTCTACACACTTCTTCCATCGATGCTCCCATCTCTGTAACACGTCTAAATAGTACTCGGCGTTTTTCAACATAGTCTCCTTGTAACTCTACATACTTCTCCCAGCGATGCTCTCATCTCTGTAACCCGTCAAAATAGTACTCGGCGTTTTTCAACATAGTCTCCTTGTAACTCTACACACTTCTCCCAGCGATGCTCTCATCTCTGTACCCCGTCCAAATAGTACTCGGCGTTTTTCAACATAGTCTCCTTGTAAGTCTACACATTTCTCCCAGCGATGTTCTCGTCTCTGTAACCCATCAAAATAGTACTCGGCGTTTTTCAACATAGTCTTCCTGTAACTCTACACACTTCTCCCAGCGATGCTCTCATCTCTGTAACTCGTCCAAATAGTACTCGGCATTTTTCAACATAGTCTCCTTGTAACTCTATACACTTCTCCCAGCGATGCTCCCATCTCTGTAACCCGTACAAATAGTACTCGGGGTTTTTCAACATAGTCTCCTTGTAACTCTACACATTTCTCCCAGCGATGCTCCCGTCTCTGTAACCCGTCCAAATAGTACTCGGCGTTTTTCAACATAGTCTCCTTGTAACTCTACACACTTCTCCCAGCGATGTTCTCGTCTCTGTAACCCGTCCAAATAGTACTCGGCGTTTTTCAACATAGTCTCCTTGTTACTCTACACACTTCTCCCAGCGATGCTCCCATCTCTGTAACCCGTCCAAATAGTACTCGGCGTTTTTCAACATAGTCTCCTTGTAACTCTACAAATTTCTCCCAGCGATGCTCCCGTCTCTGTAACCCGTCCAAATAGTACTCGACGTTTTTCAACATAGTCTCCTTGTAACTCTACACACTTCTCCCAGCGATGTTCTCGTCTCTGTAACCCGTCCAAATAGTACTCGACGTTTTTCAACATTGTCTCCTTGTAACTCTACACACTTCTCCCAGCGATGTTCTCGTCTCTGTAACCTGTCCAAATAGTACTCGGCGTTTTTCAACATAGTCTCCTTGTAACTCTACACACTTCTCCCAGCGATGTTCCCAACTCTGTAACCCGTCCAAATACTACTCGGCGTTTTTCAACATAGTCTCCTTGTAACTCTACACACTTCTCCCAGAGATGCTCCCATCTCTGTAACCCGTACAAATAGTACTCGGCGTTTTTCAAAATAGTCTCCTTGTAACTCTACACACTTCTCCCAGCGATGCTCCTATCTCTGTAACCCGTCCAAATAGTACTCTGCGTTTTTCAACATAGTCTCCTTGTAACTCTACACACTTCTCCCAGCGATGTTCCTATCTCTGTAACCCGTCCAAATAGTACTCTGCGTTTTTCAACATAGTCTCCTTGTAACTCTACACACTTCTCCCAGCGATGTTCCTATCTCTGTAACCCGTCCAAATAGTACTCGGCGTTTTTCAACATAGTCTCCTTGTAGCTCTACACACTTTTCCCAGCGATGCTCCCATCTCTGTAACCCGTCCAAATAGTACTCTGCGTTTTTCAACATAGTCTCCTTGTAACTCTACACACTTCTCCCAGCGATGCTCCCTTCTCTGTAACCCGCCCAATTATTATTCGGGGTTTTTCAACATAGTCTCCTTGTAACTCGACACACTTCTAGCGATGTTCTCATCTCTGTACACTGTCCAAGTAGAACTCGGCGTATGTCAACATAGTCTCCTTGTAACTCTACACACTTCTCCCAGAGATGCTCCCATCTCTGTAACCCGTACAAATAGTACTCGGCGTTTTCCAAAATAGTCTCCTTGTAACTCTACACACTTCTCCCAGCGATGCTCCTATCTCTGTAACCCGTCCAAATAGTACTCTGCGTTTTTCAACATAGTCTCCTTATAACTCTACACACTTCTCCCAGCGATGCTCCCATCTCTGTAACCCGTCCAAATAGTACTCGGCGTTTTTCAACATAGTCTCCTTGTAACTCTACACACTTCTCCCAGCGATGTTCCTATCTCTGTAACCCGTCCAAATAGTACTCGGCGTTTTTCAACATAGTCTCCTTGTAAGTTTACACACTTTTCCCAGCGATGCTCCCATCTCTGTAACCCGTCCAAATAGTACTCTGCGTTTTTCAACATAGTCTCCTTGTAACTCTACACACTTCCCCCAGCGATGCTCCCTTCTCTGTAACCCGTCTAATTATTATTCGGGGTTTTTCAACATAGTCTCCTTGTAAGTCTACACACTTCTAGCGATGTTCTCATCTCTGTAACCCATCCAAATAGTACTCGACGTTTTGCAACATAGTCTCCTTGTAACTTTACACACTTCTCCCAGCGATACTCCCATCTCTGTAACCCGTGCAAATAGTACTCGGCGTATTTCAACATAGTCTCTTTGTAACTCTACACACTTCTCCCAGCGATGTTCCCATCTCTGTAACCCGTCCAAATAGCACTCAGCGTTTTCCTCATAGTCTCCTTGTAACTCTACACACTTCTCCCAGCGATGCTCTCATCTCTGTAACCCGTCCAAATAGTACTCGACGTTTTTCAACATAGTCTCCTTATAACTCTACACACTTCTCCCAGCGATCCTCCCATCCCTATATCTCGTCCAAATAGTACTCGGCGTTTTTCAAAATAGTCTCCTTGTAATTCTACACACTTCTCCCAGCGATGCTCTCATCTCTGTTACACGTCCAAATAGTACTCGGCGTTTTTCGACATAGTCTCCTTGTAACTCTACACACTTCTCCCAGCGATGCTCTCATCTCTGTAACACGTCCAAATAGTACTCGGCGTTTTTCAACATAGTCTCCTTGTAACTCTACACACTTCTCCCAGCGATGTTCCCATTTCTGTAACCCGTTCAAATAGTACTCGCCGTTTTTCTCTGTAAAATAATTGTTCACGAAGGTGATTGCCTCTTCACTTGTCGAAAATCTCTGTCTTCAGAGCACAATTTTCACATGAGGGAACAAATACAAGTCGGTTGGGGCTACATCTGGTGAGTCAAGCAGTTTAAACTGTAATTCGTGGATTTTCGCCATTGCAGCCGCTGATGTGTGAGACGGTGCGTTGTCTCGGTGAAAAACAGGATTTTCCTTCTCTGCAAATATGTCCGTTTCTTCTCAAGTTTTGTGTGCAGCTTGTCAAGTAATGATTTATAGTATTTTCCTGCAATGGTTTTTCTTTTCTGAATATAAACCATTAAAATAAGTCAATGTCTATCTTAAAAAAAAAAAAAAAAAAAAAAAAAAAAAAAAAAAAAAAACAGTCGCCGTCACCTTCTCAGCCGGAAATGCAGTTTTTTTTTTTTTTTTAGCCAGTTCCCCTTTGCAGTCAACAGTTTGGACTGTATTTTTGTTTCAGGCGTATAATTGTGAATGCAAGTTTTATCTACAGTAATTAATCAACGCCAAAACTCGGATTTGTTCCCAACAGTCGGAAATGTTCATTCGGACACTTTTTTGGCATAACGTGAGCAAACGCCCGGACAGCTTTCTCATGTGTAAATGCTGGTTCTTTTTGTTCCACTTATACCCCACCTTTAACTGCAATGGTCATATTGGCGGCCGTTCTCCTTTGGAACATACCGAAGGTGTTAACTCGTTATCTTTAGTTTTTTTAATCATTAGATCACGCGTACATTCACACTGTCATTCATACTGAATGGGAATTTACTTGGTCGGAGAAAAATCCCCACCCCCACTGCCGGGAATCGAACCCGGGACCCCTAGCACGGTAGGCAGGTGCACTACCGACCGAGCTACGTTCTTTTGATATGTTCATAGCCTCTGCTATCTCTCTCACTTTATTTAGGTGGTCGTCGGGCGCCATTTGGTGAACTTTGGCGAATTTTCCGTCGGTAGTTGCAGTTTTGGACGTCCCGAACTTTCATCGTCTCCCAAGTTCTTACGGCCACGTTTAAATTCAGCTACACAAAATTTGACTGTGGTAAATGATGGTACAGAGTCCCCATACACAGAATCCAGCTTATCTTTTATTTGCGTAGGCGTATTGTCTTTCAAAAACAAATATTTAATGACAGTTCGATACTCGATTTTGTACATTTTCATAAAAACATTCACATCAACTCACTCAAACGACTGTTACATAACAACTGAGCGTCCAAAATGGCTAAAACTTTGGTGGGTAACTGTCAACAGATGAACAACGAATTTGACTAGCTTTTGTTTACGAGTGCTGTCAACTTCATATTGAGGTCGGAAACTTTTCAGACCACTCTCGTACAAGATTACGGATTTAAATTTTGACGGGGTATTGGTGGCTTCTAGAAAGCAGCAGAAATGGGCGCACAGTTTATATCATCAGGCCTGTTCCATCTTCACAACATTAAAATATTTTAAACGTGTCAGTCAATTTCCTTCAACACTTCCTTTTCTGTTATGTATGTTAAGTATTTGTAGTAAATGTGTATTTTCCATTGTGAGTACCATTATTTTATTGTAATTCTAAAACGCATTGTTCCTTAATAGTTTCCACATATTTTTGATGGTCCATCTGGATGTATCTCATTTCTGCTGTTTCTATTTTCTCTTTTGTTTACTTAAGCTGTCTAAATCAAAAAACAAATCGATAGCATTATTATTTTATAAGTATGTATTATTGTTTATTGTCTTTTTTGTTGTTAAAAGCTGTCTTTATTATGCCTAATAGATTACTGGATTTTAGCTGTTTATTTCCTTTGCCTAGAGTGCGTCTTTATTTATGTTCATTCCCATATATAGGAAGATTTTCCTTTCTCAGTAGGGTCAGATTGCAAAACAAAATTATTTAATTCATAATTCATGGTTTTTAAGAAAGGTTATAGTTGCGTAAAGATGAGAAATGGGAGATAATGGAAGAGAAATAGAGGTCGTAAAGAGATTTGATTATTTGGTGATAAGATTGAGCTGTGATGGTAAATGGACTGAACAGAAAAGAATTGGCTCAAGCAAAGGCAAAATGGCTTGTAAGAACATGTTTAAGGAAATTACCTGACATTAATGTCAAATGGCTGGAAAGGACCTATACTGCCATAGTAGAAAATAAGATGTTGCATGGGGCAGATATATGGGGAGTGGATGAAGCATGGGAAGAGGTGGATGTTATTAATAGATCTTTCTGTAAATATATTTTGGGCCTACTGGTAGCTTTACCCAATGGGGCAGCACAATTAGAGTTGGGAAGACATTCATCAAGGGTTAAAATTGTCTCAAGGGTATTGAAATATCTATATAGAGTTGCCAGTTTGGAGGAAAGCAATATTATCAAGGAATGTTTTCTTTTGCAAATGAGAAGCAAATGGGGAGAGTCTTGGGCGCAAAAAGTAAGGGAACTAATGGAACAGATAGGTATGGGACATATTTGGGGAAGTGAGGAGTGTTATTATAGGGGCTTTTGGAAAGAGGTAGAATTAAGGCTGGAAGATTTTGATAGCCAAGTTATATTTACCAGTGTAAAGGAGAAAAGATCATTGAGGACATATAGGCAAATAAAGACAGTGTGGGGGAGGGAGAAGTACATAGATGTGTGTAATACGTCAGGGAGAGAAGGATTTGCCTGGGCAAGGACAGGAGTTAGAAATTTGAAATGTATTAGATATGATAAGGATACAGGGAAATGCCCAATGTGTGGAGAAGAGGATACAGATTGGCATAGTATAGTGTTACCCTGGCGGTAGACTCGCGAAGCCGATGAATAAATGATGGCCGGTGGAGTTTCGGGAAACTTCGGGGCCGATCGTTACCGGAAGTGACAGACAGTTCGAGTAGTCACGGCAGTGCATGCGGATGGCTGGGATAGCGCAGGCCTGAGGAGGGAGCAGCTGGCGGACGCAGACTTGGGGCCACTCTTGAGGGATGTGGAGAACCTGGTGGACCACCTCCACGACATGCACGAGATGGCTCGCCAGAATATCCAGAAGGCGAGCGACCGCATGAAAACCCGATACGACAGGCAAGCCAACAGCCAAGGGTTCCAGCAATGTGACCTGGTCTGGTTGTACCGCCCTACCCGGACCAAGGGACGCTGCCCGAATCTCCACTGGCCATCATTTATTCATCGGCTTCGCGAGTCTACCGCCAGGGTGACAATACTTTACTGCAAACAAAGATATGGAGAGAACAAATTTGACAACAAAAGTGGGCAGTTTTAGGGATGGGGGAGGTATTAATAATAAAGAAAATGTTGTTGGTAGAAGGAGAAAAGAATGTAAGAAATATAAAGGAATATCTGGGGAAAGTTAGAGAGAAATGGTTAATATTGATGAAGAATAAATAACAATTAAGGGCTTGATAACTAGAACGAGGGATACAAGGGAGAGGAGGGTCATCCAAGCCAAGAGAGCACAGAACGATAACAAGTCGTCCGGGTGCTCCCGGACGGTGGGTAGAGCGCCACGGTACCCATCCGCTGTCTTAAAGAGTTCGTCATTTCTCCAAAGCTTGGATGTCGTTGTTTACTGAAGGACCTGATTCGACCTCTGCTAGTGCTCCTAGCTTCCAAGGAGGCCAGTGCCCTGAACCGCCACGCTATTGGCGGCCTAAGTTGCAGTGTTCGTCCAGCGTGACGGGGGGCCAGGAGCGAGAGGTCGGGTGGTTGGGGACCGTTTAGGTTATGGTTCTCCTCGAGGTCACACTGGGGGACCTGGCTGTCGGGGGTCAGGCGGCGGGCCAGATCCATCCCCAGTGTGGCCGGGACAGAGTGTAGAATTGAGGGGATGAGAGGCTGGTCTCACCACCCAAGGGCGTCCTTGGGGAGGCGGTAGCTGTTTCTCCTCCTGGACAGATGGTGGCCATACTGTCCTAGTGTGTTAACTAGGGGGTTGGGATGGGATGTAATTCTGGCATACAATGTGCGCGAGCGTTCACGCACAACGTCCTCAACGTAAGGTATGCCAGAATGGGTGTGTAGGATGTATGAAGGAAACATACGTTCGGTACCGTAGATCATCCTAAGCGCCCTGTTCTGCACGGCTTGCAGTCTGCGGATGGTGGTACGAGCCACCGATCCCCAGACCTCGCATCATTACAGGACCAGGGGCGGGATGATCGCACGATACACCCGTAGTTTCAGGTGAGTGGGCATGGTCGATCGGAATATGGGGTACAACTGCCTAAGCGCTGCATGGCCGAGGCTGATTTTTTCACGGGCATGTGGGCCGTGGTCCAGTCAGACACCCAGGTATTTGGCAGTCCGGACCCAAGGGATCCTTCTCTGCCTCAACCGCAGGTCTCCTTCCGGACACCAGCGGAGGACCTTTCCCAGCAGAAGGGCAGAGCTCTTCTGTGGGCTGATGGCCATCCTCCACCTTTCACTCCACGTGCCGATGACTCGGAGTGATCGTTGCAGCGGAGGGAGGCAGTAGCGGACGTTTTTGTTCTGGGAGGGTCATCACGGAAAACCAGGGGTTATGTGTATTTAGACCGAGGCTGAGGCAAGCAGGTAGGAAGGGTATGTTAAATGTGAATAAGTCATTTGTTATTGTGTGAAAGAAATGTTACATATGTCAATGTAACAATGAAATTGTATGTAGAAGAAAGATTAGATATAAATACAAATAATTTACACTCTATGACTGCGGGATATATTTCAAAATTTTACAACAGAAAGAAAAATCTGTATATGATAGAAAGTGGCGTTCTTTGCCTTAAGTATTTTTTGTCATTCCAGGAAAACTATGTGTGACAGAAACAAACAGATCTACCAGTTCTTCAAGGATTCTTATATAAGGACATTCTAATTTATTTTGGATGTAGTGTTTGTATGTTTACTGCACGGAACATTTTACGATATATAAATGTCATGTACACGCAAAATTATTATCTATACTGAACAAGGAAAAATTAAAAGAGTTTTAAATTCAGGAAATAGGAAGTGTAACAGCGGAGTTTTACTGTGAATCGTTTCTGGCAACTACCAGAATTCAACCAGTGAGGACAAAAAGTGTTTATCGATAAAAACAGCTCACTATCAAAATTCGCATTTCTGAACAAAACACTGTTTTCAGTAAATTAATTGCCAGGTCAGGAGATGGCGTAGCGAGGCTAACGAAAGAGACAGGCTATGGTGCGTTTGAATCAGCTGATAACAGCAGTCCTAACCTGTACAGTATAGGCTTTGAACTGTATGTCCTTCGTGTGGTCTGTGTGATATTACGTTTGTTTTACTTTTTTAACTAGTGAAATTAATAATATTTAGTGGTTCAGGTTAGTGAAAAAGTGTTATATTATCATGTAGTTAACACATATTCCAGTTTGTTCGTAAATTTTATGTATTTAGTAGTGTTTTCAAGTAGGCTGTAAGTTAGCCTCTGGGAACGTTCTAACGGCTTCGATGCCATATTGCATCTTCTCATTTGAATCTAGATTGAAGCATTTATTTTAGTAAATTCTGCTTATTCTTTTATTATACGTGTGATATTACATAGTTCTATCTTTGTTTAAACCTGTGGATTTATCACTAACATCTGTAAAAATAATTATGCTAAAGTATGGAGTTTGACAGAATACAAGGATCACCTCATACGTTTGGTACGTATAAATATCTCCATATAGTGGTGTAATTGCATGTAACTCTCATTTGTTTATTTAATTACCTCACCTTTTTTTCTAGGTATTATCCTAACATTTTACATTCATAATTCCTGATTCGATAAACAATTAAACTGAAATTATTGTGCGAGAAATATAAGTAATTTTTTTAGGAAAAAGGGATTCAAAATGTCTTCTGAAAACTTTATTTGAAGGTGAGCGATATACTGTATCTTATCATTTATACATTATTTCTTTATTCTTTAAAGTATTATGTTTATAGATCTAAAAAGTATAATAACATAAGTGGTATATATTATAAATACGTAAGTAATTATAAGAAACGTAATATAGCTTAGTAGTACGAGCATACCAAAAATCAGTTCCGAGACATAAAATCCCTTCTAATATAATATTGCTTGTATAATTATGTTAATTAAAGTATAATTGTCCAGAATGATGAACATATGTGAAATACTGTTTATTCATAATCATTCAGTTCACTAACAAAACAATGTAACTTCTGCGCTACGCTGTCCACTCTCTCAGACTGCCTGTGTGACGTCACACGAAAGTTTTCCTGTCGCGCCGAAGCCTATCTCTTTCGTTAGCCTCGATGGCGTAGTACAGAAAATTGTGTCAATTTTTATTGACCTCCTCCAGGGCTCTCATATCGGACGATGAATGAAATGGATTAAATGATGCTCAAATGAGCCGAGAAAAATGGAGAATGGAGCCACGAAATCTGTGTCGGCTAGCACTGTAGGATAGAAGCAATTCATATGTGGAAAATTTGTGTGAGATACATAAAGATATGAATATACAAGTGTAGAAATATGTTATTTTGTTCTTATACAGAAAATTATACGGAAAATTATTAAACGAAAAGCATAGCATTTAACATAATCTAGAATGTCCAGGCTTTAGTATAAGATAGAAGCTTTTACATTTACGTGACGAGTAGAGCTTCCATTGGGGATCAAGGACGAAGTCTCTAAGTAAATGGCAGAAGACAATATATAAGACAGATATATCTTCAAATGTGACAAAAGCTGCAAGTTGTAGGACAAAGAAAGCAAAGATACAAGAAATATATCCTAGACAGGATTAGGTGAACATAGATACGGCGCTGTGAATTCTAAGCATATTTTAAAACTATTGTCCCAAACGGTTCTGTTTAACCTTGAGCACAATTGAATACTTTATCTCAGAATCCACCTAAGAGAAAAAATATCAAAGAATGTGTTTTTGGTGGTACTGTACAATTTAAAGGTAAATGCATCTGTTAGTGCAGATATAACCTATGTTTCATATCAACAACGCTATTTTCAGACTTGGAAATCATCCATTTATTTCAGAAAGAACCCAAGCGCCGTCACTTAGGTTCTTTCTGAGGTAAATTTCACTTGTGACGGTTGGCAGCCTTAATGACATCACGTGTTTGTGACTCACTGTGACAATAACTTATAGCTACCCCGTAGGAGGCCACTCATTTCCCCATGTGACAGAGATTTTGGAAGCATAAAGCGTCTCTTGAGAAAGATGGACAGGATTTATACTTCTGATGAAAATGTAGAGCTCATGTTAAAAGCTAGAAGGTCTGGCTGATCACCTTACATCACAGGATGTTCTCAGTTTCAAAAAGTGGTGGCCCAAATCATAAGAAAATGCCAAATTCGGACGAAACATCAGGCTGGAAAGTAAGCAGCCATTCAAAGTGTCCAAGTACAACCAGTTTCTCTACAACAAGGATACTCCGGGAAAGTGATAGCAAGTGAATTCATTGGAAGAATAACAAAATCTACCTTCACATTGCTAAAAACTGCCTACCCTCCGGAACTACCAACAGAGAAAGCTCATCTATGGGGAAGATATGCTTACTTTTATTTTACCAAGGTTATTTGAAGCGTTTATATTTTACTTTTAGCTAAACATTTTTGTAGGTTGTAACAAATTTTAAAATTTATTGGGTTTTGCACAGTGGGATTTTTGGTTTTAGGACCCCTCCCCCCAAAAAAGATAGACAATATAAAACAGTTGATGGAATGCACTGTTGGATATGAAGCCTTTTATGACACTTAACATCCAATGGCCAACAACTGACAAGGAGTTGCCAGAAGACTTGCCAGAAGCTGAATAAGTGAATAAGGCCATATCTTTGGATTTAGACATACTCTAGCGTGTAGTGTACTTGTATTGTTCGATTTAGACCTAATAAAAACACACTTTTTTATACTTCAATGTGTCTGCTACTTACCTTTGATACCAAAACAGATAAAAATAATGTTTTGACTTAATTTCAATAATAGTTTAAAAAATATCACTTCGGATACACTTATTTATTGCAGAAACCACTTAAGTGCAATTTTTTTTCCCAAAAATGTATGACTTAAAAACTTAAAGGAAAAAATAAAAATAGATTATTTCAATAGCACGTATTTGATTTGGTAAAAAATATTGTTGTGTGTATAGCCTGAGCAGGATTTGGAAATTTCTGTAATCATTATTCTGTAACATTTATTTTCAATGTCTTGAGTCTGGGCACATCTGTATGTAAAATCTGTATGATCAAGTGTAAATTCTGCTGACTGGCAAAACATGTACTTTGTTCTGGTGAATCATACATCCTGCTGGCTTAGGGAAATAATTCACAGGTGGCCTGTAACAGGCCTCAACTTGTTCTCCATGTTTTAAACAATGAATCACACATTCTGCTGATCAAGGGAAATAATGCTTCGTCGGTCAGTAACAGGTTTAAACATGTTCCCAATGATGTAAAACAATGATTGCACAATATGGTGCAAATTAACAGTTAGCGTGGGAATTGCTGAGTTGAATTTTTGGTAGGACCTCTATTTAAGCTTGGTTGAGTTAGCCCCCGGGGCAGAGACTTTATAGAGATTTGAGAGGGGACTTGCTGCTGGTCTCTGTAAGAATCAACAAGAGTTTATTTCAAAGTGCTACCACGAGTAAGATAGCCAGCAGGGCGTACCAGATCGTACACCATTTGACAGTCACACAAGGTTCACGCCATACAAACAGCACATCGCCAAAGGTAAAGTTGCATTACGTTATTATGTATTTAAATGTTACCAAAGCGCTCCTGATCTCTTCCAGATCCAGGGAGTGCCCTGTAGAAATACTAGGCATCTTTGAAATACAGTTACTCAGTTCAGTTTGACTGAGATGTTTCTTTCGCTCTACCCTTTCAGTAGCTACACCCCCAGTTGCAGATTAGGTTTGTAAGTCTTTCACCCCCCTTACAATCCTGGTCCACAACAATATTTTAAAGAGACTAGACCTATACTTAAGTTGGAAAACAGTTTTTTTTTTTTTTTAGTTTTCCGAAAGTTGAAAAATGTAGTGGTTTCTGAAATAAACGATTCAATTATTGTTTACATATTTTATGATGTCATTTGTGTTATTTTAAAGTTACGTTAAAAGTTTAGAATTGTTAAAAACTGTTAAAATAAACTGTGAATGTAAAATCAGTGAGTAAAAGAAATACAACCTATAGCGTAGGCCACGAATGTTGATCAGTGCAAGAAAACGATTGGTATCCAAGGCTACGAAAAAAAGAAAATCAGTGGTTTTCTTCTATTACTGTCGCGTGAGTGGACAAGTTGTTTTCAGTAAGGTTGAATGCATAGGAAGAGTTTCTATGTAAATTGTGATTTTATTTTTGTATTTAGTGATCACGGAGTAAATTATAATGAATAAAGAATTATTTTAATGAATATTTTGAAGAAAATCATCATAAAGTTTTTCATTAATCCAGGTCTAAGACTTTTAATGAAGAAAAAGTTGCATGCACTGATTCAGATCAAAACGGGACAAAAGGAATTTAAAGGGTTACAAATTAACTACTATAGCAAGACATTTTAAATTGATCTTCGACAGAAGCAAACGATAAGAAAATTAATATAACAGAACTTAAATTTACTTGATTAATTGAAATAATTCTTGACAGATGAAAATGTTTAACAAGAAAACTGTGAAAAATTTCACTCGAAGCATCATCTCAACGAAGAATCCATTACAAATGGCTTCTCAGCTTGGACCAGAATAAAATACAACGTAATTATCCTTCACGTATAGGCTGGCTGTGAATCCGTAATATTTAGACCTTGACTACATTTTCATATGAAATTTTTTTAAACATTTTGATTTAAACAACAAGAGATGTAATGATGTGGTTTGAAGTACGACATACGAGGGCTATCCAGAAAGTAGATTACGTTTTGGAATAAAAAGTAAACAAAGTATAGGAAACAAATTTTATTATATACAGATGAAAGCCACACTCAAATACTACTTTTCGACATAGTCACCATTCAAATTAAGGCATTTATCGTAGCGATGTACGAGCTTGGAAATTCCTTCGTCGAAAAATTCGGCCGCCTGCGCCTTCAACCACTTCGTTACCTCTTCTTGCAGCTGTGCGTCGTCATCAAAACGCTGCATAGCCAGCCACTTCTTCATTGCTGGGAATAGGTGGAAGTCGCTCGGTGCCAGGTCGGGACTGTACGGCGGATGAGGAAACAACTCCCACTTAAAAGATTCAAGAACTTCACGAGTGACATTTGCCGTGTGGGGCCGGGCGTTGTCGTGAATCAACAAGATCTTAGAGCTCAACATTCCTCTGCGCTTGTTTTGAATGGCTCTTCTGAGTTTTTGGAGAGTTTGGCAATACCTTTGAGAGTTTATTGTAGTGCCTCTTTCCAGGAAGTCCACCAAAATCACACCTTTTCTGTCCCAAAAAACAGTCGCCATCATCTTCCTTGCCGACATTGTTTGCATGCATTTCTTGGGTTTTTGGGGAGAACTTGTGTGCCCCCACTGCATTGATTGCAATTTCGTTTCACAGTTCACGTGTTTCACCCATGTTTCGTCACCAGTAACGATGCGATCGAGTAAAGAGTCACCATCCTTATGGTAAACGTCCAAAAAGTTCAACGCTGCAGCCATTCGCTGATTTTTGTGGTCCTCTGTCAAGATTTTTGGAATCCATCTTGCACAAAACTTGTGGTAACCAAGCTTTTCGCTGATGATTTCGTGCAACAAACTTCGCGAAATTTGTGGAAAACTCAAAGAAAGTTCCGTTATTGTGAAGCTTCGATTTTCACGGACTTTAGCATCGACTTTTTCGACAAGTTCGGCAGTCACTATGCTGGGTCTCCCACTTCGATCTTCGTCGTGAACATTGGTTCGGCCATTTTTAAATCTGATGACCCACTGACGCACTCCACCTTCAGTGATAATGTTGTCCCCATACACTTCACAAAGCTGCCGATAGACTTATATCGGTTTACAGTTTTTTGCAGTCAGAAACCTTATTACTGCACGCACCTCGCAGCTCGCGGGATTTTCAATTAACGCAGACATTTCGAACCGTCACAGTATCTGAACGGAGCACAGCACGAACCTCTCACTAGCACGGCTAGATGCCGACTGAGCTGCGCAACGCTCTGACCCCAAGATGGCCGCGCTAGCCCCGCCCCTAGCGGAAACAGACGAAAACGTAATCTACTTTCTGGATAGCCCTCGTATTTAAGGTATTTTATTACAAGCCTCTCTAGTCCTTTTTAGTGTCGATGGTTTTGTAAACCATAAGAAGGATAATATCTGGCTACAGAAAATGGTTAATTCCTTTAAAGTAGACATTTATTCAAATACTTCTTTCGGAGATATTCCTTCTAAATATTCCAATACCTCTCTCAATGGGAATTAGCTATTCTTCTTTTTTTTTTTCTTTACCAAGGAAACAAAATGGAATTTCAAAGACTATAGGTGTTATAGCGACCAGGCTTTAAAACAACAGACTGATAGTTTCATGTATTTCCACATTCCGCTTGCATCTAAAATAAGATAACATTTACCTCAATTATCATTAAATAAATAGAGGAATAAGCTTACACCAGAAATGTCATGCTACTGGACACAACATTTTTGAATCAAGAAATGTGTCCAAGGCTAGGATTTCTTAAACATGTCCTCCACTGTTAAATATATCTTTGATCTGAATTCAGATAAGTTAAATTTGCAATCACGCGATTTCTCTAAAGGAAGAAAACAGGCAAGACCTTCACGAGCCATCGTGTGACAAACCAGTTTTACAACCAAGAACCGGCAATCTCCCAGTAGTTGTTGAGGTTACGGGGTTAAAAATGAGAGTCCAAAGACCTTCCAGTGGAATCACCTCGCCACGGCACGTGCAAGGAACACCGTTTCTCCGTTCTTCAGTTAAATTCTGCTCCATTTTTGTAAAATTTGCACATTACTTCAGGATTTTTTTAAAGAAGATGAATTTATTTTAAAAACTGGGTAGACAATACGGTTGAAATGAAATTAGTTTGGAAATAAATTGTTCTTTCACACTGGCCGTGTGTAGGCTAAAGTATGGAAAGATAGAGCCAGACTGAAAAATTCAATGCCATAGCCCGGATTTAAACCACGGATCTTATGGTTGCCGTCCAGCCGCTCTAAACCATTGAGCTCTATGGCCAAAGTGCCGATATGACATTAAATTCTCCAACTGACACGTGTTCCTCCCGGTAAACCACTAAAAGTTCTCATAAACACATGAGACAACTACCTTAATGACGACTTACTATGCTGTAAGTATTTTAAGGTCCGGGCTTTATAGTAAACCACTAGGAGTTCTCATAAACACATGAGACAACTACCTTAATGACGACTTACTATGCTGTAAGTACTTTAAGACCCGGGCTTTATAGTAAACCACTAGGAGTTCTCATAAACACATGAGACAACTACCTTAATGACGACTTACTATGCTGTAAGTACTTTAAGGCCCGGGCTTTATAGTAAACCACTAGGAGTTCTCATAAACACATGAGACAACTACCTAAATGACGACTTACTATGCTGTAAGTACTTTAAGGCCCGGGCTTTATAGTAAACCACTAGGAGTTCTCATAAACACATGAGACAACTACCTTAATGACAACTTACTATGCTGTAAGTACTTTAAGACCCGGGCTTTATAGTAAACCACTAGGAGTTCTCATAAACACATGAGACAACTACCTTAATGACGACTTACTATGCTGTAAGTACTTTAAGGCCCGGGCTTTATAGTAAACCACTGGGAGTTCTCATAAACACATGACACAACTACCTTAATGACGACTTACTATGTTGTAAGTACTTTAAGGCCCGGGCTTTATAGTAAACCACTAGGAGTTCTCATAAACACATGAGACAACTACCTTAATGGCGACTTACTATGCTGTAAGTACTTTAAGACCCGGGCTTTATAGTAAACCACTAGGAGTTCTCATAAACACATGAGACAACTACCTTAATGACGACTTACTATGTTGTAAGTACTTTAAGACCCGGGCTTTATAGTTCGGACCACTATTAGGTACAAATGACTCTTGTTTTTCCCGATAAACCACTAGGAGTTCTCATAAACACATGAGACAACTACCTAAATGACGACTTACTATGCTGTAAGTACTTTAAGGCCCGGGCTTTATAGTTCCGACCACAATTAGGTGCAATTAATGGAAATTAATTGTTCTTTCACACTAGCCGTGTGTAGGACGCACTATGAAAGGATAGAGCCAGACTGAAAAATGCAATGCCATAGCCGGGATTTGAACCACGGATCTTCTGGTCTCCGTCCAGCCGCTCTAAACCATTGAGCTACCATGGCATACGTGCCAACATGACATTAAATTCTCCAAATGACTCGTGTTTTCCCCGGTAAACCACTAGGAGTTCTCATAAACACATGAGACAACCACCTTAATGACGACTTACTATGCTGTAAGTACTTTAAGACCCGGGCTTTATAGTAAACCACTAGGAGTTCTCATAAACACATGAGACAACTATCTTAATGACGACTTACTATGCTGTAAGTACTTTAAGGCCCGGGCTTTATAGTAAACCACTAGGAGTTCTCATAAACACATGAGACAGCTACCTTAATGGCGACTTACTATGCTGTAAGTACTTTAAGACCCGGGCTTTATAGTAAACCACTAGGAGTTCTCATAAACACATGAGACAACTACCTTAATGGCGACTTACTATGCTGTAAGGACTTTAAGACCCGGGCTTTATAGTAAACCACTAGGAGTTCTCATAAACACATGAGACAACTACCTTAATGGCGACTTACTATGCTGTAAGTACTTTAAGGCCCGGACTTTATAGGAAACCACTAGGAGTTCTCATAAACACATGAGACAACTACCTTAATGACGACTTACTATGCTGTAAGTACTTTAAGACCCGGGCTTTATAGTAAACCACTAGGAGTTCTCATAAACACATGAGACAACTACCTTAATGACGACTTACTATGCTGTAAGTACTTTAAGACCCGGGCTTTATAGTAAACCACTAGGTGTTCTCATAAACACATGAGACAACTACCTTAATGACGACTTACTATGCTGTAAGTACTTTAAGACCCGGGCTTTATAGTAAACCACCAGGAGTTCTCATAAACACATGAGACAACTACCTTAATGACGACTTACTATGCTGTAAGTACTTTAAGCCCCGGGCTTTATAGTAAACCACTAGGAGTTCTCATAAACACATGAGACAACTATCTTAATGACGACTTACTATGCTGTAAGTACTTTAAGCCCCGGGCTTTATAGTAAACCACTAGGAGTTCTCATAAACACATTAGACAACTACCTTAATGGCGACTTACTATGCTTTAAGTACTTTAAGGCCCGGGCTTTATAGTAAGCCACTAGGAGTTCTCATAAACACATGAGACAACTACCTCAATGGCGACTTACTATGCTGTAAGTACTTTAAGACCCGGGCTTTATAGTAAACCACTAGGAGATCTCATAAACACATGAGACAACTACCTCAATGGCGACTTACTATGCTGTAAGTACTTTAAGACCCGGGCTTTATAGTAAACCACTAGGAGTTCTCATAAACACATGAGACAACTACCTTAATGGCGACTTACTATGCTGTAAGTACTTTAAGACCCGGGCTTTATAGTAAACCACTAGGAGTTCTCATAAACACATGAGACAACTACCTTAATGGCGACTTACTATGCTGTAAGTACTTTAATGCCCGTGCTTTATAGTAAACCACTAGGAGTTCTCATAAACACATGAGACAACTACCTTAATGACGACTTACTATGCTGTAAGTACTTTCAGACCCGGGCTTTATAGTAAACCACTAGGAGTTCTCATAAACACATGAGACAACTACCTTAATGACGACTTACTATGCTGTAAGTACTTTAAGACCCGGGCTTTATAGTAAACCACTAGGAGTTCTCATAAACACATGAGACAACTACCTTAATGGCGACTTACTATGCTGTAAGTACTTTAAGACCCGGGCTTTATAGTAAACCACTAGCAGTTCTCATAAACACATGAGACAACTACCTTAATGACGACTTACTATGCTGTAAGTACTTTAAGGCCCGGGCTTTATAGTAAACCACTAGGAGTTCTCATAAACACATGAGACAACTACCTTAATGACGACTTACTATGCTGTAAGTACTTTAAGGTCCAGGCTTTATAGTAAACCACTAGGAGTTCTCATAAACACATGAGACAACTACCTTAATGACGACTTACTATGCTGTAAGTACTTTAAGGCCCGGGCTTTATAGTAAACCACTAGGAGTTCTCATAAACACATGAGACAGCTACCTTAATGGCGACTTACTATGCTGTAAGTACTTTAAGACCCGGGCTTTATAGTAAACCACTAGGAGTTCTCATAAACACATGAGACAACTACCTTAATGGCGACTTACTATGCTGTAAGGACTTTAAGACCCGGGCTTTATAGTAAACCACTAGGAGTTCTCATAAACACATGAGACAACTACCTTAATGGCGACTTACTATGCTGTAAGTACTTTAAGGCCCGGACTTTATAGGAAACCACTAGGAGTTCTCATAAACACATGAGACAACTACCTTAATGACGACTTACTATGCTGTAAGTACTTTAAGACCCGGGCTTTATAGTAAACCACTAGGAGTTCTCATAAACACATGAGACAACTACCTTAATGACGACTTACTATGCTGTAAGTACTTTAAGACCCGGGCTTTATAGTAAACCACTAGGTGTTCTCATAAACACATGAGACAACTACCTTAATGACGACTTACTATGCTGTAAGTACTTTAAGACCCGGGCTTTATAGTAAACCACTAGGAGTTCTCATAAACACATGAGACAACTACCTTAATGACGACTTACTATGCTGTAAGTACTTTAAGCCCCGGGCTTTATAGTAAACCACTAGGAGTTCTCATAAACACATGAGACAACTATCTTAATGACGACTTACTATGCTGTAAGTACTTTAAGCCCCGGGCTTTATAGTAAACCACTAGGAGTTCTCATAAACACATTAGACAACTACCTTAATGGCGACTTACTATGCTTTAAGTACTTTAAGGCCCGGGCTTTATAGTAAGCCACTAGGAGTTCTCATAAACACATGAGACAACTACCTCAATGGCGACTTACTATGCTGTAAGTACTTTAAGACCCGGGCTTTATAGTAAACCACTAGGAGATCTCATAAACACATGAGACAACTACCTCAATGGCGACTTACTATGCTGTAAGTACTTTAAGACCCGGGCTTTATAGTAAACCACTAGGAGTTCTCATAAACACATGAGACAACTACCTTAATGGCGACTTACTATGCTGTAAGTACTTTAAGACCCGGGCTTTATAGTAAACCGCTAGGAGTTCTCATAAACACATGAGACAACTACCTTAATGGCGACTTACTATGCTGTAAGTACTTTAATGCCCGTGCTTTATAGTAAACCACTAGGAGTTCTCATAAACACATGAGACAACTACCTTAATGACGACTTACTATGCTGTAAGTACTTTCAGACCCGGGCTTTATAGTAAACCACTAGGAGTTCTCATAAACACATGAGACAACTACCTTAATGACGACTTACTATGCTGTAAGTACTTTAAGACCCGGGCTTTATAGTAAACCACTAGGAGTTCTCATAAACACATGAGACAACTACCTTAATGGCGACTTACTATGCTGTAAGTACTTTAAGACCCGGGCTTTATAGTAAACCACTAGCAGTTCTCATAAACACATGAGACAACTACCTTAATGACGACTTACTATGCTGTAAGTACTTTAAGGCCCGGGCTTTATAGTAAACCACTAGGAGTTCTCATAAACACATGAGACAACTACCTTAATGACGACTTACTATGCTGTAAGTACTTTAAGGTCCAGGCTTTATAGTAAACCACTAGGAGTTCTCATAAACACATGAGACAACTACCTTAATGACGACTTACTATGCTGTAAGTACTTTAAGGTCCAGGCTTTATAGTAAACCACTAAGAGTTCTCATAAACACATGAGACAACTACCTTAATGACGACTTACTATCTTTAAGTACTTTAAGGTCCAGGCTTTATAGTAAACCACTAGGAGTTCTCATAAACACATGAGACAACTACCTTAATGACGACTTACTATGCTGTAAGTACTTTAAGGTCCGGGCTTTATAGTAAACCACTAGGAGTTCTCATAAACACATGAGACAACTACCTTAATGGCGACTTACTATGCTGTAAGTACTTTAAGGCCCGGGCTTTATAGTAAACCACTAGGAGTTCTCATAAACACATGAGACAACTACCTTAATGACGACTTACTATGCTGTAAGTACTTTAAGACCCGGGCTTTATAGTAAACCACTAGGAGTTCTCATAAACATACGAGACAACTACCTTAATGGCGACTTACTATGCTGTAAGTACTTTAAGGCCTGGGCTTTATAGTAAACCTCTAGGAGTTCTCATAAACACATGAGACAACTACCTTAATGACGACTTACTATGCTGTAAGTACTTTAAGGCCTGGGCTTTATAGTAAACCTCTAGGAGTTCTCATAAACACATGAGACAACTACCTTAATGGCGACTTACTATGCTGTAAGTACTTTAAGGCCCGGGCTTTATAGTAAACCACTAGGAGTTCTCATAAACATACGAGACAACTACCTTAATGACGACTTACTATGCTGTAAGTACTTTAAGACCCGGGCTTTATAGTAAACCTCTAGGAGTTCTCATAAACACATGAGACAACTACCTTAAGGACGACTGACTATGCTGTAAGTACTTTAAGACCCGGGCTTTATAGTAAACCGCTAAGAGTTCTCATAAACACATTAGACAACTACCTTAATGGCGACTTACTATGCTTTAAGTACTTTAAGGCCCGGGCTTTATAGTAAGCCACTAGGAGTTCTCATAAACACATGAGACAACTACCTCAATGGCGACTTACTATGCTGTAAGTACTTTAAGACCCGGGCTTTATAGTAAACCACTAGGAGTTCTCATAAACACATGAGACAACTACCTCAATGGCGACTTACTATGCTGTAAGTACTTTAAGACCCGGGCTTTATAGTAAACCACTAGGAGTTCTCATAAACACATGAGACAACTACCTTAATGGCGACTTACTATGCTGTAAGTACTTTAAGACCCGGGCTTTATAGTAAACCACTAGGAGTTCTCATAAACACATGAGACAACTACCTTAATGGCGACTTACTATGCTGTAAGTACTTTAAGGCCCGTGCTTTATAGTAAACCACTAGGAGTTCTCATAAACACATGAGACAACTACCTTAATGACGACTTACTATGCTGTAAGTACTTTCAGACCCGGGCTTTATAGTAAACCACTAGGAGTTCTCATAAACACATGAGACAACTACCTTAATGACGACTTACTATGCTGTAAGTACTTTAAGACCCGGGCTTTATAGTAAACCACTAGGAGTTCTCATAAACACATGAGACAACTACCTTAATGGCGACTTACTATGCTGTAAGTACTTTAAGACCCGGGCTTTATAGTAAACCACTAGGAGTTCTCATAAACACATGAGACAACTACCTTAATGACGACTTACTATGCTGTAAGTACTTTAAGGCCCGGGCTTTATAGTAAACCACTAGGAGTTCTCATAAACACATGAGACAACTACCTTAATGACGACTTACTATGCTGTAAGTACGTTAAGGTCCAGGCTTTATAGTAAACCATTAGGAGTTCTCATAAACACATGAGACAACTACCTTAATGACGACTTACTATGCTGTAAGTACTTTAAGGTCCAGGCTTTATAGTAAACCACTAAGAGTTCTCATAAACACATGAGACAACTACCTTAATGACGACTTACTATGCTGTAAGTACTTTAAGGTCCAGGCTTTATAGTAAACCACTAGGAGTTCTCATAAACACATGAGACAACTACCTTAATGACGACTTACTATGCTGTAAGTACTTTAAGGTCCGGGCTTTATAGTAAACCACTAGGAGTTCTCATAAACACATGAGACAACTACCTTAATGGCGACTTACTATGCTGTAAGTACTTTAAGACCCGGGCTTTATAGTAAACCACTAGGAGTTCTAATAAACACATGAGACAATTACCTTAATGACGACTTACTATGCTGTAAGTACTTTAAGGCCCGGGCTTTATAGTAAACCACTAGGAGTTCTCATAAACACATGAGACAACTACCTTAATGACGACTTACTATGCTGTAAGTACTTTAAGGCCCGGGCTTTATAGTAAACCACTAGGAGTTCTCATAAACACATGAGACAACTACCTTAATGACGACTTACTATGTTGTAAGTACTTTAAGGCCCGGGCTTTATAGTAAACCACTAGGTGTTCTCATAAACACATGAGACAACTACCTTAATGACGACTTACTATGCTGTAAGTACTTTAAGGCCCGAGCTTTATAGTTAACCACTAGGAGTTCTCATAAACACATGAGACAACTACCTTAATGACGACTTACTATGCTGTAAGTACTTTAAGGCCCGGGCTTTATAGTAAACCACTAGGAGTTCTCATAAACACATGAGACAACTACATTAATGACGACTTACTATGCTGTAAGTACTTTAAGACCCGGGTTTTATAGTAAACCACTAGGAGTTCTCATAAACACATGAGACAACTACCTTAATGACGACTTACTATGCTGTAAGTACTTTAAGGCCCGGGTTTTATAGTAAACCACTAGGAGTTCTCATAAACACATGAGACAACTACCTTAATGACGACTTACTATGCTGTAAGTACTTTAAGACCCGGGCTTTATAGTAAACCACTAGGAGTTCTCATAAACATACGAGACAACTACCTTAATGGCGACTTACTATGCTGTAAGTACTTTAAGGCCTGGGCTTTATAGTAAACCTCTAGGAGTTCTCATAAACACATGAGACAACTACCTTAATGACGACTTACTATGCTGTAAGTACTTTAAGGCCTGGGCTTTATAGTAAACCTCTAGGAGTTCTCATAAACACATGAGACAACTACCTTAATGGCGACTTACTATGCTGTAAGTACTTTAAGGCCCGGGCTTTATAGTAAACCACTAGGAGTTCTCATAAACATACGAGACAACTACCTTAATGACGACTTACTATGCTGTAAGTACTTTAAGACCCGGGCTTTATAGTAAACCTCTAGGAGTTCTCATAAACACATGAGACAACTACCTTAATGACGACTTACTATGCTGTAAGTACTTTAAGACCCGGGCTTTATAGTAAACCGCTAAGAGTTCTCATAAACACATTAGACTACTACCTTAATGGCGACTTACTATGCTTTAAGTACTTTAAGGCCCGGGCTTTATAGTAAGCCACTAGGAGTTCTCATAAACACATGAGACAACTACCTCAATGGCGACTTACTATGCTGTAAGTACTTTAAGACCCGGGCTTTATAGTAAACCACTAGGAGTTCTCATAAACACATGAGACAACTACCTCAATGGCGACTTACTATGCTGTAAGTACTTTAAGACCCGGGCTTTATAGTAAACCACTAGGAGTTCTCATAAACACATGAGACAACTACCTTAATGGCGACTTACTATGCTGTAAGTACTTTAAGACCCGGGCTTTATAGTAAACCACTAGGAGTTCTCATAAACACATGAGACAACTACCTTAATGGCGACTTACTATGCTGTAAGTACTTTAAGGCCCGTGCTTTATAGTAAACCACTAGGAGTTCTCATAAACACATGAGACAACTACCTTAATGACGACTTACTATGCTGTAAGTACTTTCAGACCCGGGATTTATAGTAAACCACTAGGAGTTCTCATAAACACATGAGACAACTACCTTAATGACGACTTACTATGCTGTAAGTACTTTAAGACCCGAGCTTTATAGTAAACCACTAGGAGTTCTCATAAACACATGAGACAACTACCTTAATGGCGACTTACTATGCTGTAAGTACTTTAAGACCCGGGCTTTATAGTAAACCACTAGCAGTTCTCATAAACACATGAGACAACTACCTTAATGACGACTTGCTATGCTGTAAGTACTTTAAGGCCCGGGCTTTATAGTAAACCACTAGGAGTTCTCATAAACACATGAGACAACTACCTTAATGACGACTTACTATGCTGTAAGTACGTTAAGGTCCAGGCTTTATAGTAAACCATTAGGAGTTCTCATAAACACATGAGACAACTACCTTAATGACGACTTACTATGCTGTAAGTACTTTAAGGTCCAGGCTTTATAGTAAACCACTAAGAGTTCTCATAAACACATGAGACAACTACCTTAATGACGACTTACTATGCTGTAAGTACTTTAAGGTCCAGGCTTTATAGTAAACCACTAGGAGTTCTCATAAACACATGAGACAACTACCTTAATGACGACTTACTATGCTGTAAGTACTTTAAGGTCCGGGCTTTATAGTAAACCACTAGGAGTTCTCATAAACACATGAGACAACTACCTTAATGGCGACTTACTATGCTGTAAGTACTTTAAGACCCGGGCTTTATAGTAAACCACTAGGAGTTCTAATAAACACATGAGACAATTACCTTAATGACGACTTACTATGCTGTAAGTACTTTAAGGCCCGGGCTTTATAGTAAACCACTAGGAGTTCTCATAAACACATGAGACAACTACCTTAATGACGACTTACTATGCTGTAAGTACTTTAAGGCCCGGGCTTTATAGTAAACCACTAGGAGTTCTCATAAACACATGAGACAACTACCTTAATGACGACTTACTATGTTGTAAGTACTTTAAGGCCCGGGCTTTATAGTAAACCACTAGGTGTTCTCATAAACACATGAGACAACTACCTTAATGACGACTTACTATGCTGTAAGTACTTTAAGGCCCGAGCTTTATAGTTAACCACTAGGAGTTCTCATAAACACATGAGACAACTACCTTAATGACGACTTACTATGCTGTAAGTACTTTAAGGCCCGGGCTTTATAGTAAACCACTAGGAGTTCTCATAAACACATGAGACAACTACCTTAATGACGACTTACTATGTTGTAAGTACTTTAAGGCCCGGGCTTTATAGTAAACCACTAGGTGTTCTCATAAACACGTGAGACAACTACCTTAATGACGACTTACTATGCTGTAAGTACTTTAAGGCCCGAGCTTTATAGTTAACCACTAGGAGTTCTCATAAACACATGAGACAACTACCTTAATGACGACTTACTATGCTGTAAGTACTTTAAGGCCCGGGCTTTATAGTAAACCACTAGGAGTTCTCATAAACACATGAGACAACTACATTAATGACGACTTACTATGCTGTAAGTACTTTAAGACCCGGGTTTTATAGTAAACCACTAGGAGTTCTCATAAACACATGAGACAACTACCTTAATGACGACTTACTATGCTGTAAGTACTTTAAGGCCCGGGTTTTATAGTAAACCACTAGGAGTTCTCATAAACACATGAGACAACTACCTTAATGACGACTTACTATGCTGTAAGTACTTTAAGGCCCGGGTTTTATAGTAAACCACTAGGAGTTCTCATAAACACATGAGACAACTACCTTAATGACGACTTACTATGCTGTAAGTACTTTAAGACCCGGGTTTTATAGTAAACCACTAGGAGTTCTCATAAACATACGAGACAACTACCTTAATGGCGACTTACTATGTTGTAAGTACTTTAAGGCCCGGGCTTTATAGTAAACCACTAGGAGTTCTCATAAACACATGAGACAACTACCTTAATGACGACTTACTATGCTGTAAGGACTTTAAGACCCGGGCTTTATAGTAAACCACTAGGAGTTCTCATAAACACATGAGACAACTACCTTAATGGCGACTTACTATGCTGTAAGTACTTTAAGACCCGGGCTTTATAGTAAACCACCAGCAGTTCTCATAAACACATGAGACAACTACCTTAATGACGACTTACTATGCTGTAAGTACTTTAAGGCCCGGGCTTTATAGTAAACCACTAGGAGTTCTCATAAACACATGAGACAACTACCTTAATGACGACTTACTATGCTGTAAGTACGTTAAGGTCAGGCTTTATAGTAAACCATTAGGAGTTCTCATAAACACATGAGACAACTACCTTAATGACGACTTACTATGCTGTAAGTACTTTAAGGTCCAGGCTTTATAGTAAACCACTAAGAGTTCTCATAAACACATGAGACAACTACCTTAATGATGACTTACTATGCTGTAAGTACTTTAAGGTCCAGGCTTTATAGTAAACCACTAGGAGTTCTCATAAACACATGAGACAACTACCTTAATGACGACTTACTATGCTGTAAGTACTTTAAGGTCCGGGCTTTATAGTAAACCACTAGGAGTTCTCATAAACACATGAGACAACTACCTTAATGGCGACTTACTATGCTGTAAGTACTTTAAGACCCGGGCTTTATAGTAAACCACTAGGAGTTCTAATAAACACATGAGACAATTACCTTAATGACGACTTACTATGCTGTAAGTACTTTAAGGCCCGGGCTTTATAGTAAACCACTAGGAGTTCTCATAAACACATGAGACAACTACCTTAATGACGACTTACTATGCTGTAAGTACTTTAAGGCCCGGGCTTTATAGTAAACCACTAGGAGTTCTCATAAACACATGAGACAACTACCTTAATGACGACTTACTATGTTGTAAGTACTTTAAGGCCCGGGCTTTATAGTAAACCACTAGGTGTTCTCATAAACACATGAGACAACTACCTTAATGACGACTTACTATGCTGTAAGTACTTTAAGGCCCGAGCTTTATAGTTAACCACTAGGAGTTCTCATAAACACATGAGACAACTACCTTAATGACGACTTACTATGCTGTAAGTACTTTAAGGCTCGGACTTTATAGTAAACCACTAGGAGTTCTCATAAACACATGAGACAACTACCTTAATGACGACTTACTATGCTGTAAGTACTTTAAGACCCGGGCTTTATAGTAAACCACTAGGAGTTCTCATAAACACATGAGAACTACCTTAATGACGACTTACTATGCTGTAAGTACTTTAAGACCCGGGCTTTATAGTAAACCACTAGGAGTTGTCATAAACACATGAGACAACTACCTTAATGACGACTTACTATGCTGTAAGTACTTTAAGGCTCGGACTTTATAGTAAACCACTAGGAGTTCTCATAAACACATGAGACAACTACCTTAATGACGACTTACTATGCTGTAAGTACTTTAAGACCCGGGCTTTATAGTAAACCACTAGGAGTTCTCATAAACACATGAGACAACTACCTTAATGACGACTTACTATGCTGTAAGTACTTTAAGGCTCGGACTTTATAGTAAACCACTAGGAGTTCTCATAAACACATGAGACAACTACCTTAATGACGACTTACTATGCTGTAAGTACTTTAAGACCCGGGCTTTATAGTAAACCACTAGGAGTTGTGATAAACACATGAGACAACTACCTTAATGACGACTTACTATGCTGTAAGTACTTTAAGACCCGGGCTTTATAGTAAACCACTAGGAGTTCTCATAAACACATGAGACAACTACCTTAATGACGACTTACTATGTTTAAGTACTTTAAGACCCGGGCTTTATAGTAAACCACTAGGAGTTCTCATAAACACATGAGACAACTACCTTAGTGACGACTTACTATGTTTAAGTACTTTAAGACCCGGGCTTTATAGTAAACCACTAGGAGTTGTCATAAACACATGAGACAACTACCTTAATGACGACTTACTATGCTGTAAGTACTTTAAGACCCGGGCTTTATAGTAAACCACTAGGAGTTCTCATAAACACATGAGACAACTACCTTAATGGCGACTTACTATGCTGTAAGTACTTTAAGGCCCGTGCTTTATAGTAAACCACTAGGAGTTCTCATAAACACATGAGACAACTACCTTAATGACGACTTACTATGCTGTAAGTACTTTCAGACCCGGGCTTTATAGTAAACCACTAGGAGTTCTCATAAACACATGAGACAACTACCTTAATGACGACTTACTATGCTGTAAGTACTTTAAGACCCGGGCTTTATAGTAAACCACTAGGAGTTCTCATAAACACATGAGACAACTACCTTAATGGCGACTTACTATGCTGTAAGTACTTTAAGACCCGGGCTTTATAGTAAACCACTAGGAGTTCTCATAAACACATGAGACAACTACCTTAATGACGACTTACTATGCTGTAAGTACTTTAAGGCCCGGGCTTTATAGTAAACCACGAGGAGTTCTCATAAACACATGAGACAACTACCTTAATGACGACTTACTATGCTGTAAGTACGTTAAGGTCCAGGCTTTATAGTAAACCATTAGGAGTTCTCATAAACACATGAGACAACTACCTTAATGACGACTTACTATGCTGTAAGTACTTTAAGGTCCAGGCTTTATAGTAAACCACTAAGAGTTCTCATAAACACATGAGACAACTACCTTAATGACGACTTACTATGCTGTAAGTACTTTAAGGTCCAGGCTTTATAGTAAACCACTAGGAGTTCTCATAAACACATGAGACAACTACCTTAATGACGACTTACTATGCTGTAAGTACTTTAAGGTCCGGGCTTTATAGTAAACCACTAGGAGTTCTCATAAACACATGAGACAACTACCTTAATGGCGACTTACTATGCTGTAAGTACTTTAAGACCCGGGCTTTATAGTAAACCACTAGGAGTTCTAATAAACACATGAGACAATTACCTTAATGACGACTTACTATGCTGTAAGTACTTTAAGGCCCGGGCTTTATAGTAAACCACTAGGAGTTCTCATAAACACATGAGACAACTACCTTAATGACGACTTACTATGCTGTAAGTACTTTAAGGCCCGGGCTTTATAGTAAACCACTAGGAGTTCTCATAAACACATGAGACAACTACCTTAATGACGACTTACTATGTTGTAAGTACTTTAAGGCCCGGGCTTTATAGTAAACCACTAGGTGTTCTCATAAACACATGAGACAACTACCTTAATGACGACTTACTATGCTGTAAGTACTTTAAGGCCCGAGCTTTATAGTTAACCACTAGGAGTTCTCATAAACACATGAGACAACTACCTTAATGACGACTTACTATGCTGTAAGTACTTTAAGGCCCGGGCTTTATAGTAAACCACTAGGAGTTCTCATAAACACATGAGACAACTACATTAATGACGACTTACTATGCTGTAAGTACTTTAAGACCCGGGTTTTATAGTAAACCACTAGGAGTTCTCATAAACACATGAGACAACTACCTTAATGACGACTTACTATGCTGTAAGTACTTTAAGGCCCGGGTTTTATAGTAAACCACTAGGAGTTCTCATAAACACATGAGACAACTACCTTAATGACGACTTACTATGCTGTAAGTACTTTAAGACCCGGGCTTTATAGTAAACCACTAGGAGTTCTCATAAACATACGAGACAACTACCTTAATGGCGACTTACTATGCTGTAAGTACTTTAAGGCCTGGGCTTTATAGTAAACCTCTAGGAGTTCTCATAAACACATGAGACAACTACCTTAATGACGACTTACTATGCTGTAAGTACTTTAAGGCCTGGGCTTTATAGTAAACCTCTAGGAGTTCTCATAAACACATGAGACAACTACCTTAATGGCGACTTACTATGCTGTAAGTACTTTAAGGCCCGGGCTTTATAGTAAACCACTAGGAGTTCTCATAAACATACGAGACAACTACCTTAATGACGACTTACTATGCTGTAAGTACTTTAAGACCCGGGCTTTATAGTAAACCTCTAGGAGTTCTCATAAACACATGAGACAACTACCTTAATGACGACTTACTATGCTGTAAGTACTTTAAGACCCGGGCTTTATAGTAAACCGCTAAGAGTTCTCATAAACACATTAGACAACTACCTTAATGGCGACTTACTATGCTTTAAGTACTTTAAGGCCCGGGCTTTATAGTAAGCCACTAGGAGTTCTCATAAACACATGAGACAACTACCTCAATGGCGACTTACTATGCTGTAAGTACTTTAAGACCCGGGCTTTATAGTAAACCACTAGGAGTTCTCATAAACACATGAGACAACTACCTCAATGGCGACTTACTATGCTGTAAGTACTTTAAGACCCGGGCTTTATAGTAAACCACTAGGAGTTCTCATAAACACATGAGACAACTACCTTAATGGCGACTTACTATGCTGTAAGTACTTTAAGACCCGGGCTTTATAGTAAACCACTAGGAGTTCTCATAAACACATGAGACAACTACCTTAATGGCGACTTACTATGCTGTAAGTACTTTAAGGCCCGTGCTTTATAGTAAACCACTAGGAGTTCTCATAAACACATGAGACAACTACCTTAATGACGACTTACTATGCTGTAAGTACTTTCAGACCCGGGCTTTATAGTAAACCACTAGGAGTTCTCATAAACACATGAGACAACTACCTTAATGACGACTTACTATGCTGTAAGTACTTTAAGACCCGAGCTTTATAGTAAACCACTAGGAGTTCTCATAAACACATGAGACAACTACCTTAATGGCGACTTACTATGCTGTAAGTACTTTAAGACCCGGGCTTTATAGTAAACCACTAGCAGTTCTCATAAACACATGAGACAACTACCTTAATGACGACTTGCTATGCTGTAAGTACTTTAAGGCCCGGGCTTTATAGTAAACCACTAGGAGTTCTCATAAACACATGAGACAACTACCTTAATGACGACTTACTATGCTGTAAGTACGTTAAGGTCCAGGCTTTATAGTAAACCATTAGGAGTTCTCATAAACACATGAGACAACTACCTTAATGACGACTTACTATGCTGTAAGTACTTTAAGGTCCAGGCTTTATAGTAAACCACTAAGAGTTCTCATAAACACATGAGACAACTACCTTAATGACGACTTACTATGCTGTAAGTACTTTAAGGTCCAGGCTTTATAGTAAACCACTAGGAGTTCTCATAAACACATGAGACAACTACCTTAATGACGACTTACTATGCTGTAAGTACTTTAAGGTCCGGGCTTTATAGTAAACCACTAGGAGTTCTCATAAACACATGAGACAACTACCTTAATGGCGACTTACTATGCTGTAAGTACTTTAAGACCCGGGCTTTATAGTAAACCACTAGGAGTTCTAATAAACACATGAGACAATTACCTTAATGACGACTTACTATGCTGTAAGTACTTTAAGGCCCGGGCTTTATAGTAAACCACTAGGAGTTCTCATAAACACATGAGACAACTACCTTAATGACGACTTACTATGCTGTAAGTACTTTAAGGCCCGGGCTTTATAGTAAACCACTAGGAGTTCTCATAAACACATGAGACAACTACCTTAATGACGACTTACTATGTTGTAAGTACTTTAAGGCCCGGGCTTTATAGTAAACCACTAGGTGTTCTCATAAACACATGAGACAACTACCTTAATGACGACTTACTATGCTGTAAGTACTTTAAGGCCCGAGCTTTATAGTTAACCACTAGGAGTTCTCATAAACACATGAGACAACTACCTTAATGACGACTTACTATGCTGTAAGTACTTTAAGGCCCGGGCTTTATAGTAAACCACTAGGAGTTCTCATAAACACATGAGACAACTACCTTAATGACGACTTACTATGTTGTAAGTACTTTAAGGCCCGGGCTTTATAGTAAACCACTAGGTGTTCTCATAAACACGTGAGACAACTACCTTAATGACGACTTACTATGCTGTAAGTACTTTAAGGCCCGAGCTTTATAGTTAACCACTAGGAGTTCTCATAAACACATGAGACAACTACCTTAATGACGACTTACTATGCTGTAAGTACTTTAAGGCCCGGGCTTTATAGTAAACCACTAGGAGTTCTCATAAACACATGAGACAACTACATTAATGACGACTTACTATGCTGTAAGTACTTTAAGACCCGGGTTTTATAGTAAACCACTAGGAGTTCTCATAAACACATGAGACAACTACCTTAATGACGACTTACTATGCTGTAAGTACTTTAAGGCCCGGGTTTTATAGTAAACCACTAGGAGTTCTCATAAACACATGAGACAACTACCTTAATGACGACTTACTATGCTGTAAGTACTTTAAGGCCCGGGTTTTATAGTAAACCACTAGGAGTTCTCATAAACACATGAGACAACTACCTTAATGACGACTTACTATGCTGTAAGTACTTTAAGACCCGGGTTTTATAGTAAACCACTAGGAGTTCTCATAAACATACGAGACAACTACCTTAATGGCGACTTACTATGTTGTAAGTACTTTAAGGCCCGGGCTTTATAGTAAACCACTAGGAGTTCTCATAAACACATGAGACAACTACCTTAATGACGACTTACTATGCTGTAAGGACTTTAAGACCCGGGCTTTATAGTAAACCACTAGGAGTTCTCATAAACACATGAGACAACTACCTTAATGGCGACTTACTATGCTGTAAGTACTTTAAGACCCGGGCTTTATAGTAAACCACCAGCAGTTCTCATAAACACATGAGACAACTACCTTAATGACGACTTACTATGCTGTAAGTACTTTAAGGCCCGGGCTTTATAGTAAACCACTAGGAGTTCTCATAAACACATGAGACAACTACCTTAATGACGACTTACTATGCTGTAAGTACGTTAAGGTCAGGCTTTATAGTAAACCATTAGGAGTTCTCATAAACACATGAGACAACTACCTTAATGACGACTTACTATGCTGTAAGTACTTTAAGGTCCAGGCTTTATAGTAAACCACTAAGAGTTCTCATAAACACATGAGACAACTACCTTAATGATGACTTACTATGCTGTAAGTACTTTAAGGTCCAGGCTTTATAGTAAACCACTAGGAGTTCTCATAAACACATGAGACAACTACCTTAATGACGACTTACTATGCTGTAAGTACTTTAAGGTCCGGGCTTTATAGTAAACCACTAGGAGTTCTCATAAACACATGAGACAACTACCTTAATGGCGACTTACTATGCTGTAAGTACTTTAAGACCCGGGCTTTATAGTAAACCACTAGGAGTTCTAATAAACACATGAGACAATTACCTTAATGACGACTTACTATGCTGTAAGTACTTTAAGGCCCGGGCTTTATAGTAAACCACTAGGAGTTCTCATAAACACATGAGACAACTACCTTAATGACGACTTACTATGCTGTAAGTACTTTAAGGCCCGGGCTTTATAGTAAACCACTAGGAGTTCTCATAAACACATGAGACAACTACCTTAATGACGACTTACTATGTTGTAAGTACTTTAAGGCCCGGGCTTTATAGTAAACCACTAGGTGTTCTCATAAACACATGAGACAACTACCTTAATGACGACTTACTATGCTGTAAGTACTTTAAGGCCCGAGCTTTATAGTTAACCACTAGGAGTTCTCATAAACACATGAGACAACTACCTTAATGACGACTTACTATGCTGTAAGTACTTTAAGGCTCGGACTTTATAGTAAACCACTAGGAGTTCTCATAAACACATGAGACAACTACCTTAATGACGACTTACTATGCTGTAAGTACTTTAAGACCCGGGCTTTATAGTAAACCACTAGGAGTTCTCATAAACACATGAGAACTACCTTAATGACGACTTACTATGCTGTAAGTACTTTAAGACCCGGGCTTTATAGTAAACCACTAGGAGTTGTCATAAACACATGAGACAACTACCTTAATGACGACTTACTATGCTGTAAGTACTTTAAGGCTCGGACTTTATAGTAAACCACTAGGAGTTCTCATAAACACATGAGACAACTACCTTAATGACGACTTACTATGCTGTAAGTACTTTAAGACCCGGGCTTTATAGTAAACCACTAGGAGTTCTCATAAACACATGAGACAACTACCTTAATGACGACTTACTATGCTGTAAGTACTTTAAGGCTCGGACTTTATAGTAAACCACTAGGAGTTCTCATAAACACATGAGACAACTACCTTAATGACGACTTACTATGCTGTAAGTACTTTAAGACCCGGGCTTTATAGTAAACCACTAGGAGTTGTGATAAACACATGAGACAACTACCTTAATGACGACTTACTATGCTGTAAGTACTTTAAGACCCGGGCTTTATAGTAAACCACTAGGAGTTCTCATAAACACATGAGACAACTACCTTAATGACGACTTACTATGTTTAAGTACTTTAAGACCCGGGCTTTATAGTAAACCACTAGGAGTTCTCATAAACACATGAGACAACTACCTTAGTGACGACTTACTATGTTTAAGTACTTTAAGACCCGGGCTTTATAGTAAACCACTAGGAGTTCTCATAAACACATGAGACAACTACCTTAATGACGACTTACTATGCTGTAAGTACTTTAAGACCCGGGCTTTATAGTAAACCACTAGGAGTTCTCATAAACACATGAGACAACTACCTTAATGACGACTTACGGTGCTGTAAGTACTTTAAGGCCCGGGCTTTATAGTAAACCACTAGGAGTTCTCATAAACACATAAGACAACTACCTTAATGACGACTTACTATGCTGTAAGTACTTTAAGTTCCGGGCTTTATAGTTCGGATCACTATTAGGTCAATTAATGGAAATTAAGTGTTCTTTCACACTAGCCGTGTGTAGGACGCACTATGAAGGAGTAGACCCAGACTGAAAATGAGAAATTGCTTGTGGTTTACCGGAAAAAACACGAGTCATTTGGAGAATTTAATGTCATGTTGGTACGTTGGCCATAGTAGCTCAGTGGTTAGAACAGCTGGACGGAGACTAGAAGATCCGTGGTTCAAATCCCATTTATGGGATAAATATCTTACCTAAACTCAGCTCTGCCTGTTATGCTATCCGAGAGCTGGTTAATGTGAGTTCTATTGACACACTTAAATTAGTATATTATACATAGTTTAACTCTATTATGGAATAATATTTTGGAGCAACTCAGTAGAAAGTAAAAAAACATTTCTTATGTAAAAGAGGGTTATAAGAATCATTACTAACACCCACAAAAGATGCTCCTGTAAAAATCTTTTTAGAAGATTGAAGATATTAACACTTCCTTGCATGTATATATTCTCGATCCTAAAATTCTTTGTATGCAATCGGGCCTTATTTGCAACAAATAATGTAATTCACAAAATAAACACTAGACAAAAGTATAATATCCATTATCCCAGTTCTAAACTTTCTTTTTTTCAGAAAGGTGTGTATTATGAAACTATCAAAATATTTGGCGCAATTTTTCTTAAAGAAAAAGTTGATAATTTCGGTGCTTTTAAAAAAGCTGTTAGTGAGTACCTTTGCTCAAAATATTTTTATTGTGTACAGGATTATCTGAATGACAAATTATCCTGATAATGCTTCTGTAGCTCTATAAGTAGTATCTAACTATTCCAATGACAAATCATTACTTATAAATATTTGATGCAAGTTGAAAGTTTATTTTTAATGTATATGTATTTAATTAATAACAAGAATGGTATCCATTGCAAAAAGGTTGAGACGTACTGGCATAAGCCAAGTGAAAGCTGGTTTAAAAAGTGTTTCATTTTGTATCATATATAATTATCCCTGCTTTGTTTTCCATATTGTTGTTCATATTGCCTGTGTACTATAATATGTGTCTTATGTTAACTTTTGTACATATATATGCTATTAAACTTTATACCTCTGGACATGTTCAATGTTCACAGCCTTTTCTGGCTACAAGTGAACCTACTGAACGCAAATCAATATAATCTAATCTAAGGCATTGAATTTTTAAACTGGCCCTACCCTTTCAATTTAATTTGAAGTATCAGAAATGAAACATGAATGAAGGAATGTGAGGCAACAAATCACGATTTCTGCTAAACTTCAAACAGTAAATTAAGCATTAGTGGCTTATTCTTAACATCTGAATAGAACATGCTATGTCCGCTTACCATTGTCTGGAGCAAATGTTTACAACGAAGTAGCAAGGATACATAGAATTATAATATAAGAGTGCTGCAAACTGGTGCATGGTAGCCACGTCCTTCAGCTTCTGTGGTTTTGTTTTCTTTGGAGGACATTTAACTGCGCCTTGAGGAATAATATTAAATATTACTGTATTCGGAGTATATAATTTAAAATACGCATTCCGTCCTTTTTAAGACAATACGGAGACACTGTCCTCGGGGCTGTTCCTAAGCAGCAGTTATTTAAACATCTGTTTTGTGATCATATTAATTTTTCTATGCAGCTCATATTAATCCAGATAAAGGATCCATGAGATTGTTTAAAGTTCTTAGCATGTCAACTTACAACTTGAAAATAGTTTAGATTTAGAACGGATTTTTATTTTGGATGAAGGTGGTGATGATTGATTTCTCACCTTTGGTGAAGTTCTTGTAGAATTATTGTTCACCACGGCTGCTCTCGAGCGATGATCTCTGCTCCCAGGGTCGTAGTCTCGCAACGGAGAAATAATATAATCTTTTGGGATAGTGAAATAATTACTTCTCATTCGATTTATTTACTTTGCAGACTGATGTTTTAATTATAACAAAATATTTTGAAATTATTGAGGACACTTTACAAAATAATTCTTCTTTTAATCGATACAATTCAGTTTTCAATTAAAATTATTGAATCAACCTTCTGCTATACTTTACAAATAATCATAAAGTTGTCCGTTCTTAGAGAATGCCTCATGCATTAGCTATTTAATATACTCGCAGACACACACAAACCAAGAATGCTAAATGCATTCATAAAAACTCCGGAAGATTTCGGATTCAGCAATGGTTACATGCAGAAGAATTTTATATTACACTGCCGCTCATTTGTTTAACATAGCAAGAATGTAGTCTCTACTAGTCGTTTGTTTAAAAGAAAGTTAATGCAAGTAGTAGTATTTTATAAGGTCAAGTGACTTTTTTACTCTATGGATGTCTTGAATGTTGCATCCAAACCATCACAGCGAAACACACGCTAGCAGATGTCACAAGAAGAACATAAAATATCCGCTACAAATTGAATAACAAAGAATATCTTGCAAAAGGTGAATGCCACAAATTCGGTGTTTTGAAATGATATGTAGTTTTATGTCATAAAATGATGTGTACAGCTTTCAGTTCATCAGTTTTACAAAATACATGATACCTTCTGCAAATATCTTAAACAGATTGTGTTTATATATTGAAGTTTGTTAGTCTAACTAGAGATTGGCTGAATCGATTTGCCTAATTTCGGTTTTGAAATATTTGTTGAAGTCCGAGGAAGGTTAAAAAGGTGTGCAGAGATCCTGAAGTAAGTGATAATAGACCGGGTTACTAACTAAATATAAAACTACACACGCAAAATTTTATGTAACACTTACACCTTCTTTTGTTTTCAACAAACAAAAGCATTCCAAATTAGAAAGATATTTCACTCCTTGTCAAAGTCTTCAAAGATATTCCACTTATTAGATTTGATTAAATAACGTTTATCATTTATCAAGATTGAATTTTTTATGTAGCATTATGATATACATTTCGAAGAATAGACAGAAAAGTAATTTATGAACGCAGTATAACGCTATAAATATTTGAGCACAGACACTTGTTGTCAAAATTTGGCGAATCCTTGGATAAAATGTTTAACCCATGGCGCAGATGCCCATAGAGGGCCAAGGCCTGCCAACTCGACTGTCGGCCTCACGCTCACATGTGCAAAGTAGAGGTGAGCGATCATCCAACCGATACAGAGAGGAGATGTGGTCAGCATCTCGGCATCCCCCAGCCGGAACGTTGGTTTTCGTGACCAGGGCCGCTTACCTAGCGTAAGCTCCTAGTGCTACGTTAAGGGACTAAATCACTGATCTAGTATTAACCAAATTGAAACTTTCACTGCAAAAGCTAACAAAACATTTATTTTCTTACAAACCAAACTTACATGTTTTTTTTCTTCCAAAGAACAAAACACAAACGTCCTTGACATTATACCTTTAACTGTCCTGCCAACCTAAACACATTTCTTTTCCTTTCGTAACATCCTCCCACCTTTCAATTTTATACATATAATTGAAACATTACAATTTCCCTTTAAATATAAACTGATTACAAATTTAAGCGAGAGGGTAGTCTGATCTTCCTTCCAGATTTGCTAGTGATCACTCGTGGGGCTTTTTCATATTCTTGGAGCTTCAGCCATGATGGTCCCTCCCACCATTTCCATGACAGAATTGTAGTCGCTGAACATCTTCTAAAGTTTCTTCAATTACACCTTCATTTTCCCATTCCTTGAAAACATTTTCATATTCTTCATATTTTTTCTCTTTCATCAGTCGGTTGGTGATGGATACTAATCTTCTTTCAGCAATCTCCTTATTATTTTGTAAAAACTGTCGACTTTCCAGCCATGGTAAAGCAACTTCATATCTGTCATTATCAGTAACCTTTACTGTATGTAAGAAGTAGCGACGTGCTGTTTCCTCCAACTCTTCTCTGGATTTCAGCTCTGATGGATCAGATATACCTATAGCTTCTAAGTTCCATAGATCAGGTATGGAAGTAGATTGGATGAACAGAGAAGTAGTTTCTCTTGCTAACGAGTCATTCTTCTTCACTTCCATTTTTCCTATCACCGTCCATCCAAACTCCGTCTTCACAGCAATTAATCCACATGCCAATTTACGTATTTCGCCCAATAGAATGCAATTAGCAACGTCAGCTCCCAACAGCATCTCCACTTCAGGTGGATCCGATACCACGTCAGAAAGCCATATCTTCTTCGCCTTCAATTCTTTCATTCATGGTCCAAAGTTTAACCTGGGGATCTTCCCACAAATAGTTTTCTGTCATATCAATTGCAGAATAGCCGTTTGTGAGTCTTCACAACTACCAACACATACTTCATACAAATTATGCTCTTCTTCACAGATTTCGGTGCCTCCAAACAATATATGTACCATTGTTTCTGTTTTTAGAGGATGATACCCCATTTCATTAGCAGTTTTCTGCAAAATGTATGATCTTTGTGACCCACTATCTCTCAGTGCTCGGACTATTTTTTCTTTACCTTTATGTTTCAATTTTACACATAAGGTTTGTAACAACACTTCTTTTGTAGCACTGTGAATGTTCATGGATATATTGCTCTCTGTTTTCTCTTGGGTCTCGAGTTCAGATACTACTTGTGTATTTAACTGTGGACACATGATAACAGTATGCTGCCCTTTGCATAAATGGCACTTCAGGTTTGCTTTACAATTTTGGCTCGATGACCTAAACTCAAACATGAGAAGCAGCACTTTTCTTTTGTTTCCTTGTTGCGTTTTTCTTCTAAGCTCATCTGCTGGGCGACATGACACTCCTTGTTCTCGTGAAGTTTACTGCAAAAAGTGCATCGTTTTCTTTTCTCATCAGATTTGCCAGCAATCAGGGAATTGGCAGTGGGCACATTTTCATCTTCAAATTCTCTTCTTTTAGTTCTTTCCTGCTTTTTCTTTTCGAATAAATCAGAGCCAGTTTGGGCGAATTTTATTCTTTCTTCACCTTCTACTTCTTTCCGGAGGAAATCAAGAAGAGCTTCCAATCGGTCATTTTGTACATTGTCTGTATCAGGATTCGTCAGTGATTCGTTCCTAAGCCATGCCCTTAAAACCTCTTCTGGCAAGCACGATTCTACCAGCGGAAATATGCATGTTTATCTCTAATTACACCAATGGATTCTAAAGCTCTCAACTGACATCCTAACTTATCATACAAGGCAGCAATTCCCGATTTGTCATTCTTGCGAGTTGTATTTTGTATCACTAAATTAATAAACTCCCTAGTATAATGCTCAATCAGCAGATCTTCACGTCCAAACCTGTTCGTCAGAGTTTCTATCACTTTAGGGTAATTCTCTGCAGTGGCCGGGAAACTGATGACCAGTTCTCTAGCTCTACTATTTGGCTCTGTACTTTGTACTAAATATTGAAATTTGTCTTCTGGTTCAATTTCGTTATCTTCGTGGATTCTTTTAAACATGCTCCAGAATCCTAACCAATCCTTGACTTCACCGCCATATTGGAGTAGCTCTAACTTCGGTAATTTCAGATTCTTCTCTTTTGAACTCGAGGAAGCTATGGAGATATGATCTGCAACTGTTTGTCTACCATTAGAAATGCTTGACATTTTTAATCTAATCTCATCCATCTTATCTCTATAATTCTCAATGGCATTGTACTCACGGTTATATGCATCATCATCAGCGTCACCTTCTAACCACAAATCAAGGATTTTCTCGTCCAAAGAATATAACTCAGCAGTTAATCTCTCTAACTTTGCGTGCATCAGGTGTGTAGCTTCACTTTCTGCTTGCTCGCTTGCCAAATTCTCAGTCAATTCATTATATGTTTTCGTAAATGATGCACGTATCGGCTTACGCTGTTTTTGCAGTTTATCCATTTTTGTTGTTGCTTACCTTATAAAACGTATCACTGTCACGTCGGGGTCACCAAATTGTAACGTTAAGGGACTAAATCACTGATCTAGTACTAACCAAATTGAAACTTTCACTGCAAAAACTAACAAAACATTTATTTTCTTACAAGTCAAACATACATGTTTCTTTTTCCAAAGAAAAAAAACACAAACGTCCTTGACATTATAGCCTTAACTGTCCTGCCAACCTAAACGCATTTCTTTTCCTTTCGTAACACATAGCTTTCCTCACTATACTGTGTGGGCACCAGTAAGTGAAAAACTGTTAATGATATTTCCACCCTTAAGGCAAGGATACACTGAAAATTCGCCGAAAATGTTAAAAATCATGGAATTTCCTTTTTTGGTATTTTGGTAGCTTAGGGTTTGTAGTAATAGATTACATGATATTTTTATCATTTGCACCACCTTAGCCCATCACATAACAATTTAAAGAGATCTTTAACAATCGTTAAAGACTTGACTTAAAAGTTCATTTTCTGAGAAACTTTTTTCCTAACACTTTTCAGTATACAAAATGCCCCACGCGTCGAAGTTTTCCATTTAACATGGTGAAAATTCCAGGATAGGTCCATCATATGTCAATAAGAAACTTCACATTTCCCTTTTTTTGTTAATGCTCAGGTTTTGAAAATTATATGGTATTAAGTAATAAAATAAGTTAATATTTTCAAAATTTTGAGAGCTAACACATGGAAAATATTTTAGAACAAATGCTACAAGAGTATTCCAAAAAAATAAGAATGTGGATCTTTCAAAATTGCTCTGTACCCAAAAACAAAGGTTCAACTTAAAATCTCAAATTTTTTGACGCGTAGAAAAATTTTAATTTTTACAATATTTTCACAAAAAATAATTAATAAGTAGTGAACTATTCAGTGTAGTAACATAAAAATTTGCATGGAGGTTTAAAATGATACTCTAATTATGTGGATAAATTTTCATAATGATAGGTTTATTATTTAGAATTTGGAATTTTCAGTGCAGCCTTGCCTTAAAAATAAAATACGATTATACTTTTAAAAAATTACTTATCAAGCTTCAAATATTTTTTAAAGAGTTTGTTATAACTTACGTTTCTCAAAATAAATATAGTACTAAAAATTTACTACATTTCTCTAAAAACCAATATTCCTAATAATACAAAATCTTGTATTTATCAGTTTAATTGTTTCGATTGTGATAAAGTTTATATTGGAAAGACAAAACGTAATATGGAAACCAGAAGAAAAGAACATTTTCGTAACATTAAGTATAAACAAATTGGAAAATCGGCCGTAACAGATCATTTTTGGCCATTTAACCATGAAATAAATCCTGAAGCTAAATTATTAAAACAATTAAATAGTCCGATATGTTTAATGGTTTGAGATAAATTATTTATTTTAAAAGATAAACAAGGAGTAATTAATCTTGAAATACCGGCAGTTGATTCTGTTTTTAAGTTTATTTCATTTTCAGATTTTGGTAGTACTGGCAATCTAGCGATTGTGACCTTGGCAACGAGGTTGTTTGAGCTGATGGTGTGAATTAGTTTTCAGAAATCGCGATCCTCGTCAATTAATAAGAAAACTTTCATCATTTCTTATAAGGTAAGTGAAGTTACATATTACAGATGGTTATATTTATAAAATATGAAAGTTTGGAGTTTGCAAGGCTTGAGGTTATGTTAATGTTAACGAAAATCACTCTGAATGGCTTTATATACATATTTACATGGTGACAAGCTATAGTGCTCACGTTACGTTTGCGATCACTTTTTTATTTGAATGGGGCGTTAAAACATACAACTTGTCATGTTTTTGTGTGGAAATGACCAATTTCGAGATCTTTTTTGTATTGATTTGAATTTAAAAATGATCACAGTTTTTTTTTCAAATAGTAAGTAGTTATTCGATTATTTATATCTTGATCATGTTCAATACCGACCAGTTAGCAAAAGGCTTGACTGTTCTGCTCCCATTTTATCTATAAGAGAATGTTAATAAAACAATTTCTAAGAGGTTGAGTAGAGAAAAGTACGTGAGTCTACCTATCACATCTTTATGCTATTATAATTATAATTTATCTATTTATATGAGTTATGTGTTCCTCGTACAAGGAATCACAACAGAATGTCAACTTTTCCGTATAAGATGCTGTCCTCTGTCTTGTTGGGATGCAACACATTGGCTTTAGCCTAGGTAAGAGGATGGCAGATAGATAAAATGTAAAATTCGCACTGTATGGCACTCGAAAAAATGTAAGTGTGCGTGAATTTACCAATATTTTGAAATTTTTTGGCAATAGCCCTATTTGACACGTAAATATAAAAGCTTTTACCTTATATTGAACCCTGGACATTCTAGATGATGTTAAATGCTAAGTTTTCCGATAAAGAATTTTCTGTATACTTCCATTTTCATTTAACAAATTCTAATCGCCCCCAATAGGATTGTCATAGGGGACGAATCGGAATGAAACATTCAATATCAGTACATAATGTAATCATGAGAACAAAATAACACATTTCTACACTTGTATATTTATACCTTTATGTATATCACACGCATTTTACGCATATGAAATGCTTTTTTCCCACAGCGCCAGCCCACACAGATTTCGTGGTAACATTCTCCATCTCTCTGGACTCATTTGAACATTATTTCACTCATTTCATTCTTTGTCCGATATGGCAACGCTGGAGGACTAAATAAACAAATCGAATCCTCCGCCTTCTTTAATTCGTTTCGGCTACAGTTGTAGTGGTATTTATTTTTGCCCGTTGACAGCACTGCTTAAGAAACCATCATAACAACAAGGAGGATTGTGGATGTAAGAAAGTCTGTACTTTCTTATTGTACAAGTTTCTGGAGCAATTTCTATACACGTTTGTTATAAATTTATATTAAAATAACTTAAAAAATAACAAAATGTCAGAAATGGAGCAAGAACACTCTTCCTTTCCGTAAAAGAAGCTCGATTTCTCATTAGACAAAACACAATCGTATTACACAGTCAACTGTCTCAGGTAGTTAACTTCTTCGTTCCAACACAACAAAACACTAGCGTCAGCTAAGGAACATATTTTGAAAAACTAATCAGAATCGCCAGCAAGTTTAGCAAAATTAGTTATAGCTTACAGTAGCACTGTAATACTTCTAATGTTAGCATATTTCAATAATAATAAAAAAAAATTGTCCAAAGCGTAGTATTTGAAGTGATTGAGTATGATTTTCCCAATGAGTAGTACCCAATAAAGGAGAATAAGAGTACATAAAAAATTACATTCCCATGCCGGGAATCGAACCCGGGCCTCCTGGGTGAAAGCCAGGTATCCTAGCCACTAGACCACATGGGAGATACATGCCACCGCACTCTCATTTTGATATTAATATGCAATAAAGGTCCATGGAGCGACAAATTTAATCCTTTTTTGAAAACCAGGTGGAGCAGTGAATACTGGAGGACGCCACAAAAGGAAACCCTAATGACGCACTCTTGGACACACTAATGTTACGAGTGCTTACTTGTCTATCTGCTTTGTGTAGATCGAGATAAACATTTGCTGAGAATTTTTATTACATATTATTTATAAATACAATGCAAGTAAGACTATGCAATAGACCTTTTTGAATAGCTCATAAGTTATGTCACTTATGTGATAAAAGAAGACTTGAGAGGTTATTCGGAAAAAAGTTCAAGTTATACATTTCTTTGTTATAAAAATGCCTTAAACACCAAGTTTAAAAGATTCTCAGAGATACTTCTCAGAAAATAACTTTTAAAAATTCCATATAAAGAGTTATTTAGAATGGAGGGATTTTTATAAGTAAATAAAGAGATTTTTACACAGTGTGTACCTTGATTAACCGGGGGTACACAGGGAAATATAAAAGAATATAAGTAATTTGTTAAAAATTGATTACACAAACTCATATAAAACGTGACAAATAAGGTTTACATAAAAATAAAGGCCAGCGTACACTGTGGGTTACATCTTTAATCGAAAAATTGGTTGGATGTCACGCGATTTTCGGTAAAATCACCCACCCCAATATACCTAGCATAAAAAGGAACACTATAGTTATTTTTGGTTTTCTGAAAAATAGCTCTAACGATTTTGATTCAAATGCTATACGTTTTAGAGGTCTGTATGCCCCATATAATGCGTAATTTAAATATTTCTTTTATCAGCCAAGGTCCTGTACACTCTGATTCAATTTTGCACTCATTTGTTTATTTGGTAAACCATAAGAGATAACATACTTTACAGCTATCATAAGTATTGTATTTTCGTGATATTGTTGTAGTTTTTTATTAGAATTTTCCATACTTCTTAGTCTTTTAACGTTTTAAAATCATTACTTGAGTGTTTCTCGTGGTCACAAAGTAGATACGCTGACTTCCCACAGATTATAGGTTCATAGCCTGTCCATAACCTCCTGCACACATAGGTGATATGAAAAATTTCTGACCTAATAAACATACAAAACATATTTTTATGATTTTATTTTTCAACATAGTCTACTTGTAACTCTACACACTTCTCCCAGCGATGCTCCCATCTCTGTAACCCGTCCAACTAGTACTCGGCGTTTTTCAACATAGTCTCCTTGTAACTCTACACACTTCTCCCAGCGATACTCACATCTCTATAACCCGTCCAAATAGTACTCGGCGTTTTTCAACATAGTCTCCTTGTAACTCTACACACTTCTCCCAGCGATGTTCTCATCTCTGTAACCCGTCCAAATAGTACTCGGCGTTATTCAACATAGTCTCCGTGTAACTCTACACACTTCTCCCAGCGATACTCACATCTCTGTAACCCGTCCAAATAGTACTCGGCGTTTTTCAACATAGTCTCCGTGTAACTCTACACACTTCTCCCAGCGATACTCTCATCTCTGTAACCCGTCCAAATAGTACTCGGCGTTTTTCAACATAGTCTCCTTGTAACTCTACACACTTCTCCCAGCGATGTTCTCATCTCTGTAACCCGTCCAAATAGTACTCGGCGTTTTTCAACATAGTCTCCTTGTAACTCTACACACTTATCCCAGCGATGTTCTCATCTCTGTAACCCGTCCAAATAGTACTCGACGTTTTTCAACATAGTCTCCGTGTAACTCTACACACTTCTCCCAGCAATACTCACATCTCTGTAACCCGTCCAAATAGTACTCGGCGTTTTTCAACATAGTCTCCTTGTAACTCTACACACTTCTCCCAGCGATGTTCTCATCTCTGTAACCCGTCCAAATAGTACTCGGCGTTTTTCAACATAGTCTCCTTGTAACTCTACACACTTCTCCCAGCGATGTTCCCATCTCTGTAACCCGTCCAAATAGTACTCGGCGTTTTTCAACACAGTCTCCTTGTAACTCTACACACTTCTCCCAGCGATGTTCTCATCTCTGTAACCCGTCCAAATAGTACTCGGCGTTTTTCAAACATAGTCTCCTTGTAACTCTACACACTTCTCCCAGCGATGTTCTCATCTCTGTAACCCGTCCAAATAGTACTCGGCGTTTTTCAACATAGTCTCCTTGTAACTCTACACACTTATCCCAGCGATGTTCTCATCTCTGTAACCCGTCCAAATAGTACTCGACGTTTTTCAACATAGTCTCCTTGTAACTCTACACACTTATCCCAGCGATGCTCCCATCTCTGTAACCCGTCCAACTAGTACTCGACGTTTTTCAACATAGTCTCCTTGTAACTCTACACACTTATCCCAGCGATGTTCTCATCTCTGTAACCCGTCCAAATAGTACTCGACGTTTTTCAACATAGGCTCCTTGTAACTCTACACACTTATCCCAGCGATGTTCACATCTCTGTAACCCGTCCAAATAGTACTCGACGTTTTTCAACATAGTCTCCTTGTAGCTCTACACACCTCTCCCAGCGATGTTCACATCTCTGTAACCCGTCCAAATAGTACTCGGCGTTTTTCAACATAGTCTCCTTGTAACTCTACACACTTATCCCAGCGATGTTCTCATCTCTGTAACCCGTCCAACTAGTACTCGGCGTTTTTCAACATAGTCTCCTTGTAACTCTACACACTTCTCCCAGCGATGCTCCCATCTCTGTAACCCGTCTAAATAGTACTCGACGTTTTTCAACATAGTCTTCTTGTAACTCTACACACTTCTCCCAGCGATGCTCCCATCTCTGTAACCCGTCCAAATAGTATTCGACGTTTTTCAACATAGTCTCCTTGTAACTCTACACACTTATCCCAGCGATGTTCTCATCTCTGTAACCCGTCCAAATAGTACTCGACGTTTTTCAACATAGTCTCCTTGTAACTCTACACACTTATCCCAGCGATGCTCCCATCTCTGTAACCCGTCCAACTAGTACTCGACGTTTTTCAACATAGTCTCCTTGTAACTCTACACACTTATCCCAGCGATGTTCTCATCTCTGTAACCCGTCCAAATAGTACTCGACGTTTTTCAACATAGGCTCCTTGTAACTCTACACACTTATCCCAGCGATGTTCACATCTCTGTAACCCGTCCAAATAGTACTCGACGTTTTTCAACATAGTCTCCTTGTAGCTCTACACACCTCTCCCAGCGATGTTCTCATCTCTGTAACCCGTCCAACTAGTACTCGGCGTTTTTCAACATAGTCTCCTTGTAACTCTACACACTTCTCCCAGCGATGCTCCCATCTCTGTAACCCGTCTAAATAGTACTCGACGTTTTTCAACATAGTCTTCTTGTAACTCTACACACTTCTCCCAGCGATGCTCCCATCTCTGTAACCCGTCCAAATAGTACTCGACGTTTTTCAACATAGTCTCCTTGAAACTCTACACACTTCTCCCAGCGATGCTCCCATCTCTGTAACCCGTCCAAATAGTACTCGACGTTTTTCAACATAGTCTCCTTGAAACTCTACACACTTCTCCCAGCGATGCTCCCATCTCTGTAACCCGTCTAAATAGTACTCGACGTTTTTCAACATAGTCTTCTTGTAACTCTACACACTTCTCCCAGCAATGCTCCCATCTCTGTAACCCGTCCAAATAGTACTCGGCGTTTTTCACTGTGAAATAATTGTTCATGAAGGTGATTGTCTCTTCATTTGACGAAAATCTCTGTCCTCCGAACGCAATTTTCAGATGATGGAACAAAAAGAAGTCACTTGGGGTTAGATCTAGTGAGTCAAGCAGTTCAAACCGAAATTCGTGGATCTTCGTAATTGCAACCGCTGAGGTGTGAGACGGCGTGTTGCATTGGTGAAACAGCATTTTTTTTTTTTTTTTTTTTGTAAATGTAGCCGTTTTTCCACAAGTTCTGCCTTTAGCTTTTAAAGTAATGATGTGTAGTATGCTCCTGTAATGGGTATTCCTTTTTGAAGATAAGTGATTAAAATAACTCCATCACCTCCCCAGTCGAAAAAAACAACAGTTTTTGCTTTTTTGAGACGGTACTCCCTTTGCAGTGCGCTTTTTGGACTGTATTTTTGTTTCGGGCGTATAATGGTGTATCCAAGTTTCATCTACAGTAATTAATCGGCACCAAAGCTCGGATTTATTGCGCCTAAACTGCGCCAATAGAGCGTTGGAAATGTTAATCCGAAATCGTTTGGTCTAACGTGAACAAACGCGGCACCCAACGCGCGGACATCTTTCACATGTCTAAATATTGATTTAATATGTGACAAACACGTTCTTTTGACATGTTTAGAGCCTCTGAAATGCAAATGAAATGTGTAGTGTTTAACGCCCACTTTTACTACATACGGCAACGCAGGCGACGACACTGATGATACATGAGATGAAGATGGAGCACCGGTGGAATTAGATGGCGGGGAAAGCCGGAGATCCCGGAAAAAACCCGCCCCAGCTCCGTGTTGTCCACCACAAATCTCACTTTGCGTTCGCCTGGGTTCGAACCCGGCCGCCTTGGTGAGAGCCAAGCGGTCTAACCACTGAGCCACGGCGCGGCCATATAGAGCCTCTGCTATCTTTCTCACTTTAATTCGGCAGTCGTCTAGTACCATTTGGTGAACTTTGGCGATGTTTTCGTCGGTAGTTGCAGTTTTGAACGTCCCGAACGTTCATAGTCTCCCAAGCTCTTACGGCCACGTTTAAATTCAGCTGCCCAAAAGTTCACAGTGGTAAATGATGGTACAGAGTCTCCATACACAGAATGCAACTCATCTTTGATTTGTGTAGGCGTATTGCCCTTCAATAACAAATATTTAATGACAGTTCGATACTCGATTTTGTCCATTTTTATAAAAACACTCACATCAACTCACTCAAACGACTATTACATAACAACTGAGCGTCCAAAATGGCTGAACCTTTGGCGAGTAATTGTCAACAGAAGAAAAACAAAATTCTCTACCTCTTATTCATGAATGCTGCCTTCTTCATGTTGAGGTCTGAAGCTTTTTAGAGCATTCTCGTATAGCTTGCCATTTATGAGCGGCAACAGAGGGCATAATAAGAGTGACAAGTGAAAGTTAAGATTCGCCGGGGAAGGGCATGCCCCTTGTCTAACACAGCATCGGAACTATTCCAAATACTTTGTAAGATTTATTCCTAAACACAATTCTTAAGGTATATTTTGATGGACTAATTCTTTTCCATTCAAGTAGAAATAGAAACGACGGTAAGTTTGCTACGAAAGTGTAAAATTGTTAATAATTGAGAGTGATTAGATGTTTTCCAGTGAAAATGTGTGAATGATTTTGTAACATGTGCTTTTGCTACTGACCATTTTGTTTTTCCTTTTAGTAACAAAATATACATTTAAAATAGTAAAACAGTAGGAAATGAAGGCGAAATTTTATCTTAAAAATAGATTAAAACATTCATATTTTTGGTTAAGGAAGTTCTAGTTCGTATTTATTCTATTAGGTTTTATATTAACATTCCAGAAATCTTTCGTTTGCGGCAGCAACCATCAACTTTACTGTCAGGATCATTGCAATTGCGCCAGAATTTCTTTGCGAAGGAGCTTTTAATGTGACTTGAGCTTTTAATGAGCTTTTTTTTATGACTATCGTTTTAAGCACACTTAGTACTAGGCGCGCTCAATTGTACAGCACACGCTTCCTTCCCCTACACATGTAGTTTTCCCCACACCAGTGACCAAGGCAGCGGTCAAATGCGTTGCCACTAACGTTTAGCATATCTTTGATCTAGGTGAAGCCAGTTCACAAAAAATGGAAGAAATGAAAGCACATATTAAATATGACCCTAATGTTAAAATGTCGTACAGCATTCTTATAAACTGGCAAACTTATTGTGAAAATATGAAGCCGTTTAGTGAAGGCGAATTTGTCAAGTAAAGCAATCAGAAGCAATCCCAACAGAAGCAATCACTTTTGCTTTTTGGAGGTTGGTGATGGAGATTTACACACTGAGCTTTGCTGTTTGCTCTCAGGATCAAAATGATGTAGCCAAGTTTCATCAGCAGTGATTGATTACGCTAGAAAGAAACTCCGGATCTTCCACTAACATCAACTTTAACTGCATGCAGACCTGCATGCGAATGTCCTTTTGTTCGGGAATCAACAGTCTTGGAACCCATCGCGCACAAACACGTCTCATGTGTAATGTTTCTGTCACCAACGTGTGGGTGGCACCCAATGAAATGTTCAGTATTTCAGAAAGTGATCTTAAGGTAATTCGTCAATCCTCTCTCACAATGGCAGCAGCAGTGTTGATGTTTTCTTCCGTAACAGCAGTAACTGGAGCACCGGGTTCACTTTCCTTTTAAATTGTTTGTCTTGCCTCTTTAAACATTTTAAACCACCTTCGAGCTGTGCTGTAGGGAAGAACGGACTCTCCATAGGCCTCCTGTAACATTGTATAGGCCTCAACTAAGATTCGTTGAGACGAAAGCAGAATTGTAAAGCCGCACATTGTTCCTCACGTGTTACCTCCATTACAGCGGTAGACGAAACTGAACATGTGTGAACTTGCCTGGTTTTCACAGGCGGGAAGCAAGAGTACCAACAAAGAAACTACTACGACGTGTTTGTTTCACAATAAGCTAACAGAATATAATAAGATTGAATTTTAGTGCGAAAAATTATGGCCGTAAAAAGTTATGATCATCTTTATTGAGCAGCCCTCGTATTTCTGAAGGGAGTTGATGATGAATTAAATATATTATTTATGGCACAACTGTGACTGATAAGGACAACTGATAATTGCAGATTTATAATATTTCTCTTGCTTGCATTCTATATTCACATTAAGCGTCATACGTCTGGAAAAGTATGCAGAACTTCCAAAACAACTACATGACACATTCCTTTCTCAATTTGAAGATACAACAAAATGTGAGACAAATATCCAATTATTTTGCACTCCTTTGAAGTTTACATGTAGTGAGGCTCCACACGAACTACAAATGGAACTACTTTCACAGCAAAATTCCACGACAGTAGAATGTTCTGTGAAGGAAGGATTGGAATTATTTAAATCTTTGCCCTTTAGTGATTACACTGGGTAACAAAAAGTAATTTTTGAATGTTTCGAGCACTTCATGAGGCAATTCATACTAATTTTGGGTTGAGACAAACAAATATAGCAATGACAAACTTTTATTAGCTGATATACACAACATGGAAGTATTACCAATTAACGGATTGAGAGATAAGGATACATTTTAATTAAATACATGATAACAACAACGAAAGTGCATTTCATTTGTTTAACTAGTAATTATATATTAAGAGTTCTAAATTGCTGGAAAAATACTTCGCAGATAGTCGTGTCTGAAGAGAATCATGTGGTGGCCTATTCACTTCGTTGTCTTTTAGCTTGCCTCTTGTGATGGAGTTCCTCAGAATTCCTATACAAAGACCAAGCATTACTTCATTCCAACGGTCCTGATATCTTTGTTCCATAACAGAAATGTCCTGATGGAATCTCCCCCCATGTTCATCACTAACAGCTCCACAACTAGGAGGGTAAAAGTCTAGGTGGGAGTGGAGAAAATGGATCTTAAGGAACATGTTCTATCCATGAGCACTGTCACCAAATGCTTGTAGTTGTCATCTCTTTTGTTGCTTAACAATCCATGAACAACACCCTTGAAGGCTTCCCAAGCTTCCTTTTCTTTCCCCTCCAAAATTTGGTCAAATGCAGGATTCTTTACAACTTCTCTTATTTGTGGCCCGACAAAAATGACTTCCTTAACTTTTGCATCACTTAATTTCCAAAATTTCTCTCTGATGTTATTTGACAGGTGTGCTAACTCCCAAAACATTCCCCCAAATTTAAAATCTTTACCTTAAAAAATGAAATGTCACTTTATCTTCAAAACAAGAGCTAATCTATCGTTTTTATGTTGAGTTTTAAATCCAGGAGATAGAAATACATGTAAATTCACTATTTTTAAGCCTGAAACATTTTCATTGTTGCCTAGTGTTGTCAGAGATTACATTTGTTTGTGTTTAATTTAATGGTGGTCTTTGACTCTGCATATATGTACGAAAAAACCTTTTCAATGGTCAACTATATTAGAAGTGTGTATCGCAGTAGGTTCAGAGTCGATCATCTTGCTTATCTTCTGAGACCCTGCGCTTCGTCTTTTGTACCACATATTGCAGACCTTGTAAAATATAACTTGTGTCACAGAAGTTATCCTAAGAAATATTAGTAAGGAGTAAACTATGGGTGTGAACGCTTATGGATTCCTATACGTCAGAATGATTGCGATGTTCCGCCACTGGAACTCAGTAAACGCATGATTCTATCTCAGCGGGTGGAAGGAGGAGATTTCAATCACCCTTTACGCGCTTTAGTTGAGCAGCCCAGTATACAACTATAGGTCTGAACCGGATTTAAACCTTGTACCTTGCGATTAGTATGTCGAGGCAGCGGCTCGAAGTATTAAAAAAAAAACAACAACAACCAATTGAATGGGACACTATGATTTTATGTCCATTTTCCTTAAAGTTTCACACATTTTCTACTAATGCATTAAATCAACCGGAGTCATTTGTTTACAGTAACTGATTTACTTAGTTTCAAAGATATCCGTAAAACAAATGAGGCGTCATGGAAAACAGTGACATTTGAAAGCTCGCACACAGCGACGCATTTTTTCAACATTTGACAATCGCTTCAGTCTCCCGTAACCACGTTACCGTGCTAGAAAATTTAAAGTGAAGGATGAATAGCTTTTTAAAACCAACGTTTCATCTTTTCAATGCCGCTTTCGTAAAACAATCTAAGGATGCGACCTGAGAGCAGATCCAATGCCAGCGGCATGTTACGTTCTAGAAATCAATTTCCTCGTGTTTCTTTTGATAAGACGACAATGGCGCAGGTTTCCCCAAGAATCAAGCAACACAGCGACGGAAATGCACGAGGTAATTGTATTGGAATATTGCTTTGATGTCTTCTAACTGCATTTCTTGTTGTAGCAGGGAAGAGCTGACTTGGTAGAACGAAGGTATTATGAAAGTCACGTGTGTAACACTCACATGACATTTCTCATCTAAATTATTTTAAATGAAGTGAGATGTTTTCCTTGAAATGGCTTCAGATGTGCAAATATGGACTTGATTTGGCTGCCTCACTAAACTCAACCTGCTTGTTGAAATAAACTGAGGTTTTGCCACAACCGAGTAATACCCGAAACAAACAGCGTTGTAAAAATGTATGTGACTAAATATAAACAAAAAGTAAAGGACCATATAAAACCTTACTACAGTTCGGCTGTGACATTTCTCGAGAGGGGGAAGCAGGCTGTTGCCAGTTCTTTAGCGGGAATTTCAAGCAGAGGAACAATGCGTATTTTAAATACTTCATGTATTTGCATATTTCACGAACCAGTAGCCATATTATTATAATAGCGATAATAATAGGACTTACGAACAATAAACATCGGAATTCACGCACGAAAAATATACCAAAGAAAGTTCATCAGCGCAAGCCGCTATTAGGCCACGTGGCTCAAACAAATTTAAGCTGGCAACACGGTGTTGGGTTCGGGAGCCACGCCTACCAGCGACAATGCTGATTGGCGCTAGCAGACATTTTTAACTTCCTGACCACGACACCGGATGTAGAGATTCTTAGTACTACCAACAGATGCAGTTAGTGTGTGTGTGAAAGGTGTGAATGAAATATTCGAATAGAGTGATGTTTTAATAAATATCTTGCATTATGATGAAATTGTTAATTGTATTTCAGTCTTTTAAAGTTAATATAGTCCTATATTTTCATTCTAAATATAATTTTGAGGATAAGTTTTCAATTGCTCATTACTGTGTGTTGGTGCTATTAGGTTTCCCCTTCCAACTTTTACAGTCGCAAAACGTCAGAGCCGGAGATACAACGGCCGGAGAGTAGATCGCCTCTGCAGTTAAGTAGAAATAAATCAGGAAGGCCCAACTCTGTAGCATGGCAGTAAACTGTCCACCTTACTTGAAGAGGTCTCGACTTCAAATATTATTCAGGGTCAGCCACTGGGATCAGGCTTTTTTTTTCTGAGGTTTTATCTTATCCTGAAAGATGAATGTGTGGTAACTCTAAGCTCTATGTACCCTGTACTCATTTGTACATCATTTCATTCATCGTCCGATATGACTTAACGTTGGAGGTTTTCTCTTATCCTGAAAGATGAATGTCTGATAACTCTAAGCTCTACGTACCCTGTACTCATTTGAACATCATTTCATTCATCGTCCGATATGACTTAACGTTGCAGGTTTTCTCTTATCCTGAAAGATGAATGTCTGATAACTCTAAGCTCTACGTACCCTGTACTCATTTGAACATCATTTCATTCATCGTCCGATATGACTTAACGTTGGAGGTTTTCTCTTATCCTGAAAGATGAATGTCTGGTAACTCTAAGCTCTACGCACTCTGTACTCATTTGAACATCATTTCATTCATCGTCCGATATGACTTAACGTTGGAGGTTTTCTCTTATCCTGAAAGATGAATGTCTGATAACTCTAAGCTCTATGTACCCTGTACTCATTTAAACATCATTTCATTCATCGTCCGATATGACTTAACGCTGGAGGTTTTCTCTTATCCTGAAAGATGAATGTCTGGTAACTCTAAGCTCTATGTACCCTGTACTCATTTAAACACCATTTCATTCATCGTCCGATATGACTTAACGTTGGAGGTTTTCTCTTATCCTGAAAGATGAATGTCTGATAACTCTAAGCTCTACGTACCCTGTACTCATTTGAACATCATTTCATTCATCGTCCGATATGACTTAACGTTGCAGGTTTTCTCTTGTCCTGAAAGATGAATGTCTGATAACTCTAGGCTCTATGTACCCTGTACTCATTTAAACACCATTTCATTCATCGTCCGATATGACTTAACGTTGGAGGTTTTCTCTTATCCTGAAAGATGAATGTCTGATAACTCTAGGCTCTATGTACCGTGTACTCATTTGAACATCATTTCATTCATCGTCCGATATGACTTAACGTTGGAGGTTTTCTCTTATCCTGAAAGATGAATGTCTGATAACTCTAAGCTCTATGTACCCTGTACTCATTTAAACATCATTTCATTCATCGTCCGATATGACTAAACGTTGGAGGTTTTCTCTTGTCCTGAAAGATGAATGTCTGGTAACTCTAAGCTCTATGTACCCTGTACTCATTTAAACACCATTTCATTCATCGTCCGATATGACTTAACATTGGAGGTTTTCTCTTATCCTGAAAGATGAATGTCTGGTAACTCTAAGCTCTATGTACCCTGTACTCATTTCAACATCATTTCATTCATCGCCCGATATGACTTAACGTTGGAGGTTTTCTCTTATCCTGAAAGATGAATATCTGGTAACTCTAAGCTCTATGTACCCTGTACTCATTTGAACATCATTTCATTCATCGTCCGATATGACTTAACATTGGAGGTTTTTCCTTATCCTGAAAGATTAATGTCTGGCAACTCTATCCTCTATGTAGCCTGTACTCATTTGAACATCATTTCATTCATCGTCCGATAAAACTTAGCGTTGGAGGTTTTCTCTTATCCTGAAAGATGAATATCTGGTAACTCTAAGCTCTATGTACCCTGTACTCATTTGAACATCATTTCATTCATCGTCCGATATGACTTAACATTGGAGGTTTTTCCTTTTCCTGAAAGATTAATGTCTGGCAACTCTATCCTCTATGTAGCCTGTACTCATTTGAACATCATTTCATTCATCGTCCGATATGACTTAACGTTAGAGGTTTTCTCTTATCCTGAAAGGTGAATGTCTGGTAACTCTAAGCTCTATGTACCCTGTACTCATTTGAACATCATTTCATTCATCGTCCGATATGACTTAACGTTGGAGGTTTCTCTTATCCTGAAAGATGAATATCTGGTAACTCTAAGCTCTATGTTCTATCCTGTACTCATTTGAACATCATATCATTCATCGCTAGATATGACAATGTTGGACGTTTTCCCTTATCCTAAAAGATGAATGTCTGGTAACTCTAAGCTCTATTTACCTTGTACTCATTTAAACATCATTTAATTCATCGTCCGATATGACTTAACGTTGTCGACCATCTTTTGTCGTTCTTCTTGAAGTAATACATAGTGGTGGTGCCAGGAAGGAGTCTCTTGTGGCTCATAGGTTTTTTTTTTTTTTTCAGTTGGTAAGAGTCTAACTCGCCGAGCTCGGCGTCTTTTGATGACTTTTCCCTGCCCCCCCCCCAAAGTAATGTCGGACGATGAATAAAATGATGCTCAAATGAGTACATGGTACATAGAGCTTACACTTATTATTCATCTTTCAGGATTAGGGAAAATCCCGAACAAAGCCTTATGCAGATAAGTCGCCCTGACAGAGGTTCGAACTCGGAACCTTTTAAACGGGAGGCAAGGACACCGCCGAAGCGGGCAAAGAGAAAATATGAAGCGTTTTTAGGGATTACATGAGTATGAATTATTTTGTGCGAAGATGTGATATTTGGAATTGTAAGGAAACATACGCAGACGTTGAGATATTAAAATTCCTTCAAGTTTATTCAGAAGACCTTGGCAGTATTTGGAGCGGAAGGGAGCAAATCATGTACCTAGTTCAACGAACTGCGGAATGTCTAGTCTTTGTGGGAAGTTCTTTGGTCGAGGAAGAGGAGAAGAAGAAGAAGAAGACCTTGAAGAACTGGAACCTACTCGGACAGTCAGTCACTAGCTCGGCAGTTCCCTTCTTGACCTGCCGTTGCGCGTCGTTAAGAGATCGATAGGGGTAAACCGCCCTTCCACATCAGTTTGCCGCTTGCCGCCCTACGAGACGGATCAGCACTCCGAGCGGAAGCCACCACCAGGTGATACCACGTGACTTCCATTGTTGATTACCGAAATGATGCTTCATTTGTTTTAACATCTCTTTCGCTTTTGTTTTGTGAGTGAATCTTATTGTTTAGGTTACGTAACCACGTTCTGTGTTTGCAACGTAAAAGGTAAGATTGAGTACACTCTGCTATAAATTTAACTATCGTTGTTATTTATATGTTTATTTGATGTTATACTTTCACTACCACTTATCTATAGAAAGTATAGGAAGCACTGCATTGCACTCGAAAGTTATGTATTAAAATTTAACCTAAAATTTAGTTTTTATGCTCTGAGAGCAAAAATAATGTCATTCTCAGGCCCCAAAGTATACTTTATGCGAAAAAAATGTTTCATTTCTTTTGATTTTCTCAAAAAAAACTCGTAATTTCGATTAAACTCCACATGTTTAGGATATCTGCATGAGAAATTCAATAACTTAAGCTTTTAATTTTCTTTAAACAGTCTCTGTAGTGAATAATATTTATATAATCAGGAAAACTTAGGAAAATAACGAAATTTTAGCACACAAAAGATGTACAGATTATTAAACCACAGACTTTGTCACTATATTGTTTTGGTAGCTTTAGTCGTTTCTCAAATAATCTTTTTGTTAATTTAAAGGTGTTAATTCATTATTTTCTTTCGTGGTCACGCAAAGCCACCAAAAACATCTAACGCTTTAGCCTACTGCATTCGTTTCTGCATCGAAATTTGTAATTAAGTTTATTTTGTTTGACAAGAAGTGGATATGAGTTTGTTGTGGAGACAGTGTATTTCTTTATGAATTTCTATTTTTAATACCAAACGTCATACAAAGGCTTTCATTGTACTTGAAGGCTAAAGTATTTTGGTTTAAAATGGAGGCAATTATATCCAAAGAACTTCGTTTTGAAGGTGCGGTAAAAAGTAGAAATACCAGTTGTTACGCAATACTGGACGAGGTTATATAACGAGGATTTATCATTCTTTCTTTCACATATGTTCGTGTTTTGTTTAAAATCAGTAATAAACCATGGTTTATATTTGAGACATAGAGTATCTATTACCTGTAATACGTCTTTATCTAGGACGCTAGAAAGAAACAAAAGCTAGCGGCAGTACCAACCTGTTGTGCTTACATAACACTCGTAGCCTTCTACTGTTTCCTGCCTTATTGAGCGGTGAGCAAAGAGTAAAAATGTCACCAAATGACAGACAATTCCCTTGTACAGCTCACGTGTTCTGAACAAGTCGTTTACATAATATGTTTATCTGTTTATTCCCTTTCTTGCTAACGTTGATATTATTCTATGCTCTGTCCTACCATATGTTCTGTTTATCTCTTTTATGCAACTGATATTTTCTAGTTATATAAAAGGTACTGCACTGCAGTCACATGATTACCTTATAGATGATACATTTAGGGCGTTGTTTTTATTTTATCTGCATTTAAATATGGTAAGCAAAGAAAAAGTTGTATTTTATTAAATATTCGTTTATGATATTATACCAAAAATACATTTTTTGAGATTCCTTAAATAAAAAATAAAGCTTTTAGAAAAAATGTGTATGTGTGCGTGTGTATATGACAAAAAATAAAACAAATGGAATAAATATCAAACTAGGTATTCAAGTTTAGTTTACTCTAATGATGCGATGAAGATGAAAAAAGGCACAAAAACGAAAAGGTAAAAAAAAAAAAAAAAAAAAAAAAAAAAAAAAAAAAAAAAAAGTCCTCCCCATTCTTGATTACCCTTTGCGTGGAACATAGAAAAAACGTATTTTTTAAAATGGCTTTAACAAATGTTATTAAAGCTTATATTAGCATATTATGATGAAAAATACATGTCGAAGTTTGTGGGAACAGGTTCAGAAGTCTCTTCATTTTGAATGACTTTTGCATAACGTTAAACTGTAAGGGGAGACAAAATTTTACTACACAATCACTTAAAACACCCAATTTGTGTCAAATAATTATTTTGTGTGGTTAAGTTTCCAAGATATTACCTGAGAGTGTTTGCATATGCAACTACACTTTTAGAAAATAAAAAGTAGTTATTCGTTTGTTTTCGTCTCTTGGCTATGCAAACCGAAATAAATGTGAAGCAATCAAATAACAATCTGCTTTGAAAACATTTGAATATCACCTTAGCTTATGGTTCTTTACCCTTATACACGTGTACAGTGAAGGGTATTTACATTAACAACAAATGGAAGCTTTTTATAAGTATATAAACTGAGAATCATGTGAGTATTACATATCCCAAAACAAATGTAATCAAAACACAAATTACAGGCTCAACAAATCATAGAATATACTTACATTATGATCTATGTGCTATTTTTCTCGACAACTAAAGCAAAAACTCTCGTCCCTAATTGAAAGTTATTGTAATATTGCAGCCAATATGTAATATTGTATTACATATTGAAGGCAGAAGCACAGTGCGATCCATATAAACCTGAACCATTTCAGTAGGCCATAACTTTTGAACCAATAAATAATCCATGCATCGTTTGTCCCATTTTCTTTGATACGACTGTAGACACTGAAGTTTATAAGAGCATCTTCAAGACATTTGTGGAGCAGCTGGATGATATCGAATTGAGAGAAGGGTATTTCCAGCAAGATGGAGCAACGTGCCATACATCTAATGACACCAAGGAACTTGTAACCAGTTTCTTTGATAATCGAATAATCTCAAAAGGTCTGTGGCCCCCAGATCCCCTGACCTAACTTCACCAGATTTTTTTTCTTGTGGAGCATCTAAAAATAGAGTGTACAAGAATAGGCCACGGACAATTGATGTCCTCAAGGAATCCATTCGAACCGAAATAAGTAACATTGACGAGGATACTCTCCGTAAAACTTCAGAGAATATGGTGAGACGAGTACAAACATGTATAGATGCTGGTGGAGGACACTTCCAACATTTTCTCTGAGATGTAAATAGTGTAATGTAATCCCCCAATTGTGTATTATATTCTCCCAAAGTTGTACGTGTGTCCTATTATTGGTTCGAAAGTTATGGACTATTGAAATGGTTCAGGTTTATATGGATCGCACTGTATCATGATGAAAAGTACATGCCAAATTTTGTGGTAATAGGTTCAGAAGTCTCTTCATTCTGAATGACTTTTGCATAAGTAAACTGTAAGGAACAGACAAAATCTTACTGCACAAAAACGCAGATCCCTTAAAACACCCAATTTGTGTCAAATATTTATTTTTGTGTGGTTAAGTTTCCAAAATATTACTTGGAAGTGTTTGCATATGCAACTTACTTTTCTAAAATAGAAAACAGTTATTCGTTTGTTTTGTTTCCTGGCTATGCAAAGAGAAATGAATTTAAAGGAATTAAATGAGAGTCAGCTTTGAAAACATTTGAATATAGTCTTAACTTATGGTTTTTATATATATATATATATATATATATATATATATATATGTACAACGAAGGGTATTTACATTAACAAATGGAAGCTTATATAAATAGAGATTTACGTGAATATTACATATCCCAAACCAAAAGCCGATTAAGTTCAGGATACAAAGAAAATCCTTCTAACCTAAACTACCCTTTAAATGGAAATAACGATTATTGTTATTATAATAATCAGTGATGGCTGAGTACTTACTTACTAGGCAACTCTGTAATCTAACAAAACAGAAATAACGTCATCAAAAGACAAAACAAATGCTCAGTAAATCATTAAATGTACTTAAATAATGATCTATTTGTATTTTTTCTCGATAACTAAACCAAAATCTCTCGCTCCTAATTGATAGATATGTAATATTACAGCCATTACAATTTGTATTACTATTAAAGACAGAAGCATTTTTTTTTTTCAAAACTTTGCTTGTAGGTTTCCCTCTAAGTATTACATCAGACATTTAATTCTCACCTTCAAGACTTTCTGCTACGTATCTTTGTGCAGTAGTATTCAATTTCTATCCTGCAGTTTTGAAGAATTGTGCAACTTTATTTCGACTTCGCATTACAATAACCTACAAATAGTCTTAAATAATCCTTTATGTTCCAAATCTACTAATATCAATATTATCATTAAGAGTTGATCCTACCATGGAATAAACACTCTCAAGATTCGAAGACTTAATACTTTTGACTTCTAAAAATATGCCAACCCACATCTGCTACATTACCCACAAACCAGTCCTTGAATTTCGTTTAACTACATAAATAAGATTTCCTAGACTTTTCTGGAAGTATATTAATAGTTTCACCTTGTATTGCTTTCAAAAGTTTACCTTAGGACTTCGAAAATCACCCTGTTTGCTCATTTTAAACTTAATTTCACATATAAAACTAGCATTCAAAATTGTAAAATACAACCATAATGTTTGTTGATTTATCGCGTCTTTTGTTTTCCAAAGCCCACTTTACTCTTCCTCTAAATATATCGATTCCGTAGTAAATAAATATCACTAAATACTCTGAAAGTAAATAAAGCATTGTAGACAACACTCTACATAATTAATTTTGGTAACTAGTCCTCTAAGTAACACTTATGCTACACCCATTTGCTTTGAAGGACTAGCAATCTTTAGCTATTTCAAAGTATGCAATTTCAATTCCTGCAGAGGGCTCTGCTTTTGAGCATTTCTGACTATCGCCATTCCATTTTTACCTATATTATGGAACTTTCTAAACCAATTTAATCTCAATCACATTGAAGCAGAAAGCAAATAGTAATTAGAAGGTGTACCTATAAAAATAAACAATATAATATAAATAATACCTAATATAATAATATACAGAAAATCCTCTGTCCCGAGCTTCAATATTCTAAAAAACATTAACGACTTTTGTTGAATACTATACATTAAAGATACTGGCACGAGAAATAAAGTCTATATCCTGAAGTTCCTGAGAATATTCTGTGAAATTATCTTTAATTCCAACGTGTTTTGAAGACACTTTACTACACAAAAGATGAATATCTCGTTAAATCACACATTTTATATAAGCATTTTTGTACCATTAGTCATTTCCGATGTATTTTATTGGTTTGATTTTCAATTTTTTTTTTCGAGTGTCAAGGAATTAGTTTTTTCTCCCTCTCGTCATTATACAAGCAACAAGGCATAAAGAGGCTTTATTTCTGTGAATCTGTCGCTTACAATGGAATGTATAAATGTGCTGTGAAAGATTAGTTCTATTAAGCTTTTATAAAAATAGTGGAGAAAGTCATTTGAGTGCAACACGGAATCTCAGAAACGCTACCAATCTTCAGTTAGTTATAGGAAGTCAGTCGGTATTCCCTTAAAAGTACATTGTTATGTTCAGCGAGACTTGTATGAAGGGTCATCTACTTCTCAGGCGTTCTTCCATGGACAGCAAACTTGTCATATGATTCCCTTGATGTTCAAGGACGCAGACATCGGCTCACCTCGCAGTTTTGCTTACATTATTCCAGCAATAATACTAAATTAACGGACAAACATTGCAAACCTTCAGCATACCTGTAGAAAATATGTTATTGTGTTTGCATTAAATAGTGGACAAGTAAAAACGACTCCAATGTTGGAAGCCTTGCTTGCAATCGTACGTTTAATCAAATATTGTTTCATAAAATATTCTTTGCAACTGATGAAAATACAATATTTCAACGGTCAGTTGTTCCTCCTAAAATACAATACTTTACTTTTAATACCCACATTCAAATGTTTGTCTATAATCTGGAAGTTTAATATCATATTAAAGTATTCTCTTTGGTCAGAGATGTTTACATTAGCTTACAGTGGCGTCAGGGAAGTGTTATATCTTCTTCACTTAGGTTTCTACAGTTATACAAACTTAAAATTGTCGAATATGACAAATGTAAATAATTACAGTCTGATTTTTAAAGGAAGATACATGAAGGTCAACTGTTTCTCCACGTGGGTAGTGCAATGTTGTCAGCAGATCGCCTTTCTTTATCCCATCAACACTCGAAACATAAACAAGGGTTCGAGTTATCTCACCTCAACAAAAATATGCACAGTTAATCTGTATTAGTCTACTTTAAAAACAGAAATAAGTTGTTCACACATTTACTGAGTTGTAGCGTCTTCACATGTGTGAGTTATTTTAAATAATTGTTTGTACTATGTAACTAATATTCCATACTTACCGTTATTGTTGCTATGTATCGTAAGTTGACATTCCCGCACAGTGCGGTAAGTATTTCTCCATAGCAACACATATACGCGATGCACGTTCTAAAATCTAACATTTATCTTCATATTTCAGCTAATATCTTAACTTCTAAAATTCAGATTCACATAAATACACATAATGCAAAAATAATGTACAACACACATGTGGTAAGCACATAATGGAATCTCCAGAATTGAAGGAACTTGGTGCAAGCGCCTCGTTTGTTCAAACCTTTCCTCGTTCCGTATACATTAATATCGCAATATACTATTATTAACGACTTTGTTAATTGACATGTTCATATCAACGCCACCGATATGCCGGAATTTTGACCCACAGGAATTCTTTTACGTGCAAGTATATCTACTGACATGTGACTTTTGGATAAAATGAATAAGCGGTTCATTGATAAGCAGCAAACGGTCGTCTTCTTGCTGTAAGAATTCTCTAAGAGAACAAACAAATTCTCTAATCCTTGTTTCACGTAAGCTTGCGCTGTATCTCTTAACGGTCACGTGACCTTATGACATCTCATTGTGCGGTAAAAATTAGTTCTTTATTTAACATGGTGATATATCTTTATATGTTGGAAGAGAATTGTCAAATTTATATTTTCGTAACTGTTTTAATTAAATATATTACGCAACAGAGTTGATTTATCTGAAATGCATGTTAATTCTTAAACGAAGTAAAGAGGAGGTTCCTTTGCTCTCAAGCACATGACACGATATCACGTGATTTAGCGGTAGTGATGACATATTTGTTTATATGACTTTTATCACTGATCTTGTTTTGAACTGCATTAGTCATATATCGCCATTCGAGAGTGTGCTATGCCGAGTGCGAGAGCTAAGTTATTTTATTGATCGTTTATTGTACGTGTACTTATTATATGTATAATGGCAGAGTCTAACGCCAGTTTTTCGCTGAAGCATCGCAAGGGAAAACCTTTACAAAGCGGCGAAAAAAGAATTGTGGTGCATGTGTTTAATACACTCACAGAGAAGAATCCGTCTTTGTCAGTGAGAGAAGTCGAACAGCTGTGCTCTGAACTTACAGGTGTGTTAGATGCGTAGGAACATCGCGACATGAAACTGAGACAACAGGAAAACTTACCACTCCAGGGGCGATATTGCTGTGTGGCGAAGACGTTATTTAAGAACAATCAGACTGTACCGAGATACAAATCGCAAAATATACTACCTTGAGAGACTTGGGTGAATGAAGGACACACGACAAGTATGGCGTGACACGACTTTTAAGACTGAAAGACAAGCATTTTTGCATGGTATGTGTACTGGTTTAAAAAATCCCAGTGGAAAAGGCCGAAGGCCTTTCATTATAAACTTGTTCCAGATTCATTGCTCATTCATTCAGTTTCAATTTGCTCAGTTTTATTATAAACTTCATTATTTTTGCATGCCTTCATATTCTTATTTATATGATTTTATCTATCTTCATGGCAATTATTATGGCGTTTACTGCAGGTTTAAATGTAACGGGAAGGCACCGCCTATGTCCTATGGCGCGAAAGCATTAGCCAATTAGGATGAGGGGGAAGGTAGTTGCACGCGGAGTGATCCGTGTCAGCGGGGCAAAGTTATATGAAACAAAGATTAGCTTGGCTGTGCAATGTAAGAACCCGACCGCAAGCTGATCTTTGCCTTGGGCCATGAATCCTCGGAACACCTCTAATCCTACCGCCACTACGTCTTGCTTCCATAAAAACGTATTTTAATTGTGTTTTAACAAAATAGGCTAACAATACACAGCGCAACTAGTTAAACTCTGTTTCCCGCATACAACTAGCAATAACTGAGCTGAGGAGTATGTAATTCACCAGTGCATCCAATCTGGCAACCTTTGTTTACGTTACCATAACAATGACCTTCACTTCTTACCCTTCACGTTCGTTGCCTAATGACCTTCACAAAATTACAATGATTCCATTGATCTTATCCGACCGATCATCAACTGTTTATCAGTAGAAATCTGTTCCTAGTCATACAAAACAGTTTGTACTATCGTTCATAAGCAAAGCACGCAACACTGAAAGTTTTTACTTCCATTACTTGAGCACAGTAACAACGCCCAGGTGTACTGAAGCAAAATTACAATATTTTCTTGTTAGTTTATAGCGATTGCTGAAATATTACTTTTCAAAACTGCAAGGTGAGGCTATGGCTCCGCGCCAAAGAGTATTTATACAACAATCCCATAACGGGAATTACAATAGTATTCCTACGGCATTTAGATGTACAGTAAATATTTTTACATGCATACAAAGGAAAGTAAACTTGTGATAAATCAACCTCTCGATAAATATTCCAACAAGCGAATGTTGTTGCTTCAAGGTTGCAAATCCAACGCTCCTGATATCCGTGAGGATAAGAGAAAACCTCCAACGTTGTCATATCGGACGATGAATGAAATGATGTTCAAATGAGTACAGGATACATAGAGCTTAGAGTTACCAGACATTCATCTTTCAGGATAAGAGTAAACCTCCAGCGTTAAGTCATATCGGACGATGAATGAAATGATGTTCAAATGAGTACAGGGTACATAGAGCTTAGAGTTACCAGACATTCATCTTTCAGGATAAGAGAAAACCTCCAACGTTGTCATATCGGACGATGAATGAAATGATGTTCAAATAAGTACAGGATACATAGAGCTTAGAGTTACCAGACATTCATCTTTCAGGATAAGAGTAAACCTCCAGCGTTAAGTCATATCGGACGATGAATGAAATGATGTTCAAATGAGTACAGGGTACATAGAGCTTAGAGTTACCAGACATTCATCTTTCAGGATAAGAGAAAACCTCCAACGTTAAGTCATATCGGACGATGAATGAAATGATGTTCAAATGAGTACAAGGTATATAGAGCTTAGAGTTACCAGAGATTCATCTTTCAGGATAAGGGAAAACCTCCAACGTTAAGTTATATCAGACGATGAATGAAATGATGTTCAAATGAGTACAAGGTATATAGAGCTTAGAGTTACCAGACATTCATCTTTCAGGATAAGAGAAAACCTTCAACGTTAAGTAATATCGGACGATGAATGAAATGATGTTCAAATGAGTACAGGGTACATAGAGCTTAGAGCTATCAGACATTCATCTTTCAGGGTAAAGGAAAACCTTCAACGTTAAGTCATATCGAACGATGAATGAAATGAGTTCAAATGAGTACAGGGTACATAGAGCTTAGAGTTACCAGACATTCATCTTTCAGGATAAGAGAAAACCTCCAACGTTAAGTCATATCGGACGATGAATGAAATGATGTTCAAATGAGTACAGGGTACATAGAGCTTAGAGTCACCAGACATTCACCTTTCAGGATACGGGAAAACCTCCAACGTTAAGTCATATCGGACGTTGAATGAAATGATGTTCAAATGAGTACAGGGTGCATAGAGCTTAGAGTTACCAGACATTCATCTTTCAGGATAAGGGAAAACCTCCAAGGTTAAGTCATATCGGACGATGAATGAAATGATGTTCAAATGAGTACAGGGTACATAGAGCTTAGAGTTACCAGACATTCATCTTTCAGGATAAGAGAAAACCTCCAACGTTAAGTCATATCGGACGATGAATGAAATGATGTTCAAATAAGTACAGGGTACATAGAGCTTAGAGTCACCAGACATTCACCTTTCAGGATACGGGAAAACCTGCAACGTTAAGTCATATCGGACGTTGAATGAAATTATGTTCAAATGAGTACAGGGTGCATAGAGCTTAGAGTTACCAGACATTCATCTTTCAGGATAAGGGAAAACCTCCAACGTTAAGTCATATCGGACGATGAATGAAATGATGTTCAAATGAGTACAGGGTACATAGAGCTTAGAGTTACCATACATTCATCTTTCAGGATAAGAGAAAACCTCCAGCGTTATGTCATATCGGACGATGAATCAAATGATGTTCAAATGAGTACAGGGTACATAGAGCTTAGAGTTACCAGACGTTCATTTTTCAGGATAAGAGAAAACCTCCAACGTTAAGTCATATCGGATGATGAATGAAATGATGTTCAAATGAGTACAGGGTACACAGAGCTTAGAGTTACCAGACATTCATCTTTCAGGATAAGAGAAAACCTCCAACGTTAAGTCATATCGGACGATGAATGAAATGATGTTCAAATGAGTACAGGGTACATAGAGCTTAGAGTTACCAGACATTCATCTTTCAGGATAAGAGAAAACCTCCAACGTTAAGTCATATCGGACGATGAATGAAATGATGTTCAAATGAGTACAGGGTACATAGAGCTTAGAGTTACCAGACGTTCATCTTTCAGGATAAGAGAAATCCTCCAACGTTAAGTCATATCGGACGATGAATGAAATGATGTTCAAATGAGTACAGGGTACATAGAGCTTAGAGTTACTAGACATTCATATTTCAGGATAAGGGAAAACCTCCAACGTTAAGTCATATCGTATGATGATTGACATGATGTTCAAATGAGTACAGGGCACATAAAGCTTAGAGTTACCAGACATTCATCTTTCAGGATAAGAGAAAACCTCCAACGTTAAATCATATTAATCGAAGAATGAAATGATATTTAAATGATTACAGGGTACATATAGCTTAGAGATAGTTGCATTCTCGTTTCAGTATAAGGGAAAACTGCGGAAGAAGATGATATAGAAGTTAGATCGACTTTTTAAATGTTAGTTGGTTCAGGGAGCTTCTTATCAAGTGCAGACTCTGTTATAAATCTTACGGTACTTAAGTCTCTGCTACAAAAGAGCAAACAGAGATTAGCGGTTATGAAAGGATTTACTGGTTCATTACTGAGCTCTATCAAAAACAATAAAGAACACGTTAGCAACGATAAAGGGAGCAGCACCTGAGATAAATGCATCGCTTCAGATTTTGTCGTTGCGAGATGAGCGCTTAAGTTTAGTGATGTACAAATATCTAACCACTAGTTAGATCTTCTATGAACTATTCGCTGTTTGGTGGGTTTGAAGTTCTATTGTTTTTTTTTGATAAACAGAAGATAAAAATGAGGGGGCTTCCGAAATCAGGAGATCTTAAAGCTTCAATTTACAGCAAAATCTCAGTACCAAAGTTAAGTATGTGGTAGAGAAATTAATATTTCATGACAACATGCAATTGGAGAAAGCTGTAAATATTTAAGTATTAAAAAGATTAATAATGAGTATCGGGTTAAATCTAAAAGAAGACTACTTTACCTAAACTCTGTGCCTGGAAGCGATATTCATTTTAGTGCTGTAACATTTTGTTTATCTGTAACAATGCAGCAGTTGTATAAATGCAATTCAGAATGATGGCACTGGAAAGAGTGGATCATCGATTTTCTTATTTATAAACCGGGATTAGCTATAATCTGGGGACCAAACACGTAGGTCCGGCACAAATTTTGGTCCGCCTCCGAGGGGTAGATTAAAGACGGACTGTCTTTGTAACATGGACGGCAATGCAGTGATGAATGTAGCTGAGGTACGTATAATTCATGAAATAAAACGACGGAGTAATACTTATCTTCCAAGACTAGAAGTACGATGACCTAAACTTCTAAAGTAGATACAGGTTTAGTAAAGGAAACGTCAGAAAGCTGATATAAATGATTCGTCCTAACCTGTACGTCAGGGACCATAACCGAGGTCTAACACTCAAATCATAACAGTACTTCGGTATTATATAAGAGGAAGATATCAAGACAACACTGCTAACCTGTAGGTCAGGGACGATAACCGAGGTCTGACACTCAAATCCTAACAGCACTTCGGTATTATACAAGAGAAGGATATCAAGACAACACTGCTAACCTGTACGTCAGGGACGATAACCGAGGTCCGACACTCAAATCATAACAGCACTTCGGTATTATACGAGAGGAGGATATCAAGACAACACTGCTGACCTGTACGTCAGGGACGATAACCGAGGTCCGACACTCAAATCCTAACAGCACTTCGGTATTATACAAGAGAAGGATATCAAGACAACACTGCTAACCTGTACGTCAGGGACGATAACCGAGGTCCGACACTCAAATCCTAACAGCACTTCGGTATTATACAAGAGGAGGATATCAAGACAACACTGCTAGCCTGTACGTCAGGGACGATAACCGAGGTCTAACACTCAAATCCTAACAGCACTTCGGTATTATACAAGTGGAGGATATCAAGACAACCCTGCTAACCTGTACGTCAGGGACGATAACCGAGGTCTGCCACTCAAATCCTAACAGCACTTCGGTATTATACAAGAGGAAGATATCAAGACAACACTGCTAACCTGTAGGTCAGGGACGATAACCGAGGTCTGACACTCAAATCCTAACAGCACTTCGGTATTATACAAGAGAAGGATATCAAGACAACACTGCTAACCTGTACGTCAGGGACGATAACCGAGGTCCGACACTCAAATCCTAACAGCACTTCGGTATTATACGAGAGGAGGATATCAAGACAACACTGCTAACCTGTACGTCAGGGACGATAACCGAGGTCCGACACTCAAATCCTAACAGCACTTCGGTATTATACAAGAGAAGGATATCAAGACAACACTGCTAACCTGTACGTCAGGGACGATAACCGAGGTCCGACACTCAAATCCTAACAGCACTTCGGTATTATACAAGAGGAGGATATCAAGACAACACTGCTAACCTGTACGTCAGGGACGATAACCGAGGTCTAACACTCAAATCCTAACAGCACTTCGGTATTATACAAGTGGAGGATATCAAGACAACCCTGCTAACCTGTACGTCAGGGACGATAACCGAGGTCTGCCACTCAAATCCTAACAGCACTTCGGTATTATACAAGAGGAAGATATCAAGACAACACTGATAATCTGTAGGTCAGGGACGATAACCGAGGTCTGACACTCAAATCCTAACAGCACTTCGGTATTATACAAGAGAAGGATATCAAGACAACAGTGCTAACCTGTACGTCAGGGACGGTAACCGAGGTCCGACACTCAAATCCTAACAGCACTTCGGTATTATACAAGAGGAGGATATCAAGACAACACTGCTAACCTGTACGTCAGGGACGATAACCGAGGTCCGACACTCAAATTATAACAGCACTTCGGTATTATACAAGAGGAGGATATCAAGAAAACCCTGCTAACCTGTACGTCAGGGACGATAACCGAGGTCTGCCACTCAAATCCTAACAGCACTTCGGTATTATACAAGAGGGGGATATCAAGACAACACTACTGACCTGTATGTCAGGGACGATAACCGAGGTCTGACACTCAAATCCTAACAGCACTTTGGTATTATACAAGAGGAGGATATCAAGATAACACTGCTAACCTGTACGTCAGGGACGATAACCGAAGTCTGACACTCAAATCCTAACAGCACTTCGGTATTATACAAGAGGGGGATATCAAGACAATACTGCTAACCTGTACGTCAGGGTAGATAATCGATGTCTGACACTCAAATCCTAACAGCACTTCGGTATTATACAAGAGAAGGATATCAAGAAAACACTGCTAACCTGTACGTCAGTGAAGATAACCGAGGTCTGACACTCAAATCCTAACAGCACTTCGGTATTATACAAGAGGAGGATATCAAGACAACACTGCTAACCTGTACGTCAGGGACGATAACCGCGGTCTGACACTCAAATCCTAACAGCACTTCGGTATTATACAAGAGAAGGATATCAAGACGACACTAATGACCTGTACGTCAGGGACGATAACCCAGGTCTGACACTCAAATCCTAACAGCACTCATTATTGTACAAGAGGAGGATATCAAGACAACACTGCTGACCTGTACGACAGGGAAGATAACCGAGGTGTGAGACTCAAATCCTAACAGCACTTCGGTATTATACAAGAGGAGGATATCAAGACAACACTGCTAACCTGTACGTCAGGGACGATAACCGAGGACTGACACTCAAATCCTAACAGCACTCATTATTGTACAAGAGGAGGATATCAAGACAACACTACTGACCTGTATGTCAGGGACGATAACCGAGGTCTGACACTCAAATCCTAACAGCACTTTGGTATTATACAAGAGGAGGATATCAAGACAACACTGCTAACCTGTACGTCAGGGACGATAACCGAGGTCTGACACTCAAATCCTAACAGCACTTCGGTATTATACAAGAGGGGGATATCAAGACAATACTGCTAACCTGTACGTCAGGGTAGATAATCGATGTCTGACACTCAAATCCTAACAGCACTTCGGTATTATACAAGAGAAGGATATCAAGAAACCACTGCTAACCTGTACGTCAGTGAAGATAACCGAGGTCTGACACTCAAATCCTAACAGCACTTCGGTATTATACACGAGGAGGATATCAAGACAACACTGCTAACCTGTACGTCAGGGACGATAACCGCGGTCTGACACTCAAATCCTAACAGCACTTCGGTATTATACAAGAGAAGGATATCAAGACGACACTGCTGGCCTGTACGTCAGGGACGATTACCGAGGTCTGACACTCAAATCCTAACAGCACTCATTATTGTACAAGAGGAGGATATCAAGACAACACTGCTTACCTGTACGGCAGGGACGATAACCGAGGTGTGAGACTCAAATCCTAACAGCACTTCGGTATTATACAAGAGGAGGATATCAAGACAGCACTGCTAACCTGTACGTCAGGGACGATAACCGAGGTCTGACACTCAAATCCCAAAAGCACTTCGGTATTATACAAGAGGAGGATATCAAGACAACACTGCTGACCTGTACGTCAGAGACGATAACCGAGGTCTGACACTCAAATTCTAACAGCACTTAGGTATTATACAAGAGGAGGATATCAAGACAACACTGCTGACCTGTACGTCAGGGACGATAACCGAGGTCTGACAACCAAATTCTAACAGCACTTAGGTATTATACAAGAGGAGGATATCAAGACAACACTGCTACCCTGTACGTCAGGGACGATAACCGAGGTCTGACACTCAAATTCTAACAGCACTTAGGTATTATACAAGAGGAGAATAGCAAGACAACACTGCTAACCTGTACGTCAGGGACGATAACCGAGGTGTGACACTCAAATCCTAACAGCACTTCGGTATTATACAAGAGAAGGATATCAAAACAACACTGATAACCTGTACGTCAGGGACGATAACGGAGGTCTGCCACTCAAATCCTAACAGCACTTCGGCATTATACAAGAGGAGGATATCAAGACAACACTGCTAACCTGTACGTCAGGGACGATAACCGAGGTCTGGCACTCAAATCCTAACAGCACTTCGGTATTATACAAGAGAAGGATATCAAAACAACACTGCTAACCTGTACGTCAGGGACGATAACCGAGGTGTGACACTCAAATCCTAAAAGCACTTCGGTATTATACAAGAGGAGGATATCAAGACAACACTGCTAACCTGTACGTCAGGGACGATAACCGAGGACTGACACTCAAATCCTAACAGCACTTCGGTATTATACAAGAGGAGGATATCAAGACAACCCTGCTAACCTGTACGTCAGGGATGATAACCGAGGTCTGACACTCAAATCCTAACAGCACTTCGGTATTATACAAGAGGAGGATATCAAGACAACACTGCTAACCTGTACGACAGGGACGATAACCGAGGTCTGACACTCAAATCCTAACAGCACTTCGGTATTATACAATAGGAGGATATCAAGACAACACTGCTAACATGTAGGTCAGGGACGATAACCGAGGTCTGACACTCAAATCCTAACAGCACTTCGGTATTATACAAGAGGAGGATATCAAGACAACACTGCTAACCTGTACGTCAGGGACGATAACCGAGGACTGACACTCAAATCCTAACAGCACTTCGTTATTATACAAGAGGAGGATATCAAGACAACACTGCTAACCTGTACGTCAGGGACGATAACCGAGGTCTGACACTCAAATCCTAACAGCACTTCGGTATTATACAAGAGGAGGATATCAAGACAACACTGCTAACCTGTACGTCAGGGACGATAACCAAGGTCTGACACTCAAATCCTAACAGCACTTCGGTATTATACAAGAGGAGGATATCAAGACAACACTGCTAACCTGTACGTCAGGGACCATAACCGAGGTCTAACACTCAAATCCTAACAGCACTTCGGTATTATACAAGAGGAGGATATCAAGACAACACTGCTAACCTGTACGTCAGGGACGATAACCGAGGTCTACCACTCAAATCCTAACAGCACTTCGGTATTATACAAGAGGAGGATATCAAGACAACACTGCTAACCTGTACGTCAGGGACGATAACCGAGGACTGACACTCAAATCCTAACAGCACTTCGTTATTATACAAGAGGAGGATATCAAAACAACACTGCTAACCTGTACGTCAGGGACGATAACCGAGGTCTGACACTCAAATCCTAACAGCACTTCGGTATTATACAAGAGGAGGATATCAAGACAACACTGCTAACCTGTACGTCAGGGACGATAACCGAGGTCTGACACTCAAATCCTAACAGCACTTCGGTATTATACAAGAGGAGGATATCAAAACAACACTGCTAACCTGTACGTCAGGGACGATAACCGAGGACTGACACTCAAATCCTAACAGCACTTCGTTATTATACAAGAGGAGGATATCAAGACAACACTGCTAACCTGTACGTCAGGGACGATAACCGAGGTCTGACACTCAAATCCTAACAGCACTTCGGTATTATACAAGAGGAGGATATCAAGACAACACTGCTAACCTGTACGTCAGGGACGATAACCAAGGTCTGACACTCAAATCCTAACAGCACTTCGGTATTATACAAGAGGAGGATATCAAGACAACACTGCTAACCTGTACGTCAGGGACGATAACCGAGGTCTAACACTCAAATCCTAACAGCACTTCGGTATTATACAAGAGGAGGATATCAAGACAACACTGCTAACCTGTACGTCAGGGACGATAACCGAGGTCTACCACTCAAATCCTAACAGCACTTCGGTATTATACAAGAGGAGGATATCAAGACAACACTGCTAACCTGTACGACAGGGACGATAACCGAGGTCTGACACTCAAATCCTAACAGCACTTCGGTATTATACAATAGGAGGATATCAAGACAACACTGCTAACATGTAGGTCAGGGACGATAAACGAGGTCTGACACTCAAATCCCAAAAGCACTTCGGTATTATACAAGAGGAGGATATCAAGACAACACTGCTGACCTGTACGTCAGAGACGATAACCGAGGTCTGACACTCAAATTCTAACAGCACTTAGGTATTATACAAGAGGAGGTTATCAAGACAACACTGCTGACCTGTACGTCAGGGACGATAACCGAGGTCTGACAACCAAATTCTAACAGCACTTAGGTATTATACAAGAGGAGGATATCAAGACAACACTGCTACCCTGTACGTCAGGGACGATAACCGAGGTCTGACACTCAAATTCTAACAGCACTTAGGTATTATACAAGAGGAGAATATCAAGACAACACTGCTAACCTGTACGTCAGGGACGATAACCGAGGTGTGACACTCAAATCCTAACAGCACTTCGGTATTATACAAGAGAAGGATATCAAAACAACACTGATAACCTGTACGTCAGGGACGATAACGGAGGTCTGCCACTCAAATCCTAACAGCACTTCGGCATTATACAAGAGGAGGATATCAAGACAACACTGCTAACCTGTACGTCAGGGACGATAACCGAGGTCTGGCACTCAAATCCTAACAGCACTTCGGTATTATACAAGAGAAGGATATCAAAACAACACTGCTAACCTGTACGTCAGGGACGATAACCGAGGTGTGACACTCAAATCCTAAAAGCACTTCGGTATTATACAAGAGGAGGATATCAAGACAACACTGCTAACCTGTACGTCAGGGACGATAACCGAGGACTGACACTCAAATCCTAACAGCACTTCGGTATTATACAAGAGGAGGATATCAAGACAACCCTGCTAACCTGTACGTCAGGGATGATAACCGAGGTCTGACACTCAAATCCTAACAGCACTTCGGTATTATACAAGAGGAGGATATCAAGACAACACTGCTAACCTGTACGTCAGGGACGATAACCGAGGTCTGACACTCAAATCCTAACAGCACTTCGGTATTATACAAGAGGAGGATATCAAGACAACACTGCTAACCTGTACGACAGGGACGATAACCGAGGTCTGACACTCAAATCCTAACAGCACTTCGGTATTATACAATAGGAGGATATCAAGACAACACTGCTAACATGTAGGTCAGGGACGATAACCGAGGACTGACACTCAAATCCTAACAGCACTTCGTTATTATACAAGAGGAGGATATCAAGACAACACTGCTAACCTGTACGTCAGGGACGATAACCGAGGTCTGACACTCAAATCCTAACAGCACTTCGGTATTATACAAGAGGAGGATATCAAGACAACACTGCTAACCTGTACGTCAGGGACGATAACCAAGGTCTGACACTCAAATCCTAACAGCACTTCGGTATTATACAAGAGGAGGATATCAAGACAACACTGCTAACCTGTACGTCAGGGACGATAACCGAGGTCTAACACTCAAATCCTAACAGCACTTCGGTATTATACAAGAGGAGGATATCAAGACAACACTGCTAACCTGTACGTCAGGGACGATAACCGAGGTCTACCACTCAAATCCTAACAGCACTTCGGTATTATACAAGAGGAGGATATCAAGACAACACTGCTAACCTGTACGACAGGGACGATAACCGAGGTCTGACACTCAAATCCTAACAGCACTTCGGTATTATACAATAGGAGGATATCAAGACAACACTGCTAACATGTAGGTCAGGGACGATAACCGAGGACTGACACTCAAATCCTAACAGCACTTCGTTATTATACAAGAGGAGGATATCAAGACAACACTGCTAACCTGTACGTCAGGGACGATAACCGAGGTCTGACACTCAAATCCTAACAGCACTTCGGTATTATACAAGAGGAGGATATCAAGACAACACTGCTAACCTGTACGTCAGGGACGATAACCAAGGTCTGACACTCAAATCCTAACAGCACTTCGGTATTATACAAGAGGAGGATATCAAGACAACACTGCTAACCTGTACGTCAGGGACGATAACCGAGGTCTAACACTCAAATCCTAACAGCACTTCGGTATTATACAAGAGGAGGATATCAAGACAACACTGCTAACCTGTACGTCAGGGACGATAACCGAGGTCTACCACTCAAATCCTAACAGCACTTCGGTATTATACAAGAGGAGGATATCAAGACAACACTGCTAACCTGTACGTCAGGGACGATAACCGAGGACTGACACTCAAATCCTAACAGCACTTCGGTATTATACAAGAGGAGGATATCAAGACAACACTGCTAACCTGTACGTCAGGGACGATAACCGAGGTCTGACACTCAAATCCTAACAGCACTTCGGTATTATACAAGAGGAGGATATCAAGACAACACTGCTAACCTGTACGTCAGGGACGATAACCGAGGTCTAACACTCAAATCCTAACAGCACTTCGGCATTATACAAGAGGAGGATATCAAGACAACACTGCTAACCTGTACGTCAGGGACGATAACCGAGGTCTGCCACTCAAATCCTAACAGCACTTCGGTATTATACAAGAGGAGGACATCAAGACAACACTACTGACCTGTACGTTAGGGACGATAACCGAGGCCTGACACTCAAATCCTAACAGCACTTCGGTATTATACAAGAGGAGGATATCAAGACAACACTGCTGACCTGTACGTCAGGGACGATAACCGAGGCCTGACACTCAAATCCTAACAGCACTTCGGTATTATACAAGAGGAGTATATCAAGACAACACTGCTGATCTGTACGTCAGGGACGATAACCGGGGTCCGACACTCAAATCCTAACAGCAGTTCGGTATTATACAAGAGGAGGACATCAAGACAACACTACTGACCTGTACGTTAGGTACGATAACCGAGGTCTGACATTCAAATCCTAACAGCACTTCGGTATTATACAAGAGGAGGATATCAAGACAACACTGCTGACCTGTACGTCAGGGACGATAACCGAGGCCTGACACTCAAATCCTAACAGCACTTCGGTATTATACAAGAGGAGGATATCAAGACAACACTGCTGACCTGTACGTCAGGGACGATAACCGAGGTCTAACACTCAAATCCTAACAGCACTTCGGTATTATACAAGAGGAGTATATCAAGACAACACTGCTGATCTGTACGTCAGGGACGATAACCGGGGTCCGACACTCAAATCCTAACAGCAGTTCGGTATTATACAAGAGGAGGACATCAAGACAACACTGCTAACCTGTACGTTAGGGACGATAACCGAGGTCTGACACTCAAATCCTAACAGCACTTCGGTATTATACAAGAGAAGGATATCAAGACAACACTGCTAACCTGTACGTCAGGGATGATAACCGAGGTCTGACACTCAAGTCCTAACAGCACTTCGGTATTATACAAGAGGAGGATATCAAGACAACACTGCTGATCTGTACGTCAGGGATGATAACCGAGGTCTGACACTCAAATCCTAACAGCACTTCGGTATTATACAAGAGGAGGATATCAAGAAAACACTGCTAACCTGTATGTCAGGGACGATAACCGAGGTCTGACACTCAAATCCTAACAGCACTTCGGTATTATACAAGAGGAGGATATCAAGACAACACTGCTAACCTGTACGTTAGGGACGATAACCGAGGTCTGACACTCAAATCCTAACAGCACTTCGGTATTATACAAGAGAAGGATATCAAGACAACACTGCTAACCTGTACGTTAGGGACGATAACCGAGGTCTGACACTCAAATCCTAACAGCACTTCGGTATTATACAAGAGGAGGATATCAAGACAACACTGCTAACCTGTACGTTAGGGACGATAACCGAGGTCTGACACTCAAATCCTAACAGCACTTCGGTATTATACAAGAGAAGGATATCAAGACAACACTGCTAACCTGTACGTTAGGGACGATAACCGAGGTCTGACACTCAAATCCTAACCGCACTTCGGTATTATACAAGAGAAGGATATCAAGACAACACTGCTAACCTGTACGTTAGGGACGATAACCGAGGTCTGACACTCAAATCCTAACAGCACTTCGGTATTATACAAGAGGAGGATATCAAGACAACACTGCTAACCTGTAGGTCAGGGACGATAACCGAGGTCTGACACTCAAATCCTAACAGCACTTCGGTATTATACAAGTGGAGGATATCAAGACAACACTGCTAACCTGTAGGTCAGGGACGATAACCGAGGTCTGACACTCAAATCCTAACAGCACTTCGGTATTATACAAGAGAAGGATATCAAGACAACACTGCTAACCTGTACGTCAGGGACGATAACCGAGGTCTGACACTCAAATCCTAACAGCACTTCGGTATTATACAAGAGGAGGATATGAAGACAACACTGCTAACCTGTACGTCAGGGACGATAACTGAGGTCTGACACTCAAATCCTAACAGCACTTCGGTATTATACAAGAGGAGGATATCAAGACAACACTGCTGACCTGTACGTCAGGGACGATTACCGAGGTCTGATACTCAAATCCTAACATTACTTCGGTATTATACAAGCGGAGGACATCAAGACAACACTACTGACCTGTACGTTAGGTACGATAACCGAGGTCTGACACTCAAATCCTAATAGCACTTCGGTATTATACAAGAAGATGATATCAAGACAACACTGCTGACCTGTACGTTAGGTACGATAACCGAGGTCTGACACTCAAATCCTAACAGCACTTCGGTATTATACAAGAAGATGATATCAAGACAACACTGCTGACCTGTACGTTAGGTACGATAACCGAGGTCTGACACTCAAATCCTAACAGCACTTCGGTATTATACAAGAGAAGGATATCAAGACAACAGTGCTAACCTGTACGTCAGGGACGATAACCGAGGCCTGACACTCAAATCCTAACAGCACTTCGGTATTATACAATAGGAGGATATCAAGACAACACTGCTAACCTGTACGTCAGGGACGATTACCGAGGTCTGATACTCAAATCCTAACATTACTTCGGTATTATATAAAAGGAGGATATCAAGACAACACTGCTGACCTGTACGTCAGGGACGATAACCGGGGTCCGACACTCAAATCCTAACAGCACTTCGGTATTATACAAGCGGAGGACATCAAGACAACACTACTGACCTGTACGTTAGGTACGATAACCGAGGTCTGACACTCAAATCCTAACAGCACTTCGTTATTATACAAGAGGAGGATATCAAGACAACACTGCTAACCTGTACGTCAGGGACGATAACCGAGGTCTGACACTCAAATCATAACAGCACTTCGGTATTATACAAGAGGAGGATATCAAGACAACACTGCTGACCTGTACGTCAGGGACGATAACCGAGGTCTGACAATCAAATCCTAACAGCACTTCGGTATTATACAAGAGGAGGATATCAAGACAACACTGCTAACCTGTACGTCAGGAACGATAACCGAGGTCTGACACTCAAATCCTAACAGCACTTCGGTATTATACAAGAGGAGGATATCAAGACAACACTGCTGACCTGCATCAGTAAGCCGCATTATCAGCAAACTCGTTATAATTTTCCCTGCATGCCTCCTCCTTTCTCATATTTGTATTTGTCGACACGGATTTATTTTCTATAATGTTCATTCTTTTTTTGGACTAGAGAAAACATTGGTCTTCCTCTGACCAATTGATACCGCGCTTTTTCATGTTATCCATGTTCACAGCACACCAAACTTTGTTACCTAACCTCAAACAGCAGCAGCAACCGTAAGAATGATTAAGAAACAGCTGCGAAACTACCACGGAGATTTATAAACCTGTGGGTACACTGTCATTTGTTTAGCACTCTATGGAAGTTGCGCATGTGCAGAAGAACCTTTGTACGTCGTGTAACATTTGCTCCGTGTTGGTCCACGGCTTTACTTGGTCCGAGGCTATGAATACCAAAAAGTTAGATCCCCTTTGGTCCGGACCAAGTTACTCAGAAGATAGTCTACACCAAAGTTTTAACTATGAATACGACAGAGACTTTTCCCAGAAAATTAAATACTCGTAAAGGAAATTTGAAGTGTAATATTTTCTTGAAAATGTTGAATTTCTTAAAGAATTTGAACTTAAATTGAAGTTCTACCCGAGAATGGCTAGCTTAATGGTCAGAATGTTGCCATCCTACCTCTGAAAATTACGGAAACAATGACATTCTATAAATTTTGGAAACTTAACAGTAAGATACAATAGTTAGTGTGTGTAATTTCTATAGGCCAGACTTAAGTAAATGAAAGAGTGAGATTTGCTAAAACTTGCTTCTTTCCCTTCATGTATCTACAGTCTTAGCGAGATGATGATGCCTGTGTTCAGTAGATTTAACAGTAACATTAATGTAACAAGCCCATCTCAGACCAAAGTCTACCCCTCGACAGCTGCATCCTCCTCTGTGCTCACAATGGGCGTCTTGATTGGGATGCAGCACTGGAGCATGGGACGTTGTTCGGTTTGTCCTCTTGGTCAACTTACCATTTACGTACCTTCATTATAAAGACATCCATATCTAGGATATCGTCTTGAGCGATTCCTGCCAATTTAAAATAAATTTTACTTCACCAATCCATTTCATAGGTCCTCCACCGTGGCGTAGCGGGCTAAGGCAGCATGCCTTTGTCCCTGGCTACGGAAAGGGGCCCCGGGTCTGATCCCACCCTTGGGGTGCGGATTTTAGGTCCCGGGTATAGGACCGGTGCCCACTCAGCATCTTGAGGAAGCGGCCCTGGTCACGGAAACCAACGTTCCGGCTGGGAGATGCCCAATGCTGACCACATCTCCTCCCCGTATCGGTTGGATGATCGTCCACCTCTACCGTGCGTAAGTGGGCGTGAGGCCGGCAGTCGGGTTGGTCGGCCTTGGCCCTCTAAGGACTGTCGCGCCATGGGTTACTTATTGTTATTATAATCAATTTCATAGTGTCTACTTGGGCTTTACTTCTAGTTTCCTAAGATTCTATACTTTTTTGTGAACCTATTGAAGATAATCGTTTATGCCCATAAAATTTCTGTCTTAGTTCCTAAATTCACTATGAATTTCTGTATATTTCTTATTTCCTTTTTACTTGTAGGCATGTATTCTTCACCTACGACTTGTGGACCTACATTTTTAAAATAATTTTACATTATTATTTTCTATGCTTTCATATCTGCTTTTCTGCTTATAGTGTCTTAATTTTGTATGTACTATTATTATTGAAGCACTTATTCTTAAACTTTAAACTCCGGAATATGTACGACTGTACTGGAACAGCTGGCAGGAAACTGTTCACAAAGGACCCGAACTGTTCCCATCAGCTATTGTGTGAGGTCATTTCTCGTTTGATCCCGTTAGTGTCGTGGTTTGTGGTTAAAGCCCATCACACTTGGATTTCAAACCAGCAATTGCTTCATCCTCTACTGCCTATGGCATCCTCTTTGTGGATAGAGAGGCAGATGATGCTTCCATTACGTACTCATAGTGTGGAAATGGTATCGACGGGATTACAGCTACTGCAAAAGATTGGTTATGTGTTACTTTCAGCTTTTGCTTTAGATAAGAACATAGTAGGCCAAACCGACTGTCAGATGTTTACTTTTTCAACTGTGTACTTATAGGTTGTACTGCCGAATTCCCTTCCGAAGATTCTATTCTATTCTGTGGTAAATATATGTTTATAAAACCTATAAAATATATAAAATTAAAGAGAACACTTAAATTTATAAGAACATCCATCACGAACATTTATTTTTTTCCCAATCTTTGACAGTTACTGTGTTTTTGTCTAATTAAAATAGCCTTTTCGATCGAAAATTATTAATGAACCACCATATGCAGGACTATAATTTATTAAGTGTTTCAAATGGGAAGAGTTCTCTTAGATGCGTTACAGCCTTCACCGTTGCCACCTCGTTATCCCCACTCTTGTTATATTTCCTCCCCTCTCTCTCTCTTTCTCTCGCACTTTTGCGAGTGTTCGTGGCGCTAGACGTAAGGGAACGCAAACTGAATTTTCCAAAGTTTTATAATAATGCAGTTGTTGAAATCACAATTGCAGCGTGGATATTCGTATATTACGCAAATGGTTTAAATATTTACTTTAAAATTAATTATAGTTTATGAATTACTTATTTTTCTAATCCAATGAAAATACCAGCGGTGCATCCGTATAGTTGTGAATGTTACTTACGTTAAGAGATAATTCGTCATTGCAATTGTCTTCAACGTCTGAGTACAGCAAATTTATGATGATAGGTTCCAAAATCTCGTTACGTGCTATTTCTTTCCAAAAGTCGTTTTCTTGTAGTTTATCTGATGTCTCACGCAGTTTTCCCAGTCTTGTTGTGTTTCTTGTCAATTTTTTTGTGAATAAGTCGTTCAACGTCAGTCAGTTTAAAAATATTATTTCTGTTTGCAACATAATTTGAGCCCACATTAACTCAGTTGGATTGTTCTGGCAGTAATAAGGGGGCGGGAAGTGGATCGTGTCTCATTGCTCTAGCTGATACACTTTTTCATGGAAGAGTAACTTAATAATGCTGCTTTGAACTCTCTAGAGTAAATAGAGATTACGAAACATTCATAAACAAAGATATAATGTGACCAGACACGCTTTGCCAGACTAGCAAGAAGTGTATTGTTTCCTCTCATCGAATTTAACAAACGCCTTGGCTTATTCAAAGTACATATTTCTTTTATCACGTTTGTCAAATGTTTACGTTTCAGTTCTGAGTAACTTCAAATATACGTTCACGTATCCATGACAACCAATAATGATATTCATTACAGTGCTTACGTCGCAATGCATTGTTGTAATATAATGGTATATACTTTATTTATTTGTATTAGAAAAACCATTTGAGCTAAGAAATTTGGGGTTTTCATGGTTATGGCCGCACCGTGGCTCAGTGGTTAGACCGCTTGGCTCTCACCAAGGTGGCCCGGGTTCGATCGCAGGTGACCGCAAAGTGAGATTTGTTGTGGACAACACGGCGCTGGGGCGGGTTTTCTCCGGGACCTCCGGTTTCCCCCGCCATCTCATTCCACTGGTGCTCCATCTTCATCTCATGTATCATCAGTGTCACCGCCTGCGGTGCCGTATGTAGTAAAAGTGGGCGTTAAACACTACACATTTAATTTTCATGGTTATGTTAAATACTCTGCTTCCTCATGGATCAGTTTTGGAAAAATCTGAGTTTTTGTCTTAGCGCGAACAGTAATTATTAAAGATGATTAGGTTGGCGCTCCTCACACACCACTTAGAGGGAATGCAATAAGGCAACACCGCAGTACTCCGATTGGTTGCCCACCTAGTAGCGCTCAAGGACAAACATCATCGCATTTGAAACACATAAAAAGCTTTTAGATATCGTGTCTATGTTTGCATCCAAATGCTAACGCACTCGTCTGCTAAGGACCAGTCTTCCATTGAATCAAATGTTCGGTCTCGGCTCAATTAAAGTGTTCCGTGACACATCAATTTTAACTCAGCGTGCCTTTTTTCTTTCAAGCAAAACACAGCAATATAAATGACCAGAAATGGAGGGAATACCTCGCAGCTATACCCAGCGTATATAATTTGAGCTTACTAGCCCCAAGGGGTAGACGATGAACGTCTTCCTCGCGTGTAACATGTTTACAACATTTGTTTCAGAAGGAAAGTTAAGTCGGTATCATGTGTCGTAGATTTGTGTAAAATACACGTAAAAGAATGTCAAGCCTGACAAAGAGGCCTCTCAGCAAAATTTCGTGATCGAAATAATGGAGAACTACTGTTCTTTCAAATGGGGCGACATTTCTCCTTGAATCTACCAGAGCAGCAATTACGCTCATTTCGTAGTAAACAGATCCACTACCAGAGCAGATAAACAGTTCAAGCTCCTCTCCCTCTTCAGGCCCCGCTTGTCTTCTTGTGGTGGGTAGACAGTACATAATACCTATCACTGCAGTTACTGAAACGAGCATTACATCTGACAGTATGGCTGACTCATATGTACTCTCATACACTCATTTCGTAGTAAACAGATCCATTGACAGAGGAGATAAACAGTTCAAGCTCTTCTCCCTCTTCAGGCCCCGCTTGTCTTCTTGTGGTGGGTAGACAGTACATAATACCTATCACTACAGTTACTGAAACGAGCATTAGATCTGACAGCATGGGTGACTCATTTGTACTCTCATACACTCATTTCGTAGTAAACAGATCTACTAACAGAGCAGATAAACAGTTCAAGCTCCTCTCCCTCTTCAGGCCTCGCTTGCCTTCTTGTGGTGGGTAGACAGTACATAATACCTATCACTGCAGTTACTGAAACGAGCATTAGATCTGACAGTATGGGTGACTCATATGTACTCTCATACACTCATTTCGTAGTAAACAGATCTACTAACAGAGCAGATAAACAGTTCAAGCTCCTCTCCCTCTTCAGGCCCCGCTTGTCTTCTTGTGGTGGGTAGACAGTACATAATACCTATCACTGCAGTTACTGAAACGAGCATTAGATCTGACAGCATGGGTGACTCATTTGTACTCTCATACACTCATTTCGTAGTAAACAGATCTACTAACAGAGCAGATAAACAGTTCAAGCTCCTCTCCTTCTTCAGCCCCCGCTTGCCTTCTTGTAGTGGGTAGACAGTACATAATACCTATCACTGCAGTTACTGAAACGAGCATTAGATCTGACAGCATGGGTGACTCATATGAACTCTCATACACTCATTTCGTAGTAAACAGATCTACTAACAGAGCAGATAAACAGTTCAAGCTCCTCTCCCTCTTCATGTCCCGCTTGTCTTCTTGTAGTGGGTAGACAGTACATAATACCTATCACTACAGTTACTGAAACGAGCATTAGATCTGTCAGTATGGGTGACTCATATGTACTCTCATACACTCATTTCGTAGTAAACAGATCTACTAACAGAGCAGATAAACAGTTCAAGCTCCTCTCCCTCTTCATGTCCCGCTTGTCTTCTTGTAGTGGGTAGACAGTACATAATACCTATCACTGTAGTTACTGAAACGAGCATTAGATCTGGCAGAATGGGTGACTCATATGTACTCTCATACACTCATTTCGTAGTAAACAGATCCACTAACAGAGCAGATAAAGAGTTCAAGCTCCTCTCCCTCTTCAGACCCCGCTTGTCTTCTTGTGGTGGGTAGACATTACATAATACCTATCACTGCAGTTTCTGAAACGAGCATTAGATCTGACAGCATGGGTGACTCATATGTACTCTCATACACTCATTTCGTAGTAAACAGATCTACTAACAGAGCAGATAAACAGTTCAAGCTTCTCTCCCTCTTCAGGCTTCGCTTGTCTTCTTGTGGTGGGTAGACAGTACATAATACCTATCACTACAGTTACTGAAACGAGCATTAGATCTGGCAGCATGGGTGACTCATATGTACTCTCATACACTCATTTCGTAGTAAACAGATCTACTAACAGAGCAGATAAACAGTTCAAGCTCCTCTCCCTCTTCATGCCCCGCTTTCCTTCTTGTGGTGGGTAGACAGTATAATCTAATTGAGTTAATGTGGGCTCAAATTATGTTGCAAACAGAAAAAAATACTTTAAAAGTGACTGACGTTGAACGACTTATTCACGAGGAAGCTGACATGCAGGAAAACTACAAGAAGACAACTTTTGGAAATAAATATCACGTGACTAAATGTTCGAGCCTATCATCGTAAATTTGCACTCGGACGATGAAGTCAATGACGAATTATATCTTGATGTAAGTGACATTGAGAGCTATATGGTTGGACCAATACCAGTTCCATTGGATAAGAAAAATAGGTAATTCATAAACTAAAATATATGTACGTAGGCAGTGGAGGACTTTGTAGTGGAATGAATTTTTGTGTTTTTATCGCCGCCATAGACGGAAAGTTTAAGGAAATACATCCGAAGGGCTGCCATGTCCGTATAATGACAGGATTCCTAACGCTTAGGTACAAAGTCATCCGAAGACGCTGGACCTAACCTCACCGTTCCTGGTCCTTACTGTCTAAGCGGATCCTGACCACAGAAAGCGCCATCAATGGTCGCGGCCGGCTGGGTTCCAACCTATGACCCTTCCGAATGTGAGTACACTTACTACCATCTTTCTGGATAGAAATATGTAGTGAATTGCCAATTGGGAAAATCCTCAAAGAAAAAAGCACTCAGCGTGGATAATATCAGGAAAAGAATCGAGGATTTGCCAAGCTAATTCGCTCCTAATTTGGAGTACAGAATACTAAATGTCTGTGTTGTATGGTAAACAAGCCTTCTATGTTTATTATGAGATATCACAACGTTAGTTTGCTGCTTACGTATGAGATAATGATAAGACCAAGGCAGGAATTAGTTGAGGCTTGTCAGACGCTGTGAAAACACACATCGCTCCAATGTAGTGAAACAATTACAGGTAAAAATATTTAATTAATATCATACTCTTAAAGAAAGTCCAGATGAACCTTCAATAATCTTTCAATACTTTTAAAACTTGAATTTTGCGTCACTGAAAACCTTGTTGAGTAATCTCTATGCTTTTTTACCGCAGAATATCAAAGTATGACTGATTCTGAAGGTTAGCGATTTCAGTAAAACTTGTTCTTTCTATAAAAATTAAAGTTAGAAAGAGAGATGATTTAAAAACAGGAAACGTAAAGATAAAAACCAAAGTTAACAACTTCGTACTTTTAAGTTTAAACTTCTTTGGATATCGGCTCTGAAACTTCGTGCAAACTTCTTCGTGTAGTTGATAACTCTAGTGACTTCGGTTTTTGAGTAAAACTTTGTTCGAAATCTGTTAATACAGATATGTTTCTTATTTTCGAAGTAGTACTAGTAGTAATTTATTTCCTTTTACATCAACAAATGGAAATACAAAATCAAGATTGCAAATTATAAAATCCATACTGAAATATGCCATATATTCCTAAATCCTGAAAATCCTATCATGTTATCATGTTGCCCACCACTGAATAGTAATTCGGTCCCCATACACCTAACCCTAGGTTTTTGTGTATTGGAGGCCCTCTGCTCCTTTTTAGACTTTCTACCATTTCACCTATCCCACTCTACATTTTTCTCTTAATTGTTCTTAGCCATCTCTCTTTAACTTTCCCTAAACAATTCCCTATATTTCTCCTGTTCTTTTCTCCTTTTATTGACAACATTTTTCTAATTACTACTTCACCCCCCCCCCCCACCAAATTGTCCCATTTACATAGCCAGGCCTGCTCTCTCCATATCTTTGTTTGACTACAATTTAATATACAATGGAAATCTGCATTCTCTTCTCCACACAATGGACATTTATCTAGCTCCCTCTCTTGACCTATTCCTTTCAAGTTTCTCACTCCTGTTCTCGCCCAAGCAAAACCTTCTCGCCCTAACTTACTACATATATCTATATATCCTTCCCTCCCCCAGGTTGTTTTCATTTCTCTATATAATCTCAGTGAGCTTTTGTCACTTGTATTGGCAAAAATGTCTTGTCTGTCAATATCTTCTAATCTTAGCTTAACTTCTTTCCAGAAGCCTGTATACCCATACTCTGCATTTATCCAAGAATGACCCATACCTTTCTGCTTCAACAAGTCATACATTTTATGTGCCCAAGACCCACTCCAGTTACTTCTCTTTTGAGTATGAAAACATTCTTTAATTATATTGCCATCTTCCAAGTTAGTGATTCTGTATAAATATTTCATTGCCCTTGACAAGATTTTAATTTTAGTAGAATGCCTGCCTAGTTACCATTGTGCTGGTGATGCTATCCGTAATCCCAGTATATATTTACAAAAGGATCTATGCACTCTATCAGTCTCTCTCCAAGCTTCATCTACTCCCCAAACCTCTGATCCATGTAACATTCTATTTTCTACCCCTGCCGTATAAATCCTCTCCAACCATTTGACATTTATATATGTCAGTTTACTGTAGCATGATGGAAAAACCAGCGTTTGTACTTTTTTCGAAGTAAAGACCGTTAGATTGTATAATCCAGCGTCATCATTCAGCCATGTATCCCCCAACCGTACCAGTTTATAGTTTTTGATATGAAGAATTCCTTGATATTCATTTGTTCTCAAAATATCTTCCATAGATCTGGGCCATATATCTAAGTTGAGCTTTCGAGTGCACCTCTGTTCATTTTTTTTTAAACTCAGTAAGTATTCTCAAAATGCCATTACTTGATCTTTCAGAACTTTCAGAAGAACTTTAACCTCAAACTTTGTTCCCTCCATTTTAAACTATTGTATACCAACTGCGGAATAACAGTTATAGAACGCTAGGAGTACTATTGGCAAAAATAAAAGCATATCTACGAGATACGACATAAACCCAATTATAGGCATGGCCCGGAGGTTTAGCTATAAGTTCAAGCTAGTTGTACCAATCCAGTTAGTAAACAACTTGGACTGCTGATTATAGATAACGTTCAATTGTCTCCGGCAAGTAGATAGGGCATACGCTTCAAGTTAAAACAAACGATGCACAAACGAATATTTCCAAACAATAACCAAAACAAATGTATTATTAGAAGATTATGAATTATTTTTCATCTAATGTCATTAACCTTATATTATAAAGACAGGAGAAAAGAGGGAAAATATGGCATAAGCATCTAACGTTAATTTATATAGAATCGATACATTTTCTCACGGTCTGTACATTTTAAATTCTTTATTTGAACCACTTTTTTTACAAAAACAAATCTTGCCATCTGAGAAAAAATTATGCAAGTATACCTGAAGCTGTATGAGATGTTCTTAACTTACGTAGTAGTACCAACCTTGTTTAAATTTGCCACAATTATGTCACGATAGAAAACAATTTTCCTTTACAAACTTCAAAATATAAATTGGTATTTAAGTCAGGACAGACGTAATGTTTAATTCAAATGAATTATTTATTTTACATATTCCAAAATTTTATAATTTACAACTTAAGACTACATATATTTGTCTTTACCTTGTTGCTACCTTGTCTTACATGACATCCTGGTCTTCTGCTCTGTCAAATAGCTCTTAACCTCCATGATTTCTTGTTGCTTAACTAGCCCCTTTCTTGCCTCCATCTTCCTTTCTTATATTCTTTACATTTATTTGTGTTTACATTGTTGCTACCTTGTCTTACATGACATCCTGGTCTTCTGCTCTGTCAGATAGCTCTTAACCTCCATGATTTCTTGTTGCTTAACTAGCCCCTTTCTTGCCTCCATCTTCCTTTCTTATATTCTTTACATTTATTTGTCTTTACCTTGTTGCAACCTTGTCTTATATGACACCCTGGTCTTCTGCTCTGCCAGGTAACTCTTAACCTCCATGCTTCCTTGTTAGTTAATTAGCCCCTTTCTTGCCTCCATCTTCCTTTCTTATATTCTTTACATTTATTTGTCTTTACCTTGTTGCAACCTTGTCTTATATGACACCCTGGTCTTCTGCTTTCCCAGGTAGCTCTTAACCTCCATACCTCCTTGTTACTTAATTAGGCCCTTTCTTCCCCCTCATCTTCCTTTCTTATATTCTTTACATTTCTTGTCCATTTTTCTTTTACCTTCTATAAGAACTCACCAATACTTCTTACCTTCTTTTCCTCCTTTCCCGTTTAACTACTATCCTCTTCTCTACTTTCTCCCATTTTTCCTCCCAAATCTTTTTTCTCCACATTGCAACCTCCTTGCATTCTGTTACATGGTGTTCTATAATTTCTTTTCTCCCACACAATTCACAAATTCTCTTTCCCCTACCTCTTATTCCTCTTAGAAATATTTTCCCTGCTCTCATCCAAGCTAGCCCTTCTCTCTTGCCTATTGCAGTAATCTACATATGCTTCTCGTGCCCAGTTTCTTTTTATTTGCGTTTAAAATTGTAGTGATTTCATATTTTCTATACTTACCCATATTTCTTGCCTTTCTATATCTTCTATTCTGCATTTTACTAATTTATCCACATCGCTTCTATTCCTTTCCTCTAATCTCCATATATCTCTCATTTTTATTTTTTCCATAGTTCCTCCTATATTTGTCCACCAACTATTCGAGTTCTCTAATCTTTTTTGCTATCTCATGCATAATTTCATCCTGGCAACAATATACACATGTATTTATGCTGCGAATTACTAACATTAATGCCTATTTTTTAGATTGTTGCAAAATATATTTGGTTTCTTTATTTATGAATAAATGTGGAAGATATTATAATACGCTGTGTCCCCCGTTTGGTAGTTTGGTTGTGTGTATTACGTGTGTGTTGCAAACGTCTCTACCCGCTCACTTATGATAAAGAAATTACGACGTCATTAAATTACAAGGTATAATAAAACCAATAAATGAAGATAACTCTGATAAATAGTCCAAAAGGATTTAATAACTTACAAAGAAAAACAGAAGCGATCTAAATGTGAATGTTTTATAAAGTTGTGTTAAGTTAGGGGGTTGTAAGAATAGCAATATATTAAATGTAGATCTTGGCTGGTCTAAGTCATCAATAAATATACGAGGGCTGTTTAATAAAGAATGATCATAATTTTTGCACTAAAATTCAATCTTATTATATTCTGTTAGCTTAATGTGAAGCAAACACGCCGCAGTAGTTTCATTGTTTGTACTCCTGGTTCCCGCCTGTGAGAACCAGGCAAGTTCAGACATGTTCAGTATCGCCTACCGCTGCAATGGAGATAACATGCAGTTAAAGTTGATGTTAGAGGAAGATCCGGAGTTTCTTTCAAACGTAATCACTGCTGATGAAACTTGGCTATATCATTTTGATCCTGAGAGCAAACAGCAAAGCTCAGTGTGGAAATCTCCTTCATCACCAACCCCCAAAAAAGTAAAAGTGGTTGCTTCTGCTGGGAAAGTTATGGCCATCTCATTCTTTGATATTGTAACCTTGTGGGTTCGTGAAATTAAAAGTCCAATTGCACAAATTTAAAATGTTCTTTATTTCCACCGAATGACAGTTGGAACACTTGCCGATTACATAAAATTACGTAGCGCACAAAATTACAATTCACCAGTTCGTCCGTTACAGTTCCACTTGCACTCGCAATCACGTACACTCCTCCGATGCACGTACGCAGTCCGTCCCCTCACTGGGCGCTCCTCACGGCTGCTCGCCTAGAACTGAACTGAACTCGCCAACAGCAGCCCCCTTTTTATAGGGATATCGCTGTTCCCCGAAGTCTCGCGTTTCAATGAATCACCGCGAAGGTTCCAGACGGCAGGGGGAGGGAAAAGAGACGGCCAGTGAGGTTTTTCCAACCATCCCTTCGTTAGCGCTATAAGACAAATGGGTAGGCGTGGCCGAATACCTCCCGTCTGGACCTACTGCCGGCCAGTTCAAAAGGGAGTTCCGACGTCCGGGGGACAATATTCATGGAATGGTTTATCAGCATGTTTTACCTGCACACACATCAGTAACTAGACAATACTACAGGGATGCCCTGAAAACATTGCAAGTCCATATCAGGCGCAAAAGACGACATTTCCGTGAAGCAGGCTGTATGCTGCACCACGATAATGCGCGGCCGCATATTGCCAATGTTGTTGCTGAATATCTTGCAAAAATCAACGTGAAGGGCATTCCTCACCCTCCCTATAGTCCGGATTTAGCCCAATGTGACTTTTTTCTATTCCCTAACTTGAAGAAACGCCTTCGTGGGAGGCATTATCCAGTATCAGACGCAGTGGTGAAGGCTGCGGGGGCGATTTTGAAGGATCTCTCAAAAATGGTTCTCCAGCATGTCTTTGAAGACGGCAGAAACGCTGGGACAAGTGCTGGGACTATTTTGAGAAGGACCGTCAAAATTATGAGAATGAGTAAAGGTATGTTGTCAAAAAAAAGTTCTGATCTTTCTTAATAGAACAGCCATTGCATAATCAGCGATGACTGGGTTTCAGGCAGCATCTTCTGGTTTTTGTTCACCCGTCATTTTTTCTAAACGAAAATAAAAACAAAAGCGCATCGCTGTAGTTTCAATAATAATACGATTCATCCACAACCTTCTATATCAGTATTATGTACACGTCTCTCGGCATTAACAGGTGTTTGTTAACATTTTCAGAAAAGAAGCTGGTGAAATGAAAGAATTTTAACACTTTTATTAACGCTGTGGCAATTGTAACGTTATAGTTGATTTTAACATCTGTTGTTGAACTTGGGCATGAATTTTTTTTTACTAAACCTACGAGCTTCACTTATCAGCTGTATCTTTTATTCTATATTCCTTTGTAAAATAATCAGGATATGCCAATGAATAAAACCAGCCTTGAAGAGGATTTCATGTAATAAACAAGTCGGTAGGAACGCTTTAGGTCAAAGGCCCGCTACCACATATAGCAGCGTTAGCTCAGTGTATTTTGGAAAGTTGGAATCAGACATCGTAGAACGAAATCTACCGGAAAGCCCGAACACTCCGGTCTCTATCAAATCGGGAGCGATGGACAGCTCCAAAGTGCTTTCCTTGGGGCAATACCTGGAGTCCAAATAGGCCGCCCCATCAAATCAAGACGGCCGGAAGTGGATATGCCATTTACGCGCGTCATCGCCATAGGGAAGACTTCTCGGTGGGGCCGCCTGGTGATCTAGCACACTTTCTACTAGCTCTGCAGGTTGGTACCGGGGACGTTTTAGGCAGCCCTCTGCCCCCTCCGGGTGGCCGAACCCTGGCCGGAGGTACTCAATCTCCCGCGGGTGCCAAGAACACACTACCCCCTCGAGTCCAACCCAATACGAACAACTCCCATTTGGGGAGGGTATCGAATGTGCGGTCCAAGGTTCCTCTAGTAACATGAGAGGTACCACGTATGCTAGGGATCCGCAGCGCCCGCACCACAGCAGCTGAAGGGTACTGATCCTCTCCCCTATAGCAGGTAGAGTCAGACATTCTTTATATACACAGAGGAACTACCCAAAAGTCCAAGGACCCTGGCCTCCTACCCGGGAGTGATGGAAAATTTCGAGGCTCTTTGAATAGGGCAATATCTTGTTTCCTAAACCCCCCCCCCCATCGACAAAAACTTCAAGACGGGATGGAACTGGATACGGCACTTACCCCGAAGGGAAGACTACTGAAAACCTCGGTGAGGCCGCCTGGTGATCTGCACACCTTCTACTAACTCTGCTAACTACCTGGGACGTATGAGGCAATTTTCTATCCCCTCCGGGTGGTCGTAGCCTGGCCGGAGGTACTCGATTTCCCGCGGTTGTCGGGAACACACTGCCCCCTCGTGTCCAATGCAATCCGAACAACTCCTATTCGGGAGGAGTGTCTTGAGGCCATAGGACCAGATGGGGGGGCGGCTTGTTAGTCTCTAGGTCTTGCTCTATGGAAAGCCCCACGAAGACGCTGGGCACCCTTTCGGGACAGTTCAGTACCTTCAGTCATTAAAGGAGAGGTCAGTCTTCACTTTGTGTGGATTAGCTAGGAGATATCCTCGAGGTTATATTCCCGGGTGGGGGAGAGGGGAGGGATCGAATGTTCGGCCCGAGGTTCCCCTGGTAACGCTTTTTTTTTTAAGTTTACGTCCTCCAACGTTAAGTAATATCGGATGATGAATGAAATGATGTTCAAATGAGAATAGCGTACATAGAGCTTAGAGTTATCCGACATTCGTATTTCAGGATAAGGGAAAACACTGGAAAAACCTTATCCAGATTACTCACTCTGACCGAGATTCGAAGTCAGGATCTCTTGAACGTGAGGCAGACATGCTACCACCACGCTACCGAGGCGGGCCCGCTGGTAACGTCAGAGAAACCACAGCTGCTAGGGGTCCGCAGCGCCCACACCACGGCAACTGAAGGAGACGGAACTTCTCCCCTATGGGGACAAAAACTTAGTGTAAAAGGACACTTAATTCTCATTAATTGTTTTAATACTTATCCGAACTATAAAGCCCGGGCCTTAAGTACTTAGAGCAAGTCGCCATTAAGGTGCTGTGTCATGTATTTATAAGAACTCTTAGTGGTTTACCTGGAAAAACACAAGTCGGAGAATTTAATGTCAGACTGACACGTTGGCCATAGTAGTTCAACAGTTAAGACAGCCGGATGGAGACGGGAAGCTCCATGGTTCAAATCCCAGTTATGGCATTCGTTCTACTTCGCTCTATCTCTTGCCATTCTGATCCACTGCACACCTCGCGGCATTAAATTCTTGCGACCATCCCTATCGTAGGCATCCTCTGTTCCTTTTTTCTCGAATTGGGTCCAATACCATTGCTACATATCCTGGTGCATTCTGGACAACTGCATTTGTTCCTCTTCGCCTTGATGGTCGAGTCTATGGTCACAACTCTTCGATCGTCAACCTGTCCCTGAGGCTAATACTCCGTACTCTTCTTTCCACTTTGTCCTGACTCACTTGTATCCTCTGGATCTCTGATCCAGGTTGGGCTTCCTTACAGAGAACCAGATTTCCTGAAATACCGGTTCCTACATATACGTTCATTATGTGGTTTTTGCACAACCTGTCATGTGACATGTTACCAACTTCATGAATATGGTACAAAATACCGTTTAAGCTACCATGACTTGAAAAATAATTTATAAAAAGGTCCACGTTTGCAGGTCTCTTTGAGTTTACCAAACAGATAAATTAAAAAAAAAATTGTATAAATAATGAAGTTCATGTTCATCTTACCTAAAACTATATTTTAATTTTGAAACTTGTCCCCTAATGTTTACTTGAGGAAAAATGGCTCTAAAATTTGTTATTAAAATACAATTTTAAAATATTTTCATTAAAAAGGAAAAGCATACTTACCCTGAGCTTTCTAATAACAGAAATTACGTATCAAGTAATTTTTCTCTGGGATTAATATTCCCGAAATATTGATTACGCTGATAGTGACAAATGCTTGTTCCTATTCTTCATTTTAATAAAGATAAACATCATTTCAAAGCTAATTTTTATATGTGGGTCATGCAAAGAGAACGCTCACGCTCATCATATAACGACCAGTTTTAAAACATTTGACTATCAACTTACTCGTGTTTCTCCCAGTAAACCACTAGGAGTTCTCATAAACACATGAGACAACTACCTTAATGACGACTTACTGTGCTGTAAGTACTTTAAGGCCCGGGCTTTATAGTAAACCACTAGGAGTTCTCATAAACATATGAGACAACTACCTTAATGACGACTTACTATGCTGTAAGTACTTTAAGGGCCGGGCTTTATAGTAAACCACTAGGAGTTCTCATAAACACATAAGATAACTACCTTAATGACGACTTACTATGCTGTAAGTACTTTAAGACCCGGGCTTTATAGTAAACCACTAGGAGTTCTCATAAACACATGAGACAACTACCTTAATGACGACTTACTGTGTTGTAAGTACTTTAAGGCCCGGGCTTTATAGTAAACCACTAAGAGTTCTCATAAACACATGACACAACTACCTTAATGGCGACTTACTATGCTGTAAGTACTTTAAGACCCGGGTTTTATAGTAAACCACTAGTAGTTCTCATAAACACATGAGACAACTACCTTAATGACGACTTACTATGCTGTAAGTACTTTAAGGGCCGGGCTTTATAGTAAACCACTAGGAGTTCTCATAAACACACGAGACAACTACCTTAATGACGACTTACTATGCTGTAAGTACTTTAAGGCCCGGGCTTTATAGTAAACCAGTAGGAGTTCTCACAGACACATGAGACAACTACCTTAATGACGACTTACTATGCTGTAAGTACTTTAAGGCCCGGGCTTTATAGTAAACCACTAGGAGTTCTCATAAACACATGAGACAACTACCTTAATGATGACTTACTATGCTGTAAGTAATTTAAGGGCCGGGCTTTATAGTAAACCACTAGTAGTTCTCATAAACACATGAGACAACTACCTTAATGACGACTTACTATGCTGTAAGTACTTTAAGGCCCGGGCTTTATAGTAAACCACTAGGAGTTCTCACAGACACATGAGACAACTACCTTAATGATGACTTACTATGCTATAAGTACTTTAAGACCCGGGCTTTATAGTAAACCACTAGTAGTTCTCATAAACACATGAGACAACTACCTTAATGACGACTTACTATGCTGTAAGTACTTTAAGGGCCGGGCTTTATAGTAAACCACTAGGAGTTCTCATAAACACACGAGACAACTACCTTAATGACGACTTACTATGCTGTAAGTACTTTAAGGCCCGGGCTTTATAGTAAACCACTAGGAGTTCTCACAGACACATGAGACAACTACCTTAATGACGACTTACTATGCTGTAAGTACTTTAAGGCCCGGGCTTTATAGTAAACCACTAGGAGTTCTCATAAGCACATGAGACAACTACCTTAATGATGACTTACTATGCTGTAAGAAGCACATGAGACAACTACCTTAATGATGACTTACTATGCTGTAAGTACTTTAAGGTCCGGGCTTTATAGTAAACCACTAGGAGTTCTCATAAACACATGAGACAACTATCTTAATGACGACTTACTATGCTGTAAGTACTCTAAGGCCCGGGCTTTATAGTAAACCACTAGGAGTTCTCATGAACACATGAGACAACTACCTTAATGACGACTTACTATGCTGTAAGTACTTTAAGGCCCGGGCTTTATAGTAAACCACTAGGAGTTCTCACAGACACATGAGACAACTACCTTAATGACGACTTACTATGCTGTAAGTACTTTAAGGCCCGGGCTTTATAGTAAACCACTAGGAGTTCTCGTAAACACATGAGACAGCTACCTTAATGACGACTTACTATGCTGTAAGTACTTTAAGACCCGGGCTTTATAGTTAACCACTAGGAGGTCTCATAAACACATGAGACAACTACCTTAATGACGACTTACTATGCTGTAAGTACTTTAAGACCCGGGCTTTATAGTAAACCACTAGGAGTTCTCATAAACACATGAGACAACTACCTTAATGACGACTTACTATGCTGTAAGTACTTTAAGGTCCGGGCTTTATAGTAAACCACTAGGAGTTCTCATAAACACATGAGACAACTACCTTAATGACGACTTACTATGCTGTAAGTACTTTAAGACCCGGGCTTTATAGTTAACCACTAGGAGTTCTCGTAAACACATGAGACAACTACCTTAATGACGACTTACTATGCTGTAAGTACTTTAAGACCCGGGCTTTATAGTAAACCACTAGGAGTTCTCATAAACACCTGAGACAACTACCTTAATGACGACTTACTATGCTGTAAGTACATTAAGGCCCGGGCTTTATATTAAACCACTAGGAGTTCTCATAAACACATGAGACAACTACCTTAATGGCGACTTACTATGCTGTAAGTACTTTAAGGCCCGGGCTTTATAGTAAACCACTAGGAGTTCTCATAAACACATGAGACAACTACCTTAATGACGACTTACTATGCTGTAAGTACTTTAAGGCCCGGGCTTTATAGTAAACCACTAGGAGTTCTCATAAACACATGAGACAACTACCTTAATGGCGACTTTCAACGTATAAGTACTTTAAGACCCGGACTTCATAGTTAACCTCTATTAGGTCAATTAATGGAAGTTAATTGTTCTTTCACACTACCCGTGTGTAGGACGCACTATGAAAGAGTAGAGCCAGAATGAAAAATTCAATGCCATAGCCGGGATTTGAACCACGGATCTTCTGGTTGCCGTCCAGCCGCTCTAACCCTTGAGCTACTATGGCCAACGTGCCGATATGGCAAATTCTCCAACTGACTCGTGTTTCTCCCGGTAAACCACTAGGAGTTCTCATAAACACATGAGACAACTACCTTAATGGCGAATTACTAAGCTGTAAGTACTTAAAGGCCCTGGCTTTATAGTAAACCACTAGGAGTTCTCATAAACACATGAGACAACTACCTTAATGACGACTTACTATGCTGTAAGTACTTTAAGGCCCGGGCTTTATAGTAAACCACTAGGAGTTCTCATAAACACATGAGACAACTACCTTAATGGCGAATTACTAAGCTGTAAGTACTTAAAGGCCCGGGCTTTATAATTCGGGCCACTATTATGTCAATTAATGGAAATTAATTGTTCTTTCAGTTAGTTGCTGGAGAACTTAATGTCATGTCGGCACGTTGTCCATAGTACCTCAAAGTTTAGAGCGGCTGGATGGTAACCAGAAGATCCGTGGTTCAAATCCCGGTTATGGCAATGGATTTTTCACTCTGACTCTATCTTTCCATACTTTAACCTATACACGACCAGTGTGAAACAACAATTTATTTCCATTTGACTATCACTTAAATTCTACTGTATTCCATACTCCCTTGTCGTTATTCATTTTTTTATTTCTTGGAGACACAAAGAGACCATAACGTCAAAAACAGTCACCTACACAACCAGATTTAAAATATTTGACTATCACTTAAGATGAGAACGTACTGCATATTTGCACGATTTTTGGGTGCACATTTCTAAAAGATTGTTATTGATATGTACGTGAAAATTTTCAGGCACGTTCTCAAAACCTTTATCTTCAATAATACCTATTACTATTTGAAAATTTTTTACTGAAAATGTGTTATAATTTTTTAGTTCTTTGAAAAAAAATACACTGAAACTTCACTAAATTTTATTTTTGTAAAGAAGTATTATTTATCTCAGAGAAAAATACGTTCTTCTTCTTCTTCTTCTTCTTCTTCTTCTTCTTCTTCTTCTTCTTCTTCTTCTTCTTCTTCTTCTTCTTCTTCTTCTTCTTCTTCTTCTTCTTCTTCTTCTTCTTCTTCTTCTTCTTCTTCTTCTTCTTCTTCTTCTTCTTCTTCTTCTTCTTCTTCTTCTTCTTCTTCTTCTTCTTCTTCTTCTTCTTCTTCTTCTTCTTCTTCTTCTTCTTCTTCTTCTTCTTCTTCTTCTTCTTCTTCTTCTTCTTCTTCTTCTTCTTCTTCTTCTTCTTCTTCTTCTTCTTCTTCTTCTTCTTCTTCTTCTTCTTCTTCTTCTTCTTCTTCTTCTTCTTCTTCTTCTTCTTCTTCTTCTTCTTCTCTTCTTCTTCTTCTTCTTCTTCTTCTTCTTCTTCTTCTTCTTCTTCTTCTTCTTCTCTTCTTCTTCTTCT